>OY754960.1:8419191-10819191 GCA_963576555.1 Ferdinandea cuprea
TAACTTTTTTTGGGTAAATAAAATTACATGGAATTTTTAACCATTTTTCTGTGCAATTAAATTCTATAAAAATGTATGAAATGGGTTTTATAGCTTTATCTATATTTTCGTATGCAAAATCGTTTCGCTAACAGACCTACCATCAATTCTGAAATTCATATTTTTTGAAACAAACTGCAAACTGACAGCTGTCACTTCGACTGGTTTAAGTGCAAGGGGGGTAGATCTTTCAAAAAATTGATTTGTTTGATTAGAAATGAAAATGTTAAATACATTTTTTTACAACTGTCAAAATTGACGGATTCGAATCAAAAGAAATCAATTTTTTTACCAAACGAAAACTCCAAAGAGAAATTAATCGGTGACAATACAATTGACGAATGAAGGCTTACCCCTGGCGGTCAAATTTCGCACCGGTAGGTTGCTATAGATTTTGACAGTTCGTTGATTTTTGTATTGAAATATCAGGTTGCTGGCAAAACCAATGCGTAAGCTTTTCTGTCTCCTCTCCTACCAACCAATTGCACTAACGTCCCCTTCTTTCCAAGGTCATGGAAACGCTGATAAATCGTCAGCTTATGAAATATCTTGAATCCCGAAAACTTCTTAATGACCGGCAGTACGGTTTTCGCAGCAACAGATCCACAGGTGATTTGATGACATATCTAACCGAAAAGTGGAACCAATCTATTCTCCATGCTGGTGAAAGCAAGGTCGTTGCGCTTGTTATTTCAAAGGCATTTGACAGAGTTTGGCATCAAGCTCTCTTGTCGAAAATGCGTGCATTTGGGATCGATGTTACCCTTCTTCAATGGATTAGAAATTACCTTTCGGACCGTTCAATACAAGTTGTTTTGGCCGGTTTTCAAGTCTGCAACTCACCAAATAAATGCTGGTGTCCCTCAAGGCTCTGTTTTGTCTCCGACTCTCTTTCTCATTTTTATCAATGACCTCCTGTCTGTCACTTCTAATCCAATCCATTCCTTTGCTGATGACAGTACCCTCAGCTTTACATATTCGTTTCCTGGGCAACGCCCCTCATCTTCGGGCGTTGAACTGAAACGGCAACGTATGTTAAGCTCATTGAATTCCGATCTTGACAGCATACTTAAATGGGGTAAAACCAACAGAGTGGAATTTAATGCTTCCAAAACGCAATGTTATCTGCCGTCATTGAAGCGAACCCCTAATTCTCTGCCATTATCCATGGATGGCATTTGCATCGCCGAAACCGAAAGACTTTCCATCCTCGGTATGTGCGTTAATGACAAACTTCGTTGGAATGACCACATATTCGATGTCGCCAAGAACGCTGCGAAATGTCTAGGCTTCCTTAAGCGATGCAAGAAATATTTCACCCCTTCTGTTCTGGTTAGAATCTACAAGGCGTTCATTCGCCCAAAACTTGAGTATAACGCTCATATCAATTACATATTTGGGCTTCTTCACAGAATTCAAAAACGCGCGATAAAACTTATTGGCGACCGAGATATCTATCGTTGTTTTATCGGTACTTCCACCACAAGTGCTCAAATGAAATAGCAAGTTGCATTCCACCCCTACAGCAATTCAACCGCAATACTCGCCATGCTAGGAATGCACATCAGTTTACCCTCAAGCCTGTATTCGAACGTACAGTGAAATACAAGGATTCGTTTCTTAACCGTACAATACGAATATGGAATGCTCTACCCCGCTCTGTTTTTCCTACGCATTATAGTTTACAGACATTTAAAACCAACGTGCATCGGTATCTCCTTTTTTCTAATCCTTCACTTCCCTAATGTCCGCACTGTGTTACTTCATTATAAGGGTATCCAAAATCCCTTTAGTGCGCGTACATTATAAAAAAAAAAAAGCGGAAAATGATTTCTTATATTTGATAATTAAAGAAGTAAGTACATATTTTTTTATAAAAAAAACAGTATTAAATAAGCTAATGCAAAAAGTGTAGTTACGAATGTAATACAAAGTTTTTATTTTTAATAGAAATTGCAATCTTAGAGCAGTCCTCCTGTTTTCTGACTTATACATCCTTTATCCTAAATGCAATTATAAACATAATAATTAATACACTTTATTTGAATTAACTTTATTAAAGTCACCAACGTTTTGTAATAAATGTAACAAACTGATATGACAAATATTTGTTTACGCATTTCACACTTTGTTTAACTGATTTGTATGTGTACCAGTTAAATTTATTTAAATTATTAAAAAATTTGACAATATGTATTTTGAAATGTGAATTGAACTATTTGTCAATAAGTTGGTTCACTTTTCAATCATAAAATACTTTATTTACTTACATGAAAAACTAATGTCTCTTTATGGAAATCCCATACAAATTAAACCACTGTCAAACTTGTATAGGTCGCTACATATTAATTTTTTGACAACCAGGTATCGCAGAAAAACTTTTCCATTCGTCAATGAATAGCAATTTTGTACATGTCAGTTGTGAAATGTTATTTTCGAATCGTTCTCTATTATATCTTTTCTAGTTCTAGTACCACCTTCAGAGAATTTTACTCATTCAAAATTCGGATTGATTTATCAATCTCTTCAACTCGGTTTAATAACGGGTGATCCAAGTAGAGATACTTTTTTCAATAGCCTTTTTTGACAGATCACGTGTGAGTCGTGTCATGCTGTCATGTTATTTTTGTTTAGTATTGTTTGGCATTTCATAATGGAAAGACTTACGCGTGAACAACGTTTACAAATTGTTCAACTTTATTATGAAAATTCACGTTCTGTGAGGAATGTGTTTCGTGCACTTCGCTCAACTAATGGTCAACATAATCGGCCTACTGAGCGTACTATTCGCAACACCATCACCCATTTTGAGACCCAGCATTCATTATTGGATAATATTCGACTGAATAGACCACGTCCAGCACGCTGTGAAGAAAATATAGCGGCCGTAGCTGAGAGTGTACACGGAGACCGTAGAGAGTCGATATGGAACGACTTGGCGCATTTTACGTCAAGATCTTAAATTGAAAGCGTACAAAATACAGCTTGTGCAACAACTGAAGCCGCTCGACCTTCCCAAGCGACATCGCTTCGCTCTATGGGCTCTTGAAAAGTTCCAAGAAGATCCGACGTTTTCGAGGCAAATTTTGTTTAGCGATGAGGCCCATTTCTGGCTCCATGGGTATGTAAACAAATAAAATTGCCGCATTTGGGACGAAGAGCAACCTGAAGAGATTGAAGAACTGCCACTTCATCTAGAAAAAACAACGGTTTGGTGTGGTTTGTGGGCCGGTGGAATCATCGGTCCATATTTCTTTAAAAATTATGCCGACTATTTGATGCCTGAAATTGAAGCTCGTGATCTCGGCGACATTTGGTTTCAGCAAGACGGCGCCACTTCCCTTACATCGCATCAATCAATGGACTTATTGAGAGAACATTTCGGTGAGCACATAATTTCACGTTTTGGGCCGGTCGATTGGCCACCAAGATCGTGTGATATCACACCGTTAGACTTTTTCCTGTGGGGATATGTAAAGTCAAAAGCTTATGCCGACTCGAAGCGGGTTTGATTCAGGCCTTGGAGGAAAACATCACGCGTGTCATTCGCCAGTTACCAGTCGAAATGCTCGAACGAGTGATCGAAAATTGGACTCAACGGATGGACCATCTGCAACGTAGCAGCGGCCAACATTTGATAGACATAATCTTCAAAAAATAAATGCCAAAGAATGTTCTTTCAAATGATAATAAACATTCTCCATTAAATTTGAATTTTCTGTGTATTTTTCTTTAAAAAAAGTAGGGAACCTCGAAATGGATCACCCTTTACAAATGTCAACTATTGAGTTGAAAAAACTTTGAAAATAGGAAATTCTGTGGAAAATTCATTTTAAATTATTTACAGGTCCTAAATGTATTTCATTAAAAAATAAAAACCAAGCAATTGAGTGTAAAAAAAGAATATAAGATTTTAGAAGAAACAACTTCAAATCTTCGCCTGCCCTTAGTAACTTTAAAGTAAATAAGCCATTTTTGCTCTCGGTGTTTAAACTTGGCCTTTAGTACTTCGTAGATATGTTTTCATTATTTTTGACGAATTAAATAAAAAAAACTTGGCAAATCAAAAATCTGACAAATTGAGTGTTCGCTCTTTGTTTCCACACCCAAATCAAGAACTAGTTGCCGATTTCTAATTTTTTTACTGGGGCCCTACTTTGTATTTTGATTTGAAACTAATGTTCATTTTCATTCACCCATTCGCCATGTTGGAACTGTTCCAACTGCTGTCAGTGCTGTTCTAGCTAATTTGCGAGTACTGTTCCAACATGGTGCATTGTGTGAATGAAAATTGACATAACATTAGTTGTAATCGAAAGTTTTTTACTTGCCAATTCGAAAATCGGAATAAATTTTGGAAAGTGACCACGTTTTCTTTCGATTCATTTATTCCTATTCTTCCTATAAATACTCGGAAGACAATTTTTGCTTTCATTTGGTGAAAGTAATTCATTTCAATAGCTCCTTTCATTTAGCGAAATAATTGCAGAGAAACCCCTAAAACAATTAAACCGCCCGAAAGATCCCTGAATAAGTTTTCCAACGAATGGAAAAAACTAGATTTCATAGAAAAAACGTAACAAATTTCCAAAGCCAGGCCCAACAACGACCTGTTTGTGCTCAGTATTTCGTGAAATGGCGTTTTCAAATTTATAGAGGCTTCGGATATCGTACCTAGTAGGTATCCCGTTGCTACTCTCCTCAATAATTATCAAATGCCAAAAATATATTTTAAAAAACATCAAAAATGCGTACAAACTGTCAGTAGCTTCATGACTGGCAGCCACTAAAAAAAGTGAACTTCTTCATAGAGTCAATTGGATTTACCATGAACCCACACCCAGTGCAACAAATTATATATTCTATACTTATTCGTTCCTTTAAGGACCACAAGCATTCGGTTTTTATTCTCATCTCATCGAGTATTCAAAGAAAAAATTTACATCAAGCAACCAGACTTAAAAATAAAGAAACTGAAACCGTTGAACATTCATCTTGTACTAACGACAGCTTCTTTGCGAGCCGCGTCCTGTAACAACTGTGTGTCGACCTCATCGCCAGGCAGCTGCACATACCGCACCACAGATCCACGAATGAAGCAATTTTTCACTGACAGCATGTGTGGGTATTTATCTGGATCTGTTACGCTAATGTCAGTTAGCTTAATATTTAAATATTGATCCACGGAATGAAGGGTTCCGCAAATGCTGAAATTGATTCATTTGTAATAAATTGGCAGATAAAATAAAGGGCAAAGGTAAACGTTTACTAACCTTAGGTCGTTTTTAAGTTCCACCACGACATCTTTTCCGACTAATGACTTGAAGAACGAATAGAAGAGCTAAAATATGAAAGTAATTCAGTGGAATATGTTTAAATTTATAAATTTGTAGTAATTTTTAAGCCATTTTACCATTTTTCTACCGGTAAAAGAGGAAACGCGGTCTATTTACAAACTTTTAGTGCGGAAAATTATTTTGACGGATGACAGATGTCATTGTTTTTTTTTTCAACTCCAACGGAAGAGTTCAGTGAAGTTTGCCAATTTGGTGTACGGAATTAGGCTGTGAACAGAAGGTATTGGGGAAAAATATTGTAGTAATTATAATTAAATAGTATTTTTTGTTAGTATGTTTATAAAACACAACCTAATTTCCATGCAATAATAGGTACATAGACAAAGTTAACATTTTGAGTTCCAAGATTAATACCCCTATACTGCGAGAAACGAGTTCAACAACATTTCTTCGCCAGCACTGTAAAATCGTAAATTCAATTTCGTTTATGTTATTTCGGTAGCGTTTGACTTCTTTCCAAGTGCCAGTAGTTAATAAGCAAATATTAAGAAAATATCATATATATATATGTTTAGCAAACTTCTACAGCCTTATTTATAAACATATTTTAAGGCCAGCGTAACTTTACGCAATACTTAAACTGCCCTTACGCAGCACAACATTATTTATAAGACTTAAGTAACGTTGCTTAAGCGATGCATAACCTAAACACCAAAATTTGCGTTTAGAGGCTGCGTTAGGTATGTGTAAAATTTGTTTTTGATTGCAAATGTCATTTTTATATTTTTATTAAAACAAAAAAGTTGTAAAAAGGTATAGAAAGATTTAAAAATGTCATTTGATTTCGTGGCTTTTGTGAAGGATATCGATTTTATTAACTTCTTCAGCCACCGAAGTAACCCGAGACAATGCAAATCGTATAATTGGTTGTAAATATGTGTGCCTTTGTAACATATTTCAAAAACAAATTGTATTACCTTATTAGTGGAATCCCAATTTTGCGACCTTTTTCTTTCATTTTGGGAGTTCCTCATATTTCAACATAAATAAACAAAAACCTGTCAAATGCAGCTGAGTTTCTGCACTTTTAAAGCGAAATGTAGTAGAATCTTATATTTTTAGTACTACTTTTTAAGTATTGTTACTTATTAAGACACAAAACTCGTTTAGTTAAAACATAGAAGCAAATCGTTTATAAATCAGAATTTCAGCAAAGATGCGTAAAACCCTTACGTAAATACTTACGCCTTGTTTAACTACGCAACCTCTGAGAGGTGTTTTAAGGAAATCTGATAAATACGGCTGCTACTGTTTAAGACTTTGTAGAAACTGGTGTGAAAATTCATATTTTTTTAGTACCAATGGAGAGCGACAGCATAATTTAAAAAAAAGATTCACACTACCACCAAAACAGTTGACATTTATCGTGCCACTTTAATTTCCAATTGACAGAGTTATTCTTTGGCTTTCATGAAATTTCCAAATTACAATTTGTGAATTAATTAATCTCTTTGTATTCGATTTAATATAATGAGGTTTTCCATTGTTCCAAACATTATTTTCCAAACAATATTTCACAATGCTTTTTTCAATTTCTTCTTAAAATGCATCGAAATTGAATTGAAGAATGACAAATAAGGAGGTCACTATATCTGAAGATGATATATTCACCTAAAACCTCACCTATTTGCTGATAGATAATAATATTTAATAGATATCATAGAAATGGTACGGCTACGTAAAATGTAAGCAACAAAGTGACGCTAGCTGCCTTCAAATGGATATTTTCTGTTTCTCATTCTGTTTTTATTAAAAACTGTGCTGAGTTGAGTGCACATTTTATTTATGGATCTGTTTTTTAGTGACAAGCCATTTCGATACGTAAATATTGAAATAATTTGTTTCTCTTCTGAGTAGATAGTTCATTTCCATAAGTTAAAATTAAAAAAAACGTGTAGCTTAATTCCACACCTTGGTGTTAAATTCATTTGACATCTTGAAATAAATTTAGATTAAAAATTAAGTAAAAGAACATTACAATATATGTAAAAGCACATTTACCACTTAAAATATTTTCATAACAAAGCATCCTGGCAATGCCATAACGTAAACTTATCGCCCGAAGTCGTTCATTCCACATTCGAACGCATGTAGATTCTCTGTAAAAGTGTCAGTCCAGTCACTGCTAAAAAAAAAAATGTCAAAATCGTATCATTCAACGTTAGTAAACATATAAAAAAAAGTCGTGAAAATTATGAAAAAAGGTGGTAATAATTATTCGTATAATTCCAGCCGAGATAGGGATCGTGAACGTAGGAGATATTCCCGAAGTCGTTCACGTTCACCGAATCGAGATAGAAAGCGAAACGACGACTATGAGCGGTCGCGTGATGAGGGAAAGCGGCAACATAACCGGGACAATAGGAAGCGTGATGACAAGCGTCGTAGGCGTTCCCCCTCTCGACCGAGAGACAATGATGGTTTCAAAGGGTAATTCTCGGCTACACTTTATCCTTAGTCTGAAAAAGTCTAACGAATTTACATTTTATTTTAGTCGCAGCAGCAACAACTACCAAGACTCGTTTAGGGAACGTGACCGCGACCGTGATCGTGACCGGCATCGTGATAGGGATCGCCAAAAGGACAAGGAAAGAAGCGAACGTCAAAATGTCTCGCCAATCAAAGAGAAAGTGATTGAGAAAATCAAAATCGAACCCGAAGCCAAGGAAAGTCCCGACAAAGAGATCGACAAGGAGGAGGAACAACGTCAATTAGAGCTGGAGATGATAAAGCGTCGCGAACGCATTGAGTGCTGGCGCGCAGAAAGAAAACTTAGAGAATTGGAAGCGAACAAGAAGGATCTGAAGACGCTGATATTACCGACGCAAGCGAATGCTAAGAAATGGAGTTTGGAGGATGAATCCGACGACGAGGACGACAAAGATTCGAAGGACATCAAAGAGTTGAAGCCACTTGTCGTCAGCGAGGAAGTAAAAGTGAAAGAGGAAGAACCAGTGAAGATGGAGGAGGACACCGCTGAGGACATTGATCCCTTGGACGCGTACATGAACGAGGTGGCCAAGGAAGTGCGCAAGATTAACAACATAGTCAATACGCCACAAACGGACAGCAGCGGGGTGCTCATCATGACTGGCGTGGTCAAGAAGATGACCAGCATCAACAAAGGCGAGCTCATCGAACAAAACCAAGACAGCTTGGACTATTCCAGCGATGACGATTTGGAGAACATCAAGGACACCGCCGCAAACTTGGCAAACAAGCACAAAAAGGAACTGGCCAAGATTAATCACGCCGACGTCAATTACGCGCCGTTCCGAAAGAACTTCTACGTGGAGGTGCCCGAGTTGGCCAAGATGAAGTCGCACGAAGTGGACAAGTACCGTGTCGACCTAGAGGGAATCCAAGTCAAGGGAAAGGGGTGTCCCAAGCCAATTAAGGTAAGTTGAAGTGAGGCTGGGTTACCGCTTTTTTATTTATCTCATTTTTTCACCACAGACGTGGGCTCAGTGCGGCGTCAGCAAGAAGGAAATGGACGTCCTTAAGAAGCTGAACTTCGAAAAGCCCACTCCGATTCAATGCCAAGCCATTCCGGCGATCATGTCCGGTCGCGACCTTATCGGCATCGCAAAGACGGGCAGCGGCAAGACGTTGGCGTTCATTCTACCAATGTTTCGGCATATTCTCGACCAGCCGCCGATCGAGGACGGCGACGGTCCGATATCGATAATCATGGCACCCACTCGAGAGTTGTGCATGCAAATCGGCAAGGACATTAAGCGCTTCTCGAAGGCGCTGAACCTGCGAGCCGTGTGCGTGTATGGCGGAACCGGCATCTCCGAGCAGATTGCCGAGCTGAAGCGAGGCGCAGAGATCATTGTTTGCACGCCGGGACGAATGATTGACATGCTGGCAGCGAACTCGGGCAGAGTGACAAACCTGCGTCGTGTGACGTACATCGTGCTGGACGAGGCAGATCGCATGTTCGACATGGGCTTTGAGCCGCAAGTGATGAGAATCATCGACAATGTACGTCCCGACAGACAGACTGTGATGTTCAGTGCTACGTTCCCGCGACAAATGGAGGCGCTGGCCAGGAGGATTCTCAAGAAGCCGATAGAGGTCATTGTCGGCGGGCGTTCGGTGGTTTGCAAGGATGTCGAGCAGAATGTAGCCATTCTAGAGGACGAGGCGAAGTTCTTCAAGTTGCTGGAGCTTCTGGGCGTATATCAGGAGACGGGAAGCATCATTGTGTTTGTTGACAAGCAGGAAAATGCCGATATATTGCTGAAGGATCTCATGAAGGCGTCCTACCCGTGCATGAGTCTGCACGGTGGTATCGATCAGTTCGATCGGGACTCGACAATTCTTGACTTCAAGTCTGGCAAGGTGCGTCTGCTGATTGCCACCTCCGTCGCGGCTAGAGGACTCGATGTGAAGGATCTGATTTTGGTTGTCAACTATGATTGCCCCAACCACTACGAAGACTATGTGCACAGGTTTGTCTCGCAACAAACTTTGATCAACAAATTTTTCATAATTTTCTTCTTTTTTTTTAGATGTGGTCGCACGGGAAGGGCCGGCAACAAGGGCAAAGCTTGGACGTTCCTAACTCCCGAGCAATGCCGCTACGCTGGCGACATAATCCGAGCGCTGGAACTGTCTGAAACTCCCGTTCCTGAGGATCTCCAGAAGATGTGGGAGGCATACAAGACCTGCCAGGAGGCGGAGGGTAAGAAAGTCCACAGTGGTGGTGGTTTCAGTGGGAAGGGCTTCAAGTTCGACGAGCAAGAGGCCAACGCCGCCAAGGAGAGCAAGAAACTGCAAAAGGCCGCCCTTGGACTGGCCGATTCCGATGACGATGAAGACATCGAACAGGATATCGATCAGCAAATCGAGCAGTTGTTCGCCGCGAAGCGCAACATCAAAGAAACGTCAATAGCGCCGGTCATTCCCCCGCCCGCCACCACAGCGACAACGCCAACAACAGGTGCGCCTCTGACTGCCGCACCAACCACCACTAGCACGCCTGCAACTACAGTTACCGTGATTGCGGGTAGCTCCGACAAGTTCGAGCTCGCCAAGAAATTAGCCTCGAAAATTAACACGGCCAAGAATCTAACCAGTGAAACGAGAGTTCCGACAACTCAACAAGCAGCCGCCGAATTAATTATGAAGGGCACACCCTCGCAACCGATGATAACTGCACGCACAGTTGTCGAACAGTTGGCCGCCAAGCTAAACAACAAGCTAAACTACCAGCCCAAGGACGACGAGGAAGGCTTGTCACCGCTGCAACAGTCCATCTTCACCAAATACGAAGAAGAGTTGGAAATTAACGATTTTCCACAGCAAGCTCGATGGAAGGTCACCTCCAAGGAGGCCTTGGCTCAGATATCGGAGTACTCAGAGGCTGGCCTGACAGTAAGGGGGACCTATGTGCCCACCGGAAAGAATCCACCCGAAGGAGAGAGAAAGCTCTACCTAGCCATTGAGAGTTGCAGTGAGTTGTCGGTGCAAAAGGCCAAGCGTGAGATTACTCGCTTGATCAAGGAGGAACTGCTCAAGCTGAGCTCAGCTCATCATGTCTTCAACAAGGGCAGATACAAGGTGTTGTAGTAGAGTTTCGTTATTCGAATGTTTTGTACTCTCATGTCACACAGTTGTTGCATTGAAACACACCACAATAGATTATTGTAATAAAACAAAAAACAAAAAGCAGAAAAAACATAAGCGAGAGAGTGAGACAAGTGTTTGATTTTTCATTTCTCTTTCTATCAAGCGCAGTTGTTGTTGGAGTGTGCTTGTCTTTCTGGAAATAAATATAAAGGGTGATTTTTTAAGAGTTAAGTTTTTCAGATTGGCAGCACTGGTTAGTAATGGCGTCCAAATGTCATCTGTCAAAGCATCGAGAAACGAGCATCGATTGCAAATTATTGAAATTTATTATCAAAATTCGTGCTCTGTTCAGCTCAACGGATACGACAGTTTGGTGTGGTTTATGGGCTGGTGGCATCACCTGTCCATTTTTCCTCAAAGACGACCGTGGAAGAAACGATATCGAGCCATGATGCGCGACTTTTTTTGCCACAGTTGGCTGAGTTGAACTTGGTTGACATGTGGTTTCATCAAGACCACAGATGAGGAATTAACCAGATAATCAACTCTGCAATCCCCTATTACTTTCAACCCGCAAAAAATATTCAATAACGGCCGCAAAATCCTCTCTTAATTTTCCCATCGGTGAATACGTGTAAGCCAGTCACATGAAGTTAGATCTAATTTACTATATTACCCGCCCAAAATAATTGTGGGGAGTTTTGCAACATATCCAAATCGCAACAACAAAACAGCTGGTCACGGCGGATGTGTTGGGAAATAGGAAATGCTGCGAAGTGTTGAGTTTATGCGATTCAACTTTTATAGCTATTTTAATGTAAATGTTTATAAAGAAACAAAAATTTGGTTACCCAATAAAGTTGCTACAATTTAATTGGAATATTTTTTGCGGTTATAAGAAATAGTTTTCTATTTTTATACCCTATCCTAAGGGTATATTAATTTTGACACATAGTTTGTAACACCCCTTAATATTCGTCGGAGACCCACAAAAGTATATATATTTATGATCAGCACCAAATCCTAAGACTATTTAGCAATGTCCGTCCGTCCATCCGTCCGTCCGTATCAACTTTTGAGGCCTTTAAATTTATGCTAGGAAGCTAAAATTTAGAGCATATACTCCTTAGGGTCCCGAAATGGTAAAGTGTTAAAAGTTTTTAAATCCGCCCACTGCCACGCCCACAATTTAGAAAAAACCCATTTAAGGCTAAAGTTAGAGAGATAGAGTGTTAGAACCTTCTCAAGATATGTAGGCACTACCCTCCTTTATAAGTCTGTTATATAAATTTTTTTCCACGCCTACATTTTGGGGGCGTTTTTCACTAAAATGCTGTTTTCCTTAAAAATTTTCATAGAAAGCGAAAAAAAATGTTTAACAATATATTTAGCCAATATTTTTTCCGCCATTTAACGTTTTTTTTCAACTAGTGCTTATTTCGCGAATGGCAACACCTAGCTCATGTCTGATTTGACAGATAATTAGTTTTATCCTTCCGCTGAACGAATATGGTGGTGTATACGCTTCAACAACGCTGGGAAATATTGCTACATTACTTTGAAAATCATGGTAATGTTGCAGAATGTGTGCGAAAATTGCGTACGGATTTTGGAAGAAGAGTAGCACCGTCAGCTCCGTATGTTCGTTATCTTGTGAAAAAAGTGAAAGAAACTGGCATCCTTATCGATAAACCAAACCGTGAAAAGCCAAAAACAGTGCGTACACCCGAGAAAATTGCTGCTGTTGCAGAAAGTGTGCGTGAAGCGCCATCAACATCAATTCACCGTCGTTCTCAACAATTGAGCATTTCGGAGACATCATTGAGACGAATTTAGCATAAAGACCTTGGTATGACGCCATACAAAGTCCAATTGATTAAGGAGTTGAAGCCAACTGACCATCCAATGCGTTTTCGCTTCGCTAGGTGGGCCCACGATCGTGGGCAAAATTGTCGCATTTGGGGCACAGAAAACCCGCACGCATACATTGCGAAGCCGATATAGCCAAAACGAGTCACTGTTTGGTGCGGATTTTGTCCAGAGGCATAATTGGGCCATTTTTCTTCGAAAATGAGAAATGAAAAGGAGTGGCCGTTACAGTCAATGGCGATCGTTATCGGGCCATGTTGAACGAATTTTTGTTCACAAAAATTGAAGAGGAGCATATTGGCAACATTTGGTTTCAACAGGACGGCGCTACGTGCCACACAGGCAAAGCTACACTCGATGTTTTGCGCCCTGTTTTTGAAGATCGCATTATCAGCCGCAGAGCTGATGTCGTTTGGCCACCGCGGAGCTGCGATTGGACACCATTGGACTATTATTTGTGGGGTGCCGTGAAAGATAAGTGTTACGCCGACATGCTGAACGTGGTGAAATACAGCTGCCCACAATCGATAATGTGCTTACAAATTGGACCGATCGTGTAGGCTACTGCATGGCCAGCCGAGGCAGCCATTTGAATGAAATTATTTTCCATTATTAACCGGAAGGATTGTACTTTCAAATAAAAAAAGAAATTCGAGAAAATATTCAGTAGTTTTTTTTTATAGCATTTAAAAAAAAAAGAAGTTATTTGGCGGACCCTATATATTAAATTCTTTGATTGTTTTATTATTTATTTATTATTTGATTGTTTTTATTCAATATATGAAAGTTTAATGAATATATGTACATATTCGGGTTCCGTGCATGGATAAAATAAAGTGGAAAAGAAGTATTTTTATTTCCTTTTTAATTATTTTGTGTTACAAAATTTGTACGTTTAGTCAGTCAATTTTCTTAGCTGTTTCTTTTCTTAGACGGTTTTGGAAATTTTTTATATAAGTTAATATGCTTTATTTTATAATTTATAGTAAGTGATAGACAAAAGAAGGGGGACAGAAGGTAGCTGGAATGCACTGCATAAATATATTGTTGGTGCATTTTTCTATCGAAAATGCTTGGTAGTTGAATACAACTCAGAAATAAGCAAGCACATTATGATACATATATATTGAACTAATTAGCCACTCTTTTGAAAAGACGACTTTATCTGTCAAGACGGCAGTATTTTCTGTATATGCGACTTCTCCCGGCCAATGAAACCATTGATTATATTGGTTTGACGAATAAAATGGTGTGCTAATAATATTTTCATTCTTTTTACACTCATTAAACTATAGCAACCAATTTTAGTTTTATTTTCGCTTTGTTTCACGTTCAAGGAAAAACATCTGTTCTTTTTGGAAATTTATTGTCAACCAAAAATGTATGATCGACTTACTTATTATATTTAAGTCACGTTAATCAATATTATTTTGATTATTTTTTATTAAAAATTAGAATAAATTGGTTAAAACATAGCTTTATTCTCAATATTGTAATATTTTGTTATATTATTAGTTGTGTGGTAAGTATGTTTTTATAAATCCATATTCACCATGTCCATGTTTATTTTATACACCCAAATTGTGAGGTGTAATCTGATGAAATTCATCAACTGTTCCCAACTTCTTGCTATAAAAAATGGCATTTCATGGCCGCGGCCATTAGCCCCATATAATTCGCTTTATGTGTGCGCGATTCCCATTTGATTTGCACGTAAAAGCCCATATAAGTGCAAATTATGTGGCGCTTATCAGTTCGACTTAGCTTGTAGGCAAGGTGAGAGATTCGCTCTCGAGTTGACTATCTGGTTAATTCCTCATCTGTGATCAAGACGGTGCCACATGCTACACAGCTCGTGAAACAATGGAAATGCTGGTGAGCAGCTTATCTCTCGAAATGGCCCTATAAGTTGGCCGCCAAGATCATGCGATTTAACGCCTCTTGATTATTTCTTGTGGGGCTATGTAAAGTCGTTAGTCTATGTGGACAAGCCGAACAAGATTGAAGCCTTACAGGATAACATAACACGCGTAATTCTTGGAATACAGGTCGAAATGCTCGAATAAGTGATGCAAAATTGGATGATCCTTCCGGAGCCGCGGACAACATTTACATAAAGTTGGCTTTAAAACGTAAATGGCAAAGTCCTATTTATCGATTACAATAACAATTTTGAATACTTAACGCAAATTTGAGAGTTTTATTTGATTTTTAAAAAAACTACGCTTAAAAAATCAACCGTTTTTAGTTGATGTTTTTGGTGATGATAGCGGTATTTTTAACGAAACGAACGAATCAGCAGGCTCTAGGAAATATGGCCCCAAAATATAAACGCGAAACAACAACAATTTTTTTTTTTAAATTGGCGTCTTATTTCTTTTTTGTATTTGAATCTTTTTTTATTTAAGTTCATTTCTATGTAATACATATCACAACGTATCTGTCGGTTCAGTTGTTTTCATTAAGCACGTGATGCAGGGCCACCGAACTTTATGTCGTTTTTACAATTCTTAATGATTTCGTGATGGTAATGGTATATGGGGGGCATGCTGCCCCCTTGCAACCCCCTACTTGGTTGCACTGTTAGATATGGAGTAGGTGCGAGGTTGAGTATATGCCTCGCGCCTACCTCAAATCTAACAATGAAAATAAACAGCGGGGTTGCATAACCATCACGAAATCATTAAGAATTTTAAATCGTCCATTCGACGATTCTTAATAATTGAAATAATTTTCTATGGGAAAAAGTAGCCTTATTTGCATGTTGATGTGGATTTGTGTTTTTTCTTTTTTCATAAATGTTGTAAGGGGCTCTACTTTATTTCATTATGAAACTTTTGGGCCTTTATTTCATTTTTATATTGGGATAGTATTTGATATATTTGGGGCCTTAAATCATTTTTATTTTGAGGCTTTATTTCTTGGGGCCTTATTTCCTAAAGCAGAATCAACAGCTCGCATTATTCTCTTTAGCTATTAAAATGTAGAGAAATCATAAAAGGTAAAGAACTTTTCATATGCGAGCGAATTGCGAACTGCGAACTAGGGAGTATTCGTAAATTCTGACATTTCATTCACATGACAAATTTTATCTATCTACAATTTATTACTCTTTTTTAAAAACATTTATCTTTACAATATTTATACGGTGACGTGAAATATTGCCAAACGAAATAATGCCAAATTTAAAATAAGGCATCTTTGGCAACAGTACCTGGGGATTTGAACCCTAATTCCGCTCTATTTTCTTTATTTCGGCTTTATTTCGTTTACACCTATTTATACAATTGTTTTTCTTATGTCTAGGATAAATCTAATATTCTGCGAGCAGTGATGGGGGTCTGCGTTACGCCAATGTTGTTTTATTATTACATTTTTATTGAAAAAAAATTTTACAGTATTGTGCAAAACCTAAGCAACTCTTTTAATATTTTGTTTAATATCCGTTATTTTTTGTGACTTCAGCACATCTACGAGTCACCGACTCAATTAAATTAGAAATAATAGCTGCTGGTATGTTTTGCCACTGTATTTTCAATAAATTTATCAACTCCATTTGGTTTTTGCACTGTATTGTTCCAACGCGATGTTTAAGAATCCCGAATAAATTTTCAATCGGATTCAAATCCGGCGACTGTGCAGGCCAATCAAGAACTTCAATCCGATGGTCTTTTAGCCACTCCTTGACCATTTTTGAAGTATGCTTCGGGTCGTTGTCATGTTGGAATACCCAAGAAAGTGGAATATTTCATTCGGCATACGGCAGCATCAAAATATCCTTGAAAACAAAACGATGCATTATGCCCCCTATTTCATGAAAAGGACCAACACCATAACCAGAATAGCATGTCCATATCATAACACTTCCACCCCCATGCTTCAGTGTACTTTTACAGAAGCGTGGATTAAGTCTTTGCTTGGGCGTACGCCTAACGTATTGTATGCCATCAGTGTTCCACAGGTTAAATTTACATTCATCACTGAATAACACACTTTTCCACTTGCCGACTGACCAATTAATATATTTTTTAGCAAAATTCAACCTATAAAGTGTTTTAAAGAAAAGATTATTTCAATTCAAAAAACAATTTTATCAATAATCCTTTTCTGTACATGCTTCTTCGTAAGCATAGGTTTCTTCAACACTGAATAACTTTTAAGATCAGCTTCAAGAGCCCGTCTACGAACCGTACTGGAGTCAACGTTCAAATTCAAAGTCGACAATATTTCCCGAGAGGAAATAAAGGGATTTGATTTGATTAATCTCGTTATTTTCCTATCCTCTATTTTAATCAAACCTATTTTTTAATGAAACGTGAAACTGTAGATTTATTAATTCCGAATATTTTTGCAATTTTTGACTGTGATACACTTTGTTTATATAGGTTAATTATTTTTAATTTTAAGGTCGCAGTCTCTACCGATCGCAATCTCTACCCACAATTGAGCAAAATTAACTTTACACGTTGCGTCATGGAAAAATCCACTTTAAAAATGCCGTTAAATTTGTGGTAATAACAAGAACTGTTTTAGCATACTCGAAGTTGCTTAGGTTTTGCACAGCTGTTTTTTGAACTGATTTTTATTTTTTTTTTATTTACTATTTTAATAAATGAAAATTAAAAACTTTGTTTGGGT
Source organism: Ferdinandea cuprea (assembly GCA_963576555.1). NCBI lineage: Eukaryota > Metazoa > Arthropoda > Insecta > Diptera > Syrphidae > Ferdinandea > Ferdinandea cuprea. The sequence goes on from OY754960.1 coordinate 8,436,672, forward strand.
GATTTTGAGGACACATGCAAATATGTAAATAAATATATTTACAGTTTACCGGGAAGTATTTTTAAAAGTGGGAGACAACTTTTTACATGAGAGTAGGAAAAGTTGCTTAGGTTTTGCACAATACTGTATATGAAATTTATTTACATTCTTTATTGATTATTTATCGTACAGCGTGAGTAGCGCCGATGGTCATTAATGCAGTATTCACTTCACATGACAAACTTTTTTAGTCGCCGGTACTCGCGAATCTCAGTTGTAGCAGCAAGTTGTGTCGATTTTTAGGTTATGTTCGAACGCATTTTTCATTTGTGGATCGCGACTGTATTATGTGGATTGTGGATAAAGTGTGACAGTTCGCGGTAAAAATTAAATAAGATGTTAGATCAATTAAATATAATGCTTTTGTGGAAGAACCAATAGACATATTCAATTCATAAATACATTTAACTGGATTTTCACTCTCGTGTGAATAGTCCTTAAGAAGTAACTATAATTACTTTGGCTAATAATATAATTAGCTGCTGGCATATAATTGGGTAGGACCAGGTTAAATCCCCAACGATTTATTCTATTTATTCACGGCACTTATTAATAAAGAGAAATTAACGACATCGGGTACCTGGCAGGAGGAACCTCTAGATTTCGGATGTGCTTATATAGGAAAAACGTTTGCAGAACCTTAACATTTGATTCCTAAGCTCGGGATGATTGCTTAAGAAAGATTTGAGAAGAATTTCGCCGTGAATTCATATTTAGAGTTAAGGCTCATTTTTGTGTCCATGGACGTTTGCATGCAAATGTTGGTTCACTTTAGGAGTCGATCCAACATTGCTGCCAATGGAGAGTGCCACAAGAAAATGAACCGCAATTTTGTTGTTTAACACCAACGGAATGGAGAAACACATCACGTGAAACCAGGGTGAGGTCTTCGCTACTCTTTAACTTAGCTTTCTTTGCCGAGTTCCCTGTTACCTCGCCCAGCAGTCGTAGAGTCCTTGGATTTTTTTTTGAAAGTTGCTGGTATTTGCTAAGATCTGTGCTCCCTCGGGACAATGCTATTCCGAAAATCGCCCCCTTAGATGTCGATGGGATGGGGATTGCATAAGAAGTAGGCCTCTCTTTTTTCGATAGTCACGGACAAGACACGCAGGGTTTAAAAAAAAGTCTTAGTAGTAATAGTAGTAGCTTACGAGGCGAAGCTTAATGCCTCACGCCACCTTTAAAATGCACGTACGACGAGGTGTCTACACCTAGCGAAGGGTAAGCACTCTATCAATTAGAAAACTTTTTTTTGAACTATCACTGACTTAATATACCACATTCATGGAAAATCATTTAAATCATCGCACACAATCGTACATTTTGACATACATTTGTATTTTCATCCAGTTTTGTGACTTCACCTTTTACACACTGACAGTGTTGTTCATTTTGTGGCTATTCTGTGTCAGTTGGTAAATGTGAAGAGAAAGAAAAATTAACGGAACGCTTGCTTACATTTTTATCTACAAATAAATAATCGATTCGGGGAATGACGCTTTCATTTAAAGTTGATAGGCTGTAAATTTGTTTAATCGTTAATATTATGTGTAAGCTTTGGATGGAAGAAATATAAAAGGCATGTAATATTTACCGCTCTAGATAAAGTTTACCAGGATAAAGTTTATCATTTGGGAATTATTTTAGAATTTCGCTTCTATGTTCAATGTTTAGGTACTAATTTGACAGTCAACTTTCTGAACTACTTATCCGATGTGAATGGTTGCATTTGATGTGTTTTTGCCTAACCTAACCTTAACCAAGCATCATAGAGTGGAATACGATTTTTATGACATTTCCCTATATGCCTTCCCAAGTGTGTTGCCTAGACATCAAGAAAACTCCCTAACGTCCTATTTACGTATTTCAACCAATCAGCGGTCATGCTGCAGTAGGCAAAAGACACACGGAATGCCCTCAATCAAATTGGAAAGGGTTTTCCAATTGAGACTTGACAACTTTGAATTTTCACTATGAGCACACCTTTAAGCCAATGATTAATTAGGACGGCGTCGTTACAAGAGCTGACGGTCAGTATTTTTTCCCTACCGACTTTATTTGGTTAGTCGGTAAGCACAGCGTCTATAAAACAATAAATAATAGCTATCCCATCTGAAATCTCGAGTTTGGTATACCGAAAGGCGGATCATCGACTCTGATCGCTTTCATGTTGCGGCTGGATTCAAAGCTCTGTACAAAGAATAGAAGCTATGAACAGCCCAGAAGAATAAATTCGACGTTGGACGTTCGACTTGGGGAACCACCCAAGGTTACTAGAAACGCCCGAGAAAAAACCCGGAGTATGGGGATGATGTATGCGTATACCCTAAAAGGTGACAGAAGATGCCCAGTAACAAACAAACAGAAGGGAGGAGAAGAAGATTCTGCGTAGAAAGAAAACAGTACGCAGTCTCCAAGATCCAGAGTCTAGCGATGGAAACAAGATCGGAAAGTTTTGTAAGAAAGCCAAGCAGTTTGCTGCTGATAGGACGTAGACCACATTGGCTCTTCCACATCCAACGAATGGTTAAAAGTATTCCAGCCAAGAGGATCTCCGAATTCCAGTCATAAGGTTCGAACTACATTGAAGATCGACCCTTTGTTTCAAAGATCAAGCAAAGCGATAATAGCAGTTCAGACAGAGACTCTTTATGGGTCGGTAGAATCCATTTTATTGTACATACTTGGTTTGTTTTTCGTTCGTTTTTAGAATTAACACCCTGTAAAGTTGCATCCCTTAACTGAGTTAATTACGAATAAAGTATGCATTTTCCAATGCAAAACCAGAAACCTCCAAAAAATGTCCCCGGCCTTCAAATCGGCTGATCGATTCGATCTTTGGGATTCATCACTCGGTTGCAATCACACAATTCCAAATCTATCGATTCCATTTTCTATAAATTATGAGTGATTGACAAATGGATCGATTAAGAAAGAACGAACGAAAGACATTTGCAGCGAGTCGGTCCTTTAAAATGAACGATTGGTCCATCTCTACTCCAAAGACGTAAGCTAATTTCTCTATTTCTGGGTCCGCCAAATAACTTTTGTTTTTTTAAATGCTATAAAAAAACTACTGAATATTTTCTCGAATTTCTTTTTTTATTTGAAAGTACAATCCTTCCGGTTAATAATGGAAAATAATTTCATTCAAATGGTTGCCTCGGCTGGCCATGCAGTAGCCTACACGATCGGTCCAATTTGTAAGCACATTATCGATTGTGTGCAGCTGTATTTCACCAATGGCTTCTTCACGAATATTGTCCCTTAAAGCGTCAATTGTCTCTGGCATCTTTTACGGCACCCCACAAATATTAGTCCAACGGTGTCAAATCGCTGCTCCGCGGTGGCCAAACGACATCAGCTCTGCGGCTGATAATGCGATCTTCAAAAACAGGGCGCAAAACATCGAGTGTAGCTTCGGCTGTGTGGCACGTAGCGCCGTCCTGTTGAAACCAAATGTTGCCAATATCCTCCTCTTTAATTTTTGCGAACAAAAATTCGTTCAACATGGCCCGATAACGATCGCCATTGACTGTAACGGCCACTCCTTGCTCATTTATCATTTCCGAAGAAAAATGGCCCAATTATGCCTCTGGACCAAAATCCGCCCCAAACAGTGACTTGTTTTGGGTATATCGGCTTTTCAATGTATGCGTGCGGGTTTTCTGCGCCCCAAATGCGACAATTTTGCTTGTTTACATACCCGCCAAGATCAAAATGAGATTCATCTGAAAAGATGATCTTCTCTAAGTCGATCGCAGGCCCACTTAGCGAAGCGAAAACGCATTGGATGGTCAGTTGGCTTCAACTCCTGAACCAATTGGACTTTGTATGGCGTCATACCAAGGTCTTTATGCTAAATTCGTCTCAATGATGTCTCCGAAATGCTCAATTGTTGAGAACGACGGTGAATTGATGTTGATGGCGCTTCACTCACACTTTCTGACTGACACAGCAGCAATTTTCTCGGGTGTACGCACTGTTTTTGGCTTTTCACGCTTTTGTTTATCGATCCTCATCAGTTTCTTTCACTTTTTTCACAAGATAACGATCATACGGAGCTGACGGTGCTTCTCTTCTTCCAAAATCCGTACGCAATTTTCGCACACATTCTGCAACATTACCATGATTTTCAAAGTAATGTCGCAATATTTCCCAGCGCTGTTCAACCATATTCGTTCAGCGGAAGGATAAAACTAATTATCTGTCAAATTAGACATGGATATGTCTAAAAAAAGAAAACCCCATTGTTATTGCCTAAATAGACTTCTCAAATGGATTACAGATGGTTGAGCTAATTAAATCTATAAACACAACACCTAGACGGGTACACACTTTTCCGGATTAGGTTTGTAGTTATAAAATGAAAGAAGGTATCCGTATATCGACAGCCCTTATATAACATTACCACAACTTTCGTTGCCCATAACAAGACGTAACACAATATTCTTCCAAATGTACATGTATATCTCTCAATCAAACGAAGGCTGTAGCCCCCGATTTTTTTTTTGTTCCAACTAAGCCTAATAATCCAATAAACACCTTTTGTGTTAAACAGCAACCACCACAGTCCTCCAGCCAACAGTGAAAGTGACCAGCTAATATTTCACTCCGAATGAGTGCAAGCAATCAAATTATGTGAGAGTCCTGCCTGGAACCTGCTGATTTCCAACCAAATTCTCTCGGTTTCCCTTCCAGCGCATGGCATTTTTTTGTTTGGTTGGTTGAATGAAAAGCCTTCCATTTCATCTTTGTCGGAACGGAGCACGGGACTTGGAATGGGTAAACTTTTCCTACTGTCATACACGTTATTGTTTGTCCTTAAAGTCGAAACTTGGGTCAGTAGTTAGTTTTCATTCCTAGTGGAAATAGGTACGTTTGGATAAAGCTGCTTTACAGATAAGTTGATTGGGATGAAGGGATGCTATTTAAACAGATAGAACAATATCGATAAAAGGGACAATTGAACTTTCAAAGTTAAAACTTTGGTTTTTCGGTTTTATACTTTTAGTTTTGCGGTATCTGTTATTGCAGGTTGTGCAAAGTTGCACAAACAAATGAAATGGTAGCACAGATATTTTTAATTTAGCGAACGAATAAGATAGAATCCAGAAAGTTATGAGATGTAGATTCGGGGTAACGTCTGGAAATTCAATCAAAATTATCAATAAGAAATTAAATCATAAAACTAAACTCAGTCGCGTAAAAAAACACCCTTTTCCTTGGTCAAATAAAAACACAAAAAGGACAACGTGCTATCTGGATGTTAATTAAAAGCAAAACGTGACACTGCCACGGTGACATTTTGGTTTTTTTTTTCCTAACCAGGCACAGGCAGCATTGCGAATTATTCAGGATTAAACTTCATTGGGGATAAATGAATTTTAATTGCGAAAGGACTGCGATGTTGACCAAAAAATAATGATGACATTTTCATTACTTGGCTCTTTTTGCTTTCAAGTAGGACAACAGTTTGATATTAACGCCAAGCCACAGACAGGAACGAAGACAAATTGTACATGAATTGATAATGTTTGCGGTCTTCCTTTCTAAGGACATAGTAAATACAGAGGTAAAAGGCGATGAGGTGGATGTGAGAGAAAAAAAAAATGAGAGAAAAATTCGTTTGGATACGAAAGCGAAATAAAGTTATTCAATAGGACCGTACGGACTTGACTTGGCGTGACCTTCTTCTCTTTCGGTGGGGGGAATCTGAATTATAGTTTACCAGAAACAAAGTTGGACAATAAACGGAGGATATGCTTTCAAAGGCTCGACGTAGGAAGAGTGGTTGACACTAATGCATAAATGATACGACACCACATAAAATGGTAAATTAGGATAGTTGGCGAAGTCATTTGCAGACGTAAATTAAGATAAGCATTGATGTGACAGCAACTATTCCTTACAGGGAGTTTTTTTTTTTAATAGGTTAGTAGTCCATTTGAAAGTAGAAATTCCTCTTTGTATTGGAAAGCGGTCTTGATTTGTTTGACTTGTGTGACAACTCAAGCTGTGGTAAGAAAAACGCCTAAAATTCATTAATATTGTCGCCTTTTATAGATGAGGATCAGGATCATAACTGGACTGCTTGTAAGGTTCACAGATTTTCCTTCAAAAATATCTGCAAACCTTCCGATTTCATATCATTTCTTCCTTGAGGCCAATCAAATGCTGTGTTGTTGCATTTATGTGTGGTCTAGATGATTTTATAGGCCTGCCTCTCTTTAGTGCATGTATAATTGAATGTTAATCGACATATCCGAACATTGCCCTTTTGAGTGGCTTCGTAAGTTCCTTTCCTTGCACATGACAAAACTAATAGAAACTGAGCCATGCTTCCTTGGATTTTAGAACTTCTTATTCGAAGTTTCGTTACTTCTGCTGTCATGCGAGGTATCTTCCTCTCAGCTGCTGTCAATTTACCCTCATATTTTGTATACATTGACCAAAACTGTGCTGAAAAAAAACCTTACCGACCTTTGCTCTAAATATGTCAGAGTAGCTCGCTTTAGGCATCTGCCATCCCGACTGTTGACAACACCGTTGATTCAATATGGCGAATTCATCCGCTGTATGTCCTCTTTCTGAGGGGCTCATGTAAGACCTCTGAGACTCATCAGCCAGTCATTCCGACAGAGCATTATAGTGTTGCTACTTCTTTCGTGTTCAACAATCGCGCTTATAAGTTTAGCAAGTCAAGCCCGGGTGGGCGAGACCAGTATCCAGCGGTTACCACTCGGAGGTAAAATAAGCACAATTGATGTGTACGAGATAGTTACAACGACTGGGCATCGCCAAGTTGATGCCAATCAGCGTCTACCCTATTCATACACACCCAACCACCAAAACTGTGAACCGTAAGTGTGCGCTGGGCAAATAGGTAACTACAGTTTAGAGTTGAATTTTTGGGCAACGAAGCATAGCAGAGTTTTCTTTTATCCTCCTCACGCTTACACGATAGAAGTTGAAGTCGTCATCCACGGTTGATTCGCAGTTCATTGTAGATCCCAGATATTTAAACTTCTCACGCTTGAGAATCAGTCTTTCATTCAAATCAATGTTCAATCAAATGTTTGGACTAGGTCGGTTCCCCTCCAAAAGATCCACTAAACACCAAGTGATCGCTGCAGGGAAGCTTTATCCTCGCTGTTGATAAATTAAGACGCTTCCTTGGTGCACGCCATCTTGGATTTGGTAACTCCAGAAGGACAATTGCATTTTTACCCGCACTGGAAATCAGTTAGCCGTATTATTTGAGGCAATCGGCAGTCTTATGATGATATCATATTTGACATCAGCTTGGTAGAACGGTAGTTATCACAGTTTCACGTATCTCCCTTTCCAAAGTATGTAACAAATTTTTATGAGTTTGAAAATTAGAATCATGAGCAACGTCTTCCATCTTCTTCTAAAACTCAAAGGATATCTCGTTCCGCTTACTTCTCTACGGTTAGTAGTGGCTCCTGGAAAGTATAGCCGGGGAAACTGTTCATTTAAAAGTCCCTCGCAACACTGTCGCCCTCTAGGCCTTGAGCATTGTAAATGAACTTTCGCGAACAAATTTCTTAAGCATTTCTCCTTCTCTCTGCGGGACTATTTTTTACTTGTGGATGGACAAGACTTGAAAAGACGAAGAAAATATTTTTTCCATCCATAAACTTGGCATAAATTTGGGCGCACTAATTCTTGGCGAGACTTTTGCGATGTCAGTATTCCAATTCAAGGCGTTGCTTCCTACGTCCACCGCCATGTTTCTTTTTAGTGTCATTTTGAAGCCCGGAGTAGTAATTTAGCTTTGTTTCTAAGTAAGATCGTTCTGGGGAATCCCACAAATCTTCGGCTTTGCACTTGTCATCTTTAACTTTGTCGATGTTGTTTGTGATGATGGTCTCACATTATGCATATTGGACTGGGTTAAACTTTTACTTATTATGTACTTTTTTATTTTTACTTTCCTTAAATAATTGTGCCAGGAGTAGGAGTCGGTGTTGCTGGGTGATCTCTTCTTCCAAAATCACCAAGCAATCTTTAACTCTACACTTCATAGCACCTAATCTGGGGAGCAAATAAACTGATAATATTCCACACCTCTGGTACTTTACTTGTAAAAACTTTTAATAAACTTAGAATAGAAGGCTAACTTTTAGGTCCCTCTGGATAAATAAGCTTTTATTAAGATAAAGTTAATTTTCATAGGATTCTTTCTGAAAGTGTTTTTCAATAGTGATTCAATAGTGCCATCAACTGGCTTAGGACGTTCTGAAATGATTAAATGATTAACATTTGAAAAGTTCTCCCTTGTTTTAGTTAATTTATTTTAAATGACACGAGTACATGCAACTTGGGGTCCTATTTTATCCCAAACATTTTCAAAGGAAACATGCCTTGCTTAAGTAACTGAATTGAAAGTACTCGCATAATAAATCGGTAACCTATGTAATTCTTTCCATTTGCCGTGGGATCCCAATAGTTCCGCATTTGGGGTTCGCCGCTTTGACCTCAAAAAAAGTTCGGCAGGCCTCCCCGTTTCTAAAAAAAATACAGAGTTCAATTCAGCTAGTGTTTTCACATTTGTGTAATCGCGAGGATTTTAGACGGGCCATTCGTGTTCACATCGGCGATCTTCTGTCATGTCGGCCATGTATTCTCATGCAGCATTTGTGGGGCAGCGTTAAAATGTTAAAATGTGCTGCTAGGCTCATCTGGATATTTAAAATTGCTTAGATGTGGTATCTCCCTTTAGTCGCCTTTTACTACAAGCTTTAACAATATGAGGTTTCTAATCTGTCCCGCTCTACACGGGATGCTAGGGTCATGGTTTATCGAAATAGAAGATCAAGCCTCATCTATATATAAATGATTTGTGGAACTATTCATCAAGAACCTTCAGAATGTTCTCCAATTCAGCTTTAATCTGATAGTTGCTTCTCCCTTTTAGGTTAGATCGAATTCTAGAAAAGAATTATGTTTCGATGTTCATTGGTGCGAGTCCGTTGCGAAATTATAATAAGCTGATTTTGTGAAGAAGTCACTGACCCCTTACGGTCGTAAAATTTTTCGATTTTAGTGGCTCCGCCTACCTTGAGTGCATTTTGATCTTTTGTTGTGATTTAATTCTGCATTTTCTAAAGGGAGATCTCCAATCACCAAGTTTCGTCTGCACAATCTAAAGTCAAACTTGGTTAGACAAGTAGGCCTTGCATGATTTAGAGGGAGAAGGGCGACGTCGCTGCACAAAGTTGGTAGTCAGTTTGCAAACTATTTTCTACGTAGCTTTCTCTGATGACGGTTCTCTGGTGACCTTTTGTTTTGTGTATTCTTCTTTAAGGTGTCGTTTGTGTATTTGGACAAATTGCGGATAGTGTCTATGCATGAATTGTCAATTCATTTATTTGAATCATTTTTGTCCAATGCCCAAAGAAGCCTTCACAGTTTCAGTTGTGCCGCCGCAATCAATTGTTGGGAAGCCAGTTTCTCAAAAGCACAGATGAGTAATTATACAGATAGTCGACTCAGCATACCTCTGTCCCTTTGAAACCGCAACAAATTTTTAAAAATGGGGAAAAAATCCTCTCTCAAATGTTCTATCTGTGAATACGTGTGAGCCAGCCAAATAAAGTATGGAGGGGTTGATGTGTCAAAAATATGTCATTAGCGCGGGCAGTTTTGCAAGAATTCCAAATTAAAATTAGAATTATAAAAAAAAATAGTTAGGTATATAATAAATAATGAAGTTGTTGCAATTAAACACAAAATGCAGACTTGACTATTTGACCAATTCCAAGATAACAACATTATTAAATTTATTTCATCGTGCTTAACAAATTTAATAACGTTATTATCGTTGAATTGGAATAGTGAATAGCGGTGAATAAAATAGCAGTGAATTTGTGAAATAAAGGGTGATTTTTTAAGAGGTTTAGAACTTTTTTTAAAAAAAAAACACAAAAAATTCGAAAAAATGAATGAAATATTTATTTGAATCGATAGTTTGAACCTTGCAATTTAATGTTTAAAGATAATTTCATGCAAATGTTGACCGCGGCTGCGTCTCAGGTAGCCCATCCGCTGAGTCCAATTTTGGCATACTCTTTCACACATATCGGCCGGTATCTCACGAATGAATGCATGGATGTTGGCTTCCAGTGCGTCAATCGAAACGGGCTTGTCCCTATACACATTAGCCTTGGCATACCCCCACAAAAAATAATCTAATGGTGTCAAATCGCACGATCTAGGCGGCCAATTGACCGGCCCGAAACGTGAAATTAACTGTTCACCAAACTCGCCTCGCAATTGCGCCATTGTTTCGCGTGCTGTGTGGCATGTGGCACCGTCTTGTTGAAACCACATATCATGCAAGTCAAGAACTTCCATTTCGGGCAAAAAAAAGTTTGTTATCATCGCTCGGTAGCGTTCACCATTGACAGTAACGCTGCGATTCGCATCATTTTTGAAGAAATATGGCCCAATAATGCCGCCGGCCCATAAACCGCACCAAACAGTGGCTTTTTCGGGATGCATTGGTAGCTGTTGCAATGCTTCTGGCTGATCTTCACTCCAAATGCGGCAATTTTGCTTATTTACGTACCCATTCAACCAAAAATGAGCCTCATCGCTGAACACAATTTTTCGATAAAAAAGCGGATCCTCGGCCGCAATATTTTCTTCAATACGCACAGTACGTAAACGTGTTGGTGGTTTAATGTTCAACAAAGTAAATTTGGTGCGAAATTTGGTCACAATCTTCCGAATAGACTGCTCAGAAGGTCGAGAATGCCGATCATAAAATGGAAGCAGCGCGCGATGAACATTTCGAACCGAGCACGAATTTTGATAGTAAAATTCAATAATTTGCAAGCGTTGTTCATTTGTAAGACGATCCATGGTTAAATTGCAAACCAAACTGAAGCTGTTTGACAGTGACACAAGGTACTAAACACACGTGAGCTGTCAAAACCAGTGTTGTCAAAACCAAACCAGCTAAAAAATCACCCTTTACTATGTTAAATTATTGAAATAATCAGTTAACTAACCACGCGTTACTCATTAATTTTATTCATTGAGATATTATTTATTTTGACTACAATTTTAGTAATTTTACAGAATATTTCATTAATTCACTGCTCAAATATTTATCGCACCTTCCATTCAAAAATTATTTAATTTTATTTATTTTACTCGTCATTCGACAAATCGACCAACAAAATAATTTAATTATTACTGACAGTTTAAAACTGCTAAATTAGTTTAACTTTATGTTAATTACTATTATGAAAATCCTTATTTTATGTTTACGAAACTGCTTTAAAATGTTTACCCAAAAAATATGTTTGTTAGGTAAAACTAAAATAAAAAAGGGTGATCCATTTCGAGGTTCCCTACTTTTTTAAAGAAAAAAACACAGAAAATTCAAATTTAATGGAGAATGTTTATTATCATTTGAAAGAACATTCTTTGGCATTTATTTTTTGAAGATTATGTCTATCAAATGTTGGCCGTTGCTCCGTTGAGTCCAATTTTCGATCACTCGTTCGAGCATTTCGACTGGTAACTGGCGAATGACACGCGTGATGTTTTCCTCCAAGGCCTGAATCGAAGCGGGTTTGTCGGCATAAGCTTTTGACTTTACATATCCCCACAGGAAAAAGTCTAACGGTGTGATATCACACGATCTTGAAATTATGTGCTCACCGAAATGTTCTCTCAATAAGTGCATTGATTGATGCGATGTGTGGGAAGTGGCACCGTCTTGCTGAAACCAAATGTCGCCGAGATCACGAGCTTCAATTTCAGGCATCAAATAGTCGGTTATTGACGGTTACGTTCGCACCGGCATAATTTTTAAAGAAATATGGACCGAACAAACCACACCAAACCGTTGTTTTTTCTGGATGAAGTGGCAGTTCTTCAATCTCTTCAGGTTGCTCTTCGTCCTAAATGCGGCAATTTTGTTTGTTTACATACCCATTGAGCCAGAAATGGGCCTCGAAAACGTCGGATCTTCTTGGAACTTTTCAAGAGCCCATAGAGCGAAGCGATGTCGCTTGGGAAGGTCGAGCGGCTTCAGTTGTTGCACAAGCTGTATTTTGTACGCTTTCAATTTAAGATCTTGACGTAAAATCCGCCAAGTCGTTCCATACGTCAGTCCGAGTTGCTGCGAACGGCGCCGAATCGACTCTCTTCGTTCTCAGCTACGGCCGCTATATTTTCTTCACTGCGTGCTGGACGTGGTCTATTCGGTCGAATATTATCCAATAATGAATGCTGGGTCTCAAAATGGGTGATGGTGTTGCGAATAGTACGCTCAGTAGGCCGATTATGTTGACCATAAGTTGAACGAAGTGCACGAAACACATTCCTCACAGAACGTGAATTTTCATAGTAAAGTTGAACAATTTGTAAACGTTGTTCACGTGTAAGTCTTTTCATTATGAAATGCCAAACAATGCTAAACAAAAATAACATGACAGCATGACACGACTCACACGTGAGCTGTCAAAAAAGGCTATTGAAAAAAGTATCTCTACTTGGATCACCCGTTACATAATAATTTAAAACAATCAACAAAATTTTATTCTTTTGCAAATTCATCATAAATCGTCGCATGTTATTGGACACAGCCCAGTTTTGACTTTTAATATGTCAACATGAGATCTTTTCCAAAATGGTTCTTAGGCGCAGAACTGCTATTGTGTGCGTGAGCTGCCTCGATTTGATTTGCAGGTAAAAACATATACTGCGCCTTTTTGAAGCAAATTAAAAACGATAGGCGGGAGAGCCAAAAATCCTCTCAGTCGACTATCTGTATAATTACTCATCTGTGCTCAAAAGTCATTGGCAGATAAACCAATGGCGTGTAACACTCGTGCAAGTTCCCTTCTCTTAAGCGTGAGTAATTCCATAATGTGGATATCTTTTTGCAGCTGCACCGAACCGACCAATTGTGTGGAGAATAGTCTGGCGACCAATTCGTTCCATCAGATGTCAAATGAATAAATTTTAAAATGAATTTGCATTATGTTATTAACTCCTCAGTTTATTGCATTCAATATGCAAATTGCTTAGATAAAATATATGTATATACTTCACAATCAAAGACGTCATTCTTTTATTTGTTCCAACAGATACGTATTTTGATTGCCAACTTGAATACTTCTTGCCTGTCACTTACGTATACGAGTCCAAGTACGCAAGTAAAAAAAAAAAAAGTCCTTAAACTATTACACCCACCTAGTTGTTCTATTCTTCCTTAGGTATACAATATTCCATTCGCATCGGTTTTACGAATGCCAATGGAATGTTTTCATTAGCCACAGGACAAAGTTTTAATGAAATTTGTTAGTATCAGGTTGTTAGTTGTTAGTCGTTGCCGTGGCATCCCAGAAGGTTCATTACGTTTGTTTATCGTGCCTTTGTGTTTATCTTTTACAATTGATCCGCTTATATGTTTATACCTATGCATACTGTACACATACATATACATATATATCGTCGTGCCCCTAGGATATTCAACACCTATCGGCAACACACTTTATTCATTTGATTCTATTTCTAATTGCAACCTCAAAATATTTAAGTTGGATTTCGCAAAGGATACACAGTTTTTAGAGGTAAAGGATACACATATTTATACAGGTGCCTGGGTGGATTGTTCTTTCGTTTGTAGGGAAGTAATCAAGGTTTTGTACGCTTAAGAACAGTACAACTTTAAATTGTGTGGTTGATCCAATTTTAGTTTTAAAAGAAATAGCTTTTGCTTCCTTTGAACGTGTTTTTGTTGATAATTTTAATCACTTTTATCAGATTTAAATTTTTGTTGTTTAATTTCAACCAAAGAAGACCCTTCATCCCGCTCGGCTTGCTTTGGTTGAAGTCCTCTCCAATTGCGCGCCATTTAAGGCGAAGTCTTCCTCTAACCGGGTTATCTCTGTTGTTGTTCGTTCGCTCTACATGTCTCAGCCCAATGCGTGACTAGGTCGTTATCGCTGAATAGCTCGTAGAGTACGTCGATGAATCGGTATCCTCCATAACCGGACAAATGCGACAGGACAAAATATCCTACGAAGATTTTATTTTCTCAATACGGCCAAGGTTAAATTCATCCGCCGTAGAAAGGGTCCATGCTTCGGAACCATAGAGCATGACTGGAATTATAAGGGTCTTATATAGAGTTTCCTTAGTTGTTTGGGCGAGGGCTTTACTCCATAGATTCCTTCTCAGATCAAAGAAACAACGATTGGCAAGCGCTATTCTTAGTTTGAATTCTGAGGACGTTTTCAGATGTGATAGCAGAGCCGAAGCAGACAAAGTCTTTTATTACCTCAAACTTATAGCAGTCGATTGTGACATGTTGGCCGATTCGACGATGTTGGGTATCCCTTCTTGTTGACAGTATATACTTCTGTTTTCCCGACGTTGTCCCTGAGATGCATTTTTTACCACTATACACGCAAACGCACCAGTGACAGCCCGCTGTGTTCTATCAATGATATAAAGTACTTGAACAGACTTTTGAAAGATCGCAGCCAACACACGGGCTTGTGACTGTATGATGTTAAAGGACAGCACGTTGACTGCCTGAATAATTTTTTAACATCAAAAGTTTTGGTTAGGTCTTTACCGACGTTGATGCAGCACAAATGGACGAGTTTGGCAGGAATGCCAAAGCTATATCCTGCCTCTTTATTGAGACAAAGTCTCTCACAAATGCTGCTTTAACCCGCACATGTTATTTATTATTAACCAGGGTTAATATGAGCATTTTTATTTTATCATACCTTGGACACTTTTTACCCAAATTGGTTTTTATTAGGAGCCAGTGCCTACATTTTTATTTGATACATTTTGAAAAATTAAAAGATTAATTTTTCCACAGTTATCACACTAATGGGGGATTCCCCATACTAATGGGGTATAATAATAACCTGGGTTAGTAAGATACTGATTAAGGGGCAAGCATTTTCGCCCATGTGAGGGTTAAAGTCGATGGATATAGTTCTGGACTTCTTGAGTTTACTTCAGGATCTGCCGCAGTCTGACCGTTAGGGTCCAATCAGATCGTTGGCAAATTGGTTCAGGCGC
Source organism: Ferdinandea cuprea (assembly GCA_963576555.1). Lineage (NCBI taxonomy): Eukaryota > Metazoa > Arthropoda > Insecta > Diptera > Syrphidae > Ferdinandea > Ferdinandea cuprea. Next base: position 8,451,801 of record OY754960.1, read on the forward strand.
TCGGACAATATGGCAAACAAGATCCTATGTGGAACGTTTAGGAGACTGATACATCAATAGTTAGCGTATCTTAGAGGGTCCGGACAAACGATGCTGATCTTCCATTCATTCGCCTACCTTACAGCCTCTGTGCACTTTAGTTTAGATATTGCTATACTCTCTTCATATTGGTCGGATGGATGAAACTCTTGACATGCATCGTCAATACTGAATGGTTTGCTCTGTCAGCTCCGCAGTTTAACAGTCTGCGGTAAGAGTCTGCGGTAGCACCTCTCCATATCCTCGATCTGATTGATAGGTTCATGTTATTAAAAAATCTATCTTCAAAACTTACTGAGATTCTAAAAGTTCATTTAGAAAAATAGGTGCCAATATTTATTTAGTCATAATTCTAAAACTACTTGTGTTGTTTTCTATTTACGGTCTTTCCATTCAAATACTTATTATAATAGCCAAACGCCGTATTTCAAATATACCTACTAAATTTGTAAACTTGATATTCCCAAAATTTCTTTATCTTAGGCCTCGTTCACTGAATAGACTTAATTCAATTCAAGTTCTTATTTGCACGTATACAAGTTTACCGAATACGATGACGAATTTTTCCATTTTCAAACAATGGGGTGGAGCGACAATTTTTTTTTTTGCGAATATTAATAAAAAGTTGCATAAGTACGTGAACTACCCGTAAAAAATTATGAAAACAAAATAAATTTCACTTTTCTTAGCCCTCTACCACAATTTATTAGCAAAAATGTTCTTATTTTTTTTTCGGCTCTGTAACTTTAAAAGTGCAGGTCCTACAAAAAAAAGGCTTAATAAAAAAGAAGGATAATTTAATTTCCTATAAAAAAGATCTCAGCAACTTCTATGTAAGATGTTAAAAGGCTTCGAAGGCGCACCACTTAAAATAATTCTTTTAATGCCAATTTCAATCATAAAATTGAACAGGGTTTTTTTTATGCTATTTAAATAACTGTGTTTGTCCCAAAGATGAGAAAGTTCCTGTAGGCGTGTTGCATCATTTTTGAAACGAAAAGAAAAAACTCGAAGAAATAAGTTTGAGTGAGGAGAAAATAAATAAAAAGATTTTAATACACCAAACTTCGAAACACATCCATTGAAAACGAAAAAAAAGATCGAAATCTCAATCTAATCCTTCTTGTTTTGAGAAATCAGTTGCATCTTTCAACTTTAGCAATAGTTTCTGATCACTATGGCATTTCGGATCGATCAGCAGCAGTAGTGGAGAGTGCAGTGTTAGAAGATGTTGTGGTAACCATCCACAGAGAAATTCGAAAACGTCATAGATCGAAGAAAAGTCCATAGGGGTAGAAAACGGCAACGTGAAGTTGTTCAAACTGATGAATATCTTTCGGCAGAAAAGACAAGATATTGGTTTGTGTAAAACGAGGTCAACGAGTTCATGGAGTAACCAAAGTAAGGTAGCATATTTCATTACTCACAGAGTCGGGCTCATATTACATAGCGACATCTAGAAGTGACATCCGAAAAAGGGAAAACTATAGCGGATTCGATAAACTCCTTTTTTTCGAATGGACACAGCTAGATTTAAGGATGCGACTGTACTGCTACAATCACCGGTTGGGGATGTGGGGCTATCCCGCTTATGGAGTTGGATATACCGTTGCAATGGTTAATATGTCGATTACATTTCTCAAATTGGATGGGCTACATATGGATGTCAACTTTATTCGTGACCGATTGGAAAGGTGCTGGAAGATTCTAACTGCTGTTGTGTTTTTATCAAATCCAGATAAGCTACCAATTTTATCCAAAAATATCCGAGACTCTCTTAGCACACATCAAAAATATTTGTTTCAAATGGGTGATGCTATAAGCAAAGGATCCTGTCCCATAGATCTCTCAAACAGAATTGAATTACCGTTCAATGAAGTTGATGTCACGCACCATGAAGATCGTTGAGCGGGTATTAGATGGCCGCCTAAGTCAAAAAATACAGCAGTCTGATGACCAGTGCGGGTTTGTCGCGGGTAAATCAACCACAGATGCTATCCAAAGTATTAGGACCACCAGATTCCTTAAAGGATTGGCATATGATTCTGGTTAATTTTGAAAAAGCATTCGATAGGCAACCAAGAGTTCTGATATGGGTAGCGCTAAGACAACGAGGAGTTCCTGAATCCTACGTACAGATGATCATGGACATGTACGCGGGAGCGAAGACAAAAGTCAGATGTCCTGCAGGGGTCACCGATAAATTTCCAATTTAAGTCGGTGTTCACCAGGGAAGTGTCTTAAGTCCTTTGCTCTTTATTACGGTCCTAGATTATCTGCTTGAGGGAAAAGTGACGACCCTAAAGTGCATCAGTTATTATTATGGAGCCATCATAAGTGATGGTGAGTCCTCCCTGCAACGAGCACTTGATGTTTTAGAAGGGAATGGATATCGTATTAGCCAAAAAAAGACAGAATATCTGTACTGCCCATTCTCTGACCCAAGCCAACCCAATCCAGGTATTTATTTGAATGGGGTGGTGGTTCCCAAGTATGAAAAGTTCATATATCTGGGATCAATGATCAACAGTGAAGCAACAGCTGATGACTACATCAATCATCGTGTAATCATAGGGTGGATGAAGTGGCGGGAAAACTCTGCCATCTTCTGTGACCGAAAGATGTCCCCTAAGCTGAAAGGAAGATTCTACACCGCATTTGTGCGTCCGTCGCTCACATACGGTTCACAATGTTGGACAATGTACAAAAAGTATGAAGGCAAGTTGACAGCAGCTGAGATGAAGATGCTTCGCATGACAGCAGGAGTAACAAAGCGTGATCGAATTAGAAGTTCCAGAATCTGAGGAAGCCTTCACGCCAATAGCCCGACCGACTCATTTGGTATTGTCATGTTCAAAGGAGGGATCCTACGAACCCCGTCAAAAAGGCAATGGCAATCAACCTTACCTTACAATCGCGTAAAAGAGGCAAGCCTAAAAACTCCTAGATCACACAAATGCAGAAGCACCAGCATTTGATTGGCCTCAATGATGAAGTGATCTAAAATCGGGATGCCTGCAGATATTTTTTGAGGTCGAACCGGCGAACCCCTCGGGTTGTAGCCACATCGAATCCAACTGATAACTTGCTAAAGCCCAGTTTAGTTTAGTTGGCCCAAATCTTGTATTCGAAAAGTGTAGTGTTAAAGAAATAATAGAGCCCGTTGTAAATAAATGATGAAAGACCACATGTCCGAGAATTAGGCTTCAGAAGAATCATCTTAGCTAGAAAAAAAAAAACAGAAAGCTAAAGGTTCAGTTAGAATCTTTAAACTTCCGAAATTTATTTTCATTTTCTGAGATGATTACATTGACTTAATAGTCTGGACCGAATCACAAGTCACATCACCCCGATTGTTAGATAACGGAAAATAACGAAAATAACGGTTAATAACGGAAAATAATTTCATTCAAATGGCTCCCACGGCTGGCCAAACAGTAGCCTACACGATCGGCCCAATTTTTAAGCACATTATCGATTATGTGCAGCTGTATTTCACCAATGGCTTCTTCACGAATATTGTCCCTTAAAGCGTCAATTGTCTCTGGCATCTTTTACGGCACCCCACAAATATTAGTCCAACGGTGTCAAATCGCTGCTCCGCGGTGGCCAAACGACATCAGCTCTGCGGCTGATAATGCGATCTACAAAAACAGGGCGCAAAATATCGAGTGTAGCTTCGGCTGTGTGGCACGTAGCGCCGTCCTGTTGAAACCAAATGTTGCCAATATGCTCCTCTTCAATTTTTGTGAACAAAAATTCGTTCAACATGGCCCGATAACGATCGCCATTGACTGTAACGGCCACTCCTCGCTCATTTATCATTTCCGAAGAAAAATGGCCCAATTATGCCTCTGGACCAAAATCCGCACCAAACAGTGACTCGGTTTGGGCATATCGGCTTTTCAATGTATGCGTGCGGGTTTTCTGTGCCCCAAATGCGACAATTTTGCTTGTTTACATACCCGCCAAGATCAAAATGAGCTTCATCTGAAAAGATGATCTTCTCCAAGTCGATCGTGGGCCCACTTAGCGAAGCGAAAACGCATTGGAGGGTCAGTTGGCTTCAACTCCTGAACCAATTGGACTTAGTATGGCGTCATACCAAGGTCTTTATGCAAAATTCGTCTCAATGATGTCTCCGAAATGCTCAATTGTTGAGAACGACGGTGAATTGATGTTGATGGCGCTTCACGCACACTTTCTTCCACACAGCAATTTTCACGGGTGTACGCACTGTTTTTGGCTTTTCACGCTTTTGCTTATCGATGAGGATGTCAGTTTCTTTCACTTTTTTCACAAGATAACGAACATACGGAGCTGACGGTGCTCCTCTTCTTCCAAAATCCGTACGCAATTTTCGCAGACATTCTGCAACATTACCATGATTTTCAAAGTAATGTCGCAATATTTCCCAGCGTTGTTCAAGCGTATACACAACCATATTCGTTCAGCGGAAGGATAAAACTAATTATCTGTCAAATCAGACATGAGTTAAGTATTACCATTCGCGAAATAAGCACTAGTTGAAAAAAAAAACGTTAGATGGCGGACCCTTCAGAATCAGAATGAGTGATGAGGAATTGCAAGAACTTCTACAAAACAAATCTTCAATTGGCATGCCAGTTCTAAACTACTCGTGTGATACTCAAGCTGTTGAGCACTATGTGAAGATGGCGACCGAAGCTACAATCACTGTAGTAGGTGAAAAGACCAGAAATGGACTGATTCGATCGAAAATGCATTCTAGAAATATATTACCATTTTTTCACAAAAAAAAAATGGAGCAAACATTTATTTCTATCTTTGTTTTCTCTAACGAAAATAAAACATTTTTTTTTTAAATCAGAACTTTGAGTTCAGGTGGTGGGCTAAAGTCCCACAAAAAATGTGTTCAGAGTTAATTTATTCCACTCATCAAAATGCAACCAATTGGGGTTACCTATTCGAAATTGATACATCAGCTTTATTATTTCCCCATATATTGACGTTCCACGCTAGTGCACAAATAAAGCTATCCGCAGTATTTCTGGTTAACAAAAGAATGTATAATTTATGCCTTATGATCCAAACCAATTGTAAATTATTATAAAGTTGGCAGAGGACTTTTGCCCCTCCCATAAAAAAAATTTGAAATTCAAAATGGCATACATAATAATTGATCAGAAATAAAATCGAATCTAATTTCCCGATTATTTCGTTTTAACTGCAACTCACCTTGCCACCACAGAGTAAATTAAAGCACCCCATCAAACTTTTAAGTACCCAAATACAAATTCGATTGCCATATTAATCTTTATGGCCCATTTTGTGGGCCCTGTCATTTTCACATCAAGTCAACGATGTTTGCACACTTAATTTGGCTTCATTCTCTAAGGCTTTAATATTTGCGAACGGTCTTCACTAAGAAAAGAAACAATTTCAAGGAAATCACTGCTCCTGACAACATGAAATATTCATTCGCCCCATGGGGCTGCATAATATTTTTTTTTAATGAACTTCTCGAATCATGAAAAGAATGCCGATCAAATTAATTTTGGAATCTTCGTTGTTTATTTTTAAAAAAAAAGCAACCAAACAAAATGAATAGATATTTCCTTTCAGTCAGAATTACAAGTGTTTTTCGTCCTTTTTCATAGAGAACAAAGCCGAAAGTAAATGAAGAGAAGGAGAGCTTTTCTTTTCGGTGGCACGGCCGATGTAGTGTTGTATAGTTGTATAGTGTTACTAGGAGGTATAGTTTCAGCCATTGTTTCAGCGTCCAAGTGTTAATATTGCTCCCCAGACGATGATTGCAACGATTAGTCGAACACTTAAGTTTACAGGAATTGTTATCACGTCTACATAAATTAAGTTAATGGCATGTACGAGAGTATACTGTTTACGTAGTTAAGATTACGATTATATCGCCTCTCGTTTCAAAGGAATTTATTATTTTGTAACGCTCTTGGTTAGGGAGAAAGGAAAAACGCGCGCACACACACACAGATACCACGAATATGATTGGCATGACGAGATAAAAATGAAAGGTAGCAATTTGCTTTGTGGATTGGCATGAATGTTTGAAATTATAAAAAGACGGAGATGGCCATACACACATATTTCGAGCGAGGGTTTTTGTTTAACCGAAAATAGGTTTTCAATATTAAAATATGTCAGGTAATAGGTGGACTTTTTCATGAGATTTGAATAAGTACTTGGATACTTTGAAGCAAAATAAGTTGTTGACTCATAGAGCACATAAATTTAAAGTAGCATGTTCACCAGAACCTGAGAACTTAGGTTAGTTTGCCCTGGGAAAGAGGTAAAACATAGTTACACGGTCGGTTTTTTTAGAGGTTAGAGGTTGGTTTTTCGAGAAGAGATAAAACTGACATTTTGTGGTCAAATCTGGCAACTCTAATGTCATTTATGTTCAGTTTGGTTTGCCATTTCATCATGAACAGGTTGACAAATGAACAACGCTTGCAAATCGTGCAAATTTATTTCGAAAATAATGGTTCAGTTCGCGAAGTTTACCGCAAAATATTGTTCAGTGATGAGGCTCATTTTGGATTCAATGGCTACGTCAACAAGCAAAATTGCCGCATTTGGAGTGAAGAGAATCCACATGAGACCCTTGAAACACCATTACATCTACAAAAACTGCCTGTTTGGTGTGCTCTTTGGGCTGGTGGAGTCATTGGGCCATAATTCTTCAGAAATGATGCTGGAGAGTCAGTTACCGTTAATGGAGACCGGTATAGATGGATGGCATGAATGTGGATGAGATGTGGTTCCAACAAGACGGCGCTACATGCCACACAGCGCACGTCACACGAGATTTATTGAAGTAAACATTTGATGAGCGCATAATTTCGCGGAATGGACCTGTCAATTGGCCACCAAGATCGTGTGATTTGACACCATTGGAATATTTTCTTTGGGGATATGTGAAGTCGCTCGCCTACGCCAACAAACCAGAAACGTTAGGGGACTTGGAAGCCAACATTCATGGCGTTATTACCGACATACAGCCCCATTTTTTTTTTGATACCATGGAGGGATTAACAGTGAGGGGGTGACTGATACAATCAAATTTCAAAAAATTTCAAACCACTATCGATTAGTCCAGTCGAACTATTTGGACTTGTGATGAATTCGATGAGACCAGTTTCGATTAGTAGTTCAGTAGTATCCTCTTTGTTTTGAGTTCATCGGGTCTGCAGTTGTCTGCAATATCACTGTTTCCTGGAGCCCTCGTTGAAAAATTTCCTGCACTCTGCCTCATTGCATCTCATTGTTGACGATTTGATTGCTACATGCATTTCTATAAAGAGCACGATAGTATGCCACTAAAGAGTCTACAAAATGCTTGAAGACTACCCATAACTTCCTCTTGAAATATACTACAGTAATCCGGGGATCGGTAGGAAACTACAGCGGTAGTTCAGGACATGGACTATTTTTAATGAAAAATCACATTAAAACTTTGAAAGATTTCGTTGCATTTACCAAAGGAGCTGATTTAGTGTATCAGCTTGGACTTTTTTAAAAACTACGAGTAAGAAGTTTGGGTCTATGTATAGTTCTTTAGAAGAGGAAAAAGGATCTTAACGAAATTTCTAAACAATATATTTCCTTTATTTTAATTGAAAATGTGAACGCATCTAACATCTTGAACGTGCATGCTTTCCGATGGAAAAATTCTAAACGCTTCTAAATTCAGAGCTCGACTTTCCAACGAGAAGAAGCTGTTAACTACATAGAAAAACAAATTCGACGTTGGACGCTTTATCACGTCGGGAGTAGAACACCTGAATGGAAAATACCTGAGTGATAAACTCTAAACTGCACATTCACCACAGCAGCTAATAAGCAGTAACTATTCGCAACATCATCAAAGAGTTAACCGAAACCATCAACTGTTACCTACCAGCCACCCCAGATTATAAAAAAATCCTGTGGAATGATGATATATTCGTTTCGCGGAAAAAGGTGACGGAAGATGTACACATCAAAACGCTGCAGCTATGTACAGTGCCGAGCCAGAAGAAGTGAGGAGAAAATGATTCTGTGTAGAAAGAAGAGCAAATACGCAGCTCAAGAAGATCGAAAAGTCTCGCGATTGAAACAACATCCGGAGTTTTCTGAGAAAGCTAAGCAAGTGGCAACTTGCTTTAAGACCGGAAAGCAAGCTCTTCGAAACGGCCAAGCAAACCTAGTCACCGACGATAAAAATGGTAGATGTATTTAAGTGGCAACTGGAAACGGACATCATGTAGAGAGAGAGTGAAAGGGCAAGAAGAGAACTCACGTGCAGGGAAGTACCAGTTCCGCCACCCAGTAAAGAAGTTGGCTTGACTATAAAAAACTTAAGAACAATAAAGCCGCCACCTCTGATGGTCTACCAGCTGAAATGCACCAATCGTCAGCACAGGAGATCAAATCCTGTAACAACCAACAAATTTCAAGTCGAGACCCACATTCGGGATCCCGGCAAAACGTATCCAACTGACGCTGGATACAACGCGGATCAATATGCAGTTTGGCAGCATTTCATCTGAATTCATTAAAATTCATTACCGTGATAAAGGCTTTTACAGCTATTGAAGAACAGACAAGGCTATCAAAGAACAAAGCATATATCGATCGCCTGGATACAAATTATTTTGTTTCTAAGCAGTTTATCTACCTGGGTGTAAACGGATCAATTTCCCAACTTAGTGGAGATACAGCGAAGAACTACCCTAGAAGACCGCTACTACTTTTTATAAAAAGTGGTTTCAAAAGATGAATCCAACGAAGATGAATTGACGCTGTCAAGTTTCAGAAGTGAAAGCATCTGTAAAGCTTTTGAGTTAAAATAGAAATCTTTCAGAGTCTCAAAGGACTAAAGACAATCGATGAGTTTTTGTCGTTCAGAGCTAACCGAAATTTTATAGCATTCACTTGGAAACTAAACATTCTATACTTTATCGGAACTGATATGCTTGGTGGGATATATATCCGGGTCTGTGATCAGCTGCTTAGAGGATTTTATCAAGGATTACCATGTTCTACTCTCTTACGCAGATATGTTTATGGACGATGATGACTCGTAAGAACTAATACAAATTGCATTTACTTCGGCATCAATATGTGTGTCCTGAATAAACGCCTGCCCTTACTTACTATCCGCAAAAAAAATAAAAATTCCAATATGCTAATTCAAAAAAAAATCGCTTGAAAAGGACAACGAAGTCCTACACATTCCGTCATGACAGAGAAAAAAGCCCGCCATAGCATTTCATGTACTGCTTTATGACCACCACATTACTTGGTGCCGACAAAGGAGTTAAAAAATAAAAGGCCTTACCGCCCGCCGGGAGATCGGAAATGCAAATGGAACGGCAGGAAATTTATATATTTCCATATGTCCTCGGGAATTTGTTTACTTGATGTGTGAGCAAAATTATATTTAGACCTGAGAGAATAGAGACCACCTTTTCTCCATCAAACTAACTAACGCGCACACAATGCACTCTGACGTATACGTAACATTTTTTATTTTTTCCACAGAGACCTGGAGTTTGACTCAAACCTCAAAGATACAAACCGTCCGTTGTGTTTGTCGTCGTCGTGGTGGGTGGTATTCATGAAATGCAAATGCATTCAATTTTCAAATTGGCAAAAAATATTTAGATGACATTTTTACGAAGGATTACGTGTATTTTTTTTTTTTTTGTGCAGATCTCGTTTCGGAATTAATGTCGAATATGTTACACGAAGCACGAAGCAAGGCGCGCAACTTCACCCATGTCGCGTGTGATTTATGCAAACTGCTATTTACAAACGAAGAGACGAAGTGAGATGACATCGCTTGTGTGTTGAAATTTTATTACCTGTCAGGCAGTGTGCAGGTATTTTGTGGAGGGTCCCTTGGAATTATGACATTTTAATGCTGCACAGACGGAGGGGGGAAAATGCGGTGGCAAGAAGGCTGCTTCATGGTAAATTCAAGTCGAAGCAAGGAGTTAAAATTACCATAATAGCCTTAGATGGTGTGATTGATGATGATGGTAGCCAGCTAGGTTCTGGCACTGTGCTGATGTCACAAAATGTACAAAAAAAAAAACGGAAAATTCAGCCACCCCCCTCTTGGCATTCCTTATCACAGCAACAATCAAAAATTCCTTAACAGTTCCAAACGTATCTGGCAGTGAAATAACAAAAAAAAAAGAAACAGTCCACGGAACTCAACTGAACTCAACTTAAATACCTCAAGGATATTGCCAACTAAAATAGAGATAGGTACACACAAGTTTCACTCGAAACACCTTCTATTTGTCTTTGAGGCTTAAGCGTGTTGTTTGGAAAAGACAAAAGATAAACTTTGCCCATAACTATGAAAGGGGCATGTTTTATTGCCGACAATAGGACGTAACCGGAAAGCAGTGCACTGCAAACTGAGCACTCGAGCACTTGCAAAAACACTTTCAATAGTTCTTTTGTTAAAACTTATTGTTGTTGTAGTGGCGACGTGACGCGACGCGACGGGGTGGCGGTAAAAAGTTTTTAATTCTCACACGAGGTGCAAGATGCAGGTGATGATGCTGAAAAGATGCACACTCCTAAACAGGTGCTGGCCCCCGGGGTGAAACTACAACTGCAAAAGACGATATCTTAAGTGTGGTGTATCTACGGGGTATGATAAAACGTTTGATCATTGTTATTGTCGAACAGAGAGACAGAGAGAGAGAGACTCCTGTTTGCCTGCTGCGGGCTGTAAGTAGAATGCGCCAAAGGATGCAATTATTTTGGTAAATTATTTTCAAGTTGCTCTTGGAGTATCTGATGGAGATTTGGAGGTGCACACAGAATTATTTTTCGTATTTGATGATGACTACAACTCGATGGAAAACTTTAAATTAAGTTTCTTTTGACTTGCCGCCGCCCGTCTCAGTTGGGATACGGGGGACTATCTTAAAATTTTCAAAGTGCGAAATCTTTGGTTAGAAATAGTTTTGCGATTAAAATCATTCTACCTTGAAGCACAAAGCGAGGATGTACAGTTCGCTGTATAGGTCGAAGAGTTGATTTGAGGGAATTATTTAAGAAAATACTCGTTAGGAATTTGAAGTTTTAGAAGTCGAAATACCACAGCTCTGTGATGATGAACTTAGTGAAGATTCTGAACAAAAGTGGAAGACGTCTTAGAGGCAGAAGACGACTTTGAATTAAATCACGAACAACCAGGTCAAATAATTCATGCTGGTCTCGTTGTAATGACTAAGCTTTGAGTACTTTTAAATAATTCGGAATTTTACAAATTAAAACGGGAAAAATGTATGAAAAAGGATAGGTACGTACCGTTTGCTTGAGTGGACTGCTTCATATTCGAATCACTCAAAATCGGCTTGGCATTGATAGTTTTCTAATAAAATATTGAAATCTAAAAAAACACAATTTAAATGGGTAAAACAGTGGGAAAAATATTTTGTTAAAAACGACCCCAATCATTGGGCATTTAGGAAGCATTTTTAAAAATTACATATAGCCTTGAGCATAAGAAGGGCACTACCAAGGAAGCAAGAAAGAATGGTAGTGGACGGAGAAAACTAAGGTTAAAGTGTCCTTCTAATAATTGTGCTTAAGGTCCCAGTTATAGCTTTCATTGAAATGCGTCATTGAAAATGTTGTTTTGCGATTTTAAGACGACTAAGCAAACAATATTGGCTTTTAATGGTATCAAAATAAAGGTAAGCCCTTACAGAATTTTTCTGTTTTTATTTTTTCACTAACATAAATCGATTTCAATGAACAGCTGTTGATCGATTCTACAATTTGACAGCTGTCAGTTTTGCTTTCAATGATCAACTCTAACCTTAAAACCTATACCAATGGCCTTTCACTGACATACATTTTTCAATGATTGCTATAACCCAGTTTTAAAAAAAAAAGAAAAAAACTATTCCACTGATTTGTTCCAGTGCTGCATTTCAATGATAGCTATAACTGGCCCCTAAATTGGACATTGCAAGAGTCTTGCCGAGAAATTCAAGCTAAGTTTATGCATCGTGAACCGGCATGTAATATATTTTTTACCTGCTGGTATGAAGCAGGCTACTCAACTGCGACAAAACAACTCGAAGAAGGACATAACTCATTGTGGGTAACGCAAAAATTCTACATAGGAGGCGTCAGTATTTTGAGGGCTTTTAGAGAAACAGTTTCCTCGGCTAATGTAGAAGAAAGCGACATTAGAGTCCAAGGGGTTTGAAAAGTGCTCAGATGCTCCAAAGAGTGAAAAGCGTTTGGGCTGGACGAGATACCCTCTGAGTTTTGCAAAAAAAAAAAAGTGAGATACGCCAAACTTGGATGATTACTATTTCGTACACCTAATGTTTCAGAAGAAGTCATTGATGCTGTAGAGAGTAGAGGATGACCCGAATCAGTCTAACCGCCATCGTGCACAGGAATTGGATATGTCTCCATCCACTTTTTGGAAGATTTTGCGGAAAGACCTTGGCTTGCGAGTTTACAAAATCCATCTCGTGCAAGAATTGAATCCACATGATCACCTGCAAGGCGTAGATTCGGTGAATGGGCCCAAAACAAATCATCTTTGTTTTATTCCATTTCAAAGTTCTGTACCTCTAAAAAAAACATCCTTTTGGTGTTTCCAGAAGAAAAGCGCGCCTATCAATAGATCAAAAAAATGGCGTGATTCCGTAAAAGATTGGCGTGATTGGATTGGTGTTGGTTGATTTTGAAGCAGCACTCGATAGACAACCGAAAAGTCCCCTAAACTGAAAAGACGGATCTTTACTGCAGCTGCTCGTCCGGTGCTCGTTTACGGTCTTGAAAGATAGATAAGCAAATCTGAGGACTCGGATCTAACAATCTACATAGTCGAGTAGGTTCAAAAATGTACTCTGCGAATGTTTTCTCTGAGTCTCTGTTTATAGCAAAATCCTTCAGGCTTCCGAATACTTCCAGTTTATTATACGCGAGGCCTGCTGTCAAATTAAACTAAACAAAAGAATAGACCCGATGGAAAATATAGCCGTGCTCATTGAAAGCCTGGCTGCCATTAGGGCTATCGCCTTCGTCAATATAACCTGATACTTGGAATAAAAAGCGAGGTACCCTCGCTTAATCGGCTCAAGGTTATCCTGGGTTCGTTTGTGGAAACGAACATGCCAATGCTCAGTGGCAAAAATAGTTCGCATTAACCTGGGAGCAGTCAAGACAAAAAAGCTCCTCAGATGGAGAAGGCTAAAAGATTCTGTAATATCCAGAAATATGTGAACAAACTACAGCAAGACAAAATTAATCTCTCAATTTCTCAACAGATCGCGATAAGATTTCGTAAGAAATCATTGGCCTATATGAGACCATGCCATCAAATTGGACATCCTAAATAATGTAGCTATTTACTCATACACTACTTATGCGCCTTTTCGGTGCTTACAAGTCACAATTCTTGAAATCCACAAGTTGAATTTCGAAAGACCTAATGTTAGATGGGACCGAACACATAAAACTGATCACAACCGAATTGTTGTGAATATGCTGGTGGTGGGAAGAAGTTTTGCTATAGACGGGGCAAAATTAGCACGAATAAGTAGTTATATGTCCACGCTTCTCCTATTTGTTTCTCGTAATAAGACTTCTCTTTACTTCTAGCTATACTTCTCACATCGTAGTTTCGTAGCAAACAACAAGCAATAATATTTCTTCTGTTTTTAAATTTCTTTCAAAACAGCTGATCATTTAAAAAGTTTGCATGCGAGACGTTCTCTTATGTCTACAGACTAGTATTGCTTAATCACTTCACTGTATTTGCACCCTAAGTCAGTCTGAATAACTGAAGTTAAAAATAAAATCTAAGACGCGACAGAAGGACTATATTGGACGGTCATGCGGGAAATACTGCAGGAAGTGAGGATTTTAGAGAATCCAAGTCCTAAAAAGCAACACCATAACACCAACCATTCTTTACTGCACTCCAATGGTATCAATTGAAAATCAGGTGTGCAGATGGAAGGAACCATTTTGTGCCTTGCTAAATGGCGATTCCACAAACTGCGTATGTCAATGTGTCCACAGTCTTTCGACATGCCCAGACTTCCTCAAATATTTTATATTGCTATCAATATTCTCAAATCAACTATACCTGATGGCATACTGGCTGAGTTCTTAAATAGATGGCGTATATGGAAAAGCTACTTTAGTACGTCATATTCATTACCATACTCGATTAGGATCCTTCATACTGCATTTCGATAAAACATTTATCTGTATTCGGTTTAATGCTAGGAGTTTTTCGCAAGGCAGGCGACTATGGCAATAGTTCTTTGGTGGCCCGCGGCGCGGGATTATAGGATTTCTCTTCTGCAGGCGGCAAGTTCCGCTCACGCAACTTCGGTGCTGCGCTTCCCTCTTTGCTTATCAAACCAAAAAGAAAATGTTGTATCGACATCTGTATTGTATGAAGATCCTACAACAAAGTTGTTGGAAAGGGACGTACTGAAGTAGCTTTTCCATATATGAACGCTACAACGAGAATTATTTAGCAAAAAAAATCAATCCCGTCACAACTCGAATTCAATATGCTGTGTCATTCTGCATCCAAAGTTCCATTATAATATGGATTTGAACTGAAATCGCAAACCCCATGTTGCGGAAAGAGAGCAAAAAATTAAAATTTAAACTCACCTCATCTCCTGGTCGCTACGCGCGCGATAATAATCACAATTTCCATTTAAGGCGCAGTATGCCCTTACACACACACACACTAAGCAAAGCATAAGGGAAAAGCAAACAGCATAACGGAAGGGATTACTCAAATGCACTCGGCCATCTCTGACTTTCTGCGATAGTATCTCTGAGTGTGTGTGTGCGAACTGTTGTAGAAAATATTCGAATATACATATATAACGGGTTATTTCCAGCACACTCTTGGATTTGTGCCAAAATACTTGTTGGCCATTGCCGAAGCAGCAGTAGTACTAGCCCTCTATATGTGGATATATGCATGTACTCCTTTCGTTTCGTTTCAACAGTGAAATCATATCCTGCCAAAAAGACAATGGAAAACATTTACTCATTCGCACGAACTTCATACAGTGCAGCGAGTACTTCCCCATGGGATCTCCTCTACACCGCCCCATTTAAGGGTGGTTATTTTCAAAAAAGGATCACAGTTGTAGCAGGATGAGGCATTGTTTACTCACGGAACGTTTATTTTAAAATTATGAAATTTTTCGTGCACAACGTAGCGCATCAGTAGTAGTTGTGGGTTATGGTTGTGGCGGCGGGCGGGCGTCTGTAAAATAATGAGCAACCGAGCGCGTTAAGCAAACGTAGAAGGAGAAAACAATTTTCGTTCTCCATTGATGAGGATGTTTTTTTTTTGTTTTTGTGTTTTGTTTACCCATTTTCCATTTGTAGCTCTAAATGAATGCATTAAATGGAGTTGAAAATGCAAAACAGAAAGAACAAACCCTCTCTCAATTATAATGCGGTTGCTTAATTTAGGTTTGCCATTTCAAAAGCGAATCCCATTTATTTCTGGAAGGTTCTAGCATGTAAGAATATTACTTGAGTCTAATTCCTTGTGTCATTCAATGCAGACTCTTTAAGGGAGTCCACATCAATGTAATTACATACACAACCGCGCATGTATGTAGTTACATAAATTACAGACAGAAGGTGAGGGCAGATAAATTTACTTTAGTTACTTACTTGCAGTAGCAATGGAACTTGTGGCCCACCATAGTCTTGTAATAGCACAAAGACAGTCGGGATATTAACCGCACATTGCATAATTGAAAACAAGGCTAGAAGGCTATGAGTTTTTTTGGTACAGCAGAGACGAATTTCATTGGATTACGGTTTTTCGAAACCTCAGAAGTTTCATAAACAGATCGAAATGGGTTTTGTTACATGTCACATGTTCCAGCATGTTTAACAGGGGTATTCGCAATTGACCTTTTTGGCTTCTGGGTGGTATTGCAAACACGTTATTGCCATCAGCCCTCCTAACATAAAGAGCCTCTGGAGACACAGCAGCCTTTCGTCCTCTACGGTCCCGGGCAAGTTGCTTCCAGTTATCCAAACTTAGCATTCTGGCATCCATGATGGCTTGGTTAAGTCGACGATTTTTGGCTTTTTGATCTACATCCACATCTTGGTATTGCTCATAGAGTTCGCTGTTGAATCTTCTCCTCCAGTCGGACTCCTCGCACACAGGGCTATATATTCTTCGAATATTTTTTCTCTTTGAAAAGTAACTGCTCACCTTTCCTGCTTATCGTCCAGCACTCAGGACCATAGATCAGCACCTATAAGATTCAATGTTTTATAGAGCTTACACTTCTCCTTGAGAGAAAGGAGCTTTAAACCCATTGGTTTTGCCAAACGGAAGCGGTTTCCTAGGGAGCGGCTGAAGATGTCGATAAAGTCCGGATACCTAAGTAGCTGTAGGGATCTGTTGAAGATGTGCCTTCCGTGTTTAAACCTGCCCTGCGAACTATCTGCTGCAGACTAAGATGTAAGGAGTCATATGATAGCGCGTCTCCTTGCCAGAATCCGGTGCATGTGTGGAACAGTTCGTTTGAGCTGCTGCCAAACTGCACATTTCACTTCGTATTCTCACGCGATATAGTCGGATCAGATTTTCCGGGATCCCAAATTTGGCCATCACCATGTAGAGCCTCTGACCGTGAGTACTATCATATGCGGCTTTGAAGTTGATGAAAAGATAGTGTGTCTCGACTTGGAATTCGTTGGTCTTCCCAGCATTTGGCTTAGTGTAAAAATTTGGTCTATTGTCGATTTGCTGGGCCGGAAGCCACACTGATACGTGCCGATTAGATTTTTGCAAAACGGCTTGAATCGATCACACAGTACGTTGGATAGGATCTTACCGGAACTTCGGCTGCGTTAAAATTTCAAAGTCCACTTTCCCCAAGTTGAATATTGATTTCGCCCAGGATCTGAGCCAGGTTAGGCATGGAATCGTTATTTTTATCGGTCTTCCAAGTGGAGATCTATGTTATTCTAATGGATGTGTTATATTGCGAAGAACAGGTTGAGGAATGGAAGTAAATACAGAAATTACCAATGTTTGGTGTGGTTTATGGGCTGGTGGCATCATCCGCCCATTTTTCTCCAAAGACGACCGTGGAAGAAACGTTATCGTCAACGACGAACCATATCGAGCCATGATACCCCATTTTGGCCCAGTTGGCTGAGTTGATCTTGGTTGACATGTGGTTTCATCAAGACGGTGCCACATGCCACACAGCACGTGAAACAATGAAAATGTTTAAGGATGAATTTGGTGAGCCGCTTATCTCTCGAAATGGCCCTGTGAGTTGGCCGCCAAGATGCGATTTAACGCCTCTTGATTATTTATTGTGGGGTTATGTAAAGTCCTTAGTCCATGTGGACAAGCCGAAGACGATTGAAGCCCTGCAGAATAACATAACACCCGTAATTCATGGAATACAGGCCAAATGCTCGAAAAAGTGACGAAAAATTGGACCTTCCGTATGGACCATTTGAAACCATTCTTTCATTAAATTTTGATTTGTCCCGTTTAAAGAAGCAACACTTAAGAGGATCGTTGGGTTAGGTTAGAAGGGTAGGTTGAAGTGGCTGCTGGTCCTTTGTGACAATACAGGGATCTGGGAAAAAGCTCCTCACTACTCGTTGAACCATTTGGATCTTCTGACAAAAGTTGTTGATCGATTGCTCGCAACTTCTGCAAAAGTCTAATGAATGCATAATGTAATGACACCTATTGCGATGGTAATTTGCCGCATGCTTAGAGAGATCAAATATTTAGGGCATTTCAGATATGTTTCGTGGGAGCTTATCAGCCTTACAATTCACAGAAATGTTAAAGTGAATTCTAAACTGCTCCGCCCTTCTCCTGACGAGACGATCGACGATCTACGACTACTAAAGAGCTTACATGGACTGATTACAAGGACTTGATTGCAGCTTTACTACCCTAAATCCTTGGAGAATATCACAGTATTTCATAATTTAGCCAATATAAGACTTCTCTGATCAGCATTATTTCCACTTGAAACATGCTATATTGGTCAGGAAGATGTAAGGAAGAACTGAGGTTAAGTACCAGTATGATCGGGATGGGATGGCGACACAGAAGAATGTTAGTCCCGAATTAATTTAGGAGGGAAGCATAAGGAAAAATATTTTCAGTCGGATTTACTTGAAACCCTTCAATAGAAATAATGAAAAATTTTCACATTCCGTAAAATTTGGGTTCAGTGGCTTCAAATCCGACCTGACCCACCTCTTGCGAACGTCTGACAAACATCCAAGAGTAATAAGTGTCATGAGAAGCCTTTCAGATATAAACTTGCAGTTCGGACTCGGCATTAAACTGTCTCTTTTATTCTTGTTGAAAAATATATCTTCGCACCCACAATGGTAAGAGAAGCTAGGCTTTAGGTCCTGTATGGGCCGTTTACGGCTCCATTTCCTCATTTTAGGATTATTTTCAAGATTTTGTTAAAGTGGAAACCAAAAATTATTAGATGGGTGTTTCAGCAATTTTTTTTCTGGGGCGCCACTTACCCTTTTAAGCGGTGAAAATATTTTGATGTTCGATTTATTGAAGTCCGACAGACGATTACTATTTTGGGAACATTATACACTTACATCTGTACATCGGAATTCCCGGCAAAAAAAAAAAAAAAAAAATTAACTAACTAATTTTTCATAACAGTTGGACTTCAGGATGTTTCTCGGGCTCAGGCTCCTCTTTAAAATTAGTTAAATTTTCAAACCATTTAAAGGAAGCGTGAATCCGTCATCCTTTAATATAAAAAAGTCTCCTTCAAACCACTGTCAGTTCTTTCACTTTAGAAACGAGTAAGACATCTCCTCGAATGTAACAGTCCAATTTATTGTTCGGCTTTGTGTAGGCCATCTGCCTACCACTCTATGAACTATAACTGACATCGAGATACAAAACACAAAAACACGAACAACATCATGTCGTCGTCTTCATTTCGTCTAAGTGGGTAGCCTTCAGTTAAAGTGTCATCACAAGATACTTAAGGTTTATTCCCGCATAAATGAGAATGTTATAGCAATATTACGTATACGCCCCGAGGCGCTGCTGTTATTTTCTGACTCCGAGTCATGTTTCGGTTTGCTCGCATACTCAACCCCGAGTCTCATCAAACCATACCACTGGCACTGGGTGGCGGCTAGCTCTTGTGCGGTGGAACAACATGCAATTGGATTGTTGCGCATGCAAAGAGACAATGAAACTGTACTTTAACTCCCCGAGCGTTTGGTTACAGCATTTGTCACTGGCTTTTGCTTTCCCCCGCCCCTTTCGTCCCTAGCCACTCTCACGCTCTTCGTCCGTTCATTGTTACTAGTTTTAATTACAACTCACAATCTGCGAGTGGCGGGGGGGGGGGGGTGGAGAAGGGAACTTTATTCGGATGCTGGTAACGTGGAGACTGCTAAGGCTGTTGCTGATTCCGATTCTGGTTCATGTGCAGCATTTTGGAATCATAAAGCATGCATTCCTGGGTTGTATGTCACTATTTTTCATAAGGACATGGGGTTTCTTTTGAATTGTGTGTGCAACTCTGGTTTCTCGTGTTTTTCTTTTTTTTTTTGAAACAAAGAAGCATTAAAAAGCTATTTCTTTTCTGAATGGAAATATGTGGGTGAAGTTGAGGCATTTAACGGTGAAGAACCTTTGCTGCTTGACGTCGAAAAACTTGAGCAGCAGATCCCAACGACAACGACTTGGTAATTTTAAACTAACTTTCTCCTCCTGCCAAAGTTGTAGTAATGTTTCCTGCGAATAACAGAACTCTGACGTTAAGATTAATTAAAAGTGATTATGCAGCTTTCCACCGTGAAGCCAATGCATTGGCAAGGTCGAAACACTTGTAAAAAATAATGAGGGACCCGCTTACTTCCTGCTGTTGAAAAATGGCGCGGCACGGCGATGGATGGAATTAGAGTGAAAACCCAGAGAGAGAGAGAGAGATTAATTTAAGAAAATGTGTGACGGAAACTCTATTGATGCCATGACAACAGGTTTACAAGTATCCAAGTAATTAGTAAGCGTTCAATGCATGAAAGTTTGCAACAGCAACAGCAACAGAGATGACCTAAATATAGAAAATGACATAGATGGTAAGACCACCCTTTTGTGTAGTGCTTTCATAGCATGCCAACTCACATTACTGTCAGTCACTATAAATGCTGGGTGAACATTTTGCAAAAAGGTAATTTTAATTATTCATTTGCCTGCCTCTGCCCCTGGCTCTGCCTCTACCACTGCCTGCCTCTACCACTGCCTCATGCCGAGCGACGTAACGTGAAATTAATTTTCCTAAATCGCCTTCAATGTTCGCCTCCGTCGTACGTAAACTAATGAAACCCCCATGAACAGTGCAAGTCATTGATATCAATAAAAACGTACCAAGTTGAGAGCTCATAAAATCTCATAATAGACTGCTGAACCTGGAACCTGGGAACACCCACAGGCGAAGAATTCAATTTGAAAGGAATCCGTCAGGATGGTTACACACACCAGCCATGAGCACGAGCAAGAAACTTCAAATATGAAATGAACTTTCGCCGACGGCAGAAGCCATTATAAATTTCGTTCTCATCGAATCCTTTGAGCGGAACCAACACAAAGAGAGACATCATAAAAAATACATTGTGCTGGCACAGGGAGACACGGTAGGTCCTCCATTGTGTGGTGAGAATATGTATTTTTGGTGCATAAAGGACTCAATCTCAAGCCGAGAGATGGTGCATTCAACCATGCTCGCACAGGTCCCTTGTAGTGTAGGTTGTCACCTAACCTCACCGTGAACGTTGAGTATGGTTTCGGTTTTTTTTTTTTTTTGCGATGGCGGTCGGGATTTCTTTATTAACTTATTGGAACTTATTACAGATTCTTGGATAAGTTAAGGGAGATGACAAAGTCTCACCTTTACTTAGCTCTAATTTTTTATGAATGCTCAATTTACACAATGAACCCACAACAAACAGCAGTGGGTTGTCTTCTGCGGTTATGGAAAGTTGTTCATTTTACACTGTTGAGCAAAAATGTGTCCTTCAGTTGCAGTTGCAAATGTGTTTTTGGTGTTTGTTAGATAGGCTGCAGATTGTGCCTTTTGAAAGTTAGTAGAGTGTTGAGAGGGCTGGGTTCTGGGACGAACACAATGGATGGAGTCTTTCACCTTGAAATACCAGCTGAAGCTGAAATCGTGGTACTTGCGTTCGACATCGCTTTAGTTGTAACTGGAAAACAATAAGAAGAAGTTATGGGAATTAGCAATGTTGGAGTCAACACAAAACGGAAGCGGTACTAATGTAACCCATCGCGCTTCCAGGTAGGTGGAAATGAGATAGTCAGGCCTATCACAAGTTCCCTTCGGAGAAATCCCCGAATGAATAGTTCCGCTACAAATCCCGAAAAAAAACAATAAAAAGATCCGAAGGGATTCGAAAAAAGCATTGCCTGATTGAAAAACATTTTCGAAGTCAGCTGATTTATATCACAATTAATACTCGAAACAATAGAAAGAAAAGTCCCTGAACTTAAGAAAAAATTCCCTTAATTTTCCCAAAAGAATTTGTTTACCTATTTTTATTTTATGAGTTAAATGAGTTCTTCTAGAATTGTAACATTGACTAAATCTAAATTATATATCTAATGAACAATTTAACTGTCGAATATAATAAAACATTTTTGCCTTCAAGTTAAAAATTCCCAAAAAAAAGGATTTTTGTTACCTGGTCCCTGAGTACTGTCCCATCTGTCAAGTTCAAAAACTAGTTTGTCGCGCATATTTTCGCTTTAAAAGTAAAAAAAATAATAATTAATGAAATCAATTGCAATTGCTATCGTTGCAATTCATAAAGAGGCGATACACCAACGAAAATGAAAATTCGAAGAAGGTGACTAAGGGACGCATGTAACATTTGGATGATACTCTGTAAGTTATTCTTGCAATTATTTGTCATTGCACTGGTATCTTTCGCAGATTTGAAAGAAATTTCAGACTTAACAATGACTCAAGAACTTGAAGCGGAGCTGGAGGTAGGCGTGTTAGCATCTTCTATGACCCCAAACTGTCGATTTAATGCAGCGCTGAGACTTATAGTTGAAAGCGGCTACCATCATAGTGGAAACGGGCACGATTTCGAAATAAGTATAGCCAAATCAACGTTCTTCAAGAATTTAAAGAATTTGAAATTTTTTTAAAAGAACGTAGATTATGTTGAAATAACTATTATTTTTAGTCTACGACAGAAAAAACTTGTCGTAGAGAAGGACAAAATAATGCAGCGTTTTTCGGGTGTGGTGATACCAAATTCTACGAATTTCGAATTTCGTAGCAGTTTTCCATTACGAAGGGAACTTGGAATAGATTTTTCGGGATTCGTGGAAATGTTTCTATTATGACGTCGCTCGTGATAGGGGTGATTATCTTGGCGTTATGATTGACTCAAGGCTTACATTTAAAATAAAGTGCACGCCTGCTATACGAAACGTTCTCGGTACATGAGCTGCTTTTTTGAATCGCCTCTAAAAGAACGGTTACATTTGATCACATACCAAATTTATATAGATTACTTTTAAGGTTTTAACAAAAATTAGATTTTCTCAACAACGGGACCCATAATTTTGATGCAATCTCGCACATTGAACACTTTTAACATAATTGTTCACAATAACAAATTTATCGTTTAATTCGTTACAGCCGTTTCTGAGAAAATTAATTTTATTTGAATTTAAGAAAATCGTTTTATTAAAAAAAAAAATATTTCAAAAATCTAAGTATGCAGATTTGTAACTGCTTCGCATAAATTCACTGATCACATCCGGGAAGCTATTGAGCTGGACGAAGTAACTCTCGTAACCTTAGTCGATTTTTAAAAAGGTATTTGATTCCGTTCGTCCTGATATACCAGTCCTTAACGTCTGCCGTACCTATTCAATGTGGTGTGCCTCAAGGCTCAATAATCGGTTCTTTGTTATTCTCCATATTCGTTGACATGAGGACCTCGCTTCAATGGTTAGGTGGTCTTATGGAAATAGACTTTTCTTGAGGGGTTACATGGGTTTATTTGCGGAAAAAGAGTTATATTTTCAACAATTTTTTTTAAATAAAAAAAAAATATTTTATTCAAACTTTTTACTGTCTTAAAGATATACATTTGAAAAAGAATTTCTGAAATTTTCAAAGGAAAATATTCAAAACTCCGTCATTGTGACGTCATTTCCGGTAATTCCTCGGAAAAATGGTGCGTCCGCGTTGACACAGTAGAACTCGTGACAGGATCATCAGGAGCGCAAAAAAATCGTACTTTAGTTAAGACCATAAACTAAAATTTTGACGAAGGGGGAAAAAAGTGAAAATTGGATTTTTGGCTGACGTTTTTGCAAAATAATGCTAATTTTGGTAAAATTTGCTCAACATGTTTTTTTTTTAAATAGATGTGATTGAAAAAAAAATCCTTCGTCCAATCCTCGTGAATTATATCTCGGAGACCTGTCTAAAATTTCATCAAGATCGGTTGAGTAGTTTTCGAGAACTTTTGACAAACGAATTTGAAAACAACAGTTTCGAGAAAAACGCGTTTAAAGTTTGGATAACCTCAAATAAACCTCGTGATTAAATTGAGTGCGCATCCTTCCAAAGCTGTATCTCCGAAACTTTTATTGGGAATGACTTAAAAATTTAGGATAATATTTTCGAAATGTTGTAGAAATTAATAAGGCATAAAAAAAAATCGATTTTTTGAAGCTGTGAAACCCATGTAACCCTTTAAATCATTTTTAAACAAAAGCCTTCGATGGCTTAACAAACACTTTTTATCATCTCGCCTTCCTTCTATTTTATTAAATGGTGTTGAGGTAGAAATGGTGTTTAAGATAAAAAACCTAAGTTTTACTCTCAAAAATTATCTCACTTGTGTAGTGAGCGCATTAACTCTGTGATATTCAAAATCTATGGTGCTTTGCGGGGTCTTTCACACGTTCCCTACTACGGTTAAATTAAAATTGGTAAAGGCTTTCACCAGTAATCATGTATGGTTGTGAGCTGTTCGCAAGCACAGATGCCAACTCTAAGTGCAAGTTGAATGCTGCCTTTAACTCAATTGCAAGATTCGTATTCGATCTACGGAGATATGGTCATGTGTAGAGCCACTCTCGACAAATACTAGGATGCAGTCTGGAGAAATTTTTAAATTTTAAAACTTGCGCCACGATAATACAAATTTGAAACGCAAACTACCAATTTATCTGTGCAGTAGAGTCATTTTCTCCCCGTCTCTTTTGTCTTGTAGTATCAGACCTAATGTTGACTCTTTAATCAACTCCCCCTTAGTATAGGGTCCGCCAAATAACTTTTTTTTTTTGAAACAGGGCGCAAAACATCGAGTGTAGCTTCGGCTGTGTGGCACGTGGCGCCGTCCTGTTGAAACCAAATGTTGCCAATATCCTCCTCTTCAATTTTTGTGAACAAAAATTCGTTCAACATGGTCCGACAACGATCGCCATTGACTGTAACGGCCACTCCTTGCACATTTTCGAAGAAAAATGACCAAATTATGTCTCAGGACCAAAATCCGCACCAAACAGTGACTCGGTTTGGGTATATCGGCTTCGCAATGTATGCGTGCGGGTTTTCTGTGCCCCAAATGCGACAATTTTGCTTGTTTACATACCCGCCAAGATCAAAATGAGCTTCATCTGAAAAGATGATCTTCTCTAAGTCGATCGTGGGCCCACTTAGCGAAGCGACAACGCATTGGATCGATGGTCAGTTGGCTTCAACTCCTGAACCAATTGGACTTTGTATGGCGTCATACCAAGGTCTTTATGCTAAATTCGTCTCAATGATGTCTCCGAAATGTTCAATTGTTGAGAACGACGGTGAATTGATGTTGATGGCGCTTCACGCACACTTTCTTCCACAGCAGCAATTTTCACGGGTGTACGCACTGTTTTTGGCTTTTCACGCTTTTGTTTATCGATGATGATGCCAGTTTCTTTCACTTTTTTCACAAGATAATGAACATACGGAGCTGACGGTGCTCCTCTTCTTCCAAAATCCGTACGCAATTTTCGCATACATTCTGCAACATTACCATGATTTTCAAAGTAATGTCGCAATATTTCCCAGCGCTGTTCAAGCGTATACACAACCATATTCGTTCCGCGGAAGGATAAAACTAATTATCTGTCAAATCAGACATGAGCTAAGTGTTACCATTCGCGAAATAAGCACCAGTTGAACAAAAAAACGTTAGATGGCGTACCCTTTATAAGAACCAAAGACAAGCACAGGATTTTGTTGTCCTTAGTCTTTTCATATCTTAGTACTATTTATTACTTTTATATACTTTTTCCTTAATTGTTCCCGTTAATTTTTTTTTAATATTTTGTTCTTTTCGCTTATTTTGTATAAACTTCAAATATGTTACAATATCTGTATCCCTTCTTATTGTTCTTTTTGCACAGCTAATTTTTGAAAATAAATAAATTACAAATAAATACAAAAATATAAATCGTGCTTAACTAAGCCTTACCTATCAGTCCAACTAGATTTTGGACAAAACATGCCACAAAATTGGGACAAATCCTTTATAGTCAAACTGTCGCCGACTTGAAGTGATCTTAGCCGTGCTCGACTGTGCTTATTCCGTGATAAAAAATTATCTACTTCCTGAAAACGACCATCGAACAGCTACCATCATTCTTAAAATGTTTGATTGAACTTGAGATACCGATCTTGTTCTTACTTGCGATTGATGATGTAATGACTGGCCACGCTGGGTACAAACAAAAGACTTGGTATCCAATGGAATCCGTTCGATAAGCTAAGCTATTTGGACTACGTTAATTTTTTTTTTGTTATTGAAGGTGAAAATCCCGAAAGACACAATGGGGTTAGAAACTTAGAGTAGTGTGGGACTCTAACGCCACTAAAAACACCTCCTAAATCATGACCAATCAAAGAAAGATCGACAGATGATTTTATTTTCAACGTTCAGTTGAGTTGGACTGATTGGACCCTATCAGTGCGGTTTTAGGCCCAGTAAGTCCACAACTGACCAGATTTTCACACTTCGGCAGATCCTGGAAAAAACCCAAGAAGTCCAGATCGATACTCACCATCTTTTTATCGATTTTAAGGCCGCATATGACAGCATTTATGGAGACGAGCTATACAGAGCCATGTCTAGTTTTGGCATACCTGCCAAACTCGTCAGATTGTGCAGGATGACGATGGAGAACTCTCGCTGCTCCATTAAGGTCGGAAACAATCTCACCGAGACCTTTGATGTCAAAAAAGGATTTAGACAAGGCGATGCGCTGTCATGTAACTTCTTCAACATCATACTTGAGAGAATTGTACGAAACTCGCAAGCCAACACCAGGGGCACAATTTTCCAAAAGTCTGTGCAACTACTTGCTTACGCCGACGACATCGACATCATTGGCAGAACACAGCGAGCTGTCACTGGTGCGTTTGCAAGTATCAGTACAGAGGCGGCAAAAATGGGTTTAGAAGTGAATGAGGGCAAAACGAAATATATGCTGTCAACAAGAAGGGACGCACAACATCGACGAATCGGACAGAACGTCACGATAGACAGCTATAACTTCGAGGTAGTTCGGGACTTTATGTACCTCGGCTCCGCTATTAACTCTGACAATGACATATCGTCAGAAATCAAGCGAAGAATTACACTTGCCAACCGCTGTTACTTTGGCATGGACGTTATCAAAGGCGGATGAAGATCTCCTTGGTCGTTTCGAACGCAAAATTCTTCGAGTGATTTTCGGTCCCGTTTGTGTTGACGGGCTTTGGAGGAGGAGATTTAACAGCGAACTCTACGAGCTGTACAGCGACATCGACCTGGTCAGAAAAATACGGATTAGTCGTCTAAGATGGCTGGGACATGTAGAGCGAATGGACACCAACGCTCCGGCCCGAAGAGTCTTCGAATCCAACCCGGAGGGACAACGCAGTAGAAGAAGACCTCGCCTAAGGTGGCGCGCGCAAGTGGAAGGGGACCTCAACCAACTTGGAGTGCGCAACTGGAGGCAGTTAGCCAAAGATCGTGCTAACTGGAGAGGCGTATTGGTTGAGGCCCAGTTCCACCCCGGACTGTAGCGCCACCTAAGTAAGTAAGTAAGTTTAGTTGAGTTTGAGAAGGTATTATAATTTAAATACGGGTTTGTTTTATTTTTTGCTTAGATTATAAGGTCCTGAGGCTTGGTTCTTCTTAATCTACGAATATTATATCGTACATTTAAGACGTCTTCTATTTCAGGATTAATATGCATCTACAGACGCTCATTGTGACGAATTGCGTATTATATAATTATGTCCGTTACAAGATCAATCTGTAAATCACGATGCATGCCATTATTTCTAATATATCATGGGGCATTTACTATTCCCGGGAGGACTTTATTTTGAAATGTATCATTCGAGTGCGTATACAATAAATACAAGGTTGGTCCCAGAACACTTCCCTACGGAACTCCTGCTTGTAACTCTTTGAGTTCAGAATACGCTGTATTAAGTAATAAAGTATCTCATAGTACTGTCTAGGTAGATCCCTATGAAGTTTATATTCTAAGCCCTCATGCCACCTACTATCAAAAGCCTGTGCAACGTCTAAGAATAATGTAGGACAAATATGTATTGCTTCTAATGATTTCTCTATGATATTAGTTAAACGATGTACTTGGTCAATTGTTGAATGCTTATTTCTAAACCCAATCTGATGAGTGGGAATAAGCTTTCTTTGCTTTATGATTCTATCAAGTCTTTTAAGAACCAGTTTCTCAAAAAGTTTTGATAATAATGGTAAAAGTGAAATAGGTCTATAGGAGGTGACTTCTGATAGAGGTTTAGCTTGTTTAGGTACAGCTATAATTTCTGCATTTATTAAAAACTTAAGTTTAAGCAGTGCTCTGAAGGGTAGTTCCTTCAAAATTTGGGCAGTGATTAGATCATAACCTGGTGATTTTCTATTATATGAATACATATGCTGATCTCTTTTAGCGACACATAAGTGATTAAATGTTCATTCGAGGAAATTATTTGCAACACTTGGTGGAATAGGTTTAAAAACATTTGTCAGATGTTCCGAAAAGATTTTGACCTTTTCTTTTGGGTCGCCGATCCATTTTCCATCAGATGGTCTCTTTAAACATTTAGCAGTCTTCCAGAGGGAGTAGTCTGCGACTTTGTCAGCAGTTAAGTTACAAAGGTAGCTATTAAGAGATCCATTTTTAAATTCAGATATCCTCTTTTTAAGTTTATTATTTAGTCTATGAAATTCAGTTTTATCGCCGGGATATCTAATATTAAATCCCTAATATCTGTAGGATATTTTACAGATGCTTGTTTACGATGTTGATAAGTTGGTGTACTGTCATCGTCTGCCTGTTGTATATCGGCAATGAATTGTTCCACTTCGACGGCAATATGCCTTGTTGTGCCCAGTGGAGATCTAAGGTTAATAAATCCTTCGAGTAAATTTCTAAATTTACACCAGTTCGTTCTTTTATTAGTAAGTCTTTCGCTGTCAATTTGTTCTATTGACATGCCGTTAATCGTTAGCATTACAGGTGTATGATCCGACGACAAATCATCATTGCTTTCAACTTTTAGTTCTTTTGTATTGATTCCTTTCGTTATGTAAAGGGTGATCCATTTCGAGGTTCCCTACTTTTTTAAAGAAAAAAACACAGTAAATTCAAATTTAATGGAGAATGTTTATTATCATTTAAAAGAACATTCTTTGGCATTTATTTTTTGAAGATTATGTCTATCAAATGTTGGCCGTTGCTACGTCGCAGATGGTCCATCCGTTGAGTCCAATTTTCGATCACTCGTTCGAGCATTTCGACTGGTAACTGGCGAATGACACGCGTGATGTTTTCCTCCAAGGCCTGAATCGAAGCGGGCTTGTCGGCATAAACTTTTGACTTTACATATCCCCACAGGAAAAAGTCTGACGGTGTAATATCACACGATCTTGGTGGCCAATCGACCGGTCCATTGATTGATGCGATGTGTGGGAAGTGGCGCCGTCTTGCTGAAACCAAATGTCGCCGAGATCACGAGCTTCAATTTCAGGCATCAAATAGTCGGTTATCATGGCACGATAACGGTCGCCATTGACGGTTACGTTCGCACCGGCATAATTTTTAAAGAAATATGGACCGATGATTCCACAGGCCCATAAACCACACCAAACCACAAACGATGTCGCTTGGGAAGGTCGAGCGGCTTCAGTTGATGCACAAGCTGTATTTTGTAGGCTTTCAATTTAAGATCTTGACGTAAAATGCGCCAAGTCGTTCCATACGTCAGTCCGAGTTGCTGCGAACGGCGGCGAATCGACTCTCTACGGTCTTCGTGTACACTCTCAGCTACGGCCGCTATATTTTCTTCACAGCGTGCTGGACGTGGTCTATTCTGTCGAATATTATCCAATAATGAATGCTGGGTCTCAAAATGGGTGATGGTATTGCGAATAGTACGCTCAGTAGGCCGATTATGTTGACCATAAGTTGAGCGAAGTGCACGTAACACATTCCTCACAGAACGTGAATTTTCATAATAAAGTTGAACAATTTGTAAACGTTGTTCACGCGTAAGTCTTTCCATTATGAAATGCCAAACAATACTAAACAAAAATAACATGACAGCATGATACGACTCACACGTGATCTGTCAAAAAAGGCTATTGAAAAAAGTATCTCTACTTGGATCACCCGTTAGAAGTCAATAAGGTCTGGATCTGGGCGATCCCGTCTGTTTCCTGGCAAACAACATTGGAGCCCTTTAACAAAAGTGTCATTCACTGCATCAGAATGGGGAGGTGGCTGGCCTAAGTATAAATACCAAAGAGGCAGAAATGCCCACCAGCCGAGACAAACGACTGCAGGTTGTCCTGATACAGGTGACCATAGAGATGGACACGCATTTCAACTATTTGGGTAGTTATGTGTTACGCGATTGTATCGTCTATTTCCTCTAAAGCTTCGAAGAAGTATTTCCCTAAGAATTTCGTACAAATACGTGAAATTACCTCGCATTCACACAATATGTGCGGTATATCCTCAACAGCCTGAAGATCGTCATAGAATCTGCAGATGTCTGTATCTGGCAGCCCGAGTTTTCTTGTATGTTTTCGCAAGAGGCAGTGCCCTGTCAGGACTCCTACTAGTATTCTTAGCTTATCCCTGCTAATTTTTATAAACTTCCTGAACCTCTGGACAGTCGAAAAAAGCTTTGGGAAAGAGGTGGACATATACTAAATAAAGCTCGTAGTGCATTTGGAATCCTTTCTCAAGTGTGAAACTCAAGCAAAATATCGCTTCGCACTAAGTCGAAACTGTTTGAGTCCAATGTAAAATCTGTTTTGCTATACGCATGTGAAACGTGGAAATGCTCCGCTAACATCTCGAGCAGGTTACAAGCTTTTGTTAATCGTTGTCTGCGTTACATCCTAAAGACCCGGTGGCCACAAGCGATTTCCAACAATGAATTTTGGCTTAGGACTGGACAAGCAAAGATAGATGTTGACATCGAACAGAGAAAATGGCCATACACTGAGGAAACTAGACGACAACATAGCGACGCAGTGCTTCGAATGGAACCCTCAAGGGGTACGGCGAGTTGGTAGGCCCAGAACAATAGAAACTCAATTCCAGGATCAACTACGTCCAAGCTCGTAGGGGAGAGTAGGGAGATACTTTTCAGGGCGGACCGTCTGTTTAGAGTCTCTCTCATCTGGGTTACAGGGCATAGGAACATAGAGGGGAACGAGAAAGCCGACAAGCTGGCCAGAAATCCTGCGCAGTGAGAGTTCTCCCCCGTTGGGTTTTGTGAAGGGAGAAATCTCCACACACTTCAGGGTGAAGGTGGAGGAATCTAACGAACTGCGTCACTTCTAGGAAGACTTGGCCCAAATACAACAAAACTAGAACCCAAAATCTCATAAAATCCCCACAATACCCACTGCCGCAGCTGCAAAAACGCTAATGAGAGTGAAACAGTCTCATCCACCTCATATATGGATGCCCGGCTTTGGCAATGACTAGTCGTAGTACGTTTGGTAAACATTTCGGACATGTGTCTTAATGATGCCATTACTTTCCTCAATTCCACCGGTTGGACCTGAGTATACACAACCAATACCCTTCCCCAAAGGTCATCATGAGTGGTGGCATCTAAACCGCGCTATGAACGGCTACTTGGGTATTTCAAAGTAGTTATGAAAACTAGCCACTTCACCTACCTACCTACCAGGATTTGCGATCGTGGACACAGCAGATGTATCGAGCTGCAAACAGAGAAGGACTCCAGTAGGAGTTAAAGTGTTGCTGTTAATAGCAGTTACCGGAATAAAAGAAAAAGAAGAACTTGAGACGTTTAAAGTAAAGTATAGAATTTCATGCCAAACACTAACACACTCATCGTGTGAGGTCCGCTAAAGAATGTTAATAAAACGCAAACGACTTCAACTTTCGCTACGATTTTGCCTATCTAAAGTTAAAGTTTCAGCGGAAGAATTTTTCCATTAAAATATCATTA
Organism: Ferdinandea cuprea; assembly: GCA_963576555.1. Classification (NCBI taxonomy): domain Eukaryota; kingdom Metazoa; phylum Arthropoda; class Insecta; order Diptera; family Syrphidae; genus Ferdinandea; species Ferdinandea cuprea. The sequence continues at coordinate 8,483,471 of OY754960.1, forward strand.
CCCCCCCAACACCCACACACCAACTGTAAGTAGACAGCAACATATTTTCACTCTACGGGTTTTCTTTTTTTTCTGTGGAAAGGAGCAAATTGTAAGGGTTTAAAGAAAATATTCTTCGTTGATGCACTCTGCCTTGAAACACTGCGCGCTTGGGGGATATGAACTCTGGAGGAGTTGTCTGTTTTGTAACATTTTTGTTTTGCTTTTTGCTTTCTCCTATAACTTTTGCCTCAACACTTTCAGTGCTAAGAAGTTTTAAAATTTCCACTTTGTTGTAATACGTATCTGCATTGAGTTTATTATGTTCATATAGATACCTACTCTCCATGGAAGGGTTTTGCTTTAAAATAAATTTAACTTCCGGATATGCACAACTTGATGGTGAGCATATTCAACTTAAAGGATTGGTTACGAACGTCTAATTGCTTAAAAACTTGAGCCAGTTCTAGAGGACCTCCTGATGAATAACATTTGCTTGGTCTGACTGCAGGCTTCAAGTAAATGGAAGTGTTTTACTAAGAGGAACATATTTAGATTATTGTTGATGCGGACCAGAAATCCGTTGTTTCCTAACAGAAACTAAAGTTATTAATAATCTAATTAAAACAGTTATTCAAGAACACAAAATAAAGTCTTGGAACTCAAAGCTTCAAACATTAGATAAAGCTGGTAGGCCATTTTGGAACATTCCGATCCCGGCATTAAAAAACGGAAACTCTGTACTGATGACAATCCTCGAAAAAGCGAACGCTTTAGCATACGAATTTGCTAAAAATCATCTTTTAGGTAGCAACATTATGACCACTGCTCATTGAAACCGCTGAATTTTATTAGATCTCATCAAATTCGAATTCATGAGGATACACTGAGTAATCTTAAAAATTTCAAGAGCCCAGGTTTCGATGGCTTACAAAATATAATGTTGAAAAATCTACCCAAAACAGGTTTAACATTTTTACAAGTTATTTTTTCCAAAGCAATGGAAAAGAGCAAAAATAATTCCCATACAAAAACCTGGGAGAAATCCTTCCGCTACTGATAGTTACAGACCCATCAGTTTACTTAATTCTCTGAGCAAATGTCTTGAGAAACTTATTACAAATAAACTTCTGTATCATTTAAATACGCATGATATCATCGTAGCGGAACAATTCGGATTCAGAAGTTGTCACAGTACTGGGGGCCTGGGGTTCTATGAAAAGGTGAAATGAAAATATTTTCACTCTTTCACCGCAAATTCGATTCTCGGTCTATGAAAAGGTGAAACCAAGCGTCAAAATCTTTCATATGAATAATTTCTTTTCACGGGCCCATTCGCAAGTGAATGTTCTAAGTGAAAGGGTGAAAATGGAGATTTTGATTAAAAAAACAAGGAAAAAAGCGTAACGCAAGCTCAAAAGGAGTACTTAGTGAGCTTCTTAGAAATAAATTTGGAAATTGCTCATGACAGGTATAAGAAACAAATTTAAACACTTATTTCAACGATTTTTAATTGTTTTTGTAGATTTGTTTCAGCAGACGGAGCCCACGCAAGAAATAATGCATGGAAAAGCCTTGCAAAGGAATTCAATGCCTTGGGAGGAGGAAGAGGTGGGGCGACTCAAAGTAATTATTAAAGCACAATAATATTCGATAAAGTTTATAAGTTTTGTGCTTTCAGACGAAACAGCAAGAAAAAATATGCTGAAATAAAAGAAGCCGAAAACCGCAGTGGCATCAACGGCTTAGCCAAAATTAAGCAGCTAAATGAACTGGAGCAAAGAGTTGTTCAGATAATGTCCGAAAGGAATGTTGAGTGGGATGAGCCAGTTTTCGAAATAGGCATTGACAGTGCAGACATTGTAAGTACAGACATATAATTGTTGTAGTTGCATATATTATACATTTTCTTCGATATCTTCGTTTTCCTCCTGGAGGAAACCTGGTTTCCACCAATAGGATAGAGCAGTATTGGTGGATTTACTCCAGGAGGAAAACGAAGATATCGAAGCTAAACCATGTACCTCAGCAGCCGCGCGACAAGCGGAAACCCAAATGCTTTCAAAAACTCCGACAACCAGACGTCCAAATCAAAGGCGGGCACCTTTGTTGCCCATAAATCGTGAAAGCAAATTTCTACAATTGGAGCAAAAAAATATAGAAATTAAGTCGGAGCGCCTAAAAATGGAAGAGAAGAAGGTGGTAGCTTTAGAAGGTATAGGTAAAACTTTGTCCGAGTTGTTAAATTTAATAAAAGAAAAAAAAATTGATCTGTAATTAAAATGCTTTTTATTTCTTTGATAAAAATTAATTGCTAGAGAAACGATTTCTTACAATTTGCTGTCGAACATTTCGCCCTTCAGCTAAAACATTGGGCTCATTATAGTTATAATTTCCACTTGCAGCAACATCCGCCTCACCAGCTCCAATACCAGTTTCAGTTGATACGTCTTCGACCAAAGGAATTCTAGCTCTTATTAACATGTTATGCAAAACAATACACGCATTAATAATAACTCCTGATTTACCAGGAACGTAAAATAAAACCCTTTCTGCAGACAAGCAACGAAATCTACTTTTTAAAACGCCTATACACCTTTCGACATGGCTCCTAGTTATTTTGTGTGACCTGTTGAATGCTTCTTCTGCCTCGGAGTTTTTTTCTGGCTGCAATGGATAACCACTATCGCCGAGTAAATAAAAATTCCTTTCACCTGAAGAATATAAAGATTCCAATGTAGATTTTGTCTTAGAACATCTCCAAATATAAGAATCATGAGCCGTTCCACCGAATCGCGCATTAGCACTAAAAATTAAATAATCTGCTCCACATATTATTTGCACATTTTTTGAATGACCACCGTTTCTACAGTAGTAAACATGTTCTATTTCTTTTCTTGGTGCTGCAATCTTAATATGCGTGCCATCAATCAAACCAATAACGCCCGGGAGACCCGCAATATCAAAAAAACTTATTTTTATATCAGAAAACTGCGAAGTACTTGGAAATTTTACGTGTCGGTTCGCTACGCAGTTCAAACTAATTGCAACCTCTGTAATGCATCGGGATACTGATGCTTGCGACAAGGATGACAAACTGTCCTGACCAACAGCTCGTTGGAAACTTCCCTGAGAAAAGAATCGCAATGCGCATAGGACTTTGATATGCGATGGAAGTCAATGTATTTTTGATGATGCTTTAAGAAACGGGGTTAGTTCTTCAATCAGTGTTCTGCATAAATGTCTAGGAAAGCGATACAGTCGTGTGAAGTGTTCCTCTGTTGTTACTTCAAAGGGATTTTCGTTGTCTCTTACACTACGTCTGATAATCCGCATTTTTATCCTAGAAAACAAAATTGTGTATTTATTTATACAGCACATTAATAAAAAATAGAATTCAAACCTCTGCACATTTCTCCGTCTCGCTTCGATAAGAAGTCTTATAAATATTGAAGGCATTTTTTATAAACAATTGATAAAATGAAAATTGAGCAAAGAAAAAATTATGCTTGCTTTGATTCACAATTTGTATAAATGACAGCAACAGAGAAACAATTTAATCACCACAGTAATTTCACTTATTGAACGAGAATCGCATTTTAGTACAAAGTGAATCGAAAAAATGAAAGCAATGCGTGAAAGTGAATGTGAAAACGATTTATTCGATTCACTCTTTCGCAGAACCAGAATCGACCCCCTGGTCACCAAATACATCGTATAACAAATGATATTAAAAGTAATGTAACGTGAGGGAAAAGCATTTTACACTGTGTGACACAAAGGCCTTATACATAAACTTTTCCACTTTTCATTGTAAAATTCATTAATAAATTTTTATCTGAAAGATTTTTTTTTAAGCTAAGTTAAGTTTAAGTTAAGTGTAACACAGGGATCAGTCCTGGGTCCCTTTTTATATGCGATATTCACGTATGATTTTCCAACTTTGGCAAACTATAAATCAGCTATTTTTGCAGATGACACATGTTTGTATTCATCAGATTCACTTGGTCTTATCATTGAAACCAACTTGCAATCTGCGTTGGATACAGTGCAAAAGTACTTTGAAGATTGGAAAATAAAAATAAATGCTGAAATGCCGTCTTTTTCAAGGAAAAGGAAAGCTTGTTTTCTTCCCAGCAACATGCTCCAAATAAATAACATACCGTCAGAATGGAAGTCTAGTGCTAAGTATTTAGGAGTTCACTTATACAAAACACTAACTTATGGACTTCATATGCAGGAATTAACAAAGTTAACTTGGCTATAAAAATCCTATATCCATAGTCGACAGAAAGTCGAAATTCAGTACCGAAAATAAGCTTTTCATTTTTAAAGTCAGAAAGCATTATGTTCTATTTGGGGAAAATGTCCGAAGTGCCATATACATCGATGGCAAAGAATGCAAAACAAAGTTCTTAAAATGATGCTAAATCTACCATGGCAATACTCTACGGAAGATCTCCACATATTGACTAACATCGAAAAAGTTTCAGTTCGAATTACAAATTTATATGAACGAAATAATATATCCTGCAGTTTATCCGAAAACTATTTGATCTCAAATTTGGCTCCTTAAGGTATACAAAAAAAAATTATCTATTTATTTATTTATTTACTTATTTATTTGTTAATTTGTTTATCATGTATTTTATCTATTTAGTTTTGTTCGTTATTTGTAAAGCATATTTGAGATCAGCTCTTTTTCGGTGCTCTCTATCCACCCATTCTCTCCAATTCTGGATGTATTTGACTATTTGAAGAAGGTTTTTCTTGTAGCTTTTGCTTCGACTATTTTTCATTATAAAAAATCTGTGATATTTGCAATAATAATGTTATTTTTTCAGAAGTAAAGTAGAGTTGTACTAAATCTCTGTAAATTGTGCAATATAGCTTAAAGAAAGAGAAATCCCACCAAAAACATAAATGTTAAAGAATAGCCAAGTTCTTTTATAAAAAAATCGCTTTTGCCTTACAAGTCAGGCACAAAAAGTACTGAGATCTAAAAAAGAACGTCAACATCGTGGTTTGTATTGTAATTCAATTAAAAATTTCACAAATAGTATTTAGGTACATTTTTATACTTGGCAAGTTTTCCAATTTGAAGTTTGTAACGTGCACCTGCAATACTAAGTGAACAAGAGTACCTCAGCTTTAAAGCACTATTCAATTTCAAAATAATTGCATTGTCACCCTGTTTTTCCTACTGCGTTCATAGAGACAATGTTTTCGTTAAATATTTCATGTAGTTTCACGCGCAATGCGTAGAGATCAATAGTGATGGTACATCCTTCTGCAACATGTAAGCTATTTCCGCGTTTCTTTACTTTCTTTTCTCTATACACTTCGAACAAGCGTGACGTCTTTACACGCGACAATAAGTTGGGATATCCCTGTGAGAACAGTGTGTTAACGCGGAACACAATACATTCTAGATTGTGTAGAATAAGTAAATCCGAAGATCTACATTATTTACTCATTGGAATTGTTTCATCAATTATATTCATATATATTTATATTTTTGCTGATTATCGTGGTAATCATTAAAATGCCGAAGAGCATGTAAAATGATATATTAAATATTAAAATTAAAATAATAATAACTAAATTGCGATTTGAAGTAAATTGATTGCTAAAATATATAAAATATTTTACAAATGTTACACACTTAAAACTAAGATTAAGAGAGGTATAATTATAAAATAGTATATTCCGTAGTTATAAATACTATTACTACTATAATTGAATAGATCTAATGAATGTGATCCGAGGAGGTTTTTGTGCACAACAACGTCGAGGAAAATTAGAAGATTTTAGGTAATTTTGTTAGTGTTTATGAAACAGGGAATACTATTAGTAAAATTAATTAACTTGAATTTTAAATTGGTGAAACCTTATATAAAGTCAAATAAATGAATTGTCAAGATGAAGATTATTTTGTGTAATAAGTGCATTATATTTTGGTTCGTAATGTGTTAAAGGAGTGAAATTGAAAGGAGGTTGAAACGCGAACAGGTTAAGCGGTCGTCAACAAGTTCTTTAGTTTTGTTTATCGGAAAGTTGATGACAAGGTGTGATACGATTGGACGTGTCATACTGGGCGGGTATTTCGAAGCGATGGACATAACAGCTACGCCATCGCAACTATAGGAGGATGTATTTGCAAGAACTGAGGATAAGAACCTTTTTGTAATTCTTTAATCATTTTATGCAAGTAGTCCTAGCATTTTTAATACCTGATTCTTCAAATGCAAAGCATATTTTTTTTGGTCAGTCTACTGTGCACTTAAGGTGTACCTATTATTCCTCTTTCTTTTTCTTTGGCACGAATATATTTATAATTAATTTGTTTTGTCGGGGCGAGATATGCAGCAAGATCCCCGACCAATGCGGCGAGCTAAGCCGAGCATATGCCAGCGTGCCAACCAGCTGCCACATCAAATGGAGTAACCATCGCTATGCCAGAGCAAAGGACTCCCAAGCTCTCCTCACAAGTTATGAGTAACAATTATGTTTCCATAAGGGCCAAGGAAAGCTATTTTCTTATTTCCATAATAACTGTAAGAGATCTTATGGAAAACGATTTGGCGCATTTTAGCGAAGTTATTTACTTTCCTGAAGACCTTTGTTCACTGGCTCTATAAAAGTAATAGTTTCTTTTTAGATTTTACTTTAAGGACTTACAGAAGTCATTACGGAAATCTTAACGAAATTACAAAATTCGCACATATTTACATAGTTTTTTATTATATTTTTCGTTTTGATTATAATATTTGTTCGTGTTAATATTTTCCATCAATTGAAAGCGTCAAGTTGCTTTAAAGTTTATCTGAAGAGGAAATAAGTACTGATTAAATTTGAAAATTAATTTAGCCTTGTCCAGGATTCGAACTCGAAAACATCAAAAATTTTATCAAATTTTAAAATTTTTTTTAAAATTGTAAAATTGCTTTATAACTTTCCTCGTTAGCCTTTAAAAGAATTACCGACATTATAACACATTCATAACTACAGAATTAGTATGACATAAGGGCGGTTGCCACGCCTCTTTTTTGAAATATACACAAAGTTTGGGTGCAAAGTTAAAGAAATGGAAAGAAACAATATTTAAATTTTTCCCGAGTTTGTTCTTAAAATCCATCCCTCATGTAAAAAATAATAATTATAGGTCTTTTGGGGGCTGCGTTTAGAGAAGTGGGCATCTGTCACGCCCCCTGGATGGAAAACCACGAACATTTTTCCCTGTGATTTCTCCGCAAACCCTATTACTGTGCCAAACTTCTAGGTTCTACGATGATTGGAAGTGCTCCATAGTTTTGATGATCTGTCAGTGAGTGAGTCATTGAGTCAGTGAGGCAGTGAGTCAGTGAGTCATTGAGTCAGTGAGTCAGTGAGTCATTGAGTCATTGAGTCAGTAAGTCAGTGGTTACGGTTTTTGCTAATTTTGGAGCCTTATAACTCAGGAACCGCTGATGTTAAACAGCTGAAATTTGATATGGAGCCTGCTGCTGTACGTCCCAATAAATCCTGAAAATTGTTTTATTTTTTAGCTTTGTTGTAAGCGAAGTTACAGGGGGGGGGGGGGGGTGAAAATGGCCTGAGTTGGTTCGGGTAAATAAGGGTGTAGTGCCAATGTTGTTAAAGAACTTGGCTGGGCCTACCGTGCCCCTTGATGTAAATAATTCCAGCTACAATAAAATATGCATACATACATACAAATTTAACTTCCGGATATGCACAACTTGATGGTGAGCATATTCAGCTTAACTGAATATTTACGAACGTCTAATTGCTTGAAAACTTGAGCCGATGTGATTTTCAAGAGGACCTCCTGATGAATAACATTTTCTTGGTCTGACTGCAGTCTTGGAATTTCGAACTTCATCGACACTATTGATGAAGCATGTTGAGTGCAATGAAATTGGTATTCGCAAGACGTTAAAACGTAAATATGGTTTGCTCCGTTCATTACGTTTCTTGACGCAAACCCTTTACAACGATTGAAACATAAAACTGACTTTTCACCTTTTTTTTTTGAGTTGAGTCCTCCCACGTCCGAATCCATATCCGTGTCGTCCTGTCAGTGCTGTTTTGTATCTGTTTTGAAAAGGCAATAAAAGAACAACCGCATTGTTCCTGTCCTGTTTGTGCGACATCAAAACACACACAGAAAACCTAAATCAATACACAAGACACATACTGTATCTTTAGTATATATGTATGTGTCATTGAGACCACAATGATAGTCCGCTCACGACCGAGATCAAATGAAACCAAATGGCCGGATATGGACGAAAACAATCTTTCGTTCTTTTTTGCTGTTTTTTTTGGTGCACGTGGTGAACGTGAACGTGAAATGTGAAATGTGAAAGGGAAAGAATCCTAAAGAACAAGAACGAGAAGGACTCGTGCAAAGTGAATGCAATTATGTAAATGGATAGAATTTGGCGCCAGTTGTTGCATGGTTTATGTGTCAGTTATCGAAGGACACACTCAGTCTTTCATAGTGTACAATGAAATCAAATAGAATGGAATATTGATTCGGTGTAAAGTGGTCGATGCAGGGTGATAAATTGCTAGGATATTGGCAAAAGTGCTGGGAGATGGGGGTTGGCTTTTTTTTTTGTCTATCTTGCCAAAGGAATGATGTCGCGCTGAATATTTATGACGGAATTTAGAATTCAATTTCGATTTATAAAGGGTTTTACTTGATTAAGTTGAGTTTGTTTTTGTTGAAATGCGGATATGAGAGGACTGACCAATTCGATTTATTATTCACAGGACATGTGGTTAGGTAAAAGGAAATCTACAAGATTATTTGGGTAAATCTATCATCTATGATGGTGGATAGTTCGTTTTTTTTTAATGATAGTGGGACCCGGTGGGAAGCTATCTTTCTGACCTTCTGTATAGGTATTTTGACCGCAGCTGTAATATGGCTAGAAATATTGGACAATTTATAAAAAGTGGCAGGGCCAATTGACAGCACCTGAGAAGATGATACTTCGCTTGGACTAACAAAGGAGTAACGAAGCCTTCAAGTCAAAAAGCTCAGATCGAAAAATTTGGGGCACGACCTTCTCTGTCTTGTCCAAGAATTGGATCCATCCGTATGAGCGTTCCTGGCAAAGCAGGTTTTGGGGTTGCAATGTTGTAGACTGTAGCAATGCCTTGGTGACGTGAAATATTGCCAAACCAAATAAGGTACTTTTGGTAACAGTGCCTTGGTGACCGGCTGCGCGGGATTAAGGAATTTCAACCCTCTTTCTGCAGGCGGCAAGTAACGCTCACGCAACTGTTGCTCCGCTCTGGGTATGTAAAGGGTCCGCCATCTAAGGTTTTTTTTTCAACTAGTGTTTATTTCGCGAATGGTAACACTTAGCTCATGTCTGATTTGACAGATAATTAGTTTTATCCTTCCGCTGAATGAATATTGTTGTGTATACGCTTGAACAATGAACAACAACAACAACTTTAACAACAGCAAGGAGTGGCCGTTACAGTCAATGGTGATCGTTATCGGGCCATGTTGAACGAATTTTTGTTCACAAAAATTGAAGAGGAGGATATTGGCAACATTTGGTTTCAACAGGATGGCGCTACGTGCCAGACAGCCGAAGCTACACTCGATGTTTTGCGCCCTGTTGAAAAAAAAAAAAGTTATTTGGCGGATCCTTTACATATGTGCTTGTCGTCAGGCAGCCGCTTATGCGAACAGTAGTCTGAGTGGCCCGCTACGCAGAATTAAGGTATTCCAACCCTCTTTCCGCAGGCGGTTCGATTTTGGAATCGAAATAATGTTAAATTTTTAGAATTTGAATTAGAATTTATAACGTAAGCTATAGAAAGACTATGTCACATCCCTAAAGCACCACTGTTTCCTTCAGAAACATTGAAGCCTCCACTAATGTTGGTAAGCGTGGTGATCATTTTTGACAATTGCCGATTTGTTATTCCGGCATTTAGAACTTACAGACCGATCGGCCAGTTTTTATCTTTTGCCAAAGAAAGCTTCTTTGCTTTATATGCATATTTCTAAAGCGCGCTTAACTCTAAAAACAGCTAAACATAATAATACGAACTTTTACATGGTGATGGGGAATACAAAATAATTGGAGAAGTGCTTTAGTAATATTGGATTTTTTCTCACAAGCCCGTTTTATTGGTTTCACTTAAAATTTACAAATATAGACTCAACATGGGCAGTAATTAGATATGTTTCTCCAAATTCGACGCACCCGTTTAAGGGGCGCATTTCAATGGTATTGCAAGCATTGAAGTTATTAAATAGGACAATTGGAACTTGTTCGAAGAGATAAATCGTAGCGAAACTCCGGTAAAACTAGTTAGCAACAAGTCCAATGTACTGCTCTGAAGCTGGTTAGAAAAAGGCTCATCATTTGCCAAAGCTGGCTAGAAGACATGCAGACCCCAACGTTTCGGTTGGGACGATTTTGATACAAATCCTCAGGGAAAAAGCAAAAGAGAAAGTCTTAGATGTCGCGAAGGTGACTTCAACAGAATTGTATTTTCGCAACTGGTCCAGGATCTAAAGAATCCCAAAAGAAAACGTGCCCCCATGCAGGACAACCGGTTTTCCTGTGCAGCTGGCTAGTACTGGGCTGAACGTGACGTTTGTGGAAGATGGATCCTTACTTAAACCACTTCACTCTTCATCCAAGGGGTTCTTTCCACAGAGTAACGAAATCTCAAATTAGAAGATCCGGGCTACTATTGAGGCACAGAATCATGAATTCATTCAGCGGGTGAAGGACATTGCACTCCTTCATCTGGTGATGGCTATCGACGACGCCCCGATGAATAAGCTCCTCGACCTCAAAGGGGAATAGCATACCGGTTCGGCCTGGTTAAGCTACCAATCTGCTTTCACCAGCAGAGCCAGTGGGCATGTTGTTCTCAGCGGGTCTGGTAAGCTTTCAACGGTGACTGAAACTCTGGACCACCCTCAGAGTAGTGCCGGTACAAGCAGCGCTACTAGGCATACCAACCCTTTCAACTCGGGAGATGGAGCCAAAACAATGTCGGCTGTACCTCTAAATCGTTCGACTCAAATCATCACGGGTAGTAAGGCCCTGAATAGGAACGATGAGTCAAGAGGTTCACCCCAAACGGTCAACCTAAACAGACTGCTTGGCGTATAATAAAAAGGTCCCAAGAGGACCCAAAATACTCTGGCTAGCCAGATCCTAGAAAGTGACAACAATAACGCGGCACCTAAAGAAGTACTGTCCCTAATACGTCAAGTTTGGGAATGAAGTGACATTAACAGAAGAGGTGAGTTGCTTTTAGATTATCTTTGTTCCTTAGTCGAACGTATAGTGACACCGTCGATAAAACTCTTAGCAGTGTCAAAATGCGTAAACATCTGTTCATCCGCTAGTAGAAGTTAGCCGCTTCAAATCAGAGCCGTATCTATCCAGTTCATCCGCATTTTTGTACAACTGAGTGCTGGCTAAGTACACACAAGAGTCTATTTCCGTTTTTGGTAATTCCATCGATAGGACGGGCTGTGCTGCTTTCTGGGTAAATCCCAGTCCTGTCTGTCAGCTATAGTGACTTTAAAGTTTTCTGGGTTTTTTGTAATCAGTAAGCAATTCAAGTATTCTTGAGTGTCTGTATCGCGAGGAAAGTAGCAGTATTGTATTATCGAACTGATCCCAGTGCCTGATGATGATAGTATGGAGGGAATCCAGAATACGGTCGCAAAGAACTACTTCAAGCAAACGCAATTTTTCAATCTTTAACTGCCTTATTGAACGTACTGCCAGTCTGCCTGTTGAACTGGGAATATCACACATGGGCCGTTGTTGTCTATAACGACACCTTCCTGGTCCAGTTGATTTTGAAGGCCAATCTTAAGGTCAATGGGCAATGTCCCATTGCGGATCCTCTGACAGCTACGAAATGATACAAGAAATTTAACCGACTAGCTGCTGCAGCTTATAATAGAAAGTGCATCCATCACTATCACATGCTTACTTACACAGCGCTGACCATCGCTCTATGTTAGAGTCACTCATTGGGAGAGAAAAATTGGCGAAAACATAGCTTTTTTTTGCATGCATTTTCCATGCCATGTCGGCCTCCACAGCGGCGGCGGTTTTGTCGTTGTCCTTTTCTGAGCGCCCAATTTTGCTTTTGGATTGCTTTCTCCAAATTGGCCTTCTAAACTACTTCAGCGATGTGTGCCTGTTGTCGGCCTTGCGAAATTGGTAAACGCCGACGGGGAACATGCAGATTCTGAGTAGCTGATACGGTGTAGCGATGGATGTTTGTTGCTTTGCAACAGTGTCCAAAAGAGCTGTTGCGTATTTGGCTGGCACGTTTTTTTGTAAAGAGCTGAATAGTTTTAAGGTTCAATGCTGCTTCCAGATCTAGTTGCGGTGTGGATTCAATTTAACCTATAATACCCAGACATGGAATTCTCTGCACCTTATTTAGATTCTTGGGATAAGATTTCGTTTTGACGGCCTCTGACCAAAGAACTGCGACTACAAGTGTAAAATGTTCGTTTGCAAGCCACATTTATTCCAGAAGCCTTTTTATACCCTATCCTAAGGGTATATTAATTTTGACTCATAGTTTGTAACACCCCTTAATATTCGTCGTAGATCCATAAAAGTATATATATTTATGATCAGGAATGTCCGTCCGTCCGTCCGTCACCAATTTATAGGCCTTTAAATTAAAGCTAGGAGGCTGAAATTTGGAACATATGCTACCTAGGGTCCCGAAATGGTACAGTGTAAAATGTTTTTTGACGCCCACTGCCACGCTTACAATTAATAAAAAACCGTTTTAAAGCTTAAGTTAGATAGATAGAATCTTTACAAGATATGTAGCGGACTGCAGCCTTTCCTTATGTTTTATCTTTGGTATTCTGATTCAATTTAATTGAGGCGAGTCCCATCTTGGTATCTCATATTTTCTGGTGAACGGAAAGAGTTTAAAATTTTTCGGGTTAACCGCAAGACCGTTTTCATCCGCTCCTAGATAGTTCTGGTCACAAAGATTCAATAGTGTCTCTAATGTGGAAAGGTTTGTTCATGTTGAGGAAAGAGAACTTGGACCTTTCGGTGTTCGACGATTTACGTTTTTCGTAATCACACTGTCTCCAAGACTGCTGTTAGTGGCGAGGATGTCTAGAGCATTGATCGCGGCCTGACTATCAACGAAGGTAGCCAACTTTTTTTTTGATGTAAATGAATTCAAAGGTACCTTGTCCGTGTCCTTAATAGCAAGGAGCAGAAGTCAAGACTGAGTGTTTGGACTAAATTTGAGCCATCTGTCATTGTTACTTGAGGAGTGCGCAACTGGTAGCAGTTAGTCAAAGACCGCGCTAATTGGAAAATCTTATTATTGTGCGTGCAGTGGCTTGGTGGTTAAGTACCAGTACCGTTTATTACCGACCTGTACCACCTTTAAGTGTTTATTCGCCGCCCCACCTCTTGCGAACGTCTGGCAAACACCCAAGAGTAAGAAATGTCATGAGAAGCTTCCCAAAAATTATTTGCCGTACGGAATCAGGTCCCTTCCATTTTTGTCAAAAAATATATCTTCGCACACACAGTGGTTGGAGAAGCTAGGCTTTAGGTCCTGTATGGGCCGTTTACGCCTGATATTTTTTTTTATTAGTCGAAGTCCATGTCCACCCACAGAATGTAGCGCCGCATAAGTAAAGTAAACAAGTTAACATCAAATTTTTAACCGCCTTTTGACCACTGAGCCAATTTAAAGAATAGGTTGGTTCACCATTATCATAACTAACGGGTGATCCAAGTCGAGAAACTTTTTTCAATAGCCTTTTTTGACAGATCACGTGTGAGTCGTGTCATGCTGTCATGTTATTTTTGTTTAGTATTGTTTGGCATTTCATGACGTATGGAACGACTTGGCGCATTTTACGTCAAGATTTTAAATTGAAAGCGTACAAAATACAGCTTGTGCAACAACTGAAGCCGCTCGACCTTCCCAAGCGACATCGCTTCGCTCTATGGGCTCTTGAAAAGTTCCAAGAAGATCCGACGTTTTCGAGGCAAATTTTGTTTAGCGATGAGGCCCATTTCTGGCTCAATGGGTATGTAAACAAACAAAATTGCCGCATTTGGGACGAAGAGCAACCTGAAGAGATTGAAGAACTGCCACTTCATGCAGAAAAAACAACGGTTTGGTGTGGTTTGTGGGCCGGTGGAATCATCGGTCCATATTTCTTTAAAAATTATGCCGGTGCGAACGTAACCGTCAATGGCGACCGTTATCGTACCATGATAACCGACTATTTGATGCCTGAAATTGAAGCTCGTGATCTCGGCGACATTTGGTTTCAGCAAGACGGCGCCACTTCCCACACATCGCATCAATCAATGGACTTATTGAGAGAACATTTCGGTGAGCACATAATTTCAAGATCGTGTGATATCACACCGTTAGACTTTTTCCTGTGGGGATATGTAAAGTCAAAAGCCTATGCCGACAAACCCGCTTCGATTCAGGCCTTGGAGGAAAACATCACGCGTGTCATTCGCCAGTTACCAGTCGAAATGCTCGAACGAGTGATCGAAAATTGGACTCAACGGATGGACCATCTGCGACGTAGCAACGGCCAACATTTGATAGACATAATCTTCAAAAAATAAATGCCAAAGAATGTTCTTTCAAATGATAATAAACATTCTCCATTAAATTTGAATTTTCTGTGTTTTTTTCTTTAAAAAAGTAGGGAACCTCGAAATGGATCACCCTTTACAACCGACAATCACTAAAAAATTTACGGAAATAAAAACATTAATCTCTCCAAAATGCCATGCACAACCAAACTACTACATAAAGTCTAAAAACCCTTGTTTTATTTTTCAACCCTTGAATCTTGACCACTAAAAAAAGAATTCTATTTATTTCAACCATAGACAGGGAATTCATTTTGAAAGGCTCTCCACAAAAGGTTTCAATTTGAAAATGGTAGCCAGCTACTTCCATTTGTTACTGTTCGCTCAATAAAATCCGCTTCGCGATAAAACAAATTGAAACTGAAAGTATGTACGTACTAAGCGCATTCCGCAGCAACTGACTCTGACTATTTCGGCACTGAGGCAGAACCCCTTTTTTATTTGCGGTACTTGGGTTTTGTTTTGCTATTTTACTGTTTCATTGGCAAAAATAAATTATTCGAATTGCGAAATAAAATGAAAGCAAAATAGGGAATGCATGAAATTCACATGTGGACTTGGCTTCCAATCACCCACCCTCCTCAGGATTCAGTTAATGGAAATAGAGGCTCTGTGGCAAAGTGCTCGATTGATTGAATTTTCCAAATCAACAGCTACGCAACCATAGTAACCTCTAATTAACTCGTAGTTATAGATATGCGTTCTTGTGGTTAGCTCTATGTGTGTGTGTGTGTGTTGAGGGATATAGGAGGAATTATTATTGAAAAATTGGCCTCAACGAGAATTATTATGGACATAAGTTATCTATGCAATTTGTTGAAGCTCGACGAAGAATATTTGCTGCACGAAGTACGTCCAGACACCAGAGCTTCCTGCATCAGAAGCACGTGACATCCGTCCTTCAATCGAGATGGGGGGAAGTATAACTGAATCTGCACTTGTATTCAATCATGTTGAAGTATCTCAGCAGGCAAAGGACATGCTATTTTACTTGAACGGAAATTATACTTGGTGTCAAGGAGTCACGTATAGATCGGGTGTTGGTTGAAGCAACCCATGCATGCAATTGCATTAGGTTTTTTTTTTACCAATATGCCGGTGGATGGAAGGAAGCTAGCCTGCAAGTGGTGGTAGCAATCTAAGTCGATTGTTAGATGAGGAGGTCTTTGGGTTTGGGGAAGATGTGGACAGTGCGTTCGTTTGCGAAAGTCTGACAAACATCCAAGAGAAAAAATGCTATAAGAGGCTGTCTCAAATTTCAGAATAGGTCTTAAATTGAGGGGTTGACTACGACGGGAATAACTGCAGTAAATTCTTTACCAAACCTTGGTTTCGACTCTACTCGTTTGGAACTTTGAAAATAGCGGACCAGACTTTTAATATAGACGATGAAAATTCTTCAAGATCAGGCTGAAAGTAGGATCGTAAGTGGGTCTTGTGGTTTGGGCAGAGAGCAGGGCATAGGCACAGCAGGGTGTTCTTCTCCTCCTCCTCGTCCATGCAGCAAATTCCATTTGGATGAACGCCAAGCCTTGTTGCACCTTTTGTAGAAACTCTACCTGCAGTATTTTTAGAGAGATCAAACACTTAGAGCATTTCAGTTCCAGATTAGGCCAAATCTAAGGCTGGTTTGAGAAAACAATTTTAACATTAGTTTGCATGTAGCGATTGAAATGCCAAATGAAATGTGAATGTTGAGCTCCTTCGACAGGATCGTCAGAGAGAGGATCGCCAGTCAACTGCTACTATAGAGTTTAAGGAAAATGAGTCTGGTTGTTTGAATGCCCCTGGCTGTCCGAAAAGCCAAGATAAGGCTTCTTTTATAGCTATTACATCCTCCTGAAACACACTGCCCTGACTGGATAGACGGAATGAGAGATTGAGACTTAGTCTATCAGAGAAAACGCCTCCCCCAACCTCATCATCAGTTTTTGATCCATAGGTTTAGACGTGGATCGTTTCATCTTCAGGGAATCACTTTCCCAGGATAATCTGGATACACCATTCTATCCATTCAATGTCTTATCAAAATGTCTTATCGAAGCGGAGATACGGTATAGTCTATGTGTCTAGGAAGAGTCCTAATTAAATTTAGAATACAAAAATGCAACATTCTTTCCCTGTACGCTGGGATGTTGCTTTGAGGCGAACAGCCGAGTGTTAGCAGCTTATTGTTTTCGCTAAGGATCTCGAGTGGTTTCAAATGAGACAGGTTGTCGAGGGAGGAGGACGAAGTGCACCGCTCATATATAGACAAGTTAATCGCTGAACTTTGCTTAGATTGTCGCGATTTGTCGCAGTGTCTTAGGCAGTCCAACAAATCACCACACCGCCTTACAACGAAGATATGTAGCGATTCTGTAATGCGGGGTTGAAGACCTCATTTATAAATTTCTCTTTTCATGTCTTTAAGGTTTCCAGCTTGATTTTCCATCCAAGATTGAACCCAGATATTTGCCTTCATCAGAGAAGGCCCAGCTGGTAGTTTTAATAGAGGAACAATGATAAGAAATTTTTACTTCCTGACAATCTCTGTTTTGTGGATCGGATCTGTCCAGCTTGTAAGCTAGTTAAGTAAATTCTGAAGACATTCCTTTAAGGTATTGAGATGCTTTCCTGCGACAGCAATATGAACTTCATTTGCATAGGCAATCACTCGACACTCCCCTTCTGGACACATACGCAGCTCATTCACTACTAAATTTCAGAGAAGAAGAGGGGAGAGACTCCCTCTGGCAAATGACAAACCATCTGCGGCATCCACCTTTAGAACTGACTGTGTAGTTGTGATGGCGGGTTGTTAAAAGTGCCTTCTACATCCAGGAATGGGATACAGTGGCTTAGTAGTAGAGTACATTGGTACACTAAGTGAAGGGGACGCTGGTTGAAATCCCGGCCTGTACCACCTTTAAGTTTTTATTCGCTGTCCCACCTCTTGCAAGAGTCTAATAAACATCCAAGAGTAAGAAATGCCATGAGAAGCTTCTCTAAAATAAAATTGCCGTTCGGGATCGTCATTAAACTGTAGGTCCTGCCATTCGTGTCAAAAATCTTCGCATATGGTTGGAGAAATATTAAGGCTAATACAGTGTGTTTTTTTTAGAGGTATAGAGCTTCAAATTGAAATAAAACGCAAGAAAAATCTATTTAATGTCCATCAATTTGACTTTATTGGAAGGATAATTTTATGCGATTAATGTTTAAATATGATTTCGGGAATGTGGCCGCCGCGGCTGGTTCGAATAAAGACAAGTCTAGAGGTCCAATTTTCAACCACTTTTTTAAGCATTTGGGGCTGTATGGCGGCAATAACGCCACGAATGTTGGCTTCCAAGTCCCCTAACGTTTCTGGTTTGTTGGCGTAGGCGAGCGACTTCACATATCCCCAAAGAAAATATTCCAATGGTGTCAAATCAGGTTGACAGGGCCATTCCGTGAAATTATGCCCTCATCGAATGTTTCCTTCAATAAATCGATTGTGACGTGCGCTGTGTGGCATGTAGCGCCGTCTTGTTAGAACCACATCTCATCCACATTCATGCCATCCAATTCGGGAACAAAATAGTCGGCTATCATGGCTCTATACCGGTCTCCATTAACGGTAACTGACTCTCCAGCATCATTTCGGAAGAAGTATGGCCCAATGACTCCACCAGCCTATAGAGCACACCAAACAGTCAGTTTTTGTGGATGTAATGGCGTGGATGAGGGTCTCATGTGGATTCTCTTCAACCCAAAATGAGCCTCATCACTGAACAAAATTTTGCGATGAAAATCAGCATCGATATCAATCTCATTTTCGGCCCATACACCAAAATCACGACGCATTGCATGGTCTCGCAGCTTTAATTCTTGCACAAGCTGGATCTTGTAAGGTCGTAAGAAGAGACCTTTGCGCAAAATCTTCCATAAAGTTGATGGACAAAGCTCCAATTGCTGTGCACGGTGGCGAATCGATTCATTAGGGTCCTCTTCATCACTTTGCTCTACAGCGGCAATTGTTTCTTCGGTGCGCACTGTTCGACGTCTCTGTGGATGCGTATTATCACAGAGAGTAAACGTAGTACGAAAACGATCCATGGTTAACCGAATTAATTGCTCTGATGGACGATTATTTCGACCATAAAATGAACGGAGCTTCCGGTAAACTTCGCGAACTGAACCATTATTTTCGAAATAAATTTGCACGATTTGCAAGCGTTGTTCATTTGTCAACCTGTTCATCATGAAATGGCAAACCAAACTGAACATAAATGACATTAGAGTTGCCAGATTTGACCACAAAATGTCAGCTTTATCTCTATTTGAAAAACCAACCTCTAAAAAAGACATCCTTTATTTATTTTATTTTTATCCAGAAATGCTACCCTTGTGCACCAACCATGGTCATAGATTTTCCTTTGAAACACGCATGTTCAGCCGTAGACAAAAGTCTTGTAACATGGGAGCATATGCCGGTTTTTTGTATGAAAACTACTTTCACTTCTCCCCAAAGCACCGGAATGTGGACTAGTACCAAGCAAAGCTTCATTAGCCAACCTCATTGGTAGAGAGGTTTTCTTTTTCTTTTGCTCGCCTAGTATAATGCCGTCCTACATCCGGTTCCACCACCTCTTGTTGTCAAATTATTAAAGGAAACCCCAATCACGGCCAATCAATTTGGTATCCCTTTTGCCATATATGTATAAATCCTGTAATCTTTTCACACACCAGCCAGCAATAAGTAAAAGTGGAAGCTGTACTAAATTTTTAAGAGCGACTCGTTAAGTGTAATAATCTCTTTAATTTACTACGATCCCCACCTCGCCCATTTTGTTCAATGGTTAGTCTGTGTCAGAAAAAAAAATGAAATAAAACCAGGATTAGTGTCCTCGGCGTCATCTGAGCTTTCAGCATGTTCATGTCTCTGTACACTATCTATGTGTACACTTCGTTGAATGCTTTCAATGCGGGAATTCTCCTTGACACATGATTTTCCTCCTCTTTTCCTGTTTTATTTATTTTCATTTTCTGCCTCAGATTCAGACTTAAAAAGAATTTATACTCACTCCCATGTATGGAGTGGGGGCGACAACGACGACATGGCTAGAGATTCCCTTTTGCTAGAATAGCGCGATTCAAACTGTAAAAGTAACTCAAGTGTCCTCGGGAGAGTAAATTGCAATATCGTTGTCGTTGTCGCTGGTTGTGTGGATTTTGTTGTGACACAGTATTGACTGAAGAATCTAATTATGCTCAGTTAATTCCCTGCACAGAATAAATATTAGCTTTAGAAACTGATTTAGGTGAAGATGTGTATGTGTGGGATGATAATTTTTGACAGCCAATTGATGGTAAGAGTCGGAAATGCAAATATCGCTCGTTAAGGTCAAGAGTGTCGGTTCATTACCTGTCAGCAGTGCACATCTGCTGCTGCTTTCAATTTTATCGCCAATCGATGGAAATGAGCAATAATATAAAGCTTTCTGTTACATGGCATCGTTGGAATCCATTTCAATTGGGTGCAAAAAAAAACGAACTATGCACAGTATGGGGGCGCACCGTTATCGAGAGCAAAGAGTCACTTCTGCTTTCACATTCAGCCGTTAACGCCACTTTAAGCCACCTGCATTGTTCGACTCTGGTTAGTATTCACTTGGTGGTGATAGAAAAGTCGTTATCCTAATGGGAAAGGATAAACGCCAATGAAGAGTCGTGAATGGAATTGAGCAGGTGACACATTTTTTTTTTTTTTTTTTCTACGCCTAGATTATGGTGGGTTTAGTAGTGTTGGTTTTATGAAAACTCTCGCGAGATTGCTTTAAGTACTTAGTAAGGTTTTTGTAACTTTCGAAATTGGAAGCGTCTATTAATGCGATTCTCAGTGGAGGTGTGAACTTTGGAAGTTGATTATGAGAAGGACTTGGTAGTAAAAAATTATATTTTCTTGCATTTCAACCATCTAAAATCGTCTAAAAGTGTGTGCTTTGCTATTGTCAGAATGAGCAAGCGTTTGTTCATTTTAGTTCAAAGCGAGTCCAAATCGGCTTTGTGCCAGGGATATTGTATACGCACTTAAAACATATAGGATTGGGTTCTGAAAATATCCCCGAAGTTGGTTGCTAGTACCGGAATATGGTCCAAAGTCAGAGCTCGGCCCTTTAGATTGGGCATTCTTCTGTTAGTTAGTTTGAGCTGCACTTCAAAACTGTAGCCTACTACTTAGGAACCTGGGCGGAGCCTGTACGGGGAATGATGAGCTGATGAGTTCAATGCTAAAGTCGGAAAGAAAAACACCGCGGGTAAGTTTGTAAGCACAGCCGCCACAAAACGGCGGCGTCAGATATCAATTAGCCACTAATAAATTTAGCAGACGATTGTAATACAGTAATATGTAGCGATGGGTTCTTAATATTTAAGCTACAAACTTACGGGAGCTATGAGAGGCTAGAGGCGTGGAGTTTGGCTGAAATAAATACATGCATTTTTATGTACAACCCTGTAAAGAGCCGAAAAGCGGTTGTTTCTAATCCTATATCTCTTATCACATTTCTCGTCAACGCATTCATCTCCGCGAAGTATCAACACATCAATATGAGAGTACTCCAGATGCCCGAACCGCCAACCAAATCGATAATGTGCTAATCGGCACGAATTATGCAGAATAAAATCTAAACTATGTTCCGAGGATGACAAGCACTTAGATCTAACGGTCCATTGCACTCCAGCAAGACTGCCCAAAATGACAACAGATCAGCTAGTACATATCGGGATTTGAGTTACTTAACCTTCCACTGGTTTTGCGAAGCGAAGGATGTCAGCTAATTCAATTTTATTTAAATTGTCTTCCTACAGGAAGTGTTTGCCGAGGGTAGCCAGTCTGGTTCCGGCAAAAGTGGGTCAGTCACAGATAAAGTGAGACGTCGTTTCATCAACTTCTAATGCTGTCTCATAGGCTCCAGCTTCTAATTCTGATCATTTTTAGATGCTCGTTGGGGTACTGAAACCAGTGACAAGGCCAATTAGGGCTTTTAAGTCACATCTTCTCAGTCCGAGTAGTTATTTTGATCTGCTCAGTTTGGGACCAGCTTTGAATGCCTGCATGATGACAAATCATGCCAGTACTCGGTGTCCTGCAGACGTAAGCGCTCAGTAATTTTACTGTTGTGGACTGATGAGCAGCACTCAATGGTTGGTTATGGGCCGACAGTCAGTCTTTTAGCTGAACTAAATGGCCATTATGCCATTAATCACTCCATTTTAGACATGGACTGTTAAAATATTGCAATTAGTACCAAAAGTAATTGTTCCACCGCGGACTTTACCTTGACCATGCCCTTTTCGCGATGACCGACGCCTCAAATAGCAACACTGCTAAGAGAATTCTATTCTAACATGCTTCCGCCAATACTTGTTGTCACAGTAAACCTTTATGGGCCGACAAAGGCTGTAGCTAGGGCATCAGCTCTTTCGTTGCCTTGGATGCCGAGGTGTCCGGGTACCCAGGTTAGGGTTATCAAGTTACATCTGCCCAGTCTGTTTAAATTGCATATGGCCTTCTCCGTAACAGCAGAGCAAGCTTTGATGCCAGTTTGGCTGTCTCAGCGAATGTATAGTGCAGTGCATTTTACTCTTCTCCTTAGAAGGATATTCGTAGCAGCTGTGATCGCAAATATCTCAGCTTGAATGACTGTGGTTTGTCTTCCCAAGAACTCAGATAACTTGATCAACAACGAGGAGTATACGTCGATTCCGACCGCAAAATGGTTCAAAGCTTTCAAACGCAAAGAAGCTACGAACTGACTAGAAAAAGAAATATGAAAGTAGTCAGAGTCTTCAAAAAATGGCTGCATTTATTTACCTACTACAGCCGCTAACAATGAGTGGTCTAAATATCACGAAATGACTAAGAGAAGGGTATTAAGGGCTTCCCGAATGAAACAACATTATATAAGAAAACTTAGCAACAAGTTAGCAGTCTTTAAAACCAAAACGCAAGCTCTTCGAAGCAAGAAAGCACCTAGTAACTAGAAATAAAAGAGCCCACGTCCAGTCAATGAAGAACCAATTTCCCCAGCTAGTAAAGAAGAAGTTGTCTTAGCTATGATCTACCAGAAGATCTCTTCGAAATTCGTGTTTGAATTCGATATATTGCAATTTCGATAAAATAAGTGCCATACTGTCCCATTAGACGGACATATTTTCGTGCCATATTTCTCATAGTAATATGGCAAACTGGGCTAGCATATCCAGCCATTTTGTCTGTCAGCATTTGGCAGTGTCCCAAATATGTCTATAAGGCATGCATATCTACATCCTAACAGACTCCGACGTAAAAATGTCATCATTGATTAACGGATATGGCAGGAATATGTAAATTTAAACGAAATGAACCACCTTACGCTTGAACAGCGTTGGAAAACATTGAAAACTTATTTCCAAAGTGAGTGCTGTGTAGGACAAAACGTGACTGTTTGGGCAGTCCGTTTTTTGAAAAGAAATTTTTTCGGGATGAAGCATTCAACGCGCCTGCTGTACGCAAGTTTGTGCAAACATTTCGTTAGGCTGGTATGCTAGTGGACAACACTCATGGTCTCCGTCGTCGTACGTTGCGCACAGACGAGAATGCGGCTGCTGTAGCCGAGAGTGTGAGACTCAATTCACGAACCATTTTTCTTCGAAAATGGGACTGGGAACAACGTTTCGATCAACGGTGGGGGTTACAGAGCCATATAAAGGCACTTTTTTTTTACTGAAAGTAAATACATGGATCTGGACGACCTTTAGGGTATGCAAGATGTCGCGCCATGCCACGCAGCTTATGCCACTATTGGTATTTGGCGCAGCAAATTCCCAAATCGTGTTATCAGCCGTCTTGGCGATGTCAATTGGCCGCCTCGAAGCTGCGATTTGACCCCTTTGGACTTTTTCTGTGTTGAACCGTGAGGGACAGATGTTATGCCAATAATCCGGAAACAATTCAAGCACTTAAGGCTTGAAATATTCATCCAAGCCCTCCCGGACTGAATGCGCTACTATGAAGCCAGCTAATTGGACTGTTTGCTTTTACTTTTTTAAAGCCACTGATGCATGAAAAAAATATAATTTTGTTAATTTTTAAAAAGAAACTTATATTTGACCAACCCTGTACATAGAAAAGTTCCACCAGCAATATTGCATATTTTGTCAAAGCTTCAGAGACGGAATCAAACCTTGTTGACTACATATTTCGATCTTAAAGCTAATTTTTTCTTTGGCAGCTGAATTTCACCATTTTTATACCCTATCCTAAGGGTATATTAATTTTGAAACATAGTTTGTAACACCCCTTAATATTCATCGTAGGCCCGTAGATAAATTTATGATCAGGACCAAATCCTAAGACTATTTAGCAATGTCCGTCCGTCCGTCCGTCCGTATCAACTTTTGAGGCCTTTAAATTTATGCTAGGAAGCTGAAATTTAGAGCAAGTTTTTAAATCCGCCCACTGTCACGCCCACAATTTAGAAAAAAACCGTTTTAAGGGTTTTTTAAGTTAGAAAGATAGAGTATTGGAACCTTTACAAGATATGTAGGCACTGCCCTCCTTTATAAGTCTGTCATATAAGATATTTTGCCACGCCTACTTTTTGTGGGAATTTTTTCACTAAAATGCTGTTTTCAGCGAAAATGTTCATAGAAACTCAAAAAAAATGTTTAACAAGATATTTAGCAAATATTTTTTCCAATATATCGCCCATACAAAGTTTTTGGCCAAGCCCACTTTTTTGGGGCGTTTTTTCAAAAAAATATTTTTGTTTTTTATAAATTTCAGAGAATGAAATGATATCCGTCACCTTCTTAATGCGTTTTTCTTTGGGGCATATAGGGATATGGAAAGGGTATCGTACTGTTCGCCCCAAGCGGACTGTAGCCTTTCTTTATGTTTCATATTAAAAATGGTCTCAGTAAGGTGTATACCTTAACTTGCCTTCAAGAGTACAATTCTATGCATACCTCATTCATTATACTTAGCATTTCATTAAAAATAATTCACACTAGTCAGTCTTTTAGGTGAACTGAATGGCAGCCATTAATCACTCCATTTCAGACATGTCCTGTTGAAATATTCCAATTAGCACCAAAATTAATTATTCCACCGCGGACTTAACCTTGACCATGCCCTTTTCGCAATGACACTCCTCAAACAGCAACATTGCCAAGAGAATTCCATTCTAACATGCTTCCGCCAATACTTGTAGTCACAGTCCTATATTATTAAAATGTCCATAAACTAACTGTCCATCGAAGTGTTGCAATCTCTAAGTCTGCATCAGCTCGTAGTGCACTTTAAAAAGCTGTTAAAAAGCTTCTTCTCCATTCATTAAGCAAACGTCCGAGATTAAGTTGATTAACACTTAACCGGGGCACATTTGACACTTAAGCGTAATTAATAAGATTAAAAAAAAAATATATAAAAACTCCTCCTGCCTTCTTGCTTAGTATTCATTCCCGTCGGGTTTTCGCTTCACATTTACCTCAACTGTGACAAGTGGGGTTAAATCAATCGAAAAATAATGCAAATTGAGTAGTAGTTGAGGTTGGCGATAAATCACTTTCGAATATTTTTGCTAGAAAAGTACATTTTCCAGCTCAACACCTTCGAGGCTTTTCTGTTTATATATTTTCTTTCAATGACAACGACAACGACAACGACGACGCGTTCATCCCCTTGACTTATCAGATGATTGTGACGGTGCCTGATGTGTGTCACGAAGATGGGATGTGATGAACCGGGTGAACTCGCTGCAGGACATATTTTTAATCGATTATTGATTTTTTTTTTATATTTTATTTTGCTTTGGCCAACACATTTCCCGCAGCCATTTTATCTTGAATATAAAATTAAAGCTGCGATATTTATTTAGGGTACACCAACACCGGCACACGCACTGATTTGCGAAAGAAAATATATCCTCGTATTTATGGGTGCGTTGAGGTAATTGGCTGCCTCTGGAAAATAGTAAAAGTTTTCGTTTTTTTTTATGTTGGGGGAATAGGAATAGGAAAAGATCCTGGGTAACATCTGAAGAGCACGTTTTCAAAATTGTAATCCAAGAGGCATACTGCAGGTTTCCTTTTTGATATTAGCTACGATTGACTTCACAAATAACATAATGGAGGCACGAAACGTAATTTAGGCTGTGACGTCAAAGGCGCGTTGGGTAGAATGAAACGGAATCAAACAAGTGTTTCGGATATAAATAGATAATTCGGTGTTGCGGATGGAGAGAACTGAGATATGTTGGCGGATTCTGAGGAAAATAAACTTTCTTAAAACACTCTGCCTGGAGTAACTGATTCTTGCTGCAGGGCAGTTTATTGTTTAAAAAAATCATGATATGAATTGGGAATCATGAAACCTCTGAGAAGCCCTGCCATATCTTTTAAGACTTTCTTGCCCTTCGCACTAGAGTTTCCGAAATAAACTTCTGTCTATTTTCCTGAAGCTCAGTAATTTAGCTTTTGTATGTAAGACAAGGCTGGGGAGGATAATAATACTTGATTTAAAACGCCAACGAAATTTATGAAGGAAACAAGTCAATTATTAAATTTGGCATTGTTGGGTATCCAATTTTGTGCAGATCGTGACAGGCCCTTTGGTTAGGTTAGGTATGTGGGTACACTCAGGTCCTTGTGGACCCATTGTGATTCCCTTTTGTTGGGGGTTAACCGTCGGTGTTGTTGATGGTCAGCTTGTGTCATCCTTCTTGCATTTATCCGACTCCGTCCAGCCATCCTGACGTCATCAAGAACCTGTAAAGATTAGAAAGTGTAACATCAGAAAGTTTTCGTAAATCATGGAAGTAAAAACTCCCAAGTGTTCTGTTTCTCAAGTGACAGAGGCTCGGGCAGTGACAGAGGAAGTGAGGTGTGTCCTCATGGACCTCTTCGTCTCCGCAACCTCTACAAATATCGTCGTCCTTGAGATTTAGTTTCATCATGTGATTTCTTAAGAAGTTATGACCCGTTAGAGCCGCTACCAGCTTAGACAGCGATGGCCTTTCGAACTGTAGAAGTTTGAATGTTCGGCCTTTGTCATATGCTGGCCATAGCTTCCGAGATACTTCACAGGTAGTTAGTGCTTTCCACCTGTTATTGGTTTTCATACGCATCTTGTTTTCCACTCGTTCTCAGAGATTACATAGTGGAGGCTTGATCGACTGTAGTGCTCTATCTTTATCCATTGCGGACCCCTTTCTCGCCAGTTCATCAGCAATCCCATTGCCGGCTTTGTCACTATGTCCAGGGATTCGTGGAGTTTTGCGAGCAAAGAACCTTAAGCTCTTCGCGACAGCGGTGAATTAGCTTCGATTTAATTTCTATTGCAGAAATTGCTCATATAGCCGCCTGGCTGTCAATGAAAATGGTAATATCATTACGTGGTATTGCCAGCAATGACACCGCTTCCGATACGGGCCGCTTCCGCGATTGCCAGAATCTCGGCTTGGAAGACACTACTGCTATCAGGAAGCCTGATGGAGCAGTGTATATTCAATTACTCTCAGAATATACCAGCACCGGTTCCTCATTCCATCTTTTTCCGCTTTGTGGGTTCATCTGTTCTCCATTCATCTCTGCTCGGAAAGGAGTAGGTGAAGAGTCTATCAAAGTTCAGTTGGGGAGACATGTAGTCAGAAGTGACATTATTCCCAACGTTTTTCTCTAGAATTTGTGCGTGCCCGAAATTGGATGGGTTCCATGTATTAGTTTGACTAATCCTCAAGGCACTTTTGGTTGCAGATTCTTCCATGTATAGGTCCAGAGGAGTTAGATTGAGAACTGCCTCCAAACCGGCCATAGGTGTGGTTCTCATTGCGCTGGTTGTTCCTATACATGATAGTCTTTGTATCTTTGTCATTGCCTTGAGATTGGTCGCCTTGCCGGCGGCTTGCCACCAGACTACGCTGCCATATGTGAGTATTGGCTGCACGATCGCCGTGTACATCCACAAGATTATTTTGGGGCTTGGTCCCCACCTCCTACCAAAGATGCGGTTACATGCGTAGAAAGCGTTAGCTGCTTTTTTCACTCTTTCATTGACATTCGGCTTCCAATTAAGTTTCCTGTCTAGGATCATACCCAGGTATTTCGCCCTGTCCGTCACCTTTAGAGGTATTCCTTCAAGAGTTGGTGGCTGGAATTGTGGTATTATTCTTTTGTTTGTAAAAAGGACATGCTCAGTTTTTTGGGGTTTGACGCCAAGCCCGCATTGCTTTGTCCTTGTACTAAGTATTCATATTGAATTCCCTGGGAGGTCACTTATGGTTTGTAGGAATTTTCCTTTTGCAAGCCAAACTACATCATCTGCGTATGCCGCTACCGTGACCCCCATATTCTTATATCTGATTAATATTTCATTAATGACAAGTACCCAGAGTAGCGGGAAGATGACCCCTCCCTTCGGAGTGCCTCTTGCAGCAGTTTCTCTAAGTTCAGTGTCACCTATTTTCGCGTTGATGTTCCTTTCACTAAGTAGATTTATAATCACATTAGTAAGAGATTGATCAACATTTGAATTCTGTAGTTCTCTCTTGACTGCGCAAGTTTTGACATTATTGAAGGCACCTTCAATATCCAAGAAAGCCGCCAGTGTATATTCTTTATCTTTTAATGACTTCTCTATAGTGTTAACGACCTCATGCAGTGCGGTTTCCTCCCCTTTGCCTTTGATATAAGCATGTTGGGCAGAGGAAATCGCACTGCCATCTAATCGGCTGCGTATAAAGACGTTCATTAGTTTTTCAAAAGTTTTAAGAATAAATGATGTCAGACTTATTGGCCTGAAGTCCTTGGCGGTAGTGTGGCTGGATTTCCTCGCCAGACTCCGAATGAAAAGTCTTTTTAAGATCGGTGAAATAATGGTCTTAGCTTTCTGGAGCATGATTGGAAAAATACCGTCGCATCCAGGGGATTTGAACGGAGAGAATGTATCAATTGCCCAGTTTAATTTATCTTCGGTTACAAGTTCTACCGGAATTGTCGCGGTTGTGGTATGAAAACTAGACTGATTAGTCTGATTCATTGTACAGCTCGGAAAACGAGTCTGCAGTAGTAGACTGAGAGTCTCCTCACAGGATTGTGTCCAAGTGCCTTTGAGATATCCGGGAACTGAGGATTCTTTGCACAAGATTTTCCGAAGTCTAGCCGATTCTGTGGTGCTTTCGATATCACTAGAGAAAGTGCGCCAGGTTGTGCGTTAAGCACTAGTTATGGCTTTTTTGAATTTCCGCTGGCCGACCTTTTATGTATCCCAATCCGTTTGGGAGTTCGTGGCCTTTGCCAAGTTGAAGAGCGCTATGGTTTTCTTTCTGATTTCAAGGAGATCCTTTGTCTACCATTGTGGAGACTTCCTATTTTTTGTTGTCCGTAGAGGACAGGCTTTATCGTATGCTTTAATTAGAACTGTGTTTAGCATTTCTGTTGCTGCATCGATTTCATCTAACGTTTCCATTTTTTGTAATGTCAGTTTCTGGCTATTCTTAGCTACTTCTGATAAGTATGTTTCCCAGTTAGTCAATTTGGGATTTCTATATTTACCCAAAGGGGCAGTTTTCTCGTCAGTGAGGAATTCTATAATTCTGTGATCTGAGAAGGATGGTTCTGTGGACACTTTCCATTCCCGCACAGAGAGAGTAAGTGAGTTGTTATAGAGAGTAATATCTAATACTATCTATTTTTTATAATAAATTCTAAGAGAGACTCACCCCGGTCGTTGATGTCGGTGCTTCCGCAGAGCGTATGGTGGGAGTTTGCATCGCAGCCTAGGATTATGTCCCATTTTCCAAGTGGCAGGCCCTTACTCTCCGTTTCCATTTATTACAACTGGGGCCTTCGCCAGCACGCCGGGCTCTGCTCTAGATGCTTTGATGAATCTTACTCCGCTTGATATATATGTCACGGAGTGTAATATGAAAACCATCTTTCGCTTGTGTTACCATGGGCACTGTTATTTTGAAGAACTTGCGCGAGAATTATCCGTCGACCCTGACAAAACTGTCACGTCAACTCTCTTTAGGTAAAGGAATGCCATCGTATTTTCACAGGTGGCTCCAAAACCGGATAGGGATCTGGTGCTGGAGTCTTAGTGGAATGCGATAATACTAGTCTTCAAGCAAACATGCGTCTGTTTTACAAGCAAAGGTTTTCGTGGAGAGCTAGAAGCATTTTGCATTTGGAGTGACAGCCAAGCTAAGCAATCTCTGAATTTGGTCGGGAGGCTGAAGACAGTGACTTTTGTCTGAATTCCAGGTTACACTGGGATCCAGGCAAATGAGATCTATGATGAGCTTGCTAGGCAAGGTTCAAAAGAAGTTTTCTCAGGACCCGAACAACCTGTGTTTGGTCTGCCTACATCTTTAGTAGTGACTTCCATTGATGCTTGGGTTTCTCGTAAACCCAAGACTCATTGGCACGATTGCGGACATACCAAACTATTGCGCCCGGACATTTGAAAAAAGTCTGCATCTTTTCTTCTATCTCTCAGTAGAATCGACTGCAGGCTGCTGGTAGGCGTCCTTTCGGGCCAGCAAGCTTTTGCAAACCACTTAAATGTGTTGGGTTGTTGGGGAGTGAGGAGAATGACATAGCAGAAGACTGTCCTGCGTTTGCTCGGATTTTCGGGGATGACGTGGTGATGGTGAGTACCGAATATATAAGCTCTTTGCCACTGAAGCTCCTCCGTATCTTTCTTTGAAATACTCATTTATGTAAGGTGTCTGGATGTAAAATGGACCAGAGGTTGTGTCTGAGCGCTAATCGGATAAAATCAGTCCAGTCCGGATACGACAATAAATAATTGTTTACGTCGGAAACTGCGAGAGGGTTCAGGAGTTTACATGCACTTTGGGTAAACATAAAAATTATTACCCAAAATATAGATTCGATTCTACGAAGAAACTGCTCCTCATTCAGCTTTGCAAAATCAAGGGGTTAGAATCTTCTAACTCGAAAGACTGTAAATATGTATTCAGCAGCAAACATCACAAGAGAAAGGATGTAGAGAGTTTGTTTCACTTTATTAGCTTAGTATAAGCAGTAGTTGACATTTAGTTCTTATTAGATTAGGAGGTGTGCCATGGACGGTAGAGGTAGGTTTTGACGGTCATTATATGATGCGGCTCACTTGAATAGAATTGACAATTTCCTCATTAAGGTGACTCGAAGGCACGTTGCGAGGGCGATGGGGCATACTACCCCAATGAAGCACACATGGAGAGAACGCTCCGATCTAGCTTTGTTCCGCCAGAGGCTTTTCTCCATATTAATCAAAAAGGGCTGGTACAGACGAGGGATGGTATCCTGGTACTATACGACCGCTACGGCAGAGCGACTGATAAGCGGCTCCCGAGCGCCTTCGTTTTAGTACCGCGATAGGGGGGAAGGATCAAATTGATACGGATAAACAATTCACCGACTATTGGTGGCTTGCGGAAAGAGTGGAAGAGGTGGGTATGCCTTACCAGGTCGGTGTGTTACCTTAGGTAACTCCTCCTAGTCTTAAGTAGTTTTAAGTTGTAAGTTGATTAGTTGGTGCTCTGCAGGTCGGCTGCAAGGTGTGGTGTTTATGAGAGTCGACTGACGCATTTCGGTGTCAGTGGACTCTCGGTGGCGCATGTGCGCTATGTTGGCGGCTGCTGGGTGCTGCTAATGGAGTTGGGGGCCACGCATCCCCGATTATACTTATTGTTAGTATTAGTTTGGTAATTTTAAGTAGCATTAGTTAGATTTGAAATTTTTAATAAAAATAAACTTATAAAGGAGTCAAGTTTTTAAAATAAATTTTCTTAAAAAAAAAAAGATATTTAAATAATAAAAATTGTATTATTAATTAAAGCCGAAAGGTAATAGTATTAAGTAATCTAGAACAAGTATCCTGTTAATTTAAAGTTAGATTTAATCATTTTTGTCTAGTTTGTAAGTTTTTATTGAAAAGAATAATAAAAATGAATTGAAAATTGAATTGAAAATAGGTTTTGGGTGTCTTTGTTTAAGTGGAAGTGAAGTCGAACAGATTTTGCATACTATTAGCATACTGGTTAGGTGTTCATTGATTCCATAACTTGTACGATTATATTTTAAAGAGAGGTATCGGTCGAAGATTGGTGGGGTTGGTGTTGACTGAATTTTTTTTGGAGAAGCACAGTGAAATCGCTATACCCGGATAGAAGCTGATCTACTAAGAGAATTTTAGCAACTCGACGACGTTGTTTAAGCTTAAGTCGGTTAGGTGGGAGGCTATACTAATCAGCCCAGGTTATCACGGATGGCAAATCTGAGAAATTTACGTTGGACACCTTCGATTCGTCGGAAATAAATGAGGTGATAAGTCGACCAAACTTGACTAGCATATTCAAGAATGGGCCTAACGAATGCAATATATTGTGATTTGGTGATATAAGGATCAGAAAATTCGCATTGCCATACTTATCCTGCCATTTCTGCTGTAACGTTGGGATAAATCAATGCAGATCCTTTGTGGTGCCCTGGGGCTTATGAAAAACAAACGAAGACTATAAATTTATTAATCTCAGGAGGTCATATATAGAACTGTCATAGCTTTCCTCTGAATCTGGACTTTCAAGTATTCTATTTGTAAGAAGCCAAAGTGCTGGGCACTGTGGTGAGTCTCATTCTATTGGCGTCTTTCATTTGACTTTTTCCGCATTCTTAGAAGATTCCGTGTTTCCACTTTGGAGTACCTATAGCGGCTACTTTTTCGAGTGCACGCCATCTATTGTTTGATTCTGCTACAAGAGATAATCAAAACCTTGCTAGCTCATCAACTCTTTCGTTACACGGCTTTCCTTATGCGATAAACTTAGATTTGGTTTGTATGGCAGATAAAAATTGCAGTTCAGTCTACGGACCTTAAGTTTCAAAGGCATTTTACCTAGATGTGGTGGTTAAGGATCATCAGTGGATTGCCACAAATACACCTAATCTGTCACGGCGCAGTGGATTAGCTGAAAAGACAAAAAAAAAGAAAAAGAAAATACATTAGACACAGCTGCCTGATCACTGACCTATATTTACCCACCATGTATTTCCATATCTCATCTCTTTCCTCTCCACCCATCACCAGTACCTGTAATTGAAAGAATGAAATAAAAAAAAAAAAAAAAACAAATGTAAACAAATTTTCGCTGAAGTTTGCAAGCCGGAATCTGTGTGTAATACATGATCCCGACTTGCAGAATTCAGCAATACAAATGAGCACACTCACCTCTTCAAATTCCAAATAGGCAGTCGCAGCAGAGCAGAGGTTTCGGGACTTGAATTCGATCGTCCCACTAATTGGAGGCACCCGAACCTCTGCCACCTTTTGGTGCCTTGCCCGGGAAGGTTATCGTTTGGTGTCTAACCGTATTAACGGACAGGTAGAGGTTGTACGGCCAAGAGCCGCAACCCACCTTAATAAATACAAGGACAACCACAAACAACACAAACAACAACAACGTATTAAAATATATAACGCAACAACAACAGTGAACGTTCTTACAGTGGTGCGCGAGTGTTTTGTTGTTTTTTTTTTACCTTTTAAATTAGTTTAGTAATTTAATTTAAGTAATTTGAATTTAGATTTATTTTAGTTTTTTTAACGTAAGATCTTTAGAATTGTTTTTTTGTGTGAAGAGTTCTGCTCTTATTTTGTTTTGTGCGCGGTAAAGCCGAATTGGCCCAACATTCATCAAACCTCTTCAGTGCTGGTACCAGGACTTCGAGGGACGTTAAAAACCGTGAGTAGTTTTATTTTTTTTTGGTATTTTTATTTTTGAATTTTAGTTTTTTTTATTAGTTAAGTGCAGAATTTTATTTAATATTTTTTTGATTTCCTTTTGTTGTATAAATTTTGGTATGCCCTTTCGGCAATCTAATTCTTTTGGTTTTGATTTGTGCATATGAATATGCGCGGCTAATTTCATTCCTTTTCGCGTACAATGTGTGGACGGCTGTGAAGGCCGCCTTTCTGTAGATGGACGTGACGTAACAGGACTTAACTGACTATGACGACAGAACGTGACGACCAACTTTTAGCGGCAGAATTATATTTGATTGTGACTGGGGGGTCGTCGAGGGGCTATCACTCATAACATCGGCCAGAGTGATAGCTATGGTTGTGTAGAAAGACATAAGGGTGGGCTGGCTAACCCTTGCCAATAACGTCTGGCATGTCTAAGGTTCATAACGAACCGGTATCTAAGATTGATATAGGGAAAGAACATTTCGTATAGGGTAAGATAGATTTAGGATAGAATTAAGTTAGAGTAGGTGTAGCTAGGAGCTAGCTCTACCATTTAGTTTAGTTTAGAGTAAGCTTAGGTTAGTTAGGTTAGTTTCGCGATGTTTTTCCCTTCTCTTTCTTGGGTATTGGCCCCTAAGTCCGTGGACATATTCATTTTCAATGCTTTTACTTCATTTTCTTTTTTTTCACTTTCCTATCTTTTTAGTCCGTCCGAGGTCTACGTAGAATAACTTTCTTCTCTATTGTTTATTTTCTTTTTATAATCACTACGTGGCATGGATAAAACTTTGTTGACAGGTGGTATAAAGTGAGGGGACAAGAAACACCCCCGTCGGACGAGCTGAGCCACAAGCATATCGCGTTCCCCACACCTATACCGAAGTTGCCCCAGTGGCTCGACCCTGCTTCACAACAAATCCATACGAACTTTTCTTTTCGGTTTCTTGCCGAGTATATTAAAATTCTCACTTGAATCATGGTTGAAAATGATCACTGCCAGAACCTCAGCTTTCTAAACGTTGCTTTAGTATGCATTAGCCCGACTGAACTAGATCGTCCAAGGATTTCAGAATAAAATCCAGTACCAATGCCAGTATCCATCTTGGAGCCATCCGTGAATACAGATATCTAAATCTGGTATTTGGTTTTCGGTCCATTAATTCCTTACAGGAGCAGAACAGCAGTCCAGACAGGGGATTTTGTAGTCCGCGTATACATATGCGTCCATATATTTCCGTAGGATCTGTACGAGTCCCGTCCGAATTGGTTTCCTATTCCCAATTTGGATTATTTAAAGAGCACTGTTTCGGCCAGAGTTCTACATAGTCGTTTGGGTGCAAAGTTAAAGAAAGGGAAAAATAAATCGAAAATAAACAATATTTAATATTGCCCCGTGTATGATCTTAAAAGCTAACCCTCATGTAAAAAATCATAATTTCAGGTCTTGTAGGGGCTGAGTTATGAGAAGTGGGCAGCTGCCATGCCGCCTGAATAAAAAATCATAAATGTTAGATTGTGTGATTGATGTGCCAAATTGCAAGGTTCTATGATGATTGGAAGTGCTCCATAGTTTAGATCTATCAGTGAGTCAGTGAGTTACTATTTTTGCTAATTTTGGGGCCTTATAACCCAGGAACTGCTCATGTTAAACAGTTGAAATTTGGCATGCTGCTGTGTGCCCCAATAAATCCCGAAAATTGTATGCCTCTAGCTTTGTTGTAAGCGAAGATAGAGAGGGGGAGGGGGGGGGTCAAAATGGCCTGAGTAGTTTCGTGAAAATAAGGGTGTAGTGTCAAAGTTGCTAAAGAACTTGGTTTGTTTGTTTTTTTTTTTTTATAATGATTTTGGATACCCTTATAATGAAGTAACACAGTGCGGACATTAGGAAAGTGAAGGATTCGAAAAAAGGAGATACCGATGCACGTTGGTTTTAAATGTCTGTAAACTATAATGCGTAGGAAAAACAGAGCGGGGTAGAGCATTCCACATTCGTATTGTACGGTTAAGAAACGAATCCTTGTATTTCACTGTACATCCGAATACAGGCTTGAGGGTAAACTGATGTGCATTCCTAGCATGGCGAGTATTGCGGTTGAATTGCTGTAGGGGTGGAATGCAACTTGCTATTTCATTTGAGCACTTGTGGTGGAAGTACCGATAAACCAGACAGGAGACATTACGATGATGACTAAGAGAGTCAAGTGATTTCGAGATGTCTCGATCGCCAATAAGTTTTACCGCACGTTTTTGGATCCTGTCAAGTAGCTCCAAATATAATATTGGTGCACCAGACCAGATATGAGCGTTGTACTCAAGTTTTGGGCGAATAAACGCCTTGTAGATTCTAGCCAGATCAGAAGGGGTGAAATATTTCTTGCATCGCTTAAGGAAGCCTAGACATTTCGCAGCGTTCTTGGCGACATCAAATATGTGGTCATTCCAACGAAGGTTGTCATTAACACACATACCGAGGATGGAAAGTCTTTCGGTTTCAGCGATGCAAGTGCCAGGGGCGTTGCCCAGAAAACGAATATGTAAAGCTGAGGGTACTGCCATCAGCAAAGGAATGGATTCGATTAGAAATGACAGACAGGAGGTCATTGATAAAAATGAGAAAGAGAGTCGGAGACAAAACAGAGCCTTGAGGGACACCAGCATTTATTTGGTGAGTTGTAGACTTGAAACCGTTCAAAACAACTTGTATTGAACGGTCCGAAAGGTAATTTTTAATCCATTGAAGAAGGGTAACATCGATCCCAAATGCACGCATTTTCGACAAATGAGATGGGTGCCAAACTCTTTCAAATGCCTTTGAAATATCAAGCGCAACGACCTTACTTTCACCACCACGGTGAATAGATTGCTTCCACTTTTCGGTTAGATATGTCATCAAATCACCAGTGGACCTGTTGCCGCGAAAACCGTACTGCCGGTCATTAAGAAGTTTCCGCGATTCAAGATATTTCATAAGCTGGCGGTTTCCATGACCTTGGAAAGAAGGGACGTAAGTGCAATTGGTCGGTGGGAGGAGGGAGAGGAAGATTCGCTTTTTTTTGGGACGGGCTGGATAAATCCTGTTTTCCATCTCCTCGGAAAGAGCCCGGAAGAATAGGACAGATAGAAAAGCTTACTCAGTGGTTTTGCCAGCGTGGAAGAATACCTCCTCAGAACGATAGGGGAAATACCATTTGGACCAGCGGATTTATGTGTGTTTAAAATGTATGTATGTATGTTATGTATGTTTAAAATTAGTTTAAAATTAGTTTTGCGACAAGTATGGAGGTATGGTGTGTACCTATAGGACGTTATTATAGCAGAGCTTGGTTAAAACCATCCAGGATATCAGAGCGCTTGGTCCGGATAATATGGGTGTCGAATTCCTTAGTGGATGAAAGGCTTCCATGTCTTAGTTTTGGATTCCACACCGGTCTGAAGCGCTTGTCTCAGGTAGCGGCTATTCAAGGGTCGGAAACCCGTTCGTTTTCTTCTTTTCCTTTTTCGACGAGGTTATGATCAGGAATGTGGGGTCATAACGTTCGCACTTCTTTTGCGGCCCTACTGGTCCGCTTGGGGTGTTAGCCGGGTTGACTTTCAAAATATTTGTATGATCCGCTAGTCGGGAAGATGTCAAGTAATTAATTGTCTTTAAACAAAACTTCTTCGAAAGGCTCTTAATTTTTAAACCTATTCAATGTCAAATGTTTCAAAAACGACCAAACGAATTCAAACTTCCAAGACTTTACTTCAAATATGAACTAGATATGAACTTCATCAGAATAAAGTATTCACTTTCGTTATAGCACGATGAACTCTAATAAATGTTTCGGTAAAGTTGGCATAACATAACAAAATCAAACCACTGTCATGAGTCGTCCACAAAACTACATACAAATAGTTTTCTTTTGTCTTATCCCTCAAACTAACCTACACACATTCCAATAGAAAATTTTATTTTCATACAAAAAGAAAATTGCAATGTTCAGATCTCATAAGGAAACTGGAAGGCAAGGTCAAGCGAAATCGCTTGATTCTGAATAAAAATAAAATGTCATGTCAATTATTAAGGATCATGCGCGTTTGGTCCTTTCCACTGAGAAACAGCTGAGTAAATTCCAATAAAAGTTCAACGTGCCTTCCTACTGTTATACAGTTTGTACAGAGTCAACTTATAAATGAATATTAAGGGTTGCTCGAGCTGGGTTAGTAGTGGCTCTGGTTTTATGAATTGGCAAAGTTTTTTTGCTTTTTCCAAAATAAATGGGATAAAATTTGAAAGGAGCTGTGCTCAACAGATTGGGAGAAGAAGAATATTTCTGTTTTTTTTTTTTTTAATTTCATTCGTTTAATGAAAGGCGATTTTGGGTTCGGGTTGATTGCATTATTTTTTTTTAAGTAAATTAGTCCGTTTTTTTTTTAGATTTTTATGAGCAAATGAGCAAGGGATGGATGCATGTGATGCGAATTATATCTCAGAGTTGGCAGGGTACGGACGACCGCACCCTTAGGCAACGGGGTTTTATGTTGTGAAAACTTTTGAATTTCTGCAGATTAAAGATGATCTCTAAGCTTCATTTTTGGCTTAAGAATATTACTTAAAAGTTTAGAGGAAATATGAAACAGTATAGTTTAGTCAGAGTATGGCCAGCAGTGCTGGGAGAGAATGCAATCATCCAAGAATGCAATGGTTTCACAAACACCCCCTCTCTTCAAACAAAACTTTTCAGCAGTATGTTTTCAATGTATATACATATTAACTATTGAAAAGTTGTAAGTTTAATTAAAACTCTTATTTAAAAAAGGATAACAAATGCTTTGATGTACGGCGAACGATGAACCGTACATGCAAAGTCGCAATCATAATAATAATCCTTGTATTCGTGATCATAACTGCGTCGATTGAAAAAAAGAACAGACGTAAATGCTATGTCAAAGTTAAGTTTAAATATGAAGGGTGATTTTTTAAGAGTTAAGTTTTTTCAGCTTGGCAGCATGGAAAGACTTACAAACGAGCAACGATTGCAAATTATTGAAATTATTATCAAAATTTCGTGCTCTGTTCAAAAATGTGAAAATCCGCTGTTTTATCAAAAAATTGTGTTCAGCGATGAGGCTCATTTCTGGCTCAACGGATACGTAAATAGGCAAAACTGTCGCATCTGGAGTGATGAACAGCCACATGCCATACAAGAATTACCGATACATCCCGAAAAAACGACAGTTTGGTGTGGTTTATGGTCTGGTGGCATCATCGGTCCATTTTTCTTCAAAGACGACCGAGGAAGAAACGATACTTTTAACGGCGAACGATATGGAATCATAATACGCGATTTTGTTGCCTCAGTTGGCTGAGTTGAACTTGGTTGACATGTGGTTTCATCAAGACGGTGCCACATGCCACACAGCACGTGAAACAATGGAAATGTTGAAGGATGAATTTGGTGAGCAGCTTATCTACGGAAATGGCTCTGTGATTGGCCGCCAAAATCATGCGATTTAACGCCTCTTGATTATTTCTTGTGGGGTTATGTAAAGTCGTTAGTCTATATGGACAAGCCGAACACGATTGATGCCTTATCATAACACGCTTAATTCGTGGAATACAGGCCGAAATTCTAGAAAAAAGAACGCCAAATTGTACCTTCCGAATGGACCATTTGAAACGGAGCCGCTGACAACATTTACATTTACGAACAAGAAATTTCGAATAAAAATTTTGAATGTTTGATGCAAATTTGAGTGTTTTATTCGATTTTTAAAAAAAACTACACTTACAAAATCACCCTTAAGGTGGTGAGTGACTGCTCTATGCCATTCATTTCGTGGTTTCAGGTTGGTAGCGCTAGCCTATTAAACTCATCTGTCATTCGAAGTGTCATAATATTAGCTGAATCTTGAATGTTTGCCATTTACGATAATGGATCGCTTAACAATCGAACAACAACAACACCGTTATGCACGCTCAGTCGAAAATATTTCGATTTCATGGCGTTCGCAGCAAAGGCACCACCTCACCTCACTATGGCTTATTTTGCATCTAGAAATACCTGCTTACCATTCACAAGTATATGCGCTTCTTGGGTATTGGAACAACAGACAACTGATTTTTCGAACAATATTTTCTTCAGCGATTAGGCATATTTCTTACTCGGTGGGTCTATAAACAAAATGTGGCATATGGGGCTCAGAAAACCCACAAGTGATCGAAGCGGTGCCGTTGCATGCAGGCAAAGTGTCTGTTTGGTGTGCTCTTTGTCATTGGTCCGTATTTCTTCGAAGATCCCAATGGACAGTCAATTCGGAGCGATATGGTCGAAAGATATCCAGGTTTCACGTTTGGCGACTTCATTTGGCCACCAAGATCATGCGTTAGCTCTTGACACTGTTCGATTTTTTTATGGGGCTACGCAAAAGACCGTGCTTACGCAAATAATCCCCGACCTCTAAACGCATTAAATACAAACATTACTTAAGTTGTAGCCGAGATACCGCCCGAAATGTGCGGAAAAGTGGTTAAAAATTACCTCCATAAAAAAAA
Source organism: Ferdinandea cuprea (assembly GCA_963576555.1). NCBI lineage: Eukaryota > Metazoa > Arthropoda > Insecta > Diptera > Syrphidae > Ferdinandea > Ferdinandea cuprea. The sequence continues at coordinate 8,523,432 of OY754960.1, forward strand.
AGAATCTTCCTAAGGCGGCTATTTTTCACACTTAACGGCAAAGTCCATACTTTATAATGAACTAAAATTTTCATCAAAAACGTATCGCTGTGTGTGTTTTAGCTTTACTTTCGAAACACATATTTTGACCCTTTAGCTTTAATGCCTTTGCTGTCCCGTTCAATGTTTGTTAAAGTTAAATGAAGACCACCTTTGGAACGAGGAAAGAAAAAGTTGTGAATAAAATGCCTTGACCCAGACAATACCATAACCGAACTGCTTAAAACAGTGTGTGCCTCGCAGTCGTGTTAAAGATGGATAAGCTCCACCGATAAGCATTGTTTAAGATTATCCAATCGAATCTGGATCTTAAATTCATTCGAAACGTGTAATTCGAGTAAATCTTAAAATTTTGATTTATAGTCCTTTTGCAATAGCAAAATATATTTAATTCCCGTCAACTGACTTAGGATAATTTGGCAATGAACATATTTTCCTAAAGAAAACAATAAACTTTAGTTAAAAAGAAAAGAATTTTCAAAACACTCTCTGTCACTTAAATTTACGGTTAAAAAGTCCAACAAATGTTTTCTTTCCAAGTATTAATTTTCAGCAACAGATGTCACTTTCTGGCATATAAGCTTAAAGTGCTTATACGTCGCCGGAATTGAAACTGAGAAGAAAAAATATATTCCTGTACCTTCTTACGCCTGATCTATCTTCATATATTCCAAATTTCAGCTTTCTAGGCCATACAGTTTATGAGGAATTTTGGGTTCGAGGGAAACTCAGAGCAGAGAAAAGAAAATTGTTATATGGAGGATCCTTTAATTAAAAGCGACCCATTCAAAATCAACTAATTCAATCATTCAACTAAGCAACTGTGATTACGATGCATAATGTGCCCTTACTAAGTGCGGTCTCATAAATGATTCACTTACCAACAATTCACAGTAATATATTACCGAATTCCCACTCGCTTGTTGCACGTGGACATCGCATTAAAGAAGCTGCCACTGTCGTGTAATTTGTGCACCCTTTTTCGTCCAAACACAGTTACCTTATAAAATGGCTTCCTGACTCCACTGTCTAGAGATTTGATATATTATTACTGGCAAACACCATGACCAGGTTTGTCGTTCGTCCTTCATCGACCCTTTTGTCATGTTATGTATGTCCTTTCTGGGCAAACGTGAGGGCTCTTTTTATCACCGAACTTCATCAGTGCAAATAGTTTCTTGATTCTCCCTTGTACAGGTAATGTGTGCGCTTTGATTAATCACTAGTTAAGGGCTTAGCACTTACTCGACACCACCCGGAGTGTGATGAATCTGATTAAACTATGATACGGCAAGTGGTAGGTAGGTAGGTACAATGGGTGACCTGAGATCGACATCTAATGACATCTTGAGTATGTAATATTCGAAAGAAGGGTTTGGTTTTTAACGAATCTCTTCTCAAAGAGAATAATATCTTTCGAAGCTGACTTAGTCCTATCTACCCCCGATGAGTTTGACACCCCACAAAACTAAGCGAAATCGTTATGCCAGCAAGCCCCATCTAAGGATAACGATTACTTACGGTTCCCTGACGGCAGATTATGTACATCAAACAATTTTAGTCACATTTGCCACATCTCCTGACGTTTATCTGTCATATATGGTGGTGGAGACATCAAAATATGTTTCGCTTTAAGTTTGCCAGCGATTGCGTTGCGGACGACCAAGCTTACACTTGACAAGTTAACAGTAAATACATACAGTTTGTGAATATATTTTCCATCATATTGGTGAAAGTTACTAAACATGATGTCTTCGTCGTGTTCGCAACCACGGTCGCCCATAACTGTGTGACAGTTTTCTTTGTTTGCGCTCAAACTTGTCACAAGCACACACACACACAATGGTAAAACTGGTGTAGTGCTCTCCTTCTCGTAGTCATGCACAAACATGCCACTTAAAATGAAACAGCTTGGGATACTCATATAAATGTATCAAGGCTCTGGGTACTAGGTACTCCACTGCTGCTGCTGTTGCTGCTGCTTTTGCTGCATCCTTGTATTTAGAAACTTAAAGCACTCAAAGACTGTCATAGCAGAACGCCACAAAGATAAAACGAACATTGTTTTCGTATTTACCCCTCTGCTTCATCCTATCCTAGCCAGCCACGACAACGACGATGACGATGACGACGACGACGACGCCTTGCTCACGTGATATGCTTGGGGATTTGTGTTGACGGCGTTGTTTCGCAAAATTTCATTTCAATTTGTCGAGCAGAAATAGCAGGACATACGCGACGAAGCTGGATTCCCTTCGTGAAATTGGAATTTTTCCGCATTCAACTATCCAGCTGACAGTGTGTTATCTTCTTCAGTGGTATTGAGTTATCTTATATATGCCATGTTATTAAGTTGTGCGCGCAACAAACCTTCAAAACGATAATCTCCAGGTTCTCCCCATTTATTGTTGAACCATTGAGGGTTAGGTACATTTGAAATTGAATTTCTTTGTCGGAAGAGATGCATTCATTGAGAGGGCATTTCTTCCTTTGAGCATAACAGTACATTTTGCTGACAGGGATTGAGTGTTATTCGATTAATTCAAATGGAATGGACTATCGGTCAGCTTTCAGAGCATGTTTGACGAGGGTTAAGGGATTTAATTGGAAATCTATTATTGAGAAAAGTTACACAAACTTCCGACGCATGCATATAACTACACCTCCTCTTATTACGCAGGAAGACAGCGGAAATATACATATGTAAGTCGTCGAAAAGCATTTCACACCAGAACAGCTATGTATTACATTTTGTTCCTGTGACATATTTCCCTCAAAAGTTCAATCTCATGAATGCACCTAGGTAGGTAGGTACTCGTCTGTTTGTTGGCTGTCTGTACCGGATGATGTATCTCTCTTTGCATTTCCATAACACAGATTGCTGAGCTAATGAATGTTCAAAAGTTTCAAAAGTAAACTGAATGTCAGCAACGACAGAGAGTTGATAAAATTTATCCTGCATGCAGAGAAATGTGCGGCATTTAGGTTTCCTTTAAAATTTTCTGAATCACTTAATTGAATCTCAGTTGCCTGTCAATGGATTTTCACTCTCCGAATTTAATTTAATCCATCTGTCGTCATCATAGCTGTGTGCAGATAGCAGATAGAGCACCATGCCCAGGGAGCACATGAGGCGAGGACATTCCGGTGAGGCGATGTTGTACACGAGTATAGTTGAATTTATTCAAAAATCACTTTTGTATCTTAATTGGAAGTGAGAAAGGCGAATATTTAGAAAAGAATCTGATAGGAGGAAAGTTGGATTTGGCAATCGATATTCTGTTTTTGGGTGCATCGAACCGTATTGAAACTATTTTACAGCTAATAGTTAGATATATGGAATGGGGAGGCTTAGGAGGGTATTGATTTTTAAGAGTAATGCTTTGGTTGAATCTGTGAAAACCGATCCGAAGCGCTCTAGATTTGAGGAGCAGAGCAATTGGATTATCCTTAGAATGGAAGTGCAATCGGAAATTGCTGTTAATGGACGAGATATTCGGACTGACTTACAAGATACGTTTTTTTTAAAGGAATATACCTACAATTTGTATTTATTTACTTATGAGATAAAGGGTTGGTTACTTTTCGATTGCGAAATAAGTTTTAAGAGTTTCATATGTAACTGGTTGATTCCCTATCCACGGGTTCCAAGAGTCTCCACGAGTCTCGAAAAACGTCACTGAAATTCTGGAAGAAATGAAAAGAATTTAAGTCAACTTAAAGCTGAATTGATTCAGTTCAAAATACTGAATCTTAAGGATTATGCGAAGTACACGAAATCTGAATACGGATAGCTGCAAATAAGTGGAAACGCACAACACCGAGCTCTTCGATGTCGAAAAATGTGTGAGACAAGGTGACGTAGTATCGTATATGTTGGATAGGAGTAGACGGACACCTGCAGAATGCAAGCACTAACGTGCATTATGTAGTGTAAGAATTGAAGACGGACGACGGCACGAATATGTATCATCGGGACATATCAACCAGAACGTAAACAACCGAGACCACACATGCAGAAGTAGACAGTAAACGATAACGAACAACAATTGAACCAGAACGTAAACAACCTGGACATCCAGAAGTAGATAGCAAACGACAACGAACGACGATCGAACCGGAACGTAAATAGACTGTACACAAGCACGACAGGACTTATAACTATAAATACTTTAACATAGAGACGACGACGGGACACATGCGATATTGTTGCTAGTTTAGTTTTGAAATAGATCAGTTGCAGTTTGTATTTTAACGAGTAAAGCCACTAAGCTTGTGTTATAATTTAAGTTGAGTTGGAGTTTGTATCTTAAGGAGTAAAGTCTAACACTAACGGTGCGATCAGACGGTCATCCAAACTTGTCATCCGGATCATCCTGACGTCACTAACCAACTATCCTAAAATGGTCATCCCCTCTAAAATAAAAAAGTTTTCTGACGTGAGCATGTCATCGGGATGACAAGTTTGGATGACCGTCTGATCGCACCATATGATTGTGTTATAATTTAAGTTGAATTGCAGTTTGTATTTCGAGGAGTAAAGCCACTAAGCTTGTTTTATTTATAATTTGCAAATAAAATAGATAAAATAATACCGGAATTTCGTTTTTCTTTGGAGGATCTATTCGCATGCGTTGGTATCTCCGGTGCCATGTAAACCTGTCCCGCGGTGGCCTTATAAGCTTTAAAACGACTAACACCCCTCCACGAAAGAGCAAACCATTAGCAATCACTTCGAACTAATGGAACTGCTATCGGAAATCCCTGAACACGACGTGATCTGCGCGGCCACAGATCAAACAACAAAAAAATGCTTCAACAAAGGTTTCTCCACTGAAATCACAAATAAAGTTCTATACAGATGGTTCAAAAATGGACTCCAGGGTCCACGGACCGTCGCAATACCTATTGGAAAAAGTCCCAGTGTATTTCAGGAAGAGCTCCATGCCATTAAGGAATGCGCGAACCTTATTCACATGTCAGGAATTAAAGGTGCTAACAAACGCACAGCTATTAACGTCCTTAGCTCGCCAATAATATCAATATCAGGAACAAGACCAAAATCAGGTGGGTTTCCGGACTCGAGGGAAAGCTGGCTAAAAAAGGTTCGGATACCCCCTTTTTAGAAGCCGAGCCATTCCGCCCAATAAACAAATCAAACCTGAAACAGAAAATGTGCATCTCATATTCGGAAAGCATTCTAGGTCTAAGAAAGACCAAAAAGCTTACACAGCCCTTTAGAAACAATGCCAAGAAGATACTCAATGTGAGTGCCCGGCCCTACACGGAATAAGAAGAACAACTTTTTTCAGAGAAGTAATAAGCACTGATGCTGTTAAGAATTCTTCTGCTGATCGTATCATCAGGTACATTAGGAAAGAAGATGCTCTACTTACCTAAGTAATTTTTTGGCACTATCGGAAGATCGCGGCAAGCTGTTAGTGGCGCATTTGCTATTACGGAGGCGACAAGGATGGGTCTGTAAATGAGGACAAAATGAGGTATTCTAGCAAAAAACTGTCAGCATTGATGACTCGGACAAAATGTCACGCTGGTCAGATACAACTTCTATCACCCTTTCCAATCGCTGATTTTCGGGCTAAGAGAGCCCGGATGTTATATAAGGCCCTGATCATCTCGGTACTGCTGTATGATGTAGAAGCATGGAATCGGATAAAAACCTCCTTGGATCATTTGAGAGACCGATTCTTCGGCCGATATTTGGTTCAGTTTGTTTTGATGGAGAGTGCAGGAGAAGTTTTAACGACGAACTTTGTGGGCTCAACAGCGACATTGTCCTGGCTAAAAAACTGAGGATGCAATGGCTGGGGTGGCTGGGACACGTGGAGCGTAAGGACAGCAAGCCACCAGCTCGAAGACTCTTTGAGTCCAACCCTAAGGGACAATGCGCACAATTGCAGGGCGACCTCAACCTACCAGCTAGTTAGGGACCACTGGCTGGAGGAGCTTGCTGTTTGAGGCCGTTATAACAATGAAAGCGACTAAAGTCAATATATACATAAATATATTCATCAGTATATTACACAGATGTCGATCGTACGTTCCGCTGCCATAAACTTGTCAGGTGTGTGCAGATGGTCAGTATTCGCTGTTATTTATTTCAAGTCCAGTTATTGTCTGTTGATGGTTTTTATGACCACTTGGATACTGTTTGTTTTCGGACTTGTGCCCGCCGCTGCTCTGGTGCTGAGTTGCTGTTTGGTAGTTGCCGTTGATATGCAGTACTTCTTGCTCGCTTAAGGTCGATTCTAGGCCGAACTGAGTAAAACTTTGCCATTCATTGTAAACCTCTTTACAAGATATTCGAAGTACAATGGATACAAATGGATACCCCCTAAGTGGTATTCTAATGGGATACCAAAATTTGTTCGAACTAGAGGGGTTTTAAGCATAGAGGGTGGTCTTGAGGGAATGCTGAAATTCGACTGAGGGAGAGTCCACTGCAAGTCCAAATCTTTTTGGTTTTTCATTAACTCGGAAAGGAAATCTACTGGAAATCGTAGAATCATTTCGGGAAGTTAAGCTTTCAGTTTTAGATTCGGTCACTAACTTTCGTTATATTACACACATACACACACAGAAGTAAGTTTTAAGTCCTGTGTGGGCTGTTTATGGCTAATAAGTTCTGTAAACTTTTCCCACTTACATCTAATCAAGTTTGAATCACTTAAACAGAAAATATGCTTTAAAACTACTAATTTCCTGGAAAAACCTGTTGGAATGCCTAAAGAATTTTCCAACATTATTATTTATTACACACAAACATTCCATTCGCATCACTCACAGCTATCCTCCGAATCATTTGCGCTCAAGTAGCTACCTACATCTGCATTTTAAAATTGAAAAATTCCTTTAAACTATGCAGTCGCAGTCGCATTCCAATTTCAATGTCTATATATGTCATCCACTCGCTCGCAACCCCATTGAAACAGATTCGACATAATTGAAAGCCCATTCACCGTCAATACCACATCCGTGCAACCGCCGAAGGACATCGATAATGAAATATCACAACACAACCACCAGCACATGATGTTCAGCAAAAGAGATCATAACCGAAAGCCACGTTTCTCCCGCGTTTAAAAAGGAGAAAAAAAATCAACAAAAAAAAAAGGATTCTACCCACGATATGTGTCACTCAACGAGATCACCACATCAGTGATTTCATTGCAAAACCCAGACCAGACCACGCATCGTTTGCTTTCCGTGCAATGTCATATCATATACGCTCATCCTTTTTCGTCCTCTCGTCCAAATGACATAGTGACATAGGGTAGTGGCCCTTGTGAAACCATCAGTGATTGATTTATGTACTATATATGTACGTTATACTCTCTCTCTCCAGCTCTTTTTCTCTCGAGCTATCTGTTAAAGTTTGGACATGTACGCCTCTCATTCTGGATATATCCTTCAAATAGGTTGCTGTTGAAATGTTATCGTATCCCAATGAACCCCCGTAAATCATTTGCGTGCAGAGCTATCGTCAGGAGGAAATAACTCAGTGAATGGGTCGTGCGTCGTAATGATAAATCCACAAGTTCCACGAATCCAAAAAAAAAAAATAAAATAAAATAAAAAAACAAGACCGTGCTTAAATATTTATGTACACAGAGAAGGGGGAGACCCTTTTTTCTTAGAAGATTAATTTGTTCATCTTGTGTGTTCAAAAATTAAGCGGGTTGCTATTGGATATGCCGGAATGAGTGATATCTAAAGAGAATCTGTTCGAAGGCGTTAATTAGGTTAATTTATCTGAAAATGCGACCTAAATTCTAAATACTATCCTTGAACGAGTAATTGACCTCTGCAAGACAAGGAAGTTTAACATGGAACTATATGAGTTGTTGAATTCCAACAGGGGTTGAAGTATGCAACGTTGTTCAGCCACCCAGAAGTAAGGCACATCCAATTTCGGATTATTCACTGTAAGGACTAAGTAGAACAATGCGAGTAGATTTAATCAAACAGAAAATATTGACGGAATTCAAATATTTTCGTCTTGGATTGACTTCAATTATTTCAATTAGAAAGAATACGATTGTATTTCAGGGAGGCGTCGTCGCTTTTGAAATTTTATATAAATTTTGAAAAAAATCGGATAGCAATGAAATTCCATCCTAACGAATTCGATTTTATTACTCCAAGAGGCCTAAACCTGAACTCTATGTTTTTTGACGGTATGTCTTTTCTTTAGAGCATTTTAAAATTAATGAATGTAAAACAGAAATTAGATTTCTACGTTTCCTTTTCGTGTATTTCCGTCAATTACATATAAAATGGTTGAATGAAACAACAACAACTTGTGATTGCCACCACGAACAATGAATAGGCTGGAATTACAGCTGTTTCACGGCTTGCGTCGGCCGATCATCAGGGGCCGAATTACCGCATCAGTTACCGAGCAATACGTCACTGAATTATCTCGGTTTTGGCATTACTGCTTCAGTTATCGAACATGGTATCGAGTATCGAGTTTTATTGTTTGACATTTCCTAGTCAGTTATCGTGTGTTTTTTCATACGTCAGCTCTGGAGGTGTCGTATGATGGTAAAATGGCAGAAAAAGTGAAAGTTAAATTATTTTTTGTAAAAATGTTCTAAAAATACAAATTTAAATTATTACAGAATAAATTTATAGCCAGAAAAGTGTTATGGCTGATTTTATGGCGGTGTACCCCGATTTGGCCAAAAACGTATTGCCAAACTCTGCTCAAGGAAAAGCAGCATGTAACAGATTATGGGACAACATATTCAGTTAATAAAATTTATTAAGTTTTTAACCGTTTTTATTCAAAGCACAACTCACAATTTCGCTTAAAAAAGCGAATGACAGAACACAAAATGACAGTATACTGGTACAAATTGAATGTACTAGAGTTTTCCTAGTACAATCACAAACAGTAACGTATAGAAGTTACTCACTCGTTAACTGATGCGGTAATTCGGCCTCAGATTCTTTTGTGCGGTGTTGGTCTATATGCAGCGTTGCCGTTTGGCCTGAATTGCCCCTTTTTAAGGCTCGGGACCCCTGGCCCCAACTTTTTAAAATATTATTAAAATGGGCTCTTTTGCAGCTTAAGTCAGATTTTTTGCTTTATTGCCCGAAAAATGATCAGCACTAATAAATATCTACAAAAAATAAAATGTACTGAGCGCTGCCCGTTTTCTTTTAGAGTTGATAAACGCACCCGCGTTACATCGCTGAGATCGATTTGCAAATCTTGGTCAATTAACATATTTATTTATTTATTTATTTACATTTACATACATAGTACTAAAAAAGAGGAGTTTTGCAAAAAATGTTACTAAAATTGCTAAGCATTTTGAGCATAGGAGTATAGTGTTGGACTTGAAATATGCGCATTTCAAAGCTCTAAGGACTCCAATTTATTTTATGGAATTAGGCGAAGGAGAAGTTCACTTTTTTTTTGTTCAAATTCTAATTATTACTTGGTCTCAAATTAAATATTTTTAAATGAACGAACCTGCTTCTTGTGAGTATCTAATCAAAAAAAATACTAAAATCTATTCATCTAATCGTTCCGAAGGTCCAGTCAAAAGAATTACAACTTTGTTTTATATTATTAAATGATTAGTGATACCGCTTTGCTGCTGTTTTGGTTTTCGCCTTATTATTATTTTATCTGAAAAAAGGGGCTTTTTTTAACCTCGGGGCCCCTTTTTAAGCTTCAGCTTTTCCAGCGGCAACACTGTCTATATGTTGGTCATTTAAATCAAATAACACTTTCCCCCATCAGGAATCGAACCTTCACTTAGACCAGCGATCTCGTCACACACTATGCACATTGCACAACGCCATCGAAGCCACAAGTTCAGGTCGATCTGAGTAGGATTTTGTTGTTTATCGATTTCAATGGACAGACCAGCCTACAAGTATATTGCATTTTATTCGGGTTCTTTCTTTTTTCCCCATTAGGGTGCGATCAGACGGTCATGGTGACATCCTGACGTCATTATGACGTAGAATTTATCTTAAAGTGGTTATCCCGTCCCCATCATGTCATCCGTGACAAGTTTGGATGACCATCTGATCACACCTTTAGACTCATTAGCCAACAATTCGTTGTACTGATTTGAGAAGGGGAAGTGAATGAGGAATTAGATATGTTCTGTCTGATTGTCCGATTAAAGGCTTTAAAGGGGGTTGTAGACCACTATACACTATTTTTTCAAACTAGGGCTGATACCCGAGAAAACCCAAAACAACCAAACCGATTTTCAAGCTGCCACTTCTAGTCTACGATTGACATTTGACGGTTGGCAAAACACAGGAAGATGTCAGCCATTTACCTATCAAATAACAATAAGTCTAGTGAACTTGATAAGACTAATACACTTAAAGCAATATTGGTCAGTTGTGCTACCACAGGGAGCTAAGGAAAAGCTACGGCTTATCCGTTTCTAAGCTTTTTACGAAGCGATGGAGACTTTTAATGTCAATGTTAGTAAAATCACTAAGATTTTCATAGAGAAAGCTTCAAGATGGAACTTTCTTGTTCTCAAGAGAGAATGGTAGTACAAGGGAGGTGAGGATAGTTTCCTTCCTCTCTATGTCAATGCAACTCCTACAAAAGTAACTTGAGTATGCACCAAGCCTTGTTGCATGCTTGACTATGAAGACAGTGTTCAGTAGCAGTGTGCTTAGATAGACATGACATGTAATTTCACCTATCCACCGAAGGTTTGTTCTCTCAGTAGCATCCAGCCTTAACAACTGCTTTTTTAGCTGTGCCCGGCTTGAGCCCGGCATCCAACCAAGCTTAATAACTGCTTCGTCATCTCCTCAAAAGACAATCTAGGAACTTTATTCCCTCTTGATTATACTTGGGGGATATCATGTTTCTCTTCAACAGAGATAAGACTTCTTTGATTGCCATTATTTTCCCCGCCTGGAATACGGTACAATGATCAGAAAGACTTAGGTTTAGAGAAAACACCACATCCCACCTCATCACTAGTTTTTGGTGGCTGTTTTTATTCATATCTCGAAAAGAGATATTTCGCTCATATTGGAGTCCGAAACGACTGGGGATGCGATCGATGGTGGTAGAGATACATGAAGTAACTTTATTATGATTTCATAATTACGATGACTTTACTTGAATTCAGAATACTTCATTCAAATACTGCGTAAAATACCGTACATTTTTTTGTGTAAACATTTTAAGACAGTAAGATCGTGGCCTGTATAACAACACGACAAGTAAGTTAAGAGTTTTTTTTAGAGGTTGGTTTTTCGAGAAGAGATAAAACTGAAATTTTTTCAGTTTGGTTTGCCATTTCATCATGAATAGGTTGACAAATGAACAACGCTTGCAAATCGTGCAAATTTATTTCGAAAATAATGGTTCAGTTCGCGAAGTTTACCGCAAAATTTTGTTCAGTGATGAGTTTCATTTTGGGTTGAATGGCTACGTCAACAAGCAAAATTGCCGCATTTGAAGTGAAGAGAATCCACATGAGACCCTTGAAACACCATTACATCTACAAAAACTGCCTGTTTGGTGTGCTCTTTGGGCTGGTGGAGTCATTGGGCCATACTTCTTCCGAAATGATTCTGGAGAGTCAGTTACCGTTAATGGAGACCGGTATAGACCCATGATAACCGACTATTTTGTTCCCGAATTGGATGGAATGAATGTGGATGAGATGTGGTTCCAACGAGAGGGCTCTACATGCCACACAGCGCACGTCACAATCGATTTATTCACGATTTGTGAAGTCGCTCGCCTACGCCAACAAACCAGAAACGTTAGGGGACTTGAAAGCCAACATTCGTGGCGTTATTGCCGACATACAGCCCCAAATGCTTGAAAAAGTGGTTTAAAATTGGACCTCTAGACTTGTCTTTATTCGAACCAGCCGCGGAGGCCACATGCCCGAAATCATATTTCGACATTAATGGCCAAATTGATGGACATTAAAACGATTTTCTTGTCTTCTATTTCAATTCGAAGTTCTATACCTCTAAAAAAATATAAGATAAAGTGCTGAGCTACTGATGTAGAGAAAGTGGGGTTCAGAAAAGGTGACTGAATGTTTAGTAATGCCAACAGAAGTGCCTAAGTAAATGTCATGGTGGGGCTAGAGGACAAATAATACCATTTGGTATTGTTAAATTTAAAGGGAAAGCTCGGTCGTTCGCTGATAGGCGTGGTCCAAGGTAAAACCTTAAACTGTTAAAAAATCCTATTGGAAAGTATTTATTTCCTAGAGATTGGACAGCCAATGATTTTTTTATTCATTCATTCGTAACCAAGAAAATTTGTCTCTCAAGAACTTATCTGATATCTGAACTCTTCGAATTTGTTTGATGGTTCGCACCGAACCTTAAGGCGCTCATGTAGTCATTAGCATGGTGACTTTTTTTTAAAAAAGAAACCCCATTTTTACACTTTATAGAAAATGTACGCGTGTTTTTAAATATTGCATAGTTCTATTTCTGCGCAGTTAAAAAAAAAATACGCTGGAGTGGTCCTCAATAGTGGGGAAAAACATTTCCACATATCTATTCCTAGGAGAGAGAGAGAGGAATACAATTCATTCAATTAAACAGTGTAACCGTTCCCAAATGCCTCAATTACAAAACAATAAATCACAAAAAGCTATGTAAAACCAAACGGGGGGAAAAAAGGAGAACGAGCAACAGTTTTACATAATTGAATGCATTAAAAAGCATTCAATTCTTTGGCAAAGGATATCAATTGCGGCGCACATCGTTTCAATTTGAATTATACATGTCCTTTTCATTCAATGTGTATTGCGGTAGGGTGGTGCCGCCGTGCAATGTTTACCATTGTTTATACAAGACATTGTCATTCAATCGTTCTGAATACAGAATGGACGAAAAAAAGAAAAGAAAACAAAATGCTTTGCTTTAATTTGTGTGGAATGAATTTAATAGTACCCTATAATACGCCCCACAAAAATTCAAACACAGACACGCTTCAGGGAAGTATGCATAATGTTTATGTTTCGAGATGGAGTAGTACCTACTCATATAATCACAAAATACATAGAGAAGATAAATTCAAAACAATTTAATAGTAAATATTAAATATTTACTTACAAATTTTCCAAAGATAAAACAGAAAGACGAAAAAAATCAGCAAAAAAATCCCTTAACTCTCTAATGCATGAATTATGACCCCCTTGAGGGTCTGAAATTATTTAAAAAAAAAAAATTTAATATATGGCGTTTTATGGTTGATTTATGTGGCCACGCAAACCTACCACGCAATATAAGTGAAATGGACAATACTAAAATGTCTTCTGATAGTGAGGGACAGCACTACCAATCATGTAAAAATGAGTGACATTATTTTGATCGCTAATGAAAATGAACTTGGTAGCTTCTGCCAAAAAACCGATCTCTCCCTCTAATCTCGTAGAGAATTTGCATACGTGGCCATGTCAATCAATCATGATTTCAATTATCCTAAGGGTACATTAATTTTGACTCATAGTTTGTAACAACACCAGTATACATATTTATTATCAGGACCAAATCCTAAGACTATTTAGCAATGTCCGCCCGTCCGTCCGTCCATCCGTCCGTCATCAATTTATAGGTCTTTAAATTAAAGCAAGGAAGCTGAAATTTGCCCACTGCCACGCCCACAGTTTATAAAAAACCGTTTAAAATCTTAAATTAGAGAGATAGAGTGTTAAAGTCTTTACGAGATATGTAGGCACTGTTCTCCTTCATAAGTTTGTCAAATAAAGTTTTTTGCCACGCCTACTTTTTGTATCACTAAAATGCTGTTTTATTCGAACATTTTCATAGAAAGGGGAAAAAAAAATTTTTAACAAGATATTTAGCAAATATTTTTCCTAACATATCGCCCATAAAATGTTTTTGGCCTCACCCACTTGTTGGGGGCGTTTTTTCAAAAAATATTTTTTTTTTCTTAAATTTTATATAATGAAATAAAATGCTGTCCAACACATTATTAAAAGTATTGAAAAGTGAAATTTTACCAATAACATGAACCGGCAAATAGCAATAAACTCCTCCATTTCTTTTGCTTATATTTGTTTTTCAAAAAAACTCATAGGGCCTTACTAATAATCACATTTAGTGAATGCTTAAATACAAATCTTCACACTTTACACATATCATGTACCAATAAAGAATTTAATGTCCAGCTTAGTCACAACCGAGAGGATAAAATTTAATGTATGGAAAGCCATGTTTAAGTCGTAACTATACAAGTATAAACTGACATTTCGAAGCAGGTGTTGCCTGTTGTACAATATAATGGTACCCAAAGTAGGTATTTTACTACACCAATGTACTGAAAAGTGCCAGGTTAATAAGCAATAAATAACGATAACAACGAACAAACATACCAACGCACAAAATACCATCGAAAAAGAAAATATAAAAAAATTGCAACGTCTAGACGCAGACAATAAAAGATCATAAATTTGACGATAAAAGAAAAAACAACACCACGTGCGCAAATAAAGAGCAGGCAAACGACGACGATGCAAAATTAAGGAATATTAGTTAAAAGTCCATCATTTCATGTCATTGTTACTCGCACCCATAGTTCATTTTGAACTTTACATAATTACAATATTGAATTTACGGTGTTTTATTTAGTGAAAAATAAATCCTCAAATATACAATAATTCTTCCTATATACATATATTAATAGTTCCTACTCGGAACTCATGACATAATTATGCAGATTGATTGATTCGACAAGTTGATTTACGATGAGGAGCTTTAGTTGGAAATCAAAATGCACAAACATTTTCAAGGGACGTTATGACGAAATAACCTTTCTCATGTTATTTAAATTCTACTCGCAAAATTCTTTTATTTGATGGCCGTATCAATGGGGTCACGTATAAATCTGAATAATTGCCTAACAATATTTAATTGCTAATCAATTAATTAATTAGAACTTTCTACTCTGGAACTAAAAATGCTTTAAAAACACATTAACATGTCACCCGGGTATCAAGAGCAATAATACTTAGTGCTGAAATACCTGCTACTACTGCCACACGGTAATATCTACTGACATCCGAAGGAACCGATTTTGACAAATGTATATCTGTATACCAATCTCGACTAGATTCATTATTTCGTCTGAAAATAACTAAACAATAATGGAATTTCAAAATCGGCAAATAAACTTTCGTCACTCGAACTCATTTTAATATTTAATTTGCGATTTTTTTTTTTGTGAACTACAAAAGTGATTTTGACATTTACTTTGATGGAAATTGTAGTAGATTGAAAGAAAGTGCGAAGGTTACTTAATGAATAGGTGATATCGTTTATTAGTAGGATTCTGTTAAAGCTCACTACTATATTTTAACCTTGCAATTAGCTAGTAGTCGACATTTGTGTCTGATTATTATTAAGGCCCATAGCCTTTAAAGACTTTCTACTGATTCATCTGCAAATTCAAACCTCGGCTAGAGTTTCAAAAGTAGAAAATCTTTTGCTTTGTAGGTTCAAGTTAGTTATCAGATTATTCCTGTTCTTTCTTTCGATCTGTTATTTTTTTTAACACGAAACTTGCATACGGCTCATTATCTTCAGAACCAAAATTGATGGTTTCATTGGTTTCCGGTACCACCTGCTCAGACTCCGAAGATCGATTAAACACCGCTTTGTCATACGACTCCGGTACCGGTATTTCTTCTTAATATTCCGAGCCCTCATAGTGAATTGAATAAAATCTTTGTTCTGGGATACAGGGCCTTTCTGATGCCATTAATAAGCGGCCATTTAATCATGATTTAACTATTTATCGAGATAGATTACGATTTGTGAACAAAAAAAAATGTCCTTACGATCCATGTTGCCATACCTAAAATGTAAAATCATTGAATGAGGCACTTTTATATTCCAATATATATTTTTTTTTTGATAAATACAGCTATTTATTAAATTGAAGTAATAGAAGAAGAGCTTTTCATAAAATGGTTGTTAATAAACCGCCGAAGATAAAGCTGAAGGAGATGAGATATACTGGCTGCTGTATAATCGTTCAATCGTAGATAATGCTGGGCAAAGCTATTATAATGCTTCCTTATTACGTCAGGGAAGAAAATTGATTAGTGAAATCGCTTGAATAAATAATAGTCGCTTAAAACCCAAATTAATTGTTGACATTACTCCACTGAGTATTTAGAAGTCATTACTCCTCAAATTTTTTTAAATCGAAAAGCGGAGCTATGCGTTGCACAGTGGTACCACTCTCTAGAAAAAACTTACGGAATCCAGCCCCAAGAAGATTGTTTACCTGATTTATATTACTTGTTCGACTTATCAGAGGAACGTTTTGAGAAACTGCTAAAAGAACTTGAGTCACATTCAAAACAAAATGATGTCTTCTGCTATTAAAGCGAAATCCCAATCCATGGATTCCACTTGCATCAGTGAAACCGAAAGCCTTTCCATCCTCCGTATGTTCGTAAATGACAAACTTCGATGGAACGACCACATATTCGACGTCGCCAAAAACGCTGCGAAATCCCTAGGCTTCCTCAAGAGATGTGAACGATCTAAAACTTTAGACCGTCAACCGGGGGGGATCTCTATTTCTTCCTGTTGCAAAGGATAGGAAGATCCTGGTTGTTGCGTTAACCCAATGTCAATGGTTGCGAAAATTTAAGCGAATTACGCGAACGTGAGCAATATACCTTTTTAAACCTTTTAAAGGCGATTTCTATATTTGCGACAAAGGAACGACAAGATAGCGAGCGAAAACGACGAAATAAATTTAAACCCAGAGATTTCCCCTAAGGGTTATAATATACAAATGACCATTTTCTTTATTTATTTAAGGGTATTTTTACATTTTAGAATTCAATAGAGAGAACGTTAACTTTAAATATTTGAGTTTTAAGGCGAATCAAAAATTATATTAAATATGGCGAATGGTATAAAAGACGCTCGAATGAGGACGAGTGATGATGATTCTGTCCCACCAAGATCCAATATTTCACCCCTTCTGATATGGCTAGATTTTATAAGGCTCATAGCTGGTCTGCTGCACCAATTACATATTTGGAGCTACTGGACAGGATTCAAAAACGTGCGATTAAACTAATTGGCGATTGAGACATCGCGAAATTGTTTGACCCGCTTAGTCGTCGTCGCAATGCCTCCTGCCTGTAATTTTTTTAACGTTACTTCCAACATAAATTCTCGACCGAAATGGCCAGTTGCATTCCACCTATACAACAATTCAACCATAATACTCGTCTTGCTGGGAATGCACATCAGTTCCCCCTTAAGTCTATTTTCTTAACCGTGCAATGCGAATGTGGATTCCTCTCACCAAAGGCTCTATATGACGATGGCGGAATTCAGGATTCAGGCAAAACTGATCCAAATGTTTCGCGTGATGCCAGAGAACACAGTTTTCCAGCAGCTCATCTGAACTTTTCCAAATATCCAAGTTAGATCTTCAAACTTTTGAAAAATATTAATTTTTCTAATAATAGAGGCTTATACGGAAATCAAAGATTGATTGAAGTAAACGGGGCCAAAACCAGTTACATGTTTTTAAAAAACCAGCAAACATCTGCTTACCCGCTAAACAAAATATTCCTGGTGAAAACAGTAATTAGGAGTCTACCTCAGAGTAGGTGGAGATTCAACGAGATACTGCTGCTTCTTCGATTTGGCGATGGGTTCAAAAATATTTACTCGCAGGACGAAGTGTAAACTCTCTCAAGCTGATTATTCCAGTTCTGCTCTATGGTGCTGATTGCTGCAGGAAGGGGATCAGGTACTGAACTCTTTTAAGGCTGATTTTTTTTTCAAAGAGTGTACTTTGATGTGGATACTCCTGTATTTACTACCTACGCCTCCAAGAACATTATGATTAAGTCGAGTTCATGAGCTGAATTATGGAATATAGTAAATCAGTGGGTGGAGTGGCTTTTTTTCTTTTTATTTCCATTGTACTACCATTCAGACACCTTACGTTAATGTACTTAGTTTTCCCGTCTTTCGAAGAAAAACGAGAAGGAGCTTAAAAGTTCGGCACTCATCACGTCAGCCCGAATATCCGCCACCTGATGCGAGCATAGGCCGGACAACTGCAGAGAAAGTGTTCTGCTGTATCATCCTCCTCACCGCAAGCAGGACAGGTAGTGGTGTCGCTTAAACCCAACACATTTAAGTGTTTAACAAAAGCTTGGTGCCCCGAAAGAACGCCTACAAGCAGCCTACAGTCGATTCTCCTCAGAGAAACCCAAGAATCGATAGAATACATGACTAAAGATGCAGGCAGACGCTGGGTCCTGAGAAAACTGCTTCTGAACCTTGCCTAGCAAGCTCATCCGAGATCTCATTTCCATGGATGGCAGTGTGACCTGGTACCCAGACAAGATTCACTGTGTTCAGTCTACCGACCAAATTCAGAGAAGCTTGAGTTCTAGCACTAACTTGGACGAGGTAATAGGGCTTAGAAGCGCTTTTAATGCAGCTTGGCTATCACTGCACATGCAAATGCCTCTAGCCCTCCTCCACCCGTTGTTCACAATATAGCGCATAGCCATTAGGATGGCAAAAATCTCCAACAGACCAAGTTGTAGTAAAGTCGTATATCATCGCATTCCACAAAGACACCAGCACCAGACCCCTGCCCGGTTTTGGAGCTATCCGTGAAAATACGATGGCATTCAATCCATGGTTCAGAGTCTGACCGAAGCCATTCCGTTACCTGTGGAAAGTTGACGTGGTAGTTTTTTCGCAGAAGGATTGCTGGTGTCATTGCATCAGACGGCATATCCATAAGACTGGGGTAAAATTCTCGAGCAAGTTCGTCAAAATTCCAGTGCGCATGGTACCAAAAACCACCTCTCTTTAAGCGAAAGATGGTTTTTAGCGTACACCCCTTGATATATAAATCAAGGGGGGAGATTCATCAAAGCATCTAGAGCAGATCCCGGGTGCTAGGGAAGGCCCCCGTGCAGCCGAGACATGCCGTTCTTTGGAGTTTGACAAAAGAAGCAGTAACACGTTTCCGCGAAAGCCTGTTCCACCAAACATGAGAGTAGCGGTCTAATCATGGCCGTATATATCCAAGTGACCCATTTTGGAGACAAGGCCATGTCTTACCAAAAGCGCCTTTACACTGCCAGAAAGTCGACAGCGCTTTATCGGTTTTCGATTCCACATGTTTGGACCATAGAAGTTTTTTATCAAAGATTACACCCAGATATCTGACTTCATCGGATATATGGATGGTGACACCTTTAAGCACGAGATGGGACAGACCAGTGACGATTCTCCTTCTCGTAAAGAGAACAACTGTGGTTTTAAGAGGATTCACTGAAAGCCCATTACTAGTGCACCAGACATCGATCAAATCCAGGAATCTCTGCGCTTGAGAGCAGACAGCCCCTAGATTTGAACCGACAGAAAGAACGGCGACATCATCCGCATAAGCTTGAGTGTAGTTTCCTGGAAAATTGAGAGCCGTAAGCAGAGAGGGGAGTGGCTTAGTGGTTAAGTGCAATGTTCTACTAAGCGAGGGGTTCCAGGTTCAAATCCATAGCGTACCACCTAAAAGGTTTTAGTTCCTGGCCCCACATCTTGCGAAAGTCCGGCAAACATCGAAGACTAAGAACTGTCATCATCTTATTAAAAAATTCGATGCTCGGAATCGGCACTATAAGCAAAGTTTAAGGTCCTGTATGAGCCGTTAACGCGTAATATATTTTTTTCTTTATAAATCAATTATATGCTAGTTTTCTCTATGTTCCAAGCTCTATTGCAAAACCAGCAACACCCTACAAAAAGCGGGTTACAAAAACCGTCAAATCGATATTAGCTGGAATAGCTTGCATGACTTAGTTTCTAAAACAGTGCATGAAACACACATTTTGTGTTTTGACATTCAGCTGAAGCCTCAAGTTTATGCATTTGAAAAAACAACTAATGGGGGGGTGGAGTGTATTTTTATTTATGCGACTTTAATTGAAAAAAAAAACTTTCGAAAGGTTGAAAGCGATAAATGTTGCTTCAAAATCTGAACCTAACTACACATTAGTAATCCTATTATATCCAATCTCCAGTATTCGTCATCATAGTAATCCCACCCAAAAACAACCACCCTTCTTCGAATGTCAGGGAGTAAGAGACTTAAAATGAACCAAATATACTAAAAGTATTAATATTGCCTACAATCTTTTTTAACAATGAAATGTTTCTACATCCGTTCATTCATAATCCCGGACTTTATGGTCCATTTCCTTGCAAACATAGGTAAACTGGGAAGAAAAAAAAAACCGCCGACGTAACATGAGTGAAAATCCCGAAGTGAAATTGTGGTAAACATTTTACCCAGCCACACTAATAGGATTAGCCCAAGACCCAGGAGCCGGTGTTCGGCGGCTTACTCTTTGGAACATCTATAAATCTCAGGCCACAAAACAATCTCCATAAAATGATAAAATGTGCCCCCCTCACATGTGTAGTAGGTGTACACCAATACAAGCTACTGGTGGCTTCGAGTCACAACCAACCTGGCCACCAAATCAGTTGGTTTGGCTCTGTTGAAAGTTAACATATTGTCAAGGACATGTATGGAAATCAAATGTACCTCCACTCACATACATACATATGTTGTGGCAATCAATTTGTATTTCCGTAGGCACAAATGTTATTTAGTTCGTTTTGTAAGTGCCTGCCTCGCGTGTAAGAAGTGCGGTGGGTTTTATATTGCGAGACGTATTAGTGGGTGCTTTGAAATTTTATTAGCATTTCTTTAGTCGGGCGGCTCAATTTTGCGAGGTGTGTGATGGAATTTTTGCATGGGAGTTTTAACGGCGATGGTTGCATTTTGACTTCCATTTTTGGTGCAAATGATGGGTGGAGAATATACTTTGAAATCTAATTTATGTATTTTACTGCACTTTATTGCATGTGAGAACTACTTACTTACTTAACGGGCTCCCGACCCGTGAAGAGTCCCAGGCTGAGATACGGCAGCCTTCCACCCTCTGCGATCCCGAGCACGCTGCTTCCAGTTGTCCAGACCAAGCGCTCTGGCATCTGCGATGGCGTGGTCTTTAAAACGGAGGTTCGGTCTTCCTTGTAGTCTCGAACCTGGGGCTGGGATTCGAAGATCCTCTTGGCTGGAGCGTTGTTGTCCATTTGCTCGATGTGGCCGAGCCAATGTAGTCGACGAGTTTTGGCTTTTCGGACTACATCCACATCTTGGTACAGCTCATAGAGTTCGTGATTGTATCTTCTCCTCCATTCGCCCTCCTCGCACACAGGATTTTTCTATCAAAGGATCCTAGTATTAACTCTCCTTTCCTGCTTATCGTCCAGCACTCGGCGCCGTATAGCAGAAATGGCACGATAAGGGTTCTGTAAAGCATACACTTTGTCGAACCGAAGTAGCAGCGGTTTCCTAGGGAAATTCTTCGACAGATCTCCACTAAGATGTCATTTGTGGAGTTGATGTTTACCCCGAGGTAGATGAACTCCTTAACTACCTCGAAGTTGCTGCTATCAACAGTGACATTTTGTCCTTGTCGGTGGACAGATGATTGTTTGTTTTTTGATAGCATATATTTAATCCTGTCCTCATTCACTTCAGGACCAACTAGTTTCGACAGTTCTTCAATAGCCGTGAAAGCCTCTATCACGGCACGCTGGGATCGACCGATGATATCTACATCGTCCGCATACCCCAGCAGTTGGACTGATCTGTTGAAGATAGTGCCTTCCGTGTTGACACCTGCCCTACGCACTATCTGCTCAAGAACAAGATTGAAGAAATCACACGACAACGCATCTCCTTTCCGAAATCCGGTGCATGTTTGAAAGAGGTCAGATGAGCTGCTGTCAACTGCACATTGCATCGCGTGTGCATGAATGTGAGAAACACGACAAAAAGTTAGACTTTGCTGCTTACATGGAGTGTTTTGACAAATAAAACGCTTTGGCACTCGATCTATACTTTGCTTTGGCACACAATCGTATTCCTGACACTGGCGGATCAACAATTTTTTTCTCGCTGGCGAAGATACAGCTGATCTTTGCGTTAGCTTTTCAGTCATTTAAATTGTACAATTTTTAAACTTCGGAAGGTAATCCATCGTCATGTTCCATCAACGCATCTATACTCAAGGCTAATTAGTTTTAAAAGAGAGGACATCAAGAGCTTAGAGAGAAATTGCTAGAAAGCCCTTCTTTCATTCTGTCGGTTTGAGTGATGCCAATGTTTTTGTCAAAAGACTTAGGGGTGAGATTTCCAAGATAAATGGGAAGAATTTATCTTTAACTGGTCGCTGTACTTCCAGCTCAGGAATGACATCACCCCCCTAAAAAGATTAAGAGTATCAAACCGAAAGAAAACGCGTGGTGTGACTTGAGCTGAAAAAAATCTTTCAGGTAAACGATGCAAGATTTCGGAGATGTAAGCTGTTCAACCCAACAGAGGGAAACGAAAAAAGTAAAAAACTTACCAGAAATGATTGCAATGCCTAAACGCGGATTCAAAAAATACTACAAAGTCCCCCAGGTAGTAAAAGCTTTTGGGCGGATGCCAAAAATATTAAAACTTCGGTGTCATTCTATATGACGACAGTAATTACCTTCTAATTTCCTCCCCATACGGACTAATTGAAAATGCGTGCATTCGGAATCGAACCTTGCGTTCAGGCTTCTTACTCGTGCCGAACTGCGAAGAAAGTAAGTCGCACCGTAAACATTTATGGTGTAAAGCCATGTTGAGAGCTCCCCAGCTCTGTGATATTTTCTAAAATAAACAGCGACCTACTTTTGTAGCTTCTTCGTAAAGGGTGTGTTTTTTAGAGGTATATAACTTAAGGTTGGCAACACTATTTTAACTGGCGGCCATTTTGTCAGCTGTCAAGTGATTTATTTTTAGTTTGGTTTGGCATTTCAACATGAATAGACTGACGTCTGAACAACGCTTCCAAATTGTGCAAATTTATTTTGAAAATCATGGTTCTGTTGGAAATACGTATCGCGCACTACGTAAAATATAATCGTCCATCAGAGCAATTAATTCTATTAACTACGAAATGTTTTCGCACCACGTTTACTCTAAATGATATCCACAAAGTATCCACAGACGTCGTACAGTGCGTGCTGTAGAGCGTAGCGTAGAGGAAGACTATCCCCCATCGTGCACAGGAATTAGATATGTCTCCATCCACTTTTTGGAAGGTTTTGCGGAAAGATTTTGGTTTGCGTGCCCGAATTGAAGCCACGGGATCACCTAGCAAGGCGTAGATTCGGTGAATGGGCCCAAAACAAGATTGCCGTTGATTACAATTTTCATAAGCGAATTTTGATTAGCGATGAAACTCAATTTTGGTTGAATGGATACGTCAATATTAATCCTCAAGTGTACGTTGAGACACCGTTATATCCATAAAAACTGACTGTTTAGTGTGCTTTATGGGTTGGTGGAATAATTGGTCGGTACTTCTTCAAAAAGGATGCTGCCCAGAACGTTACAGTCAATGGTGACCGCTATAGAGCCATTATTACTGACTTTTTCGTTCATCAATTGAACAACCATGATGTGCAGGAGCTTTTCAACAAGACTGCACAACATGCCACACAGCTCGGGCCACAATTGATTTATTGAAGGAAACGTTTGGTAACCGCATAGTTTCACGTTACGGACCCGTGAAACTCTATTTTCTGTGGGAAGAAGTCGCTAGTCTACGCCGATAAGTCCGAAATGATTGTATGACAACATTCGCCGCGTTATTGCCGATATACGGCCACAAGTATCAGAAAAAGTCATCGAAAATTGCATCTCCAGATTAGACTACGTCCAACTGTAATTGTGAACGAATCCACTCCCAGCTGACTAGCCAAAACGCAGTATCTACTTGCTGCCAACTTCACTGCATTTGTTTGACAGATTGACGTGAGCGCAGCGGCGGCCGCATTTGATTCGGTTATTTGTTTCATGGGAACAAATCAGTGGAACAGATATTTCAAGTCAGTTACAGCAATCATTTAAAAATGTATGTCAGTGAAAGACCACTGGTACAGGTTTTAAGGTAAGAGTTGATCATTGAAAGCAAAATTGACAGATGAGAATAGAAAGAGAATCGAACAGATCAGTGGAACGATTGTGTTCCAAATTGTAGAAACGAACATCAGCTGTTCATTGGAATCGATTTCAATCAGTGACATAAGGAAAAGTTTAAATCGCGATGAAGTAAGTAAGCTGACAACCAATATTGTTTACTTAGTCGTGTTAAAATACGAAAACAAAATTTTTTATGATGCATTTCAATGATAGCTAACGGGTGATCCAAGTAGAGATACTTTTTTCAATAGCCTTTTTTGACAGATCACGTGTGAGTCGTGTCATGCTGTCATGTTATTTTTGTTTAGTATTGTTTGGCATTTCATAATGGAAAGACTTACGCGTGAACAACGTTTATAAATTGTTCAACTTTATTATGAAAATTCACGTTCTGTGAGGAATGTGTTTCGTGCACTTCGCTCAACTTATGGTCAACATAATCGGCCTACTGAGCGTACTATTCGCAACACCATCACCCATTTTGAGACCCAGCATTCATTGTTGGATAATATTCGACCGAATAGACCACGTCCAGCACGCTGTGAAGAAAATATAGCGGCCGTAGCTGAGAGTGTACACGAAGACCGTAGAGAGTCGATTCGGCGCCGTTCGCAGCAACTCGGACTGACGTATGGAACGACTTGGCGCATTTTACGTCAATATCTTTAATTGAAAGCGTACAAAATACAGCTTGTGCAACAACTGAAGCCGCTCGACCTTCCCAAGCGACTCTTGAAAAGTTCCAAGAAGATCCGACGTTTTCGAGGCCAATTCTGTTTAGCGATAAGGCCCATTTCTGGCTCAATGGGTATGTAAACAAACAAAATTGCCACATTTGGGACGAAGAGCAACCTGAAGAGATTGAAGAACTGCCACTTCATCCAGAAAAAACAACGGTTTGGTGTGGTTTGTGGGCCGGTGGAATCATCGGTCCATATTTCTTTAAAAATTATGCCGGTGCCATGATAACCGACTATTTGATGCCTGAAATTGAAGCTCGTGATCTCGGCGACATTTGGTTTCAGCAAGACGGCGCCACTTCCCACACATCGCATCAATCAATGGACTTATTGAGAGAACATTTCGGTGAGCACATAATTTCACGTTTTGGGCCGGTCGATTGGCCACCAAGATCGTGTGATATCACACCGCAGACTTTTTCCTGTGGGGATATGTAAAGTCAAAAGCTTATGCCGACAAACCCGCTTCGATTCAGGCCTTGGAGGAAAACATCACGCTTTACCAGTCGAAATGCTCGAACGAGTGATCGAAAATTGGACTCAACGGATGGACCATCTGCGACGTAGCAACGGCCAACATTTGATAGACATAATCTTCAAAAAATAAATGCCAAAGAATGTTCTTTCAAATGATAATAAACATTCTCCATTAAATTTGAATTTTCTGTCATCGTCTAGTCACCAAATATAACTCTAAATGTTGTTCGTAAATCCACATCAAAATATCGATTATATTCACCTTTCCCTCAGACTTTGACCTACACAACAGAGCGATGTACACCAAAGGAATGCATGGCCGGTTCGTTAGAGTGCAATGAACATCTTCCTCCCATATGCATGATGAAACTTCTTAATTGCCTCAAACTAACTTGAACCTGTCGATCTGTGTAAAAGTCAACTACACGCTTAATGCATGAGTTAAGCTCAATTGAAAAGGTGCAGAAGTTTACAAAGCACGTGCAACTTCTACATGTATCATGTATGAGGTGAGAGAATATATTTTAAACATATTTCCGTAAAAGAAATATCGAATCTTTCATCAGCTTTATGAATAACAAAGTAGTAAACTTCGATTCGACTTTGCTTTACCTTCGGGGCATAATCATTGTGTAAAATTCCTTTGACGATAGCCATCCGAAAGGGTCTTTACCTTCGCAAAACCCACGAATCATGCATATCTAATTAGCTTAAAGTCGACACTCGTGGGACTGACCAGGTAATTACAATTCTCCAAAGAACACAAATCCCTAACTCTCTTTTCTTTTGACTGGCTTTTGATTACCCCGGCAACTGGGTATGATTAGATCTGTGTGGGGGGGAAACACACGCTCTTTATTTCCATGCATACTGCCGGGTTAATTATCCCTCGAAAAAGTGAGCAGGATTATCTCTCTGAACTTGCTCACAGGTTTTGTGCCTCTAATTGGGTTGGATGGAATATTATACCTACGGCGGCAATGTAATGTAATCGCGTGTGTTGTTGTTGTTGCTGCTATTTTATGGAATTCTCGGCCTAATTGTGAAAATGTAATTTGTGCTTTTTCATTCGAAACAAATTGGTTAGTTCGCAAACACACCTCCAGGGGGCGGGCGGTTGATTATTTTGCCATATTGGCAAGGACATTCAATTTTATCAAACATAAATCATCGCCATATCTGTGTTATTATTGACAGATATATGCTATAAATTATCGTTCGAGTTCGCAGTGGGAAAATTGACACCTTCACTCGCAAATTGATTGAGGAGATTAAGATTCTGTCCGAAGGCCTCCCGACGACGACGATCCCGCCGATGATGGCCCCAACTTGAAGCTTCTCTGGGAATATTAATTAACTAATTTGCATTAATTAAGAAGGACTCATTGCTTTTGCTCTTTTCATTTGCATTTTGCAAAAGGGGTGGACTATGGCGTTGTTGTTGATTGGAATCCTTTCAAATGATAATTAAGTCTGTTTTTGTTTTGGGTAATTCAAAAGTCAATGGATTCGTTGCAATTGTAATCGACAAAACAACAACTTCCAAGGAGAACGTGCAACACAATTTGCATGAACAATCCCTTCAAAGCGAAAAGTAAAGAAAACAAAAATAGAATCATTCCACCATAAACCAGGTTAAACGCAAAAAAAAAAAATTAACTTGCAAAAGAAATTTTGACGAAAGAGAATTTCGCTTCCCTCCACGGAGGGTTTGCATTTTTTCTCTCTCTTGTGAGACTATAACTGGGCTACTTAAATGCGTCAACACACGGCACACCAAAGCGGTAAGGTAAACTTTTTGGAAATTCTCAATTTTGGTTTTATTGGAATTCCAACAACGAGAGAACCAAACGACAAGGACGATGGAGCACATAAAATGCAAATATTTTCCCTCATACAATCGCCTTGAGAGGGTGTTTGTCACTTTCTTCTTCTTTTGTTTTTTTTTTTTTTTTTTGACATTTTAACAGAGGAGTTTTGCAAGGGACTTGCTGTCCTGTGTCCTTTAATAACAACTTCTTGATGAAAATGCAACCCAAGGAGCGGGTCTGCAAAATTGTGTCAACAGGATTTCTCTGATGATGGATGAAGAAGGAATAACGTTGTTTTCTCAAAAACAGAGAACACTTGGAACGAAAATTAATTTCTGTCCAAAGGATATGCTTGAAAGGTGACACTGTGAATGGCGTACTCTGGGGAGGAAGTTTCTTGTCGAAGGTGTATCAAGTGGATCGTTGAAGAGGAGTTAACTAGAACTAACAACGAGGAGGGGTATTTTTTTTTTGCTGTTTCTTTTGCATATTAATAGATTTTATTGACGAGTTTTTAAAGTCATTTCTGGTGGGCAAATCAAAGGAGCTTAATGAAGCTTTCTAATTTAATTGGTTGTAGTTTGTTTTCGTCGTTTTAAGGAAGGGGTTCTTAGTGATTTTGATTTTGATTTTGAAGCTAAGATTAGGTTAGTTACAGTTTTTTTTAAATTGTTGATTGACTAAAGTTTTTAATGTTATTTAGGATTCAAAATTTTTAAACCTCAGACCTAGGTTCGTTAAAAAAACCGACTAAATTTACGGTGGGTTGGGTTGTTGTGGACCCTCACGTACTCGTGTACGTTAGTATACCAAAGAGAATGTTATTGCGATCGTGCGGAAATTTAGAAGAAATCTTAGAAAGTGGTTCCTCAAATGTCGTCCGTCGATCTGTCTGTCCGATCGGCGTATGGCGAAACGGTTCGACATAAAGGGTGATTTTTTAAGAGGTTTGGAACTTTTTTTAAAAAAAAAAAACACAAAAAATTCGAAAAAATGAATGAAATATTTATTTGAATCGATAGTTTGAACCTTGCAATTTAATGTTTAAAGATAATTTCATGCAAATGTTGACCGCGGCTGCGTCTCAGGTAGCCCATCCGCTGAGTCCAATTTTGGCATACTCTTTCACACATATCGGCCGGTATCTCACGAATGAATGCATGGATGTTGGCTTCCAGTGCGTCAATCGAAGCGGGCTTGTCCCTATACACATTAGCCTTGGCATACCCCCACAAAAAATAATCTAATGGTGTCAAATCGCACGATCTAGGCGGCCAATTGACCGGCCCGAAACGTGAAATTAACTGTTCACCAAACTCGCCTCGCAATTGCGCCATTGTTTCGCGTGCCGTGCATGTGGCACCGTCTTGTTGAAACCACATATCATGCAAGTCAAGAACTTCCATTTCGGGCAAAAAAAAGTTTGTTATCATCGCTCGGTGGCGTTCACCATTGACAGTAACGCTGCGATTCGCATCATCTTTGAAGAAATATGGCCCAATAATGCCGCCGGCCCATAAACCGCACCAAACAGTGGCTTTTTCGGGATGCATTGGTAGCTGTTGCAATGCTTCTGGCTGATCTTCACTCCAAATGCGGCAATTTTGCTTATTTACGTACCCATTCAACCAAAAATGAGCCTCATCGCTGAACACAATTTTTCGATAAAAAAGCGGATCCTCGGCCAGCTTTCCAAGAGCCCATTCACCAAAAATTCGGCGTTGTGGTAGGTCGGCTGGCTTTAGTTCTTGCACCAGCTGTATCTTAAAAGGCTTTACGCCCAAATACTTCCGCAAAATTTTCCACGTAGTGCTGTAACAAAGGCCTAACTGCTGGGAACAGCGCCGAATCGACATTTCGCGGTCTTCTGTCACACTAGCTGATACGGCCGCAATATTTTCTTCAATACGCACAGTACGTAAACGTGTTGGTGGTTTAATGTCCAACAAAGTAAATTTGGTGCGAAATTTGGTCACAATCTTCCGAATAGACTGCTCAGAAGGTCGAGAATGCCGATCATAAAATGGAAGCAGCGCGCGATGAACATTTCGAACCGAGCACGAATTTTGATAGTAAAATTCAATAATTTGCAAGCGTTGTTCATTTGTAAGACGATCCATGGTTAAATTGCAAACCAAACTGAAGCTGTTTGACAGTGACACAAGGTACTAAACACACGTCAGCTGTCAAAACCAGTGTTGCCAAAACCAAACCAGCTAAAAAATCACCCTTTATTTGCTTCAAAGTTCGTATATAAGGTATCTTTTTATTTTTTGGTTTATCGTTTGAAATAACGGTACCTGCCATACAATTTTTTGGTGAAAATCGCTTATTGCTATTTTTCTAGAAAATGGGTTCCAAGGATTTTGGTCTGGGACCAAAAACACTGCATACTCAGTTTTTGCGAAAAAATCGAACAACGATAATTTATAAAACCGCCAATATCTCAAAAACTAAGAAAGGGAATTCCGAAAAATTTTACTACTTTTTTATTATGTTAAGTTAAACAAATCTGCGAACTTTGTGAAATAATTTTTTTTTTTTCATATAACGATTTTCAAAAATTTAAATTCGTTTTAAAATCGTTTTCTGAAAAACGGCTCGAACGAAAATCCAATTTTTCAAAACCCTAAAAAATGATTAAAATAAATTTGGGATATGATCAAATATTACCATTCTTTTTAAGGCGATTTAAAAATGCACATCATGTAGCCAGAAAGTTTCGTATGACCCAGTGATGCACTTTATATTTTAAGAAAAGGAATACAAAAATGGATACTTCCTGGGATTATGTTGCAGTTGAGGTGAGAATTCGATGAACATTTTAAAAATAAATGAATATGTGAATTACTGCGATTTTTTTATCGTGACACACACGTTCCGGTTGTGTTTGTTCTTGCAGAACATTTTTTTCCACAAAAGGAGCATATTCATTTTGTTTTGTTTTCTTTGGTTTTTGCTTTATTTTGTCAAAAATATAGCACATCTGACACGATTTTTTGGTGGTCGTGAAACTAATATTGGCCGCTTGGCAGGTGGATTTGAATCTTCACTTCCGATGTCGGTTATTAGAAGCAATAGATATCGTTGATTGAAGCGAGAGTGAACATGTGACTTTATTTTCTGAAAATGTAATCTTCGGCCAATGCGACACCTAGATCATGTAGAACTACTTTGTTTCGGACTACGCATTCACCTTGGTTCCGCTTAGCTGCAGCTTCAATTTCACACCGTATTTCTCTGGTTTACAGGGCATATACTGCCAGAATGAACATCAACCATGGAAACCGAGTATTTGCTCATCAACTGCGACGCATGAGGATGGGTTGTAGAATAAAGGAAGGAATTGAACCCACTTGTCACATATAGCGGATATATGTATTGGTCGACCAAAATTTGCATCAACAAAATTTTCAATTCGCTATGTTTCCGATCGGAGAGAGCTTCAAATCATAGTACCAAAATCGGATCTACATCTACTGGATACATAGGTGCATCTTCACTACGACTATCTAATTCACTTGAATCACACTCTTCATCAAAAGCAGTTTCGACTTCTGGAACATAATCTTCTTCACTACCCGGCGAAAAATCTTCAACACTTGACGTACGACTTGACATTTTATCAAAATTTGATTGAAATCTGACAGAAAAGACACAAATTTCAAAAAAGAATAAAGAGTTAGAATATCCAATTTCGATGGAATTTCCAAGTAATAAATTAAAAAAAAACACACCCAATTATTAACAGTAATTTTTTTTAAATATTTAGGTTTAAGCAAAAAAATATGATCGAAAACGATCCGACGAAAACTTCGAATTGAAAGAAACCATACTCAAACAATTCTGAAGGAGATGGAATATAGGAGTATATTTGACTTTTGTGCGAGTCTCCTCTTGAACCCAACGAACAGCAAGAACTTTGCGCGCAGACCGTCTGAAAACTACCGAAGCCATATCAGCCTTACTTCCTTTTTCCTTA
Source organism: Ferdinandea cuprea (assembly GCA_963576555.1). NCBI lineage: Eukaryota > Metazoa > Arthropoda > Insecta > Diptera > Syrphidae > Ferdinandea > Ferdinandea cuprea. The sequence goes on from OY754960.1 coordinate 8,554,593, forward strand.
AAACCATGGAAAAAATCCTGGATATACGTAAAAGGGACGAGGTAATTCAAACGAATCGTCTTCATAAATATCAATATGTTTATCAACGCGGTAAATCAACCACTAAAGCTTTACAAAATTTCACTACTAGAATTGAAAAATCTCTTAGAGACAAAGAGGTAACGGTTGATTGTATCATCGAAATTAATGGAGCATTCGGTAACACATTCTCCCAGATATACAGAGATATTCCAAGCATGGGAGTTCTAGGTATTCCAAGTCACTCAGTGTTCTAGTTACGAAAGGCTGGCCACAGTCGGGAGTCCTGTGTCCCCTACTATGGTCCATCGTAGTAAACGAACTACTGATTATTCTCAGTAGCGACGTTTTTTATGTATGTCATAGCTACCTTAAACAGAGTTAAATTCGAAGACACAATCACGAAAAATATTGAAATCTGGCAGTATCAATTGTATTGTACCTGTACGACCTGACTGAAGTTGTTCTGTATGTTACTATTAACAAGTTGTCACAGATTGGTAGTGGTTTGGGTTTTGCTATTTTAAAATTCCTTTACAATTTTAAAAATTAGTTGGTATGTTACTCTAATTTTTAAAATTTTAAAATGCACTATTAAATAAATGTCTTTTGATGGATTTGTCATATTCATAACATTACCCGGATAATATGCGGATCCTCCAACCGCCATCGAAACTATAGTTGTGAAAGTGATGATTGTTACGATGCTTATTTCAAATCAAACAAAATTAAAATTTTTACAAATGGCTCGAAGCAACAGAGGGAACAGGGGCTGGTTAGGTTAGGTTGAAGTGGCAGTCAGATAGAAGTCCGACTCACTTAGACCAATATAAGGTCCATTGTGATACCACGTGGATCTGAAGTTTCTGCCTACACGTTGAACCATTTTGAGGAGCTAATAAAGCGTGAGAGACATTTTGGGTCGGTTGAGTTTAGATCATTAAGATCATTATAGAAGAAGGCCCCCATATGGAGGTTTCGCTTTCGAGAGAGAGCAGGGCATGCGCAGAGAAGGTGTAGAGTAGTCTCCTCCTCCTCCTCATCCAAACAGCTCCTACAGAAGTCGTTGGAATAGGCACCAAGCCTTGCTGCATGCCTGCCTAACAAACAGTGTCCAGTTATGACACCAATTGTAGCACCAATGTGCGATCGATTAAGGGTAATCAAGCTCCTTGAGCGTCTTAGATCCAGCCTAGGCCAAATCTGCTTCGTTGTCAGACAAGTAGTACCATTTGTCCATCTGTGGTTAGTTTTTTCTAATGCATCCAGTTTAAACAAGGGCTTGCACGTGGAAACTGGTGTGCCTAAGGAGCCCTTTTCAGGCAAGATTGAGAGGGTAGTTCCAAGTTTGGCGAGTTCGTCGGCCTTGCAGTTACCCGGAATGTCCCTATGCCCCGGCACCCAACAAAGGTGAATGTTGAACTGCTCAGCCATCTCCTTTAGAGATGATCAGCAATCTAGGGCTACTAAAGAGTTAATAGAGACAGAGTCCAGACACTTGATGGCGGCCTGACTGTCCGAAAAGATTCGAATATCCTTTACGGATACCACATTCTTTCTTAGCCAGGACAAGACTTCCTTTATCGCCATAACTTCCGCCTGGAAAACACTACAATGATTAGGAAGACGGAAGGAGAGACTGAGATTGAGCCTGTCTGAGAAGACACCTCCACCCACTCCATCATTTGTTTTTGAACCGTCCGTGTAAAAATGGATTGATTCTTCTTCCGGCAAGGCATCCTCCCAAAAGGATCTAGGGGGGATGGATATCTGGAAGTTTTTGGCGAACAGCAGTTGGGGTGTGGTGTAGTCTATATTCCTAGAAGGGATTCTGAGTATGTTCAGAATTGCAGAGTGGCCGATTTCACTATCGGCCCATTGAGAAGTTGCTTTGAGGCGAGTGGCCGTGGTAGCAGCCGTCTATCTGCTAAAGATGTCAAGGGGTATCAAATGGAACAGAATGTCGAGTGCAGCTGAGGGAGTGGTGCGAAGCGCTCCGCCTATGCATAAACATGCTGATCTCTGGACTCTGCCTAGTTTATCGCGATTTATCGCTTTCTCTACGGCAGTCCACCAGACAATTGTTCCATACGTTAGTATCGGTCTTACAACCGAGATATATAGCCAGTGAGTAATTCGGGGTTGTAGTCCCCACTTGTTTCCAATAGCTTTTTTGCAAGAAAAGAGTGCCACCGTAGCTTTCCGGACTCTTTCTTGTATATTAGATTTCCAGTTGAGCTTCCTATCCAGGATGAGACCTAGGTATTTGACCTCGTCAGAGAAGACTAAGCTGGTACCCCTGATTGAAGGGGGGTCGACTCGTGGGATTTTGTATTTCCTAGTAAAAAGGACAAGTTCGGTTTTGTGGGGATTGACGCCTAGACCACAACTGTCAGCCCATCTTATTAGCTTGTTAAGAGCATTTTGTAGGAGTTCTTTTAAGGTGTTAAGGTGCTTCCCCGATACGGCAATAGCAACGTCATCTGCATAGGCAATCACTTTGCAGCCCTCTCCTTCCAGAATAACAAGCAGTTTGTTCACCACAAGATTCCAAAGAAGTGGGGATAGGACTCCTCCTTGCGGGGTTCCCCTGCTGACAGATCTTCTGGCGGAGGTCATACCCAGCTTTGAGTTAATAATCCTACTGGTTAGTAGTTGATTAATGAACTCGCCAAGTGTGTTATCCACTTTTAGATCCGGATCCAAAACGAAGAGTGTCTATAAGACTACCGGGCACAAGCAGCGTCTTTCAATCAGAGGTTGTGGCTATTTCTCGAGGCGGCTGAGCAAATGCAGATGAAATCGATATCCGGAAGAGATATTGCCATCTACATCGACAGCTAGGCCGCACTTAAGGCAATGATATCAACAAACATAAATTCTGATATAGTCAGGAAATGCAATTAGAACCGAGTGAGACTATACTGGGTGCCAGGACACTCCGGTATTGAAGGCAATGAGCGGGCGGATGAGCTTGCAACAATAGGAGGGCTACTCAATAGTCGTAAGGTTGTTGACATACAACATCCTCTCTGCATAATCAGGGGAAATAACTTTAAGTACTGCCAACCTAAGGTGGTCAAGTCTTGGGGGACACACGGTGTCAAAAGCTCTATGGCTATTTCTCGACTGTAAGAATTCCACGAAGTTTATTAAACTTAGCAGGTGTAAGCTTAAAATATTAGTAGGCATCCTAACAGGGCATTGCCTCTTGCGAAAACATGCAGAGTCGGACTGTCAGATACCGACTTCTGCAGATTCTGTGGTGATCTGCAGACTGTTAAGGATATACCGCACATATTGTGTAAGTGCGAGTCAATTTCACGTAGTCGTTGAAAATTCTTAGGGAGACACTTCTTCGAATTTTTGAAGGAAATAGACGGAAAAACTTCAAAGGTCTAAAAAGAGAAAGTGTTTAGGTTTTTTGTCTATCGTTAAAGTACAAATTTTACCGTTTCCCTAGGAAACGCAATAGGTCCGCTTCGGTGCCTAGTGTTGTGGGTGATGACTCTTCTATCACAACCCTGTGATGGTTCCAAGAACCCTTTTGTATTCACTGCAACAAGCTCTAGCAAACCTTATTATCCATCTTTAGCGCCACGTGACCTCAGCCTTCATACTAAAACTAAAAATTAAAAAAAAATTGATTTATATGTTTTGATACAGTGGATACATTAAACAATATGAAATAAAGATACATTTGATACATTTTGCAAAAGATAAGATACATTTTTCAAAAAGTCAGCAGCAGCGCTGTGTACGTGCAAGTTTTGTCCTGTTATCCGTTAGTACAGATGTCGCCTCGTCTTTATGTCCGATTCCTACATGTATCTATCCAAAAACACTCCCGACTAATATCCCTAACTTACGTATGCTTTTTATTTTTATTTACCTTTGTACCTATAATCAGGATGGTGAGAATTCGCCACTCTCGCACTGAGTGGCCGCTATCAAAGTTGCGTTTTCGGCACAGATGAGGAATTAACCAGATAGCCAACTCGAGAGCGAATCTCTCACCTTGCCTACAAGCTAAGTCGAACTGATAAGCCCCACATAATTTGCACTTATATGGGCTTTTACGTGCAAATCAAATGGGAATCACGCACACATAAAGCGAATTATATGGGGCTAATGACCGCGGCCATGAAATGCCATTTTTTATAGCAAGAAGTTGGGAACAGTTGATGAATTTCAGCAGATTACAACTCACAATTTGGGTGTATAAAATAAACATGGTGAATATGGATTTATGAAAACATACTTACCACACAACTAATAACATAATAAAATATTATAATATTAAGAATAAAGCTGTGTTTTAACTAATTTATTCTAATTTTTAATAAAAAATAATCAAAATAATATTGATTAACGTGACTAATATATAATAAGTAAGTTCATCATACATTTTCGGTTGACAATAAATTTAAGTATAACTTTAGAAAGACGGATTTTGTTATGGATGGCTAAATACTTTCCACTAAAAAATAAACCGGGATTAAGCATACAAAATTAAAAATTAATCTTTCGGCGTTTCCACCGAAGAAAATAGATTAATCTGACGTTTGCCTCTCTTTATCGCACTTTTGCTTTAAAATTGAGGACGTAATTGACATTTCCAAAAAGAACAGATGTTTTTCCTTGAACGTGAAACAAAGCGAAAATAAAACTAAAATTGGTTGCTATAGTTTAATGAGTGGAAAAAGAATGAAAATATTATTAGCACACCATTTTATTCGTCAAACCAATATAATCAATGGTTTCATTGGCCGGGAGAAGTCGCATATACAGAAAATACTGCCGTCTTGACAGATAAAGTCGTCTTTTCAAAAGAGTGGCTAATTAATTCAATATATATGTATCATAATGTGCTTGCTTATTTCTGAGTTGTATTCAACTACCAAGCATTTTCGATAGAAAAATGCACCAACAATATATTTATGCAGTGCATTCCAGCTACCTTCTGTCCCCCTTCTTCTGTCTATCACTTACTATAAATTATAAAATAAAGCATATTAACTTAAATAAAACATTTCAGAAACCGTCTAAGAAAAGAAACAGATAAGAAAATTGATTGACTAAACGTACAAATTTTGCAACAAAAAAAAATTAAAAAAGGAATAAAATACTTCTTTTCCACTTTTTTTATCGATGCACGGAACCCGAATATGTACATATATTCATTAAACTTTCATATGTTGAATAAAAACAATCAAATAATAAATAAATAATAAAACAATCAAAGAATTTAATATATAGGGTCCGCCAAATAACTTCTTTTTTTTTTTAAATGCTATAAAAAAAACTACTGAATATTTTCTCAAATTTTTTTTTTTTTTTTTAAGTACAATCCTTCCGGTTAATAATGGAAAATAATTTCATTCAAATGGCTGCCACGGTTGGCCATGCAGTAGCCTACACGATCGGTCCAATTTTTAAGCACATTATCGATTGTGTGCAGCTGTATTTCACCAATGGCTTCACGAATATTGTCCTTTAAAGCGTCAATTGTCTCTGGCATGCCAACGGTGTCAAATCACAGCTCCGCGGTGGCCAAACGACATCAGCTCTGCGGCTGATAATGCGATCTTCAAAAACAGGGCGCAAAACATCGAGTGTAGCTTCGGCTGTGTGGCACGCAGCGCCGTCCTGTTGAAACCAAATGTTGCCAATATGCTCCTCTTCAATTTTTGTGAACAAAAATTCGTTCAACATGGCCCGATAACGATCGCCATTGACTGTAACGGCCACTCCTTGCTCATTTTCGAAGAAAAATGGCCCAATTATGCCTCTGGACCAAAATCCGCCCCAAACAGTGACTCGGTTTGGGTATATCGGCTTCGCAATGTATGCGTGCGGGTTTTCTGCGCCCCAAATGCGACAATTTTGCTTGTTTACATACCCGCCAAGATCAAAATGAGCTTCATCTGATAAGACGATCTTCTCTAAGTCGATCGCAGGCCCACCTAGCGAAGCGAAAACGCATTGGATGGTCAGTTGGCTTCAACTCCTTAATCAATTGGACTTTGTATGGCGTCATACCAAGGTCTTTATGCTAAATTCGTCTCAATGATGTCTCCGAAATGCTCAATTGTTGAGAACGACGGTGAATTGATGTTGATGGCGCTTCACGCACACTTTCTGCAACAGCAGCATATTTCTCGGGTGTACGCACTGTTTTTGGCTTTTCACGCTTTGGTTTATCGATGAGGATGCCAGTTTCTTTCACTTTTTTCAAAATCCGTACGCAATTTTCGCAGACATTCTGCAATATTACCATGATTTTCAAAGTAATGTCGCAATATTTCCCAGCGTTGTTCAAGCGTATACACAACCATATTCGTTCAGCGGAAGGATAAAACTAATTATCTGTCAAATCACACATGAGCTAAGTGTTACCATTCGCGAAATAAGCACTAGTTGAAAAAAAAAACGATAAATGGCGGACCCTATATATGTATAAAAAATCATTGCAAACTATTTACTACAAATATTTTTCACCCAAACGTTACTAATTTAGTAATATTTATGCAATAATACAGTAAAATATACATTTTATTTAATTTTATTAACCAAAATGGAAAAGTACAACAACCCAAGGATGTTTTATTTAAGGCAGATAAAAAATAGAAAACTATTTCTTATAACCGCAAAAAATATTCCAATTAAATTGTAGCAACTTTATTGGGTAACTAAATTTTTGTTTCTTTATAAACATTTATATTAAAATAAAATAAAAAGTTGAATCACATAAACTCAACACTTCGCTGCATTTCCTATTTCCCAACACATCCGCCGTGACCAGCTGTTTTGCTGTTGCGATTTGGATATGTTGCAAAACTCCCCACAATTATTTTGGGCGGATAGTCTAGTAAATTAGATCTAACTTCATGTGTCTGGCTCACATGTATTCACAGATGGGAAAATTGAGAGAGGATTTTGCCGCCGTTATTAAATATTTTTTGCGGGTTGAAAGTGATATTGAATTGCAGAGTTGATTATCTGGTTAATTCCTCATCTGTGGTTTTCGGCTGCCTTGCCGAACACATTTGTCCACCGCAAAAGTAAAATGTAGGTGTATGCCTTGAATCTCTACCTAAATACAAAATGCAGCACACCAAACTCAAACATTTTAAAAATTTAATTAATTTTATTTGTCTGGCCAAGAGAAACGAAATGAAATGAAATTCAACTCAAATAATAGGTGCATAATTTGTGCTCATGTGCTCGAGTCTATTTGCATACAAAATTCAATTGATGAAACACAAACACACATAAATAATAAATTTCATATTTCCATTGTCAAAAATTTACCGTTAGTTTGGCCATGATAAACATTTACATAAAATCAGAGGTCGAAAACCAATTTTCAGCAAACATCGAAAGTACCTACTATGCGCCTTCATAAATAAACATCAATCCGAATACTACACTCACATTTTGATGGCAGATTTTCATAAAATACATTCCGTGAATAAGAAAACGTACAACGCACCGCGCCCGTGTTGTAAGAAAAACAAGAACCTTATTCTCTGAATTAACCCAAAACGAGGAGCAAAATAGCGCTCAGGCTGTGAAAAAGCTAGTGCCAACCAAAATATCTGCATTTATGGAACGAAAAAAAATGAAATGCCAAAAATTTAAATTTTTATTTGTCCCTGAATATCCATCCTCCTCCTCGTGCAAACCGCACACAATTGTTAGCGCAGGTGAAAAACATGACGTGAATAGAGAAATATATATATATAAAAAAACCGCGTTATGTACGAGTTTCAAGTACCTTGTGGCGTATACGTATGACTCTATGGTGGGTGGGGAATTCGAATTACATTATTCATACATTTAGAACGAGGCTCGTGCATAAGAAAATGACAGCTAACTAGAATTCCAAAATACCCTCGTTGCTTTTTTACGTGATGAATTTTAAAACATCCACATTGGAACTGTGCTTGATTAATTCTTATGACAGTGAATATTCGCTGTGGTCTCGTTAAAAAACGCACATAGCTATCTCACTAGAGACAGAATTCGAATCAATATCATGCCAACACTTAACCTTGACTCTGTCTCTGTCTCCATCTCTGTCGTTCAAAATCGATTGCACATCGTTGAGTCTCAAGATTGCGGTCAAAATACTCCACAGGACATCCACTTATTCCTGCCGAATTTCCGTTCCGTTCTGTACCCAAATTCTGCCTGCAATGTCAATTTCACAAGTTGAATGACTTCATGTCAAGTTGACGTTTATTAGATTTGGTGTATTTGTTTTTGATTTTCAAATCTGTGTCAAATCGATTGCTTCACTCTCACTCTCACTCTCTACGAAAATGGATCTCGTCAACAAGCAAATATACTCGACAAAGATTAGTGTTGAAACAAACAATTGGGACGCATTTTGATGAGCTTCGGTGTGGCGCTTATCTCTCTGGCGATACAAAATGACCCAATGTCGACACCAACACACACACATTTATGGAAAATTTACTCGCATCTAGACCATAATCTCAATAATAACCTCAGAACCTCAGACTGCAATTAGCAACACACCATGACAGTATTTACCCACTTAATGAACGTCAATTTCCACAACTGGCCACTCATGGACTTTCGAGATGATAATTTCGAGTACCTATGCGCCTGATGAGGTTGGCTATTTTGGGGTTTTTACTTCCAAATGTGTTGTACCATCTGGTTCTGAATGTACTACAGTCTGATTGTGATTGTGATTGTGAGGTTGTCATTTGTTAAAACCAAAAAAATACAATTAAGTGAGGTTAAGTTGTTTTATTTTTTGCGGTCCTTTCTGGTGTTGTGGTTTAAGCAGCACAGGTGGACATTGAGCACAGAGATGAGGGTTATTTTTCTCTTCTTTTTTTGTATAAATATGAATGTCCTTGCGCTTGTGGAGCAAGTGTAATTAATAAATAAGAAAACAAAATAAAGTTGGGGATGATCAAACTCGATTACGTAAATGTGTGTAAAATAAATAAAAATAATTACATGAATTGCCATTGCAATTGCGACAGCAATTCATGAGATAAAAATTCCCAATTCACATGCATAGTCAAGAAAAAGCGTCAAGAAGCGCGTGTCGAAGAAGATAGACCCTTTCGGCCGGTTACAGTTAAAGAACTTGTCAAAGGAATTAAGGAAGGTATAAACATAAAAAAGGACCCAATGTCCACGAAAAGGTTTAAATAAAACTAGCGCAGATTATAAATGCTGCATTTAAGTTAAGATATGTGCCAAGCATGTGAAAGGTCGCAGAGGTAATAATGATACCAAAACCAGGCAAACCACTTAGCGGAGTAACCTCATATCGCCCAATATCGATACTACCAATGTTGTCAAAGTTATTTGAAAAAATTCTGGTCTGCAAAAAATAATTGATGAAAAATCGCTAGTCCCAAATCACCAATTTGGATTAAGAAATAAGCACTCTACAATTGATCAAGTGCCATAGAATCCGAGATAAGATCGAAAAAGCATTTGTGCTCTACAATATTTCTTGATATAGCACTGGCTTTAGATTAAGTCTGGCACTAAGGACTAATTCACTTAAATTACAAAAGCAACTGGAGTCCTTTATATCAGATCGTTTCTTCAAAATTCAACAGGAGACAGAGTACTCAACAGTAAAAGAAATTAAAGCTGGTGTACCACAAGGCAGTGTGCTAGGTCCAGTGCTATACCTCTTATTCACTAGCGACCTGCTTGATAGCGGAGAAACCACGATAGCGACTTTTTCAGATGACACTGCTGTGCTTGCTGTAGAAGCATCGACAGTTGCTATAGCAACAAAAACGCTGCAAATAGCAGTCTCAGAATGGACTTAAAAGTAGCAGATTAGATTAAATGATCTAAAGTCAGTTCATTCTAATTTTACGTAAAAAAACGTACCGCACTTTCCAGTATACATAAACAACAATGTAGTTGGCATAACTCTAGATGCTAAACTGCGTTGGAAAGCTCATGTACAGAAAAAGAGAGATGACTTGAAGATGCGATACAGTAAAATGTATTGGGTTATTGGGAGATACTCATCTACAATAAGCGCTATTGCTACACAGGTAAAGTTCTAAAAAGTGGTATGGCCCCACGAACTCCAGTTATGTCTTCCAAAATAAAATACTAAGGAACATAGTTAATGCAGCTTGGTACATACGCAACGCTGATCTGCATACAGATCTAATTATTGAAATGGTTGAAGATGAAGTTAAAAAAATTGCTCAAAGGCACAGAAGTAGGCTTCTCAACCATGTTAACATAGAAATTACAGAACTGTTAAATTCTAACAATGTAATTAGGAAATTAAGGCGGGTATAATCTCTTGATCTATAAGAGTTAGCTAAGGCCAAGAAATTATTTTTAAACTGATTTTTCTTTTCTTTTAAATTTTTTAAATTACATAAAACAAAAATAAATTACCGACTAGTCAATCGATTAGGTGAACTCCCATTCCTGGGATGGGACGAAATTTATTCCCCCCGGGAGGTTTTTTTTTTGACCGGGTTAGGGTCCCTTACTTTTCCAGAAGCATCCCTCGCGTAATAGCTCTGCAATGCCTTTCGATGATTTTTCCCTCCAGAGAACCCCGTAACAAAAAAAAAAAACAGCTGAGCTTATCTCTACCATTTAATAAGGAAAACAAAGTCACACAGCAGTTTCTGAATCTCACCTCAGTGGGAATTGTACTCAAGGCGGACCACCAAACTGAGGTAGCTATGTCCCTCCCTATGAAGGAGAAAACTATCACAACACAGAGAGGCTGAATGAAGACAACATATCGAATATCGCTAATAGAGATATAACGGATACTGATTTCGCCGGATACCGGATACCGGATATTTGGCATGTAAATAGTTAGGCCGGATAGCCGGATATCCGTGAAGCATAGGTTCGTGTCTTATAGTGCATAAAAAGTATCAGAAATAACTTCATTCATATAGCTACCGAACTCGCCAATGAGCGAGTTCGGATTGAACAGAATAGTGATCCCTGGGCTTGGTGGTCAGCTAATAATAAACCATTCTCAATTTTATTCAAATTTGCCAAGATTTATCTTTCTTCTCAGTGCGGCAGCGTATTTTTGTTGGAAGCAAGCGAAGTTTACGAAAAGAAACGTAATCGCTTCTTACCTTTAAACCCAGAAAAAGGTGTTTTCATCCATCAAAATTTGCCTTTAGTAAACTTTAAGTATTAAATGGCTCTTTTCTTTACAAAAAAGTAAAATGTTTGAACTATGTTTTTGAAAGTAGCTTTTCTTCTTTTTGTTGTTTTTGTTGTTTGCTAAAAAAATTTAAATGATTATCCGGTAACGAGCCGGATACCATGAGACTAACTATGCGCCGGATGCGCCGGATACCGGCAACCAGATTTTCTTTACATCTCTAATCGGTAAGTTCCATCCATGATTGATGTTCCCTAAGCTAAAAGGAAGGCTCTACTCCGCAGTTATATGTCGCATGCACATGCACAATGCACAGTTGTACAAAATGAGTGCAAATTGATAGCAGCTGAGATGAAGATACTTCGCAAGACGCGGTAGTAACGGAGCTCGATTAGATGTTCAAACAAACCAAATAAGTCTTAACGTCAAAGTAACCATATGAAAAAAGTTTCAGCATGACCGGCTCTGTTTGGATTGCCATGTCCAGAGGAGGGAGGCTTACGAACCTCGTCAAAAGCGTAATGTCAAACAAATGTCAAACATCACACGAATGCAGCAACACCAGCATTTGATTGTCCTCATCGACGAAATGATACTAAACCAGGAGCTCCGCAGATAATTTTTTGGAGGTCAAACCGTCGAACTCCCCCCCCGCCAGGAGGATCAGTAGGGATTAAAACTACCAAACAAAATGAACTAACTGACACATCAGTGTTATACGCAATACAAAATAGCAATCCTCAACTTGGGAGGGATGTGCCAGGAGAGAATTAAATATAGATTAGCATTCATCCTCCTTTAAAATATGTAATTGCAACGTGTGAAAATAAAATAACGCTTCATTGCCTTAAGTTAATAGATAATTGCACCCCCTATGCAATGCACGATTTGAAGCATGTTTCAGTAATTACATATAACCTTAATTTAACCTCCCACCCCCTGCCCCCATAAACAACTCACATAAAATACGTGCACAGTGCCTAAAGGAGTAGACCCTTACTAGTTCAATTAACTCATGAACAAAGCTTGTGCATGACATTTGTGTTGATTGACAACTTTTAGCTTCCCTGATAGATGTACAGATGTACATATATCTGTATTTGTTTTGTACACATCATCATATTCGCTTTACTGGTATAATGCATGAAATATTGCATGAACACGAACAGTAACATAGTTTTGATAGGAGTGGTGAATAACCTTCCCAATGGAAGAGCAAACCGATTTTTCGGTTATAACGCTGCAGTTGTCTACCAAGGTGGACGTGTCAGAGTCGGAAGCAGTTGGGTCTACTACTTCAGTACCGATAAGGGAAAAAGCATCCGATGGGGCGAGCATGGCATCTCCTTCGTTAACTTGTAGCTTTGGTTGCTCAACATCAGACCTAGGTACTTCAGCCAAGGTGTGCTCAACAGCACTGGTGACGATGGCCGTCGAGAGCTCAGCAGATTCACGACTAATGTTTACAACTGCTTGCTCAACCGCATTACCAGAGGTTGATGCGATTGCAGGAGATCTATCTCTAATTTTTTAAAATGATCTGAAATTTTGGCCCGGTACGGTACTGGAAGGCCAGTTTAAAACCGAAGGTCGCCTGGTATTCGGATTAAAAGCATACTAGCGCCTAAGCACTCACCTAGCCATGCATCCCTCAGCGTACGCTGTTCAACCTTGGATTTGAGATTTGTTAAGGGGCTTACTCCCCATCGGGCAGTCCTTAGTTCATTGCTCATCAAATGGCCTGTATGCTATGGGTAGCCCAATGAATCATTGCAATTTAAGCCTGTGACTGTCCCGTAGGGGGGTAGACGGATTCAATAGGACATTATGCTTGATTGCTGAAACTTATTCCATTAACGAAATAAACAAGAACAAATATATGAAAAGGCAACAGTCCGCTTAAGTCGTGAAATTCTATGAAATTAGTTGATAAAAAAATTAATTGAAAAAACGCCCCAAAAAAATGGACGGGCCAAATTGTTACACATTTTTTTTCTATAGAAATTTTCGAAGAAAAACAGCATTTTGTTAAAAAAAACTTGTAGAGGAGTTCAATGTCCATTAACATATTTTGTTAAGGTTCTAACCCTCTCCTCAACTATAGCTAAAAATTTAACACTTTACCATTTCTATGACCTTAGGCTAGGCTAGGCTAAGTTAGGTTGGATTGGTGATCGTCGGTGAGGTCTATTCACTTAGACCCAATAAGAGGCCCGTTGTGGATCTAAACTTTACTGCTCTACTTGTTAAACCATTTGGAGCTCTGGATATAGCGAACTAGATCTTTAACGTCACAGTAGTTGACAGATCTTCAAGATTGTCATGGCAGAGGGCACCTTGTTTTTGTGAGAGAGCATAACAGAGGTGTAGAATTGTCTCCTCTGCCTGCACGTCCATGCAGCTTCTGCAAAAGTTATTTGAGTACATACCAACCTATAAGACAGTGTCCAGTGATGACAAGTATTGTTGAGGTGACGTGCAGTCTTCTTCGAGAGATCAAACACTTAGAGCGCTTCAGATCCAGCCAATTCAGGCCAATTGGAATGCCTAGAGAACATTTATCAGGTGAAATATCAGGCAGCGTTATTCTCTAGAATATTTTATTGCCCCGGCACCCAGCAAAGGTGATTATCAAACTGCTTCGCCATCTCCTTAAGAGAGGATCGGATAGGGCCACTATAGAGTTAAAAGAAACTGAGTCTAGTGATTGTAAGACCGCTTGGCTGATATCACGTTTCTTTTTAGCCAAGATAAGACTTATTTTATAGCCATTACTTTTACTTGGAATACACTGCAATGATTAGGTAGACGAAATGAGATTTAGATTTAGTCTATCAAAGAAAACGTAACAACCAACCCCTTCTTCAGTTTTTTATCCACACCGATGGAGTATACGTTCAAAATGTTTATCATTTACGAAGCCCAGTAAGGATATAGGGTTAGACTTCATCCAGACTAACGAGCTCAACAACCAACTGTGGCTTCTTTAAGAAAGACTGCAAAACTAAACTCGTTCTTAATTTATCGGAGTCCCATAAAGCTCTTCCAAGTGAAATTTATTGCTAAAAAGAAAAGGAAAGCCAAAAGCCTCCAATCAATCCCTTATTGGGTGTGCAGTATAAGCTAAATTAGTCTTTCCGAAGCTTTTATATGATCGATCGTATCTTTCTTTTACCCTAGGTTTTATGAAACTGGCCACTTAATGGCAGCCAATCTAAATTTTGTTCTGCCACTGTTATTAGTTAGCAGGTGCCGGTCTGTTTGATGAACACGATATTCAGCACGATTAGACCGAATTACCTTGCACACGCTTAGGATGTCTTTAAAAGAAGAATTCCTTGTGACGCATGCATTGTTGTCGTCCTTCCGTTAGACTTCCAGATAAAACCGTGGGTGACGTACAATCTTTTGCAGCAGATAAAAAGAAAAAGCAATTTGCAAAGAAATGCAAAAGTCATCCTCAAAACAGAAAAATTAAAAAACACTATGAAAATCTGTACAAATCCTTGCACAAAATAATTGAAAAAACGCGGTAACAAATTTTACTCAGATTCTTTTGAACGAGCTATGGTAGGTTGTTGAAAGCATTTTGGGAAACAGTAGACAACCATTAGGTATTAGCTTCTTCGAGATAGTCTCACTGATTCAGTTAGTATCTCGAACAAGATCAATAATGCTTTACCGAAATCCCTAAAAAACTGAAACCAACAGACTGCAATTGTTTGAAAAAACCTCACAAATCACTCAATCGACCAGTTTCGCTTTCCGACCTTTTTGTGCAAGTGAAATCTGTAAGGTAATTTTGTCGTTAAAAACAAAATAGTTGTATTGAGTATTCAAAATAGTTGTTTCCCACATCACCTAAAATTCGCTGAAGTTATTCCACTTTTTAAAGAACTTGTCAAACTATGGACCTATTTCCCTACTGCCATCTTTTTCTAAAATATTTGAAACGATTTTTTTAGTTGCGATCAGTTTGGTTTCAGAAGAGGTATGTCACCCCAATATGCTATCCTAAGAGCTTATAGTCAGTTGTATGGAAAATATTAACTCTAACAAATGGTGTACCACAGGGTTCGGTTCTTGGCCCGGTGCTGTTTTTATTTTACATCAACTCACTATTTGAACTAAGTCTTAATGGAGTATCAACTGCATTTGCAGACGACATAGCATTTACTTATCAGTTTGATACTGGATTCGAATGTGTTGCAAGGACTTCGGAAGATTTAGAAACCTTGAGACTATGGTTTCCGGACCATAAACTGATAATAAGCGATAAAATAAAACCTATGTCGAGTAACGTTCTATATGATTTTAATTTATGCTTCCATGTTTATGATTGTGGCAAATATAATTTTGTTCGTAGTTCTTCGCTTGTAACGCGCATGTATTTCATTAAGCAGAAGTGTTCCACAAAATTATTAAACTAAGTATATAACGGCCCTGCTTACTCGAAGTTGGAGGGGTGGTTCTAATATAGTTCTTTCAGACCATTATTGATAGTTCAAAAACATTTAATTAGGATCATTTCCAGCAAAAATCGTTTTTATAGCAGTTGGCCTTTATTTATAGACCTTTGTTTTCGTACCAATGAGACACCTTGAAGAATTTTATAAACAAAGCGGTAATATTCCTAGTCGAACTAGACAGTTTCATAGTCTTCGTATAATTTTCTTGCATCTTGTCAATGTTCCAATCGCTCACAGAACCCATTTTTCACACTTCTACACTGTCTTGACAGCTTTAATGTTCAATAAGTTACCATATTCTGTTCGGTCATCCAGATGTCGTTTAAATCGTATTTAAAAAAAAGGTTAACGACTGGCTATTTACTAAGAATTATGATGACCTTGAAACGTCACTCTAAAGTTATGTTGTGGTCGCAGTACCACGTTTCCTGCAAATAGAGGAAAAATGGAGTGGTGGATGACTTTTCCGCTGCGGAGGAATTATATATCTTCAATGTTGTGTAAACATTATCCCGCCGCAGTGGAGAATTCAACGTCAAACGTCATTGACTGCCAAACGTCATTGGAGGCAAATTGTAATAGACTTGTGGATCTCAACAGTTTGATAGGCCTAGAAAAAGAAAAGGTAAATCTTAAAAAGAGCAGGACGTTAAGGTTTCTAAAAAGGGTAGAACGATCTGGGTAGCGGATGCTACAGAGAAACGGGTATGGAATGACTAAGCATTTTTGGGAGAGTGGTAGTGGGAGTTAGGGGGCATTAATGGGCTGCTTAAGCAGTTAAGAAATACATATTATCACTCATTACAGAAGAAGACGATAGACAAGTTGTCCAATTTAAGATCCTCCTAAGAAAAGACAACAACAACCAGTACATAAAATAAAGTAATTTGATGTCTTTATTCGGCTCATATGGCCGTTAAAAAAATCATAGTGCAGTTTTTTTTATTTTATTTTCTTTTTCTTTTCTTTTAGTAATTATTTCAAGTAAAATCAGTGTGTGTAAATTTTTTTTTTGGAAATTTAATTATTGGTAAGTTTGGATTTTTTTTTATTGTAGTAACGGGTGATCCAAGTAGAGATACTTTTTTCAATAGCCTTTTTTGACAGATCACGTGTGAGTCGTGTCATGCTGTCATGTTATTTTTGTTTAGTATTGTTTGGCATTTCATAATGGAAAGACTTACGCGTGAACAACGTTTACAAATTGTTTAACTTTATTATGAAAATTCACGTTCTGTGAGGAATGTGTTTCGTGCACTTCGCTCAACTTATGGTCAACATAATCGGCCTACTGAGCGTACTATTCGCAACACCATCACCCATTTTGAGACCCAGCATTCATTATTGGATAATATTCGACTGAATAGACCACGTCCAGCACGCTGTGAAGAAAATATAGCGGCCGTAGCTGAGAGTGTACACGAAGACCGTAGAGAGTCGATTCGGCGCCGTTCGCAGCAACTCGGACTGACGTATGGAACGACTTGGCGCATTTTACGTCAAGATTTTAAATTGAAAGCGTACAAAATACAGCTTGTGCAACAACTGAAGCCGCTCGACCTTCCCAAGCGACATCGCTTTGCTCTATGGGCTCTTGAAAAGTTCCAAGAAGATCCGACGTTTTCGAGGCAAATTTTGTTTAGCGATGAGGCCCATTTCTGGCTCAATGGGTATGTAAACAAACAAAATTGCCGCATTTGGGACGAAGAGCAACCTGAAGAGATTGAAGAACTGCCACTTCATCTAGAAAAAACAACGGTTTGGTGTGGTTTGTGGGCCGGTGGAATCATCGGTCCATATTTCTTTAAAAATTATGCCGGTGCGAACGTAACCGTCAATGGCGACCGTTATCGTGCCATGATAACCGACTATTTGATGCCTGAAATTGAAGCTCGTGATCTCGGCGATATTTGGTTTCAGCAAGACGGCGGCACTTCCCACACATCGCATCAATCAATGGACTTATTGAGAGAACATTTCGGTGAGCACATAATTTCAAGATCATGTGATATCACACCGCAGACTTTTTCCTGTGGGGATATGTAAAGTCAAAAGCTTATGCCGACAAACCCGCTTCGATTCAGGCCTTGGAGGAAAACATCACGCAGTCGAAATGCTCGAACGAGTGATCGAAAATTGGACTCAACGGATGGACCATCTGCGACGTAGCAACGGCCAACATTTGATAGACATAATCTTCAAAAAATAAATGCCAAAGAATGTTCCTTCAAATGATAATAAACATTCTCCATTAAATTTGAATTTACTGTGTTTTTTTCTTTAAAAAAGTAGGGAACCTCGAAATGGATCACCCTTTAGTTTGATTTTAAAACCAAAACGTCCAACGTCCAAATAGGTTACGTCCATCGTGGGACAAAGGGGTCAATCGGCGGTCAAAGGCAAATTATACCGAGAATTCAGGAAAAATGAAAGCCTTGGCCGCCGCATAAAAATGTTCCCAATTTTAATTTCTTAAATTTTCCCAATTAAAATACCGTCGAACAGAAGAAAAAAAATTGGGGATTCCCGCCGCATATATATACAAAAAAAAACCCTGCTACATGAATAAATAAAGTCTGAATTTAAATAAAGGACTACAAATCGGATATAACGTTACCAAATTCTAACATTCATATAGATGCACACAAAGAACGGAGAAAATTAAAAGGAAAATCAGACCAAAAAAACAAACAAAAAAATAAAATAGATATAGTTTATTAGATTTAAGTATATTTTAATAACAACATTCTTTTATAAATTTTTTTATGTGGATTTTTGTTTCATGTAATGAGTTAAGTTTTCTTTTCGTTTTTTTTTTATATATATTTCTATCGCGTTTAGTGTGCTATGTCCCCTATAGAGAGCTCGTTATAGGTAGGATTTTCGTATTTTACATAAATCCTTAGGTTTAATTAATTTCGTGACAGGTAAAAAGTTGCCTGATAATTTCGGTAAAGGTTTTCGCGGGGAAACAAAATTTAAATATTTTTTTTTTTTGTGTATTTTATGTTAAATTGCCTGTTTTTTGTAAAAATTAAATTTAAAGAAAAATTAAAGAAACAAAGGAACGACATTGAATTATTTTGTTGAGGCATAAAGGCATTATGGAGGCCTAATTTTATTTTCGGGAGCGCTAAAGCCCTTTCGGTGGATGGCTTGAGCAGTCCGAGGCATCCGCCTCAAAGGGGAGGTCCAAGGCCAAGGAGCTTCCAGGCTGGGTAGGTAATGGCCGCGCTGAATTCTACCTACAGCGCCCTCTAAATGTGGTCTCCACATCCGTCTGAATTATTTCAAAAAAAAAAAAAGTAAGTTTCGGCACGATTTATGTTTTTGTGTATAGGTACCGTTGTTGTGCAAGGACAGGAACACTCCCATTGCGGCGAGCTCTGTCGAGCAAAGCAAGCGTGCCACGCTCCTTGCACACAACACATCCCTTTCCATCACTCTTTCATGTCCAGCATTCCCTTCCTCATCGGGTTTCCTGTCACTTCAAAATCCAACAGTCCTAATTCCTACAAACTTGTCCTATCACACTTATCTGCTATCCTAAACTTCAGCACAAGTCAATATCTAAATTTACTGTCAGTTTATTATTAGCTAATTAACCTTGTGTTAAGGTGAGAAAAAATACAACCGGTCACTGGAGTTTGAAATGGCCAAAACTCTGCGGCAAGGATGATACCAATACCGTTCCTGTTTCCGCAG
Organism: Ferdinandea cuprea; assembly: GCA_963576555.1. NCBI lineage: Eukaryota > Metazoa > Arthropoda > Insecta > Diptera > Syrphidae > Ferdinandea > Ferdinandea cuprea. Next base: position 8,573,955 of record OY754960.1, read on the forward strand.
TAGAAGATCGTGTAAGCTTTTGCCCAAACGTCCACAAAACGCGCTTTGCCATTTCTTTTCTTGAACACATTACATATCCAATCGCCTTCTAACTATCATCTCCTCCTGCTCGAAGCTACTTCAATAAAGTACTTTAATAAAGTAAAAGAAAAACTCTTTAAAACCGACCCCCCGCGAAGTGGAACTTATGTAACACCACAACAAGGATACTAATACCCGGATGATGCCAGAGGATATTAGCAAATCTCATTTGTCTGGCGCATGTAATTTATTTGTCTATCTTCGCTATTTTAGTGCTTTTTTTTTGGTATGATTAATGTTTCTGCGTGTCAAAGTCACTGCACAAATAAGAAATCAATTTGACTTTTCGCTTCCGAACAACCTAAAAGACCGGGCTAAAAGTGGGTGGGAGATTCCGATTTCCACACACAATCCTTCGATCAGATTCTCGACGCACATAATATCAATCATAAAATACATTTATCAATCTGCGAATAAGTTTTCCAAAGTAGGCAGAAAAAGTTTCAACGACATTACAATTTCCATATATAGACTAGTAGATCGAAAGCCTTCCATCACTCTGTCATCACTTATCGATCCGTCGTAGGGAAAAGCTCCTGGCAAATATTTGAAATCGCTGCCGGTAAAAGGAAAAATTCCAAAACTCATATCCCCTTCCAAGGACTCATGTTCTTGCATACAGACGTACTATATGTCATCACCTTTAATAGATGAATGCTGAGTTCACACAACTTCCAATAACAGTAATTATCTTGAAGAATCTTTGAAAAATGATGACAATAACATCCGTTATTTGTTCTTACCCACATTTCCGTTCTCAATCTTGCAACGCAAAATAAAACAAAAAAATAGAAAATGAGAGAAAGAGAAAAAAATGTTCACCCTTTTAAAGGCTATATGTTCGCTGGTAATCTGTCTCCACGGGGCCAAATGGGATAGGGTTGGGTTAGGAAAGAACAAATACATGATGGCTGTCATCGTTGTGCAATGGGAAATAGTTCAACACACTCGTAGCTTCTCTATCTTAGCGGTGATGATGGATGAGTTTCTTTTGTATTTATGTATTGACGATAGGTTGCTCCCCTCATTAATAGAAGCTCCCACTCCCATTAATGACCTGCGTTCATTAAAAACACATTTTCGACTTCAAGCTTATGAAGATTTCCAAAGAATGAAAAGATTATGTGAGTAAAATCCTCCTCGCCTTTTAATACTTAATCCTATCTGTCTCCGTTCCGTGGTACTGCTGCCATTCTTACACGACCTAAATAAATGGTAGCCGCGCCATGAGATGAAATTTCACACAACACAGAAAAGGACACACAAAAGATGGAATCTCTTTTTAAATCCACATGTAGAAATAAATTTCCACTACGAAGACTTATTGCAGCAGATTGAACCGCACCAAACCGTTGTACGTATGAGCGTATAGAGAGCGCGTGAGAGAACGGAGGGAGAAAGTAATCTTTCACGAAGCGTTTTATTATTTCAACCCAAAAAGGATACACAAGAAGTTACGAGCACTATGCGTGCTTTGGGGTTTTATTGCAATTTGAAATTTATGACAATTTTCCGATTCGAATAAGTACATAAATATGACGCGTCCCTTTATTGATCCTGCCAGTGTTCGTAATACTCACTTTAAGTTATTAACTCGATAAGTCATCGAAGTAGTAAAAACCGAGTATGAAATGAGTATTTGCCGAAACTAGTCTGGTTAACTATAGTTGTAACAATGCGCACCGGATGTTCAATTGTTCACCTGAAAAAGTTTCGTTTTCGAAATGGCAAACCGGAATACCTAGATGGAAACAAAATTGAAATAATTTTTCTATTTTTCACAGGAAGAGAACGATATTTTGACAGCACTAGAATTTAATTGGTATCGATTGGGGCGATAGTTTTATTCCTTCTTTGTTTGAGTCATTTTGAAACTAATTTGATTTTCGGTTCTAATTGGAGTTGCAACGAATTGACGCTTTAACAAGACCGCGACAGGGTGAAAACTGAAATGGTAAAATTAAAATGTGAGTCTCTAAGAAATTACTTTGAAGTTTTCTAATAAATTGAATTGGTTGAAGAAATAGTCGCAATGCTTTTAACTATAAAAAAAAGTATCCAATTTTCATGGAGAGGTCAACGCAACCGGGGAAAACTGAGAAAACTTTAAACGAGCCAGAGATGACTGCAGTGCCCAAATTAATCGGGTCAACTTCTCCTACGATCAAAAGTTGAGGCCAAAAATACTACAAAGTTCCACCGGCAGAAAAAACTTTTGGTCGTTCCTGCAAAACAGTAAAAACTCGTACTCCTCATTTGTTCTGACACTTCTTTGCAATGACATTCCAGCTGTCAGCTCTTCAGACAAAGCCAATTTGCTTGCTGCTCATTTCGCGGCTTCCTTAACGCTTCCAGATTGTGCATTATCTCCCCTCCATACTTGACCGCGTGAGTGTTCTCAATAGGACAAATTCATTGCCGCACTCGTACAGGGGCAAGAGTACTTCAAGATCTCAACATATACAAATCCGCTGGTCCAGATGGGATCTCCCCTATCGTTCTTAAGAGGTGTTCTTCCATGCTGGCAAAACCACTTCTTCAGGGCTGTTTCCGAGATAATGGAAAACAGCACTTGTCCAGCCAGTCCTAAAAAATGCGAGTCTTCCTCGCGCTCCTCCTACCGAAGGAAGTCAATCTAGTAAATGATCCCAATTCGTCAAATATAAAAGAAAATCTAACGGATACCCCACCTCACTATCTTTTAAAAACAAATCATCAACCGATCCGCACACTATTACCAACGTTTTTTCTACCCATTTCAAACAATCTTTTGCCGACAACTCATTCGTACCGGACTTCTCTTACTTCAATTACCTACTTAACTTCCCCTTCCGCACTTTTCTATCTCAAAGCTTTGATCCTACTCTTATCGAATTTAATTTACGAAATCTAAATGATGAATTCATACCCGGCACAGACGGTGTCTCCGCCATATTTCTAGAAAAAATGTTCTTCCAACCTTTCTTAACTTTCTAACCTTTTTGTCTATCTCTTTCGCAAGGAGAATTTCCTCAGGTTTGGAAGACCGCTTTTGTAACCCCGATACACAAAAAGTGATCAAAGAACGAAGTTACCAACTATCGTCCCATTGCAAAACTTTCTCATACACCCAAACTCTTTGAAAGTATTTTAAATGAAGCCTTAAGCTTTCAATGTAAGTCAACCATCTCCTCTTGCCAACATGGCTTCCTAAAGGTAGATCAACTACTACAAACCTCGTCGAGTTCGTCTCCTTTTCCCTTTCCGCCTTTGAGAATGGAAACGAGGTCGATGTAATTGCAACTGATTTCAGTAAGGCTTATCTTGAAATTGTCTGGCCTAGGTTTCGAACCTATATTGTTAAAATGGATTTCCTCTTACCTAGAAAACCGTTCCTATAGTGTTCGCTACCGATCCTTCCCTTCGGTTCCTTTCATGACAACCTCTGGTGTCCCTCAAGGTAGCCATCTAGGTCCGCTTCTCTTTATCCTTACTATAAATGATCTGGAGCGGGTCATTAAATATTTCTCCCTCTCCCTCACGCTAACGATACCAAATTTTTCAAAACAAGTTTTTCACCCCAAGACTCTTAGACTCCTTCAACAAAACCTTGATAACTTTTCGATTTGGTGCCTCAAGAATTGCTTAGAGGTTAGCATTGCCAAATGTCAATCTATTACCTTTTCTCATAAGCGCATCAGGTCAGCCTATATCCCTTGTACAATCTCTTCGCGATCTTGGTTTACTGTACAACAGGGAACCATTTTTTGTTGAAGTCCCCTAAGTCTTGCCTAAAGTTTTTTAGCAGACATGAAAAGCTACCCTTGCGTTTCGCACCTGTCGTTCGATACTTAACTTTCAGTTGTGTCTAGGTTCTAGAGAGAGGTCTAAATATTTATTACTTAGACGGGGATATCTGAAGGTTGGTGTTTTAGTTTTAGTGTGAAAAGCATCAGTTCAGCTTTACTTGGGTGTGCATTAAGATTACGCTTTGTAGCTCAAGTGCATATCTTACATCAGGAAACATTCCCGCTCCTAGTCACTCGCACACGGCGAGTCACTTAAGAGAGGCGAGAATAGCCCGCCTTGGGGCGTGCTTCTTTTAGTGACTGGTGAATGATTTTTGATTTTAGCATGGAGAAAATCTTATTGACTACGAAATCTTCTAAGCCTAGCTCGATGAGAGTTTTTTCTTTAGAGATTCAATTGTTGAATCCCCCCCTTCTATGTCTAAGGAGGTAATTTCTTCATGCCCCATAACTGCGGGACGTGATTTTGTAGCCTACAGCTTCTATAAACGGCGACGAGCTAAGGCATCGCTGCACCCAGCTTCTGCAATATTATTGGTAGTATACCGACTAGACCCTGCGACTTATACATGGTTTTTCAACAGGGACGCTTCAAAGGTACAGCGACAGGGATAGCAAACGACGCAATATTTCTTGCCGCTCTTTTGACAATTTTCTGCAGTAAGGTTTGCCATTTCATGATGGAAAGATATACGAGCCAACAACGAGTCGAAATTATTAAAATTTACTACCGAAATTCGGAGTCAGTGGCCTCAACGTTAAGAGCGCTACGTCCAATTTATGGTCGTCATAATCGTCCTAGCAGATCAACAATTGAGCGTCTAGTGGAAAAATTTGAATCCACAGGCACAGTACAAAATATTCCCGTGCCAGTGGGACAAAGAAGGGCCCGTAGTGTCGAGAATATTGCTGCCGCTGAGGCTTCAGTTGAAGAAAGCCCAAATGTGTCTCTCACACGTCGTTCTCAAACGTTGGGCATCTCTGTGACGTCGTTGTGGCAAATTTTGCGAAAAGATTTTGGCCTACATCCTTACAAGATTAAATTGACTCAAGAAAGCGTCGTATGTTCGTGAATTGGGCTGAGCAACAACTTGAAAATGATTCGGATTTTCATCGAAAAATCATCTTCAGCGATGAGGCTTATTTCTGGTTGAATGGCTTCGTCAATAAACAAAATATGCGGTATTGGTCAGGCAGCAAAGCACACGTACTCCATGAGTCATCATTGCATCATCCCGAAAAAATTACGCTTTGGTGTGGCTTATGGGCGGGCGGCGTCATTGGGCCGTAATTCTTCCGTGATGATCAAGACCGGCACGTTACTGTGAATGGGAATCACTGCCGTTCAATGATAACCGAATATTTTTGGCCCCAATTGGATGATATGGATTTGGAGGACTTCCAACAGGACGGCGCCACAAGCCACACAGCGAATGTCACAATCAATTTATTGGAAACCAAGTTTGCAGAACGTGTTATCTCACGAAATGGTCCAGTCGCTTGGCCGCCTCGGTCGTGCGATTTGATGCCGTTAGACTATTTCCTGTAGGGCTACGTCAAGTCTATGGTCTATGCCAACAAGCCAGCGACGATTCGTTGATGAACTTCGTACGAATATCGAACGTGAAATTGCAGCAGTATCGGCCGATTTATGCTTGAAAACCTTCGAAAATTGGGTTCAGCGTCTAGACTTCTGCAAGCGTCCCCAGGAATAAAGAATTTCATTGATATCCAAAACCGTTTTTGTTTTATTTAAAAAAACGATTGTAGCGCTCTTATTGAAGAACCCGATATTAGGCAAAGCTGTTAATGCCCCAGGATACCTTTTTCTCGATGATGATGATTTTATTTCTTCCCAGGGTGCAGGTAGGCAGTTTTCGCTGAAGCCTGGGAAGTGCGTATTCCTGAGAAGCTTGTAACGGAAGTAGGTCCTGACAAACATCTATCCAAAAATGTCGGAAGATTCTCGACCTTGTACATCCCCATCAATTTCCAGGATCACAGGAAATTCTGCAGAAATCGATGGGTAGTTTGTCAGGGTGTTCAGTTTGCGTAGTGCGGTAGGCATGCTTGCTTAAAACGCGGATCTAACTCGTCGAAATGGGTGGGTTCTTGCACATGCCACTGAACTACCGTATGTTTTGTTTTTTTTTAACATGCCTAGATTTATGTTTAAAATGTTCTCTGTCAAAATCTCTGTGATGAAATCTGAACTAAAATAAAGAAATTTTGGGAAAACGGAGGATGGAAATCGTACGCTTTACTGTGGCCCTCCCGCTGTCCATCATTCAAATAAATTAGGACTACCTAGGCCATCGCTCCACATATATCTTTGCAATGACCCCTTATATGCTGGAGTGAATCTTCTAGACTTCACTCATCTTATTGTCAAAACTACCAATTTCATCTGCGCCCACTTCCCCACAAGCACAACACAAGTTACTCAATTTCCATGCTGAGATTCATTCAGCATAAAGAAAATAATTGTACAACGCGATCTGGTTATATTTCATTATATTTTCACACGATGTGATCCTTAAATCATAATACTTGCCTTACAAATAATACAAATTAATTTATACATTCTATTATATATGATTAAAATAAATCTCAAATATCAACAAAATGTATGAATTACCTTTTTATAAGATAGGTCAAACCAATTAAAAGAAACTCAACATCCAATTAATTTACTTATGTTTTTGTGTAGTTCTAAAATTCCTGCGCTTCTAACGCATGTATACAGTATGCTAGCTATTCTACTCGTTGCCTTTAAATTAATTTTGATCATGCACAAGAATTATGTTCCCGTACCAAATTTAAATCGCCCGGAGAAGCACGAGCTCAAAACAATGCAAAAAAAATATAACCACTGCAGACGCTTATGGCGTATACATACAAGTGTTTGACTGCTTATCAGTGCACTACTCTTGCAAAAAAAAACGAAACCTGCATTTCCCTAACAAAGCTTGTTAAAGATTTTTAAACGAAATTTAAAAAAAAATAGAACCAATAATTAAATATGTACGCCTACGCCTAGTTCGTTCATATGTTATAAATCTTTGCAAACATAAATGTATGACTCACCGTTCGAATGGTATGCATTTAATTGATGTTGGTAATCTCCCAAGATGGTGTGCACAGCTAATTGGATGATACTCTATCTAAACTTGGGAAATCTGGGAAAATATTTTAAAATTTACATATGAACGATCTTTACACCGTATAACTATAATAAATTGATATTATACTTAACTCTCTTTTCCTTTCACAAGCGCGAGTGCACTACCTACTCTTAATAATGGGTGATCCAAGTAGAGATACTTTTTTCAATAGCCTTTTTTGACAGATCACGTGTGAGTCGTGTCATGCTGTCATGTTATTTTTGTTTAGTATTGTTTGGCATTTCATAATGGAAAGACTTACGCGTGAACAACGTTTACAAATTGTTCAACTTTATTATGAAAATTCACGTTCTGTGAGGAATGTGTTTCGTGCACTTCGCTCAACTTATGGTCAACATAATCGACCTACTGAGCGTACTATTCGCAACACCATCACCCATTTTAAGACCCAGCATTCATTATTGTATAATATTCGACCGAATAGACCACGTCCAGCACGCTGTGAAGAAAATATAGCGGCCGTAGCTGAGAGTGTACACGAAGACCGTAGAGAGTCGATTCGGCGCCGCCGTTCGCAGCAACTCGGACTGACGTACGGAACGACTTGGCGCATTTTACGTCAAGATTTTAAATTGAAAGCGTACAAAATACAGCTTGTGCAACAACTGAAGCCGCTCGACCTTCCCAAGCGACATCGCTTCGCTCTATGGGCTCTTGAAACGTTTTCGAGGCAAATTTTGTTTAGCGATGAGGCCCATTTCTGGCTCAATGGGTATGCAAACAAACAAAATTGCCGCATTTGGGACGAAGAGCAACCTGAAGAGATTGAAGAACTGCCACTTCATCCAGAAAAAACAACGGTTTGGTGTGGTTTGTGGGCCGGTGGAATCATCGGTCCATATTTCTTTAAAAATTATGCCGACTATTTGATGCCTGAAATTGAAGCTCGTGATCTCGGCGACATTTGGTTTCAGCAAGACGGCGCCACTTCCCACACATCGCATCAATCAATGGACTTATTGAGAGAACATTTCGGTGAGCACATAATTTCAAGATCGTGTGATATCACACCGCAGACTTTTTCCTGTGGGGATATGTAAAGTCAAAAGCTTATGCCGACAAACCCGCTTCGATTCAGGCCTTGGAGGAAAACATCACGCGTGTCACTCGCCAGTTACCAGTCGAAATGCTCGAACGAGTGATCGAAAATTGGACTCAACGGATGGACCATCTGCGACGTAGCAACGGCCAATATTTGATAGATATAATCTTCAAAAAATAAATGCCAAAGAATGTTCTTTCAAATGATAGTAAACATTCTCCATTAAATTTGAATTTTCTGTGTTTTTTTCTTTAAAAAAGTATGAAACCTCGAAATGGATCACCCTTTATTAAAATGAAATGATAATATCACGATGATGATGGTGGAGCGACGATCGGTGGCGGTGGATTGTTGGTGGACTGATGCTGTTGTTGCGGACATGCAGATAATGGGAGAGTCTCAAAGCTCGATCCCTGTGCACTTTGTAACACTTTGCAGCTTTTATTAAAAGTTGCGATAGTTTGCAAACAAATTAATTTGCCACGATAGATAAGTCTGTGGCGGAATTTGCGTGGCTGATAACTTGAAATGTATTTGGTGTGTAGAGGTGTTGTTGTTTTTTTTTTTTTTCTGTTACTGCAGTTTTGATGATCTCGGTGGCACCGGCTGGAGTATGGCTTTCCGAAGACGATGATATAATTTGGCAAAAGTTGGAGTCGCATGTATCGGGGGGGAATGATCAGCGGGTGTGAGGTTATTCTACCGATCGTGTGTTGATGTAGGAAACCCGATTGATGCAGTTTTGATTGCTTTTTCCTCAGTCACGAAGGCTAGGCTAATGTCTCGGAAAACTGCGAATTTACGTGATTGCAGCGCTCTTCCGACGCACGAAAGCTAATGACGTTTCGATATTGGGGCACCGTAGCTTTTTCTGTCGATGGTGGTTATGGTCAGCACGTGTGTTATAATCTCCAGCGGACGTGCGACGAAATTCGGGGTGCCACTCAGCAGAACTAAATCTAGCTTTTGGTTGTGCTGATTGGTATACAGAGGTAGGCTTGTAAGCACACTCGGCACTGGTTTAAGGTACTTATAATGCTTTCTATTTTTTTTTTTTTTTTGTTTTGTTTTTATGCAATACTTCTATGAATTTTTTACTTTATTAATTTAAAAAAAATTGGAAAGACTGTCTTTATGTAGCACTGCTTAGGCTTAGCAAAAAAAACGGATAGTTCGAGAGTACCACCATCGGCAACAGGTCGAGTTAAAAAGAACTATTCATATTGTTTGGCGGATTTGTATGGGCCATCTCAAACTTGTTTCCGTACTTAAACTTACAGCGGCTTCACAGCTAATTTGCCAAGTTTAAGTTTACGTACGCAATAGATGTGCAAGCATAATTCAAATAAGTGTATCCATGGACGAAATCATAATTTATACATATTTTTTTTTTTTTTTTTTTTTTTTTTATATAAAACATAACATCGATTAATAAGATCGAGGTGTTGTAAGCGGTCCCCTACAAGCTCTAAGGGAAATATAAAATTATTTCCTCTCGACTGACATGTCAGTTTGCTGTAACCAACATTCAAACCAATCTGCCTCTCAAACGTTTCAAATGTTTCAGTTATGACAAATAAATTTCAAATAACAGCTCGTTCTTCGAAATACTTCTCCCTCAGGAAAATGGCGAATGACATGAAATAAAATGTACCCTTTCTCACTTCCCTAAACAAACTTTTATAACTTCAAGACAAGGAGTGACAAGTTGTGTCCTTTGAAATGCATATTCCCACAGCGAGCGCTTTAAAACAAAAAACCTTTCCAAAGTATGTTCTACATTTTAGAATTCCCACATTTCTCCATTTCAAGGTGAGATTTTAACCTTTCAAAAAAGGAAGTTGTGGACTTTACATTTTTTATTGCATATAAAACTTGATAGAGCAAGAAAAAAAAACTTACCTTAAACCACCGCCAACGGTATGAAACGTAATGGCCGGCGAATTTTTTTTTTTTTTACTTTGGCGAGGAGTTTACGATTATGACTTTGGACATTTTAATTAATTTTATTATGGTAACAACATTTGCACGGATTCATGTTGAAAGGCTCGTTGCACCTGTAGCTGATCCATGGCAGAGTAACAACAACTACATAGACTGTGCCAAAGTGATCCCCCATTCCCTGCAATAAAGTTCAAATTTGATCACTAATTTGACGGTTACGGCGGTTTCTCCATCCACAATTCAGTTAAATTTATGTAGATTTAACTTAAATGCGTACACCAAATATCTCGCTTAATATGTATCTAAAGATTAATGGATGAGGGGGAATATGCTTTTGCTTTCGGAAGGCGTTCTACCGCAACTTTATGTCTTCGCCTTAAAGGGAATGAATTGACTGAGAGAGAGAGGGAGAGAGCGAGCTCTATCATAAATTCTTAGTCTTGTTTGTTGGTGGCGCGGGAGGATTGGATTTATATGCCAGCACAAATGCGTATGGTGCGGTTTTATGGCAAATAAACCAAAATGAAACATTGCTCTATAAAATTGCCAAAGTACCAGATGTTGGTGGCTCAAATAAACCGCTGAAAGCATAAACTTCAAACGGTTTCTGATGGGGGTTTTCTTTTTTTTTTTTTTTTTGTATTTTCTCCGGGTTAAGTGGTTGGTTTTGCATATATTCGATAAATTTTAATTGATTTTATTACAAAATTCAAGGGCGCACAGTTAGTAAGTTGTACAAAGAAATTTTGTGTTTGTGGTTAGGATGAAGGCGGGTATTCGACTTCAACATACAAATGTATTCGCAATTTGTCAATTTGTCAACTTTTTTGATTTCTTGTTCGAAGTAAGACGCAGATCAGAGAGACTTTTGTTAGTCACCTAATTAGGTAAAAAAAATTTGGAGCACTTCGAAATCAACCGACTGAATATTTGAAATGGCATGGCAAATGGCATGTTGTAGTAATAAGGACAGAGGCATGAGGAGTGAGAGCATTTTTTAAGCATCCAAGGAGCTTCTTTATTGATAATGTTGGGTTGAATGACTTCTCACCTCACTCGTGGGATGCCAAAATGAACGTTTTAATTTAACAAAACAAAAAATAACAACAGTGCATATTAAATGGGTAAAAAAAGCTGAGTTTACGTTTGAGGGTGAATTGGAAGACTCTCTCGTTGACTACCTGGTTGATTTCCCATCTGTGCTAGCGATAATGTCAGGAAAAGCGCAAAAACGACGATCGACTGACTCTCAAGAATTTTGCCGAGTCTGTGACATATTCGTACTACTAAACTGAGTAGTCATGGAAAGGTGGCACCAACAAATACTGTGAAATACCGGATTATCTTCGTAAAATTATGAAGAGTTACTTTTCGAATAGAGTTCTTCTCTACGACTCTGACGAGGGAATAAAGAAGTATGAAGTTACTGGCGGTATGCCACAAGGATCAGTTTTAGGACCCTTGATGTGGAACGTTTTGTATGACGAAATTCTGCGACTAGCGATTCCAAGAGAAGCGTCAATTATCGGCTTTATAGACGACATCGCCGTGGTGGTTGTGGCAAAAACTATAAGAGAGTTAGAACTGCACTGCAATGAAACAGTTGCAACTGTACGAATATGGTTAGCCGCAGCGGGTTTGCAACTCGCCGACCACAAGACGGAAGCAGTACTTATTATAAGTAGGAAAATTCGAGAAAGGATTAAGCTTAGAGCAGGAAGTAGTTTCCCAATCTTTTATTCAGTACTTTGGAGTAGTTATTGACTCTCGTCTAAGCTTTAGAAACCATCTCGAGTATGTTTGCAAAAAGTCTTCAAATACTGTTAGCGCGCTTTCAAAGCTGATGAGTAACATCGGGGGCCCGAAAAAAATCAAGAGACTTCTTCTTGCAGATGTTGCCAGTTCTATTCTGATGTATGCGGTCGAAATATGGTCGAGTGCAGCGAAAGTTAACTCCTACATTCGGGGAGTCAAATCTGGCCATCTAGGGGTGGCGTGCGCGTTTTGAACAGTTTCAAAAGATGCTATACTCGTCTTAACCTCTATGGTACCTATCGATATACTTGCTGAAGAAATGGGTAGATTAAAAAGCGAGCGAGTTCGTTATGGCCAGGTAGATAACCTGGCAACAACAATGGAGCGAATCGGTTAAGGGAAGATGGACCTTCTGCTCGAAAAACCAGAGAAACATAGGGATAAGAACAAAGTCCAGGTCATCAAAACTGTGGAGGATGTTAGTCAACCTGTAACGTCAAAGGACTTCATGTCAAAAAGACCCACACCACAGAAGGACTCTTTGAAAGCCGTAAATAACGTATAGACTGGTGAAAACGATGTACAGATTTTTATGATGGCGAAAACAGAGACTCTGCGTCACCGACTGTGCTGAGTTCCCAGGCTCAGCGAGGATAAACTTACAGACCAAACCACCGGGCGCAGTTTTTAACTGAAAGCAGAGAGGTACCGCCCGCTCCCAAACATGCGTACTTGAAGTAGCTAATTATGAATGGAATAGAATCAACACATTTTCATCATTACCATTAACCCGGACTTAGTTGGACGTAGAAAGAATTCTCCATAAGAAGGAAAAATATAGCTCCGATTTCTACATAAGCTGAAGTGATATCAGGGAAAAGGTGGATACTCATCCAAAGATCTGAGTCATCTTCGCAACGTAGATAGGTATTTGCTGCATTTGCAAATGCATCACTAAGTCCAGAGGGTTCTCTTAGACTACTTCGATATTGGTTTGGGGTTTGATTGTACTACTCAACCCATACTGCTACCCCCGTCAGGAACTCGAGAGAACTGTGGTGTTTGATTGTGTCGGTCACACCTCTTATTTTTTCATTCAGAATTTTTTAGGAGTAAGCTCAGCTAACTTCGATCCAAGACGCGAAATTTTGGGTCTGATTGTTTTCATCATCATTCAATTTGCTCTCCCACCCTTTCAAAAGTTTTCGAAACTTCCGGCTACAATGTTAGCAGATGTAAAATCTTTTAGCTTTCGAATGATATCTATGTTTCCTATACAGAGCTACTTTTTGTCAGGATTGGCCTGGTATATATCAGGCTCAGGCAAGTTTCACAACCTAGGACCGGGGATTCACTTGTCATTGGCAATGCTGAGTATTTAGAAGAATAGACAAGGTAAGCGCAATAGTGTTTGTGGGCAGTTCGTTTTATTGTGCCAGTTTGCAATTAGATGATCAAACTAGATTATGATGCTCAATGTTGCTGTATTGCAAAATCTTATTTCACATTTCAATGGTTTGTACCGTACAAGCATCTATACCTTCAAGTTCTTGAGATGAAAATTCATTGACTCACCAGGTATTCTTGATCGTCGAAGAAATAAAGTCCAATGAAGTACACCGTCCAAAAATAAATGTACCAAGCAGTAACATGTCGTTCATAAGGAGCGATTTATATTGCCTTGGAATGAATTTTCATTGAATTATTTAACAAAATTTAAGCATTGTATTTGAATAAATGCCGTCAGCATCTACTAAGTCTGCGATTCCCAACTCAATCCCCCAGTTTCGCGTGTTTTCAGCAGAATAAGAGTTTTACGATAATTACTTGTTCTAGCTTCAGAGCATTTTAAGGCGAACGCAGTAAATGAAGACAGTCTGAAGAAGGCGCATAACTTGTTAGTATAATGTTTTTGTTTTATAGAATTTTGAATGAAACTTTTGTAAAGTTCAAGCAAACGTCAATGATTTTTTATCAGGAAACAGAAATAACCATCGACTGCAACCGACATTCACAGATTCCCTCTTAGAATTCAAGGTGCGATTAGTCATTCAAACTTGTCATCCGGATGGCGTGCTGATGTCAGAAAACTTGTTTATTTCAGACGGGACGACCACTTTAGACTACATTTTACGTCATAGTAACGCCAAGGTGTCATCCGGATGAAAAGTTTGGATAACAGTCTGATCGCACCTTTACGGCTATAATAAACATCACTCGCATCACACGATCGTTGAACTCGAATGCAATGAAAAGGCGGATAAACTGGTTAGATATGGGTTTGATCTGAACGCACTACTCGTGGGACTTAAAAATTATGTATTGTTTGCAAACAATTTTTCTAGATTATTCGATATATTATGTTACCAGGTTAAAAGTCCCCCGTGATGAGAAGCTGCTCAAAAATAAACTGTAGGTCCCACCATTCGTGTCAAAAAATTATCTTCTCACACACAATGGTTGGAGAAGTTAGCTAGAAACATGGCTAATGGGCTAGAAAACAAAAAAAACAAAGTCCGTGGAACATCTTATACGTCACTGCCTAAGTCTACACAGCTTCTGCTGTAGGGGTGCACGGTTCTTTGCACAGCTTGGGCGATTTGGCAGGGATACTTGATGCAAACAGCTCTCCTAAGCCATCCTAACATAACCATGTCATGCTTTTAAATCATCCTTTTTAACTTTCTCGTATACATTAGTATACTTCAGAGAATGTTATTGCGATCGTAAGGAAATTTCGAACTCAAACTGAGTATCAGGGATGATATTACGACTATCCAAAAAAGTGAGTCCGTCAATGCCGTCCGTCGGTCTGCCTGTCTGTCTGTCTGTCCGGGCGCCGTATTGCGAAACGGTTCGACGGATTTGCTTCAAAGTTCGTATATAAGGTTTTTGGGGTTACATCTCGGGGCATCTTTTTTTTGCTTAATCGTTTGAAATAACGGTACCTGCCATACAATTTTTTTTGTGAAATTCACTTATCACTATTTTTCTAGAAAATAGTTCCAAGGATTTTGGTCTTTTCTATACTAAGGATACTTAGAATGGGGCCAAAAATACTGCACACTCAGTTTTTTTTCGTTTAGCTATCAGGCTTGTCAAATAATTTTCAAGATATTTCCCATATATAAATCATTTACCAAACTCAAAGAAGCGTAATGAGGAACTATTTTACTTATATCTACAGCTTAGTAAGCCCGCACTAAGGGGTTACATTAGTTTCACAGCTTAAAAAAAAATCTATTTTTTTTTATTGTCTTATTAGTTTCTACAATATTATCCAGAATATTATCCGAAATTTTTAAGTCATTCCGAATAAAAGTTTCGGAGATACAGCCTTGGGAAGGTGCACACTCAATTGAATCACGAGGTTTATTTGAGGTTATCCAAACTTTATACGCGTTTTTCTCGAAACTGTGTTTTCAAAGTCTGTTGTCAGAAGTTCTCGAAAAATACTCAACCGATCTTGATGAAATTTTATACAGGTCTTCGAGATACAATTCACGAGGACTTGGACGAAGGAATTTTTTTTTTCAATCAGAACTACTTAGGAAAAAAAAAGTCGATCGAATTTTACCAAAATTAGCATTTTTTTTTGTAAAAAGGTCTGCCAAAAATCCATTTGTTTCCTCTTCGTCCAAATTCTAGTTTATGGTCTTAACTAAAACACTTTTTTTTTTTGTCACTTCCTTTAATCCTGTCACGAGTTTTACTTTCAACGCGGACGCATCTTTTTTCCGAGGGATTACGGAAATGACGTCACAATGACGGAGTTTTGAATATTTTCCTTTGAAAATTTCTCAAATTCTTTTTCAAATGTATATCTTTAAGACAGCAAAAAGTTTGAATAAAATGTTTTATTTTTTACATAAATTTTTTTTTAAATATTCCCTTTTTTCCCCAATAAATAAACTTCTCTTTGAAAGTTCTACCTTTTTGTATACTCTGGAGTTTACTCTAGAAATCTACCTTACCTTAAGTCTAGACTGAAGTCTAGTCTTGTCAAATCACTGTTTTTCAAACAGAGATCTTTGTGATTGCGACTGCGACAAATATCCTTTAAGAAAAAGAGTTAGAGGTCCTACCTTTTACATATGCTGAAGCTGCTATTAAAGCCTGCTCTGCTGATCCGATCACCTGCAAAATTGTGGGCAAGGCCATAAGCAGGCTGAACAGGTTGGGTAGATGGAGCTTTTTTCCTGTAACCTGTGCTGCCGGTCCTACTATTGTTCAGGGTGATGAAAGAGCTGTCACTATTGCTAGACCGGACTCATTTTCAGGAGGATTTGTTGGCCCACAATCATCCATAATACTGCAACATACTGGATACTGGCATGTGCTTGCATCATGTAGACATTCAAAGCTGTTGATCGACGGTCCAAAACCCAGCAGATCTTAATACCATCTAGGACTAAAAAGAGTTGGCTTACGATCGTTAACCGGCTTTGTCACCCGTTTTAGTCTTCTCAATGATCATCTAAAAACTACTAGAGTCAGAAACTCAAGCCTTTGTGAATGCTCCCTGGAAGATTACGAA
Source organism: Ferdinandea cuprea (assembly GCA_963576555.1). Taxonomy (NCBI): domain Eukaryota; kingdom Metazoa; phylum Arthropoda; class Insecta; order Diptera; family Syrphidae; genus Ferdinandea; species Ferdinandea cuprea. Next base: position 8,590,287 of record OY754960.1, read on the forward strand.
AAGGCATCATACTATATGGCCTCTTTCACACACGACGGTTTTCGGCGTACGGTGTACAGTGGTCATGTGACTTTGCGCACGCTCTCACGCAAGACGATTTTTATTCGTCTGCCGTCCGTTGTTTTGTTCACTTGTCACACATATTTTTGATATGTTGAAGCCAACTGAGTTACAAATTTAACCAATCGTAGACGGTTGGCGGGAAAAATACCGTCGTGCGTGAAATTAACGTCTGCACGGAAAAAAACCATACGGATTTTAACCGTACGGACGAAACCGTTGCGTGTGAAAGAGGCCTATCTGTGAATGTTCGGCTCGGCAAAAATTATCTCCTTAAAGATGATCTGAATCAGGTTGAACTAGAAAAAATGGCCAAACGAACTAGCAGGCTCGGTAATCCGTTGTGAACTAACGGTTCTGTGGTAAGTTTGGGCAGCCTTTGCCGAAGTTCAATGGAGTACTAGCTCTAAGTGCTTGTTGTCTTCGGACAATCCCTACCTAAATACATACATGCCTTCATCTTTCCGGCATTTTCTTAGTTTAACTGTTCAATCCCAGCTCGACAAACACACAGTCATCAGTCAAGCGCACAGTTTTAAGTGCAGTATCAAAGGAAACATGGCAGCCTTATGCAGATAATGACATTAAAACAATTCAAATCTCGTGAACAAAATTAATTCTTGTAATTCCAATTCCAATTCCAACTCGAATTCCATATCACATAATTTCATATTTCCTGGAGCTCTTTCAGTTTCATTACACTCAACCAACTTCATCGCTGGGAAAATTCTGCGACATAAAAAGTAATGTCAAAAGTCGTTAAACTCACTCGGCATGTGACAGTTGTTAAATATTCGAAAGGGATGTTCCCCCTTTGACAAAATTTCAATGTATTGTTGCAATAATTGTGGGATAACATCTTAATGCCACGTAATATGTTACCAAAGAAGGATTTCCCCTGAAGTAAGTCACTTTTTCACGGATTACTTACAACGAAAATCATTTCGCTGATTTGAAGTCAGAAGAAATATAAATCTCTCTTTTTTTTTTTAAAAAGTACCTAAACATATATCACTAAGGACTTTCCATCCCTTAATACATTATCCATCCTTAGCAAAAGCGAAAAACCTTTTGTTGATACTTGTTCTGATGGATTCCAAGCAAAACCCATGTCATTAGGTAGCGCCTTAAGATTAATGAGTGCGGATCGTAGTTCCATGGAATTCCAAAGCTTACCACGACGAAGGTAAGACTTTGCTTACAAGTAATAATCGTCCTTGTTAAGGCGGTTGTACATAGTGAAATGTTTCTAATTAAAGTTTATCCACACACAAATCGACGCGCGGTCAAAGGTCCAAGGGATTTATGGCATACAGAGCGTTTTATTTTAAAAGCTCCTTTGGAGATTATTATCGCAATTTCTGAAGCAATTAACTATGGTTCTATTTGTTGAGAAACACCCAATTAACACCCTGCCAGCTCTTGTAAGCTGTCTTAAACGATGTTGGATGTATGGCACGAGTATATCACCTACACAAAGCCTTACGTCTTCCAACGCATAATTGTGTTGCTAATTAAAACAGTACCAGCATGTGGTATGTCCAGGGAATGTGTTCTTTGGGTTAAGAAAGCTCTCTGCATTAGGATCAAAATATTTGCATTTGTGTTGCATACACCTTGTGTTAACTATTATTCGGTTCAAGGGAATTCATATATCCGCACTTATGGCATCTTGTGGGTAGGAAGGTAACCTGCTGGGAATTGAATTAAAAAAAAAGGGAAGCACTGATGTTTTCGTCGAGGGTTACATTCAATTTATTGAATGGACAGGTTTGATTTATTTTTCAAAGATTTATTTTACTTTGAAGTATAACTTTTTATTTATTGTGCGTTGGACAACTTAGCGTGTATTACCTTAAGGGTTTTATTCGCTGCCCCCCTCTTGCGAAAGTCTGAAGAGTATGAAATATCATGAGAAGTTTCTCAAAAATAAAATTGCCGTTAGGAATCGGCATTCAACCGTAGGTCCCCCCATTCGTATCTTCCCTCCATTTAACGACGAGATTATGATTAGGATTATAGGGATCATAACCTTCCCACTTCACTGCATTCCTACTGGTCCACCTGAGGGGTTCGCGGTTCGACCTCAAAAAATATCTGCAGGCATCCCGATTTTAGATCACTTCATCATTGAGCCCAATCAAATGCTGGTGTTTCTGCATTTGTGTGATCTAGGAATTTTTAGGCTTGCCTCTCTAACGCGATTGTAAGGGCATGTTGATTGGCATTGCCTTTTTTACGCGGTTCGTAGGATCCCTCATTTGAACATGACAGTACCAACTGAGTCGGTCGTGCTCCAATTTTTTCGAGATGGGTTCTTTGACGTGAAGGCTTCCTCGGATTCTGGAACTTCTAATTCGATCAAGCTTTGTTACTCCTGCTGTCATGCGAAGCATCTTCATCTCAGCTGCTGTCAACTTGCCCTCATACTTTTTGTACATTGTCCACCATTATGAACCGTATGTGAGCGCCGGACGCACAACTGCGGTATAGAGCCTTTCAGCTTAGGGGACAGAGTTTTCCTGCCACTTTATCCACCCTATGCTTACACGTTTATTGATGTCGTCATCAGCTGTTGCTTCGCTGTTGATCATTGATCCCAGATATTCGAACTTTTCATACTTGGGAACCACCACCCCATTCAAATAAATGTACGGAGTGGGTTGACTTGGGTCAGAGAATGGGCAGTACAGATACTCTGTCTTTTTTTGGCTAATACCCCTTCTAAAACATCTAAACATCAAGTGCTCGTTGCAGGGAAGACTCACCATCACTTATGATGGCTCCATAATAATAACTGATGCACTTTAGGTTCTGTCACTTTTCCATCAAGTAGATAATCTAGGACCATAATAAAAAGCAAAGGACTTAAGACACTTCCCTGGTGAACACCGACTTAAATTGGAAATTTATCGGCGACCCCTGCGGGACATCTGACTTTTGTCTTCGCTCCCGCGTACATGTCCATGATCATCTGCACGTAGGATCCAGGAACTCCTCGTTGTCTTAGCGCTACCCATATCAGATCTCTTGGTTGTCTATCGAATGCTTTTTCAAAATCAACCAGAATCATATGCAGATCCTTTAAGGAATCTGGTGATGCTTATACTTTGGATTGCATCTGTGGCTGATTTACCGCGACAAACCTGGTCATCAGACAGCCGTATTATTTGTCTAAGGCGGCCATCTAATACCCGCTCAACGATATTCATGGTGTGTGACATCAACTTAATTCAACGGTAATTATCACAGTTTAGAGTATCTCCCTTTTCTTTGTGCAAAGAAAGAAGCTAACTTTTCCTCCGCTGATTGGGCATTGGATCACCTCTCATGAGTTTGGACATACGAATTAGGAGCCATCTGAGCCCGATGTCTCTCATCTTTTTCCAGTATTAACTGGGTATCTCAACCGCTTTTCTCTTCTTGGAGTTCTTGACCGCTTTCCCAACTTCTTCGACTGTTATGTTGGTCACTTATTCATTGCTGGGCGCGGCTCCTGGAAAATATAGGTCCCTCCATTCGTATCAAATAATATATCAATGGTTGGAGAAGGTAGGCTTTAGCTCCTGTATGGGCCGTTTACGTATATTAGTTATTTCTTTTCTTTATCCCTTTTCATAGGAACATATGTAAAGGGTGTTTTAATTTAAAGGTATAGAACATTATGTTGGCAATACTATTTTACCTGGCGGCCATTTTATCAGCTGTCAAGTGATTTATTTTAAGTTTGGTTTGGCATTTCAACAAAAATAGACTGACGCTTCCAAATTCTGAAAATTTATTTTGAAAACCATTTTTCTGTTCGAAATACGAAAAACGAGCACATAATCGTCCATCAGAGTAATTAATTCGAATAACTGTGGAACGTTTTCGCACCACGTTTATTCTAAATGATAATACGTAGACGTCATACAGTGCGTACAGAAGAAGTTAATAGCTGCTGTAGAGCGTAGCGTAGAAAGATATTGGTTCGCGTAGTTACAAAATCCAACTCGTGCAAGAATTAAAGCCACAGGATCACCTAGCAGGGCGTTGATTCGGTGAATGGGCCCAAAACAAGATTGCCGTTGATCCCAATTTTCTTGAGCGAATTTTGTTTAGCGATGAAGCTCACTTTTGGTGGAATGGACACCTCAATACACACAACTGTTATATTTGGAGTGATGATAATCCCCAAGTGTGAGTTGCGACACCGTCATCCACAAAAACTGACTGTTTGGTGTGCTTTATGGGTTGGTGGAATAATTGTTCCGTTTTTCCTTAAAAACGATGCTGCCCAGAACGTTACAGTCAATGGTGACCGCTATAGAGCCATTATTACTGACTTCTTCGTTCATCAATTGAACAACCATGATGTGCAGGAGCTGTGGTTTGAATAAGACGGCTCAACATGAAACACAGCTCGTGCCGCAATTGATTTATTAAAGGAATCGTTTGGTAACCGCATAGTTTCACGTTACGGACCCGTGAAACTCTATTTTCTGTGGGGATATGTGAAGTCGCTAGTCTACGCCGATAAGCCCGAAACGATTGATCACATGGATGATAAAATTCTCCGCATTATTGCCGATAGACGGCCACAAATGTTGGAAAAAGTCATCGAAAATTGGACTAAGGCCGAGCCAGCCGTGGCTGTCAATGCCAAAAATCATATTTAAATTATAATTCCAGACGATTATGTTTCAAATAAAGTCAATTGAATGTCAATTTAAAAAAAAATATAACTGTTTTATTCCACTTCAAAGTTCTATACATCTAAAAAAAAACGGTGACTGAAATATTGCCAAACGAAATAATGCCAAATTTTAAATAAGACGCCTTTGGCAACAGTACAGGGTTTAGGGATTTCAACCCTCTTTCCACAGGCTGTTCGATTTTGGAAAGGAAAAAAGCTAAATTTTTAGAACTTGGCTTTATTTCGTTTGGCGTTATTTTACGTCACCAAAAAAACACCTTTTAAATAAAGTGAAAGTCAAAGTGTTAATTAATGATTTTGAGGTAGAATTACTTCAAAACCTTTAACTACCTGACTGTCTAATATTTTTAATAGAGAATTTAATAGCGCTAACAACTTTTACATATAGTTGTGACTTTAAGCACGTTGCAAAATAATTGTCATGCCTTAAACTGAGAAATAGAACATTATGTTTGTCAGCTTTTTATATGCGACAAAAATATATTTGTCCCTTTCCTTGTACCTTAAGGAACCCTATGACCCTCAAAAATGGTCAAAATGGCACATAATCAAAATTTATTGAAACACGTGTCAAATTACTGTTCATTCCTCGTCAGCATGTACAATTTCAGGACTAAAATTTGGAACTAGGAGCTCTTAAGAAATATTTATTATATATATTCGGCGTGCAAAAATTCAAATCAAGTGACATAAAGGGTCTTGAGTTTTTTTCTAAAATTACGGAAAACGTCCCTGTGAAAGTTAAAACAAATTCCTTTTTAAATTGCATTGTAAATAAAATAAAAATGGTAATTACAGTTTAATGGGATGTCCAAGTGACACATAGAAGGAATTATTGCTATAAAGTACCTTGAGCCTTAGATAGGGTAAACAAACGTCACCATCTGCATTCAGCGCACAAAAATTGGGGCATCAGTTACAAGTATGGGCTAAATAAAGTTTGTAATTTTATAAGCGCGAAGAAGCCTGCGAACCTCACAGTGATCGCATATTGACGCCTAGATTCCAGAGTAGAGTACGAATGTACCATCATATAGTGTTATGCTCCAACTGAAAACGCAGTTGAGGATGAGAAGGACAATTTTTATAGATAATTAGGTGCCGTCCACAATCAAATGCCTAATGGGGACATCCTAATGGTGATGGGGGATTTCAACGCCAAGGTAGGTAGCGACAGCACTATGCTTAGACACGTAATGGAAGTCCACGGCAAATGAGAGACTGGGAGACTGGAATGACAATAGTGAGCGGTTTGTGGACTTCTGCAATAGAAACCGCCGCTCTTTTCATTGGAGGCACGCTGTTTAAGCATAACACCTACCACACGATCAATTGGGTCTCAACTGACAGGCAGCGACAGATTTAGGGATCCCCAAGTGCGCCAACAGTTCATGAGCCATCTTGCCTCAGAAACAGAAACATTCAGCAGCACAATCCAAGAGATCGTCGCCCAATGTCGCGACGTAGTGTGAGACGTGACGTCGTACGTCGATTCACTAGCCTCAAGTACTGTTTACAACATCACCAAGGAGCTCATTGATGGTCGGAACTCCAAACAACATCCAGTGATGAGTTTGGATGGTAACCTAATAAATTTTGGATGAGAACCAGCTCACTAGGTTAGGTTAGGTTGAAGTTGCAGTCAGAAAGAAGTTTGACTCACTTAGACCTAAGTAAGGTCCATTGTGATACCAGCTCACTAGATGGAGAGAATATTCCGCTACAGTACTAAATCATCATTTGAGAAGGCTTTCGACAGTTTGAATCGAGATGCGATATGGTTGCCTTTGCGCAGGAGAGGCATTCCAGAAAAACTCATAGCTATTATCAAGGCGGGTGGTATGTGTCACGTTTTACACAAGGGTCAAATGTCAGAGGATTTTGAAGTCCAAAGTGGAGTACGTCAGGGGTGCATACTGTCACCACTACTATGCTTGGTTGTTATCAGGGATGTACTCCATGCTGCATTGACGGAAGGCAACAATGGAATTTGTTGGACAATGACATCTCAGTTTATGTTTGCCTACTTTCACATCGGATAATGGACCTTCATATGATGGTCCACAGTTTAGAAGCTAAGGCAAACAAAGTGGGACTCAAAATAAACACAGCCAAAATAAAAGCCACCAGTACTTTTATTACCCGCCCACAACTCAACATTGCCGGTCAATAAGTCGAGAAAGTTGACAACTTTCTTTATCTCGGAAGTGTAGTCTCGGCTAAGTCTAAGCTAAGCTAAGGAAAATTTCGGGAGGCCTTCGGAATGCTATCCAAAATCTGGAGAAGCTATGTTATCAGCTTAAGAACCAAGCTTATGCTGTTCCGCTCCAACGTAGAATCGCTTTATGGGTACAATACTTGGCGGGTGGACACCACTAACACCCGCAAGTCGCAAGTCATCGTAAATAAATGTTTAAGGATCAACCTTAGGACTTTTTGGCCGAACCGTATCTCAAACGAACAGCTTTATCACAGAACAGGCTAAGAACCTATAAACATTACTCACGGAGTAGAAAGTGGCAGTGGATTGGACACACACTACGGCACGAAGACAATTCCATTGCGAAGTACGCCATGTACTGGAATACGCTCACCGAAGCTGGTAGAACAGCGGGACGACGTAGGCATGCGTGGCGCAGAACAGTCGAAGACGAATCAAGCTCTTTAGGAATGAGTTGAAGAGAGCTGAATCGCGTTGCAGAACTGCAAACAAGATGACGCGCTGGCCTTGTGTACACCCTATCCCCCCCCGAGGGGTTAAAGGACTTATGTATCTATGTGCATACATTTTACAACATATCTAGCTAGAAAACAGATTTGCAAAATGCTCTATTTGTCTCTCTTAATAGATTGAACATTGGCATCACTGAGCGCTGTCCCATAAGACATACATAAATGAGGATTGGGTATACTCAAACGATTTCTGCAGGAACTGCATGGACGAGGAAAAGGAGGTGATGCTCTGCTCTCTTTTCAAACGAAAATTCTATTTGAAACAGTTCTTCCATGATTCGAAGTCTGTCGCGGAATATTAAGATCCGGGTGGTATTACAATGACCCATATTTTGGTGTTAGTGTGTCGGCCTAACCCAGTTCCGTTCCAACGTTTAATTATCAGCGATATGTGTCCCTTCTCACTGTCGACGCCGCACTAAGTCACTCTCTTCTAAGACAAGTTTCCAAAGTACAATCCCTTCCAAGCCTGATGCCCTTTCTATAGGTTACATCCCACTGAAAATTTGTCATTTAACTAACCAATACACTGCAATAAAACCCGTTAAAAAGACATTGATACCGAGCACGTCACGTCAACTGATAATAAGTCAATTTTATGACATTTCCAAACCCTCATATCAATTTTATTTGAAAAGGACTCCCACGTTTTCGTTGTCACACTTTTCAAAATGAAGAGAAAATAAAAACTCTCAGGATGACCGACAACGACGTCGAGCAATATTTTATTTATCGCTTTTCTTTCATCCTAATGGATATTTCATAGACATCATTTCATTTGATTACGGATAATCCCATTTGTTATGTCTATTGCATCGAAAAACGTCGCGTCGTCCAACTTATATGATTATAAATTAGGTGTCACTTTGTCCGGTTGTGATTTGTCATCCTTGACGATGAAGATGTCCTTGATGGTGAAGATGAAAAATAAAAACTGCCCGTCCTTAAATTTTCTGCGGTAAAATTCCCCAATGGCATTTCCTATTAACTTCGAATGGTAATTATTTTACGTGCGGCGAATAGGAACAAAAATTCAGCCATCACGCTTGATTTCATGGAGAAATTCAATTCAAAATCAATGAGAAGTGAAAACAATTAAAAATGTCAAAGTTCATCTCGTAACCGAAACCTAACCGATTCAAAGGCAAACACCACGTTTATGTCCTTCGAATGTATTTTTATGTAAATAGAACGATTGTAATCTACTATTGATGCCTCGTCCTAGTCGTCGTCGTTACATCTGTTTTTCGTTGAGGCCCTTAAATTTTATTCAAATTAGCATTTGACGTGCCGCACCGTGCCGTTCTGTTGCGGGAGCTAGTCTGAGTCCTTGTCGTTTGTTGTTCCAGTCGTAGATACATTTTTTGTTTTTTCGTTCCATTGAAAAGATTTAATGAAGCAAGTAAAAGGAATTTGAATTGCCACTACGGAGAAGGAGTGAATGAGAGACGCGATAGCAACGTGAAGGTATTTGCGTTGCGTTGCGTTGCGTACCCATCCTATGACTATGCTTCGTCAAAATTTTGTTGAAAAGCGTTAAAATGGAAAATCCTTTTAAGTGGGATATGGAAATCTTCCTATAACCGGTAGTTGTTGTTGTTTTTGTTGTTTTTGTCTTTCGTTACGCGAAACGTTAATTAGAGAAATAAGTTCTCAGTCAATTGAGTTCTAATTTAATATTTGCCTTTGAATGCGAATTCAGGAAACAAACTTAGACAAAACTGTAACAAGAGTGTCGTGTAATTAAAAGGAAACATAGTTAAATTGCAGAAAGTTTGTTAACTGTATACCACAGTTAACAGTATATGCGAGAGTAGCGAATGGCAATTGAATTATATGAAAGAGTGCGGTGGTGTTACTGGCAAAGCTATAATTAATTTGTGCAAATGTGGGGGAGAAAGTTTTTGCTCTGCTTTCAAAGGATTTTTAATCTCCGACGACATAGTATTGTTTGGATAGCGATTTAAATCCAGGGTGCGTGGAGTGTCCATTTGGCATATTTGCATTGAGGAGGAGCTTTTAACGGGCTAACAATATTTGAACATTTCATTTCTAATAACCCCTAATTTTAATCACTAGGAAAGCCGGTAGTTTCCTAGTGATTAAAAGGTGGGTGGACTCTACTTAGCATTTATCAAGCCCAGGTGGTTTCTACTGTGGACCGAATCAAATAAGAAAAAGCTGTACATGTACATTCAACTGTGTCAAAAGGGATTCCCTACTGCTTATAGTTCTAAATCCCAGAGATCCAGATCGACAGAGGCCTCTAATTAATGTAGTCCCAAGGGTCAACCCTAAGCCCTGGAAAGTTTGCCTTATAGTGATAACCACTTTTCCTATGGTATTTTCGACTCATTTTGACGTCTTCAGATGAACATCCTTAAAAGATTCATCCAAATTATTTGTTAAGGCACATTTTGACACTTGAGTCACTTAAGTTGAAAAAAGAAAGTCTACTGAGAATGGTGTTAGCTCCGACTATGTGTCTTTCTACCTGGACTTAAGCAGACTTGATACCCCCCGAGCAGGGAAATTAAAACATCAATGATCCTACATAAAGTAAAAAGATATTCATCTATGCAGGTAGATTAAAGACGGACTCTGAAACAGGTGCCGGTTTAAGCTAAGGTAGACTAAGGCCAGGGTCTAAAAACGCAATTACTATGTTTGTCCAAATTAGTTCGATGCTGATGCAAAGTGCCTAATCCAATACGGATCATTTCTAGGTTCCTGGACACAGAGACATATATAGCATGGAATAATGAACCCACTCTGAAATATCAGATAACGACCAAAAATTAAGATCAAAATAAGAGCTAATCGGGTATTCTTCTTCTTTCCACTTGCCGGCGAGATTATGATCAGGGGTCGTACTTATAACTCCAGCACTTTTGCTGGTTCGACCTCAGATCTGCGATTCTTTCGCAATTGTAAAAGATGCGGTGTCTAGGAAACCTCCCCTTCACTTAATTTCCAATGTGTCACGTTTTTATTTTTCCAGGCGTGATGGCTATAAAACATTTCGGTAACCATGATGGGAAAGGTGGGCGTTTATAGGTAGGTATGTAGAAAGTTTGATTCCTTGTGGTTTCTCGAGACGCGCAATTAGCGCTCTGGTGCCATTGGCATTCTCATAAAACTTGGACGGAATACACTTTGAAAAGAAGTAAAGGGTGATTTTTTAGCTGGTTTGGTTTTGGCAACACTGGTTTTGACAGCTGACGTGTGTTTAGTACCTTGTGTCACTGTCAAACAGCTTCAGTTTGGTTTGCAATTTAACCATGGATCGTCTTACAAATGAACAACGCTTGCAAATTATTGAATTTTACTATCAAAATTCGTGCTCGGTTCGAAATGTTCATCGCGCGCTGCTTCCATTTTATGATCGGCATTCTCGACCTTCTGAGCAGTCTATTCGGAAGATTGTGACCAAATTTCGCACCAAATTTACTTTGTTGGACATTAAACCACCAACACGTTTACGTACTGTGCGTATTGAAGAAAATATTGCGGCCGTATCAGCTAGTGTGACAGAAGACCGCGAAATGTCGATTCGGCGCCGTTCCCAGCAGTTAGGCCTTTGTTACAGCACTACGTGGAAAATTTTGCGGAAGGATTTGGGCGTAAAGCCTTTTAAGATACAGCTGGTGCAAGAACTAAAGCCAGCCGACCTACCACAACGCCGAATTTTTGGTGAATGGGCTCTTGGAAAGCTGGCCGAGGATCCGCTTTTTTATCGAAAAATTGTGTTCAGCGATGAGGCTCATTTTTGGTTGAATGGGTACGTAAATAAGCAAAATTGCCGCATTTGGAGTGAAGATCAGCCAGAAGCATTGCAACAGCTACCAATGCATCCCGAAAAAGCCACTGTTTGGTGCGGTTTATGGGCCGGCGGCATTATTGGGCCATATTTCTTCAAAGATGATGCGAATCGCAGCGTTACTGTCAATGGTGAACGCTACCGAGCGATGATAACAAACTTTTTTTTGCCCGAAATGGAAGTTCTTGACTTGCATGATATGTGGTTTCAACAAGACGGTGCCACATGGCACACAGCACGCGAAACAACGGCGCAATTGCGAGGCGAGTTTGGTGAACAGTTAATTTCACGTTTCGGGCCGGTCAATTGGCCGCCTAGATCGTGCGATTTGACACCATTAGATTATTTTTTGTGAGGGTATGCCAAGGCTAATGTGTATTGGGACAAGCCCGCTTCGATTGACGCACTGGAAGCCAACATCCATGCATTCATTCGTGAGATACCGGCCGATATGTGTGAAAGAGTATGCCAAAATTGGACTCAGCGGATGGGCTACCTGAGACGCAGCAAGGTTCAAACTATCGATTCAAATAAATATTTCATTCATTTTTTCGAATTTTTTGTGTTTTTTTTTTAAAAAAAGTTCTAAACCTCTTAAAAAATCACCAGAGAAGTTGACGAAAGCGATTGTGTCGTTGAAAACAATATATGATAGCCGAAAGGTTATTGAAACGTTGGTAACTGCAGCAGTTGATTTTGTGGTGGATATCCCGAGATTGCTCACGGTCATTAGTCTAGCGATGTCCGCACACATCTGTGGATGAAGTTGCGGGTTCAGAATTTTTTTTGTAGATTAGCCAAATCTTACTTGAGACGACATAATTCGTCAGAGTCGTCCACCCAGAGTCTGTCTTAGTTCAAAAGTGCCTGCAGATATTTCCCTTCATTAACGAATGAAATGGGTCAAAGGATTCGAGAAGTGAGGAACTATGTTTGGCAAAGTCAAGTTAGGCACGGAGGCTGACAGGAAAAAACCAAGGTCCACGTCAACGTTTCAACGGTTTAATATAATATCACAAGAGAGACCTAAATTTGTCGGATCGCTGTGGATGGGGATGGGAGCACAGAAATCTTCGAAGGAGAAGATTCATGAACTAAAGGGATTAAACATCGAATAACAACTGATAAAATCAAATCCCAAGGTGTTCGTCTTGATCAATCAATTACAACCTACTCGTACAAATTTCTGGAAAAAAGAAGAAGTAAGGAAGAGGGATGATTGACAGATTCAAACTTCAAACCACTGTCGAACCATTTGGAATTAGTGATTTATTTGCTGATGCAGTAAATACCTCCAGTGATAGGTCACTTAAGTCTTAAAAAAGGAATCCACCTCTTACTCGACGCCCCTGCAAATTCTGAAAAAGTCGATAGATAGTACCCCCATTCAGTGGCCAGTGATTGCCCCCAGCATGGAGTTCATAATATTCCCTTTTTTAGAGGTAAGTGCTTTAGTTCATTTACATCCTACTTATTTCTTTCGACCGATCATTAGTTGCTTGAAGTGCAGTCGCGGGTAGATTAAATTTGTTCGTTTGAAGGGGGCAGAGGGTAGTTATCTGTTTTTCGATAGACACTTTGCGTTGCCTTATTTGGATAACTCATGCACAGTTGGAGTATCACTGTGCAGAGCTTAGATCTTCTTTTAGGCGACTCGAAGGCTTTAATTGCTGCTTGACTGTCTGCAAAGATCACGATAGTTTTACCATCCGTTCCAGAATTCCAGAGCTGCTTACTTTAACCTTTGGGGCTGTTGTAGAAAATGACCCCTCTAGTGCCATCAGCAGATTGAACCCATCCGTATATACCTCTACAGTGATTTTGCTTAGAATCAGACCTTCATTCCATTCAAATCGGGAGGACAGTGTTATATCTGTCCAGCTTGACAGCTTCCTAATTCCTATCTATGTTACTATGGCCAGGAACTCCAATAAGAATAGTCCTCCGGGGCTAAAATTTCCCTCCAATCCCCAACGAGACTGGATAGTTCTTTATGGTGGCCTGACTGCCAACGAAGGTATTTGTGGGAAACAAGTAACTTATCGGCTTTCTTAGGCGCCAAGACTTCCTCATGAGTTTGGGACGAAGATAGGACACGGATGTGTGAAGTTCGCTCGAAAAGACATTCGCTTGTGTAGCGGTAGAATGCTCAGAATCGCAATGACCGCTTAAGTCGGACTTGACGGTAGGACTCATGTTGTTTCAATTTCAGCCGCTTTTCTGGAACTCTTCTTCAATATCTTGGAAATAGTAACTTTCAAGTGGTCTGTTCCTGAAGTGATTTAGACTCAGTCAGCGACAGAGAAAATCAGGTGTACCATCGTGAGTTTATTCGCCGCCCAAGCCTATATAGATATTTTCATTCGTGAGATTCAGTTTCATGAGTTCTCAGAAGGTTATGGCCAGGAATGACGCCAACCAATCTACTTTGTCATATCAGATAAGTTTTTTAGTGCTGCTGTTACAGGTGATAACTTGTTGTAAATACACCAGTCCAGCACATTATTTCTTGGTCCAATTTAGATCCATCTATAATAAAGAGTTTTGATTTACTATTCGTGGGTTCATTCGCATTCTAGAATGGTCTTTTAAAGCCTAAGTAGGAAGAAATATAGTCAGAATCGGTACCATTTGTTTGTATGACTTATCCTCAAGGCGCTTTTGTAAACCGTTTCTACGAAAAAGATCTTAGGTTAATAAATTAAGAATCACTTTCAGGGCAGCTGTTGGGGTCATTATCCCCGAACTAATTGTGCAACATGAAAAGCCATGAAAGTCTCTGTATCTGTATCTGTGTTTTTGTCTTGAAATTCGTCGCTACGTACGTGGCTGGTCATTGCCTTCAGACAATGCTGCTGGATGTGAGTTTTACCCGCGCAATTGCCGTACACATGCACATAATTATTTTGGATTATTTGGATTATTTTGCACGCATTAAATGCATCTGCTGCATTTTGCACTCTCTAATTGACATTTAGTTTCCAATATTATATGTACATTTCGGATATTTCGTCCTCCACGCCACCTTCAGGAGAATCCATTCAATAGCTGGTGCTTTGGATTGTGGTATGTTCCTCTTAGTTGTCAACAGTACAAAGTCACTCTGCAGTCCGTTTAACCGCATATTGTTTTGTCCACAAGTTAAGTGTCTCTCTATCAGTTCGCTTGTGGTTGATACATCGTCTGCGGAAGTAATTACCTTAACCCATCTGTTTTGGAATGTCATGAGTATTTCATTATCATTATTATGACAAGAACCCGGAGGAGGGGGGAGATGAGTCGACATTGTTGCATGCTGCATGCCTCTGGAAGCAGTCGCATGTTTGCATTGAGCAAGCTCATTATCACATTCGTCAACTTTGGCCTCTTTACCGCACATGTTCTGAGATTGTATAATGCTCCTTCAATATCTAGGAACCCTGTCAGTTTGTATTCCTTGTGACTTTTCTATAGGGTTAACGACACGTCATATAGAGCTGTTTCTACTCCCCTGCCACTGATATACGAGTATACCAATGGAACGGGGAGGCGCAGTCTCTGGCTTAGTAGGTCGGTTTGACAGTGTCGTGGCATGGCTTCTTTGCGAATAAAGACAGCCAAACTCTTGCAATGTAGCCGCATCCATTGTTTCACGAGCTGTGTGGCATGTGGCCAACTGGGGCAAAAATCGCAAGTCACGTATCATGGCTTGATATCGTTCGCCGTTGACGGTAACGTTTCTTCCACGATCGTCGTTGAAGAAAAATTGACCGATGATGCCACCAGCCCATAAACACCAAACTGTCGTTTTTCGGGATGCATCGGTAATTCTTGATATGGCATGTGCCTCAAGGCTTGAATCGTGTTCGGCTTGTCCACATAGACTAACGACTTTACATAACCCCACAAGAAATAATCAAGAGGCGTTAAATCGCATGATCTTGGCGGCCAATCACAGGGCCCATTTCGAGAGATAAGCTGCTCACCAAATTTAAGCTTCAACATTTCCATTGTTTCACGTGCTGTGTGGCATGTGGCACCGTCTTGATGAAACCACATGTCAACCAAGTTCAACTCAGCCAACTGGGGCAAAAAATCGCAAGTCACATATCATGGCTTGATATCGTTCGCCGTTGACGGTAACGTTTCTTCCACGATCGTCGTTGAAGAAAAATGGATGATGCCACCAGCCCATAAAACATACCAAACTGTCGTTTTTCGGGATGCATCGGTAATTCTTGATATGGCATGTGCCTCAAGGCTTGAATCGTGTTTGGTTTGTCCACATGGACTAACGACTTTACATAACCCCACAAGAAATAATCAAGAAGCGTTAAATCGCATCTTGGCGGCCAACTCACAGGGCCATTACGATAGATAAGCTGCTCACCAAATTCAGCCTTCAACATTTCCATTGTTTCACGTTCTGTGTGGCATGGAACACCGTCACATGTCAACCAAGTTCAACTCAGCCAACTAAGGAAAAAAATCGCGTATTATGATTGTATATCGTTCGCCGTTGACGGTAACGTTTTTTCCACGGTCGTCGTTGAAGAAAATGGACCGATGATGCCACCAGCCCATAAACCACACCAAACTGTCGTTTTTCGGGCTGTATCGCTAATTCTTGATATGACATGTGCCTCAAGGCTTGAATCGTGTTTGGCTTGTCCACATAGACTAACGACTTTACATAACCCCACAAGAAATAATCAAGAAGCGTTAAATCGCATCTTGGCGGCCAACTCACAGGGCCATTACGATAGATAAGCTGCTCACCAAATTCAGCCCTCAACATTTCCATTGTTTCACGAGCTATGTGGCATGTAACACCGTCACATGTCAACAAAGTTCAACTCAGCCAACTAAGGAAAAAAATCGCGTATTATGATTCTATATCGTTCGCCGTTGACGGTATCGTTTCTTCCTCGGTCGTCTTTGAAGAAAAATGGACCGATGATGCCACCAGCCCATAAACCACACCAAACTGTCGTTTTTCGGGATGCATCGGTAATTCTTGATATGACATGTGCCTCAAGGCTTGAATCGTGTTTGGCTTGTCCACATAGACTAACGACTTTACATAACCCCACAAGAAATAATCAAGAAGCGTTAAATCGCATCTTGGCGGCCAACTCACAGGGCCATTTCGATAGATAAGCTGCTCACCAAATTCAGCCTTCAACATTTCCATTGTTTCACGAGCTGTGTGGCATGTAACACCGTCACATGTCAACAAAGTTCAACTCAGCCAACTAAGGAAAAAAATCGCGTATTATGTTTCTATATCGTTCGCCGTTGAGGGTATCGTTTCTTCCTCGGTCGTCTTTGAAGAAAAATGGACCGATGATGCCACCAGCCCATAAACCACACCAAACTGTCGTTTTTCGGGATGCATCGGTAATTCTTGATATGACATGTGCCTCAAGGCTTGAATCGTTTTCGGCTTGTCCACATAGACTAACGACTTTACATAACCCCACAAGAAATAATCAAGAAGCGTTAAATCGCATCTTGGCGGCCAACTCACAGGGCCATTTCGATAGATAAGCTGCTCACCAAATTCAGCCTTCAACATTTCCATTGTTTCACGAGCTGTGTGGCATGTAACACCGTCACATGTCAACAAAGTTCAACTCAGCCAACTAAGGAAAAAAATCGCGTATTATGTTTCTATATCGTTCGCCGTTGAGGGTATCGTTTCTTCCTCGGTCGTCTTTGAAGAAAAATGGACCGATGATGCCACCAGCCCATAAACCACACCAAACTGTCGTTTTTCGGGATGCATCGGTAATTCTTGATATGACATGTGCCTCAAGGCTTGAATCGTTTTCGGCTTGTCCACATAGACTAACGACTTTACATAACCCCACAAGAAATAATCAAGAAGCGTTAAATCGCATCTTGGCGGCCAACTCACAGGGCCATTACGATAGATAAGCTGCTCACCAAATTCAGCCTTCAACATTTCCATTGTTTCACGAGCTGTGTGGCATGTAACACCGTCACATGTCAACAAAGTTCAACTCAGCCAACTAAGGAAAAAAATCGCGTATTATGATTCTATATCGTTCGCCGTTGACGGTAACGTTTCTTCCACCATCGTCGTTGAAGAAAAATGGACCGATGATGCCACCAGCCCATAAACTACACCAAACTGTCGTTTTTCGGGCTGTATCTGTAATTCTTGATATGACATGTGCCTCAAGGCTTGAATCGTGTTTGGCTTGTCCATATAGACTAACGACTTTACATAACCCCACAAGAAATAATCAAGAAGCGTTAAATCGCATCTTGGCGGCCAATCACAGGGCCCATTTTGAGAGATGAGCTGCTCACCAAATTTATCCTTCAACATTTCCATTGTTTCACGAGCTATGTGGCATGTAACACCGTCACATGTCAACAAAGTTCAACTCAGCCAACTAAGGAAAAAAATCGCGTATTATGATTCTATATCGTTCGCCGTTGACGGTATCGTTTCTTCCTCGGTCGTCTTTGAAGAAAAATGGACCGATGATGCCACCAGCCCATAAGCCACACCAAACTGTCGTTTTTCGGGCTGTATCGATAATTCTTGATATGACATGTGCCTCAAGGCTTGAATCGTGTTTGGCTTGTCCACATAGACTAACGACTTTACATAACCCCACAAGAAATAATCAAGAAGCGTTAAATCGCATCTTGGCGGCCAACTCACAGGGCCATTTCGATAGATAAGCTGCTCACCAAATTCAGCCTTCAACATTTCCATTGTTTCACGTTCTGTGTGGCATGGAACACCGTCACATGTCAACCAAGTTCAACTCAGCCAACTAAGGAAAAAAATCGCGTACTATGATTCTATATCGTTCGCCGTAGACGGTATCCTTTCTTCCTCGGTCGTCTTTGAAGAAAAATGGACCGATGATGCCACCAGCCCATAAACCACACCAAACTGTCGTTTTTCGGGCTGTATCGGTAATTCTGTATTCCAGATTCTCCACTCCAGATGCGACAGTTTTGCCTATTTACGTATCCGTTGAGCCAGCAATGTCTCATCGCTGAACAGAATTTTTCGATAAAACAGAGCACGAAATTTTGTTAATAATTTCAATAACTTGCAATCGTTGCTCGTTTGTAAGTCTTTCCATGAGTAGAGTATATGGAAAACTTTTCACTTTGACAGATGACGTTTGGACGCCATTACTAACCAGTGCTGCCAAACTTAAAAAACTTAACTCTTAAAAAATCACCCTTTACGTTAACTTGTACTTTAAAATAAATTCCCCATACTGTTGTGTTACTGTCATCCTCCCGCACTTATCTAAGTAATACACTCTCCTAAAAGCAGTCATACAAAAAACATCACATTTTCCACTCAATCTAAGAGTATCCCATGAATATCTGACAAAACATCCCAAAAGTGTGCGATGTCAAAGTGAATAAAATTGCACCTCCTTCTACGACCCTTTTTGCAGAGTGAAAAGCAAGTGAAAAGATGATGAAAAATTACTTAAAGCATTTTCTTATTTTTTCATCCACTAAAACAATGCAACAAGGATCCCCAACAGTTGCTTTTGTTTGAAATTGTGGTCTCTCGTATTGTACTGATTGAAAAGATGCTTAGACGGTATCTTCTCAAAAAGATTTCTATTTGTCAGACTTAAAAGCATTGAGCGATACAATTGTCTCCACTCATCTTGTGGGTACACATTGTGACCATTTGTCTTGAACTTAACTTGTTTGTGAAACCATTTGCTTTATCCACAAACGATATATATATATATATATCTATATGCATTTGTAACTTCTTAAATGGCTTTTATTTTGAACAACTTTTCTTATTTTCAGGTCGACCAGAAACAGAATGTCCTTTGAACCCAGAATCAAGATTAAAAACAATTCCTAATGTTAGTTAGTCCTTCCATTTATCTCAATTAAATGCAACCAATGTAATCCGGGTAAACTGGCCCCAAAAAAAAAAAAGGGCAGTAGCCACAAAATATAATAATCTACAGCAATCAAATTTCTATTTTCGGTTTTCGCCCGACTTGCACACAGTCAGAAGCCATTCGCATGCGAAAAGTTTCAGCTAAGATTTTGGCCATTTCCTTGGCAGGAGTATTTTATTTTCAGATTTAATTCGCTAGTGCCTCGTCGTCGTCGTCGACTCGTCGACTCGTCAGCTGCATCAGCAGTTCAAGGGAAAATTAATTTAATTTCTTGATGCTCTTTTTGCATTCCTATATGGGGCCGCTTTATCTTTCGTCTCCAGGAAGAAAGCAAGGTTGCAGCCAAGAGGAGAACTGATTGTATTTTAGTTCAAGAATGTATGCACAATGCACATAACATTGTGAATAGAGATAACAATTGCGCACATAGCATGAGTCTGTTCGAGGATTGCGGATGGAAGAACATAAGACCGCATTCAAAAGAGGGGGTTGAGAACGGGGAATTTGTGGCATCGGTTCGTGCTTCAGCGAATTGAAAAATTTTAAAAACCACCGCCGTAGAGGCCGTATTAACCGAGATACAGCTATTTAAATCGAATTTCTCTTAGAGAGGTATATCGCTTAAAATGAGAAATGGTAAGCACAAAACAGAGTTTCTAGGTTAACTATGGAGGAAAATGAATTTTTATGGCTCTTTGCCAAAGTTCGCGCCTATCAATGTCACCATCTTCTGTCAGCGACAATAAATTGTTTATAATTTCAGGTTTAGTGCGCTGTTGAAGGGAAAGATAGATTCAAGCGGAAGTAAATTGGTGTCATTTTGTTAGGGACACTTCAACAGCCAGTTATAGGAGGTTGGGTTTGGTTAGACTGCCAATAAAATTCCCCGACACACTTTGACCAGCAAAAAAGGACCAGTAAAAGGAAGTTTATTATTGGATACAGCAAGAATAATGAAAACAAATAGAACTGGCCTTAAACAGAGGAACATAGTAGTAGCGAATGGATGCAGCTAAGGTGTTGCTTTTCTACATTGGCTGCTTACTGGATATGGCAATTGAATGAGACCGGAATTTCCGCTAAAAATTAACTCTACACAAGTTCAAGATTGATTTTGGCCAGGATCTGAACCAGAGGATGGATGTAATTGCGTTTTCATGGATGGTTCCAAATCCAATCAGGGTTCGGTGAGGGTGCTTTCGTAGAATGTGTAAAGCTGCACTGCACTTAATCCTCTAGCCACTTCTTATTTCTTATTTAGTACTTCGATATATGGTACTAGTCAGGAGACGCAAGCAGCGCCAGAGCGCCGTTATGAAACCACAGATTATGGGAAACAATAGATAAAAGGGTGAGGGTGGATAGAGAAAACGCAAACTCAAATAAACCCAGTGGAGTGTTGAGGAAGGTGATGAACTCTGATGAACTCTTAAGCTATCAAGCTTAAGTATAACATCTTATAGTTCCTCCCAGCTACAAATATTGTCCGTACTCGGAAAAGGTTGGAGGTAGGGGTGATAGCCACGTTCCAAACGGATAAATCAGCAGTAAGAAAAAAATCAAATAAAAACCTCGTTCGTTTACTTTTGAGCTGCCATAGTATTGGTGTCTTGCGTTCGCATTGCAACCTACAAGCAGGATATCCTTCCCAGCTAGGATCTTATTTTCGAGTCGCTTCAAATCGTTTATGTTAAGGTTAGGATATAGGAAAGCTTTAATGTAATTTTAACTAAAGTGCATGATCTAGACTTATCCGTTTCGTGTATGCCTTGAAGGCCTGCTATGGTCGATTTACTTACCCAGTGCTCCTGTATGATGCCGATGTCAATGTCTTCCTCCTTTAGGAAGAACAGAAGATGACGACGAAATTTGCAAACTTTAAATTTTAACCTGAGTTTGTAGTCAGCTGCTTTAAGTGCGCCCAAGCACTCCTCGTTCATAAGAAGCAGGAAAGGGATAATGTTTTTTCTTGCGGATCCACCGCCTTTATGACTGCCATCGTCGATTGTGGGGTTTTGTAGTCGGAGGAATTTGAGGAGATTCCACGGCTCTATCTTCATGATAGGTGCCTCGAAACCAAGGGTCAAATACGGCCACTTGGTTTCGTGGCGACTTCTTTGGCAGCCATAAGCTTAAGCCTTAAGCCCTCCCCCGCATCCCTAACCTTAGGAAAGAAATCCCTAGAAAAGTCGCCCATAAATCGAAGCACGCGCAGCACCTCCTGATAGTTTGGTTTAAATGCTTCTCCACAGATTTAAGACCGTTCTTGGACAGCTCGTCTAATATGGCAACTTGCAGTTGGCCCCTGACCCTTTCGTTAAAGGTGTGATTTGCCGTGGGCATCGGTGGATCAGTATACTTGGCTTTTGCCGTGCTGGCGAATTTCTCATTTTAAGGCATGAAAAGTCTCATCCGATTTGTTCCTCTTAGCACCCTCTTCCCGGCTTATTTGCTTAGAATTGTTAGCTTGGTGCTTGACGAACTCGTCCACCACTGCTTGGTACCTGAACCTGTCCTCTCGATCTCATGCGTGCACAGTACCCTGCTCTTCATTCCTTGCAATCTTGTCAAGTAAATGAATGGCTAGCTTGACTTAGAGATCGATCCAAGGGACTTTTTTGTTTATTGGCTTTTGAATGCCTGGCCTCTGACTGGTATTCTTAGTTGCCGCGATTAGTAGAAGTTGAAAACTTTCGTTCACTTTGACTTGTGGCCACGGATTGCGAGTTTTTAGAGGATGTTGATGGGCGATCGTCCGTTGAGGTACTGTGCTTAGTACCTACAGAACCAGAGGCTTCAACTATGGTCTCCTGACTGGAGGTCAATAGTTAATCTTCCGAAGACTTGTCAAGATCAGGAAGTCTTCCTACTTCTTCCATCTCTTTATTTTAGTTTTTTTGTTCGGAGGGGGGATCTGTAACAGCCGACTTACCGGGATAAGGCCATATATACAGTGCTTCAATTCCAGAACCTTTTAAACTCGGTCAGAAGACTGAACAGCCAGACTGCGTTTTGGGTTTCGCGTCATACTAGAATCCGACGAACCTTCTCGATGAGGTTTCGAATAATGTTTTCCCCGGAACTGGATCCTAATCTGCAAATATTTAGCTGCGATGCCTGTGATGTAGGCAAGGAGCATTTCCTCTTTGAATATCCTCCTGGCTCCAGGAGCTGATAACGGAAGTGCTGAACGCCTAAGCTCTTTATCACTGAAGTTTAAGTACCAATTCCACCCAATTCCAATTTCAATATTCAAATGGGATAAACAAAAAACTTCAAAAACTTCTCCATACGACTGCACTTTTCAATCAGTAGCTCATATCTTTTCACGGGCCACTGATTGCCAAGGAGCTTAGATAAACAAAGTATTTACCTAATCTGCTCTATTTGCTATATAATACCCTAACCATTAGTGATATTTATCCAAATCGATATCTATTTTTCCCCCCTCATCTGCTTTAAGCTCTTTAAGCACTATAAATTGATTTCCAAATTTCATTATATTCGGCTTCATTCGCCTATTCCCTTACCCACAAAGTCTTCGATGGGGAAAAAAAAAGTGAAATAAAATGAACAAAATCCCCAAAGGCAATCGGTAATATTATAAGCTCTCATGTCTATCTTTTCTCCATCCTAGCCAGACAAGTTCAAAGTTTTTTTTTCTATTTTTTCAGCAAACGTTCTCGAAAAAACGTCTGCTTGTGTTTATTTTGGAAAAAGAAAAAAAGAGGAAACCATTTCCAGTTCTCATGAATTCAATATCTCCCATTGAAACAAGAAGTGTGTCCAAAGGAAATTAGCATAAACTCATAAAAAAATATAAAATCGATAAGCACACACACACGATGAGGAGTAGATAGTATCTACGAGTATATCTTCGACATCCCTTGACATTGCCTTCGATAATTATGTGAAGGATTGTTAGTAAAGCTGAAAACAATATGCTGAGCCACGCACAGTATTGCCAAAGTTTGGCAGGCATTTATTATTGTTCCATCGATCATTTTGAAGTACAGAAAGACGAGAACTCGAACTGCAATGCAGTTTGTTTGGTATTCCGAAAGACCGTATCTGACTCCAATTACAAAATGCCAATTTTATTTTCTCCATAGTCTCATCTTGTTTTGGGTACCTACAGCGCACAGGACGGTGAGGTGAGGAGAACTAGATACTTGTAATTGGTACTTAGGAAATGAAAACGAGTGCAGACAGAGAGCAAACGCCTCTTCCCCATTTTAAAATATATCTGAAGGACCAATTTTGCTTGATTTAATGAAAGCCAAATAGAAGTCGTTCGCTCGTCCTAGTTGGTTGCTTTCTTACTTTTTTTTTTTCTTAATTCGAGTGCAGCCATTGAATTCGAGAAGGAAGTGAAAAGTACACGATAAATGAGGAGAAGAATGTTTGAATTCTTTGAATGATTACTAAAGCAGCATACTTTGGACTCATTAAGGATGAAGGAAAAAAAAAAACCGAGATTGCTTTTTGTTTTAGAGAAATCATTTGATAAAAAAAAAATTCTTTGCCCAAAGTTGACATAAGCTTCAACAACTTACGTCTGGTATTAACTTTGAGGTTTTATTGTGACGGTAGAGAGATACGTTATGTATGGCAAATATGTCGGCAAGCTTAGAAATCATTGGTGATTAGGTTTTAACAGCTTTAAAGAACTTTGACAATTAATCCGGATTGTGGGGACCAAAATCTTCCCACATTACTGCAAACCTACTTGTCCGCCTTTTGGACTATATAGCGGTGAAAAGTCCATAGCTCAAAATAAGCCTAGGGCCTAGCTTTTCCAACCATTGTAAAGGGTGATTTTTTAGCTGGTTTGGTTTTGGCAACACTGGTTTTGACAGCTGACGTGTGTTTAGTACCTTGTGTCACTGTCAAACAGCTTCAGTTTGTTTGCAATTTAACCATGGATCGTCTTACAAATGAACAACGCTTGCAAATTATTGAATTTTACTATCAAAATTCGTGCTCGGTTCGAAATGTTCATCGCGCGCTGCTTCCATTTTATGATCGGCATTCTCGACCTTCTGAGCAGTCTATTCGGAAGATTGTGACCAAATTTCGCACCAAATTTACTTTGTTGGACATTAAACCACCAACACGTTTACGTACTGTGCGTATTGAAGAAAATATTGCGGCCGTATCAGCTAGTGTGACAGAAGACCGCGAAATGTCGATTCGGCGCCGTTCCCAGCAGTTAGGCCTTTGTTACAGCACTACGTGGAAAATTTTGCGGAAGGATTTGGGCGTAAAGCCTTTTAAGATACAGCTGGTGCAAGAACTAAAGCCAGCCGACCTACCACAACGCCGAATTTTTGGTGAATGGGCTCTTGGAAAGCTGGCCGAGGATCCGCTTTTTTATCGAAAAATTGTGTTCAGCGATGAGGCTCATTTTTGGTTGAATGGGTACGTAAATAAGCAAAATTGCCGCATTTGGAGTGAAGATCAGCCAGAAGCATTGCAACAGCTACCAATGCATCCCGAAAAAGCCACTGTTTGGTGCGGTTTATGGGCCGGCGGCATTATTGGGCCATATTTCTTCAAAGATGATGCGAATCGCAGCGTTACTGTCAATGGTGAACGCTACCGAGCAATGATAACAAACTTTTTTTTGCCCGAAATGGGAGTTCTTGACTTGCATGATATGTGGTTTCAACAAGACGGTGCCACATGCCACACAGCACGCGAAACAATGGCGCAATTGCGAGGCGAGTTTGGTGAACAGTTAATTTCACGTTTCGGGCCGGTCAATTGGCCGCCTAGATCGTGCGATTTGACACCATTAGATTATTTTTTGTGGGGGTATGCCAAGGCTAATGTGTATAGGGACAAGCCCGCTTCGATTGACGCACTGGAAGCCAACATCCATGCATTCATTCGTGAGATACCGGCCGATATGTGTGAAAGAGTATGCCAAAATTGGACTCAGCGGATGGGCTACCTGAGACGCAGCCGCGGTCAACATTTGCATGAAATTATCTTTAAACATTAAATTGCAAGGTTCAAACTATCGATTCAAATAAATATTTCATTCAATTTTTTCGAATTTTTTGTGGTGTATTTCTGACACAAAGAAAAGGAACCTTCCGAGTTGCAATTTTCTGAAGTTATACTCTTGGATCTGTATCAGACTTTCGCAAGATGTGGGGCTGCGATATAAAATAAGGATGAGGAGGAGGAGATGAGAATTCGAACCTCGGTGATGCGTATCAGCACCTTTTTGATACCGGGTCAGCTGCACCAGAAGTTAAGGTTGGGAATTTGCAAAGCTCCATAATTTGCACCATTGGTGTAGACTCCAGTCCCCATTTAATACGCAAAGCACCCTCTCGAAGGTAAGAATTTAATTATTTTAAACAACTTCTTCAAATTGTTTGGGCTGGATTAATTGGAAACACTTTAGAAGGACGGCACGTTCTTCCGCAAACAGTTAATTCCCATTACTACCTGGACCTTCTTAGAGAATGATT
The DNA here is from genome assembly GCA_963576555.1 of Ferdinandea cuprea. Taxonomy (NCBI): domain Eukaryota; kingdom Metazoa; phylum Arthropoda; class Insecta; order Diptera; family Syrphidae; genus Ferdinandea; species Ferdinandea cuprea. The sequence goes on from OY754960.1 coordinate 8,615,994, forward strand.
GCCGGAGCCCATTGCAAGGGTCGTAAGCCTTATGCTATTTAAGGCTGCACAGTCGCAAAGCAAGTGACGAACATACTCAATTTATTCAACATCCCTGCAACTTTTACAGTAGCCGATGCGCAGTGACCCGTAATGACTCCTATAAGTACTCGGATGTCCTTGCGGTTTAGTCCTTTGGTGACAGCTGGCCATAGCTCTTTTGTGTGTCTGCACGTGTAGATTTGTGTCCAACGTAGGCGATTAGTTCTACTCAAGGATTCGGTATCGTTTTTAGGTGCGATAGCACTAAGCGGGGTTTTAACTGATTCAGGTGCCAGTGATGCATTCATTTCTGAACCTGATCTTGCCAGCTTTCTCGTTTACCGGCCCTGTACCCAGCACAGGGTTACTGTGTTGACAGCTGATAACTCGTCTAACGATTTCACCACATCTGATAAACGGCTTTTATAGCCGTTTGACTATCAGAGTAGATGGTGATCGTCCTGTTGGCCAGGCCTGGAAAACGCTACAGTCGTCATTTATTCTGAAGGATTTGCTTAATCCTAGGGTCTCGCAGAAGATGCCTGCGTCTGTACCGATATCCATTTTGGAACCGTCGGATGGCGAGCTCTTAATTTTCCGTTACTACATTCTCATCCCAGTTAGGGATAAAGTAGTTAGCACTACCCGGAGTACTCCGGTATTCTGATTTTGAATCCCCTCTTGAAGGTGAATGCCGAGAGTAGATAGTCTGTTATTGATGTGCTTGCAGTGGAGCACCATTTGAGTTCTACAAAGGCGTGCCCGTAAGGTTATCGATACCAATGTCTACACTCTCCAAGTCTGACTGCCGTTTTAGCCGCATTGCTGCTGCAGTAAATGTGCAATGACACGAGATCGAGTAATATTTCCAGAGCTTCAGTGAGTGTCGTCCTTAGGGACCCTGTTATACCCATGCAATGTATCATGTGTGGTTTAAGTCCCCACTTGCTGCCGAATGTTCTGCGAATATCCTGACTTAACACGAATGGGTTTTTCTTCACATTGATCGCCCCAAGCGGTCTGTAGTCTTTCCTTATATTTTTATTTAAATTTCTTTTCCTATATTCCCTTTGAGAGAGGATGGGTAAAGGAGGAAAGGAATGACGGACTTTCTCTCCAATTATTCCCCGATTTTAGAAATCATTTTTATAAAAAAAACCTTTCCGGATTCCGGATAAATATAGCTTACTTATGGAAGAAGAAGGATAGAGGTAAAGGAGGATTGCGTTCGTGGGCTATCATTAGCACTTCTCGATCGATTGTGTTGGTGACATCCTCTGGATCAGTGCAGCATAGTAATTAATATCTGGGGCTATTCGGCATTGTAGTGGTACCACCCTTCAGGTTAGTTGAGGTTCCTAAGTGATTTTACTACAAGCGAATGGAATCGCGGCCATTACCTGTAGTTTATATTAAAATGGGAACCAAAATAAAATAAACTCAAAGTACTGGTGTTGCTCGTACTAGATGTGATAGATGGCAAAGCACGTAGTCACGCTATGGCCTGACCTCACTCGTCAAGTGGTCAAAACTAACCTCTGTCCTAAACTGGGCAATTAATACATTCTCTCCGTTCAAATCCCCTGGATGCGACGGTATTTTTCCAATCATGCTCCAGAAAGCTAACAATAAGACCATTATTTCACCGATCTTAAAAAGACTTTTCATTCAGAGTCTGGAATGCGGCTACATTCCGAAAACCTGGCGAGAGGTTAGGGTCGTCTTCATTCCGATGGCGGGGAAATCCAGCCACACTACCGCCAAGGACTTCAGGCCTAAAAACTAATGAACGTCTTTATCCGCAGTCGATTAGATTACAGTGCGATTTCCTCTGCCCAACATGCTTACATCAAAGGCAAAGGGGAGGAAACCGCACTGCATGAGGTCGTTAACACTATAGAGAAGTCATTAAAAGATAAAGAATATACACTGGCGGCTTTCTTGGATATTGAAGGTGTCTTCAATAATGTCAAAACATGCGCAGTCAAGAGAGCACTACGGAATTCAAATGTTGATCAATCTTTTACTAATGTGATTATAAATCTACTTAGTGAAAGGAACATCAACGCGAAAATAGGTGACACTGAACTTAGAGTAACTGTACTCTGGGTACTTGTCATTAATGAAATATTAATCAGATTTAAGAATATGGTGGTCACGGTAGCGGCATACGCAGATGATGTAGTTTTGCTTGCAAAAGGAAAATTCCTACAAACCATAAGTGACCTCCTAGGTCATTAAGAACACTTAGTAAAGGGTGATCCATTTCGAGGTTCCCTAAAATTCAAATTTAATGGAGAATGTTTATTATCATTTGAAAGAACATTCTTTGGCATTTATTTTTTGAAGATTATGTCTATCAAATGTTGGCCGTTGCTACGTCGCAGATGGTCCATCCGTTGAGTCCAATTTTCGATCACTCGTTCGAGCATTTCGACTGTTAACTGGCGAATGACACGCATGATGTTTTCCTCCAAGGCCTGAATCGAAGCGGGTTTGTCGGCATAAGCTTTTGACTTTACATATCCCCACAGGAAAAAGTCTAACGGTGTGATATCACACGATCTTGAAATTATGTGCTCACCGAAATGTTCTCTCAATAAGTCCATTGATTGATGCGATGTGTGGGAAGTGGCGCCGTCTTGCTGAAACCAAATGTCGCCGAGAACACGAGCTTCAATTTCAGGCATCAAATAGTCGGTTATCATGGCACGATAACGGTCACCATTGACGGTTACGTTCGCACCGGCATAATTTTTAAAGAAATATGGACCGATGATTCCACCGGCCCACAAACCACACCAAACCGTTGTTTTTTCTGGATGAAGTGGCAGTTCTTCAATCTCTTCAGGTTGCTCTTCGTCCCAAATGCGGCAATTTTGTTTGTTTACATACCCATTGAGCCAGAAATGGGCCTCATCGCTAAACAAAATTTGCCTCGAAAACGTCGGATCTTCTTGGAACTTTTCAAGAGCCCATAGAGCGAAGCGATGTCGCTTGGGAAGGTCGAGCGGCTTTAGTTGTTAAGATCTTGACGTAAAATGCGCCAAGTCGTTCCATACGTCAGTCCGAGTTGCTGCGAACGGCGCCGAATCGACTCTCTACGGTCTTCGTGTACACTCTCAGCTACGGCCGCTATATTTTCTTCACAGCGTGCTGGACGAATATATTATCCAATAATGAATGCTGGGTCTCAAAATGGGTGATGGTGTTGCGAATAGTACGCTCAGTAGGCCGGTTCTGTTGACCATAAGTTGAGCGAAGTGCACGAAACACATTCCTCACAGAACGTGAATTTTCATAATAAAGTTAAACAATTTGTAAACGTTGTTCACGCGTAAGTCTTTCCATTATGAAATGCCAAACAATGCCAAACAAAAATAACATGACAGCATGACACGACTCACACGTGATCTGTCAAAAAAGGCTATTGAAAAAAGTATCTCTATTTGGATCACCCGTTACATGGACAAAGCAATGCGGGCTTGGCGTCAACCCCCAAAAAACTGAGCTGAGTGGAATAATACCACAATTCCAGCCACCAACTCTTCAAGGAATACCTCTAAAGGTGACGGACAGGGCGAAAAACCTGGGTATGATCCTAGACAGGAAACTTAATTGGAAGCCGAATGTCAATGAAAGAGTGAAAAAAGCAGCTAACGCTTTCTACGTATGTATATCTTGTGGGTGTACACGGCGATCGTGCAGCCAATACTCACATATGGCAGCGTAGTCTGGTGGCAAGGCGACCAATCTCAAGGCAATGACAAGGATACAAAGACTAGCATATATAGGAACAACCAGCGCAATGAGAACCACACCTGGCAGGTTTGGAGGCAGTTCTCAATCTAACTCCTCTGGACCTATACATAGAAGAATCTGCAACCAAAAGTGCCTTGAGGATTAGTCAAACTAATACATGGAACCCATCCAATTTCGGGCACGCACAAATTCTAGAGAAAAACGTTGGGAATAATGTCACTTCTGACTACATGTCTCCCCAACTGAACTTTGATAGACTCTTTACCTGCTCCTTTCCGAGCAGAGGTGAATGGATAACAGATGAACCCACAAAGCGGAAAAAGATGGAATGTGGAACCGGTGCTGGTATATTCTGTGAGGAATTGAATATACACTGCTCCATCAGGCTTCCTGATAGCAGTAGTGTCTTCCAAGCAGAGATTCTGGCAATCGCGGAAGCGGCCCGAATGGTGTCATTGCTGGAAATACCACGTAATGATATTACCATTTTCATTGACAGCCAGGCGGCTATATGAGCAATTTCTGCTATAGAAATTAAATCAAAGCTAGTTCACCGCTATCGCGAAGAGCTTAAGGTTCTTTGTTCGCAGAACTCCACGAATCTCTGCTGGGTCCCTGGACATAGTGACAAAGCCGGCAATGAGATTGCTGATGAACTGGCGAGAAAGGGGTCCGCAATGGATAAAGATAGAGCACTACAGTCGATCAAGCCTCCGCTATGTAATCTCAGAGAACGAGGTGGAAAGCACTAACTACCTGTGAAGTATCTCGGAAGCTATGGCCAGCATATGACAAAGGCCGAACATTCAAACTTCTACAGTTCGATAGGCCATCGCTGTATAAGCTGGTAGCGGCTCTAACGGGTCATAACTTCTTAAGAAATCACATGATGAAACTAAATCTCAAGGACGACGATATTTGTAGAGGTTGCGGAGACGATGAGGTCCATGAGGACACACCTCACTTCCGTCGAGCCTCTGTCACTTGAGTAAACAGAACACTTGGGAGTTTTTACTTCCATGATTTACGAGAACTTTCTGATGTTACACTTTCTAATCTTTACAGGTTCTTGAGGACTTCAGGATGGCTGGGCGGAGTCGGGTAAATGCAAGAAGGATGACACAAGCTGACCATCAACAACACCGACGATTAACCCCCAACAAAAGGGAATCACAATGGGTCCACAAGGACCTGAGTATGGTATAGTAGGGTCTACCCTGCTCTACCAACCCACATACCTAACCTAACCTAACCTCTGTCCTAATCCAAGTGAAGACAAGTGAAGTCGTCAACTTTTTTTTCACACCTATCACTCCATATACCAGTCCCATCCTTAAATCAAACTCAATCAACTTTCCACACGCGAGACAGGTGCTAACACATGACGGCAACACATAGATTTTGCCACTTACATATCCTTCACTATTCTAGTCATTCAGTTCACCGCTTAAAGATACAAACTTTCTATGAGAAAGTCGCAGTTAGTTTTTGTTTTTATTTTTTTTTATTACAAAGTTTGTTCTTATAAACGTCAACATGAACTTCAATGCACACGAAGTAGAGGATACACGATCCTGTATGTCATGTATTTATGAGCAAATCACCATGATATACTCCGTGTGGTTGGATTTATGCACTCTCAAAATGAATGACACCGAGTTCTACTTCTCTACCTCGTGCACCGCACCGGCTCCAGGTGACACCGGCTCCCTATTCCTCGCCTCGCATTCATGCAACTCTCGAGTAAATATTTCATGGCGCGCGTAATTCTGTTCCACTAGGGCTGGGTAAATACCGATGAAAAGGACTCGCGCTACAAATGCGTTGAATTGAAAAGCGCTTCGTAGAAGAAAATTTACATAAATGGGTAACTTAATTAGTTAGTTGAACGTTGAATTTACATGTTGTTTGTGCCTCATTAGCTGCTGTTGCTGAATGTTGCGAATGGATACTACGCCTCAGCTCAGGTAGAATGTCTAAAAACGAGAACGGTTTTGCTGAAATTTATATTTTAATCCTTGTCAATTGCGGAATGCATGTCGAGTTGTGTGCAGGTAGTAACTGTCGGGCTAATTCATGTTTGCAGAATGAGCTACATGTGTTTCTGTAAATGTTATGATCCCACAACAAAGACAATAAAGATACTTTGGTTGTTAGTTGATGAATTTCTCTCTCTAATTGGATTCCGCCACAGTAAATAAATTTTGAATTTAATTTACGCTGACGGCACTGAGTGCATTTTCTATAAAATTGTGAAATACGATTTCGTGCTGCCAACCAAAGCCGCTAAAGTAAATTTGCCAACTAAAAACTGAATATTTTCAAATTGATTCGATTTGCATTCTCTTTTATGATTTCGATAGTGGGATATTTCACATCCACCACACTCAGCGCTAAAAGCAATACACTTCATCGGAATGTGACAAAATTTACCAGTACCCGAGGCGTATACGTAACGTTTCCTATCCGTCGTCGTCGTCGTCGCTGGAAGCATTATTTGAGCTCTGTCTCAGTGTCTCACTGAATTGGTTGTACATATTTCTTTAGCGAAACCGGATTTGAGAGCACCCGCTTAGCACGTATCATTGTTGCACATTCCTCCGGGCTTCCTCTCTCAATATGTGCAACACACACAGTCACAGACAATGGCATTGGCATGGTGTGCATTCATGGATGCATGCGCCCAAGCTGAATCCGGAGGCAGGAATGATTGCTAATACAACGAATGATGAAGACTGAAGGAATTGTGTATGGGAATCAATTGAATTTATTTTGTTCTCTGCTGGTGATTGTATGATTGTATGGGGATGCACTTGCGAAATCTGAGAAGGCGAAATTGGAATTTGAGATACATTTCATTGGCATTGCCGAATGGTTTGTGCTTAAATTTGGCTCTAGTACTCATGCATGGATGCTTCGATAAAGCTATATTATCCATCATGAATCCAAGACTTCCCGTTGAATGCCACTCGACGACGACGGGGAGAATCTGATTTGATTTTATGTCGAAATCAAATTGTTAAGAGAGGATAATATTTGGGAACGAATATCCCAGCGTGTAGGGAGATTAAATTGATATAATTTATAATTGCGGCTATAGTGATTGTGTTTGGCTGCATTGAGGTCGAACCGGCGAACCCCACACGCGGACCAGTAGGAGTGCGGTAAATCGTGATCATAATCTCGTCGTTAAATGGAGCGAAAAGAAAACGAGGATCTTAAAAACCTTCGTATACCGAAAGATCTCGAGACAACGTCGAACTGTGCAGCAACGGAATATTTCACGGACGAAGAAGAACTTGCCCGCGAAACCAATCCGGCCGTTAAAAAAGGACCTAGCAAAAAGCGTAAGGCTGTAACCTCACCCGAAGTCCTACAGGAAAAATGTAAGGCCGCTGTAACAAACAAGATAAAAACTCAAGCGAAACATCGCCCTCCACCCGCAATAAATGTCGTCGGGATAGAGGACTACGAAAAACCTCGTAACCTTCTCAAAAATACGCTGAAGACGAAGTACAATATAATCTCACGCCGAAACAACGTGTTTAAAAATCAACGTAGAGGATTCTGATTCTTACCGAACACTGTCTCTTAAATTAAACACAGATAATATCCAATGGTTTACTTATGAAAATAAGTACGAAAAACCGATGCGAGTCATCGTTAGGGGACTCCACCCGACCTGCATAAAAGAAGATATTATGGAAGACGTGCAAACACAAGGCCTAAAAATTATTGACGCCGTGATTATTATCAAGAAGGAAAAGTAATGCACGGAAGGAGATAAAGATATCGTTATCAAACGCGGCCTTCCACTATTTATGCTCACCTTTGATAGGAGTGAGAATGTGGAGGATATTTTCAAAATCAAGACAATCCTAACTATAAAGGTCAAAATCGAGCCAATGCGTAAGCGAAGGAGAACGGTACCTCAGTGCAAACGTTGCCAAGGTTTTAACCACACGAAGGTATACTGCCAGAAAGAACCACGGTGCGTTAAATGTGCCGGTAAACATCTCTCGAAAGAGTGCGAAAAAACCAAGCAGGTCCCAGCGGTCTGCGCAAATAGTACGAAAAACCACCCAGCGAATTATAGAGGTTGCGAAACCGCGAAAGAACTACAAAAAAGACGCGACACTCTGAAGAAACCGGTACATCCAGACCCAAGCTTAAATTATCATAAAACCGATAATCCGAAAACCGCTAGGGCAGTCAAAAGGACGAAACCGGTACACGAAAATAAAGAAATTGTACAACAGAATGTCGCTGGACCAAGTACAAAGAAAAATCCGGCATTGGTGGATGCGAGATCATACGCGCAAATCGCGATACATGGAGACCAGTCAAGATCAGATACAACAGATCCGATCCGCCAATTATTAACTGTGATATTAGAAAAACTTGAGCAGCAAAGCAAGATTAATCAAGTTATATTTGACAAATTGAGCAAGCCCGAGTTCAAACCTCGCAAGACTAATAACAAAACATAGAGCGCGTAAGAGATAGCAACAATCCCGCGCACCCCCTGATAAAACTTATCTGAACCATCTTTGCAACAAACTTAAAATTGAACTACAGGATCTAAGAAATCTCGAAACTTCAACTTACCTAGAAGGCTTGACTGCTGAAAAGAGCTCACTTCTGCTACTCACTTTGAGTAAAGCCTTGGGGTCCATAAGGAAACCAAAAATGCACTTGCCACCAATAAGAAAAGAAAACCGCGAATGGGCAAAAGGAGACAAAGAGAAAGCGGATTTATTTGCCGAGCATCTAGAAGAAATATTCAGGCCGTTCGATGGACGACCTTTAAACGAAGAACCGAATGCTCATACGCGATCCGACAACTATAAAGTAAAAGCCGTTTCTCTGTCCGAGCTTCGAATGACAATAAGAAAGTTGAAAAATAACAAAGCTCCAGGATACGATCTAATCACTGGCGAAGTTCTGAGGGAGCTACCGAAAAGAGCACTAGTTAAGCTGCTGTACATTATAAATGCTTCTCTGAGACTTTCATATGTTTCAAGACAATGGAAAGTAGCCAAAGTCATTATGGTTCCGAAGCCAGGGAAGAATACAAATGATAAGAAATCATATAGACCTATTTCGCTACTGCCGATAATATCTAAGGTTTATGAGAAACTTCTGCTAAAACGATTACAACCAGTAATTGAAGAAATACGCTTGATATCAGATCATCAATTTGGCTTCCGGGTCAAACATTCCACAATCGATCAGGTTTATCGAATAACAAATGAAATTGAAAAAGCTCTAGAATGCAAAAAGATTTGCTCTAGCGCTTTTCTCGACGTATCGCAAGCCTTCGACAAAGTATGGCATGAAGGCCTAATGTATAATCTAAGGACAATCCTACCGGAAAAATTACACAAAATATTGAAATCCTACCTTAAAAACAGACTCTTTCGTGTTAGACATGAGACTGAACTATCGGAATTCAAGGAAATCCACGCCGGTGTTCCGCAAGGAAGCGTTCTCAGCCCAATATTATTCCTGCTCTACACAAGAGATATACCACAAGATGAAGGGACCATCGTAGCAACGTTCGCAGACGATACGGCTATCCTCGCAATGGATGAGTCAGTCGAATCATCAACTGGAAAACTCGAACGGGCTCTTAATAAAGTACGCGAGTGGACAAAGACCTGGCGAATTGCCCTTAACGCGACCAAGCCGACGCATGCAATTTCACGTACAAAAGGATAAACAACTTACCTGTCTTTATTAACTCGGTACAAATACCATAGGCAAACGATACAACAAACTGCTCCTGTATAAGCAAGCGTTGAAACCTTCTTGGACATACGGTATACAACTTTGGGGTTGTACCAAACCGAGCAATATGGCTATAATACAAACATTCCAAAACAAAACGCTAAGAGCAATCGTGAATGCTCCATGGTATATAAGGAATAGTGATATTCACAGAGATCTAGGAATTGCTACCGTGAGTAACGAAGTAACAAATTTTGCTCGCAAACTTCGTACTCGCATTCATGGTCACTGCAATAATGAAATAATTCGTACTCTGGACGTGACATACCTTGAGCGCCGACTACAAAGAACAAGACCGTTCGACCTAGCGCCATAAGGAAAAACCGCATGTAGTGACGGTATTAGTAGGTGCGTTCGCTGGAAAGCTACCTACCAAACGAGATTAACACTACAGAAGTGTAAACTACTTGTTAAGGTAAATTAGTCGTAGTCATCACTAAAAATGAAAAAATTAGAGGAACAAAATTTCTCACTACTATGAGCGCGCGCGACCGGTTCTCATATTGCCTCTCTGAGGGGTGAGGTTTAGCACGTAGGCAGACTAGATATATCTGAATCGGGCATAATCAATGGTACGGGCCATTGGTATCTTCTGAAAATTACTCACCTCTTGGCGCAACCAAAAAATAAATGCTTAAGAGCGTGTCTTTTAGCCGAAGATAAGGCAGCATGACAGCAGTAACAAAGCTTGGTCTAATTAGAAGTTCCAGAATCCGAGGAAGCCTTCACGTCAAAGAACTCAATTGGTATTGTCATGTTCAAAGAAGGGATCCTACGAACCCCGTCAAAAAGGCAATGGCAATCAACCTTCCCTTACAATCGCAAAGAGAGGCAGGGCTAAAAACTCCTGGATCACATAAATGCAGAAACATCAGCATTTGATTGGCATCAATGATCAAGTGATCCAAAATCGGGATGCCTGCTGATATTTTTTGAGGTCGAACCGGCGAACCCCACAGGCGGACCAGTAGGAATGCAGTGAAGTGGGAGGGTTATGATTCCTATCTCGTCGTGATCAGAATCTCATCGTTAAATGGAGAGAGAAGAAGAAGAAGATAAGGCAGCGTAATAGATTCCCCTTTATTAGTTTTTCGTAAAAACCTTTATCGATCAAAAATGGCCCAAAATTCCGCGGATCCCAAACTTTTGTGCCCAGCAGTTAGGAGACCATTTTAATAACTTATTTAATACATGGCCAATTTACAGCTTCCCTTCCCTTCTTTGCAGATGAATTTCTAGATGTAGCACTCAGAATTAAGTGTCAGGCGAAGACAGCTTCCCGTTCAAGTACTACGAAAACTGTAGAAATGATTAGTAGCCCTTTTAGAGGAATTTAATTCAAGTATTGAAACGGCAAATATCAAAGAACGCTTTAGGAAAGCAATCACTTTAGTAAAATTGTTTAGTGCGTTGCTGTTTAACCGGCTTTCGAGATGGAATGAACAAATGAGGGCATAGGTCAACTCATTCAACTGTTGATCAAGTATTCGCGCTTCTTCATATTGCTGAAATATACCGAAAAGTAATAGAAAAATTAAGAAAATTCTGCGGTCTGTCCATTGAAACCGATAAACAACAAAAATCGTTCTTAGAACGAGCTAAACTTGTGGCTTCGTTGGCGTTGTGGATTGTATGTGGGCTTGCTTGACCAACATATAAAGGGTGGGCCGTCTAGTGGTTTCTTTCTAAATAAAAGGTTATTTTGACACTGGCAGCTGTTTCCCGCACGAAATATTGACAGAAAGTCAGTATCATACCTCAATTTTTTTTTTTTCAATTTTAAATCCATTTTTTATTTTCTCTAAGTAAAGCTTATAAACTAGACAAAAATGATTAATGATGATTCTACAGAGGCGCATGCGCCACTGAGGGCCGATTGACACCGAAATGCATCGGTCGACTCTCAGGAACACCACACCTTGCAGCCGACATGCCCAGCACAGCAAACCTACTTACAACTTAAGTCTACTTATAACTACGAGGAGTTACCTTATGGTAACGCACCGATCTGGAAAGGTATGTCGACCTCTAGCACCAATATTCGGTGAATTGTGTGTCCGTATCAATTCAGTATCATACCTCCTCGAAACGATATGAGTCGCTTTACGCTTGAACAGCTTTGGGAAATATTGAAAACTTATTTCCAGAGTGAGTGCTGTGTAGCCCAAACAGTGTGTTTTTTTGAAAACAAGTTTTGGCCGAAATGAAGCACCCACCGCGCCTGCTGTACGCAAGTTTGTGCAAAAGGTTCGTGAGACTGTGTACTGTACTGAAATTGAAGACATGGATTTGGATGAGCTCTGGTTCATGCCGGATGGCGCGCCATGCCACTATCGATCTTTTGGGCACCTGCGATTTGACCCCTTTAGTTTTTTGTGGGGAACCGGTCCGAAGGACCGATGTTATGCCAACAATCCGGAAACGATTCCAAAACTTTAGGCCTATATCATCGTCAAATCGAGCTACAGCCCGAAACCATTAACAAGATCTTGCAAAATTAGAGTGACAGAATGCAGTACTGCGAACCCCGCGGAGGCAGCCGCTTGAACGACGTTAAAGCCCTAATAAAGCCTTAATACATGGAAAAAATTTAGTATTTATCATTTGGCCCACCCTGTACACCAGAACCACACAAAGGAAGCTGATGATCGTTCGTGGAAAGCCTCGAAACAGCTGTAATTGTAGTCTTCATTGTTCATAGTGGCAATCACAAGTTTTTGTTTCATTCAAATATTCGGAATAAAGCATCGCAGACTTTTGTGCAGCCTTTGATCTCATAGCTGGCACTTTTTTTATATAATTTGCAAGAAAAATGGAAATTTCAAGCAAAATTATTAACATTCTAAGAGCTCTTTTACGATAAAAACTTGGCGATAGTCTGGGACGGAAGTTGCGTGTCAAATGAATTTTAAACATACAGTATTGTGCAAAACCTAAGCAACTTTTCCTACTCTCATGTAAAAAGTTGTCTTCCACTTTTAAAAATACTTCCCGGTAAACTGTAAATATATTTGTTTACATATTTGCATGTGTCCTCAAAATCCCCCAAACAAAGTTTTTAATTTTCATTTATTAACAGTAAATAAAAAAAATAAATCAAAATCAGTTCAAAAAACAGCTGTGCAAAACCTAAGCAACTTCGAGTTTGCTAAAACAGTTCTTGTTATTACCACAAATTTAACGGCATTTTTAAAGTGAGTTTTTCCATGACGCAATGTGTAAAGTTAATTTTGCTCAATTGTGGGTAGAGATTGCTATCGGGTAGTCATTCACAGTCATTTTCAATATGGAGCGCGCTAAATATGATAAAACCTTCACCTAAAAATAATCAACCTATATAAACAAAGTGTATCACAGTCAAAAATTGCAAAAATATTCGGAATTAATAAATCCATAGTTCCACGTTTGATTAAAAAATATAAAGCTACCTTAAAGCTTAGAAAATAATAATGTAGGAGGAAGGCCGCGTAAACCAACTGCACGGGAGGATAGGAAAATAACGAGATTAATCAAATAAAATCCCTTTATTTCCTCTCGGGAAATATTGTCGACTTTGAATTTGAACGTTAACTCCAGTACGGTTCGTAGACGGGCTCTTGAAGCTGATCTTAAAAGTTATTCAGTGTTGAAGAAACCTATGCTTACGAAGAAGCATGTACAGAAAAGGATTATTGATAAAATTGTTTTTTGAATTGAAATAATCTTTTCTTTAAAACACTTTACAGGTTGAATTTTGCTAAAAAATGTGTTATTCAGTGATGAATGTAAATTTAACCTGTGGAACACTGATGGCATACAATACGTTAGGCGTACGCCCAAGCAAAGACTTAATCCACGCTTCTGTAAAAGTACACTGAAGCATGGGGGTGGAAGTGTTATGATATGGACATGCTATTCTGGTTATGGTGTTGGTCCTTTTCATGAAATAGGGGGCATAATGCATCGTTTTGTTTTCAAGGATATTTTGATGCTGCCGTATGCCGAATGAAATATTCCACTTTCTTGGGTATTCCAACATGACAACGACCCGAAGCATACTTCAAAAATGGTCAAGGAGTGGCTAAAAGACCATCGGATTGAAGTTCTTGATTGGCCTGCACAGTCGCCGGATTTGAATCCGATTGAAAATTTATTCGGGATTCTTAAACGTCGCATTGGAACAATACAGTGCAAAAACCAAATGGAGTTGATAAATTTATTGAAAATACAGTGGGAAAACATATCAGCAGCTATTATTTCTAATTTATTTGAGTCGATGCCTTGTAGATGTGCTGACGGATATTCAGCATAAAAAATAACGGATATTATACAAAATATTAAAAGAGTTGCTTAGGTTTTGCACAATACTGTAAATTTATTAAGACTCTTGTTGTTTATTAATGATATAACGGACAACGTTAGGGGTGGAATTTGGTGGAAATATACTGTCGTGGATACTTTTTATGTTCCGATCTCTGCCATCGCTATGATTACAATAAGTCTAATTGTAAGGTTTTTAAAAAAAATCGACATTATGAGAAATCAGTCTATATAGGAATTTTTTGCTTAACAATTTAAACTTAGGTCTATTTTCCATACATGAGGATATGTGTCTTATTTATTTTTTTAAATTTGAGGCACTTTTCTTCTTTCACAACTTTGATTTTCTAAAAACGCAGAAAATAGAGTGTTGTTGCACGATTACAGAGGATGCCTGTACTTATCTTTACTCAAAACATGACTTTTGGCTCTTAGGACATTTTTGCTTAATACCGCAGTATTTGCCTTAAAGTACGCAGATGGTTGTGCTCCAATATCCGAAACGGTAAACAACATGCAGCTCATGATAAGCCAACTGTCAGAATACTGCAAGAAGTGGGCCTTGTCGGTTAATTAATTGAAGACAAAAATGGTGACAAGAAGTGGAGGTGGAAGGTTCTCGAGAAATGAGAAATGTAATCGTTGAAGAGTATAAGTATCTGGGAGTTCTATACCTTACCATGAACAAACACTTTGAAACCAAATTATCAGAAGCAAAGTATGAATTAAGGATGGTGTACATGTATCAATAATAAGTTTGTAGACCACAGTTCAAAGCTAAGAATAATATGTGCATCTGCAACATCTATAATTTACGGGGCTTAGGTAGATTCTCCCTACTTGATATTGTAGTAATGCGCTACTGCAATAAAAGAGTGTTCACTTAAGCTAGAAAGCAATTGTGATCTCATCTTAAGTATTTTAGTAAACGCGCCTAGGTAAATGCTCTGAGAAACCCCCAGTTACATGACTTATCTTGAGACTGGGATGGCTCCTTTCTTTCTTGAAACATTAAAACTGCACTTCACTATAAGTGTTAGTCCACCTTCGTTCAACAAAAAACAACTGTGTTAGTGAATGGATTAAACCAGCAAGCAATTGTGGTTTCATCCTTAGTATTCCAGTAAACGACCAGAAAAAAGCTATGAGAACTCAATTTCTAAAAAATATTGAAAAAGAAATGGAGCTCTATACGCTCTATGCTGATTGAAATTTAAATTACAATTTAAGAGAAGAAGCATACTTCAACAATTTATGTGGGCAGTCAAACAGCACATGGCTCCAACCTTTTAACACAGATTGGCTCTTGGCACTCAGGGCTACGTCATCACTCAGTTCGATACTGCATTATCGGATACATGGCTAAAAGGCTAGGGCTCTTCGCAAATGACTTCTGAAGAACCTGCAGAGACGAAGAGGAAATAGAATCCGTGCAACATCTTCTAAGCCACTGCCCAGCTCTACAGGAAAGCCGCTCAACCTGCATGGGAGCACGGTTTTTCTAAAGTTTGGACGACTTGGCTAGGGTACCTCTATCAGACATAAAACTACTTCTCAACAGATCGAAGTGATTTTGTTAGCAACATGTCCTTATATGTACAAACAGGGTACTCAGTTTTGTGCAGCCCTCCTAACCTAACATACTTCATAAACAGTTAATCAACTGATAAAATAAAAGTTGGAATGAACTTTCAATCTTATGTGGACCCTGAAGAGCTTCGAACGACGTTCTTTAGATCAAATGCCCTATGGTTGGAGGCCACGACTCACATGGAAATGTCAATTTGGTAGACGGTATTTATCCTACAAGGCTTATAATTTTTGTAATAAATTTAATCTTAAAAATATCTAACTATTAGTTTAAAACCCGCCAACTTGTAACCCCACATTTACCGCCTCTTGAACGATTCCTCGGACATTCCAAATTCCACTCTGCAGTGAGAATTCCGCCCAACAATCCGAATCAATATGCATTAAATAACGATTGTACAATCCACGTTTTTTTTTCGTATTCAGTAAATAGTTCTTTACGTATCTGCAGAGATGACCATTGTCCAGCATTTGAGCATTGTTCGTATATTTCCTGAATTTGAATTCAACTAACTGCAGCAAAAATGGCGACCCACCTATATATCGTTCGAGAATAAAACCCAGCAGCCAGGACATAAAGACAAATTCGATATTGTTCAATCCAGTGAAACTAAACTGGCAAATACAGATGTTTGTCTGCATTTATGTAATATTTGTAAAGGATGTGTATTCCAAATTTATTTACATATTATATTCAATACGAAAGTAAAGGAGATTTGTGAATGAATTGATATCGACAAACAATAATGCTAACTGTTATAATTGTATCTTAATATGAATAATAGGTTGCTATTGATCTGTTTGCCTTATCGTTACAGCATGGGAAATATTGTTTTCTTTGGGAGTTGTGTTTTGTGTTGGAAACAATGCCAACGGCAATAATCGCATATGTATGTGTGGCAGGCAAGTTTAATTTTTTCAATATTAATTTAAAGTTTAAGCATCTGTCTTCCAGAAGTTCCAGAATCCGAGGAAGCCTTCACGTCAAAGAACTCAATTGGTATTGTCATGTTCAAAGGAGGGATCCTACGAACCCCGTCAAAAAGGCAATGGCAATCAACGTTCCCTTGCAATCGCAAAGAGAGGCAGGCCTAAAAACTCCTGGATCACATAAATGCAGAAACATCAGCATTTGATTGGCCTCAATGATGAAGTGATCTAAAATCGGGAGGCCTGCAAATATCTTTTGAGTTCGACCCGGCGAACCCCACAGGCGGACCAGTAGGAATGCAGTGAAGAGGGAGGGTTATGATCCCTATAATCCTGATCATAATCTCGTCGTTAAATGGAGAGAAGAAGCATCTGTCTTCACTGTAAACGTCTTAGATTTACGAAACTTTTTTTCAAAAAGGTATACCTGACTGAAATTCCTATACTTAATGTGTTCCCAGCTTTTTTAAACACCATCAGATCTTATTACAAGCAGCTGTCACGAGCAGAAATTTTCCAGCACAAAAAGTGCGCCACAGGCCCATCATTTAGTGCTGGTGTTAGTAAATATATACATATTGGTAACACAAACACAAAAGATATAAAAATTGATTGTTGACAGATTTATAAATTTTCATTTCATCAGCGTACATATGTTTAATATTGCTAGTATCATTTATATGATATGAACAAAATAGGGCCTAAGTGACTTCCCTGAGGAACTCCAAACTGAGCTGTGTAAGATTCAGAAAACGAACCTCTAAATTTGACACGTAATCCCTATCCATGTGTGTGCAGTGGCTAAGAAGTTACGTGCGTTAGACCACTAAGCGAGAGGTTGCTGGTTCAAATTCCGACCTGTACCACCTGAAAGTTTTTATTCGCTGCCCTACCTCTTGCGAACGTTTGACAAACATCCAAGAGTAATGAGAAGCAGTTATGAAAAGCTTCTCAAAAAATGAATTGCCGTTCGGAATCGGCATTGAACTGTATGTCCCTTCCATTCGTGTCTAAAATATATCTTCGCACACACAGTGGTTGGAGGAGCTAGGCTTTGGGTCCTAGATGGCCCGTTTATACTTACTTTACTTAACGGGCTCCCGACCCGTGAAGAGTCGGCTGCCTGAGATACGGCTGCCTTCCACCCTCTGCGATCCCGAGCACGCAGCGCTCTGGCATCCGCGATGACTTGGTCTTTAAAATGGAGGTTCGGTCTTCCTTGTCGTCTCGAACCTGGGGGCTGGGATTCAAAGATCCTCTTAGCTGGAGCGTTGTTGTCCATTCACTCGATGTGGCCGAGCCAATGTAGTCGACGAGTTTTGGCTTTTCGGACTACATCCACATCTTAGTACAGCTCATAGAGTCCGCGGTTGTATCTTCTTCTCCATTTGCCCTCCTCGCACACAGGACCAAATATCCGTCGAAGGATTTTTCTTGCAAAGGATCCCAGTATTAACTCTCCTTTCCTTCTTATCGTCCAGCACTCGGCGCGGTATAGCAGAACTGGCAGGATAAGGGTTCTGTAGAGCATGCACTTTGTCCTTCGAGTTAGGAGTTTTGAACCATTTGTTTTGCCAAACCACTTCACTACTTCAGCAGCGGTTTCCTAGGGTAATTCTTTGACGGATCTCTACTAAGATGTCATTTGTGGAGTTGATGTTTACCCCGAGGTAGATGAACTCCTTAACTACCTCGAAGTTGCTGCTATCAACAGTGACATTTTATCCTAGTCGGTGGACAGATGATTGTTTGTTTGTTGATAGCATATATTTAGTCTTGTCCTTATTCAGATGGCCCGTTTATGCCTAATATTTATTTTAATCCCTACCCATAAGGTATAAATTAACCCATTTTATAAAACCAGGTAGGAAAGCATACGCCCCAAGTTTAAATCTGACTATCCCATAGGGCAGCTGGTCGAAAACCTTAAAGAAGTCCGTGTATATGCAAACGACTTCATTATTATTTTCTGAGGAACTAGAACAGGCACGCAAAAAACATAGCAAATTAGTAACAGTGGACCTGTTTCTTACAAATTTATTGCGAGGTAGAATTTTAATTTTTCGCAGACTATTTGCTCAAAAAGCTTAGGAATACACGAAAGCTTAGAAATTGGTCTGTAATTTGTGATGTCACCACATTTACCCTTTTTAAATATAGCACTTTTCCATAGCTTAGGGAATTTCCAAGTGCTAATGGATAAATAGAACAAATACTTTTCTTTGAATTAACAAACTTCCGGAAACTTTTGGGATAACTTTTTAATGAAAATTCTATATGTTTAAAGGTGAAAGAATAAAATTTTAAATAGAATCAAATAATGATCGAAATCTGATTGAAGGGAGCTTTTTAAATAAATTTTTCAAGCTCTGTTACCTCGATTACGTATCGACTTAAGCTCTCTCGCATACCAAGGGTGGGACCATTTCTCTGTAGATAATTTGTTTACACTCTTGAATTTGTAGACATAAAGGACCAATTTACACTAATTGCAAATCATGAGATTGATGTTGATTTCGAATTAAAATCGAGTCAGTGGGTATTCTATTCGCCTACCTGTTAGTGTGTACGTAATTAATTTCTTCTTGTACTCGCATAAAAGTTGTCATAGATTTACTGCGAAAAAACAAATTTGTGGGAAGCGTCAATAGCCACAAAAATTTACTGTTACGAAGCAAAGAATAGGCTCGCAAAACCTGCAAATTAGGAATGGCTAACGACGGCGGTAGGAAGGACCTGGCAAAAAAAGATGACATGGTGAACTGGGTGAAACTACGACGATCGCTATAGGCAACGAAAAGAGCTTCTATTTGTGTTGGAGATTCTCTTGTAAGCGGAAGACTTTTGTAAGAAATTTTGAGCTTTTGACACTCGAGTGAACGACTTACAGCAATTCGTATCAAAGGTAAATTTGCAGACATCAGCCTGATATATGCGCTCACGCATCAGCAAAGGAAGAGGATTATGATGCCAAGTATGGCATAAAAAGTATGACATTAAAATTCACAGGCAACGCCCTACACGACATTACGTCTGATGGCGGTCACTAGATCCAGTAAACCGTCAACCAGTTGATAATGTTGCGATCGACGTAAGGCACTCTTCAAGTATTTTAGAAATGTAATCATTCAGAGGAGCCAAGATAGACTCGGACCAATAGCTGGTTGCAGGTATATCTACGGGTATCTCAGAAGCCACAATGACAATGACAAAGCCAGAGCCTTTGCCGATTGCGGATCCCTAAGTCGTAATCCCTCAAGATCAGTGGACTGAATGTCTTTGTAAAGGCTGATCGCTTCAGCTTTTAACAGGAAAGTAGTTTTAACATTTTCAAAATTATCATTATCTTGCCGTTCAGTAACACTAGCCTTAGTTGTCAAGAAGTCATAAGAAACACTGGAACTGATTAACAGGGTTTAACAAAACCAACAACCAACCTCCTGATGAGGATGAGGAGTTGCACTAAACAAAGGAACGAGAGCGGCTCGTGTGCTCTTCGACCAAAAGAGGAGGGAATAACATCTCCGGAGAAAAAATTAGGAGCATGAGAAACGCGTGGTTGAGGAACTATAGGGCTCCTTGGAAGTTTAACCAAAAGGTAAAAGATACTCATGCAATCTGTCTAGTGGTAAATAAGGGGAAAACAAGGTACAAGCTGTCAAGAACCCAACATCGTCGATTCGGCCAGAGCGTAACAATCGACGGCTATAACTTTTAAATAATAACGGACTTTGTCTACATCACCTCTGCTTTCACATCTGAAAACACCATCTTTCCTGAAGTCAAACGAAGAATAACGATTGTCAATCGCTGTTTCTTTGGACTGAGAAGGCAACTATGAAGTAAAACCCTCTCCCGAATAACTAGGATCTTGATAGTGCCAGTCGTGTCCAATGGATTTAAAGCATGTACTCTTCCTAAGGCGGATGGACATATCCGTGGTAGTCCCGATAGAAAAAACCTAAGAAAGATGACCTACCATTTTTCGTAGGTTTTTTTTAAGAAGTGAGTTTGCCAATTTTCATGACACATGAAAAGTTCCCAAATAGCGCTGTAGAGCCTACCTCCCAGCGGCCTGTACTTACAGCTAACAGTCTAGCTTTGTTATATTTGGGCCAAGTCTTCCTAGAAGTCAGATTCCTGCACCTGGAATCTGCCCTCGCCTTGAAGTGTGAGGAGATTTGTCTCTTCACGAAGCCCAACGAGGCGAAAAGATATTTGCTCCATTTTGCGTTCGCTATTTTGGAGAAGATAATTCATCTTGCTGTCCAAGTGACTGGTCACGTTTTTAGTCGCGTTCAAGGCTATGCAACAAGATGCTATTCAAAAACATTAAAAAATTAAATGTTAAACAATCAAATACACTGTTCATTGTACGGCTACCGACTGTTGGAGTTTTCTCCAGCTTTCTCACACATTCAAAGACAGTTTCTAACTAATAACCCACAACTTTTTACTTCCTTCAATCAACTTTTGTTTTTCATCTTGGATACGTCAAAGGCCAATATCATTATGCTTCCGAATTCTCCATCACACTTACTCGTACATATTTTTGTGCTCCTTGCAAATGGAAGTGGATAATCCTTTGCCTTCATATAGATTGCTCATCAGCAATGACATCTCCACTGAACCCACTAAATAGAGGTGGAAGAAAGTGCAAAAAAGTATCACCATTTAAGAAAACCCCCTCCCAAAAGTCGCACCTTCTACATGATTTCATGAACATCTTCCTCCAAGTTGAACATCCTTTTTACCAAAGTCCACAGAGAAATCAAGGAAAACTGTGTGTTTCTTCCCAAATAAACATTTTATTATTCCGAAAAAGAGAGGCACAATACCGCTCCCGCTATGCCAATTGCCACAGCCACCCATTTGAACGCTTGCGCACATCGTGCTCTCTCGCATTTCCAAACGCCAAAACGGAACTGGAACCCACTTCCAGTCGAAGGCAAAAACGACACAAAAAGAAGCTACGAACGTCATAAAGGCATCATCTTCACTGTTATACAGAAACATAATTATCCTTAAACGAAAAGTTAGGTCAGTAGTAACATTTGGTCCTTACTGGAAATACGTGTGTGTACCTCGCTCGTTTGAATTATACTTGATGTTGGTTGCTCTCCTCCTCTCTTCTCATAAAAAATAATCAAAAAAAAAAAAACAAATCCCTTTCGCTTTTGCAAGGATACCAATTTGTGTGTCTTTCGTTCCCCCGAAAATAATAACAACAACTCTCCCATAGATTGCAGTGTAAATATATTTTCGAGTGTTTCTCATATATCCCTGGTTAAAAAAAAAATAAAAAATTTATATATAAATTGTGCCCAGTGAAAGTGAACAAAAAGTGACAAAATTAATAAAAAAAAAAAAAACCTTCAAGGATATACTACCGAGGATTATTAACTTTTGTTGGATTATCTCTCGCAGTTGGATATCTCAAAAAAGGATACTTATCCCTAAATGGTTCGTACAGATGGATTATTACATCCAAAAGATAATTTTATTCAACAAGCATCTTATAGAACAATAAAACCATTCAGAATTCAGGTCTCCGTTTCGTTGTCGTCGTTGAGAATAATTCAATTAGTCCCCCCGGATAGATCCTTTCATCTCTGCTTAGGATACACGCATATATGTAACGAACCTATACATCCGCAAGTTCTACTTGTGGACTTAAAGGAAACGAAAAGTAATCATTTTCACGCACTTTGCCATTTTTCTATTCCTTGTTATGGCACTTTGACACTTTGTTATTATGTCAAAGTTCCATTTATCCCTCTCCCCCTCACCGCATTGGGGATTGTTGGCGAAGCAAGGACACTTACGCATCTACACACAACGAGACGACATTGACTTTGTTGTGTATATCTTCATAGGAATTCGAAATGGAAAACTGAATACAAACAATTGTCAACATCCAACCCGACGACCGACGATGATGCCACAACTCGCTCCTCGCAAAAGGATAAACTTTCTTTGTGTGTACAAAACAAAAAGAGTGCAGCTATTTGGGTAGGGAGGGTCGTATCGTCTCACAACATTGTCATCTTTTTTCCTTCTCGGGGACTTGGGACTGTGTGTGCTTTATGACGCGAGAGAGTCTTGTTGAGTGCTTATTCCGCCACGATTAGGGCCATAAATTATTGTTTAACTAGCTAAGGAGCAGGGGTGTCAAATTGGTAATAGCAAAAGAATATGCCCCACCGAGATGTGCAAATGGCAAAAATATGGCGAGTGGATATAGATTTATTTCTAGTTGTCGGCTATTTGCCAGATTAATGTCTCTTGGTTCCGTAAAGGGACTAAAGGTTCTCAATCATAAGTGACTTTTCATGGATCATTTTGTCCGTCCACCTTCACGTCTAGATATTAATTGAAGCATCCATGAGAAGTTTACGACAGTTTATTAATCGAAAACATGAAAATGTTTCCCCTCCAACTATTCGCCCTTAATCCTTTATTTGTAAATCGAATATTGGACATTTTCGACACTACCACTTAGCCGTCATCAGACCCCTTTAGTGATTGCAAGTGTTCACTTGACAGGTCAATTTATTTTTGCATCTGAATTGACCAATTTTCCTGCTCCATTTGCCGGTTAAACTACTTCCTTTGAAAGACTGTCAGTTGCAGGATATGTTTGTTGTTGGTGATTTAAATTGAATTTCCTTTGAATTCACTTTCAAATCTATGAAAATTGATAGTGGCAAAGAAGTCCTGCGTACTTCTAAATACACACCACGCTGAGACTGGTGGGGATAGTGCTGTTGGGAAGATGCAATTTTTAGTTATTGTCATGTTGCATATTGGAGGTGCCAGAGCACTTACAAATTGACAGGTGTTGAACGAAAAGGAAGTTCAATGAAGGATAAAAAAAGCGTGTCGATTCGACAACATTTCTTATTTGAACTTTGAAGGTTTTCTTCTCGAATAGGTACGCAGATATATTTATTCAATAATTGTGTGAATTAAATGTGAATCCAGTTAGTTGTCCTGGCAAACGTTGCTCAACCCTTTCCGGTAGGTGGCGCGTTAGGTTTTATATTATATTAAGTGTCTGGGTTTAAAAGCAGTTTCTGCTATTGAAATAAAATCCAAGCTAGTTCATCGCTGCCTTAAGCTTAAGAGTTTTTGCTAGTAGAACGCCGTAAATGTCTGTTGGGTATCTGGACATAGTTACAAAGCCATGATCGATCAAGCCATCACTCTGCGATCTTAGGAAATGAGTAGAGAACAAGATTCGTAAAAAATCTAACAACACGTGAAACGTACTTACTACCTGTGAAGTATCAAGGAAGCTCCATCAAACTTCTACAGTTTGACAGGTTATCACTGTCTAAGCTGGTAGGGGTCCTAACGGGACATACCTTCCTAAGAAATCACGCACTGAAATTAAATCTCAAGGATGACGATATATGTCGAGGATGTGGCGATGAAGAGGTCCATGAGGACACACCTCACTTCCTCTATCGGTGTCAGAGTTTCGGTCACTTGAGGAACAGAACACTTGAGAGCTACTACATGACCTTTCTGAAGTCTCACTTTTTGATCGTTTTATGTTTCTGAGGATGTCAGGATGGCTGGACGGCGTCGCATAAAGGGACACGAAGCTTTACCATTTCTAACACCAATGGCTAACCTCCTAAAAAAGGGCATCACAATGGGTTCACGAAAGTTAAAAGTTTTGTGGCGAGTGAAAACCGAGGAGCATAGCAATCGGATTCTTAAAAATATAGCCGGGTGCTGATCGTGATAAATAAATCTGTTTTTCTAGTTCTGTTCTAGTAGCATCAAAATCAACCGTTCATAATGATAAAATAGTTCTCTTTGGACTCACATTAACGTCATCTTGCCTTTGTTTTCACTGCCAAGGCAATAACCAAGTGAAAGCGAAATATTTTTCTTTGGAAAGGACAAGGGTGAATGTTATCGTGCTCCTCAAGACACCGGATAAAATCAGATCGGAATCTGGTATTTTTATGTAGCATCAGCCTTCTTCCGGTTCTAGAAAAGTTCTGGGAAGAGTCATGATGGGTAGCTGGACCTCATTGTTTCATTCATGTTGCCTTCACGCCTTGCCGCAGTATGTAAAAGATCAGTTGTTGATTTCAATGGCGCATTCGAGTACCTTGACTGGAACATACATTTGTAAGTTTTTTGCGATGACTAAAAATAGACGAGTTACTTCTCCTACATAAGGACATTTGCGCCCACTCAGTGAGATTTTGGCAGTTTAAAGAGAGCGTCCAAAGGTCCATTTATTTGAATGGATCTTCTTTTGCGGTACCGTAATTAACAACATGAGTGTGTTGCATTTGCTGATGGATTCCCTTATTCCTACTGGGGATCAGATATGAAGTCCGCCATTTTTTAGTTTTGATCAACATCCTCAAAAATTTTATGACGAATGGGAATTGTATTGCGTGTGAAGAAATTGCGCAATTAGCATGAATAAATGTGTTTGGACTTTATACCTTTTTTCATCTTTAATAATTTATTAGACGCCATTTTGTTCGCTTTTTGGGGTCTATTGCATTCCAATGCAGATACTTTAAACTCCTTCGTCTGTCCTCCACATCCAATCCGATTTGTTAATGCTCAGTAAAATGTTATTTCAATTGAAACTTTATTTCCTAAAATTAAGAGTCACAAAAGAGAACTGCAACAAAACTCAACCCTAATAGCAGTTCATATCTTACTCTACTGATCATTGGCAATTAGGGCAGTTACATAATATTTTTCAGTTTCAGTTTGTAACAATAAAAAGGAAATAACGCTACTATGAATCTGGTCACTCTGTATGAAATGCGAACAATTTGTTTGGTAGGCTTAAGATATTACTACTTTCCCGTTGCGACTGGTATTGAAAACGTTCGATTAAAATGAGAAGAAGGTTAAGTAGTATTGTGCCAAAGATCTATAGGGTCCGCCAAATAACTGCTTTTTTTTTGAAAATGCTATAAAAAAAAACTACTGCATATTTTCTCAAATTTTTTCTTTTTTTATTTGAAAGTACAATCCTTCCGGTTAATAATGGAAAATAATTTCATTCAAATGGCTGCCTCGGCTGGCCATGCAGTAGCCTACACGATCGGTCCAATTTTTAAGCACATTATCGATTGTGTGCAGCTGTATTTCACCAATGGCTTCACGAATATTGTCCTTTAAAGCGTCAATTGTCTCTGGCATGTCGGCGTAACACTTATCTTTTACGGCGCCCCACAAATAACAGTCCAACAGTGTCAAATCGCAGCTATGCCTCTGGACCAAAATCCGCACCAAACAGTGACTCATTTTGTGTATATCGGCTTTTCAATGTATGCGTGCGGGATTTCTGTGCCCCAAATGCGACAATTTTGCTTGTTTACATACCCGCCAAGATCAAAATGAGCTTCATCTGAAAAGATGATCTTCTCTAAGTCGATCGCAGGCCCACTTAGCGAAGCGAAAAAAACGCATTCGATGGTCAGTTGGCTTCAAGTCCTGAACCAATTGGACTTTGTATGGCAGCATACCAAGGTCTTTATGCAAAATTCGCTTCACGCACACTTTCTGACACAGCAGCAATTTTCTCGGGTGTACGCACTGTTTTTGGCTTTTCACGCTTTGGTTTATCGATGAGGATGCTAGTTTTTTTCACTTTTTTCACGATAACGAACATACGAAGCTGACGGTGCTTCTCTTCTTCCAAAATCCGTACGCAATTTTCGCACACATTCTGCAACATTACCATGATTTTCAAAGTAATGTCGCAATATTTCCTAGCGTTGTTCAAGCGTATACACAACCATATTCGTTCAGCGGAAGGATAAAACTAATTATCTGTCAAATCAGACCTGAGCTAAGTGTTACCATTCGCGAAATAAGCACTAGTTGACAAAAAAAAACGTTAAATGGCGGACCCTATACTTTTAATGAGCAGCGATCGCAGAGAGCAGTCTACAAAAATAGCTCCTCTAAATGGCAGCTATTTAATCACAAATTTAAAAGTGTAAACACACCCTTAGTGGGTCGAGCGCATCACTCGTCTTTAACTTCATAGAGTGCTGAATTCGATTCCATTTTTGTATACCTGGGTGTCATTCTGATTTTATTATTTTTCTTCTTTTATCGGACAACCATAGAGTAGGAAGTTCGTAATTAAAAAAAAATATATATTTTTTCCATATTGTTCCGCATCTCAACAGACAACAGAATATACTAATCATATAAATAATAACTAAAAAGTCTGTGATTAATGAGCATTTAGTAGTCTAGGCTCTTCACTGCTTACTAATTGCAAAGTTGAACGCTATTAGCTTCCTTGAAAATGAGCAGATACAAGAGCAAAGAACATTTTTTATTATCTTTACTCTCAATTACTGTGGCCACCCCAATGTCAACTTATTGTTCAGTCTTTATTTTTTCAAAAACTGTATAAATCTACTTCCTACTGCATTTATTTAAATTTTCCCGGATTTGCTTCAATTTCACATTTTAAATCCATTTACTTGTCTTGATTACTTCAAATATATATAAAGGGGAAAAACATGTATTTACTTTCATATATGTATGACTTGTCTTTTAGGTAGGTAGGTAAGGCGGTTGCTTCCTGAATATTTGGTATTGTTAAGCACAATTAGTTTTGTTGCCAAAAGCCAGGACCATTGAGAATATCCTAGTGTGCGATAACTAAGTCTGTCGATGCCATGAGTGATGGATGTCGAACTAGCCGCTAGAACGGGCTTGGATCACGGTTGAATCGAAGGCTTTGATTTTGACTATCAACGTAGATAGCCCGCTTTTTAACTTTCTCGTATACATTAGTATACTAAAGAGAAAGTTATTGCGATCGTGCGGAAATTTCGAACTCAAACTGAGTATGACTGATGATAGTACGAGTATAGAGAAGTCTAAAAAAGTGGGTCCGCCAATGCCGTCCGTCGGTCTGTCTGTCTGTCCGGGCGTCGTATGGCGAAACGGTTCGACGCATTTGCTTCAAAGTTCTTGGGGTTACATCTCGCGGCATCTTTTTATTTTTTGCTTTATCTTTTGAAATAACGGTACCTGCCATACAAATTTTTTTGTGAATATCACTTATCACTATTTTTCTCAAAAGTGGTTCCAAGGATTTCGGTCTTTTTTTGTACCAAGGATGTTTAGGATGGGGAAAAAAAAACTGGCAATATCTCGAAAACTAATAGAATAAAATTTGCATACCTCGATTTTTGAAATGATTTCTTTGTCATATAACGATTTTCTTAAATTAAAATTAAATTCGTTTTCTCAAAAATGGCTCTAACGATTTTGATAATTTTTTGTATTCCGAACAATTATGTTTAAAGTGTCCAATGTGCGAAATTACATCAAAATCGTTTTTGAGAAAGTCTAATTTTCCAAAACCTAAAAAGTGATTTAAATACATTTGTCAGCATTAATTTTCGATTTATTTTGCAGTTCAAAAACGCATTTCATGTAGCGAGAAAGTTTCGTATGACGCAGTCGTGCACTTTATTTTTTGATGATATTAAATTCAAAAGTACATTTGCGGCCTCCCTGATAACCCTGAAGATAGTTACTTCAAATTCTTTTGTAACGGTATATGGCACCTCTTCAAACCTGGATGGGAAGCTATAAGAACATTTTTTTTTATTGAATTTTAGTATTATATGCAAGCATGCACAATCATCGATTCAAGACTTTTGTCTACCGCGCAGCATTCGTACTGCAAGGCTAAATCGGTGGAAATGCTGGTACGCTCCATACAATACTCCCTGCATAGTTAAGAGTACCCTGTGAGATGTAACGAAAGCCCACAGAGTGGTGTTCCATCCTCCAACCTTCTTTTGAACTTGGCGGTAACTGAACTACTAACATGCCTGGAAGCGGAGGGTTCCAAAGTAGTCGCAAATGCGGATGACATTGCTATTTCCTTCGCGGGCAAGTACCTCAGTAATATTAAGGATCTTCTCCAAAAATGCTCTTAATAAGCTAGTGAGTTGGGCAGTTGGAGGAGCCTTACGCACGACTCCCTCCGCTGCTGTCGACATTCTGTTTCACTCGAGCCCCTTGATATTTTTAGCAGATAAACGGCGGCAGGTGGCACAACTGTTCAAACCTACGTCATAATGAATCGACAAAGCTATTGGCCATGCTTCCATCCTAAATATAATAGGGGGACTACACAATTCCCCAATTACAATTCGGAAAATCCTTCCATGTTACCATTCCATCCCGATCATTCTGGGATATCTCGTCCATCGTTTCACCAAACTGGTGGGGATCTTTGTTTCACTTTTAGGCAATATCTGTGGCTGCAAGCCATGACCGTCTAAGTTGATTTGCTTTACAGCTTACAGTTTCAATTGTTTACTACTTTAATGGAAAGCAAATGATGAAATTAGTAGTGGTGGTATAGCTTTTTACTCGATAAAATGGTCCAAACATGTCGAATCGAAAACCGATAAAGCGCTGTCGACCTTCTGGCAGTGCAAAGGCACTTTTGGTAGGACATGGGGCTTGTCTCCGAAACGGGTCCTTTGGATCTATACGGCCATGATTAGACCGCTACTCTCATACGCATCAGTTGTTTGGTGGAACAGGCTTTCGCGGAAATGTGTTACTGCTTCTTATGCCAAACTCCATAGAAAGGCATGTCTCGGCTGCACAGGGGCCTTCCCTAGCACCCCTGGCTCTGCTCTAGATGCATTGATGAATCTTCCTCCCCTTGACTTATATATCAAGGGGTGTACGCTAAAGACCATCTTTCGCTTAAAGAGAGGTGGTTTTTGGTACCATGCGCACTGGAATTTTGACGAACTTGCTCGAGAATTATCCTTTGACCCTTGTCTTATGGATATGCCGTCTGATGCAATGACACCAGAAATCCTTCTGCGAAAAAACTACCACGTTAACTTTCCACAGGTAACGGAATGGCTTCGGTCAGACTCTGAACCATGGAGTGAATGCCATCGTATTTTCACGGATGGCTCCAAAACCGGGCAGGGGTCTGGTGCTGGTGTCTTTGTGGAATGCGATGATATACGACTTTACTACAACTTGGTCTGTTGGAGATTTTTGCCATCCTAATGACTATGCGCTATATTGTGAACAACAGGTGGAGGGCTAGAGGCATTTGCATCTGCAGTGATAGCCAAGCTGCATGAAAAGGACCCGAACCTGTGTTGGGTCTGCCTTCTGCCTGCATCTTTAGTCATGTCTTCTATCGATTCTTGGGTTTCTCGTGAACACAAGATTCGGTGGCGCTATTGCGGTGGATGTAGACAGACCAAACTACTGCGCCCGGACATTCGCAAAAGGTCAGCATCTTTTCTTCTATCTCTGAGGAGAATCGACTGTAGGCTGCTTGTAGGCGTTCTTTCGGGCCACCAAGCTTTGCTAAACACTTAAATGTGTTGGGCTTAAGCGACACCACCACCTGTCCTGATTGCGGTGAGGAGGATGACACAACCGAACACTTTCTCTGCAGTTGTCCGGCCTATGCTCGCATCAGGTTGCGGATTTTCGGGGCTGACGTGGTGATTGCTGAACATCATCACTGCAGCTCCATCTCATATTTCTTCGAAAGACGGGATAAATAAGTACATTAATGCAAGGTGTCTGAATGGTAGTACAATAGACCTGTAGTTGTATCTGAGCGCTCCATCGGATAGTAGCAACCTCCGAAAAAAAAGAAAAAGCTTTTTACAGGACCGCGCAAAACAGATCTTATTATGATTGATTTTTCATAAATATTGTGAAACAATTTTCGAGCCTCAGGACTTTTGGTTTCTCTATTTTACTCAGTGTATTTGGCTTTTGTTCATGGCTTCCCATAAATAGAAATACGAACCCAAATAACCTCGACATAACTACGTTGCCTCTATTAACTGTAATTATTGTCACTGTTATCGTTCTATTTCTATGACAGCGATACTATCATAAATAAATAGTCGAAACAAACCAATTTTTTATCAATTAATCCGGCAATAGTCATTCTACCAATATGAACTTTGCTCATGTACATGGCAAACACACTAAAATAACAATATTTATATGTCAGATAGATTAACCTAAACTCTAAGCTGAAATCAATAACCTCCTTAGCATTTGGAAAACGTAAACAATGCATGACCCAAATAATATTTTTTATAAAAACAATGCACACCTTTTTTGTTTGCACATTCAACAATTCTCATCTCATCTCATCTCATCTCATCTGAAGGACTTTTCTACACTCTGCAAACACATATTCGATTCAAAGGACACACTCAATGGCCATTGATGAAATCTACTTATCCTTATACAGGACACGATTTTCATAAAAGACAAAA
Source organism: Ferdinandea cuprea (assembly GCA_963576555.1). Taxonomy (NCBI): domain Eukaryota; kingdom Metazoa; phylum Arthropoda; class Insecta; order Diptera; family Syrphidae; genus Ferdinandea; species Ferdinandea cuprea. The sequence goes on from OY754960.1 coordinate 8,646,698, forward strand.
CAAATGAAATCCTGCAAACCGAAAAAACTATATTGAAAAGTCTCTTTTCTGTACTGCCCCGCTCTCCGCTCCCCGACCAAACTTTGCCAAAGAACAACCAAAGTTGAACCATATTAAAAAAGAAATTCCATGTCCACTTTACTCATGCAAGAGGATGAAATAAAGATGAGATGTGGTATCCATCTCGTCCCTGTAGCTCACTAAAAAATCAGAACAAAAGTGAAGAAAATCAATTGGGAACATTTGTAGTCGAAACATTGAGATTTTTCTAAAATAAAAAAGTTGAACGTCGACAGTCCAACTTGATGTTTGTTTAAGAAGATTCCTTTTGTGTTTAAATTAAAGATTCGAGTAGGTACCTACATGTATGTATGTTGTTGAAATTTAACCCTGCAGAAAGAAGCTTTTGATGAATAAGAGGTTGCTAAGATGGGCTCGTCTTTCGGAGAAATTTACTTGTATAGGTTCTTATCGGGTATTATGGCACGTTGGCTGTACCAAATAATAGGGTGAGGAGATAAAGTTAATGCTGGACAGGAGTTTTGGATGTTGGAAAATATACAAATTTCAACTAAAACTTTGCAGGGACAGAGATAACAAAAACAAACTGAACTATTTCCAGATATAGGATATAAACAAAATAAAGAGCAGTACAGTCATGACCTACATAGAGACAGTAAGTCCCAAAAAAGGCGTATCTTCCTCCCCCTCTTCCTACTGACCAATTGCACTTTCGTCTCTTCGTTCCAAGGTCATGGAAACGTCGGCTTAGAAAATATCTGGAATCCCGAAAACTTTTGAATGGCATATCTTGTCGAAAAGTGGAACTAATCTTTTCCCCACCGTAGTGAAAGCTTGATTGTTGCACTTGATATTTTGAAGTCATTGGACAGAGTTTGGCACCAAGCTTTTTGTCGAAAATGTGTGCATTTGGGATCGATGATACCCCTTTTGGAACGTACAATTCAAAATGCTTTGGACGATTTCAAGTCTGCAACTTACCAAATAAATGCTGGTGTTCCCCAAGGCTACGTTTTGTCTCCTACTCTCTTTCTTATTTTTATAAATGAACTACTGTCTATTACTTTTAATCTTATTCATTTCCTCGCCGATGAAAGTACCACCAGCTTTACATATTCGTTTCCTGGGCAACGCCCCTAATCTTTCGGCGTTGAACTGGAACGGCAATGTATGTTAAGCTCATTAAATTTCGATCTTGACGGCATTCTTAAGCATTATGATGTTTGCTGTCATTAAAACGAAACCCTAACACTCTGCCATTATCCATTAATGGTACTTGCATCGCTGAAACCGAAAGGACTTCCATTCTCGGTATGTGCGTTAATGACAACTTTTGTTTGAATGACCACATATTCGACGTCGCCAAGAACGCTGCGAAATGTCTGGGCTTTTTCAAGCGATGCAAGAAACATTTTATCCCTTCTGATCTGGCAACAATTTATAAGGCGTTTATTTGCCCCAAACTTGAGTATAACACTCAGATCTGGTCCTGTGTTCCAATTACTTATTTACAGCTACTTCAGAGTATTCAAAAATGTGTGATAAATTTTATTGGCGATCGAGACAATACGAATTAATTAACGACTAAGGGAAGGGAAATAAAGGGTGAATCATTGGGAGGTTTGATTTATATTGCAAAAATAAAACCCACAAAATTTTAAAATTAACCTAAAATTTGTATTGTCGGTTAAAAGAACAATTAATGGCATTTTTACTTTTTGAAAATGATATCATGCAAATATTGGCCATGACTACGTCTGAGGTGGTCTATTCGGAAGGTCCCATTTTGGGCCACTCGTTCGAGCGCAGCGACTGGTATCCCGCAAATAACACGAGTAATGTTGGCTTCCAAAGCGTCAATTGTAGCTGGCTTATTCCTGAACACCTGAGCCTTACATATCCCTAGAAAAAATAGTCATAAGGTGTAATATCACACGATCTAGGTAGCCAATTTCCGGTAGCAAAACGTGAAATTAAGTGCTCACCAAAATGGTTTCTCAATAAGCCCATTGTTTCACGCGCTGTATGGCCTGTAGCGCGGTCTTGTTGACACCAAAGCTCACCGAGAACATGGGCTTAAATTTAAAGAAGCTGTTAACATGCCGCGATGACGGTAACCATTGACGGTAACATTCTGATGGGAGGGTATCGGGATCCTGCTTTTTAAAATTCCGTTTTTTACAAATCCCGATAAAATAGTTTGAAAACAACGTCTTCTAAATTCCCGGTTTCTTAAAATACGTAACAGGATTTGCGGTTTTCGTCCAGGATATCGTCCCCAACCCCATTCTGCTTGGCCTCATTTTTAAAGATATAAGGACCAATGATTCCAAAAGCCCATAAACCACGCCAAACCGTTGCTAATGGATGTAATAGTAGCTCTTGGTACTCTTCGGGTTGCTCATCAGCCCAAATACGGCAATTTTGTTAACGTGTCCATTGAGCCAGAAATGGGCTTCATCAATGAACAAAATTTGGCGATAAAACGCCGGATTTTCAGGGAGATTTTCCAGAGCCCATTCAATGAAAATACGGCGCAAATTGAAGTCGTCTGGCTTTCCATTCTGACTTTTCGACAATCGATAATTTGTCATGATAGCGAACTTCCAATGACAAGGCAGTTTGATAGCAGTCGCCACTAGTCATAAGACAGCCTTATTATTTGCCGCAATCGGTCATCCCAAGCTCTTTATAGATTCATCTAATAGATCAGTAATTACCACAGTTTCGCATGAAAGAAGATACCTTTTTTTTAACGGCTTAGGAATTAGAACCAGTTTTATAAGTTTTAATGAGCCTTCTGGACCCGATGTGTCCTATCTTTTGCCAAGGTTCAGTAGGTATTGACATTCGTATTACTTTCTTGACTCCTTGGAATGTCAATTACTTCTTCTTCAAAATATTACCCGACTCCGTGCCCAGAAAATTTTCAAAGCTTCCCTCAAAAGTTAACCTCAAAAAAAATGATTGTACCTCATGACAATAACTCTTCTTTCGCTATCATGACAACTTTCATGACACTTTCCTATTTAATGCAAAATTTGTCAAAACTTTGCGCGATTGCGATAAGGCTTTTTGCAATTTCCACTGCGGTATACCAACAACAACGCCACAAAAGATTAAAGCACTGATTGAGTGTCACGTATAATGATAGATTTATTCTTTTCCTTTCAAATTCTCCCAAATGGTTCAATCCACTTTGCAATGCCTATGAACGGCTTAATACTTTCACTTTCGTTTCCATTTATCTCTAAGCCTTTAAAAGGTAAACAATATCTAAAAAAAAAAACCGAAAACCTCATCATTTCAGCAAAAAAACAATCACGTCCATAAACTCCAATTTTATCTCTTTTCTTTGACGCACTTCCTGTCCCCCTTCTATTCTGTTAATGGTATTCAAAAGCAAAGGTTTTTCTTTCTTTTTCTTTTTTTGGTTCTCTCTGATCTGTTTCTTCTTTGTAAACATTTGAAGCGACATGCCTGCCTGACAAAATCGCGCATTCGTCGCATTTGTCACACGAAAATCCCATTACAACGAAGGATGTATGTTTGAGAAGAATCCTTAATGTGTTACGTTACGACAAACGATATACCGGCACGATATGCGATGATGAGAGAGACTATGGCGGTTTTCAAACAAATTCGCATACACACACTCGTACGAATAGCAAATATTTATGTGTGATGTGCTCATGATTTAGATTAGACATAATGGAGGGGCTATGATGTGAAAGGATGTTATATTTCTGGCAATGTAAGCAATTTTTATTGTTTGCCTTGTCTAATCCGAAATTTCGAAATCCAAGAGCGGTAGGCACAAGCGAAGCATATGGAATATGGATTCACTTCACCCCTTTCGTTAGCCTACTTTTCGGGACAAAAATCATACACTTACGCGGGGTGGGTCCTTTTGTTTTGACTTTTGGATCGTTGCCAAAATGACGACTTGTTGAGAAAGAGAGCGAGACTGTTATTGTTATTGTTATGTGGCCACGATAAGTCATTCAAAATGTGATTTGAAATAAACTGGAAATTCGTGGTTTTCAGAGGGGGGGTATTCTTTCAATATGGGGAAAATATTCGACTATTTGTCGTTTATTAGTGGAGAGATAAGCATTGATTGGGGTTTTGAATGTCTTTTGAAATGTTATGTGGAGTTTTGTAAAGGACTTTAGAGGATGTTATCTACATCTACTATGGCTGGAAGGTTTTAAGGTACCATATTGGCATGGCAAATGTTCTGGAAAAAGGGAGCGCATTTTTGCATGCATCCACAAAATCATAAAAGGTCTTTTGTGTCTAAAAGATAAAGAATCAGTTTTAATTTACACCTAACCTCTATGAGTGGAATCCTTCTTTGTTTTATAGTATTAGGGATGTAGCTTTTCTATGTGAGTACGTGGTAAGTGATGCGTTTTGCTACTGCGCGAGGGGTACTGGTTCAAAACAATCTGCCCCAGTACCACTTATAATAGATTTTACTGCCCCAACAATCCTTTCAAAATTCTGACAAACTTTCAAATTTCCATTCGGCATTGGCGTTTAATTCAAGATCGTTTAATTTATTCACGTTAAAAATATTGCTTCGCACGCACAATGGTTGCATGGCCTAGGCCATGTTGTGACACGCTCTAAGAGCTTGATTACCCTCAATAGATCGCACATCAGTGCTACAACTGGTGTCATCACTGGACACTGTCTGTTAGGCAGGCATGCAACAAGACTTGGCGCCTAATCGAACGACTTTTGCAGGAGCTGTGTAGATGAGGAAGAGATAACTCTACACCTTCTTTGCGCATGCCCTGCTCTTTCCCGGAAACGAAAGAGCTTACTTCTACAAGAAAGAGATAAGCATTGTACGTCAGTACAAACCTTGGATCACCCCCGATATGGTCCAAATGTGCAAAAGAAGAGACGAATTGTATAGAAGGTGGAAGAACAATCCGCGAAATCAAGATTTCCAAAGTGAATATAAGCACTATCGAAACTTTGTAAGTAAAAAAATATTATTTGGTAAATCGAGCTACTAAAGGACACAATTTATAAATTCAAAGAACGATTCCAGGAAAACGTGGAATGTTGTCAACGAAGTTCTTGGGAGGAGGAAAAAGTCGATAGATGACATAATTATCAACAACTTTGATGGGAAAAAGGAGCTAGTGACAATTGTGAATGAGTTTGCCGAGCACTTCACAACACAAGTACCTAGAATTTTGCACATCTGTAACGTAATTACATCCCAACATCAAAAACGGAATATTGTCCACTCTATGTTCCTCAAGGAAGCAAGTGAAGAGGAAGTGTATAGCATGTTGTGTTGTCTAAAACCGAATAAAGGTCCTGGAGCAGACAATATTAGACAAATTGACCTGAAATGTAACGCTCTAACTCTGACTCCGATTGTGAAGCAAATCATTAATCAAAGTTTTGATCAGGGTTTCATACCAAAGGCGCTTAAAACAGCAATTCTACGGCCTATTTACAAAGGAGGAGTTAAGACAGAAATTGTAAACTACAGACCAATTTCGATCTTACCTGTGATCGAAAAATGTATGGAGGAGATTTTTGTTGATCGCTTAAAGAAATTTATAAGTAAACACAATGTTTTGCAACCAAACCAATATGCTTTTCAAAAAGGCAAGAGTACTGGGAGACTATTGGGAGAGATGTCGAACGTTATTACCACCGGCTTGAATAAAAACCACCACGTACTAGTTATGTTTGTGGATTTCAGTAAAGCCTTTGACACGCTGGTGCACGACAAGCTGCTAGATGGCCTAAGTCAGATCGGAATTAGAGGAAAGGTAGAAAAGTGGCTAAATAACTATTTATCTGATAGAACATTTAGGGTGAAGATTGCAAACATAGTCAGCGAGGAGAAGAAGAGCATCTATGGCGTTCCACAAGGGTCCAAACTGGGCCCTATATTGTTTGTTCTGTTCACAAACGAACTTCTTCGTGTTTTTGAGCAATCGACTGCATTTGCATACGCAGATGACATTGCTATAGTGGTCAAACATCAACAACTCGAAACGGCGATTGCAATAATGCAGAAGTAATTTGACAAAGTGTCAAGATGGTGCCACGATCACAACTTGGTGATAAACTCGGAGAAGACAAAGCTGATGCACATACGCACACCGAATCAAAGAACGGCAGATATAAATATCTTTCATCAAAATGAAAGCTGTCCAACCACACATAGGAGCGAAGCAATTGAGGTCGTCACATCAATCAAGTATTTAGGTATAATCATCGATGAGCATTTCATTTGGCACGAACACATTCAGCGTTTGCGCTTGCAGTTAAAAAGTGCTGTTTTTGCGATGGTTTATCTGAAAAAGTACACAACAACAGATGTCCAAAGGCAAGTGTACTACTCACTGGCTGAATCGAGAATTCGGTACGGCATTTTGGCTTGGGGAAATGCATCGAAAACGCACTTGGACAAAATACATAACCTCCAACGACGTCTGGTAAAAATTATAGAAAATAACAATAACCCATTTCAATTTCTAGACGTCAAGAGAATATTTAAGATGACGGCAGCTCTGGAGTACTACAATGACTCACGTTTCCAACAACCCATTCGTCATAATCAGAACACTAGAAGACGTGCACAATAGCTTCTCGAAATACCGGGAGTATTTAACAAATATGGACAAAGACAATTAGCTCACAGTATTCCAACATTGATGAACTCACTACCAGCTAACCTAAAAAATATAGTTATTTTCAAAAAACGCAAAAAAGATCTAAAAGTATATTTCCTTAACTCTAATTAATTTTTTGTTTTAAATAATTAATACTTTAACATATAATTTTAGATTTTTAAAACAGTATTAACATTTAAACTCAACTTTTATTGTAATACTTCCAAACATGAAAATATTTGAAACGCAATCACCTGCAGATAAGCCTTGAGCTTCGCAGGTAACATATTTATTTATAACGTTTTTAAAAGAAAGAAAAGAAATAACAATGATCTTAACGATCTAAATTCGACCGACCCAAAACGTCTCTCACGCTTTATAAATTGGTTCAACGATTAACTAGCAGTCAAACTTCTTTCTGACTGCCACTTCAACCAACCTAACCTAACCCTAGGCCCTTTAGGCGACCATGGGAAAACTACTGCCTTTTTATTTCTACTTTTCTAGCAGTGTGTTAAGTTTGAAAACAGTACTACCGACGGGTTTTTCAAACTCACGAAAAGGCACATCTATACCCTATTCACTATTCACACCGAACTGAAATCTGAGGTTTCACGAAAACTCCTGAAATGACCGTTAAAATCATGAGGTTTCCCATACATTTTCCAGATTTCAAAACGCCGTCGTTGTGTGAGGTTTCGCTGAAACACCTTCAAAATCTGATTGCAATGGTGAGGTTGTCGCAGCAAACGCACCCTTTTAAACAACTTCCACAAAACAGTTGACAAGCAATTGACCGTTACCAGTGTCAGCTACCTATCTTTTTAGATAGCCAAGAAGCACTGTCATCGAAAACAGTTAATTCTTTGATAGTAAGGTGCAAATGGGTACCTGGCCACCACTCACACCAAGGTATTGTAGGCAACGAATCTGCAGACGAGCTGGCTAGAGCTGAATCAGAATCTGCGTTCTTAGCACCAGAACCCCATTGCAGAATCAAAGCTTGTTAACGAATGGAAACACAAGGCAATTCTACTATTAAGTAAGGAAAATATTAGGAATCTGGTGGAATTCCTCATAGGCCATTAAGGCCCAAGATATCATCTTAATAAACGAACTTGTGTCGGTTCTGTCTAGAGGATGATAAAACTTCCGAACATATTCTCTGTGATTGTCCGGCCCTTCAGTGTTTAAGACGACGGATCTTGAATAAAGACGTCCGTACATCAGAAGAATTTAGAAGCTCTGCAACCAAGGACGTTGTGGCATTCACTAGGGAAGACCTTTGAGGTCGCAGTGTCAGCCATGCGCGCAGGGCGCAACCAAAAAAAAATAATTGTGTTTGCTTCTTCGGCAATTTACAGTCTTAAAATCAGGATTTTGAGAAAAATTCATTTTAAAAAAAAAACATAATTTTTACATATCGATTTAACATTTAAGAGCTAAGGCATTTTAAGTAGTTTCTACTTCAAAAATTTCAACATTAAAGGGGCTAACAAAGAACTGCTGCTTGGAACTTTCGCATTTCAGTTCTGCAAAGAACTGCACGCTGTCTGAAATGTTTTAAAATCGTGATGATCCTATTTTTTGCACTCGACTCACCCTCAGCCTCATCAGGTCCTATGCCTACTGTCGACAACCAATAACATTTTCCAAACCCTTTCCAATTTGCCAATAATCAGCTTAATTTTTGGAACTTTTGGTGGCTTTTGAACATTTTTGGCTTAAGAGCTTGCGTTCCGCTTGCTTATAAAACTCCTTACGCTGGGAGACAGTGTGCTCCTCCTCCCTTCTTTTGGCTCGATACTCCCTCGTTGACACACTTTGCAGCGATATCAGGTGTTCTGTAAGCTTCTTCCTTCCTTTCGCTAGAGTGACCTAGGGTGGTTTCGGCTACCTCTTTGAAGATGCCGCTATACTGGGACAACATGTTCTTGACGTCCGTGGTAGGCGAATTCACAATGGAGAGTTTCTCACTTAAGTAGGCGAAGTTTGGTTAAGACTTCCAAAGTAAAATTCCTCCTTCTGTGCAGCTCGTAGCTTCTTTTCATTGGACAGTCGAGCTCTGAGTCTAGCCAAAACAAAAAGGCTGTCAGAGTCAAAATTTGGCCGTAGGAACTTGTGCAAGTTCATGGGTGTTAGATTAGCATAGAGTCGATTAGGTTGGGGGGTTCGACCATCTAAAGGTCTCCACGTTGCTGTGTGGAAATTTACCTTGGAAAATCAAGTGCCAACTTTTACCAAATTGGACTTATCTAAAGTGCTTACAGCTGGCATTTTATTTCAATTTCGACTCACACCAGGTATTTATCTTCGTTTTGATACTCTTTATCTTCTAAGCAATAAAAGATTTCAGAAGTACAGCAACCAGTTGAAACTCCAAGAGAAAATAAAGAAATGATTCCCAGTTGGCTTTCTCCTCCAGAAAAGGGACATAATATTTCCACTTGTTTGACCTTCACACAACAACTGCTACATAGAAATAGACTACCATAAAGAAATATTTCCTTTGCGGAAATTATCAGCTCTCAAAACACTCAGACTAAGTAGATCTAATAAAAATGAGGGTCACCATCACCATCAAGCCAACAGCCATTACATGATGTTATTGTAATGTCTCCGGAAAAGCCATTAATTTCATCCAACATTCCATGGTTAATGATAATAAAACACAACTTAACGTCTATTCCTATTTATCTTTCTCTGCTAAACGCTTTTCCGCCATATAGCGTTCCAGCGTTCCAGCGTTCCATATTGTGAATATTTTTTCACCATCATCGTAGCATCCCCAATCGATAAATCATTTTCAAATCCACATAACCTCAAAGCCACAACATCGTGCATTGGAAATGACGCAGATTCTTGGTACAATTAAATTTGTTTGGACAACAATCGCTGCTCGCAATTAGGACAACATTCTGTATCGCCACCGACCGAGCTTTCACAAGCTACGTTCACTCTTTATCAAGACAGAAAAACGTCCAACTCAACATCGATTCTGGTTTTCTGTTTTCTTTTTTTTCTCATTTTGCTTTGCAGTTTCCTAATGGAATTTCGACTCAACTTTCAAGAACGTCTATCTTTGTATCTGTTTTGTGGTTTTAGGAGTAACTGTTAAAGAAACTTTTCGCTTTGGTTTTGGTTCCCGGGGAGAAAATTGTGTCATTTGGGAAGAAATTTTCGCACTCGCCCTTACCCTGCGGCATGACATAAAGATTAATGAGAAAAATAATTGTTGTTATTTAACGAGGTTATGTTGAAGTTTTGAAATGCCAAAAGAGGGGGAGGGGAGATACCATTATTTGTGGTGCTGAGGGTTCTTTTTTTTTTGTCTCGATATTTTGTGACAGGAAATGTTATTTGGACTGAGATTTGTTTGAGTCGGAATTGTTAAATTTGTATGGGTTCGTCTTTCTATAAAGCTAGCATTTTGTTGTCCAAAGGAACATTTTAAAAATGGTGAAGTCCAACTAATTTTATAACTCTTGAATAACTTTAAATATAAATAAATATTACGCGTAAAAGGCAGGACGTAAAGCCTAGCTCCTCAAAGATATACTTTTTGACACGGTTTGGAAGGACCTCCACTTTAATGCCGATTCCGAAGGGCAATTTAAAAAGTTTTGAGTTCTTGGATTTTTTGTCAGACCTTCGCAAGAGGTGGGGCAGCAAATAAAAACTTCGGATTTTAACCGGGACCCACTTGCTTAGTAGTCCAATGCACTAAATCACTTAGCCACTGCTAGTTTTAAAGATCCTAAACTAACACACGTAACCCGTACTAAAATTATTGGAATGCGTGCAATGTGAGTGAGGAATAAGGACACAGCAGTGCGTAGCACCTTCATTTACAGACACCAACTTCTGCCATTTCCACTGTCCTCTAAATTAGCTCAGAGTGAAGCCAAAAAAATGAAGTTTCACCGGCAGCTATATTTCGAACAGAGAACAATAATGAAGTTCCAAAAGAAATTTTTCAACAGTGATGGAATTTACAAATGTTTTCTACTTGCCATCTAGGGGCGAGGAACTTTCCTTTACTCAGGTAGCTTCCTTTATGGCTGGATACTTCTGTTTAACTTTTCGCAAGATTTCCAGTGATAACTGTTCGCATAAGCCCGCGACTTCAAGTAGCCTCAAAGAAAGAAGTCTGGGGTGGTTAAATCGGGCGATCTTTGCCAAATCGCCAAAACGGGAGATTACGCGACCAGGAAACGCTTTCTTTACAATATCCATTGTGGCTCTTGGTGTGTGTGCGGTTCCACCGTCTTGTTAAAGCTACCTGTTCACCAAGCCACACAGTGGCTTTCAGTGGATATGATAAAGAAATGAATATATTTCTTTTTGACGTAACCGCTTAAGTGGTTGTCGCTCATGATGATTTTCGACACAAAATCGTTGTCTTTGTTGATTGAGGATTGAGTATGGCTTGACAGTTATTCACACGCCAATGACGGTTGCGCCACAGTGTTTAAGGGATCTTAGCTCACCTTTAACGTTCACGTCTTTTGTGTGAATGAAAAGTCTTTCTCAAATGAATTCGTGGGTTAGACGTTAGGAGCCTTACTTTGCTATTGAACAAAACGCATGAAATTTGCTTAAATATCCATCAAGAGAGTTCATTCTGCAAGGAAAAACTTCGGGTATTTGCCCACCACAGCTGGTTCTGATAAATGTCAAATATGTTCGCTGACTATTTTGTCCGATCAATCAGTGACTCTCTTCTCCTCAGTGATGTCCAGCTATCTAAATAGCTAATTCCAGATTGCTTGCAGTAAGTTTTTTTCGATTTGGCAACTCATCTGAACCCGATAGCATTGCACCGATTGTGTGATTAAAAAATTCAGTCTAGCCCTTGGTCCCTATCTGAAGTTTTCGTTTGAATAATTCGATAGTACTTTAAAATTGCCTTAGCTATGAAAAAGTGCCTACATCACATCATGTTTTTAAAAAGGTTGAACGTGTTGATATCACGAAACACAGCGAAATATTTCTAAGTTCCTTAGAAAATAAACACTGACTTCTCGAAGGCTTTCGGCCAGCTGTCCCACGAGATAAACAGATTTAAATTCAGGGCTTATGGTTTCCCACTTTGTTTTGTCATATGGATTAATTCAGAGCTAAAGAGTTGGGTCAAATTAGAGGTTAAAATTTACATGTTCGTTTTCTAAATATTTCACTGCTTAGTCTGCAGTCCCACAGGGAAGTCACTTAGGCACTATTTTGTTCATAATTGCTATAAATGATGTAAGAGCACGTATACAAAGCAATATCCTAATGTACGCCGATGTAAGTAACAATTTTAAAGCTATCAACACCCACGACGACAGATATCTTTCCCAGGTGGACATTAATAGTTTCGCCATTTAGTTAATAAAAGCCGTCCATCTAGATGTCAACTTTGACATTTTCCTTACCTCATCATATGTCTCGCCATGTAAATAGATAGTTGTAAGGACCTTGGAGTTGATTTTAACCCCAAACTCACCTTCATAGGATATTTAAAATTTTATTGTAAATAAGATCAATGTTTTGCAATCAATGTTTTATAGAGGTGGTCTTAACAATTTTACGACCTCTACATCACTCTGTCTTTGTTTACAATTGCTTCGTCTGTCCGTATCATGAATTAGCTTCACAGGTTTTGACTTCGTACTACAATATTCACTCAAGTTAAATTGAAGCCGCATTCAACGTTCCTATATTGGATTTGCCTCTTGAGAACTTTCATAGGATGATCTATATAGCCTTTCTCCTTTCAGTCAACGTACCAAATATTTAAAATACTCCTCTCTTTCACATATATATGTTCCTGGTATGTTGTCTTTCATTGGATTTAACTTCCGTGGACGGGCTTACAACTTAAATAGCGTGGATTTATTAATTACCACTTTTCACAGGATTGCGGCAAATAATTGCGTGCGTATTAATCATGTTCTAGATTGATTTTGTATTGAACGAAACAAAGTAGACAACAAGCGTCAGATCGCTAGATCTCTGGACCTCTACATTCCGCGAAATTATGCGTTGATGCGAATGATTTCTACAATAAATTAATTTTTTGGTTTGCTGTATTCCATGTGGGGTCATCCTGCTGGAACCAAGATGGAACCACATCCTCTTCCAGATCTCTTCTCATGCCATTCATTCTGTGAACGCTAAAGTCATAAATAATGGCTCCATAGCGAATACTGTTGACCGATGATGATCACTCTACCTGCTCACAGACCGTATTAAACTGTGAATTTTTCGAGATGTACTGGGATTGCCCTAAAAGACTTCGTTGAACTAAATTAAATATTTTGATAAAACAGGGGAAATTATCGCAATTTCGAAGCAAACGATCTTCATTTGGCTTAAATTGTTGTACGAGTTGGATCTCGTAAACCCTCAAACCAAATATTTGCATAAAGTGGGCTGACAGAAACCAAGCCACTGCCCTTTGCAAGAAAATGTTGTGCGAAAACCGTCAATAATACTAGGAATAGAGGTCTTAGATATTAATTTATGTTGGGTGTGATAGAGTAATTGGAACCAAATTTCGTAAAGTTTTTAAAATTGCCAAGACTGCTGAATAAAAATGGCGATGACAATTGACGACCTGACAATTGGTTTGACAGATATAAATATCTAAAGTTAGAACTGACCTAAAAAATATAAAGGGTTCGCCAACTAGTGCTTAACTTAGCTCTTGTCTGATTTGACAGATAATTAGTTTTATCCTTTCGCTGAACGAATATGATTGTGTTTACGCTTGAACAACGAACAACAACAACAAGGAGTGGCCGTTACAGTCAATGGCGATCGTTATCGGGTCATGTTGAACGAACTTTTGTTCACAAAAATTGAAGAGGAGGATATTGGTAATAACGGGTGATCCAAGTAGAGATACTTTTTTCAATAGCCAGACAGATCACGTGTGAGTCGTGTCATGCTGTCATGTTATTTTTGTTTAGTATTGTTTGGCATTTCATAATGGAAAGACTTACGCGTGAACAACGTTTACAAATTGTTCAACTTTATTATGAAAATTCACGTTCTGTGAGGAATGTGTTTCGTGCACTTCGCTCAACTTATGGTCAACATAATCGGCCTACTGAGCTTACTATTCGCAACAGCATCACCCATTTTGAGACCCAGCATTCATTATTGGATAATATTCGACCGAATAGACCACGTCCAGCACGCTGTGAAGAAAATATAGCGGCCGTAGCTGAGAGTGTACACGAAGACCGTAGAGAGTCAATTCGGCGCCGTTCGCAGCAACTCGGACTGACGTATGGAACGACTTGGCGCATTTTACGTCAAGATCTTAAATTGAAAGCGTACAAAATACAGCTTGTGCTACAACTGAAGCCGCTCGACCTTCCCAAGCGACATCGCTTCGCTCTATGGGCTCTTGAAAAGTTCCAAGAAGATCCGACGTTTTCGAGGCAAATTTTGTTTAGCGATGAGGCCCATTTCTGGCTCAATGGGTATGTAAACAAACAAAATTGCCGCATTTGGGACGAAGAGCAACCTGAAGAGATTGTAGAACTGCCACTTCATCCAGAAAAAACAACGGTTTGGTGTGGTTTGTGGGCCGGTGGAATCATCAGTCCATATTTCTTTAAAAATTATGCCGGTGCGAACGTAACCGTCAATGGCGACCGATATCGTGTCATGATAACCGACTATTTGATGCCTGAAATTGAAGCTCGTGATCTCGGCGACATTTGGTTTCAGCAAGACGGCGCCACTTCCCACACATCGCATCAATCAATGGACTTATTGAGAGAACATTTCGGTGAGCACATAATTTCACGTTTTGAGCCGGTCGATTGGCCACCAAGATCGTGTGATATCACACCGTTAGACTTTTTCCTGTGGGGATATGTAAAGTCAAAAGCTTATGCCGACAAACCCGCTTCGATTCAGGCCTTGGAGGAAAACATCACGCGTGTCATTCGCCAGTTACCAGTCGAAATGCTCGAACGAGTGATCGAAAATTGGACTCAACGGATGGACCATCTGCGACGTAGCAACGGCCAACATTTGATAGACATAATCTTCAAAAAATAAATGCCAAAGAATGTTCTTTCAAATGATAATAAACATTCTCCATTAAATTTGAATTTTCTGTGTTTTTTTCTTTAAAAAAGTAGGGAACCTCGAAATGGATCACCCTTTATTTGGTTTCAACAGGACGGCGCTACGTGCCACACAGCCGAAGCTACACTCGATGTTTTGCGCCCTGTTTCAAAAAAAAGTTATTTGGCGGACCCTATACCACTACCACTACTACAGCACAGAAGTGTGTACTCAGATTTTCGAAATAAATTTTGATAATTTCCTACCACATGCAACATCTGTCTGTCTGTCTGTTTGTCCATCCATACCTCGAAAACCATTCTACCGATTTTCGTGAATTCTTTTTCGTTTCTGGATATGTTGTCCATTTAGGTTTTAAAGTACAGAGAGAGTGGATTAGTTGGTTGGGGTAAGAGAGACGCTGGATTATGGACTATTTATCAAACTACTTGCCTGATTTAAAAAAAAAATATTTCAACGTTAAAATGGTGACATCCTTAGGTTTAAAAAAGATTTTGATGAACAGCATCTTATGAATGATTGTGGGCTAACAAAGCCTGACAAAGAGCCTTGTCTAGCAAGAGCTTCAGCTCTTTCATTGCCCTAAATACCAGTATGACCGGGAACCCAGGTAAGAGTAACAGAGTTGCATCTACCCAACCATTTCAGATTGCTTATGGCCTCCCCCACAAATATTGCAGTAGAGCAGGATTTAATATCCTTGGTTTGGCTATTAAATAGTAAATCTTACAGAATATTTCGCCATCTGGCTGTCATTGATAAATTTGACATCTGCTGCTGAAACATAACAATTTTAAAAATTATTACTGCTATCTGGTCACCCTATTTATTGCTATTTAAATTCATTTAATGTTGAGAGAAAGTTTCACATGATCCAGTCGTGCACTTTTTTTAACCTTCTCGTATACATTAGTATGCTAAAGAGAAAGTTATTGCGATCGTGCGGAAATTTCGAACTTAAACTGAGTATGAGGGATGATATTACGACTATCAAAAAAATGGGTCCGCCAATGCCGTCCGTCGGTCTGTCTGTCCGGGCGCCGTATGGCGAAATGGTTCGACGGATTTGATTCAAAGTTCGTATATAAGGTTCTTGGGGTTACATCTCGGGGCATCTTTTTATTTTTTGCTTTATCTTTTGAAATAACGGTACCTGCCATGCAGGTATTAATTTTCAATTCATTTTGCGACTCAAAAACGCATCTCGTGTATCGAGAAAATTTCGTATGACGCAGTCGTGCACTTTTTTTAACATTAAAATCGTGCCACATGTTTATTTTTTATGGTGGCATTCCTCAATTCCTTTTCCGACTTCAACAAGGGTAAATACTCACTTTATATAGGAACGGGTTTAACTTATAAAAATGTGTGCTGGGTACATGAAGAGACGCAATGCGCCCCTTTGCACACAGCAGCAGCATGTAATCGGCATGATTTCTTGGGAATTTCCGGGATTTGTACAAAGAGAAACAAGCAGTCACTGCAATAATATTGGTCTTGAACTTTCTCTCTCTCCGTCTATTTACTGAGGTGGATATTTTGTCTTAAAAAGATAATCTAGGTGGAGGTGTCTTTGGGATTATCGGTGACTACGGTCTATGAATGTGATTTTCCCCGAAATCCCTTGTGACATGCCTCGAACAAAATTGGTTCACGCAGTAACGAATAATGAACACAGCTAGCTCCATCCGAAAATAGAAACTCCCCCGAACTCGTACGTATATGTCAGAGCAGATTTTCCATTTATAGCTTTGTCCTTTCCCAGAAAACTCCTTGCAAATGTCATTTTAAATACTAAACAAATCCCAAAAATATATTTCAATGGACTCTGCACACATTTGGCAAGTACGTATGTACCAATCCAGTGTTGTGTGCGTGGTGGCTATTGTGTAATTAAAAGTGCATTAGCTGGCTTCAGCTGTGTTCGGCCATGTGCCCGGGCCACTGAATACTAATCGAAAAGCTGCATAAAACACCCCAACAGCCTGGCAATTATCTCTCAGTTTGCCCTTCAATAATTTTTGCCTCTATCCTCAACACATACATGCATCCTTCGAATACATTTTATATCGATCACTGACCATTAAGTTCTAAGCCCAAATTAAATCGCACACAAGGTCCAGGACCAGGCCCAGGACCTGGATACATGCGTACGTCTATAGTGTAGGCGGAAGGAGAAGTAATTGTGAAATCCAAACCATGCCTTTGTCGTAATTGCATTCCTCCTATATCTACGAGTTAGACGTAGCTCGTATACGTATAGCTGCATTAGAATAGGAAGTCTCTCATAAACTAGGCACTCTGTAAAGCACTCCTGGGGTGTTCGTTCAACAGACTTTGAAGGAATTAAATATTTAAAGGTCGAGTTTCTTTCTTGTATTCTCTGTGTAGCAAAACGATTCGTCCTGAAATCTGCATGGGGACCTAATCGTACGCACAACACCCATATGTTTGCGGCTAGAGAATGTGTGCTAGGTCTATCCACCTGTCATTGGGAGTTTTATACGTGCAGCATTCGCCATGAATGTAAAATAGAATTATTTCACGCACAATGTGCGTTCTCTCTTAAATATTTATGCGTGTATGAGTGTGTGTTGCTATCGGGGAGATGATGAAATTCGAAGGGTTTTTTGTTTTAGTATCATCAGTTGCCTGGCGACTGTGAGGAAATTTATGGTGATTGGATAAACAAAGAATTAAACAGGAGCTGGAGGAATAAAGATACACTTAGAATCTGTGGATGGATGGGGGGATGAAGAGGTTTTGTGGTTTAAAAATATTCAAAATGTCGAGAGTATATCTTTGCGAGAGTGTAAGTGTACCGCATCCTGTGTTTTCTTGAAAATAATTCGATAATAGGTACAGAACAGGTAATCTGATAAGTCTTCTTGGCCTGAAGGAGAATCTAAAAATAGGAACACTCATAGCTAAGTTTCTTCTTATTCTTCCTTTTTGTGTAATTCTGGGCACTCTGATTGATGATAGTTAATTCGCCCTAAAGCCTTCAAGTTGCTATATATGTATATTCTCCCATCCAGCTAAATTTATATGAACAAAGTTCATTAGGCAGCAGCTTAGCCTTAAATTTTTGTGTAACGACATGGGTAATTGGCGTTATTTCATAAATAGTCTTGCAAATAACAGCATTAGTGCAATTAAGAAGGAGTAATTTGCTAGCTCAGTTGCCTTTCGGAGGATCATTAGGGAACTGCAAATTGAAGAGTACTGTTGCTTAGTCAAACATTTTAAATTCAAGTGAAAAGTAAAGATTGACAATGAATTGACAACGGGGTAAGGGAAACGTCTGAGCCATAAACCATAGCTAAAGGGTGGGGAAAACGTTGTCACACGATTTTCTTTGGCCGTAATTTTGTCAACTTTCTCGCATGCATTAGTATACTAAGGAGAAAGTTATTGCGAAGATAAAGGGTGATTTTTTAGCTGGTTTGGTTTTGGCAACACTGGTTTTGACAGCTGACGTGTGTTTAGTACCTTGTGTCACTGTCAAACAGCTTCAGTTTGGTTTGCAATTTAACCATGGATCGTCTTACAAATGAACAACGCTTGCAAATTATTGAATTTTACTATCAAAATTCGTGCTCGGTTCGAAATGTTCATCGCGCGCTGCTTCCATTTTATGATCTCGACCTTCTGAGCAGTCTATTCGGAAGATTAGACCAAATTTACTTTGTTGGACATTAAACCACCAACACGTTTACGTACTGTGCGTATTGAAGAAAATATTGCGGCCGTATCAGCTAGTGTGACAGAAGACCGTGAAATGTCGATTCGGCGCCGTTCCCAGCAGTTAGGCCTTTGTTACAGCACTACGTGGAAAATTTTGCGGAAGGATTTGGGCGTAAAACCTTTTAAGATACAGCTGGTGCAAGAACTAAAGCCAGCCGACCTACCACAACGCCGAATTTTTGGTGAATGGGCTCTTGGAAAGCTGGCCGAGGATCCGCTTTTTTATCGAAAAATTGTGTTCAGCGATGAGGCTCATTTTTGGTTGAATGGGTACGTAAATAAGCAAAATTGCCGCATTTGGAGTGAAGATCAGCCAGAAGCATTGCAACAGCTACCAATGCATCCCGAAAAAGCCACTGTTTGGTGCGGTTTATGGGCCGGCGGCATTATTGGGCCATATTTCTTCAAAGATGATGCGAATCGCAGCGTTACTGTCAATGGTGAACGCTACCGAGCGATGATAACAAACTTTTTTTTGCCCGAAATGGAAGTTCTTGACTTGCATGATATGTGGTTTCAACAAGACGGTGCCACATGCCACACAGCACGCGAAACAATGGCGCAATTGCGAGGCGAGTTTGGTGAACAGTTAATTTCACGTTTCGGGCCGGTCAATTGGCCGCCTAGATCGTGCGATTTGACACCATTAGATTATTTTTTGTGGGGGTATGCCAAGGCTAATGTGTATAGGGACAAGCCCGCTTCGATTGACGCACTGGAAGCCAACATCCATGCATTCATTCGTGAGATACCGGCCGATATGTGTGAAAGAGTATGCCAAAATTGGACTCAGCGGATGGGCTACCTGAGACGCAGCCGCGGTCAACATTTGCATGAAATTATCTTTAAACATTAAATTGCAAGGTTCAAACTATCGATTCAAATAAATATTTCATTCATTTTTTCGAATTTTTTGTGTTTTTTTTTTTAAAAAAAGTTCTAAACCTCTTAAAAAATCACCCTTTATTACGACTTCTTCTCTCCATTTAACGACGAGATTATGATCAGGATTATAGGGATCATAACCCTCCCACTTCACTGCATTCCTAGTGGTCCGTTTGTGGGGTTCGCCGGTTCGACCTCAAAAAATATCTGCAGGCCTCCCGATTTTGAATCACTTCATCATTGAGGCCAATCAAATGCTGGTGTTTCTGCATTTTTGTGATTTTTACGCGATTGTAAGGGAAGGTTGATTGCCATTGCCTTTTTGACGGGGTTCGTAGGATCCCTTCTTTGAACATGACAATACCAACTGAGTCGGTCGTGCTTCAATTTTTTTCGAGATGGGTTCTTTGATGATATTACGACTATAGAGACAAAAAAACGTGGGTCTGCCAATGCCGTCTATCTGTCTGTCCGGCAGCCGTATGGCGAAACGGTTCGACGGATTTGCTTCGAAATCGTATATACAATTTTTTGAGATAACATCTCGTGACGTTTTTTAATTTTTGATTTATCGTTTAAATAACGGTACCGCCAAAAACGGTTTTAACGATTTTGATCTATTTTTGCATTTTAGACAATTTTCTTTATTTTTGGCGATAGGTCCTTGCATTCTTGACGAATATTCTCTTTGAGGGCTTCAAGAGTCTGAGGTCAACTGACTTGTCACTTCAGAAAACCCCACAAAAACTGTCGGAAATGAGAAAAACAACCGCTTTTATCGATACTTTATTACTGTAGTGTATAAAGTGATAATAAGTTAAAGATTAAAACTAGGTATGCAAAGAATTATGAGTGACAATTAAGTGATAGTTGTTGTTAGTAAATATATCCTTAGAACTACTACTCCACAAAAAGAATTCTGGAGCGGTTAAATCAGCGCAGATCGTCAACACGAGTGATTGGGCCTCCTCGATGAAAAGTTGTCTCCTTCGCGTTCTTTAGGAGTATAGCGATTCATGTCTTGTTGACATGTATTTTGCACCTGTTTACTACACAAATGTCAAAAAAGAATTTACATTTGCCGCCATATGCATACTTAAGATAGGATGACTTGTATGACTAAGGATGAAAATTTTCTAAACGAAGTAAAGCTAAAAATATGTACACTGATGGATGAAAATATACACAAACTGTAATATCCCAAGATATAAGGCAACATTTACACCAGGGTCCTCCAACAAAAAGTAAAGTCTAACCGGGCGATACTCCTGGGATTCCAACAAAATAATAATAGAAATATTCTCTGAAAAATTCAACAGAATCCGACGAATACTTTTCGAGTTATTCAACAATGAACGGTGAGCTCTCTGATGCTCGAGAGCGTCGAATGTAAAACTTGAAACGCGTTATTCTTCTTTTTTGCGGTTACCGCTATCACTCATAAACCGCCCGGTAGATTTGAATGAAATTGTTACAACTTTTTTAAGACATTTTAAACTAGTTCTTGATCGAAGGTTTTTTTAAATTTAGATTTTTTAAAGCTAATTTTGTTTGTTTAATAAAAAACGAAGGTTCGACCAGACCAGGCCTTGGCTTAATTATTAAAGTACTAGTTTTTGTTTTGTATTTGAAAGAACCCTAACCCCTTAAGAACAACTGGTGATACCTGCGGTTTTTAAAATAGAAGAGTATTCGTAGTGGAATCTTCCATCGGGGGTGGAAAAAAGCATGCCCGACGCCTTGGCCATAAATTGCAAATGTTTCATCCACAAGAAAGATGATTCTAAATCTTGCAAGAAATATCAAGGCATATCCTTGTCAATTTCGGTATATAAGAACGCCTTAAACCTTTCCGAAGCACACCAATCGATAAGTACCAGTTTGGCTTTTGACCCAGCAGATAGACTGTAGAAGATTTCTTCAAACTTATGGAATTTGTGGCAAAGATTAATGAACTTCACCAATACCATATTTTCAACGACTTTAAAGCCGCCTATGATAGCATTCATCGTCAGAAACTCTCTGGGACGATGACCGAATTCGGGATCCTGGCAAAACTAATCCTGTCGCGTGATGCTATAGAATACGCCATACAATATGCAGTTTGGCAGCAGCTCATTTGAACTCGCTTAAAAAATGCACCGAGGAAGAAAATAAAAACGTACCTTATCTTGAAGCGTTCTTTTTGCCATTATCCATTTTTTTTAATTTTTACTTAAGGCGTCACAACTTTTTTTTGGACTCATAAAATCACACGACATTTTTAACATTTCTTGTGTTATTGTCTACAAAATCTATTAATTGGGTTTTGTAATTACATGTATCTCATATTTCTGATGTTATATCACTTAGAATAGTTATGCCTCAGAATCGGAAAGAATGTATTGCTTTGGTTGGAGTTGAAAGTAGACCCCTCTCATCCTTCGATCAGGCACTAGTATGAAATATTTTTTAAAAAAGTTGTATAAATTTCATTTAAACCTACCGAGCGATTTTTGAGTGATAGATAGATAGATAGTTCTGAGAAAAACACTTGACGCTCTCCCGCCTTTCATTGTTAAATAACTCGAAAAGTATTCGTCGGATGCTCGTGAAATTTATAGAGTATATTTTCAAAATATTATACACTGCCCTGAACCCATGTATTCAGCCTTATCAATCCTTATCAATCTATTAAAACCCTAAAGGACTTTGCAAGACTCAGTAAATCTAACAGAAAAACAAAAGGAATGGCTACAGTCCGCTTGGGGCGAACAGTATGATACCCCATTCATATCCCTATATGCCCCGAAGAAAAAAGCATTAAGAAGATGATGAATAGCATTTTACATTGTGGGCGTGGCAGTCGGCATATTCAAAAAAATTGTACACTTAACCATTTCAAAGCTCTAGGGAGTATGTGTTCCAATTTTCAGCTTCCTAGCTTAATGTTAAAGGCCTACAAATTGCAAACTAGTCTTAGGATTTGGTCCTGATCATAGATGTATATATATGAGGGGTGTTACAAACTATATGTCAAAATTAATATACGCTTAGGATAGGGTATAAAGAACACTCCCACCCATCTGTACTGATAAAGGCGAATGGCGTATGAACTGAGTCAGCTGCAGAATGACTGGAGCTATTACTGAATACTCACTCTCATTGCTGCAAAAATAACAGCATGGAGAGTTCTTTAGCTCTGAACGCTCACACTCCAGTGACTGGAAAAAATTAATATCCATTATCGTCGGCCCACAAGACCCAGTAATTCCATGGGTCACACAAGTTTTTAGATGTTTACCTTACAGTGCAATGCTCATTCAAAGTCAGGTAGACGGGGTCACGTAAACGAGAAGAATTACAAAACTAATCAGTCTTGACCTCCATTGTACTGAAGACTCTTGAGCGATGCATAAGCTCGTGCTATAATGCTATTCCCTCCAAATCAGAGAATGTACATCTTAAAGGACTGACATTTGTAGCTAACCATTCTGTAAAAGGTTGCGAGACTGGGTCTCCATTGATTGGACATGAGTTTTCCTCTTGCCGTATCACTGTTCAACCAAAACCTTTCCCTTGCTACCTACCCATATTTTTCGCTGAAGCATTTTTACTTGTGGATCTGCTGTTACCTATTTCTAGAACGTAAACACACGGGATTTTCCTCGGGCGTGTCTGGCAACCTAAGACGCCTTTTTAATGATGTCGTGATACTGGGACCACTGGAGGTCGGGGTCTGGTGAATGCATGGTGTAGAGTTCATCACTTAGGCATAATCTATAACGAATAACGGCTATTATCGACATCTACTTATCATAACACATCGTCGGAATCCACAAAGGGCTACCTGCACGCTGTCTATCTACCAACACTCGCACCTTCCGTCAATCAAACAGGCTCTATTCTACGATAAAACGTTCCCGAATTTCTCTTTAAAATATGCACCCCCCTAAATTCCACCCATCAGCTACAGATACTTACAAGACCATCTAACAAAAAACAATATCCATTAAGCAGAATTAAAAACCAAAGAAAACAAACATGCATATCCTTTCGGATTTAGCCTTTAATTCTAGTTGCTTTACTCGTTACTTTTGGCCAAAAGCTTTCATAACACACGTATGCACATCCGCACTCCCACCCGCTTAGCGCACATCATAATAACCGGCAGCATATTTTTTTACATATCCACGAGTGTGCGACATAGACAGAGAGAGAGGGAGAGATTCACTGTCATATGCCATCGAGCAAATGGATTTTGAAACGACAATTCCCCTTTTGTACTTCCTCTTTGATAAGAAATCTAAATGCATTTGACATTTATGCTTATTCGCGCGTCGAGGACGAACGGATGAACACAATGACACCATCATGTTCCGTATGTGCCGGAATAGGCGTCCAAATGAAATGGAAATGGAAATAGAAAGATGTGAAAAATCTGACACAACAAATGGCGATTTATCAGAGTTCTAGTACGTTGTTGCTGAGCCCGAGCAGAGCAGAGCAGCGCAATGTCCTTTAGATCTCTTCTGGATTCCTTTCTGCGACAAAAATGTTAACAATGACACACGACAAGCACTTGTAGTTCTGGGCCAAGCAACTAACTTTTAACTATGCCATGCCACATCCACTTTAGATGAAACTATTCTCCAGTCTATTGGATGCGTTTATACGTACAGTGTGTGTGCCTGTGTGTGTTGTGTATGAGTGGGCACTTGTCTCCTTGGCTGCGTCAGTTTAATTTTTTTTTCCCTTCTCCGGATTTTGTCCTATAAATCCTCTATTGCTGGCATTACAATAAGTTTGCGTACCTACGGTGTTTGTTTTGCGATGTGAATCTTTGAGACATTTTCTTTTTTGTACTTTCTCGCTCTGAAATTTTGCCAGAGTACAGCCCGAAAGCAAACACAAAAAAAAAAAAACAAAAAACAAAAAAACGAGGTGGATTTAGTTTTGAAATACGTCGTTGTCCAGGGATGTTCAAGTGTAGTCTCCTGAAATGAGTATACTTTCGAGGAGCGACATACATACGTACTTCATGAGGCTTAGGTGGCTATGATGACTACCACGACGATGCCTATCCTTATGAGTGGTGGAGATGGAGAATACATTTTTATGTCGGACAAGATTTGTCTTCCGTCTTTTGTGTCGTTAAACCTACTTTTTCTATTTTCATATTCGTTTGCTTTGAGCTACAACGTCGTAACGCAACGACGAGGACGAGAGGCTGTTCTCTGCTGTGATATAGTTCTGGCTAAACGCGCATTTAAGGCGCAAACATATCCTCGGCCCATTTGTCTCATTTTGACAAAAGGTTCTTAAAAAAACCGTGGCTGACTAGTGTTGTAGTCGTTTGCCAAATGATGTGATAGAGAAGGATGAAAAAACTCTTTCAGAGTTAGGTTGGTTAGATTGCGTAATGAGCACTATTTTAGTTTGAATTGGAGTACAGGCAGCCTGCGGCGGTGACAGCCTTGAATAAACGTTCCCATTTAGAAACGAAAAAAGAAAAGAATCAAGGCGGTTTTTTTTTCTTCGTTTTGGGCTAAGAGATTGTGGTAAAATGCTTTGGCTTTGAATTTTATAGAACAATTCAATCCAAACTGTGCGCTGACGATGCAGCGATTTAGGTACAGAAATACTTGTGGAAATATCATGGAGGTGCATAAATACTCGTAACGTTAATTGCTTGGCTTCTTATTTCGACTGCGGCAATAGATAAAAACATAATCTTCAAGAAAGAAATACAGAGGGTTTAAAGGTATTAAAAGACTTTTAAGTCTGTGGATAGAACGATGGAAGGACGTTAATAATATGTATTTCCTTATCAAAGCTCCTGTTTTAATGAAGAATGGCCTAATGTGAAACGGCACTTAGCTGAACATTGGCTTCGCTTGAGGAAAATTAAGAATATGAGAAGCTGGACCTCAATGGAGATCCGACTCCACTCGACGACAATATCTTTGCTGAGTCTTTACCCTGACAGCTCTGCTATAAGCTGATAAGCAGGAATGTAGAGTTATTATAGGGCTCTTTCCAATTCTCTGAGCTGTACCAAGGTTTGTATGGAGTCCAAAAAGCTAAGACACTTCGACTACATTGTCTCGACCACATCAAGCGAACAGGCAATCGCGTCCCAGCTTCCCATGATCGAGATGACAAGGAAGACAGAACCACCCATTTGAAGGCAGTGAATCTACGAACAGTTTTTGTTCCATTGGTTACAGGTCTAACTTAAGAAAACCTCACAGGAATTACTCCAATGTGGTTAAATCGGACGATCTCCGTTGCCAATTCAATTCTTCTCCGCGTGAGAGAACCAAATCGCTCGTGCAAAATGTCCATCGTGGCATGGGTTGTGCAGCACGTATCGGTGCCTACTTACTTACTTACTTAACGGGCTCCCGACCCGTGAAGAGTCCCTGCCTGAGATACGGCAGCCTTCCACCCTCTGCAATCCCGAGCTCGCTGCTTCCAGTTGTCCAGACCAAGAGCTCAGGCATCCGCGATAGCTTGGTCTTTAAAATGGAGGTTCGGTCGTCCTTGTCGTCTCGAACCTGGGGGCTGGGATTCGAAGATCCTCTTGGCTGGAGCGTTGTTGTCCATTCGCTCGATGTGGCCGTGCCAATTTAGTCGACGAGTTTTGGCTTTTCGGACTACATCCACATCTTGGCATAGCTCATAGAGTTCGTGGTTGTATCTTCTCCTCCATTCGCCCTTCTCGCACAAGGGCAAAATGTCCGTCGAAGGATCCCAGTATTAACTCTCATTTCCTGCTTATCGTCTAGCACTCGGCGCCGTAGAGCAGAACTGGCAGGATAAGGGCATGCACTTTGTCCTGCGAGTTAGGAGTTTTAAACCCATTTGTTTGGCCAAACCGAAGTAGCAGCGTATCGGTGTCTATATCATCCAATTGTGCTCAATAGAAATTGGTTATCATCGACCGATAACGCTCGCCGTTGAAGGTAATGGCCTGAACAACGTCGTTCTCAAAGATGTTCGGACCGATGATGCCGCCAGACCAAAATTTATACCACGACTTTCTCTCTCTCTGCATTGCAATTTGGTGGATCCTTTGTGGAGTGTTATCGTTCCAAATTCGATAATGTTGCTTGTTGACGAACCCATATTCACTCAGAAATGGACCTCATCGCTGATAATGAATTGGGGTCAGCTTCAAACTGCTCGAGAGCCACGTCAGCAAAAAAACGACGTTGTCTATTGGGTTTTACTTTAAGCTCCTAGGTCAGTTAAATCTTGGAAGCGTGAAGGCCCGATTAGACGCAAAATTCACCAAGTTGTGGTCTGCGACAGGCCAAGTCCTTTAGCGCGGCGCGGAATTGACTACTTCGAATTCTCCTGTGCACTCTCACAAACAGCGGTGATATTTTCGGCAGACCTTGCGTTTCGTTGACGTACGGGTTTTGGCAGATTATTGACTGAACCGGTCGTCTAGAATTTATCCACAACGTTACGTTACGTTACAACCGTAAAATGTATAAACCACGCAAAATGTTGTTCGAACAGAAGACCCACATTCATAAAAAAAAAATGTTGCTGAAAGCTTTAAGTCTCCATGTTTATTTGATTTGGCAAGGCAGACTAAATAAATGACAGACAAATTTGACAGATGTAGCTGCAACAATATGGTCGCAATCATATGTCAAAATTCGGAAATCCGTATTGGAAACCTCTCTAGTTGTCAGTCTCCTATAAGAACAGCGTAAAGCTGAATTATCAAGGTTCTTTATAGAATTTGCGTAGTTGTTCAGGAGAGGGCCTTAATAAAAGGTGATCCATTTCGAGGTTCCCTACTTTTTTAAAGAAAAAAACACAGAAAATTCAAATTTAATGGAGAATGTTTATTATCATTTGAAAGAACATTCTTTGGCATTTATTTTTTGAAGATTATGTCTATCAAATGTTGGCCGTTGCTACGTCGCAGATGGTACATCCATTGAGTCCAATTTTCGATCACTCGTTCGAGCATTTCGACTGGTAACTGGCGAATGACACGCGTGATGTTTTCCTCCAAGGCCTTAATCGAAGCGGGTTTGTCGGCATAAGCTTTTGACTTTACATATCCCCACAGAAAAAAGTCTAACGGTGTGATATCACACGATCTTGGTGGCCAATCGACGGGCCCAAAACGTGAAATTATGTGCTCACCGAAATGTTCTCTCAATAAGTCCATTGATTGATGCGATGTGTGGGAAGTGGCGCCGTCTTGCTGAAACCAAATGTCGCCGAGATCACGAGCTTCAATTTCAGGCATCAAATAGTCGGTTATCATGGCACGATAACGGTCGCCATTGACGGTTACGTTCGCACCGGCATAATTTTTAAAGAAATATGGACCGATGATTCCACCGGCCCACAAACCACACCAAACCGTTGTTTTTTCTGGATGAAGTGGCAGTTCTTCAATCTCTTCAAGTTGCTCTTCGTCCCAAATGCGGCAATTTTGTTTGTTTACATACCCATTGAGCCAGAAATGGGCCTCATCGCTAAACAAAATTTGCCTCGAAAACGTCGGATCTTCTTGGAACTTTTCAAGAGCCCATAGAGCGAAGCGATGTCGCTTGGGAAGGTCGAGCGGCTTCAGTTGTTAAGATCTTGACGTAAAATGCGCCAAGTCGTTCCATACGTCAGTCCGTGAATTTTCATAATAAAGTTGAACAATTTGTAAACGTTGTTCACGCGTAAGTCTTTCCATTATGAAATGCCAAACAATACTAAACAAAAATAACATGACAGCATGACACGACTCACACGTGATCTGTCAAAAAAGGCTATTGAAAAAAGTATCTCTACTTGGATTACCCGTTACATACATAGTTAACTTCTCAGCCCAAATAAACAGCGATTGGCAAGCGCTATTTTTCGATTGAATTCTAAAAAGATGTCGTCTGCAGACGTAAATAAGGCCCCTTACCACCTCAAAGCATTTATTTATGTGTTTAAAATATAAGTCTTCCAAGGCGGCAACGTTCTCCTAAGGTTAGCTGAAAATAGATCCTGCTTGTCGTATTTTGTAAAAATCCTGAAATCAGTTATCAATTATCTGATAAGCCCTAATAATGGTGTCTTAGGATCTTCCTAAAAGCACTATAGCATATCCTCAAGAAAGCTTCAGAAATCCAAATCGGTAAGCATCGTCTTCAAAAGATGCATTTCCAGAAATATTGAGCCACGGCTAGATAAGGCGTTCCTGGCTAACTTGTCAAATTGTACGGATAATACTCGCTGCTGCGAAAGATTAAGAACAGACTTACGAGCCTTTGATGACGATATTTATAAAGAATATGACTTCAGTGCTATTAAACTTTGAAACTGGGAGGCCTTGCGAAACTTTGTTGAGGTCGAACAGGCGTACCAAAGGAGATATATAATCCCTTTTTTCTGATCATAACATCACCGAAAAATGGAAAGAAGAAGAAGGTTTAACACCGCAGCAGGGCTTCCATATTATTGTGGCTTACTTTGAAAACAGCGATATTGTTGGCCCGCGACAGTGATTGTGCTCTTTAAGCCCAACAGCTCTAGTTGATCACTGTTTCACTTCATAGACCAAGTACTGAGCGTATAGAAGAAGCTTTTGTGTCCGTTAAACCCAAATTTGTCGGTTTCCATCTTTTACAGCACCTTGGCATCTGCCCTCGACAGTTTGGAAGATTTTACGACATGATTTCTTTTATGCCAGAATTGAAGCCAATGGACTTTCATTTTTACCGAAGACTGTGCTTATGGGACCAAAGTCAGCTAAAGGTTGATCAAAGGTTTGCCCGCAACATTTAGTTCAGCTCTGTCCATAAGCAAAATTGTCCCATTTCACCATCAAGATAGTGCGATTTGACCCCGCTTAATTTTTGCTATAGAGTTATGTGGAGGTTCTTGGTCTATGCAATTAAGTCGTCAGCGATTTCGGACGATTTGGAAGACAGCATAAGAAGGTTCTAATGGCTTCGAATATTCGAAAGAATGGAGCTACTTCAGAAACAGCTGCGGCCTATAATTCTTAAAACATAGCAACAAACAAACAAAAACGTTTTTTCTTTCTACGATGTGGAAGCCTGGAACTTGTCAAAGGGGCTTTGGTTTTTTTTTATGGAAATTTCGGTTCTGTTTGCGCGGATGTGCTCCGGTAGAGAACATTTTACTGCTTACTTCACAAGCTATACATCCACAGTAGCCCGGACAGGAAAGTAGTCATCAGTCGTCTGAGATGGCTGAGATAGGTAGATTGAATGCTTCGGTCCGTAGTTACAACGCAGAAGGACCTCAGAAGGAAAGACCTGTTAGTTGAGTCATGTGTCAAACCTGACAGTACTATGTACCGTTGAGGTGGCGGGACATCTGGTGACGAAATTATGTGCTCAGGTAATACACATTCGTGTGGGTCCAGTGGCTAAGTGGTTAAATGCTCTGGACCACTAAGCGAGGGGTTGCTGGATCAAATTGCGGCCCGTACCACCTTAAAGCTTTTATTTGCTGCCCCACCTCTTGCTGCGAACGTCTAACAAACAAGAGTAAGAAATGTCATGAGAAGGTTCTCAAAAACAAGAAAGCGTCCGAAATCAGAATTAAACTGTAGGGCCTCCCATTCGAGTCAAAAACGTATCTTCGCACACACAATGGTTGGAGAAGCTAGACTTTAGGTCCTCTATGGGCCGTTTACGCCTAATATATATATATATATATTTTTTGTTATACTCAATTTTATACGAACCAGCAAATAATTGTCAGTCATTAGATTTTGCACCCAATTAAAATTGGACTCCGCACAAGTTCAGTCCAGCAACCTTGGAACACCATTGCGACCGGCGTACTCTTCAACTCAGGAACAATGCACGACGTGATATATCCCCTTTAAAGTTCCATCTGTATTCGAATATTTGCATATCTAACCCCTTCGAGGAGCACAAATCTTCTCGACAGACAATTTTAATCAACTCAAACTTTCAGGGGCTCTTATAGTCAACACATCCTTGGTTGTCCATGGAATGCATACACTGAACATTGATTGCTTCAACATAATCCATTCATTTTGCCTATTAACTCGATTTGTTGTTTGACCAACATTGTCCCATATCCTTTGCTAAATCAATTAATTCTCAACATCCACATATCGTCATGAAACTGATACCATTGAACTAGCCTGGACTCCGCACTGCACCGCACCGCCCCAGGGTTAAGTCATCAAACTTATGCGAATAATAATTACTTAATTTACATTAATTACGCAATATATGTATGTATTGAGGGACCATTTTTGACCTCCTTCTTGATCGGTATGTTTGTATGGACGAAGAAGGATACTTTGATTGGATCGGAAATTATTCCTGTTCTTCTGTATGTAATCGTATGGCACTCAACAGGTTAATAATGTGAAAAGTTAATATCTCCTTTTGCGAGCGGCAAGCTTACGAAAATCCTTTTTAATTTTTTTTTGTGTTAAATTTCCCTTTGCCGCCGAGAAACTTATTCAATGGTCCTTTCGTGCATGAAATCAAATGAAAGTATGTGCCCGTATGGAGGATGCAGATGCTGCGTTCAAAATGTAATAAAGGATCCTATACAAATCATTTTGTCTCTTTCGTCGTTGCTGGAGTGGAACTGCAGTACTCGTAATCACCCCTTTGATGCACATTTTCACACATTCTTAGTGTGTTAGGAGAAACTGTGATTAATTGCCGAATGATATTTAGAATTAGAGAAGTATTTCAAGGATTAGGAGGGAATGACTAATGAAGAAATTTGACTGCGTAATTCCGATTGTGATTTTGTAATTACAAAGTTGCAATGTCGGGAGAAGGAACTTTGTGCGGTTGCGATGCGGAGCAGCTATGCAATTTGATATTCCACAAGAAGAATGTGCGGAACATTGATTTTGATGTAAATTAAATGATGGAAAGCCCGTCCCAATATTTGAGTTAGGGGTTTTCATGCGTATCAAAGGAGAGTCAAAGTAAATTGCGCCCTTTCCGCGCTGTTGTTAATTATCAATTTATTTAGCAACAAACGTCATCGGAGGAAGGGGGGATTTAAATATCAATTTAAATACCTGGTGCGGAGTCTTTACATCGCAATGATTCAACGGGCTATGCTATTGACGACGTCGGTCGCGTCAGAAGAGCCACCCACGGCAGACACTCAGACAGGCTGTTGATTAACGAGCGATTAACTAAGAACTATAACCAATGCTAATCCAGAGTGTTAAACGGCCCATGCTTATTGGATGGTTTGCAGTCAGGGGTAATCGACTAAATTCTTACGGGTCCTCCTCGATACAGGCCCAACTCGTATCGAAGACCACGACTTTCCACATTTATGCGGGGCTCTGGCGTGGTCTTTCTCTGTCATTCTCGCGCTGCTCGTGGAAACCAAGAAAATTGCAAAAATACTTTTTAAAAAAACTGCGGGGACAAACCGCGTCAGAAGTTGCAGATCGGCCCGGAACAAGCCGAGAGGGAGGATATAGGCAAGTGTAGCACAAGCCGAAAAGCCACAACCAAGTCAAGCTCCCACGTCATTCCCAACGGGGAGAAAGGATAAAAAGGAGCAGAAGAAAGTGAAGGAATCTCCGGAAGTCTTTAATCCCCCAAAAGTGCACACCAAGAGGATAATAAAATGCCCAGCCTTACCTTCATTTGGGAAACCAGGATTGGGGATATGACCCTCTGAGAAGGGTCTGAGTGGTGCTGGAGCGAGATGAAAAGCCACAACCAAGCCAAGCTCCCATCTCAATCCCAACGGGGAGAAAGGATAAAAGGAGCAGGGGAAAGTGAAGGAATCCGCGGAAGTCTCTAATCCCCCAAAAGTGCACACCAAGAGGATAATAAAATGCCCAGCCTTACCTTCATTTGGGAAACCAGGATTGAAGATATGACCCTCTGAGAAGGGTCTGAGTGGTGCTGGAGCGAGATGAAAAGCCACAACCAAGCCAAGCTCCCACCTCAATCCCAACGGGGAGAAAGGATAAAAGGAGCAGGGGAAAGTGAAGGAATCCGCGGAAGTCTCTAATCCCCCAAAAGTGCACACCAAGAGGATAATAAAATGCCCAGCCTTACCTTCATTTGGGAAACCAGGATTGAAGATATGACCCTCTGAGAAGGGTCTGAGTGGTGCTGGAGCGAGATGAAAAGCCACAACCAAGCCAAGCTCCCACCTCAATCCCAACGGGGAGAAAGGATAAAAGGAGCAGGAGAAAGTGAAGGTATCTCCGGAAGTCTCTAATCCCCCGAAAGTGCAAACCAATAGGATAATAAAATGCGCAGCCATACCTTCATTTGGTAAACCAGGATTGAAGATATGACCCTCTGAGAAGGGTCTGAGTGGTGCTGGAGCGAGATGAAAAGCCACAACCAAGCCAAGCTCCCACCTCAATCCCAACGGGGAGAAAGGATAAAAGGAGCATTGAAGATATGACCCTCTGAGTGGTGCTGGAGCGATATGGTACCTCCGCTACCTTAGTAAAGGCATTGGACCTGAGGAAGCAAGAAGGAGGGCTAAGTCCTCGAACGAAAGGACTTACTCTGGAGAAAAGAGGGAACAAGTACATCATTCCCCCCAGTAAGGCAGCCACAAAACAAAGAGTGAAAGCAGGTGCCAAGAGGGCCACGTGATGAAAGCAAATGCTACCGTGGTTGGTTGCAGCTACGCTGCAGCGGATTTTCTTGCCTAAGCTGAAGTCAGAGCATAAACACTCAAACATAATTCCTGGTGAATTGCGCCATGAGGGGGCGTTAACCTCTCCAAGGTATAAGCAAGCGGCACTGTACTACACCCTACATTATTATTAAAATTACTTCCAGGTTTTTGCTTTCAAAGCTTTTTTTTCTATCGTAAATATTACTCGTTCATAAATCATTTATCAAGAGCGCTGTAAGGATCAGGCAAGCGGTCAACAGAAACACAGTTCTCTTAGGAAATAATGCCATTCATCCTACATGGCATTTAACAGACCAATCTCGTGCACTTTCACGAGCAGAAAAAAGAATGCAGCATAAAACAACATCGGAATCAGGGACAGATTCTAGAAGAATAAAATATAAACAAATCTATCAGACTGTAACTGAGATAAAATCGAAGCCAGTTTACCGCTGCAAGGTAAGTCTCTGCTAAGATTTAATATATTTTAATTTTGCTTTGGGTCCTCTCCCGTGTTCAGTTTATTGATTTGTCCTTTTTTGCCTCGGTCATACAATGTCCTGTAGACAATTTTGAACCATATAATATAGTATGGAACCTAAATATGGGTTCCATTGTGAAAATCAGTTCGGCTTTTGCATCCATATATCCATCCATATATAGGGTCCACCAAATAACTTTTTTCTTTGAAAATCCTATAAAAAAAAACTACTAAATATTTTCGCAAATTTCTTTTTTTTATTTGAAAGTACAATCCTTCCGGTTAATAATGGAAAATAATTTCATTCAAATGGTTGCCTCGGCTGGCCATGCAGTAGCCTACACGATCGGTGCAATTTTTAAGCACATTATCGATTGTGTGCAGCTGTATTTCACTAATGGCTTCACGAATATTGTCCTTTAAAGCGTCAATTGTCTCTGTCATGTCGGCGTAACACTTATCTTTTACGGCACCCCACAAATAACAGTCCAACAGTGTCAAATTGCAGCTCTGCGGCTGATAATGCGATCTTCAAAAACAGGGCGCAAAACATCGAGTGTAGATTCGGCTGTGTGGCACGTAGCGCCGTCCTGTTGAAACCAAATGTTGCCAATATCCTCCTCTTCAATTTTTGTGAACTAGAATTCGTTCAACATGGCCCGATAACGATCGCCATTGACTGTAACGGCCACTCCTTGCTCATTTTCGAAGAAAAATGGCCCAATTATGCCTCTGGACCAAAATCCGCACCAAACAGTGACTCGTTTTGGCTATATCGGCTTTGCAATGTATGGGTGCGGGTTTTCTGTGCCCCAAATGCGACAGTTTTGCTTGTTTACATACCCGCCCAGATCAAAATGAGCTTCATCTGAAAAGATGATTTTTTTGGCAAAATCGGCATCTTCTCTATGTCGCTATGTCGCAATATTTCCCAGCGTTGTTCAAGCGTATACACAACCATATTCGTTCAGCGGAAGGATAAAACTAATTATCTGTCAAATCAGACATGAGCTAAGTGGTACCATTCGCGAAATAGGCATTAGTTAAAAAAAAAACGTTAAATGGCGGACCCTATATGATTTATTCCAACTCTACTGGTGGTACGTGCCTTCACTCAATGATATTGCCGTTAAGCCCTGCCCATGCGCACCAGTCTAATCGGGCTTTCTTCGCTACATATCGTTATAAGAAAAACAACTGCTAGATACCCCCTAAACTGCAGCTAGAAAACAAGTTTAAGCCAGATGACCATGTGCAACATCTGAAAATACTTAACTATTTGCCAAAAAAAAAAAAACTTTTGTACAATCTATGACCTTTGAAAGACTGTTCGAGATTGAAATGGAACCATGAGAAACTCGGTCAATGGTGTCACGATACTGGGCCCCAAAGGTTTGCTTTGGTACTTCGATGGATCAAAAATGGATTCTAGAGTTGGAGTTGGAGTCCGAGCTGGTGTATTGGATTTGGACCCAATATCAAGTTCTACATACCAATGGGAATGGTATGTTTCCTTTTAGATGATCAAGTAGCTCTTTAAAACCTTGTCGTCCAACACAATAGACTCTATGACAGTAAAATGCTGCTACGATGCGCTGCAATCTCTAGCCAGACAAAACAAGGTTAAACTTGGATCGGTTTGATGGGCCACCAGGCGATTGCAAGCAACCAATCTGCGTATGAATTGGCAAGAGCTGGTTTAGAATCCGAGTCATTGAGGCCTGAGAAACCATATTAACAAAAATAAATCGTGCCTGAAGACAATGAATGTCCGACACTTTATTGGGTAAGAAGATGTATTTTCCACGAAGAAATACTTTTGTCAGTGCAGCTGAAAACCTTTGTCACTAAGGACGTACTCGCCTTCGTAAGGGAGGTATAGAATAAATTTCCCTATGATATAAAAGTTCTTTAAGGTCGAATTCTCAGCCACATGGACAATGGTTTAAATTTTAGAAACAAAAAAATGGCTTCTATTAGGTATTTTTCTTCGGGTTGTAGGCAGACCAAACGAGATCAAATGTTTGTGCCATTTTTTCAAATATCTCAAATATTTTATTCAAACTTTTTACTGTCTTAAAGATATACATTTGAAAAAGAATTGCTGAAATTTTCAAAGGAAAATATTCAAAACTCATTGTGACGTTATTTCCGGTGATCTCGCGGAAAAAAAGTACGTCCGCGTTGACAGTAGAACTCGTGAGAGAATCATCAGAAGTAAAAAAAAAAATCGTGTTTTAGTTAAGACCATAAAATAGAATTTGGACGAAGGAAAAAAAATGAAAATTGGATTTTTGGCAGACCTTTTTATAAAAAAAAATGCTAATTTTGGTAAAACTTGCTCAACATTTTTTTTTAAATAGTTGTGATTAAAAACAAAAAAATCCTTCGTCCAAGTCGTCGTGAATTATATCTCGAAGATCTGTAAAATTTCATCAAGATCGGTTGAGTGGTTTTCGAGAACTTTTGACAACCGACTTTGAAAACACAGTTTCGAGAAAAACGCTCGATTCATTTGAGTGCGCACCTTCCCAAGGCGGTATCTCCGAAACTTTTATTCGGAATGACTTGGAAATTTTATAAAACTATTCTCGAGATGTTGTAGAAATTAAAACAAAATCAAATTTTTTAAGCTGTGAAACCCATATAACCCCTTAAGAGATACAATTATCTGCGAAGCTTGTGGAAAAAGCAGCATACATTTCGCCTTAGCTCGAACCAGACTTCAGGTTCTAGGCACTGATATGTTGCATACTGAAGTTCCTTCTCGTCATTCTGGTCGTATTAGTGGGCGGTTAAAAGTAATTTCTCTCCGAAAGTACAATGGACTTTTTATTTTGAGTTTCTATTAAAATTATTCGAAATCGAAAATATACTTAACCTCTACGCAAATAAGAGAGTTTACATATTGTTTTACTTTTATAAGAAGTATCGGGTGATCCAAGTAGAGATACTTTTTTCAATAGCCTTTTTTGACAGATCACGTGTGAGTCGTGTCATGCTGTCATGTTATTTTTGTTTAGTATTGTTTGGCATTTCATAATGGAAAGACTTACGCGTGAACAACGTTTACAAATTGTTCAACTTTATTATGAAAATTCACGTTCTGTGAGGAATGTGTTTCGTGCACTTCGCTCAACTTATGGTCAACATAATCGGCCTACTGAGCGTACTATTCGCAACACCATCACCCATTTTGAGACCCAGCATTCATTATTGGATAATATTCGACCGAATAGACCGCGTCCAGCACGCTGTGAAGAAAATATAGCGGCCGTAGCTGAGAGTGTACGCGAAGACCGTAGAGAGTCGATTCGGCGCCGCCGTTCGCAGCAACTCGGACTGACGTATGGAACGACTTGGCGCATTTTACGTCAATATCTTTAATTGAAAGCGTACAAAATACAGCTTGTGCAACAACTGAAGCCGCTCGACCTTCCCAAGCGACTCTTGAAAAGTTCCAAGAAGATCCGACGTTTTCGAGGCAAAATTTTGTTTAGCGATGAGGCCCATTTCTGGCTCAATGGGTATATAAACAAACAAAATTGCCGCATTTGGGACGAAGAGCAACCTGAAGAGATTGAAGAACTGCCACTTCATCCAGAAAAAACAACGGTTTGGTGTGGTTTGTGGGCCGGTGGAATCATCGGTCCATATTTCTTTAAAAATTATGCCGGTGCGAACGTAACCGTCAATGGCGACCGATATCGTGCCATGATAACCGACTATTTGATGCCTGAAATTGAAGCTCGTGATCTCGGCGACATTTGGTTTCAGCAAGACGGCGCCACTTCCCACACATCGCATCAATCAATGGACTTATTGAGAGAACATTTCGGTGAGCACATAATTTCACGTTTTGGGCCGGTCGATTGGCCACCAAGATCGTGTGATATCACACCGTTAGACTTTTTCCTGTGGGGATATGTAAAGTCAAAAGCTTATGCCGACAAACCCGCTTCGATTCAGGCCTTGGAGGAAAACATCACGCGTGTCATTCGCCAGTTACCAGTCGAAATGCTCGAACGAGTGATCGAAAATTGGATTCAACGGATGGACCATCTGCGATGTAGCAACGGCCAACATTTGATAGACATAATCTTCAAAAAATAAATGCCAAAGAATGTTCTTTCAAATGATAATAAACATTCTCCATTAAATTTGAATTTTCTGTGTTTTTTTCTTTAAAAAAGTAGGGAACCTCGAAATGGATCACCCTTTAGTTCGGAGGCTGCATGTTCATGTTGACATTTTGAATTTTGAATGGGTTCCTCCGTTGACAATAGAATGTAAAAGTTTCCAACGAGACACCGAAAAGCACAGATAGGGTATCACAGAATTGCCTAAGCCTAAATATTTTTATGTAAAAGCCACTGACGTCAAAAATCTAATAAATAAATCACTTCTCAACTAAACCCCCAATGGCCACATTTCTGCATCGGTGACCATGCAATGCAATTCATATCTGTAACTGAAATTTGGGCTATTAAATCCATTCACGTAGGTACATGAACAGAGTTCATATTCACTGAAGCGAAAATTCATCCCACAGGATGGCATGTTGGCATGGCATCGATATTTGATATTTAATATTTCCCAAACCTAAAACTAAAACGATGTCTTATTTGAAACTCTGGATAAAATCATTCAAACAAATTACAGTGATTTTTCGTATCTGTAATAGCATCACTATTATATGCTGTCGATAGTCCTGTTTACTAGTGCTGCTCCCTAATAAAAGCACATAGCTACAACACATATGCTAAGCCTGTTGAACTGTTGAACAGGGCTGGCTTTATATATTCGAAAATTTTGCAGATGACTATCGTTATTGTGTGGCAGAGAAACTCTAAACGAGCTAGATATAAATATTATAAATGATGCTGAGAGTAATTATTTTTGTGGGCTTGTGGTGTAAATTAATTTTGCATGTGTGTGTACATATTTGTCTGGTGATGAAAGATAAGCTCAAAACCTGCGATAAAATTTAATTTTAAAATCCAAAATGAGTATGCGGGATTGATAAGTTAATTGGAATCAATTTAAGCCTTTAATAATTTCAAATATATTTATGCGTTTAAATTGTTTTTTTGAAGTCAGGATAATTAGAGGATACATGCATGTATAATGGAAATAGATTATTTGATTTAATGGGTTAAGTAGGCTTTTAAGTCGGTGATATATTTGTATTTAGTACGCGTTTTAAGGGCACTCAAACTCAACAAATTTGGTGTTGAAAATGAATTTCAAAGAATCTTTTCATTCTCTAACAATGTCCGATACATTTCTTCTACATGAATTAGTTATAACAACACTCAGAACCGACTAACCCGCGAATAAAAAAAACCCATCTGGGTTTGAAACCAAGATTCTACAACCGTATATTCGCAGCTATATATATTAGGCATGAAGAAGGTTTTCACAAAACTTCATACTCTAAAGCCAAAAACATGCTGGAGCTGTGAGGCTAGAGTCGAGGTGAACGGCGAAAACAAGCAAATCGTATACAGAGTCGTAAAAAACATTTACAACGCCATTCTCGACACTCGCATCCCCTCTATCCTCGCAGTTTTAGCATGTTTAGGGCCTAAGTTTCAGCGCACAGTAAAGCGAGAAAGCTATGGGATGCGAGAAGCAATAAAACAGTTTACATGAGAAAGCGCCTACATAAGACCACATTATCGCTTCTCGCATCGCATCGCTTTCTCGCTTTACTGCGCGCGTAACCTTAGACCCTAAACACATTGAAACTTTACTGTGCCCGCAACCTTAGATGTTTGCTTAAACTTTTGCAATGGAGTGCGGCAGTGAATATCCATGTGTTCACCATTATACTTGACCAGTTATTTTTACCTATAAATATTTAGTCCTGATCATGCCTGACTTAATGATAAGCTCAAAGCCCAAATCGCTGATTGTAGACTTTGTAACGATCTAATTCTGCGATGCAGGACATGAGAGCCGACCGATCCAATGGAGATAGTCATGGAATAAAGATGGTGAACGGGCGCCATGCGATTTACCTCAAGACCTGCCGTAGCATTCCGGAAGTATGGCGATCGTCCGAAAGGATTCGCGTACCCATAACAAGCAGTAGTATTAGTTTACAAAAAGGAAACAAAAGGTGATCACCAAAAGGCAAACAAAAAAATTACTCTTCCTATACTATGTATTGAGCACTAAATGATTACCCAAATGGAATTAAATAATAATGAAAACCAAAGAATAGAAACTTATATAACAATTAGAACCCTTTCATTAAATTCGGCAGAACGAAGATTCACCTCACACAATTCACTTGCTGTCTGCATCATTAAATCCAACGGATACACTGTAATACCGATAACAATTTATGTTTTTTTCGAAATCAGGGGCCGAATTACCGCATCAGTTAACGATTGAGTAACATCTACACGTTACTGAACTATCGAATAAGCACATTGGGATTATGTCATACGAAGCATCACGTATCAAGCGCAGTTTGCGATTGTACTTGGAAAACTCTAGTACATTAAATTTTGTACCAGTATACTGTCATTTTGTGTTCTGTCATTCGCTTTTTTATGCGAAATTGTGAGTTGTGCTTTCAATAAAAACGTAAAAACTTTAGAAATTTTATTAACTGGATATGTTGTCCCATAATCTGTTGCATGTTGCTTTTCCTTGAGCAGAGTTTGGCAATACGTTTTTGGCCAAATCGGGGTACACCGCCATAAAATCAGCCATAACACTTTTCTGGCTATAAATTTATTTTGTTTAAATTTATTCTGTAATAATTTAAATTTGTATTTTTAGAACATTTTTACAAAAAATAATTAAACTTACACTTTTTCTGCCATTTTACCACCATAATGGTAAAATCCAGAGTGAACGTCTGACAAAAACTTACGATAACTGACTAGGAAATGTCAAACAATAAAACTCGATACTCGATACCATGTTCGATAACTGAAGCAGTAATGCCAAACCGAGATAATTCAGTGACGTATTGCTCGTTAACTGATGCGGTAATTCGGCCCCAGGTGTTTTGTAATTTTTGACAGAAGTAAAGCTCCTGCAAGTTGACAATGAAATTTTATTTTATCAAAATGGATAGTAGCTTTTGTTTATTTTTTGGAAGATTGGGAGAAATCTGCCAACAAAAGGATGGAACGTTCTTACTTAGGATTATCTGCTGAAAACATCTTGGATCTCTAAGATGCATGGATTTCATTGCATCTTTATATTTTGGTATACTGAATTTTAATTTCAGTTTTATTAAAAACTTCCATCTTCTTCTAAATCGTTCGCTACCTCTTTGTAGAAGATCTCTTGAATATTAATGCTTCTGAAGGAGATCAGCTAGGAAAGTTCCTTTTCTCAAACTGCTTTCTTCGTTTGCTTTGGTCGTTTTCTCAAACTAACTAAATCTCTGGAAGGACCTTCAAGAGTGCTGACTTGTAAATCTCTGATGACATCTTCCGACAATTAGAGGAAAACCAGGAGGTAGCTCTTCTCCAAATGAATGAAAGTCTGTTGTGCCCTCAACAGATTCGTTCAATTGGATCAACTCATTCACTTCTTCCTTGTGGGCAGTGAAACAGAAATTTTTATTGGGTTTACCACCTTAGCTCCTGTTTTTTTTTTTTTTTTTTTTTTTTTAAATTTCTTTATTTCTTTCCAAAAACTAATATAAGGGTTACAATAATTCTTTTGTTTTTTACTTACATAAAAACTACTTTAAGAAGACCATTTTAGTTTTTTAGCAAGAAATAGCATAGTACGTTCTGTTGTCAAAATGACAAGAGGCGAAAGTACTTTTATTTAAAAAAAAGGAAAAGTAATAAACTATTGATGGGGAAGCAAATTATATAACTTGGAATTATAAACAAATCAAAAGAAAATTAAAAGATATACATCGAGTAGACAATAATATTTTATATTCATATACTATATTATACCATTGGAATCAAAAGAGAATCTATTTGAGAATAGTTACAGGAAAAAAGCCATGTTTTGGTCATGTTTCAAAATACTGATTTTATTCTCTCACATCTAAGGTTTTCAGGTAGTATATTAAACAAACGAGGCGCGGTTACATAATAAAAACGAGAGAAGTGTGTTTTGTGGATTGTTGGTACAGTAACGAAATTTCTGCTGTTGACTTGTTTGTTGAAAGCCATCTTTTTTTAATACCCTATCCTAAGGGTATATTAATTTTGACTCATAGTTTGTAACATAAAAGTATATATATTTATGATCAGGACCAAATCCTAAGACTATCTAGCAATGTCCGTCCGTCCGTACGCAATTTTTAGGTCTTTAATTAAGCTAGGAAGCTGAAATTTGGACCACATATTCCCTAGGGCTCCGAAATGGTTAAGTGTAAAAATTTTTTGAATACGCCCACTGCTACGCCCACCGTTTTAAAGCTAAAGTTAGAGAGAAAGAGTGTTACATCTTTCAGAAGATATGTAGAAACTGCCCCCTTTATAAGTTTGTCATATAAAGTTTTTTGCCACGCCTACTTTTTGTGGGCGTTTTTGACTAAAATGCTGTTTGCTTCGAAAATTTTCACAGAAAGCGAAAAAAACTGTTTAACAAAATATTTACCCAATATTTTTTCCAACATATCGTCCATACAAAGTTTTTGGCCACGCCCACTTTTTGGGGGCGTTTTTTTCAAAAAAACTTTTTTTTTTTTTTAAATTAATAGAACTAAATAAAATGCTATCCATCATCTTCTTAATGCTTTTTTTTGGGGCATATAGGGATATGGATAGGGTATCATACTGTTCGCCTCAAGCGGACTGTAGCCTTTCCTTATGTTTTTAAATGCGATTTTTGATCTTTTTTACAAAATAGCAAATCATGCATACGGATAATGTACATCCACTTCACACTCTACAAGAAATAGTAGGTGGTAGGCCAAGGCTGTTTATACCTATTTTAACATCTTTCAAACAAATTTCCAGGGACCTGGATCTCTTGGCGTTGTTTCGCTCGATATCTGGAATCTGCTTGTTTTTTGCCAGAAATTCTCTAAATTCGTTGTTCTATTCACAAATTCAACTCATTATTTTAATGAACTCGATTTGTTATAAAAAAAAAAACTCATCCTGTGACTCACTTCACAAGCCGAGAGTTTACTCTCCATTAGTGGAAATCTTGGGATCGAATTATTTCTCTTACGATCCTTATTCCTCCTAGGCTACTTGACATCTAAGAATGCAAAAGGATTTGAACTGGAGATCTTAAGATTCAGAGTTCCCTTCAACACCCAGACCTAATGTTCCATAATGTTGGCCATTTTATCTTCACGTGAGGTGAAAACTTCTTCTTCCTTGAGCCAAATCGTAACGAACCATAACAAGCTAAGAAAGGAGGGTATATTTACCTAACTCCGAAGACACAATTTAGGGGCATAATTTTGGAATATTAGATAACTCAAAACCAGTTAGATCCGATTTGAAATTTGCACGCTTACAGAGAACAAAAACCACCTCAAAAGGGAAACACACTCCTCTACAATCGCTGAACATAATAATGGAGGATTGCATTGGCCCTTTCCTTATTTTAGGGATGTTTTCATGACTTTGATAAAAAAAATCAAAAAATCAGTGGCAGACACCTATTCTTCGGAAAATTAGCACGTTTTTCAAAAACCAAAAATTATTAGAAGAGTGCTTCAGAAAATTCTGCAAAATTTTACTTGACTGCACCACCTCCAAAGCAATTTTTGTATACCAGTTCCTTTTTATGTCCCAAACTCAAATCTTTCCTTCCAACGAACCGATCAAAAAAAAATATTTATTCTTTCTTGGATAACTTTTGTTTTGATGAACCGATTTTGATGAAACCGATTTTTGAAACTTACTCGTGCTCCAACGGTAATAGAGCGCCAACATTTTTTTTGTAGATTTGAGTTAGGACATAAAAAGGAACTGGATTACAAAATTTAAGCAATTTTGGAGGTGTAGCAGTCAAGTAAAATTTTACAGAAAATTTTTTAATGAGGAAGAAATGTTTTCATCATCGATTTAAATATATTTAAATGGCCCCCTTTACCATTTGCCTTTTAAACAATTTAATAACATTGGTGGTAGGTATTTTTTGAAAAAATCAGGACTTACAGCAATAATTCAGCAGGCAGGAAAACCCATCATTTAGAATCTCCACGAAGAATAGCAAAACAGGTAGAAAAACGAAAAGAATGTGGAAACAGCACAAATTTCACTTGAACTAATTTATTTTCAGTTCTCTCACAAATTCGCGCACAATAAACTGAACACAAAGTCAAATAACGGTTCAATCGTTCAATGAAATTGTCGTTCATATGAAATCACAGTAGAACGACAAAGACGGCTGTTGCCATGGTAAATTTTAATTGGAAAAATGTATTTAATTGCTGCGCCAAATTTTGCAAAGTAGGAAAGAGAAAATAAAATTCACAACTGACTCGAACTGGGTTTGCATGTTAACGTCAGCACTACAGCGAAAGTAATAGATTTGTTAAGGTGGAGACGAATTACTTTGTCAGTTATTGTTTTAGCTATTTGTAATTTTTACTTTAATCTGAGATTTCTGTATATTTTCAGTTCGATTTTTGTATTTCTGTAGGCAAGGTACAAATTCTGTATAGAACTGAATAATTAGGTGAAAAACGAAGGCAGAAAAGCATTCAGGAATCCTTCAAAGACAGCTACGGCTGATGAAGACTCCCCATAGATTCAGAGAAAAATACTGTGAAAGATTATCTTATCCGACTATTGGAAATGATCAGAGAATCAAATCTCAGCCTAGAAATGAGATAACTTATGCTCGACCTAGGTTATAGGAAAAAAGTTAAGATTATTTAAAATGCTCAGCAAATTAATCATGAAAATATGTTAGAAAGGTTATTTTTCCTTAGATCGAAGCTGATGCTGCAAACATGTTGTAAAATTGAAGTGTGAAGTTGTCTTTAGAATGTTTTAAATGTGCATGTATGAAAACCAACTTCGGCAGCATGTAAAACTATGCTTTCACCTATACTTTTCGCCTAATTTTTTCTAAA
Organism: Ferdinandea cuprea; assembly: GCA_963576555.1. Lineage (NCBI taxonomy): Eukaryota > Metazoa > Arthropoda > Insecta > Diptera > Syrphidae > Ferdinandea > Ferdinandea cuprea. The sequence continues at coordinate 8,691,243 of OY754960.1, forward strand.
TTGATTGGCAAAAAATAAGTGCTTGCGGGTTCTTACGAAAATATGATATACCTTAGAGATTTAAAATATTTTACCCTGGGAATTGAATGGCTTTAGCTACTCTAAAGGTGGCTTATACCGTGATATGGTCTAATTTTAAATAGGTTTTTCTCTGAATGTAATGAAACGGCGGGTGGGTTTGAGAACCGCAATAAAAACTCTCTCTCTCCAACACCAAAAACGCTATCCACCTTCTTAAAAGCAAAAAAAAAGCTTAAAGTTATTTTGAAAATCGGACTCCAATTCGTCATTTTTTATAGTCACCACAATCGACCAACTGAGCTAACTATTTATCGACTTATAGATGCATGTCATTGACACAGCACAAGGACAACAGCGCATCAAAAGCATGTAGAGAATATAAACTGTAGTCACAGTGAGTGAGTGTTTCCTGCAAAAATAGGAACATTGTTGCGATGTTGTAATTAGGTCTACAATCATTGAAAATTCAGCTAAAGCAGGAACTTAAGCCACAATATTTCTAAAAATGAAATAGTGAACCAGGCGAATGAAGTCTTGAACTTTACTAGAAAACTTTTTTATTTTAAAAAGATGTTAGCTGATTAGCACTGCGAACAAGAAAAAGATCTTTTGTGCTCCTCAGTAATGTTTAATAAGCGTTTTGGTTTGAAGGCAATCCTAGGTCGTTGATGAATCTTACGATTGTTGAGGCCGGTGATTTGACAATATCCTGAGGTTCGGTTAGTCCCTTTTTGAAGCATTTAAGCCTCTCTTGGATGATTCTCTAGGCAGAGGCTACACAGGTCTTTAGAACTTTTTCCCATTGTCATAAGATGATGTTTTAGAGATGACTGTGAGGAAGTCAGTTACGATCTTAGTTTGCTCTCAGAGCATCTGAAGAGCTCAGTTTTTGTTTTCAAAGCCAATCAGCATGGCGTAATCCGTGTATAGAGTTCCTTTGGGATAATGCGGATTTTGTGTTTCCATGTATTGAGTTGAAATTTCACAGAAGGGCTCTGGGCCAATGAAAGGGGATGTAGAGCCGATACGTGCTAGCTCGTTGGCCACTTCATTACCAAGAATGAGTCCTAGGACCTAGTATAGAGTCACTCTGTTATGGGAGGTGAGGTGTTTTCGAATAGTTAGACAATTCCAAACAAGTAGAGAGTTGAACTTTGTAGGAGCTAAGAGCTTTAAGTGCTGCTTGACTGTCTGACAGAAAGTTGTTGTTTGATCTTCTGAGATTACGTTTTAAACATAGTTCGATGGCGTAAGCTTCTGCCTTAAAGATTGATGCTATGAGTCCTAGGGTAACTGAAATTTTACAGTCGGGTATAGCCTAAGGCCTCCAGTTTCCACCAGCGAACGGTCAGGTATGGTGATGTTAAATTGTCGATGAAAGTTTACTTCAATCGACGGGGTATGTTCAATTTTTGAGGAATTTATGATAATTAAGTGCGATCACCCTATTTGAATTTTTTCACGTAGTGAAGTTTTATTGCACTCGAAGTACGCTGACTTATTAATTCGTGAATGTAACAGTGCGAGGTCAAGGATATTACTTCTTGTGGGATTTACTAGTGGATCCCAATATTCCGTTTTTAGAGCTTGAAATGTTCAACTTGATCGAATATGCACTTCGAAACTTTCTTAAATGTTATTAAAAAAGAACCATTCCACAAAATGTCTCGTTATCGTCTCTTAAACTGTGATGCAAATTTATAAAAAAGGGACCAGCTATTTAAACTCGGCTCTTAAATAGTTATTGGTATCACCCTGAATGAATAAATTAATTCAGCCCTAATTGTTGTCGCTGTTAGTTAAAGAAGCTATTCCTTAAGGCAAACACTATTAATAATCCCTTGCTTCATACATTACAACCCCCGGCTTAACATATTTTCTAAAATAATTTGACACATTTATTAAAACCTTGAAGATTAACTACAGAAACATATATGTATGTGCTCTGTAAGTAATTTATCTTCGAACTCAATTACGTGGAGTGTTCACAAATTTACTTGAATTTTCCTATATAACTAACCAAAATATCCTCACGTGCTCAACTAGTTTGTCAAGGCGTAAGCCTATCCCCCATAATTACCATAAAAACTGAAATTTATACGTTTTTGTCTTATCCTTACCCACTGGCACACAACTGCCATATAAAATACATTACGTATTAACGCGCAATTCGCACAATAAAAATCACAATTTTACTCTCTCGTCCACCGCTACAAACTTGCGTCCTTAAATGTCTGCTTTATTAAAAAAAAAAAAAAAAAAATGCTGCTCACTTTATAGTACTTGGCACTTGGCACACTGTATTCCTCTTCTTTCTCTCTGAACCAATTTCCATTAAGTTTAATTAAAAAAGTTAAACCAAAACATACACAAGCTATTAATTACTGAAATTCAGAATTTTTTTTTTTATTATTTTGTTGCCAGATGGAACCTTTCACGATACCATTTCCTCTATAACGATGAAACTCAACCGGAAAATATAGCCAGAGGTTATGTTTGCGTTAAATTTAAATTTAATTTCGATTAATTTGATGCCGCCTTTTTTAAAGTCCGCCATTGGCCATCCCCACACATACAATACATATTGATATGATATTGGTGATATGGCTCCACAAAGTATATTGAAAATGATTCCCACATTGGCGCATTGGCTTTTTGTTCTCGCGCTTTGCTATCCGAACCTGGATTTATAAAAAGGTAGAGAATAATTTAATTCCAGAGAAAAAAATGTTGTTATCTGCTTGAAATAAAAGTGTGGGAATAAATAAGTGTCATCGTGTGGCTGTGTTCCATTCTCTCAACGTGATATGATTTTTTTTTATAATCGAATTGAACTATTGTGGATGGGGAAGTAGATTAATACATAATTAAGAATGATTTTTATATATAGTGACATTTATTTTTTTATTACAGTCAACGGTTGATCGTATTTTAAATGTGATTGTCATTTAATCAATTTCAAGTGCTAATCGACAAAACCTAACCCAAGTGCTTACGAAGATATAATTAAATCTTTAGTTCTAATAATTGGCAAATGTTGTGAACTAAAGGTACGATTACACGGCCATTTTTGCGAGTCATTTAAATGACGCTCGTGTGATCGCCATTGTTGGGCTGACATTTTCGGCGTCACTTAAATGACTAGGAAAATGGCGGCCAAATAACATGAATTTTGTGTCATTTAAATGACGGAAACAAATGGCCGTGTGATCGCTCTTTAATGACGCCTAGGATAAATGACTAAAATTTCTGGCTGTTGTGTCATTTAAATGGAAGCCTCTAAAAAATGACAAGGCACGAAATTTCAGCTATGCCATTTTTCTAAATATCTGCGATTATTTGGATTTGTGTCTCGTGGCGAAAGGACATAATAATTAATAAACCGTGTTCTTATTGTTGTGGTTGTGTTATTATGTGACGTCATCATCAATTGCAAATGGTGGAATGCATTCTTTTCCCACACACATAATATGGGCATTACATAAAAGGGGTTTTGAAGAGTAGAACAAGCAATTATTGACATTTTTGAGAAATGTCCTTTTTAAAGGATTCAAGGACCTTCTTCGATGTTGTAAGGACCTCAGAGTGAAAATTGATAGCAACAGCAATTTTATAAGTGATTTTAAAGGCATTTACAAAAAATGTCCTTTTTTAAGGATGTTGCGATGTTGCAAGGACCTCCGAGTGTAAGAAGTCACATAGGGCATTTGGTTCTACTTGTGAAACCCTTTCATTTAAGGCCCATATCATACGGGTTGAGAAGAAAATGTCAATAATTTCTTAATAGCTAATTTTTTTACACCACAATTGAGGCAGGCTGATATCCTTACATAAACATATATGAATAGGTTTAGTATCGTACCACTTTCGTGCCGGTACGAAAAGGTACGAAACTATCGGTTTAGTTTCCACCATCATCATCAAATAATATTTTTTTTTAATTAAAAAAAACTCGTACTAAATGACTATAGCTATATTTTTGTCATTGGTCATTAAAGGTGACATTTGTCATTTTGATAAGGCATGTCATTACCATGTGATCGCCATTTTTTCGCTCGTCATTTAGTGGCACCTCAACGGAAAATTTTAAAGGACTCGTAGTGTCCGTCATTTGATTTTGGGACAAAAATGACAATGTTAGTCATTGCGTGTGATCGCCATTTTTTCGCCAATGAGCAATGACCAATGTCGCTCTCGTGCGCCATTTTTACCCGACATTACAGTGTCATTTAAATGACTCGCAAAAATGGCCGTGTAAACGCACCTTAACACATTTTCCGTTTTAATAAGGAAAGTCAGCGGAAGCGCCGAACTGATGTAAAGCGATGCACAAAAGGACGAGAGCGGTTCATGGGCTCTATGTGCAGGCTTCTTCGAAGGAAAAGGAAAGACCATGAGAAGCGCACGATGGAGGAAATGGAGAGTTGCTTATTATATGTTAGGGAGTTTTAACAACGGATATAGAAGAAAGATGTCAACACCCGAACAGACCCCTGTAGTGATAAACAAGTAAACTTTAGAGGAGTCACATTTGATGCTGAGGATATGGAAAAGCCATTTCTGTAGACTGTTAAAAGATTCAACATTGACGATGAAACCTAAAAATTCCATCCACTCGACCAAAATTGAGTGATGGTAGCAATATCTAAGCTACTCTTGCGGCTATTAAGGTGGCAGCAGATGACTTGGTAGAGAGCATACACCAACTCTTTTCTAAGATTTGGTCGGATGAGTGGAATCTCAGCATCGTTTGCCGGATGCACAAAAAAAAGAGACCCTCTAAACGATAGAAGTATCCTTAGTCTCCCAAGGATAACGTATAACATCATCTCTGCCGTATTTTGTGGACCTGAAACTATTTGCCAATGATCTAATTGGACCCTAATAGTGTGGTTTTAGGATACGTAGGTAGTAAGGGACTTTTGTCTGCTATTAGTTCTGAAAACAACATCTCGTTAAAAAGGGAGCTATGTTTCGTAAGATATTTGGTCCAGTTTGCTTTGACGGGTTTTTGAGGAGCTCTTAGGAGCTCTGCATCGATATCGATCTGGTTGGGCTCCGCGTATGAGATGAAACATGTAGAGAAATTAACGCTAACGCTGAAGCCCGCACCATGACTATAATCTGGAAGGACAACGCTGTAGACAAAGGCTTCACCTTAGATGCCCCGCACCAGGGTCCTTAACTAACTTGGAGTACGTAACTGGATGCAGAAAACATTTTGGTTGAAGCTCAGGTCCACCCCAGACTGTAACGCCGCCTAACTAAGAACGGAACAAATTTTATTTATTGAATTAAATAATCACGACCTTCATGAAATTCGTCCTGTAGCTAAGTGCGTGGTGATTGAATTCGGAAAACCACGGTAGCTCAAGATGGTTCTTCATAGCAAAAAGTCTTTCAATCTACGTCAAAAGTCACAGAAAATCATTGCACGAAAATGGTCACGATTTAATTCCATTTATTGACAATGATGAATGTTTAAACTTTAAGTTAACAATTCAAATAGCACTCGTATGATAAAACGTTCTTATTAGGATTACAATTTAAAATGTCAATCAGAATCGATGGCAATGTCGTATTTAACATATTCACACGAGCATATCTCAAGAAGAACTGGTGCAGGGTTTGAAGTATATATTTTGTCTGCAATTAAGGCCTTTGACCTTTGACCACTTCTAAGTTAGTGCTTCAACGCAAGAACTCATTAAACTCGGTAGGTAGACTGATCACCCGAGTCTTGTTTATGGATTTTAGGTGATATAGTCTAAATTCATAGGAACTTAAATTTAACGAGAACGTCAAGAAGCGTAGGAAGTTTTCTCAGGACCTAAACCTGCGAACTTCGATGGTCCTATACTGATCCTTTTAGAAGTTTTTTTTGGGAGAGTGACTTTCAACAAATTTTTTTTTAAGATCAATTATGGGCTCCTGCATTCTCGAAGCATGATCTTATTTACTTAATGTTTCGGTTGTCAACATATTTCAATATAGAAATTATCGTAACTGCCCTTTATTCGAAGAACATGCAAGAGTCATATACTGGGACTCTGTCTATTACTTAACACCACCCGTTGAACAAGTAGAATTTCGTAATGTAAACATCATATAACTTTTCAATCATCACGTTCCTTTGAAAACCAAAATCTTTCAGTCTAAAGAACGGCCATGGTTCACCGCACATATTCGTCAACTCATTCACTTATGTGATTAGGCCAATAACCGTTGGAAGCGTTCCGCATTGATGAGTTGCTGCGAACTTTCTGTTCTCTTTGAAATCAGATGGTAATGGTAGTTAGGATTTCTAAGTCAGAACCAACTTTTCAAACCAACTCAATCCCTCTCTTGTCCGACGTAAACTTTGGAATAATCTTTGTAGCGTTGGCGTCGCTTAGCCAAACTTGAACCGCTTTGCAAATGTCGATTGTAATGCAATTTGCATCTTCCACCTTTAATCTGCCGAGCTCAGTAAGAGACCGACGCGGGGTTTCACCGAGTCAATCTACATTACCTTTTTTGGTTTTCGCAATGTCAATTGTGATGAAGTCGTTGAAAGTCAGCTCTCTGTTAAATCTTCTGCAACTGGGTTCAATAATATAAATCTTCAATTTTTAAAGCTTATAGCGGGTGATTTTTTAAGAGGTTTAGAATTTTTTAAAAAAAAAAACACAAAAAATTCGAAAAAATGAATGAAATATTTATTTGAATCGATAGTTTGAACCTTGCAATTTAATGTTTAAAGATAATTTCATGCAAATGTTGACCGCGGCTGCGTCTCAGGTAGCCCATCCGCTGAGTCCAATTTTGGCATACTCTTTCACACATATCGGCCGGTATCTCACGAATGAATGCATGGATGTTAGCTTCCAGTGCGTCAATCGAAGCGGGCTTGTCCCTATACACATTAGCCTTGGCATACCCCCACAAAAAATAATCGAATGGTGTCAAATCGCACGATCTAGGCGGCCAATTGACCGGCCCGAAACGTGAAATTAACTGTTCACCAAACTCGCCTAGCAATTGCGCCATTGTTTCGCGTGCTGTGTGGCATGTAGCACCGTCTTGTTGAAACCACATATCATGCAAGTCAAGAACTTCCATTTCGGGCAAAAAAAAGTTTGTTATCATCGCTCGGTAGCGTTCACCATTGACAGTAACGCTGCGATTCGCATCATCTTTGAAGAAATATGGCCCAATAATGCCGCCGGCCCATAAACCGCACCAAACAGTGGCTTTTTCGGGATGCATTGGTAGCTGTTGCAATGCTTCTGGCTGATCTTCACTCCAAATGCGGCAATTTTGCTTATTTACGTACCCATTCAACCAAAAATGAGCCTCATCGCTGAACACAATTTTTCGGTAAAAAAGCGGATCCTCGGCCAGCTTTCCAAGAGCCCATTCACCAAAAATTCGGCGTTGTGGTAGGTCGCCTGGCTTTAGTTCTTGCACCAGCTGTATCTTAAAAGGCTTTACGCCCAAATCCTTCCGCAAAATTTTCCACGTAGTGCTGTAACAAAGGCCTAACTGCTGGGAACGGCGCCGAATCGACATTTCGCGGTCTTCTGTCACACTAGCTGATACGGCCGCAATATTTTCTTCAATACGCACAGTACGTAAACGTGTTGGTGGTTTAATGTCCAACAAAGTAAATTTGGTGCGAAATTTGGTCACAATCTTCCGAATAGACTGCTCAGAAGGTCGAGAATGCCGATCATAAAATGGAAGCAGCGCGCGATGAACATTTCGAACCGAGCACGAATTTTGATAGTAAAATTCAATAATTTGCAAGCGTTGTTCATTTGTAAGACGATCCATGGTTAAATTGCAAACCAAACTGAAGCTGTTTGACAGTGACACAAGGTACTAAACACACGTCAGCTGTCAAAACCAGTGTTGCCAAAACCAAACCAGCTAAAAAATCACCCTTTATTACCAATTCTCATTCCGTACTTTATCCATATTTTCAGTGGCGGAATACCATCTCAAATGGAAGATGGCTAAAGTAGTACCTATTTTAATAATACCCTTTTTTCGAAATCGTTTGAAAAATTTTACAGAAGCAAATCTTGGCACCAACAATTTGATGACAACAAAACAATTGTGTTTTAGGAAGATTCACAGTTGTGTAACCTGCATAGTGAATCTCCTCGATGAAAATAATGAATCCTTTTAGTGTTGCTTGACTTTACGAAGGCGTTTGACAATGAGGTGTTACCAAAAAAATGTTGTGTGCTTTTTACTGTTTCACATGATGCAGTCAAACTTTTTAACTCGTATTTATCAGTTAGAAGGCAAAATCTTCAAATTGTGGACGTTCAATCTGATGTCATTTCGATCATAAATGGTGTACCGCAGGGATCCATTTTGGGTCCACTGCATGTCAATTATCTGCCATCTATGATCAAACATAGTAAGGTTCACATGTATGCCGATATTGTGCAGTTGTACTTGAGTTCCCATCTCGGTCTAATTGAGCACGGTGCTGGTCTGAAATGAATGGTCTGCAAAATCAAAGTGTCTGGTCATCTCAAGACATTCATTGGACTTGTCGTACTTTCCTTTTGTGTTTTTTGGCAATTCTTTTATTGGATACCTTGAGACAGCCAAAACTGTTGGTATGGTGTATAACCGGAACCTGACTTGGGATAACCTACATACCTCCCTTTCACGCCCTTTGAAATTGGTCTCATACCCGCCAAAACTCTGGTTATACCAACATTAGTGTACCGTTTTGCTAGTGCAGCATTATCAGCAAAAGAAAACTGCAGGTTGTCGCCTACAACAACACCGTTCGGTATCTTTTTGGACTAAGAAGGTACGATCGGGTGTTGCACTTCTCTACTAGCCATTTTAACATAACGTTTGACAGTCTTCTTCAATTCTTCACTTTAACCTTTCTCTCAAACAACTTATCAACACGACAATCTTCCCATCTGAGCAAGTGATTGTGCCTTCCTCTGACAGGTCTAGTGAGTTGATTCCTCCGTTACCCCTCCCCTACCACTGAACAATTGTTTTTAACTCTTTTCGGCTATGGAACTCTTTACCGCGTCCTATTCAAAGAATTAAAATTTTAAAAATGAATTAAGAAAATATTTGACATTTTGGGTCCCTAAAACCCACACTATGCGATAGAACTATTCTACGGGCTGACAGACGGTCTAAAGGTTAGTTCCACCTTGCTGAAACATGAGCATACGGAACCTTAATAAATTCATTGTAATCCAAGCTCTTTAAGCTTAAGCTATTGCTTTAAAGGAGTCACTCAATACAATTACACTGGTCAACACTGGTTTTGCCACACGAACTTTGATAGTTAATTTTGTTTTGTCAATCTAGTCTCATTATTAAATCACAATTGTCACGTGTGTCAATTAGCCTCAGTTTTGTTGTGATACGGTATAACTCAAAACTTGTACTAACCCAAGTAAACCGTTTTAAAAATATTTGTGGTTGCATTTTAACACTTTTTTGTTTTAGCATTTTTTTGTTATTAACCCTGTGAACATGTCGAGGAAGTGTAACAATGATCCTAACTGTTTTTGTTATGTTTGCGGAGAACTGACATTCAAAAAACAAAAACGAAACTTTACGAATCTGGTGTTGGAGTGTTATCACCAATGTTTTGGTTTTTCTGTCGCCCGTCAAGACAAATAACGTGTGTGAAAAATTTAACCGACTGGAAGAAAGGCGCACCACCTATGCCGTTTGCAGTACCCATGATATGGACTGAACAGCGAGATCACGTTTCGGATTGATCTATCACGGTATAAATTACAAGAAAAAAAATACAGTTATTTACCCTAACTTATCTTCGGCTATAAGACCAGTCTCTGATTGTAAAAAATTGCCAGAACTATTACCAGTTGCAACTACGTCTGTTGAGAATGACCATTCACAACCGTCCACTTCAGGTAAATGTGTTGACTGCAATGACTTTCAGTTTGAAGGAATTGCAAACGAGCCACATTTCATAACTCAAGAAGACTTAAATGATTTAGTTCGGGATCTAAATTTGTCCAAAAAACAATCAGAACTATTAGGATCTCGTCTAAAAGAATGAAATTTGCTACACAGTAACACAAAAGTTAGCTACTTTCGAAACCGTGATCAGCACTTCAGAACATATTTTTCTCAGGATGGAGATTTGGTATTTTGCAATAACATATATGAGATTCTGAAAATGTTTATTCATTGATTCTTCGAAAGCAAGTTTAAAGGCAGTGTTATTGCATAATGGAAATATGCTTCCGTCTGTACCGTCTGAAAGAAACCTATGAAAATATGAAACTATTACTTGAAAAAATAAATTACGGTACATATTCCTTCAAAATCTGCGGCGATCTTAAAGTTGGTGCACTTTTACTTGGACTTCAGCTGGGTTACACAAAGTTTTGCTGCTTTTTATGTGAATGGGATAGCCGAGACAGAACTAATCACTATATAAAAAAAACATGGCCAACGCGTGCATCGTTAGTTCCTGGGCAAAAAAACGTAAAGTGTTTACCCCTTGTTCAGCCAAATAATGTGCTTCTACCACCATTGCATATCAAATTAGGATTAATAAAAAATTTTGTTAAGCCAATGGATCGCGATGGAAGTGGATTTTTGTATCTGAAAGAAAAATTTCCTAAAATAAGAGGGTATTTTTGTTGGCCCTCAAATAAGGGAGTTAATAAAAGATACAAGATCTGAAGAAAAACTAAGCGATTTAGAAAAATCTGCATGGAAGGCTTTTAAAAATGTTGTTGCAAATTTTTTGGGTAACCACAAGAGTGACAGCTACTGGCAGTTGGTTAGCGAGCTGTTAATGACATATAAAGCCTTGGGTTGCAACATGTCACTTAAGATCCACTTTTTAGACTCGCACCTGGATTTTTTTCCTGACAATTTAGGGGCTGTTAGCGACGAGCACGGTGAAAGATTCCATCAGGACATTTTGAATATGGAAAAGCGGTACCAGGGCAAATGGAACCCACATATGTTAGCGGATTACTGCTGGACAATTAAAAGGGACCAACCAGAAGTGAAACATGCAAGAAAATCTTAGATTTATTGAGTCATTTATAAAAAAAATACAGTTTTGATTAACGAGATCTGTGTTATTTCGCAATATTTTAAATTACTCAATAAAATAAAATCTTTGGCCAACATTTTTTTTTTAACTATTTATTTTTTCATATGATCACCAACTAAAGCAAAAAATATCAAAAAAGTCCGTGTGGCACAAAAAAAGTTAAAATTTGGTTGACCAGTGTTATTTAAAATTTTGGACTTTCACTAAATTTGTTGCAAAGCAGCACAACTTGTTGCAATTAGAAATAAGCTCTGTTTTGTAACTCATTTTATCTGTAATTTTTTCCCGCGAACAATCTTCTTCTGACTTTCATCAGCTGATTACCTCGCAGTCTCAAAACACTTAATTCTGAAAATTGCTCAATCAACATAAGTATGCACGCCCCAGTTAAATTATTTACAATTTAGAGCAAAAAAAAAACAAAAAAACACAGAAAAATACTTTTCCTACCACAGAGAAATTTCCACCAATATTTCCTTAAAAAAAAAAAACCAAAAACTAAAGTAAAAACACAAAAATGTTTTTCAATATTTTTTTTTTTTTTACAACTTTCCCTTCAATCAAACTTCAAACAACCCAATGTGACACGTTTCTGATATGCATAAATCCAGCACGCTGCCGTCGCCTGGGACAGGATGTTATTTAAATGTTGTGCCAATGTTGACACACACAAAGTGTCGTACAACTTTCCCAAATGGGGTAAGGAAACACACAAATACAAAAAACAACCAATAATGAAACATGTTCAACAAAAAAAAAAAAAAAACCGAATAAAAATCGATACTGGAATATAGTTTGACATGATTTCAGATTGCATCAAGGGAAACTCAAACTGTCCTCCCACCGCCCCTCGCATGCCATTGTGTAAATGTATAGCACGTGGGGGAGGGGAGGGCGCGCGCAACTTTCACATTCAATTAAATGTTGTATTGATAACTTTGACTTACGAGTACGAGTTCAGTATTCTACGTGTGTGTCACTATCAGTTTGCCATAAAATCTGGCACTGGCATGCGATACCACTTTCTATAGAATTCAGATTTCAAGGGAAAAATGTGAACCCTAATTAGCGGCGCAGCGAAGAGACAAAGAACTTGCGTTGAGATGCAGCAGGAAAAATAAACGACCTCATGCCGCGACATTTTCCATGTAATTATAACACACACACAAATGGAAACCGCGCGCGTTTTGTCGGCTTCACACAATAGAATAGAACTCTAAAATACCATGAGAATAATAATTCATCAGGAGGATGTGCTCCAGGATCTGCATACCAACCAACCAGCCAACCAACCAACCCAGCAGAACCACAGCATCTGAGCCAGCGAGAGCCATCAGCAAGGATTCACACGTTCTCCATAAATAATGAGAACCAGTGTGTTGGCATCTAATTGAATTGTGTCACTGGGATGTTGTATGTACTACAGGACACTGTGTATTGCCGTTGTACATGTCCTGATAGGTGATGATAGATAATGTAATCTGATTTCCATATCGTCTCGCACCCGCACCCGCACCCGTACCCTAACCCACTGCTAGCAACCCATTTCGTCCTTCAAATGAGTGTACGGCGAGCGGGGTAATGTGTGCCACTGTCCTGATACGACATGGCACATGGGTAATATTTTCATTTATAGTACGGCTAACATCATAAAAAGCCACATTATTTAGAGTGTTGGCGGCATTACATGATGTTGCTTTGTGCTGCTGGTGTACGAGTATGCCTGTTCTGTAATGTAAAACGAGAAGTGCGGTCGGAAGGATGTTTGGTATGGGAAAGATAATGATGAAACGTGTTCTGTGTATTCAGCGGAAGGATATAATGCCGCCGCCGCGGCTGATATGTATTTGAATAAAAGAGGAAAGGACTAGGTATACCCATATATAAACAGCCTAATCAGTGCGTTGGAAGGAGTAATGCACAATGTGCGTGTGAACTAAAGTGTAAGAGCTAAATAGGCTTGATGTCGTTTTTTTTTTTGCTTTTTTGTGTCTGTCATTCTTCGTTTTATTGGTTTTGATTAAACTCCTCGGAGTAAGGCGGTTGTTATTAGAGTTAAGAGTAGGTAAAGATTGCAATCGCCTTCGTTAGGTAGGTTAATTCTAGATTATGCCAAAGCTTTTTGGGGAAGGACGGTAAATTTGTTACAGCCACTAATGTTTATTTTTCATGAATGGTTATCTATTATCGAATATGAAGCTTTATCAGTCAGTTCAAGTGGTTTTAAAATGTTTTTATTCGATTTTTCAATATCATTTTTTTTTTTTTTTTGAGAATTTATAAAACGATTGACTGTTTTCAAATATTTTTTATCTAACCCTCAACCATTTAACTATATTTCCACATAACAATACGGAGTAATCGGAGCATACAAGCAAATATGTGTATTTTTCCATAGAAAAAAAAAGTTCTCATAAGCGAACTAAACGGACGCGGACAAACAATTTCATAGCCACAGACGACTTTCAATCTCTCTTAAGTGGACAAAATATAAGTGGAGAACGGATTTAGTTGTTTTTTTATATTTTGCGCACCTTAAAAGGCCAAAAAATTAGAGCCCTTTAATTTCGAGCTTGGAAGCTGATATTCGGAACAGATACAGAACAAAAATAATAATAATATACGTCCACTTGCTGATGGCGTTTATTTTATAATACTGATGGGGTACAATAATGTTCGACCCGGGCGTACTGCAGCTTAACTAAACTAAGAACTTGTTTAAATGTAATTCAGTTAGTCCAGTTGCTCATAAGCGGACACCTATCGTAAGCGAAAAGAATTCGGGGTATCAGTGGCCGCGGACGAACATTTTGTGTCTTGAATCAATCTTCGAGACAGCCTACAGCATACATGGAATTCTTCTTAAAAAACTTAATGCTATTAATTTAATTAATTTTTAATTTTTAATTTTTAATTTTTAATTTTTAATTTTTAATTTTTAATTTTTAATTTTTAATTTTTAATTTTTAATTTTTAATTTTTAATTTTTAATTTTTAATTTTTAATTTTTAATTTTTAATTTTTAATTTTTAATTTTTAATTTTTAATTTTTAATTTTTAATTTTTAATTTTTAATTTTTAATTTTTAATTTTCAATTTTTAATTTTTTATTTCTAATTTTTTTGCCTTTCACTAATCCTTCTTTTTATAAGCAAACTTGAAAAGGTCCCTAAGCAATACTGCCATTCCCTTTTCGCTGACGATACGAAATTTTTCAAAGTCGTTCCACACCCTCAATACTCTACTTTCCTTAAGGGTAGTAGAAGGCTGCCGGGGCTTTTTTCAGCTCATGATCGTTAAATGCCAATCTATACTAATCTCACGCAAGTGAAAGAAAGAAATCACGTTGACTAAGTTTCTGGACATAGAAGGTGCTTTCTAAAACCTGAACACTAGAACCATTACCGCTTGACTTGAGGAGTTAGGTTTGTCACAGTTTCTGACAAAATTGGTTAAGACAATGCTTAGCAGCAGAGTGTTGCGTGATTAAGAAAAATGAACAAGTACCTTTCTACCATTGGAGACATTATGGAATCTGTGTTAACAGAACTATCCAAATGGACGGATAAAAACCAGCTTGCGGTTGATCCGAAAAAGACCGAACTTATTATGCTTCGGAGGAAATAGAAGGTACCCAAATGGCTCTTAATCTTTCAACCAAGGCCAAGTACCTCACTTACAAACTAAACTGAAAACGGAATACTACAGAAAGGATTAGATGCCAATTTCGCTCAGAAAAAAATGTGGCTTCCAACCGCTTTTAAACCATAACTTGATTAAACGAACAAATACGGTGATAGCCAAAGCCGCTCCCAGTCTTCCTTTTTTATCTAAGCTTTTACAAAATGACCTCTTTTATATGCGTTATGTTCTGTCTCCAAGGCAATCTGGCTTTCGGTGGAAGTATAGCTGCAGTCGTAGAAGTTTCTAAAGGTATTTGGCATGCTATCGAAGAAGACCAGATATCTTTCTTGGTCTTACTAGACTTTTCTAAGGCGTCTGACATGCAAACTATCATGTTTCTACATATGTTCGCCAAGTGCTGTATAGCTCATGTCGTCCTACTTGACTGGCAGGATAAATAAATCATAATATATCTGATTTCTTATCTATAGCGAGGCTTGTACCACAGGGTTCCATATTGGGACCCCTTGTTTCCTCTCTGTATATTATTTAACTTCCAGCTCTTATTAAACACTGTTCAATAAATTCTGACGACGTTCAACTGGTTCTGACCTGTCCATTGGGTTTAATGGAGAATGGTGCTGCCTGTAGTGCGTGCGTTGGTCAAATCGTAATGGCCTTATTTTGAACGTTAAGAAATCCAACTAAAAAGTCCTTAGATTTACCTTACTTTCCCTCTTTACTTTGAAACTGCTAAAAAACCTTGGAGCGATTTTTAATATTCACTTAACTTGGGACAACCAGGAAAGACTTTTGGTGTACGTCAAACATTGTGGGCCACCCAATCATTCACTCCCTTTGAAACTCGATGTCTTCTTGCTAAAGCACTCACTGGACCAATCATTACATATGGTTTGGATTTTTTTTACAATTGTAGCTACGCAAGTAAACACAAACTAAATGGAGCATTGTACGCTACGTATTTTAATTGCAACATTTTGATCGCGCTTTTGATTACTCTAAGTATTACTAGAACATGTAACTTCATCATCTTCTTAAGCTTCGTACCTTGAGACTCCTTTCTAGCATTATTTTATTTATCAACGTTTATGTCCTTATGAGAAAATTAGCTTTACACCTTTCAAGAGATCTACGTCAGTCGGTTTTTTTGTAAGATCTGCTCGCTTGTGCAACTCTTTACCGTCAGCAAGTAATCAGCGAAAGTGTCATCTGCTTGATGACACCCGATCACACAGTGGCATCCTTAAAGTCTTCCAAGTCTAAGTGTTTTCACATGAACTTCCGCACACATGTCATCCGCGGGACCTTATCGATCAGATGACATGTCCAATGAAATGCCGGATGAGAGGCGATCACACGAGATGACCACTTTATTACTACTTCTGACTACTTTATTACAAATTCTACGCCATAGTGACGTCGTCAGGATGTGAAGTGCAAGCAACGATCAACCTACATCCTTCATTAAATCTCTTCGAGACTTTCATATTTGAATCGCAGGAAACTAAGTTGCTGCTCGAATTTTCAGACCTTTTTGCATCATACGTTTTATCAATCCATGGTGCCAATGTTTTTTCCAAAACCAATATCCTCAGATAGCACCATTCTTGACTTGGCTGACATTTATGCCTTCATTGACTACGATAACGGGTTCTTTCGATTGGGCATCTTTTAATAACTTTATCTTGGTCAACACTTAAAACAGCGAGTATTTTTTTATATTCTCTCCGCATCTATGATGGCTGCAACCATCGAATCAATATTGCATATACTGAAAAGAGTTAGCTCAAACCTTTCGTCGTTTCGCCAATATAAGTTCAAATCCTAAGGACTGAGATATTTTTTTAAATCCTCTCCGTTGCGTTACTTTAACTTTTATTACGCCGGAAAAAATGTGGCTTTTCCATTAAAAAACAACAGCTCTTCACGCTTCCAGTCATGCTAACCTTGTCTATTAGTCATACGTATGTACATACGTATGCACTGGAAATGTCCTTGTCATTAAAACTTTTGTTTTTTTGTTGTAGCTCCCCCTAGTCCATTAGGCAACAAATAGGTTTCACTGACTTAACAAGTTTTTTGTTATGTTGAAAATCCAAGTCATGCAATCTTCTATCCAGCAATTACATTTTGTCACGCTTATCACAATCAGCATCTGGTAACAGGTCCTTTTTCATATCGTTGAATGAAAATTCCAAGAAATCCGTTTAGAATTTAATATCTTTTTTATCACCCGCCACCACCACCACCAGCACCAGCAGAGTGTACTTGTGGCCGCTTTACTGAACGAACACGGATTCATCACATTTTATCGTATGGCAACTTTGATAGGACATTCACCTCCCTGTTCGCAAACACAAGTAATTATCAAGAGATTCTTTGAGAAATGATGACAGCGAAATTGTTATTTGTTTTCTACTTCCTTGGCGTAACCGCCTTCTTCCGATTTAACAGCCAAGCGTGTTGCTGTCATGCCAATTGCATCAAACGATCAACTGGATACGGTTATAGGAAATAAGCGAGAAGAGAATACTTTCAAAAAACAAAAAAAAAAAATATTTTTAAAAGCAAAAAAAAGGACTTGACGGGTGTTTCCTATTTTTCATCCTTTTCTTCCTTTTTCTTTCTGCACCCACCCGGAATACTTTGTGAAAAGTTTTCTCATTTTCTGAATTTCCGTTTGTATGTTTGTAGTCCATCTATTTTATCCCAGCGAGTGTCCCTTTTTTTTTTCTTTTTAATTTTGTTGGTGTCATCAAGGTTGCTTGTGGTAGCACTAGCGCAGTAGGAGCACAGCAAACAAACACTTATCATACTGGCAGAAGGACTTTCAGTTCATGTTGACCAGATCCTTAGATTCTTCATCATAGTCTTGAGCAGGAGAACGGCGCGGCTCATTGTCTTGTGGCCGAAATGCGAGTATATATTCCTGCGGTGTATTTTTCTTGGCAACTTTTAAGGGTTAAGAATGAAAAATCATTTCAATTGTAATCCATGTGCGAAAGCGGATCTAACTTTCAATTAGCACGTAAATGCTATTCCAATTGAAGAGATAAATCTTTAAAGTTTTTCGAAATTTTAAGGAAAAGGATGTGCACACAGGAAGATGTGAATGCAGGAAGAAAAGATAGGATTTAATCGATTTGCTGTGAATCTATAAATTCTAATGGAAAAGTTGAGTGCTTTAGGTTTATCTCATCGTTAAGATGAGAAGGATTAGGTTGTGTAATTAGATTAACTTCATTTGATGGCCACAGGATAGGATTTTTTTTTTAAGTTTCTAAATCAAATGACGACCTATAAAAGCTTTTTACTTGCGCTATTAAGTTGAGCCAAAAACGTGTCCGCGAAATCTATGATGTATTTGGCAGTTGACCCAAGATCAGCTGTTAGAATCTTTTGCGGGTTTTCGGTGCAGTGCTAAGCTCATTGATGGTTTTCCGCAACTGAGAAATTTTCAGCACAGAATCTCTCATGCACAATCAAGAAAATATCTAAAAATGTTGATATCATAAAGAGTTATTAGGACGACTGGTGACAGAGTATCTAAAGCCTTATGGCCCAGATGGGATAAAGAGAGATCTAAAGAGATTTTGAATCTAGACATACCTCGACTTAGGACGGCGATCGGAATCCTTTCCGGACACTGTCTCCTCCTGACGTTACTGACGCATGTAGATTTTTTGACGATTTATGCGTCACAGAGGACATAACGCACATATTGTGTGAATGTGAGGGAATTGCTCGTTGCAGAAACAAACACCTAAGAAGTTACTTCTTCAGCAAACATAGAAGACGTAGCTCCTGGTAGGGGATGGTAAACTGTTGAGTTTTTACAGGGGAAGTGGTGTAGCATTTTTGTCCTGGGATTGGTTTCTTATCTTTGACGATCTTTTCAAAGTTGGTTCGCTCAGGGATTAGGATGGGCTCACTATGGTGCCTAGTGTTTTGTGGTAGCTTAGCTGTCATAACCCTGCTTAACCTAACTTAACCTTAAAATGACACATTCAGCATGCACAAGTAGAGTACTCCAGTAACAAGGCATTATTGCTGCAAGGAGAAATCTACTATCTAGAGTAGTCAGCGAAGTCCTCTTCGCCGTGAAAGAAATACAGAGAAAGCTGTTGTCCGTCTACAATCTCAACGCATTACGGACAATCTGTAGATTTCGGAGGAAGCAGCCTTCGTAATACCGGGAATGAATCCGATCGACATCCTCGCGGAGCAAATTTACAACAAAAGAGCTTTAGATGCATGCGAAATCAAATGAATGAAATAAAAATCAGTAGCCGTTTGGCAAGTCAGGTGACAAAGGTCCTACAAATCTGCTGCAGGCACAGTTTCGTTGCAGGCGATTTACCCAGTAAAGAATGAACCTGAAAAAGTTCGACGACCTTAAGAAACAAACACAGGAAGCATAGCATAAACTGCTAGCCAACCAGGTTAAAAGACGTAGTGGTGTGGATTACTACTTAGTACATGCGTGCATGCCCAACCAATCTTCCTAAGTAGACTAAGTAGTGCTCAAGGACCTAAGCTTGGTTTTGTTTAAATGATCAATAAATTATTGGTTACAGAAGAATTAACTGCCCAGGACATTATGTGATCTTTAAACAAGTGTCTGCTATATAAATCTTGAGTATTCACACAAAAGTTCAGAACTCATTAGATTCAAGGTTCCTTTTTACCCAAGACGTAAGTGTTCTTGAACAGATTCTTCAAGGCTAACATTCCTTGGCACTGGCCAAATTTCCCTGGCGACTGGTTAGAGTAGTATTCCAAAAGTTTGTAAGGATGATAACTCCATCGCTAAGAATTTTAGGCTTATTGCCTATCATCATTGTAATGACAGAGGTAGACAGGGGATGTCCACAAGGCGGCGTTCTGTCTCCATTCGTCGCTGTCTGTTGTAGTCGCTTCTGGTCTAATGCTGATGATGTTGCTATTCTTTCTGTCGGATCACGCGAATGTTTGTGCAAAATTCAAGTTAAGGCCTGTGTGATCTACAATTGTTGTTCTAGAAATGGGCTCTAGGTCAATCTTTGAATCGATGTAGTTTTACTTTACAATAAGAAGAAAATCGTCTGATTTGTCGTCTCAAAGACTTCACATTGCAGCTGTGTCGGGACGAAGACATCAAAACTATTACCGACAGCAAATTGTGTCAGTGCAGAGATACCTTTGGCAAAAAATGGGACAGAGATAAGAGATATGCATCTAGTTGTATGGTGGAGCAAGCTTTCAGGGAAATACGTCATTACAGGTGCATGTTATGCTTCACAGGTAAGAACCGTAAGCCACTGATGGCAAGCTCTATTCGTTCTTCGTTTGTTCAGAAAGCTACCGAAGGTAATATTTTCCAAATATCAGCGGCAAAACTGTGTTCTTGCGATCAGCTTTGTCGGTTTGAGCGAAAACTTCCAAAATTTGTCTCAGCGAAAAGCGTACAAATGGTGGCGTCTTCTGATGATCCGAAACTCTAATTTTTATGCAGCTTTTTCACATGTTGTTCTGCCTCTCACAGGTTCTTTCCCAACTCGTTGATCGGAAAGTGGCTTAAGTACTATTTGCTGTTCTAAGTTCACTAAAAAAAACAAAGTTGCCAAAATGTTCTTAGTGAAGTTTAGGCACTTTATGCCTTTCTATTTCTTCCCCATTAAAAAAAGAGTTTGACTTAATGTTTAATGGACAGGTGCAGGTATTTTCCAAACCTTCTTTGGACGCTTCCCAAGATAGAGTGCAGGTCAATTGCTGCTTAACTAATAACACTTCTAAATGCACATTCTCATGTCTTAATTCAGCAAGGACTTTACCTAAATGTTTGCAAATCCACCACTCAACAAAACTTCCCACTGTCTAACCTCCAAAAAAATACTAAAACAAATCAAAAACAATTTAAGCTTAAAACAAACATTTATGGTTAAACGAAACCACAAAACTAGGTCAAGCACTACTCGTCAGCAGCCTCAAGTGCACCACGAGCAAGTTTCCATAAATTTTCTATAAATTCTTCACTAAATATTAGAGAGAGAGAGAGAAAAAAAAAAAACTATTTCGCATTTATGATTGAGTGGAGATTAAAATGAGGAACCAGCTGGAAAAAACAACAATACCAAATCGTTCGGCAATTTTCTCTCATTATTTTGTTCTCTGCCCGGAAAACTTTGCCTGAATCCCTGAATCAAACACTGACAGCACAAAGCCCAACACAACTAAATACACTATCTCATGCATCACACAAAATCAACAAAAACATCAAAACGCAAATGGCACGTTTATTAATCCCCACCATTCTTGTTTATAGGTGAATCCTACAGACTCCAGCACCAGCACCAATCCAACCGGATGCGAATAAAGGATATATGTTTGTGTACATCAAGCCTAGCAGCAGAACAGCAGCGGAGTGAGCGCTTGAACGAACTCAAACTCTACTCATCTCACGAAGCAACAAAACGAACCATATTGAAATAAATACAAAAAAAAAAAAAAATAATACACCAACAGCAAAGTGAAATGATCCACATCCGGTGAGAGAAGGACACGCATGTACAAACGAGTGTAGTGTATCGCTGAGGTACAATCTGCACACGGCGGTCTACATTTATTAAGTCGCCCTCGTCCTCGCCCGAACCGTCCTTGACCCCATCGCAATACAAATGCAAAAACACAGGGTTTAGCGATAATTATCACTCGCCCACCGCAACTGAACTCACTCACGTCTAAGGGAACAAAACGTAATAAAGAAATTTTGCAAATTTTTCCTTTTTTTTTTTTGGAATTTCTCCTCTCCCATTTATTGTGAGTACGAGGAAAAAACAGAGGACCAGCAAAAGACCGAAGGCCAAGAGGTGGTGAACGCAAGAAATTTTCTTCCTGCAACATACAAATTGTTGAACCCCAACCACCCGCCAAGCTTATCAGACAAACCGCATAGAGAGGGGAAATAAAAAGAAGACAGGAGGACCCCCGGCTAACGTGGATTGTGTACGACACGGCAACATTCGTTTAAATGTCTGCCGTAGAATTAAATACGTCAGTCTCTGTTATGGATTTTCGCCAGAGACAGGTGAGTAATTAATCAATTCCGAACTCACCCTATTAATTACTATCCTGGTAAAATGAAAGTAATCCCAAATCCAGGGAAGGATTAAGTTCGTACGAGGGCGCTTTTGATTTAAGCGAGTGCCACTGAGGTTTGTCGGGAGATTTTGACGCAAATTGATGCATGAAATGTGTGTAAGAGGTTTGTGGAACTTTGTACCTGTTTAGGGTTAGTTGAAGGTCGCTGGGAAGTTGGTAAAATGATTGTTTGTGGTTGTTACATCTGCAGAGGCACTCAGGTTCAAAACCAATAAATCGTGTACTTACGACGTTTAGGCAACAAGGGTTTGGAGTCTGGTTTCGCGGTGTCTTCGTCTTCTATAAGCAAGCATCACCTTAGCTTGAAGCACAGCACTTTAAGGTGCATTCCAACTGCTAGGAGAAACGTGAGAAGACTCCAATTAAAAGAGGTTACGTGTCTCCTTTGTGCATGCCCAGCTCTCTGCAAAAAAAAAACGTTCCGTCTTGTAGCCTTTTTCTATGATAATCTAATAATTATAACTTAAGATGGGGTAGGTGGTAAGTCTCTCTTGAAATTATAGCGATTAAAGAAGTCTAAAGAATAACGTGGTCCTCGGCAAGGAAATTCGAATCTTTCGGACAGTTTGACAACCATCAAGTATCTGGAATCAGTCTCTTAAAACTCTTTAGAAGCCCTATACTGCCGATCGTCTCTAATGGAAATGGCGGAGCAGTTTAACATTGCAGGAAACTCCAAGGCTGACGAACTCGCCAATCTTAAAACTACTTTCTCAATCTTGTCTGAAAAATGCGCCTTAAGTCTGCCATTTTCTACATGCAAGCTCATGTTAAGACTGAATGCAATAGAAAAAAAACTAACCTCAGATGGACAGGTGGCACTACTTGCCAGACGACGAAGTAGATTTGGCCCAAGCTAGATCTAAAATGCTCTAAGAGTTTGATCGCCCTTAAAATATCGTATACATTAGTGCCACAGTTGGTGTCATCACTGGACACTGATTGATAGACAGGCATGCAATCAGGCTAGACTTTTATAGGATTTTTCTTTTGCCATGATCTTTAGGATCGACCTTAACGTACGCTTCATAAGTAGTTCAAAATAGTTAAATGCGTGGGCAAAAATTCCAGATCAACTTGGTATCACAATGAACTTTAGATAGGTTAAGTGTCTCGGACTTTTATGCGACTGGCACTTCAACCTTACCTAACCTAACTTTTCGCTAAGCCTTACGTGAATGCGACGCTGCCTGACAGGACTGTAGGCTTTTAAGTTTGACAGTTACTATTAACACATTAAACATTAGGCCACTGTACCCAGAAATTCAGTAATCGTTCTTCAAGGCTTGAAAACTTGCTCTTTGGATCCAAATCCTTGGTATTCCCAAACCCACACAAAACTCAGTGTATTAAATATTTCTACAAGGAATTATTGAATTAGAGTGTTTTTTAACAGGCGCTGAATGGGTTTATAAATGCTCTTAGCGCAGCTTAAACACTGCGCTTTCCAAATTTTCGTGACTTTCAAAGTCTGACATATTAAACTTGACGAAAACACTAGCACAATTAATGTTGACAAGTTTTGTTAACACATTTGGCGCTGGTTTTGTAGAAAGTTGGCCTTCAAATAATAATCTCGCTGCTATAGTGTCTACCAGTGACAGACTAGTGTCAACGATATCATCCTTCAACGTTACCCTTCAACGAGCATCAACCAGCAGGTAGTTGATGGTGGTGCCTGCTTTCCTAGTTAGGGTTCTTTGCAGCGATCGTATTTGCTAGGCCCACTGATAAAAAGTGTTACCGGATTTTGATGACGTTTTCTACCGCTTCTTTCAATGCCAATTGCTGGTCACGCTGCTTGGAGGTGTTCCCTTATGATGGTGACTTAACTTAGATGTTGGTTGCGTATGGGTTTTCTTGACTGGCTCACTAGAAGCAACAGAGATGAATATTTGGTGCTTCCCGCAGATTTAGTATTTAGTAAAGAGTGATCCATTTCGAGGATCCCTACTTTTTTAAAGAAAAAAACACAGAAAATTCAAATTTAATGGAGAATGTTTATTATCATTTGAAAGAACATTCTTTGGCATTTATTTTTTGAAGATTATGTCTATCAAATGTTGGCCGTTGCTACGTCGCAGATGGTCCATCCGTTGAGTCCAATTTTCGATCACTCGTTCGAGCATTTCGACTGGTAACTGGCGAATGACACGCGTGATGTTTTCCTCCAAGGCCTGAATCGAAGCGGGTTTGTCGGCATAAGCTTTTGACTTTACATATCCCCACAGGAAAAAGTCTAACGGTGTGATATCACACGATCTTGAAATTATGTGCTCACCGAAATGTTCTCTCAATAAGTCCATTGATTGATGCGATGTGTGGGAAGTGGCGCCGTCTTGCTGAAACGAAATGTCGCCGAGATCACGAGCTTCAATTTCAGGCATCAAATAGTCGGTTATCATGGCACGATAACGGTCGCCATTGACGGTTACGTTCGCACCGGCATAATTTTTAAAGAAATATGGACCGATGATTCCACCGGCCCACAAACCACACCAAACCGTTGTTTTTTCTGGATGAAGTGGCAGTTCTTCAATCTCTTCAGGTTGCTCTTCGTCCCAAATGCGGCAATTTTGTTTGTTTACATACCCATTGAGCCAGAAATGGGCCTCATCGCTAAACAAAATTTGCCTCGAAAACGTCGGATCTTCTTGGAACTTTTCAAGAGCCCATAGAGCGAAGCGATGTCGCTTGGGAAGGTCGAGCGGCTTCAGCTGTTGCACAAGCTGTATTTTGTACGCTTTCAATTTAAGATCTTGACGTAAAATGCGCCAAGTCGTTCCATACGTCAGTCCGAGTTGCTGCGAACGGCGCCGAATCGACCCTCTACGGTCTTCGTGTACACTCTCAGCTACGGCCGCTATATTTTCTTCACAGCGTGCTGGACGTGGTCTATTCGGTCGAATATTATCCAATAATGAATGCTGGGTCTCAAAATGGGTGATGGTGTTGCGAATAGTACGCTCAGAAGGCCGATTATGTTGACCATAAGTTGAGCGAAGTGCACGAAACACATTCCTCACAGAACGTGAATTTTCATAATAAAGTTGAACAATTTGTAAACGTTGTTCACGCGCAAGTCTTTCCATAATAAAATTCCAAACAATACTAAACAAAAATAACATGACAGCATGACACGACTCACACGTGATCTGTCAAAAAAGGCTATTGAAAAAAGTATTTCTACTTGGATCACCCGTTAGTTCTGCAATGCATACTATAGAAATGCATAGTTTAATAAAGCAAATTTTCTTTCCAAGGAAGTCCCCTAAAACTCTGGCCACAGAAAATCGTTTAACATCGCTGTATGCCTGATACCATTGATGGTAAAAATGTCTCCATTATTTCGAAAGAAATAAAATCCGATGATGGCGCTATGCCATAAATCGCACCAAAAAGTCAAAAATGGGCGTCATCTGAGAAGAATATTTGTTGGCCCAAATCCAAATGTGCCCAATTAGCGAACTCACCCAAAAACCAAATCAAACCGCAAACTAAGCCGGGTTGACTCTCTGGTCGGTGACAAATCGATATTTCTGGATCTTCTTCGATACATAGCCGCAAATGTTCTCTTCATTTCTCCGTCTGGTTGGTGGATTAAGGTCAAAAAAAATTTGCCATCGCTCGATCTTTTCTACGACATAAGTCACGTAGCGTATTTACAGCGGATCCCGAATTTCGGTAATATTTTGTAATAGTCTCCGCACGTTTGGCATTTAAATATTTTGACAGCTGGATGTCATTGGTAACATTGACAGCTGGTGAAATATGGCAAACAATTGGAAAAACCGTCATTGCTGTAGCCGTACATCCTATCTTTCGGTATAAGTAGCATTCTTACCATAGCTAAGCCGGCTGTAGTGCAACATTTCCCTTGTCTAAATTGGAACACTTCAATATTTGCGCATCGTTAAGTGTTCATCATTTTGGCGATTACCTTTAGGCAGCGCTTCATAATTACAAGTGTCAATGTTATTTGTATTTCTATTTACAGACGTCAAATACGTACCTACTATTTGTAATTGTGAATGAACCACAATTCCGTCAGACGTTAATTTAAGCCACCAAAGGAATAACCATTTGTACATTTTAAGGACTCATGCTTTCGCATAACATTTAGCTATAATTTTAGCCCATCAATCTTCCTTTTATTGCGTTAAGTTAACTGCCATGCATACCAATAAACTAGGTATTCACACGGAATAAATATAGCGCAGATGCTCCACTTAATCAATAAAATCGGGGAAACTTCAAAGCTTTTCCTGCAACAAAACAAGCTGATACAGATCAGTAGCCAATCAAAAGGAATTCAATTTTCGCCCAAAACAAAAGAAGAATTTATTCGAGGACCATCAATCTGCTTAATGAACACACAGATACTGGTCTTTTAATCCAACTAACGTAATTCTTGCAACAAAACATTTAATTTCCTTCTGCGAAATTCATTTTTAGCCATTTTAAGTTGCTTTTCGCGTGACTGATACGAATGGATGGATGGTATCTTGTTTATCTATTTATCTTAGTTAATCATATTACCCCGCCTGATACTGATCACCTCGACCAGCCAACAAAACCATCATCGTCTAAGACTAATACGCTTCAATAAATCCAAATCATCTGAAATATTAGGATAATCCTTGATGGAGCTGAGCTGAGAGGATTCGACTAAAAACAACCATCAAAATACACTTCATCTTGGACATCTGCTTTCGTCAGCTAATTAATCAAATAAAACCAAAGAAAATGAACGAACGAACGAACAAAAAAAAAGTAAACGGCATTTCTTCTTCCGGAAAATCCCTAAATGTGCTAAAATGTGCGAGCACAAACAAACAAATGGGAAATTACTTGTAAGAGTTCCCGTTTTTTCTCAACATTTGTCCAATTTACTCGCGCACATTCCAATCCAATACAATCCAACAGTCCAATGCCAGGATTCGGAAAACAACTCAGTCAGTTAATCCAATTTATTGTTCCGTTGGGGTTTTTGTTTTTCTTTTTTTTTTTGGGAGAAAAACAAAAAACAAACAGAAAAAAAAATCACAAAACTTCGCTAAAATATTTCTTTGGTTTCGTTGTTTCATTCCAATTAACTGTGAATGGTGAAATGTGTATTAGCTTTTCGGCGGATGTGTGGGGGCTGTGTGCCTATCCACGAGCGCAGCATTTTACAGTCACAACCATCTTGGTAACATAATTAATTACACAATTGAATTGAATAGTGTTTGGCTTTGTCCTCGGGCGAGTGGAGGGGACGGGGATTGGTGTTTGTTGAGATGGTGTTTGTGGTTGCTCTTAGGCAGGGCGGTTAGGTGATGATTTAATAGAATTACAACCTCTCGCCGAATATAGCATCAACCGAATAAGACGAAGCGGAGTAGAAGGCAAACCTGTTAGGGAGGTTTTTTTTGTATTCAAAAAAGATACAAAATAGCACAAAAATGTATATTGACAGCAAAATAAGAACATTTTTTTTTTTAATTTCTAAATTCGCCAGTGCAAAACACACACTTATAAAGGGTGTTTTTTTAGAGGTTGGTTTTTCGAATAGAGATAAAACTGACATTTTGTGGTCAAATCTGGCAACTCTAATGTCATTTATGTTCAGTTTGGTTTGCCATTTCATCATGAACAGGTTGACAAATGCACAACGCTTGCAAATCATGCAAATTTATTTCGAAAATAATAGTTCAGTTCGCGAAGTTTACCGCAAGCAATTTTGGGTTGAATGGCTACGTCAACAAGCAGAATTGCCGCATTTGGAGTGAAGAGAATCCACATGAGACCCTCATCCACGCCATTACATCCACAAAAACTGACAGTTTGGTGTGCTCTATGGGCTGGTGGAGTCATTGGGCCATACTCCTTCCGAAATGATGCTGGAGAGTCAGTTACCGTTAAAGGAGACCGTTATAGAGCCATGATAACCGACTATTTTGTTCCCGAATCGGATGGCATGAATGTGGACGAGATGTGGTTCCAACAAGACGGCGCTACATGCCACACAGCGCTCGTCACAATCGATTTATTGAAGGAAACATTCGATGAGCGCATATTTTCGCGGAATGGACCTGTCAATTGGCCACCAAGATCGTGTGATTTGACGCCATTGGATTATTTTCTTTGGGGATATGCGAAGTCGCTCGCCTAAACCAGCAAACCAGTAACGTTAGGGGACTTGGAAGCCAATATTCGTGGCGTAATTCCCAACATACAGCCCCAAATGCTTGAAAAAGTGGTTGAAAATTGGACCTCTAGACTTGTCTTTATTCGAACGAGCCGCGGAGGCCACATGGCCCAAATCATATCTAAACAATAATGGCATAAAATTATCCTTCCAACAAAGCCAAATTGATGGACGTTAAAATAATTTTCTTGTGTTTTATTTCAATTCGAAGTTCTATACCTCAAAAAAAAACACTAGTTACATCCATACAAACAGTAAGTTTTTTTGTAAGAGGTATAAAACTTTGAAACGGAATAAAACAAAGATGATTTTTTTAAACTGACATGAAATTTACTTCATTCGAAGGACAATCTTCTAGAATTATAATTTAAATATGATTTCTGGCATATGGCCGCCACGGCTGGCTCGGACGTAGTCTAATTTGGAGGCAAAATTTTCGATGACTTTTTCCAACATTTGTGGCCGTATATCGGCAATAACGCGGCGAATGTTGTCCTCCAAGTGTTCAATCGTTTTGGGCTTATCGGCGTAGACTAGCGACTTCACATATCCCCCCAGAAAATAGTCAACCGGCGTTAAATCGCACGATGTTGGAGACCAAACGTTTCCTTCAATAAATCAATTGTCACACGAGCTGTGTGACTGTTGAGCCGTCTTATTGGAACCACAGCTCCTGCACATCGTGGTTGTTCAATGAACGAAAAAGTCAGTAATCATGGCTCTATAGCGGTCACCATTGACTGTGACGCCAGCATCGTATTTAAAGAATTACGGACCAATTATTCTACCAACCCATAGAGCACACCAAGCAGTCAGTTTTTGTGAGCTACATCGCTAAACAAAATTCGAGCGATACGTAAGCGTTGTTCAGGCGTCAAAAATAAAAATCACTTGACAGCTGACAAAATGACAGCCAGTTGAAATAGTGTTGCCAACTTAAAGACTAAACAATTGAATTGTAATAGATTCCTATTAAAATAATTCAGAGTGTGCTTTTGAATAACCTGTACGGAATGACGATCACAATTTTTTGTCATAAATTAGTGTGTCAGCGTATCATTATTTTGTAAGCTGTTTTCAGGCATTAAAACATTTTCATTTACGTTGTTTTCTACTCCGCTACATTTTCTCCTTTATAAACCTACGAACTCTTCTAGCTTTCTGGGCAGCAAAATGACTTATAATTACTTTGAAGTCTAATTTCCTTGCTACAGGTGCTTCGATATAAAGAGTAGCGATGAACATTTGTAATTCTTGCAAGGATGCTACAGGAACGCTTCGGTGGCAAGTATGGTGCAAAATATATGCAGGGTAACACAAAAATTTTGGAAAATGTATCCAAGTTCTGCGAAAAAATTTCATTCAGGAAAATCAATGGTGAGAGGTCTGCTTCAAAGTACGCTTCTTCTTTATCATGCCTCATATGCTGTAAGGCGTCGGGGTAGTCTTGGATTACCCATTCCTTGCACTGACTCCGGTCCCGGCAGTTTCGCCTCATTCCCGTGAGGGTCTAACTGCCTCTTTCTTCCTATCACTTGGATCCGGTTTTTCCAAGTGTTGCGTGGTCTACCTCTTGGTTCAGTTCCTTTAAGGGGTTACATGGGTTCCACAGCTTCAAAAAATCGAATTTCTTTATTTGTCTCATTAATTCCTACAACATCTCGAGAACATTATCCTAAATTTTCAAGTCATTCTGAATAAAAGTTTCGGAGATACAGCCTAGGGAAGGTGCGCCCTCAATTGAATCACGAAGTTTACTTGAGGTTATCCAAACCTTAAACGCGTTTTTCTCGAAACTCAGAAATTTCAGAAATTCTTTTTCAAATATATATCTTTAAGACACTGAAAAGTTTAAATAAAAAATTTTATTTTTTGTATAAAAAAAAATTGTTGAAAATATAATTTTTTTCCCCGAATAAACCCATATAACCCCTTAACCTTTACACCAGCTATTCGCTTTTCTTCTCTCGTCCATGCGCTGCACACGTTCAACTCATTTCAGTTGCCTTTCCTCTATTATCTCTATTATGGGTTTTTTCTGACCAACTTCTGCAACTCTTCTTAAGAATTTCATTTCGGTAGAACTTACTTAAGTGCTTATCTAATAGAGGTAAGCTTTCAGTTCCATATAGAGCTATTGGCGCGATTACTGCAATAGCTTCATTATGCAGTGCTTATCTCTCTCTTACTTACAATGGTACTGCTAATTTGGTAGTAGGCCGATATCGCCTTCCTGATCCGGTTCATCGCCACCTGCTCCATTCATCCATCGCAAGTTACTATGGTCCCCAGGTATTCAAAGGCTTCCACTCTTTCCAGATATTTTCCAATGGATTCTCATCCAATCTATCCTCTTTAGAGGTTCACATAACTTTAGTCTTATCGACATTCAGCGTCATTCGTTTTCTTGTTAGCTCATTGAACCATACTTCCACCGCCTTTTGCATTCTGCCTAGATTGTCTGCAAAGATGATAATGTCGTCTGCATATATTTAGTAAGGATTGCAGATCGATAGATTGTTATCTCGACATTCCGATTTTGATATCATAAGTCCTTCTTCAGGTGCGTGTCATTTGTATTTTTCGACGAAACTTGATGCGGCTTTTCGAATCTCAGTTTCCTCCATTGTTGAAAATTGTCACAAAAGGGGAATAGTTTCTCGTTTAAATTCTTCATGGCTTCAACCCGACGAGAAATTCCAGCAATAATCGAATCAAGGATCACGAAGAACGTGTTTCTTTATTTCATTTTATTTTCTGCGAACTCGCTGCTCTTCAATTGACTTTCTTTTAATGAAATCGCAACTGTTTTGCATTTGTATAAATGCAAAAATGCCATTCCATTGGTTTAAAATTAGCTGCAAAACGAAGATCAGATTTATCACAGAAGATTTTGAATTCCATCCTTAATAGTTACTTCTCTGACTTCTCTGAAGAATGACACCTCATTAATTGACAGCGTTCAAAATTCTACGCAAAATCGAAGACATCTTTCGTAATCCTTTGAGATGATTTTCAAAAGGTTTCACAGCTTCAATTCTAGCCGAACATCTTGTGTCTGAGAGTTTTTGTCTGAGAGTTTTTGAAGGGATCACGATGCATTTTCTGCTGTTAATATATACCGGGTGATTTTTTAAGAGGTTTAGAACTTTTTTTTAAAAAAAAAACACAAAAAATTCGAAAAAATGAATGAAATATTTATTTGAATCGATAGTTTGAACCTTGCAATTTAATGTTTAAAGATAATTTCATGCAAATGTTGACCGCTGAGTCCAATTTTGGCATACTCTTTCACACATATCGGCCGGTATCTCACGAATGAATGCATGGATGTTGGCTTCCAGTGCGTCAATCGAAGCGAGCTTGTCCCTATACACATTAGCCTTGGCATACCCCCACAAAAAATAATCTAATGGTGTCAAATCGCACGATCTAGGCGGCCAATTGACCGGCTCGAAACGTGAAATTAACTGTTCACCAAACTCGCCTCGCAATTGCGCCATTGTTTCGCGTGCTGTGTGGCATGTGGCACCGTCTTGTTGAAACCACATATCATGCAAGTCAAGAACTTCCATTTCGGGCAAAAAAAAGTTTGTTATCATCGCTCGGTAGCGTTCACCATTGACAGTAACGCTGCGATTCGCATCATCTTTGAAGAAATATGGCCCAATAATGACGCCGGCCCATAAACCGCACCAAACAGTGGCTTTTTCGGGATGCATTGGTAGCTGTTGCAATGCTTCTGGCTGATCTTCACTCCAAATGCGGCAATTTTGCTTATTTACGTACCCATTCAACCAAAAATGAGCCTCATCGCTGAACACAATTTTTCGATAAAAAAGCGGATCCTCGGCCAGCTTTCCAAGAGCCCATTCACCAAAAATTCGGCGTTGTGGTAGGTCGGCTGGCTTTAGTTCTTGCACCAGCTGTATCTTAAAAGGCTTTACGCCCAAATCCTTCCGCAAAATTTTCCACGTAGTGCTGTAACAAAGGCCTAACTGCTGGGAACGGCGCCGAATCGACATTTCGCGGTCTTCTGTCACACTAGCTGATACGGCCGCAATATTTTCTTCAATACGCACAGTACGTAAACGTGTTGGTGGTTTAATGTCCAACAAAGTAAATTTGGTGCGAAATTTGGTCACAATCTTCCGAATAGACTGCTCAGAAGGTCGAGAATGCCGATCATAAAATGGAAGCAGCGCGCGATGAACATTTCGAACCGAGCACGAATTTTGATAGTAAAATTCAATAATTTGCAAGCGTTGTTCATTTGTAAGACGATCCATGGTTAAATTGCAAACCAAACTGAAGCTGTTTGACAGTGACACAAGGTACTAAACACACGTCAGCTGTCAAAACCAGTGTTGCCAAAACTAAACCAGCTAAAAAATCACCCTTTACTTTTATGGGCCTACGACGAATATTAAGGGGTGTTACAAACTATGTGTCAAAATTAATATACCCTTAGGATAGGGTATACAAATTATTTCTTTGCCTTTACTTGTTATGGGACCCAATTTGCTATAAATAAATTGCACTACCAACTCCATCTCTTATAATTCGTCGCGACACTAACCCTAAAGACTAGTACCCGGTTTGTGCATGAGCTAGATACATTTTGAAATTATCCACTCTCGAAAATTTTGAAAGAACTGTTATATTTTGGGTACAAACACATCAAAGACACCAACCAACCACACACACGTAGTAGTAGTACCACTTTTTGCCACAATTCTCCCCATAAATTTCCCATTTTCCCGGATATTCCGCTTTGCAAAATCCAGTTCCGATTGCAATTTCATCGCGTCCGGTTGTGAACTCATCGTCCTCCTATGTTTTGTTTTTGATTTTCCGTTTTTCTGTTTTTCCGTTTAATTTCTGTACATATTGTTATGTTTTTTTGTCCAATTCTTTAACATGATTTCGTATTTTACTCGTTTACTTGCTAATTTTCTTGTGATTTTGTGAATTCTTTTTTTGTTTGTTTTATTATTGATTAACGCCACAAAAAAAAAATGCATACCAAGCCACACGTCATTGTTGGATGCTGGGGCAGTTTCTATAGAAATATTACAATAAATCAAGAACTGAATGACGAATGGGATGACATTAATGAAGAAATTTGGGTTCGTTTTTATAATTTATTTCTACTTTTCTTAGCGTGGAAAAAAAAAATGTTCAGATAAAATAACGGCTTTTACTTGTTGCACATATCCAAGCTTAATGTCTCTTTCCTTCTTTATGTTGGCTTCATGGTCAAGTGGGCAGCCACAAATTTTGTGGATACTCGTCTCTCTTAGCTAAATTATAGCTTGGAAATGGAATAACGAACATTTAACGAAAGGAATTGCTTGGCATGTTCTATTTGTAGAGTTGCCAAGGTTTTGTTTTATAATTTTTGATACACGAATTTTCTTTTGATTATTAAAATATTTTAGGTACCTACTTATCAATTTTTTTAAAATTTAAAAATATTGCTTTATGGGTAAAGGTAGATGGTTTGTGGGCGGGATTTGTGGCGGCACAATTTCCTAAGACTAAATATGAGCTATTTAGAAAAACGAAAGGGCAGCAGTACTATAGTTTCCGAGGCGACAAGATTTGAAGATGCAACTTTATAGATCTCAATAAAGTAATCACAAGTTACCATGTAACAACAGTCTCATTTTTGCCTTGTTTAAAAGATAACAGGGTTTGAAAATCCGTCACTTTTTTGCCAATATTTTCACTTAACTTGTGATTATTTTATTGAGATCTATAAAGTTGCATCTTCAAATCTTGTCGCCTCGGAAACTATAGTATCCTCAACGGAAGGAATGTGCATTTATACAAGTTCAATGATGAAATACTGCCACCGTTTTAGAAACAACGGCTTTCAATGGAAATATATCACTTTTGTCAACATCCATCTGTGCACACTGCACCAATCCGATATGTCTTCTCAATACTGGTTTGGTATACGATATTTTGCTAAAATAGGAACATTGGCAACATTATTAAACTCGGACAATGACCTTACCATAAAACTTGTATGTTATTTTTGTCTCTTTTTGATTCATTTTAATTGGAATAACTTCACGTGTATATGTAGTTCTGTCTACCTCACCAACTACATGGAGGCATAATAACACTTGCTTCCTTTTCCTCTTCTTAACTTGAGAATTATTAACCCTGCCGAAACCAGATCGATCAACGACGCACGTGTGGCATATTTTTTTTTTGGTTTAAGTATTAGAGCTTTATGCATCAATGATTATCCTTCTCTATACAGCCACCAGCGTTGCCGCTGACTTTTTGAAAAATGTATCTTTTTCTTTTGAAAAATGTATCAAATGTATCAAAGCAGATAAATCCATTTTTTTTAAATTTTTTAGTTGACTTCTTTAAGTTTGAAGTTTTTTATATGAAGGCTGTGACGTCTCACGGCGCTCACTATTTCAATCCAATTATTTGTTTTGAAATATAATAACGCCCTCACGCTTCACAGGGGTGTGCTGTAATAGTCAACACACACAACACTAGGCGCCGAAGCGAACCTTTTGCTATCCCTGAGGTTAAATTTGTACATAAACGGTAGACAAAAAAAACATAACGGTCTGTTTCCTCCAAAGATTCGAAGAAGTGTCTCCCTATGAATTTCCTATGACTACGTGAAATTGCCTCGCACTCACACAATATATGCTGTATATCCATAACAGCCTGCAGATCACCACAGAATCTGCAGAAGTCGGTATCTGACAGTCCGACTCTGCATATTTTCGCAAGAGGCAATGTCCTGTTAGGATGCCTACTAATATTTTAAGCTTACACCTGCTAAGTTTAATAAACTTTGTGGAATTCTTACAGTCGAGAAATAGCCATAGAGCTTTTGACACCGTATGTCCCCCAAGACTTGACCACCTTAGGTTGGCAGTACTTAAAGTTATTTCCCCTGATTATGCAGAGAGGATGTTGTATGTCAACAACCTTACGACTATTGAGTATCTAGCCCTCCTATTGTTGCAAGCTCATCCGCCCGCTCATTGCCTTCAATACCGGAGTGTCCTGGCACCCAGTATAGTCTCACTCGGTTCTAATTGCATTTCCTGACTATATCAGAATTTATGTTTGTTGATATCATTGCCTTAAGTGCGGCCTGGCTGTCGATGTAGATGGCAATATCTCTTCCGGATATCGATTTCATCAGCCGCCTCGAGGATAGCCAGAACATCTGATTGAAAGACGCTGCTTGTGCCCTTATAGACACTCTTAGTTCTGGATCTTTTAAGAAGAGAAGATCCCAGCCCCTGTTTCCTCTGTTGTTTTCGAGCCATCTGTAAAAATTGCAATTTCTTTTGATTTGTCATAAGCATTGTGACATCCGGATATTATCCGGCTCAAGTTATGGATATGGCAAATCCACCAAATGGATTTTTTTTTATTTAGTAGTCCATATTAGAATTATTAAAATAAGTTGGTATTTATTCTATGACAACTTGTCAATAGTAATATACAGAGCAACTTCATTCAGATGGTACATGTACAATTCGTGAAGTATTTTGAATGTTATGAAAATGAACAATTGATACTACCACATTGAAAAAAATATTTTTAAAAATTAAAAAATATATAAAAAAAAGAGAATTTGCAGATTTTTGATGAAAATATTAGAACGTATCAAATCGAAGAAAAATTGGAAAAAAGTATCTATGTATCAAATGTTTGCACGAAAGCAAAAATGTATCCAAATTGATGCACTTGTATCTTTGTGGCAACGCTGACAGCCACATGCCTCTACTTTCCATTTCACAAGTATTTCCATTTCCTTCGCTCGATCTTGAGGTAAACAAGTTGCTCCGTTTTTATTTTTAAATTACTTATAGAAACCTCTGTCTGGGATACGTTTTTTATTGTCATTTCTTGCCGACCATTTTTGTAGTAAAATTATATCCTTTCAATTCAATTTTTCGGCTGGGATTTGATATTTATCCGAGGGAAGTCGTATTGTCTCCTAATGGCTAATGTCTTCTAACTGCATTATTTATGGCGATTTTACCAGCTACACTGATGGACAAAAATAGAATACACAAACTGTGTTTTCCAGTAAAAAAAGTAAAGTCCAAAAGGGATATACTTAAGGGGTTTCCTACGAAATACTCTAAATCCAACCCAAATTTACACAAATTTTGGGTCAGACAGGCGCATTTGACAGCATTTTTCATAATAAATTTTCCCAAGATAGAAAAGATGTTGCTTACAATCGCGTAAGAGAGTCAGGCCTAAAAACTCCTGGATCACACAAATGCAGAAACATCAGCTTTTGATTGGCCTCAATGATGAAGTGATCCAAAATCGGGAGGCCAGCCCACAGGCGGACCACTAGGAATGCAGTGAAGTGGGGGGGTTATGATCCCTGTTATCCTGATCATAATCTCGTCGTTAAATGGAGAGAGAGAGAAAGAAAAAAGATGTTGGTATAGGCGCGTGCCTGACGAAAAGAACATACCCCAAGCGAGCCTATGGCCTGCGGATAGAGAGTTGGAATCTTTTCTTCCCGCGCAGCGAGCCAGGTACTTTTTACTTCGCCATATATGCAGCAATATGTATATCAAACAAAATTGTTGTCATTAATTGGGGCCATTTTTAACTCTCTCGTTTTTATTAGTATCCTTAAGAGAAAGTTATTCCAATCGTGCGAAAATTTTGAACTCAAACTGAGTATGAGGAATGATATTACGACTATAGAGAAGTCCAAAAAAGTGGGTCCCCAATCCCGACCGTCGGACTGTCTGTCTATCTGCCTGTCCGGGAGCCGTATGGCAAAAGGATTCGATGGATTTGCTTCAAAATTAGTTTTTGGATTTACATCTTGCGGCGTTTTTTTATTTTTTGCTTTATCGTTTGAAATAACGGTACCTGCGATACAATTTTTTTGGTGAAAATCACTTCACACTATTTTTCTAGAAAATGTTTCCAAGGATTTTGGTCTTTTTTGTATGGGATGGGGCCGAAAATACTCCATGCCCAGTTTTTAATTTATAAAACAGTCAACATCTCAAAATAATAAAAGAAATTCAGAAAAATTTTGCTATTTTTTTATGATATTAAGTTGAACAAATTTGCTTACTTCGATTTTTTTAAATAATTTTTTTTTAATTTATTTTCCATATAACGATTTTTTTAAATTTAAATTAAATTCGTTTTCTCAAAAACGGCTGCAACGATTTATGTAAAAAGTGTCTAATGAGCGAAATTAGATCAAAATCGTAGGTTCAGTTTTTGAAAAAATAAATTTTTTTTTAAAACTTAAAAAGTGATTTAAATAAATTTGTTGTGTGATGAAAGGTTACCATTCGTTTTGAGTCGATTTAAAAATGCACATCATGTAGCGAGAAAGTTGTATGACGCAGTCGTCCACTTTATTAATTGTGAAGAATAGTTCGAATTTTTTGGGCCATTTTTAATTTTTTGTTTGACGTAATTTTTGATTTGCTTGTCGACCTAAAAAAGCTAACGTAATAATAATTTCCATAAAAATGTCCATGAACTTTATGAATTAGACATGGACATACCCGGCCAGAGTACTGCTGGACCTTATGTCATCCCGCTCCCTGTATATGTAGATAAAGCTTCATCGATACGTTAAACTCAGGAGTTGAAATATTTACCTAAAACAAGTTAAATTTTTACGAGGCAATCACTGTCATATGAATGACCTCACGGATGCCATAAGTAAATATTTATCCGTCCCAAAGTTAAACTTCCGACGGGATATTGCTTGCAGTTCTCCAGACCAAGCGCCCTAGCCTCCGCGATAGCTTGGTATTTACTCTCCGTTCCTGCTGGACGATAACAGCACTCTGAGCTGTATAACAGAACTGGGAGGATAATGGTTCTGTAGAGCATGTACTTTGTCTTCGAGTTAGGAGTTTTAAAACCATTTGCTTCTGCTTTTCGTCGGAATTCCACTTAGATAGTCGATCTTCTTTAACTACCTCGAAGTTGCTGCTCAATGGAGACAGTTTGTCCTAGTCGGTGGATAGATGTTGCACGGATCTGCTGAAGCTGGTGTCCAGCATACCCCATTCCCTGCGCTATCCGCTACAGAATTTTACAGATTACAGAATTCACATTATAGTGCACCTCCATGCCGGAATCCGGAGCAAGTCTGAATAGTTTAGGTGAGGTGCAGCCAAACTGCAATTTGCACCGCGTATTCTCCAGCGTCACGACGAGTCGATGAAAAGATCTTGAATCTCGACTTGAAATTCGTTTCGCCTTCTCTAGAATTTGGTTTTATGCGAACATTTTATCTACGTGTTAAAAATGGCTTAACCCTCTACTGCATGAAACTTCCCGAATAGAAAAAAAAATTAATAATCGATTGTTTTAGATTTATTCTGCTATTCTCAAATAATTTTTATTGAAAAAACTTAAAAAAATTATTTTGTTTAAAAAATAAAAAACTAAGCCATATATGGCTTCGTATGCATTAAGGGTTACATTGATTAACTGAAAATAGGAATATTAAGACTTCATTAGTATCATTTTTTGCCACCTTCGATGATTGAAAACATGCATCATATTACATAACATTAAATAAAAAACAAAAACGCAATAGTTCATTTTATAATTATAAAGAAAAATTTAAAAGAAAGAAAAAATTAAAGCTATTCGAAAGCATAATAAATTAAAAAAAAGTAGGTACACAAAAACAACTCAATTCAAGTAAATATCACATAAAAAATATTAAAAACAAAAACAACATAATTCATAATATCACATAAAAAATAAAAAATTGCAAAAAAAGAAAGACACTTTGTCTATTTTAGATGGAACTGAGTAAAACAGTTCCTTTTTTCGTTGTAACATAAATATACTTCACATTTCTCACAGAAAGTATATGATCGAAATGGACAATTATTTTGGCATATTTGCCGATTCTTTTGCCATTTGGGAAAATGGCCCAAATTATCCCTTCTTACGGATTGCAGGGGAAGATCTTGATGTCTTGCGGGACGCTTTCGTTTTGGCGTACTAATCGATTCCGTATCCGTTCCTCGATCGGATCTACTGCAGACTGATGTTGGCGTTCCTGTAATAGATCCAGTAGGTGGCCGTCCACGTTTTCTAGGTGCTTTGTCTGCGTTGCGTAAATGCTCAGATATTGCCAATTTGAAGTCATAGAGAGGCATATGGAAATCGTTCTCGCGGCGCCAAAGAATCCAAGCGTTTATTACACACAGATCTATCATATGGAAAAATATCCTTTTGTACCATTTTTTAGATCTCAGTGGGATTCTATACAGTCCAAGCATCGAATCCAGTAAATCCACACCACCCATATATTTATTGTAGATTTCTACAGCTTGGGGAGCAGGAACTGTTTTATATTGCTTATCCTTTCTGAAGTATAGGCGTTTGCTGGTAACCGGTTCACTTCCAACATAAGGCGACAGCATGTTTATAAGTTTGTTGTCAAACCAAGTTACCAAACTAAGTTTAACACACTGACCAACAGCCTTGCCCCAGTGATGCCTCGATGAAGGTAGCTGGACACATGACATATAAATTACAATGCCGATAAATTGCTCCATTTCGATTTTTTTAATATTTACAGGCTTATTTATGTCGTCTTGAAGTGCTTCAATATTGTAATCACATCATCAGTAAAGAAGAACGAAAAAAAATCTGCTGGTGTCTTCAAGGCTTTTACAGTTTCCGGCAATTCAGTAACTCCCATAAATTTGAAGTTGTGTTCGTCGAATGGGGCCAAGTGTCCTTTTTTCCGAAAAACTTTAGTTTTCTTCACACTTGTTTTCTTTACTTTTTTTTGCTTTGATGTTGAGGCAACGGCGGCTTCATTGTCGAGTTCAGACTCTGTGTCGGTTTCATCTACTGTAAAGCAATCACTTTCACCATTTACAGGATTTAGTTGGTCTTCAAATTCCATATCAGAATCTGGTGCTAGATCGTCATCACTTATTGTTCCATCCCCAGGTATGCAATTTACATGCAACGATTTACCATAGAATTGAAGAGGATCCATTGCTGAAGCAGACAAAAAAATATTGAACACGACACCAAAAGGATAGAAATTAATAGAAAGAAACAGCCACCAATGCATACGAAGCCATATATGGCGTTAGTAATAAAAACGCTCACAAATCTATACTAATATATTTTTTTCTTTCAAAATGCATTAGTAACAATCAGAACTCAACACTTTTCACAAAATGTATTTCTTTATTCAATTTATTTACCAATTAATCACTCTAACTAGCACTTAAAATAATAATTATTCCTGCACTCTATTGCAAGCACTCGATCGGTAGACTGAATTGCAAACACGAATAGTCCTGTCGTCGTTGTTTGGCAGATACCTAGAATATTTATCGTTGTGTGTGATAGATAGGTTACGCTAACAAATCGCGTTGCAACTTGTTCATTTCGAATTACAGGGGAAGTAAAGATACGCCACGAAGATGCAAAGCCATAAATGGCTTCGTATGCGGTAGAGGGTTAAGTTGTTCATTCAGTATGTTTCGATTTTGGGACTTGATTCACTGGGATATTCGATGGACCTGCGACCTGCGGATGAAAATTGGGTTTTTAGAGGAGACACGAGAATTGTGGGGTTTATACATTTTATTCAACCGAGATTATTCATCCCGTGTACGCTTGAAGTGAGGTGAAAACCGGGTTTCCTCCCCCCGAGGAATGCATCACTCGTGCACAGACCCAATAAGTTGAATAATTCGCTCTCTTTGGAGCTCGGTTATCGTGGGCAATAAAGTTATTTAACCATTTGTTGACCAATTCCCTTACGGGTGAAATTTAGGATTGCCTAAATTCTTTATTCGTGTGAATTAAACTCTAATGTATTTCAGACTTCTTAAAAGGTCTCAAGGTAAATTGGAAAATAGCTGAATATGAAATATTGTATTTAAAAAATATAAGCCTTAAACCGCCCAAACAGTACCTAAATCATAGCTTCTTCAACCATTCTGTGTGCAACCCACAATTTAATCCCGATCCCTAAACGGAAAATTAGTGGGAAGCTTCTCATGACAAGTTTTGCCCTTGAATGTTTGTCAGACATTCGCAAGATGATGGGGCATGGAAAAACTGAAGAGGGTACTGGCGAGGGTTTTTAAAAGGGAACCATTGCTTGGGGTGCCAACATATTAAGCACTGAGCCAATGCACCAGAGGGAGCGATAACCTTTTAGGATTCAGCATATCAATAAGCTTTCTTTTTTTTCGGAAGTTGCTACTATCCGATGGAGCGCTCAGACACAACTACAGGTCCATTGTACTACCATTCAGACACCTTACATTAATGTACATAGTTTTCCCGTCTTTCGAAGAAAGATGAGATGGAGCTGCAGTGATGATGTTCCGCACTCACCACGTCAGCCCCGAAAATCCGCAACCTGATGCGAGCATAGGCCGGAAAACTGCAGAGAAAGTGTTCTGCTGTGTTATCCTCCTCACCGCAAGCGCGACAGGTAGTGGTGTCGCTTAAGCCCAACACATTTAAGTGTTTAGCAAAAGCTTGGTGGCCCGAAAGAACGCCTACAAGCAGCCTACAGTCGATTCTCCTCAGAGATAGAAGAAAAGATGCTGACCACCGAATCTTGTGTTCACGAGAAACCCAAGAATCGATAGAAGACATGACTAAAGATGCAGGCAGACCCAACACAGGTTCGGGTCCTGAGAAAACTTCTTCTGAACCTTGCCTAGCAATCTTATACGAGATCTAATTTCCCTGGATGCCAGTGTGACCTGGTACCCAGACAAGATTCACTGTGTTCAGTCTTCCGACCAAATTCAGAGAAAGCTTGAGTTCTAGCACTAACTTGGACGAGGTAAGAGGGTTTAGAAGCGCTTTTAATGCAGCTTGGCTATCACTGCAGATGCAAATGCCTCTAGCCCTCCACCTGTTGTTCACAATATAGCGCATAGCCATTAGGATGGCAAAAATCTCCAACAGACCAAGTTGTAGTAAAGTCGTATATCATCGCATTCCACAAAGACTCCAGCACCAGACCCCTGCCCGGTTTTGGAGCCATCTGTGAAAATACGATGGCATTCAATCCATGGTTCAGAGTCTGACCGAAGCCATTCCGTTACCTGTGGAAAGTTGACGTGGTAGTTTTTTCGCAGAAGGATTTCTGATGTCACTGCATCAGACGGCATATCCATAAGACTGGGGTCAAATTTTCGAGCAAGTTCTTCAAAATTCCAGTGCGCATGGTACCAAAAACCACCTCCCTTTAAGCAAAAGATGGTCTTTAGCGTACACCCCATGATATATAAATCAAGGGGCGGAAGATTCATCAGATTCATCAGATTCAACCTGTTCCACCAAACAACTGATGCGTATGAGAGTAGCGGTCTAATCATGGCCGTATAGATCCAAAGGACCCGTTTCGGAGGCAAGCCCATGTCTTACCAAAAGCGCCTTTACACTGCCAGAAAGTCGACAGCGCTTTATCGGTTTTCGATTCGACATGTTTGGACCATAGAAGTTTTTTATCAAGGATTACACCCAGATATCTGACTTCATCGGATATAGGGATGGTGACACCTTTAAGCACGAGATGGGACAGATCAGTGACGAGTCTCCTTTTCCTAAAGAGGGAGATCTCAGGGATCTCTGCGCTTGAGAGCAGACAGCCCCTAGATTTGAAACGACAGAATTAACGGCGACATCATCCGCATAAGCTTGAGTGTAGTTTTGAGAGCCGTAAGCAGAGAGTCTACTACCATACACCATAGGAGGGGAGAGAGAACACCACCTTGAGGGCAGCCCCTATTTACCCCTGTTATGACGCACTTGCCACAATCTGCATCCGCTACCAACGTCCTGTACATTAGCATTGCTTTAATCCACAGCACCAAAGTTTCATCTACACCATGCTGTCTGGCTGAGTTACACATACTGTCAAAGGTCGCATTATCAAAGCACCCTCAATGTCGACGAAAATGCCCAACGCGTACTCCTTCCTTCCGGAGAGCACTAACAATTCTACCAACAAGGTTTTGAAGCGCAGTCTCGCAGGATTTTCCGCGCTGATAGGCATGTTGCATCTCAGAGAGAGGATGTGATCGAAGAGCAACTTTGCGTATAAGCTTTATACATTTTGTTTTTATGCCCTATCCTAAGAGTATATTAATTTTGACCTTAGCATTCGCTGTACACTCCTAAAATATATACATATATTCGCGATCAGAATTAAAAGCTAAGGTTATTTATCAACGTCCGTCCGTCCGTCACGAATTTTTAGGTCTTTCCATTTAATCTAGGAAGCTGAAATTTGGAACATATCTTTGCCGAAAAAGCATCTGATGTTGATTTTAAACACTTTTCAGAAAAGCAAAATTTAAACTTGAAACGCTGCTTTACATTTATGACTTAAGCTATTTTCAAAAGGTTATAACTTCCTCATTTTTTTTTATATCTTCTTCAGATTTTCATAAGAAATAAACTAATGTTATTATTTTTCAAATAACGTTAAACAGCAAAAAGAACTTAAGTCGACTTAAGCTGTCTTACCTTACAGATATATTCCCTGGGATCTCGAAATGGTAGAGTGTAAACATTTTTTTAATTCGCCCACTGCCAACCCCACAATTAAGAAAAAACAGTTAAAGGCTAAAGTCAATGGAATAATACATTAGGAAGGACCATTACAAAATATGTAGACAGTGACTTCCTTAACAAATTTGCCATATAAAGTTTTGACATTTGACCTCTATTAGGTTTTTGGCAATGCCCACTTTTTGAGGGCGTTTTTTTTTTTAAATGCAGTTTTTTATGAATTTTTTATAGAAAA
The DNA here is from genome assembly GCA_963576555.1 of Ferdinandea cuprea. NCBI lineage: Eukaryota > Metazoa > Arthropoda > Insecta > Diptera > Syrphidae > Ferdinandea > Ferdinandea cuprea. The sequence continues at coordinate 8,735,139 of OY754960.1, forward strand.
CGAAATAAAATTTCACGCATCCTGTTTTCTATGCCTTATAACGGGTGATCCAAGTAGAGATACTTTTTTCAATAGCCTTTTTTGACAGATCACGTGTGAGTCGTGTCATGCTGTCATGTTATTTTTGTTTAGCATTGTTTGGCATTTCATAATGGAAAGACTTACGCGTGAACAACGTTTACAAATTGTTCAACTTTATTATGAAAATTCACGTTCTGTGAGGAATGTGTTTCGTGCACTTCGCTCAACTTATGGTCAACATAATCGGCCTACTGAGCGTACTATTCGCAACACCATCACCCATTTTGAGACCCAGCATTCATTATTGGATAATATTCGACCGAATAGACCACGTCCAGCACGCTGTGAAGAAAATATAGCGGCCGTAGCTGAGAGTGTACACGAAGACCGTAGAGAGTCGATTCGGCGCCGCCGTTCGCAGCAACTCGGACTGACGTATGGAACGACTTGGCGCATTTTACGTCAAGATCTTAAATTGAAAGCGTACAAAATACAGCTTGTGCAACAACTGAAGCCGCTCGACCTTCCCAAGCGACATCGCTTCGCTCTATGGGCTCTTGAAAAGTTCCAAGAAGATCCGACGTTTTCGAGGCAAATTTTGTTTAGCGATGAGGCCCATTTCTGGCTCAATGGCTCAATTTCACGTTTTGGGCCGGTCGATTGGCCACCAAGATCGTGTGATATCTCACCGTTAGACTTTTTCCTGTGGGACATAATCTTCAAAAAATAAATGCCAAAGAATGTTCTCTCAAATGATAATAAACATTCTCCATTAAATTTTGAATTTTCTGTGTTTTTTTCTTTAAAAAAGTAGGGAACCTCGAAATGGATCACCCTTTATTATTGGGAGAGATATGGATAGAATATCATATTTTTTTATTAAATTGTCTATAATGAATAAAGGGGTTGAAAATAGAACAAGTTCTATCGGAACTTAAGGAATCCTTAAAGGATAAAATTTCGTGATGTACACTTGAATATGAAAGTTTTTGAGACCTTTTAAACTCTGACTTTAATTAGTTTGAGGAGATTTCATTCACACTTTTCAAAAAACAGGTGCTAAATGCCTTAATTTTAAACACCAATAGTATGCAGCTTCTTAGAAGTTATCATTTAGTTTGATTTCGACTTGTAATTAGGAAGAACTCTCCGATGCGGAAGTGGTGTTTGTACAAGGTGGCGCAAAAATAACCTTCCGATGTTTTTTGGCTGTAATTTAAAAAAAAAAATGAAAAACTTTGATTCTTCTTGTGGATTATTTTTATTTGGTCTTTTAATTTTTTTTACATCAAGTCGAGAATATGATGTCATGTAAATGGCCGCCGCTACAGTTGATTGTCATTTAAGCCCTTTTTATGGCATTTTCCATCACTTTGGCCAAAACTTCCGGCGATAGGTCCTCACATTCTTGACGGATATTGCCTTTAAGAGCTGCAAGAGTCTGAGGCTTGTTGATATAAACCCGCGACTTCAAAAAGCCCCACAAAAAGAAGTCTGGAGCGGTCAAATCAGGCGATCTTGCTGGCCAGTGCAAATCGCCAAAACGGGAGATTAGGCGCCCGGGAAATGCATCCTTCAGCATATCGGTTGTGGCACGTGCAGTGTGTGCCGTTGCACCGTCCTGTTGGAACCACATGTTTTCCAATCCCAATTCATCAAGTTGCGGCAAAAAGAACTCGTTGATCATTGCTCTGTAGCGCTCACCATTCACAGTTACCGTTTGGCCCGCGACGTCTTCGAAGAAAAAAGGTCCGATGACTCCTCCAGCGAAAACAGCACACCATACAGTGACTTTGAGCGGGTGTAATGGCTCTTCGTCGGTTACACGCGGATTTTTAGTGCCCCAGAAGCGTAAATTTTGCTTATTTACGTACCCGCTGAGATGGAAATGGGCCTCATCACTCATGATTATTTTTGATGAAAAATCATCTTCCTCTTGGTGGTGATTAAAGATGGCTTGAGCGTATGTTAGACGCGATTGGCGGTCAGCAGCTAACAGCTGATGCACCGTTTGAACTTTGTACGGTAACATCTTCAAATCTTGTACCAAAATTCGCTGTAAAGACCGTCGACTGATACCTATTTGCGAGGCACGTCGTCTGGTCGATGTCGACGGCGCTTCCATGACATCTTCGGCTACAGCAGCAATATTCTCTGCAGAACGGCTACTCCGGGGTCTGCCACGCCTGGCAGCATCTCGTGTTGTGCCAGTCTCTTCGAGGCGAGCGGCTAAACGTCGCAGTGTTTCACCAGTAGGCGTTGGACGGCTAGGAAATCTGCGACGAAATTCACGTTGTGCCAAAGTCACCGACCGATTATTGCTCAAATAAATAGTCACCAATATTCCGCGTTCTGGAGCAGTGTAGCGTAACATTGTTCATTAACGTGTATTTCGCATGTGTTTACTACACAATTGTCAAAACAGAACTGACATTAGGGGCCAATCGCAAAATTTATAGCATTTTCTGATAGGAGGATTACTTTTGCGCCACCTTGTATATTTCTATTTCATACCCCAGCATCATCATTAGTTAATAAGAATTACAACAAAAGCAAAAGTAAATTTTTATAGGTTTTGTAGTCTTTAAAGAGGTTTGAAAAGCGTTTTAAAGCTCGCTAATTTGTAGTTTTGAGATCATTTTTGGAGAAGAAATATTTTCGTAAGTAAGACACATATTCAAATTTTTGTTTTAAAGGTCCATGGGTAAGGATGAATTTTGCTCAGTTAAGTCATTACTTAAAGTGGTCTCTTAGCTTATTCAGCTGCAGATTGATATGCTTTCGGTCTCTCTAGGTTAATTCATTGCAGGGATATCTGACTATGAAGGAAACGTGAGACTTTTGTCTTTGATCATTTAATATCTTAACAGCCTACCAGCACATTAATTCTAAGGGCAGCTTTAAAAATTTTATTAAAATTCCTACAAGGCTTATGATTTTAAAGCACTATTTTATTTTTAACTTACTTACTTAACGCCACTCTCTCGACCCTTGTAGAATCCCCGCCTGAGACACGGCAGCCTTTTATCTTTTGCTACCACTGGCACGCAGCTTCCTGTTATCCAGACCAAGCGTTCTGTTATCCGCGAAGACTTGGTCCTTAAAACTCGATGTGTCCGACCCTTTATTGTCTACCAGCCTTATTTATAAACATATTTTAAGGCCAGCGTAACTTTACGCAATACTTAAACTACCCTTACGGAGCAAAACATTATTTATAAAACTTAAGTAATGTTGCTTAAGCGAGGCGTAACCAAAACGCCAAAATTTGCGTTTAGGGGCTGCGTAAGGTATGTGTAAAATTTGTTTTTGATGGCAAATGTAATTTTTATATTTTTTATTAAAACAAAAAACTTGTAAAAAGGTATAAAAAGTTGTAAAAATGTCATTTGATTTCGCGGCTTTTGTGAAGGTTATCGATTTAATTAACTTCTTCATCCAACAAAGTAACCCAAGACAATGCAAATCGTATAATTGATTATACATATATAACCGTTATAACATATTTTATAAAAAAAATTGTACTACCTTGTGCTAAGCAAAATATTTCAATATAAATAATCGAAAATCTGTCAAAAGCAGCTGAGTTTCTGCACCAATAAAGCAAAATGTAGTAGAATCATATGATATCCTTACTTATTTAGACACAAACCTCGTTTAGTTAAAACACAGAGGAAAATCGGTTATAAATCGCAATACTTACGCGATGTTTAACTAGCAACCTCTGAGAGGTGTTTAAAGGATATCTAATAAATAGCTTATAGAGTTCGCGGTAGAAGGTATCTTCTCCACCATTCGCCCCTGCACAGAGGCCCATATGTTATTCGAAGAATTTTTCTCTCAAAATAATTTAGTATCTGCTCCTCTTCCTCTCTCCTGCTTATCGTCCAGCACTAAGCACTATAGAGCTGAACTGGCAGGATCAGTGTTTTGTAGAGCTACCTTTGAGATAGGAGTTCTGACCCCTTTTTTTTTGTAGTACACGCGGTTTTATAGGGTAATTCTGCGTGGTAACTTGCGAGGGATCGCATTTGCAACTAAAAGCTAAGCTTACCCCAACACTTTTCGACGGTTGACGCAGTAATTTTATCACTTATACTGGTGGCGTCTAAATAAATTCACTTCACTTTTTATGCGATGACAAAGGGGTTGATCTGTTTAAACAGATAAAAATGATGGGGAAAAAAAATCTTTTCAACTTTCAGGGTAGTTTATCATTCTTAGAACAGATCATCGAGATTCTAGTTTATTGGTTAGTGTACCCATAAATTGGGCCCGTGTGGCCGACCAGCATTTTAGCAATCAAGACTTAAGTAGGTAGGTGGAGTGGCTGATTTTCATGACTGCATCAAATGTACGCAAATACCGCTGTAGCGCCGTTTTGATGCCACCACTCATGAGGAACTTAGGGTAAGGGGTATTGGGTATGTGTCCTCGGATTCACGAGGTTAATTTAAAAAAAATTATGATAAAATTGAGTCCCATGTCCGCGATATCAGAAAGGTCGTCAAAGAATGGTTTTCCAAACGCCCAGCGTCTAGCCTTAGCCAGAGCCGGGCATTCGCATAGGAGGTAAAAACCAGTTTCACTCTCATTGGCGTCGTTGCAGCTGCTGCAATGGGTATTGTGGAGTATGCCGAGCCTGGCAGATTGGGTGCCTACCCCGCAGTGGCCTCTACTTACAGCCACCACTTCAGCGACATCACACGCGCTCTGTTTATGAGGTATTGGGCTCTGGGTTTGTTATATTTGGCCCAAGTCTTCCCGGAAGTGATGCAATTCGTCAAATTCCTCCAGCAGGACTCTGCCCTCGCCTTGAAGTGTGTGGAGATTTCTCCCTTCACAAAGCCCAACGGGGGAAAACTCCCACCCTCAAGACTTAAGTCATGACATCAATATGTCTAGTGTAGACCGTATTTTTGTGGACTTGATTCAAATTTTGCCAACCAAAGAGATACAAATATGTAGGACAGAAAACCTGACTGAAAAGTCATGCCTTATTCGGACTCGTGGAAAAGGAGCTTGAAATTATTTCATGTCAGCGTTACAATAACGTTCATCTCAGTTGTCAGTGTATGCAAATTTGTTTAAATTATCGAACTATCTTACCTTCTTCTGCTCGAAAACTTCCAACAGTTGCGAAAATTTTAAGACGAGAAAGAAAGAAATACCTAAATAAACCTACAAATTTCGCGGAAATTCAATCAATTTAAATGCCATTCGACTTCTATTTTCAATCGATAGGGCTTAATTTTCAATAAGCACTTTTCAGTTATTAGCAAAAAATGCTACTTAAAAGCAAATCGTCACAAGAAATGATAACTGAAAAGCGGTTGCCCTTGTGAATGTTTCAATTCCTCGAAAAGCTAGAAAATAAGAGATCCTCCTCCAAGTCCTGGTTACCCATCTTCAACAAGTACCACTCATCTAAACTTTGAAAGTAATTTCCCAGAAATGAACAGTATCTCCTTCCAGTCGATGAAAATATACTTACATCGTCTTATCTTTGGGAAAAGCGCCTTTGGAAAATAATGCGAGAACAGCTTAAACTCACTTCACGCAAATTAAACGCATTATTACTTGGATACTTGGAAAATTGAACCGCCTATATTCAAACAGATCCATTCTGAGTTCATAAAAAAGACGACAATGATGATGAGCCTGACACAATCCCTAATTGATCCCGCAAATCTATCGTCAATACAAAAGGAGTATCTCCTCGCACACTCAAACACACACACAATGATAGTATAATTACGCATCTGCCATCATTCATTGCAAACACATTGCCGGATAACATTTATCCTCAAACCGAAAACACATCTATTGGAAGCCTAAAAGCCTCCCACAATAGTCGCTTTGACAAATTGGATACGAACTACTTCACATCGGCATGCACTTAAGTGCCCCACTTTGCTGCTAATAGAATCCGACCACCCAACATTCAGCAGCCGCCATTGAGCTACTCTGTTGTTGGTAGTCAGTATCCTGATATCGATGAATTTGAATTTTCATGTCCTGTTAGGAGGAGCTCGTACAATTGACACACAACAGACGACAGGAAAAAAAAAAACAGAAAACTGAAAACCCCCATCCCCAACACACATCGTCTCCTCTCGTCATCATCATCACCACACAAAAAGGACCTCTATTCTGTGTGCGGTAGCAAATTTCCATGTGTATTTCTTCAAACATTCATCGCGCCAAAATAAATTCCAATCTTCCTTCGCTGTCAACCGCCTTTTGTTGGCCCTGCCACGTCCTCGTCGTCGTCGAGGAAAAACTTGTTTCGTTTCGATGGGGGTAGAAAATAAATGTACACATCGCACGAAATACAATCGCCTCCGGGATTGGATATAATATACATCTTCTGCGAAAGAAAGGATCCTTGATGAGGTCGAACAGGACCAAACCAACCAACCGACCAACCAACCAACAAAAAACAAGTGCACAAGATTCACTCCCTTGGATATTGGCCAAACTGTCAATTCAATTGTGAGACGACGAGGTTTCGCAACTCTGGTTGCCGTCAAAGATAACGACAACGATCCACTAGGACCACTGAGACATGTGCAGAGGGTGGCAAGGACCTTTTCCGAGAAAACAAAAAAAAAAAACACCAAAACCGAAAAATCCTCAAATCCCCTTTGGCGAGTTGTCGAAAGTTGAATTGCACAATCCAATGCAAGAAACGAACCAAAGAAGCAGGCTCCTCCACTCAAGGATACAGCCAGTTTGCTCACGGCAAATGGGCGAGGCCCGATTTGTCGGCTCATTTTTGTGGGCGCTTCCGCCCATTTAAGTGCCTGACATAATAAAGGCAAATCGATGGGTCTGCCGCCACCTTCATCTTCTTCTTCTTGCAGCACTCTTCAATATCGAAGGAGATCGGCAGCAAGAAGCTGGTGCCACCGAGACGCGATTGCATTTTGCAATTTTCTCACGTATTCCCCGAAAATTTGTGTTCCTTCGTCGTCATAGTCGAGCTGCGATGAGGTTTTCCGTTTTTTTTTATTTTCCTAAGACTTTTCAATTTTTCTTTGAAAAAGAGATTTTCTTCTTCGTCGTCCTCTTTTTGTGCTTGTTTGCCTTTATGTCGAGATTAGATAGTTTTTTGACAAAGCATATGGCAGCAGAGAAGTTGTATAGTTGCAGAAGCATGCTTCAAAGTTTCCCTGTAGCTAAGTAGTTTACATTTTTCTTCGTCCTGCTGTGCTGCGGCCAGACCGGCCATTTCGCCTTGAAAGGGAACGCGTATAACTTGTGAAACTAAAGAGAACATTCCGGATTTGTTAATTGAAAATTCCACCTGCAAGACTGACGATTAATTCTCATTTTGCTTGTGGTTTGTCCTTTTTTTATTGTTTTGCTTGGTAAAGAGCTGACTTTTGATGGTGGGTGGGTGGTGGATTAAGGTATATCCCCAAAGCATTGGGACACTTATCCGCAGACGACATGACTTGTGAATGCAATTTTTCGAGGTATTTTCGAAAAGTTTTTACCTTGTCCTCTTGTTAGTTGTAAGTTTTTGGACCACAAATGGTAAAGTTGGCACACAGTTGATACCTACCTAACTATAGGTAGGTAGGCTAAGCACTTTGCGGCGCATTTATACTTAAATATTCTAGAAAGTGGCGAACATCTCGTCTCGTGGACAGATAAAGTTTCATGGATAATGCCAGATACAGCGAATGTAGACAATTTGCAAGTGAATGAGCGAAGCGAGATGGCCGGCGGTTTGGTTGCTGTTGATTTTGCTTTTGGTTGAGGCTCCATGGGGCTTAGTTGGATAGACAAATCGATATTAATGTGGTTAAAGTGGCGTCGGTTTCAGCACATCACATTGGAATTAATTCAATGAAATTTCACCAAAAACATTCTCAAGTTTTTGTCATTAGGTTTACCGTTATTGACGTAAAGTGTGGGAAAAGTTGTTCACTGCGGAGGCGGTTAAGGTATGAAAGTGGTGTCTTTCGCCACACAAAATCGAAAATGGGGTTCAAGGCCCAACTATTGCTATAACGGAAGATTGGCAGAGATGGTATGAGGTTCTGATGTCAGTAATTGACCACGTAAATCAGAAAGTTGACTTAAGGTTAGACGAACCTTTAAATTAGTTACCACTAATAGTCAGCTTTTCTAGTCCCACTGCTCCGTCTCTTTCGAAAGGCTAACAGGCTAGAGTTAGCTTCATCATCAATCTATCTGTCAATCAACTCAAGACACTTCGGAATGACTTCGACAAAAGTCCTTATATCAGACAGACACCGAACTGAAATTTTCACCCAGACGGAGTGATTCGCAGACGAAAAAGAGAACAGAAGCACTGGGTACCAAGTAGGCCTACCGACTGACAGAAGTGTTTTCAAAGTGAGCTTACGCAGTTACTAAGGCAGCCCAGCCAGACCGTACTAGCGATGGGACTACCAGCAAAGGAAACCACATCTTGTGTTGGAAGTCAGGCAGTTAAGCCAATCAACTCGAGCAAATTAGTCATCACTCGGTATACTCTGTTGAGTTCCCGGACACCAATTAGGCCACAGGTTTAAGCAGTGCGGTGGCCCTTCATTGCGTCTATTCTCCAACGTTTGGTGGCCAAAACTCTCACGTCATCGGCCTGGAGAATCTCCGCTGTCCGTGAAAGTGTGCAGGAGAGCCCGAGGTAATCGATTCATCCAAGATGTCGGCCTTCAACTTGGTGAATTTAGCATCGGGACGTGGGCCTTCACCCGTAAACACGAAACGACCATTGATAACGCCATTGGTTCGTTTACTGGGCTTCGGAGCATTTGGAAAAGGACCCCAATTTTGGCCGAAAAATGCATTGCGAGGTGTAAACAAGCAAAGTTACCATATATGGACCGATCCACACCCACACGATGCTGGTGAACGTGGCAATGCATCCACAAAAAAAAAATGTTAATGTTTGGTGTAAATTTTGCGCCGGCGTCTTTGGTCCGTACTTCTTCGAAAACGACATTCGTGAGGCCATCACCGGCGATACAGATCTATTCCAATATATTTTACCCTGAATTGAATTGAATAAAATGGACGTGCACGACTTGAGGTTCCAGTAGGAAGGAGCTACGTGCCACAGAAAAATCCACAATGGACATTCTGCATGAACGATTTGAAGCTGGGGTTATCTCTCGCGGAGGTGACGTGTATTGGCCACCAATATATATCAATTTGACTCCTTAAGACTTATTCTTGAGGAGTTTTCTCAAGTCGCAGGTCGATGTCAATAAGCTCCAATTTATCGATGCCCTTAAAGTAGACATGACACAGGCTATCGCTCGAATTTAACCCCACGTGCCACCATCATCTTTTTGTTGACTGACGTGTCTAACCTGCGTTTACAACACCTAAGATCTTCATTCAAGATGTTTTGGACTGGGGAACAATGAAATGGCCTTTAAAAGACCAACGAGACTATGTTGCGTTGATATAAGGTTTTGACCAACTTCAAGGTTAAGAATCTTTAAGTACGGGTTTTCAAGAGACTTGTATAGATCTTAAACGATTCATCAGTACATCTAACTAGTATTGTTAGTAAACATGTCCTATCGCCTTAGGTCTTTTCCACTTCTTGGTGGCTCCTACCTTCCAACCTAGCTTCGGCGTTTCGATTGGATAAAGTGGCTGTTCCTGTTGCTGACCTGTCACGAAATTGCAATAAGTGATCGAAGAAAAGAGTCCCAAAACCAGCCAGTGGAATTGAGGAATCTAATGTGGTTACTAAAGGTTAAGCCTGAAATAGGTTAGGTCCGATTGGTCACCGTGCAACCAGCACTTGCATGCGCGTGTCACTAAATTCTCCCCCAAAACTCCTTAGCAATCATCCTAAACTCAGCTTGATCAGACCTCTATTAACTGATCCCACCGGGAGTATACTTCCTTGGCAAAAGTTTGAAGTGAAGAACAGAGCCGCGCTTCTTGCCAGTCCTACATGCTCTCTCATTTCCTTCAATGTTCTAGAAAATGGGGAAGAGTGATTTTGCAGCGACGACTAAGTAGTGTCTACCTGCAGTCCTCGACAAGCTTGAAAGAAGTCGTGGTTAACTCAGGGCTGCAACGATAGCTAAAGATTTGTTGCATGGTCTTTCTTTCTATCTTCAAAAATTGCTATCGCGGGGTTAGGGGTTTCAGATTAAGGGAGTTTTTTTTTAAGAAAACGTAAACATAAGCGTCTTACGTTGGTGATGTCAAACAAGTTGGCGTATTTATTTGTGAAATGGATGCACAGATAGTTGCGGATGTTTCAAACAAATTGAAGTTTGTTTAAGCTTTGCCTATTGCAGGAATTGTTCTAGTCAAGACCTCAAAGAGCCGAACATTAAGAACTACGAACCTATGACAGTGTTTATGACATGTTTGGTAGAGATAAGGTCGATTGGCCCCATACGACTACCTCGATATACCCCGGAAAAAGCCATAGTGTAATTCCCTAATAGATGGAGGTCAGGTAAGGTGTGAATCTCAATAATGCATAGCAAGCAGCAGCTGGCACGCATGCGGTGAATAAAGCCAAAAAAAAACATAATTTTGTTTTAATACGAAAGAGGTCAACGTAACATAATTATGTTGAAGATCTTACATCTCAACTCACCTTTACCAGCCCTTGAAGAAAGTACATTCTTGCTTTAAAGCACACAACTGAACATTAAACTTTGTACAGCCAATCTTAGAAGAATGATTTGTAACAAAGGATCATCAATTTACTTCCATTTTCTTACGGACCACTTCCTTAAGCCAATATCAGGCAAGCCAAGGACTTTCAAATGCTATGGGCTGACTTCCATTAGGGCTGTGATCCTTTGTTGGAGAGGAACACAAGCTACGGACAGCCTTAAAAGGTGGTTCCCTATTAGAATTTCCGACAACACTGTCACAAAACAGACAAAGTAGCTCTGTCTGCAGATGGTAGGCATCTTCTGTGAAACTCTGGAATTTTGGGAATTCTTCAGAACGTACGATGATTGCAATGTTTTCCAGACTTTCTTCACCGCTCTTAAAAACAAGCTCTAAGCTCTTGTCTCAGCTGCACAGGGGCCTTCCCTAGCACCCCGGGCTCTGCTCTAGATGCTTTGATGAATCTCCCCCCCTTGATTTATATATCAAGGGGTGTACGCTAAGAACCATCTTTCGCTTAAAGAGAGGTGGTTTTTGGTACCATGCGCACTGGAATTTTGAAGAACTTGCTCGAGAATTATCCTTTGATCCCTGTCTTATGGATATGCCGTCTGATGCAATGACACCAGAAATCCTTCTGCGAAAAAACTACCACGTCAACTTTCCACAGGTAACGGAATGGCTTCGGTCAGACTCTGAACCATGGATTGAATGCCATCGTATTTTCACGGATGGCTCCAAAACCGGGCAGGGGTCTGGTGCTGGTGTCTTTGTGGAATGCGATGATATACGACTTTACTACAACTTGGTCTGTTGTTTTGCCATCCTAATGACTATGCGCTATATTGTGAGCAACAGGTGGAGGGCTAGAGGCATTTGCATCTGCAGTGATAGCCAAGCTGCATTAAAAGCGCTTCTAAACCCAATTACCTCGTCCAAGTTAGTGCTAGAACTCAAGCTTTCTCTGAATTTGGTCGGAAGACTGGACACAGTGAATCTTGTCTGGGTACCAGGCCACACTGGCATCCAGGGAAATGAGATCTCGGATGAGCTTGCTAGGCAAGGTTCAGAAGAAGTTTTCTCAGGACCCGAACCTGTGTTGGGTCTGCCTGCATCTTTAGTCATGTCTTCTATCGATTCTTGGGTTTCTCGTGAACACAAGATTCGGTGGCGCGATTGTGGTGGATGTAGACAAACCAAACTACTGCGCCCGGACATTTGCAAAAGGTCAGCATCTTTTCTTCTATCTCTGAGGAGAATCGACTGTAGGCTGCTTGTAGGCGTTCTTTCGGGCCACCAAGCTTTGCTAAACACTTAAATGTGTTGGGCTTAAGCGACACCACTACCTGTCCTGATTGCGGTGAGGAGGATGACACAGCCGAACACTTTCTCTGCAGTTGTCCAGCCTATGCTCGCATCAGGTGGCGGATCTTCGGGTGCCGAACATCTAAGCTCTTTATCACTGAAGCTCCTTCTCGTTTTTCTTCGAAGGACGGGAAAACTAAGTACATTAATGTAAGGTGTCTGAATGGTAGTACAATGGACCTGTAGTTGTGTCTGAGCGCTCCATCGGATAGCAGCAACCTCCGACAAAAAAAAAAACAAAAAAAAAAGCTCTAACGGACAACCTCCGTCCATTGATCCTTTTTACTCTACATAAATCAATACCTACCTAACTCCTGCTGTAAAACTGTCCTAATAATCCCATCATTTGAACCAAGTATGATAGCATTGTTGCTACCTCTAATGTCACCCGATACCATTGTCTAAGCTCCCTCATTGATTTATTCCCAAACAGCCCCAACAAAACTCATTAAATTAATTAAATAATCCTCACTTCATCTTTTCATCATCATCATCATCATCATCACCATCGCCAAACTGAAATCACATCAACATCACATTCATATGCCACATTCCTATTCATTAGGTGCCTAGCCCGTGCTCATGGTCGCCGCGCCATTCCTTCCACAAGTAATACAAGAGCCATGCATCAAAAAAATATGCAAAGTATTTCGTTATTCATGGCGCACAGACGAACAGAAAAAAAAGTCCTCATTTGATGAAGCTACGTATGAGCGTATGTATTACTTCTCTTTATATGCACAATACCGTTTTTCCTGCTGCTTTGGTGTCAACAGAGAAACACCAACGATCCACACATTCGCCGGCTTTTATAGAAAGAATTCAAAAAATCTACGTTTACACCTCTGTTTGGAATGCGCGCTGAACAAACCTGTGGGACACATAATTCCAACACCCTTCCATATGTGTGACCGTGTTGGAACGGGGGGGGGGGGGGGGGCATGTCGGCGCTGCGTATAATTGGGTGGATAGTTGAGAAAGGATTTTTGTTTTCCATGCGGGATTTTTCATATACCTACGCTTATATTTAGGTATTGCTGGTATTGGTTCTGTATAGGCGCGGTGCACGAATATTAATCTGTGTTTGTTAACAAAGAGATGCTGTTGTGGTTGTGGTGTTAGGTCTATTGAATTTGAGCGGCTTCCTTCTACTAATGGAAATGGCAAAGGAGGATCGTGTTCTGTTCTTTGACGCATTTGAGGTTATACTTCACAGCTAGCGCATTGTGGTAGCCAGTGGGTGGTTAATTAGAGTGTGGCTTTGTTTACCCTTAAGGACTTACCTAAAATTAATATGAAGGCATTCAACACTTTTTTAACGACTTTAACCTCTTCAGTCCCGAACATTCAGCCATTTGCTTGCAATGGTGTCTAGAAGAAAATAACAACGTATTTATCATATATGATGCCCAGGGGCTGAAGCGCTTAATGTTACATCCACAATAAAAGGCTTTTAAATTCGCTTCCGTTTTCTCTAAAGAAACATTTTTCCTTACACTTTCAAACCCTAGGTAAAAAACCGAACTACACATTCGTAGTTCCATAAAGTTTTGTTTTAGGAGCCATTTTTTATAATGGTCTTAAATTTGGGACAAAGCTACGTTCATCTTAAGATCACTTAAAGCTCAGCTTAGGCACTTTTTACCTTTAGACCGAGAGGCCGTAGGATTTTTTGGACATGAAAGGTGACTACGTAAGTAAAGGGTGATCCAATTAGAGATACTTTTTTCAATAGCCTTTTTTGACAGATCACGTGTGAGTCGTGTCATGCTGTCATGTTATTTTTGTTTAGTATTGTTTGGCATTTCATAATGGAAAGACTTACGCATGAACAACGTTTACAAATTGTTCAACTTTATTACCAAAATTCACGTTCTGTGAGGAATGTGTTTCGTGCACTTCGCTCAACTTATGGTCAACATAATCGGCCTACTGAGCGTACTATTCGCAACACCCAGCATTCATTATTGGATAATATTCGACCGAATAGACCACGTCCAGCACGCTGTGAAGAAAATATAGCGGCCGTAGCTGAGAGTGTACACGAAGACCGTAGAGAGTCGATTCGGCGCCGCCGTTCGCAGCAACTCGGACTGACGTATGGAACGACTTGGCGCATTTTACGTCAAGATCTTAAATTAAAAGCGTACAAAATACAGCTTGTGCAACAACTGAAGCCGCTCGACCTTCCCAAGCGATATCGCTGCGCTCTATGGGCTCTTGAAAAGTTCCAAGAAGATCCGACGTTTTCGAGGCAAATTTTGTTTAGCGATGAGGCCCATTTCTGGCTCAATGGGTACGTAATCAAACAAAATTGCCGCATTTGGGACGAAGAGCAACCTGAAGAGATTGAAGAACTGCCACTTCATCCAGAAAAAACAACGGTTTGGTGTGGTTTGTGGGCCGGTGGAATCATCGGTCCATATTTCTTTAAAAATTATGCCGACTATTTGATGCCTGAAATTGAAGCTTGTGATCTCGGCGACATTTGGTTCCAGCAAGACGGCGCCACTTCCCACACATCGCATCAATCAATGGACTTATTGAGAGAACATTTCGGTGAGCACATAATTTCACGTTTTGGGCCGGTCGATTGGCCACCAAGATCGTGTGATATCACACCGTTAGACTTTTTCCTGTGGGGATATGTAAAGTCAAAAGCTTATGCCGACAAACCCGCTTCGATTCAGGCCTTGGAGGAAAACATCACGCGTGTCATTCGCCAGTTACCAGTCGAAATGCTCGAACGAGTGATCGAAAATTGGACTCAACGGATGGACCATCTGCGACGTAGCAACGGCCAACATTTGATAGACATAATCTTCAAAAAATAAATGCCAAAGAATGTTCTTTCAAATGATAATAAACATTCTCCATTAAATTTGAATTTTCTGTGTTTTTTTCTTTAAACAAGTAGGGAACCTCGAAATGGATCACCCTTTATGTTGCCTTGAGTCCCGCGGCTAAATGATTCAACTGCTTACATTGTAAATCGTTTTTGATGAGCATTTTTCTTGTTATTGGTACAACTACATAATTTTTCAGTTAGTACGTAGGGATGCACTCCTTTATATTTTTCTCGTTAGTGTTCATTCGCTCTACATGTCCCAGCCATCTCAAATGCCCAATTCGCTGTTTTGTTTTACCTGGTCGATGTCGCTGTACAGCTCGTAGAGTTCACGTAGACCCGTTAACGCAGATCTTACGGACAATTTTTCTTTTCACAGACTCAGGGAGCTGAAATATTCTCTAAGAATAAGGTTTGGCATTACGTGCATAGTCAATAAAATAGCTTACAATAAGTATGTAATAGTAATAGTCAATAAAAGATGCATTTCCTTAAAGACAAGAAAAACTTGATATTGTCACATTGCCTGACGGATTTTGGAATCAGCCGTAAAAACGCGAATAAACCATTCTTAAACTTGTAGAAAGTCGACATTGAATTTTTTAAGCCACCAAAGTTCCGGTATCGCTGTAGCAGGTGGCATATCCTTTAGACGGGTGTTGTAGGATAGAACTCGCGCAGTTTCATCGAAACTACAGTCCGAGTTGTCTTAAAAACCACCACTTCGTTTTAAGCGAGAGAAGGCCTTTAGTCAGTCTCAGATTGATAGTCCTAATAATAAGTCTGGACGTACTTCATAAGGAGAGAGTGTCCATTGATCTCCAAGAATCGTCCAAGTCGTGGGCTATTATATAAATATTATAAGATGGTCTTCAGGGTTGTTATCAAAATAACAATATCAAGTGGTGGAAGAACCTTTGGAGAATCTAGAATAGGGGCATGTGTGCTGCTAAGGAAGGCCCCTATAGAACCTCACTTCACGTGAACGCTTATTCCGCCAAACAACGGATGCCTTGAATGCTCCGAAATGTCTTCTGCAATAGAGCGGAACTCCTTTGTAGCTTACTTTATAAAGTCAAATTACAACGTGGACCTACCTGATCTCTGTACAAATTCGCTTCGTTTTAAAGCCTGTCACAGAAAAGGGTACCACAGGGATAAGCTGTAGGACCGTTTTTATTTATAAATGTCCTGTCAGCTATCACAATGCATCTGTTGTATGCCAATGATGTTCTATTTGCCCTAAATTCAGCTGTTTGGCTTATCCGTGACTCACCAACAATAAAAATGTTATCCGCTTCTACGATCACAAGTTAAGATTTTATTATAATTAGCAATTTCAATTCGCAGCAAAACGATCATTGGTCGTACAGTAAAACCTCTCTTGAATGGACACCACCGAGGCTGTAAGATTTGTTCTTCAGTTGGAGGTGAACGGCGAAGGGAGACGACAGTATATTAAGTCAATATGTACAGTGCGTATTTATATTTTTGTCTTCTGTTCACATGAAAAGCAAAAAGAATAAAAAAAACTATAAAATTACTACAAATTCGATTTAAACCGGAGGGAACCCCTCTATGTCAACGGAGAAGAACGTGCTTTTGACTTACGTTCTACGGGAAGACCATATGTGCCGATTTATCCAAATTCTGCATATAATTTTTAAATGATTTTTCAAAGCTTCAGCTGCATCGGATCAAGGGAGAATTTCGAACAGACAGTTCTGTCTGCTAAACAACTTGGTTTCCTGAAAGCCAAATCAACCACCACAAATCCGACTGAGTTCATTTCCAAGACACTTTGTGCATAAGAAGCCGTAAAATTCCACAAAGCATTTCACAACATCACACACCTATTGATAATCCTTCAAATTAAAATGACCAGATTTGTCACATAGATTAAATTTCACTTGGAAAACCGGCAGTACCAAGTCTTTCTTAGGTCCTCTGTATCTAATCCAATCAAATCAACCTCCGGGGTTTCTGAAGGCAGTCATCTTGGACCTATTATCTTTATCCTCATAATAAATGATATAAACAAGATCTTGAAGAATTCAAATTTATCTGCCTTCGCTGATGATATGATAATTTCTTAGCCGCAAAATGATCTTGTCATTCAAAAAATAGCCTTCTTGACCTTAATGTCAACATGTACCCATAAGCGGCTCCCTCAAATCTCGAGAACATATTTCATTGCAGATGAGTTGGTACCATCAACATCCAATGTTCGAGATTCGTCTTATGTGACAGTGAACTCCACTCATGGCTTCGTTAAACGATGTCCCAAAGAATGCTTCTCCTTTGTATGACCTCTTTTGATCCACTCCTATTCTTAAATCCACATTCAAAAAATTGAAGCAGTTCAACACAGGTTCATTCGTTTCGCCCTTCGTAGTCAGTCTTGGATGGACAAACCTCCTGATATTTCATCCATATGATCTTCGCTGGAAACTGATATGCAATCCTTGAAAAGACGGCGGGATGTGTTGACTGGTAAAATTGATGTCCTTTCCTCCCAACACACGTAACCTCAGAACTGTACCTTTGTTCCGCCTAACAACCTGCCGCACTTATTATGGACATTTTAAACGAATTTTAAGAATGCTCTGCACTATGAGACTATGCTGATGTCTTTGATCTCAACAGTTCCAAAATTACTCCTTTTTAGTTCTTCTCGCTCCTAACCATCCTAGAGTCGGTTCATAGGAGATTCCACTGTATCTGTGAATATTTAAACAAAATTTACACCAACTCGAAAAATGCCCATAATAGCTCTGGTTCCACCCTTCACAACCTATGCTGAGGTGGTTTATTTTAATCTACAGTAAGCTTAATCGAATTACAATGAGATCGGCTTATAATAAAGTGGAATTTAATTTCTTTAGCTCACCTCCATCCTTTTCAATGCGAAAGGACTTTACCGAGAACAAAACCATGTCTCGATTAAATATTAAAATAAAAATAAAAACATCGACTGGGATCAAGGACGAGTGCAATTGTCCAAGCAACGACCCAATGATGACACTTCAGTGACGTCTCTGCAAATTAAGTCGATGAAAAATTTCAGCAAAAATATTAATTATGCATCTGAAACAACTTCACAGAAATCTCCTTACTTACATTCACGATCACATGACTACAGCACAATTCACCATCACCGTATATGTGTTTGGGT
The DNA here is from genome assembly GCA_963576555.1 of Ferdinandea cuprea. Taxonomy (NCBI): domain Eukaryota; kingdom Metazoa; phylum Arthropoda; class Insecta; order Diptera; family Syrphidae; genus Ferdinandea; species Ferdinandea cuprea. The sequence continues at coordinate 8,753,180 of OY754960.1, forward strand.
CTTCCAAAAAGAAAACCTTAATTTCATTCGTTGACTTAATGCAAAATGTGAATGGATGTTAAAAAAAAGGACTCTTCTGCCACTCTTTGATTTGTAATTAAATCAACGGAGTCGAGTTTATTGTTGGTATGGGGAAATGAAATGCACGTGTGAACGAATTCGCTGTTACAAAATTTTGACGACCGAATGTCCTTTTAATTTGCCTACAGATGCATGATGGAGAATTGAACGCGCGGTCGTTACGTATCTATGTATCCTACATCCATCCTCTCATAAATATGTATATCACACTGTTGATATGATGGAACCGTAACGGCGGCGTAACGTAAGCAATTTATTAATTTCTGTACACGCTTCATGCGTGCCTTGAAATGGAAATGGAAATATACATTTGCAGTGAGTTCCACTCGAAAAACGATGACATTTTCACTTTTAAGTTGAAATTTTTGGATGAAATTTTCACTTTATGTGTACGTAAACGTATAACAGAAGCCACGTCATTTGGCTTTTATGCTTTTCGTGATTTGCCTAATTAGATATTTTTGCTGTATAATTTTATTTCTTTATTTTTTTTTGTGAATGAATCAAGGTGGAAAGATGTAGGTGGATGGATACAATTTTGTGGGAATTTTTAACTGGTGTAGGTAGGTAGGCTTTTAGATCTAACATAAACTTTTACCTGTCAAAAAGTTTCCCTACAATTCTTTTTATTACGTTTTCTTTAAAGATACACTAGCAAGAACCTGAAACTCTATTTACTTTTAAAATACTTATAAAGAAAGAAATAATTCAAATTTAAAGCCGCCTTATACGGGTTAGAGGTATAGAACTTCGAATTGAAATAAAACACAAGAAAATCGTTTTAATGTCCATGAATTTGGCTTTATGGAAGGATAATTTTATGCCATTGATGTTTAAATATGATTGCCGCCGCGGCTGGTTCGAATAAAGACAAGTCTAGAGGTCCAATTTTTAACCACTTTTTCAAGCATTTGGGGCTGTATGTCCACAATAACGCCACGCGTAGTCGAGCGACATATCCTCAAAGAAAATAATCCAATTATGTCAAACTTGGTGGCCAATTGACAGGTCTATCCCGCGAAATTATGCGCTCATCGAATGTTTCCTACAATAAATCGATTGTGACGTGCGCTGTGTGGCATGTAGCGCCGTCTTGTTGGAACCACATCTCATCCACATTCATGCCATTTCGGGAACAAAATAGTCGGTTATCATGGCTCTATACCGGTCTCCATTAACGGTAACTGACTCTCAAGCATCATTTCGGAAGAAGTATGACCCAATGACTCCACCAGCCCGTAGAGCACACCAAACAGTCAGTTTTTGTGGATGTAATGGCGTTTCAAGGGTCTCGTGTGGATTCTCTTCACTTCAAATGCAGCAATCTTGCTTGTTGACGTAGCCATTGAACCCAAAATGAGCCTTATCACTGAACAAAATTTTGCAGTAAACTTCTCGAACTGTACCTGTTCATTTGTCAACCTGTTCATGATGAAATGGCAAACCAAACTGAACATAAATGACATTAGAGTTGTCAGATTTGACCACAAAATGTCAGTTTTATCTCTATTCGAAAAACCAACCTCTAAAAAAACACCTTTTATAAGAATAGGAGTCCCTTAGGAAAGGCATTGGTTTCACTGTTGTTGACATTAAATAACATTGCATTAAGTTTTTCGGGTTTGGAAAGAGTTTTTTTTGTAGCCATCAGTCATAATAATTTATAATTTTTGTTTGTGGTTCGCCCGCTACACATAGCGTGCATCTATTTATATTCCAGTAGCTTGACGAATCTGTTAAGGTTGGTGCCTTCCGTATTGATACCTGCCCTGTGTGTCACATGATAGCGATTAGATGAGCTGCTATATCCACATATCACCGTATGATAAGTTTTGCCAGGATCCCGAATTCGGCAATCGGTATGAAGAGAATCTGATGATGAATGCTGTATAATGCTACTCTGAAGTCAATGAAAATATTGTGTGTCTCGACTTGAAATTGCATGCGCCCGCCCTATCAAAACATCACCTACGTATTTAAAGAGCTCTACTGGTAGACCATCAGAACCAGAGTCCTTGTTTTTATGAAGTTCTTTTTATAGCTAAGCCAACCGCTTTCCTTATTGTTCCTTATCGACTTAGAGGTGGGTTCTCTTACCCCATCACTTTCTGTCCACATGATGCTCGTTTAGCTGGTGCTGAAAATGCTGCTTAAATACATCTTCTTTCCATGCGCGTCGGTGACTAGGATCTTCGTTCCGGTCTTAAAGCCAGTAGCTAGTCGCTTGGCTCTCTTAAAGAACCTCCGGATGCTGTTTCGATCTCCTTGAGCTGGGAAACTGCCGACTCCCTCTTCTTTATAGCTCTCGCTACTCCAGGTGTGCTAAGGCGTCCAATGTCGAATTTCTTTTTTTTTGCGCAGTTTGCAGCTTCTTCTCGTTGGAAAGTCGAGCTCTAAGTCTAGCTGCAACAAGAAAGTGGTCAAATTATTTTCATCATACCTAATTCTATCCATTGATCGCGGTTATGTCTGCGGTGACATATAATAGCGCCCTACGAAATTAGACCACATATGGCCTTATTTCCATTTTTAAGTGGATTAAGCTCATGGTTTGAGTAGCACCTGGAGTGAAGAGTAGCCACACTTTCGACTTCAGGAATATGGAACCTGCCATTGGCCCAATAAGGATTCATTGACCACGAACACTTTTCCAATACCATTGTTCAGTGTTAGAAATCCTCTTAAACCTGGGTTTCAAATATTTCGAAGCAGCTCATTTAATTTAAGTTCGATCTAACTGAAATTGGTAACGGCCCCTTTGATTCTATCCTAAGTATTCGTCTGCCGCTTCTCAAACAAAAGTGCCTTAGGTTAGGTAAGGCTTACGAGTTGGTAGAGCAAGGCGAATCCCACTGTACCACACTTAGGTTTGTTTGGACCCATTGTGATGCCTTTTTGTCTTTTGTGGGGGTTAAGCTGTTGATGTTAGAGATGGTTAGGCTTCATTTACAACGATATCCTCAAAAACCGGTCAAGATTAGAAAATTCTTGTAAGTCATAGAAGTAATGGCTTTCAAGTGTTCTGTGCCTGAAGTGACAGAGGAAGTGGATGTGTCCTCATGAACCACTTCGTCTCCACAGCCTCTACATATATCGTCATCCTTGATGTTTGATTTTATTGTATTGTTTCTTAGGAAATGATGACCCGTTAGAGCCCCTACCAGTTTACACTAAGTTGACCTGTCAGACTGTAGAAGTTTTATGGTCTGACGAAAGCTTCTGTGATACCTCACAGGTTGTTAGTTCCTTCCACCTATTCTAAGTTTTCATTCGAATGTTGTTCTCCACTCATTTTCTTAGATAACAGAGCTTAATTGACTTAAGTGCCCGATCATGGTCCATTGCAGACCCATTCTTCACCAGTTTCGTCAGCCCCGGGCTATGTTTCTGTGTCCAGGGATTTAGCAGAGATTTGTGGTGTGCTGCGAGCAATAGCAGGGACTGCTTTTATAGCCGCCCGGCTGTCAATGAAAATGGTAATATCGTTACGTGGTATTCCCAACAATTACAACTTAAGGGCCACTTCCTAGATTGCCAGAACCTCTGCTTGGAAGACACTGCTGCTATCAGAAAGCCTGCTTGAGCCGTATATATTTAATTCCTTTAAGAATATTTCGGCACCGGTTCCACAGCCCATCTTTGATCCATCTGTATAAGCAGATGAGTTTATTTGTATTGCATTAATCGAAAGGAATAAGAGAATGGTATACTAAAGGCCTTCCAAGGACGGTGGTTACCTTATCTCTAGTAGAGGTACAAACCCATCCAGCCAATAGAAGCGGGTAGTAGAAGTTTATGGTGAGAGGCAAATATAACAAACGGCATGGCCACCTTCTCATATTTCTTTTTATTTCGAGACGACAAAGTATGAGTAGACAAAAGCTACCAACCATCCCACATATCCATCACTATACGTGACACAAAATATATATACGAAAACAAAAGAGGAAAGGACTCTCCTCTCCGCCACCAGCATCAGCAGTACATTTATGCCATTCATATAGTCAGTCAGCACAAAAGGAAACAATTAAAATGTGTTACATTCACTCTGTACTCCATGCGGCGAATAACCATCAGCAGAGGGTTAAAAACTTCAAGCATTTGGTTAGGTAACTTTCCCGTCATATCGTCACATACCCACGAACGTTCCGCCATTTTGGAGCGGATATCCTCGATTGCAACAGTAACGTTTCATAATTGTTAACATTTGGGTGTGTGGTGGTGTCGTCGCCGCCTGTAGCATAGACGCTTAATGATGCCAACACCGGTCCTTAAGAGCATCGACAATTAAAGTTTAGAGAACGCGGTTGCTCGATTTGAAATGCATCACCTTTAGCCTGTTCGTTTCAGTTCTTAAATTCCCCCATTTGTGTTCAATTGGCGCGCAGGCGAATGCTTATTCAATTTCACCGAAGCAGCAGCAGCAGCTCCTTCTCGATCATTGACCAGGTCCTCTGGACCGACGACGACGCCGGAGGAATCATGAGCCAGCCTGGCTAAATTCGAGTAGCATATTCAATTAAACACGGCCAATTCCTGAATGTTGGCGTGTACCTATTTGTGTGTGTGTGTTTCAAGTGGGTTTGAAAAGTTTCTCACAGTGTTGCTGGGGAATTTTTGTTGTACCTGGTCCTCCTGCTGCTGCTGCTGCATTTAAACATGGAGGAGTGCAAGAGGAGGCCAGGTTTTTTTTTTTTGCTAACAGAGGCAAACTGCTTAGTCGGGTGTTATTGTTGGGCTCTCATCCAAATGGAAAATTGAATTAAGACATTAAGATGGTGCCGATGATGAAGTTTTTGGGCAACTGGCAATATTTCCGTCCTGGGTGCGGTCCGGTTCATTGAAATTGAAATTGAAATTGAAATTGAAAGAGTTAAGGCAGCAACGAGATGAAGAAGAAGAAGTAGAAGTAGAAGTGGCGGATCAGATATGGTTGAGGTAACAATAAAACAGGTGGACTATAATTGGGGAGGCAGAAAGCGTACATACTGTTTTCTGCAAAAGATTATAACTACAGGTTCTTTGTTGTCATATCTGAATCAGCAGCATCTGGTGTAGTAGTAGAGGGGTGAATTTTTAAGTCCGTAAAATATGCGAACAATTTTGAACTTGGTTATACATATTTTAATTAAATCAGGAAGGGCTTTCTCTTGTCGAGTTTTGCGGGATGAAATTATTATGACTGAGTGAATTTATAAAACGGACCAGTGATGGTGTGACAATGAAGCTTAGCAGACAGCTGACGTTTTTATTTTCGGTTAATTTTTTTTGGAAAATTTGTGAATGGACAAAATGGGTTTTACCCTTAATTATTTAAGTCATTCATTTGAAAGGCAAGAGAGACATTTGAATTTGTGCCAGTAGTCGTTTCTTTATGCTGAAGTTTGTTTTTCTTCTCGATGTGCCGCGCACTACCTGGAATAAAATTAGGAATTAATATGGTAAAATCTGTCATAATTGTTCCTCTTGGATATTTTGCTTATTCAGGCCGAATTTCGGGGATTTCTTTAATTGGCCTTAGGAAGGGATATTATCTTGGTTGTGAACAGTTTCTTGTGAAGGTTTTGAGCACTTTACTTTATTAAATACGGAAAGGATTTATTATTTGGCTTTAAAATACCCCAACAGAATGTCCACCAGATTGTCCCGGCTGCAGGTCCGCAAGACCGTACGGGCGCTGAAATATCCTGGATTCTCTAAGAGCGTTGGATCAATAGCTACTTATTCTCAACTTACAGAAAAAATTCTCTGTAGAATTCTCGAATAATTCGGAATGGGGGGCAGATACTTTCATAGGCAAAATAGAGTTAGGTCTTTATCTTCGGTGACGGGCAAAATTGACTGTAAATTTGAAGCTGGCGTTTTTTGGACGAATTAAAGCGTCTATCAAGCCGAGGTCCTGGTGATTAGGCAAGTAGGCAAGTTACTTTGAAGTAGTACTTCGACAGCATACTGCGATTAAGGTCCTTATCTCAATCAAGACAACGTCCAAGGTGGTCTTCTAAGAAGGAACTCTCATCTGGGATCCCGGATATAGGACTTCTCCCTTTCTGAATCCTGTCCAGAGGTAATTTACCACCCATTAGGGGTTTGTGAAGAGGATAATCTGTTCACGCTTCACAGTCAAGGTGCAGGAGTTCGATGATTCGAGTTCGAGATTTCGCTTAAGCCTTGTTTGTTTAGGTGCATTTCAAGAACTCGGTGGCATGTCAGAATAACTACTAGTCGCCTGTAGTCTGGAATCGTGCCATCGAATTCAGGTCCTGACAAAACTTCTTTCAAACCTTGACCAACCGAATTCAAAGAATTGTTGAGTCTTGATCCCTGGCGGGTTTTGGAACCATCCGTGATTGCATCCCACCCCTGGCTCTGGCCGAAACCGTATTTGAACTTGTAAAAAATCGACTTTGAAATTTTTACGCAGCCGATATTCCAATATAATTTCATCAGATGACCAAGGAATGGTAGGATAGTTCTATAAAAAGGTGGAGTGATAGGGACTTCAATAGTTGCTCTGTCTATACTTTTCAAGAGCCACTCAATAGTAAATGACATTATACATACAAGGGCCGCAAACATTTTCAACCGATGTTGTTTATCTGCAATTTGCTTTTGGATTAGGTTTACTTGATGTCTTATTTTTTGTCCATTAAGTCGAGAAAATTATATCGTTTAAGTGGCCGCCGCCAGAGTTGATAACCATTCGGGTCCGATTTATTACACTTTCCATCACTCCGACGTCCTTAGTACAAACTCAAGTAAAGTTCTTGTAAGGTTTGATTACGCGCAGGCGCAGGTCTCTTTACTCCAGATGTTAAGATTTACAGGTATGCAATGATAATATCGTCCTCGTCTTTTTTTTCAAAACCTAATTAGTCAAAAATGAACATTTTTATAGAGACAAATATACGAGGTCTTGATGTTTAATTTAAGATCTTTTTCACAAGATATACAACGCAACAATTAATTTTTTTATATAACATTTGGACGAGGTTTTGATAGAAATTAACTTAGTTCCTTAATAATCAGGAGAAATGAATCTCAGTTATATTTAAGTGCCTAGTAACTCATGTGCTTAATCTTTTTCTTTTGTTGTGTTATTTCCTCGAAATGATACTTCGCTTTTGTCCCAACTTGTCCGCTTACTTACTTACTTAAGGTGGCGCTACAGTCCGGGGTGGACCTGGGCCTCAACTAACAAGCGTCTCCAGACAGCTGCCTCCAGTTTCTCACGCTTAGTTGGTTAACTTAAACACTTCCACCTGAGTCGCGGTCCTCCTCTACTGCGCCGTTCCTCGGGTGTGGATTTGAAGATCTTCCGGGCTGGAGCATTCACGTCCATTCGCTCTATATTACCCAGCCACCTCAGTCGTTAGACCTTCACTCCTCTGGCTAAGTCGATGTCGCTGTACAGCCGTACAGTTCATCGTTGTATCTCCTCCTCTATTCACTGTCAATGTAGACGGGACCTAAATATGAAGGGTCAATTTAGTTGTCCGAGAGGGGGCTATGCTACTCAATTGCTTTCTTAGCCCAAAGTAACAGCGATTGGCAAGTGTTATTCTTCGTTTAATCTCAGCGCTGAGTTCATTGTCTGAGTTCATTGCGGGGCCTAGGTAGACAAAGTCCTTCACTACCTCAAGGTTAAGTATCCTTTCTTGATGACAGTATATACTCTCATTGACCGCCATCTTCGCCGCCTCCGTCTCAATACTCACGAATGCGCCAGTGACATCCTGCTGCCTATTATGTCGATAACGTCGGCGTATGCGAGTAGATGGACGGACTTTTGAAAGATACTGCCTCTGGTGTTAGTATTTGAATTCTTTAAAGTACGATGTTGAAGAAGTCACATGACAGCGCATCGCCTTGTCTACATCATTTTTTGACATCGAAAGTCTTAGTGAGTTCTTTACTGATCTTGTTCTCCATTGTCATCCTGCACAAACGGTCGAGTTTGGCAGGGATGCCAAAACTAGATATGGCTCTGTATAGATCGTCACTATAAATGCTGTCATAGCTGGCCATAAAATCGATTAAAAGGTGGACTTGGACTTCCTGGGTTTTGTCCAAGATCTGCCGCAGTGTGATATTTGATTGATGGTCGACTTTCCTGGCCTGAAGCCACGCCGATGAGGACCAATCGGTTTGTTGACGAAAGGCTTCAGGCGGATAAAATCTTGTAAGCGATGTTAAGAAGACGAATACCTCTGTAGTTGGCGCAGGTCAGAGGGTCTTCTTTCTTGAAGATCGGGCAAACAACGCTGAGGTTCCAATAATCGAGCATACTTTCCTCCGGCTATATTTACAGATGAGTTGGTGCATGCTCCTAACGAAGTCATCGCCTGTCGCTTTGAATAGCTGAAATGCTGCAGCGGCTTTGTTGGACTTATGCCGTCCAGGTCGGGTGGATGGAATTGTTGGTCTTCATCGTCCAGGTTGAATTGTGCATTCTGCCTGCCAGCGGTATTTAGTTCGTCATCGCCGTTAAACAGTCTGCAGAAGTAGTTCTTCCATATACTCCAGCATCCATATCCTGCCTGCAACCTTGCAGGCTTCGGTTCGGACTCTGTAGCCTTGGCAGGGTCCTTTTATCCTTTGGTAAAACTTCCGATTTTTTAAGATTCCTTCTTCCCAACATTTTTAGATTTATCGACAAATTTGTAATAAATCAGCAAATAAATAAATTAGATTGAGCACAGCTTTTCTTCCACCCCCATTACCGGCCTTAAGAAGTACAACCCCATTAGCAAAGCACCGACAACCCCTTCTAGTGCGGATAAATTGACGGGTCGCTTTCACTCCACACCAATCAAATGTGATTGTTAACACACGACAATAAATAAAGATATCTGTCCAAACCCTGCTAAGCTACAACGTCTGCATTATAATGCCAATATGTATTTACCTACCTCAAGTCGCCCCCATTCGACCACCCAAACCCTTTCCACCCCCATAGCCACCCACCAGCATATACTTTATTATTGATCCAACAGGATTAACTCTCCGACCAATGAATTATTCAAAAAGAATTATAACTCTCATTCAGCGCACACACAACAACCCCAAAACGTCTGCCTGCCAATGACATCTGTGACTGTGACACAAAACCGCACATCAATACAAAGTATGTCAACAATTTGAATAAACTTTGTCCCATTGTATTGTTCGCTTAGCCTCAAAGCTAATATAGCAGAACCCTACTATACCAAAAAAAACCAAAACCAAAACAAACAAAAGAATACTCGTAAGCCAGAACGACATTGAAACTTTTTAATGACTGCCTTATTGGATTGTCAAAGCCCCAACTCCCTCCAAAATGAAAACTCATCACTTTACTACCATATCTTGTCTGATTTACTGTATTTTACTGGGATCTCTCTTTAATATTCAAAGCAAACGGGATTTTAAGTCAATTTTTAGTGCACCCAATACGACTCGGCACGGTACGGCCGTATACCGGGGCTCGGGAAGGTAGTTATTCATAAGGAGCGATGTACCTGAACTCGAAAAGGCATTAAAACTTCATTTAAATGCCAAAAACGAAAGTTATGTCGTTTTCACACTTTACACACACACAGGGACATACAGAGCCCCACCAGAGGAGTGCACATGAGAGAGTCTTTCGAGGAGGAACATCGAGGCACAGTGCAGCTCTCACCTTCATCACCATTTTACATTGTGGACATTTTCGCAACATTACCTGGAAAAATACGCCTTTTAACTGGTTTTGTGCTTGCACAAACTTGCATCTTACCCAGCACCCAGCAAAGCGCTCGTTTAAAACTCGTGCTGAAACGAAAAGGATGTTAAGCAGTTTTACATGAAATGGAATCAAACTTGGTCCCTCATTGTGGTATATTGAAAAACTGGAACAATAGGTTTCACCTCAGGCCCTGTCTCAGCCAATAGTAGTAGTTTTGCTAAATAGTGTTCGGTTGTGTTGGTGCATTGTGTCCTTGGAATGTCACAAAATAAATCTCGACAGGAGTTTCACTTACTTCCTTAAGGAAAAACAAACGAACAAAACGAGAAGAAGAATAACAAAGAGAAATTGTTCGTGTCCTTTTTTCCGCATTTGTCTTCTTTATCATTGGAGTCGATTTATCAAGAAAATGCCATTCCTTGGGAAAATCGACTTGCAACAGTAGGAGCTAAAAGTTTTCGGTTGAAAAAAAATTAAATTGTCTTGAATAATACGATTTCATACAGACACTATTCTTACAGGAAGAATGAATTTATAAGCAGGTGGGACTTATCATACCCATATAACCACGTCCACAGATGTGAGAATAAATTCGGCTAAGTCTTTAGGGTTAGAGTCAGTTATATCAGTTACCTAAAGGGAAGGCCTACATAGAAGCGGAAGACGTGTTTTTGCTTGGCCGTCACACAGAAATAATATGACTCCGTTCGCCTTCGTGGTACATTCGACAAGTGTTCTCTTGAGCTAATCCTATAGCAATGAGCAGTTCTCCTTCCAGAAACCCTGGGTGTAGTTGCACTCTTGAAGGAGTTGCTCAGTTCTTTTTGAAAAAGAAAATTGATAGTAGAAATTGTTTCGCTTGTCTGTTACCTTTCAGTTTCTAAGCAGTTTTTGATGTGGCATTGTATGAAGCTAATAGGCAGACCACCAAACGGTAATCGCATAATAAATGGTGCCGCAGATCCTTTCCTGGTCAGCTCATCAGATTTTTTATTCCCCATCAAAAACACTGTGTCCAGGTACCCAGATAGTTTGATGCAATCCGATACTAACTTTTAGATTAATAGCAAGTAACGCCGTTTGACAATCAGATGTCAATGACGTTCCTGTTGTCTCTGATGCAGAGCTTTATTGTTGGAGGATTTTGTGGCTTCTCCGTATACTCCTTCGTCTCTTTTGGAACCGTTCGTTCGTATACCAGACTAATGAGTTGAATCAGTTTCCAGATCTTTCGTTCTGGGAATGTAACCTTAAAGTTGTGACTAAGGTTCTAACCCATTTAGACATTTTTCTGTGAGAGTGATACCATCTCTACTGAGCTCTTTTGGATTTCGAACTTGCCTTCATCTGTTGAGAAGAGCATGCAGGCTTCTTTCTGAAAATAGATAAAGGGTCCGCCATATAACGTTTTTTTTTTCAACTAGTGGTTATTTCGCGAATAGTAATACTTAGCTCATCTGATGTGCTGTCTGATTTGACAGATAATTCGTTTTATCCTTCCGCTGAACGAATGTGGTTGTGTATACGCTTGAACAACGCTGGGAAATATTGCGACATAGCGACATAGAGAAGATGCCGATTTTGCCAAAAAAAAATCATCTTTTCAGATGAAGCTCATTTTGATCTGGGCGGGTATGTAAACAAGCAAAACTGTCGCATTGGGGGCACAGAAAACACGCACGCATACATTGCAAAGCCGATATAGCCAAAACGAGTCACTTTTTGGTGCGGATTTTGGTCCAGAGGCATAATTGGGCCATTTTTCTTCGAAAATGAGCAAGGAGCGGCCGTTACAGTCAATGGCGATCGTTATCGGGCCATGTTGAACGAATTTTTGTTCACAAAAATTGAAGAGGAGCATATTGGCAACATTTGGTTTCAACAGGACGGCGGTACGTGCCACACAGCCGAAGCTATACTCGATGTTTTGCGCCCTGTTTTTGAAGATCGCATTATCAGCCGCAGAGCTGATGTCGTTTGGCCACCGCGGAGCTGCGATTTGACACCGTTGGACTATTATTTGTGGGGTGCCGTAAAAGATAAGTGTTAGGCCGACATGCCAGAGACAATTGACGCTTTAAAGGACAATATTCGTGAAGCCATTGGTGAAATACAGCTGCACACAATCGATAATGTGCTTAAAAATTGGACCGATCGTATAGGCTACTGCTTGGCCAGCCGAGGCAGCCATTTGAATGAAATTATTTTCCATTATTAACCGGAAGGATTGTACTTTCAAATAAAAAAAGAAATTTGAGAAAATATTCAGTAGTTTTTTTTTATAGCATTTTTACTATATAAAGAGGAGAAATCTTCAGTAGAACTCTTAACACCAGCTTGTTTTTTCAGTTTGTTTCAGACTGGCATATGTGGACCTTTGTTTTGTTTCCTCCCCCCCCCCCCCCCATAGCTGCATAGTGTATTTACGAAAAGGTCTAGCAATCGCTGTATACCTACACAGTGTCATTTTAGGGTTTAGACCCCGATTTTTTTCAAGTATACTTTTGCTGGTTCAAAGGGAGGTCCTAGCTTTGTCTATGGTTTTTGTTGGTTTTGTTTTTGTAGAGTTCCAGGTGAACTCTATTGGAGAGCTGTCCAGTTTCTAGCTTTCGGCATCAGTCAGCAACGATGTTTAGTGCTCTCTGGTGTGATCTGATTCCAAACTTACTTGAACGCCCGGAATAAAGAAATGCGACTGTTGTCTATGTTTTTTATAAGCTGCACCGGCTCTAGCATCAAACTCTTTGCATAGCAGGAGGTCCACCCTTTTTGTTCCTTCATATCTTTCGCTAGTTGCACGGGTGGGTCATGAGATTTTAGTCTAGCTATTGAACTTTTCTCAATAACGTTGTGAATATGAAGCAGATGGTTACAGATTTTTCTGGTGTACTTTTGATGCACAAATTGGAAATCTATTTTGTTTGTATGGTCGCTATTAAGCCATTTAGGGGCAAAATAAACTAATCCAATAGAGGGCTAAACGGAGAATCCTCATGTTGCCGAAGCAAGCATCTGGATTATGTTATTTCAGGTTTTTCGTTGAGACAGGTATGACGCCTGTGACATTACGACAGCACCAGCTTTTACACAATCTCCTATCATAGCCTCTACATCTTGAAATATGAGCTTCGTTTGGAAAGATCACGTCCCTTCAATTTGAGCCACACTTTGGGGTTGAGTGCCGCTATATTTATTTAGTTCGTCAGCAAAGTATTAGAATGTCCTTGATGCCGATTCTGTAAGGTCTTTCATGTCTAAGGTGAAAGTCAGCGGTGCCAATACTGATCCTTGCGGGAGTCCTTTGCTCAATTTTCTTCGCCTTCTAGATGTGTCGTTTAGAAACAATTGGAAAACTCTGTCGCTATTTACCGCATTTGGTACAGAATGGAGACTATTTTGATGAATTGAACTACTTTCAGGACCTTGAGGATTAGACTCCCTATCAATAAATGCCACTGAAGTCTTTAATTTAGCTTGGTAGGTTAATAGAATATGAGTGGTAGCCCTTGTTTAAATTCAACCTAGTTTACCAGGTTTAAGTAGGGCAATGATTTTACATTTCTTTAGAATCATGGAGTAGAATCATTTCGTCAAATGTGCAAGTCTTGTAGACTTCCATGTCTTAAGCTTTCTGATTGAAACTCCTATATCCTCTCAGCTAAATGGACTAGTTCGACTGACAGCGCTATTAGTGTTTTTCTTTTTATTAGTTTCTAATGGTTTATCACCGTGCCTTCCAAAGGGGCTTCGAAGCAACTAAAATAAATAAATAGTAGGCGTAAACGGCTCATACAGGACCTAAAGCCTAGCTTTTCCAACCATTGTGTGTGCGAAGCTATATATATTTGACACGAATGGAGAGACCTACAGTTTAATGCCGATTCCGAACGGCAATTTATTTTTGAGAAGCTTCTCATGACATTTCTTACTCTTGGATGTTTGTCAGACGTTCGCAAGAGGTGGGGCAGCGAATAAAAACGTTCAGGTGGTACAGGTCGGGATTCGAACCAGCGACCTCTCGCTTAGTGGTCCAACGCACATAGCCACTAAGCCACTGCACCCACTTCGAAGCAATTACTAGAGTTAATGATAATAAATAACCCTTTTTGCATCGCCGGTTCGACCTTCGAGTTTGAGACAAATGTCAATCAAAAGCTATTAGATTTTTGTAATCCTGGGATTTTTGATCCTGCCTATCTTAGACGATTGAAGTTTTGTTTGAAGCAATTAATTTCAGCAATCAGAATGCTGAATGCTTTCTATTTTATCAGAGAAATGTCGATTGGTGTCATTGGATATGAGACAGGTACAGCATCGTGCGAGAGAAAGCGAAATTCGATGAGCGGCAGAAACTAGCGACCCCCGCTAAAGAGGTAGGTTGGTTTGACTTACGCGCATAAGACCTAACTTTCGCATCACTTGAACGTTATTTCACGGCGTTTAAAACACGCAGCTTCAGCAAGAAGTGTCTCCATCGTTGTCAACCTTAAGAATGGATTAGAGTTTTGTTTTCGACGAAACCTCGAAAACCTATTTCGATGATGTGTAGAACTTAGATAATCACACTTAAGATCACCACATAACATACCCGGAATATGGGGTCTTACAATTAGCCTGAGATTTCTTGCACTTCACCAATTAATTTGGACGCCTTTAACCCTTCGGCAGTTGCTGTTTTTGCGCTCGTTGAAATGATTGTTGGTGCTTCTTTTAATGGGGTAATGCTCTTGTACATATCGCCTTGGCTGCATTTAGAGGCACCGAAGACCATTATTTAAAAAAACCGTATGTCCACCTACACCTCCTGCAGTATCCATTGTTCCAAGAATTTCTTTTTTTTTTTTTTTTTGGATGGAAACAAAGATAGGGCTAGGTGGATTCCCTCTTCCTTTTGACACTACCACTAGCCATCTTCGACAATTCAGATTCCAATTTAAATCAAGACCCTTTAGCGGGTTAAAAAAAAAATAAAACACAAAAATTACGCTGAAACCTTTTCGGCACAACTGTTCACGAGTCGAATCCATCTGTTAAGTACTTTTCCCTTACAACTGCCAGTCAAAATGGAGGATATGCAAAGAACAATATTAAATCCCATCTTTCAAATGTTAAGTGGAAGTGAAAAAATAAAGCATACACAGCCAAACAGACAGGACAGACAGACAGACAGGCACACACTAATGTATAAATTCTCGCATAGATCATCCGTTTTTTTTTTTTGAAGCAAGCACACATCGCATGGCAGAGGGATGCCAATAGCAACAGAGTAACTGTACCATCATCCTCAGTCTCATGCTCCACCATATCGAACCGACATCATTTCGCCCATTTTAAGCATATTACACATCCTTCGCATTTTTCAGGATATTGATCGGCAAATGTTACATGCGAATTTATTGCTTATTTTATTTCTTGGAGCGAGTGATGCGAATGGGTGTTGGGTGTTGGGTATTGGGTGTTGGGCGGATGGCAATAAGACATATGGCATCAAGTAGGATAGATGGCATTAAGGACTCTCCCTAGCTCCAGGTAGATACACCTACATATAAATAATTTCAGTAACAGAACAATATAAATGAGGAAAGAACATGTGTTGTTTTTGCTGGAGGATAAAAACGAAAAAGGCACACCACGACCACACCACCCACTCTTGCAAGCATCCAGTATCCGTACCAAACGCATCCTCTCAACTATTCAACATCAGGAAATTAGATGTAGCACCTTACGAAAACGGATATGGTAGTAGGTATCTAGCTATCAGAGGATTCCGTTCTACTCCTGTCTCATGGAGTTGGCATAGTTGAGTTCAGAGTTTCGGTTCAACGCACTTATATACTTTTGAGATTATACACATCAAAATTGTACGAGTATGTGCTCTGTACTATTTCTTAAGGATGTGTAAGGATGCCGCCATTATCGTTAGTTGGAAGGAAGAATTTTTATGCGCAGCTTGTAAAGAATCTCACAAACTCACCAGACAAATGTTATTTATATTGCTTCGCTCCTGATGTTTGTAGTATCTCGTTTGTTGGAATGGTCCTTTCTTAAATTTGAAACGGCAAGGACATTGTAATTTGTGTTAGTAATACCGTAGAATGGTCAAGCTCAAGAGCAAAAGAATTATGGTCGCAATTAAGGATCAAGTGGTCCAGGGAGGTTGATATCCGAGTGGATTGAGAGGGGACTGGATGATACAGTCTAAATGAGGATGTTGTTGCGTATATGTGTTTGTGCTTAAGTGTTCCGTATGTATGCGGGTGTGTGGTCATCTATGTAGCTGTGCGTGTGTACGTGCAGAATACAGGTAAGTAAATGCGGTCAGAGCAAATGTATGACCACTTAAGAGGGATATCCATGTGGATTCAGTTGGATTAATTTGAGGGAAAGTGTGAGATACCAAGCAAGTTCTGCGCTGGAGATGAGATCTCCGGATTAAATTCGGTTTCGGTGTCTTGGGGATGCGGTGTGCGGGTTTTCGGGGTGGGGGGGGCGAAAGGGACAGTGTTAGCCCCTGAATTAATGAGCGTACTAATTTTGTCTCGATTTGTGGAAAATTACAAGCGATTTGTGGTCGAAATGGAATTAGAGGGTGAAATCTGGAAACAGCTATGTGGACATTTAAGGTTCATACTGCGTACATTGTCTTTGTATAGTATGAGAGTACCTACTTTGGAATGAAGCATCATCGGGATACGCACTTAAACAATCTGGGAAGGTGGATGATTGTGCTACGTTTTATTGGACTCTGGGCTTGCTCCTCGAGAGCTTTGCAAGTATTACGGAGATTAGGATCGCTTCTAAGCAATTCGATGTATTTCGCTTAAGACATTATTCCGGTGTTTTGAACATCAAATTGGTCTCATTGTCAGTTTTGCATGCACGTTTCATTGTTTTTCTTGTCTTATTTTCGGAAATGTGCTTTTCGTTCCATTGTTGCACGGAGATGGGGCCTAAGCCTGTACTAAGCCAGTGCACATGGACCAGTGGTTCGAGCGAATGTACTCAAGGAGTAGTAGCCTTTGATGGTGCAGGAACATAACTCCACTAGAAAATATGTATAAAAGTGGTCATAGCTTTCCATGAAATTTGGAGCAATGTCCATCAATCTTACTACAAGGTGGCGCAAAAGTAATCCTCCTATCAGAAAATGCTATAAATTTTGCGATTGGCCCCTAATGTCAGTTCTGTTTTGACATTTGTGTAGTAAACACATGCCAAATACACGTTAATAAACAATGTTACGCTACACTGCTCCAGAACGCGGAATATTGGTGACTATTTATTTGAGCAATAATCGGTCGGTGACTTTGGCACAACGTGAATTTCGTCGCAGATTTCCTAGCCGTCCAACGCCTACTGGTGAAACACTGCGAAGAGACTGGCACAACACGAGATGCTGCCAGGCGTGGCAGACCCCGGAGTAGCCGTTCTGCAGAGAATATTGCTGCTGCAGCCGAAGTTGTCATGGAAGCGCCGTCGACATCGACCAGACGACGTGCCACGCAAATGGGTATCAGTCGACGGTCTTTACAGCGAATTTTGGTACAAGATTTGAAGATGTTTCCGTACAAAGTTCAAACGGTGCATCAGCTGTTAGCTGCTGACCGCCAATCGCGTCTAACATACGCTCAAGCCATCCTTAATCACCACCAAGAGGAAGATGATTTTTCATCAAAAATAATCATGAGTGATGAGGCCCACTTCCATCTTAGCGGGTACGTAAATAAGCAAAATTTACGCTTCTGGGGCACTGAAGATCCGCGTGTAAAGTCACTGTATGGTGTGCTGTTTTCGCTTGAGGAGTCATCGGACCTTTTTTCTTCGAAGACGTCGCGGGCCAAACGGTTACTGTGAATGGTGAGCGCTACAGAGCAATGATCAACGAGTTCTTTTTGCCGCAACTTGATGAATTGGGATTGGAAAACATGTGGTTCCAACAGGACGGTGCAACGGCACACACTGCACGTGCCACAACCGACATGCTGAAGATGCATTTCCCGGGCGCCTAATCTCCCGTTTTGGCGATTTGCACTGGCCAGCAAGATCGCCTGATTTGACCGCTCCAGACTTATTTTTGTGGGGCTTTTTGAAGTCGCGGGTTTATGTCAACAAGCCTCAGACTCTTGCAGCTCTTAAAGACAATATCCGTCAAGAATGTGAGGACCTATCGTAGGAAGTTTTGGCCAAAGTGATGGAAAATGCCATAAAAAGGGCTTAAATGACAATCAACTGTTGCGGCGGCCATTTACATGACATCATATTCTCGTCTTGATGTAAAAAAAATTAAAAGACCAAATAAAAATAATCCACAAGAAGAATCAAAGTTTTTCATTTTTTTCTTAAATTACTGCCAAAAAACATGGGAAGGTTATTTTTGCGCCACCTTGTATGTATGGTTCCTTTTGACTTGCTAAAGGTTCGTAACTGTTTGCAGCAAGAAGTTAAAGGTGTCTAAGAATGTTCGGCATTTAAAATGTTGAGTGGAACAGTGTATGGTAGGTTAAGAGTATTACGTGCTTTAGACGGTTCTAAGTATTATGAATTTTGGTGTCCCTCAAGTTATGTCCCTGCGCGGTGTAAGTGAAAGTGGTTGCAACCATAACTGTTCCGAATTTAAGTCTTCGTTTAATAAAACTAACCACCCTTAGACTAACTTGCATTGTCGAACCGTTTTATTTGTGGGCTTCAATTACCGATGGAATTTATCCAACTTTGTTGCAACGCGGTATAAAGCAGCTGCTGGCAGTCTTGAAGAGGATGTTCACGGCTAGCTGAGTACTGGCCTATATCTCATCGCAGTGGCGAATGATTAGAGCGGTATTCATACCAAAAGTCGGACGGGAAATTTTTCAGGGGTATTAGCAGGGGCGCAAAGTGGCTTTTGAGGGCGGTGGTCCAGAACCTTTTTGAAAGGATCGAGAGCGCACTCAATAAGAAAGAGTAAGCACTGGGCATTTTAATTGATATTGATATTGATATTGATGGTGCTTTTGACAGTACGACTTTTGACAGCATGTGCAGCTCCGCTGTAGAGTTGTGGTGCAGAAGAATCACTTCTCGCGTGGATCCGTCGTCATTTTGCTTACCACACTCAACGTTTCTCGTCTCTACGCGCAAGCTAATGCTGATAATGTCCCTGTTCTTTCCGATCAGGCATAGCGAGTGTTGGCCATGAGCGACGATTGGCTCCCGGTGAATCATTTTAAAACCGAGGTTGTTCTCTTTCCGAGAAGGATGAATTTGACGGGTTCACATTGCAAAATAACTTCGAGTAATCCTCGAGACGAAGCCATCTAAGGCAATGTCGGCTTTTTGGCAGTCCAAGGGTGCCTTTGGCAAAACATTAACAGCACTTAAAAGAGTCTCATGGATTTAAAGGACAATGATTAGGCAAATGCTATCATATGCATCGACTTTTCGGTGCGGAATAAGCTTTAACGCAAACACGTCACTGCTAATTTCTGAAACTTCACTGAAATCCAAAGAAAGGTATGTTAAGCTTTCATTGGGGCCTTCCCTAGCACATCTGGCGCTGTTGTAGATGCTCTGAGTCACATTCCACCCCTTGATATTTATATCATGGGAGAAACTCTGAAGGCCATTTCTCGTCTAAAGTGTACAAGCATGTGTAAAAAGCTCAAAGTGAAAATTCTATAAATAAAGGATTAGGCGTCTGCCTGATAAACAGCACCGATTCTCAGCGTAGAAACGAAGACGTTTAAAAACGTTGGAGTGGTTAAACAGCTTTTCAAGTAGGTTAGGTTAGAAGGGCTGTTTTGCACCAGTGACTAAGGACATTGTGACTAACAAAACCACTTTCTACCTGTTGATAAATCGTTTTGTGCCTGGTCGCTGCCAAGCCGTCCAAGCTTTTAAAGAAACCATGCAAGATAAAAGGTCTTGAGAGAATTTTAAAGCTAAGACATTCTTCACTAATGGTACGCAACAGCGCAACTCATACTCAATTGAAGCATTATCCCGGTCCAATTTTACTTTCCGAAATGGAACACGAGTACTTCAAGATCTCAACATTCACAAATACGCTGGCCCAGATGGTATTTCCCCTATTGTTCTGAAGAGGTGTTCTTCCACGCTGGCAAAACCACTGCGTAAGCTTTTCTATCTGTCCTATTCTTCAGCGCTCTTTCCGAGAAGATTGAAAACAGCATTTGTCCAGCCCGTCCCCAAAAAAGGCGAACCTTCCTCTCCCTCCTCCTACCGACCAATTGCACTTACGTCCCTTCTTTCCAAGGTCATGGAAACGCTGAAAAATCGTCAGCTTATGAAATATCTCGAATCCCGAAAACTTCTTAATGACCGGCAGTACGGTTTTCGCAGCAACAGGTCCACTGGTGATTTGATGACATATCTAACCGAAAAGTGGAACCAATCTATTCACCATGGTGGTGAAAGCAAGGTCGTTGCGCTTGATATTTCAAAGGCATTTGACAGAGTTTGGCATCAAGCTCTCTTGTCGATTTGGGATCGATGTTACCCTTCTTCAATGGATAAGAAATTACCTCTCGGACCGTTCAATACAAGTTGTTTTGGACGGTTTCAACTCTGCAACTCACCAAATAAATGCTGGTTTCCCTCAAGGCTCTGTTTTGTCTCCGACTCTCTTTCACATTTCTATCAATGACCTCCTGCCTGTCAATTCTAGTCCAATCCATTCCTTTGCTGATGACAGTACCGTCAGCTTTACATATTCGTTTCCTGGGCAACGCCCCTCATCTTCGGACGTTGAACTGGAACGGCAACGTATGTTAAGCTCATTGAATTCTGATCTTGACAGCATACTTAAATGGGGTAAAACCAACAGAGTGGAATTTAATGCTTCCAAAACGCAATGCTGTCTGCTGTCACTGAAGCGAACCCCGAGGTTCTCTGCCATTATCCATGAATGGCACTTGCATCGCTGAAACTGAACGACTTTTCATTCTCGGTATGTATGTTAATGACAACCTTCGTTGGAATGACCACGTATTTGATGTCGCCAAGAACGCTGCGAAATGTCTAGGCTTCCTTAAGCGATGCAAGAAATATTTCACCCCTTCTGATCTGGCTAGAATCTACAAGGCGTTTATTCGCCCAAAACTTGAGTACAACGCTCTCTAATCCTTCAATTCCCTAATGCCCGCACTGTGTTACTTCATTATAAGGGTATCCAAAGTCCAAAAAAAAAATCCCTGCTTGTACTGCAACACGATGCAGCAAGCATGTTGCTGTATCATGGTATTAATCGAACCTTTAAGCAATCGTCAGCTTTAACTTTTAGCTAGCAAGTGATAGTAAAGTAAAGTAAATCTCTTTTCAATTGAAGAATAACGCTGGTCAATCGCTGTGTCCTTGGGCTATGAAGGCAACTATTGAAATAGTAAAACTATCTCCATAATAACTAAGGAAATTCTGTATAAGACCTTGATAATCCTAGTCCTGCCAAAGCGCATGAATATATCCTTATCTGGTCCCGTTTGCGTTGACGGTTTTTGGAGGAAGCAATTCAACTACGAACTTTAAGAAAGAAACTGTGAATTGTGGTTTTTAAATGACTGGGACATGCGGAGGGAATTAACACTGAAGAAGAATCTTCGCTTCTAATTCATGGGGACGACGCAGTATAGTCCTTAGGTGGAACGGGACCCCAACAAACTTGGCTTACGCAACTGGAGCCGGTTAACCAAAAACCGCGCTAATAAGTGTAGTGCCACCTTTAATTTCTTCTAGTAATATGAATGAATTTTGGTGACTTGGTACCTTTGCACCTTTCTGCATTTTGGTCTGCCAAAAATATGCTTAACTGCGCTACATCCTGCACTTATCGGTTTTCCAATGTTTTGAGTTCCGGAATTTTACTTTCTCAAGGCATATTCCTCGATTCAGCCAAACTATTCCCTTCTCTTTCTCTTAAAGTACTGATCCTGCAGCTCTTAAGCCTGTCTGATCCGTTCTTCGGTTTTTATCGGGTCTGTATGTCCTTGGTTCACTTGATTTATCAAAGACTGATGTATGGTAATGCACTGGTGTCTCCGGAAACTTGGTTTAATGGTCGCTTTCGGTGGAGTGCTACTGCACAGCTTATGACATTCCAAGGGCTGATTTTTTAGAAAGCGTTTTGTAGTCTTCGCATCCACGACTTCTTTATCGTCATGAGCATTTTTGTCTTAAGTGATGTTGGCAACAAAAGGGAGAAATTTTAACAGAGCCAAAGTTGTCATCCAAAAAGAACAATTTCCCTAGGAACCTTATTCAGTTGAAACTTCCTTACCAGTTGAAAGTTTGTGGAGTCTTTTTGCCTTTGTCACCTTCTGTCTCCTTCTGAATAGGTATAGAGAAGGGAAATTAAATTGAAAAAAATGGTCTCTTGGTTTCTAAGCTCTCTACAGTAACTTCTTAGAAGATGCGATATTTGCCCATCTTAAGGACTCCGAAGGACTCTTAAAAGCCACTACAAAAGTTCTTTGCAAATTTTCATCGTTTGCTATGTGTTCTTCGCGAAGAAACATTCTTTTAGCTGCGCAAGCAACAATCTTTGCAAATTCAGTTTAAAAAAAATAATCTAAATCAAGTCTTCCTACGTTTCCTACAATTCAAGTCATAAGTTTCGAAGCTTTAATTGAATGTAGGTACCTCCCAACATAAAAATCCCTAAGCTCTGTTTTAATTCCCATGTGATATCAATCACAAACGATACTAGATACTCCCGTTTAGACTGGTTTGAGTCGCCTACCCAATTTCCATCTTCATTTAATGCCGACAGCAAGTGAAACCCACTGCTAACAGCTTTCACGTTGCGTTGCCTAGGACGTCAAAGAACACTTTGTATGTACTCATCTTTAATGATTTATGCGTCTACTTCCATCAGCAGCGCTATGGAAACACCTGGCAACCAACATTTGACTGATAGCAGGCTCCGACGACGTCCACCCCGGTCTAGGCGTCTATATTTAGAAATATAGAAACTCTCTTTGACGTACTTTGTCAAGCTCAGACTACCTACCTACCTACTATGCTGCAACTTTTATGTAGGTAGGTATTTACCTACTTCTTTGGCCTGTCGTCGTTGATGGTTCACATGCGAAGCTAAATATTTCATTAATTTCTCGCTCAACCGCACCCCAACACCCCGCATCAGCTCTGGCCAAAGGTTGTCGAAAGTATTTAGCAAGCCCTTAACCCTAAACCCAAACATTTCACACGCAGTTTTGGCAGTATCCCTACAACCCCCAAAGCGCCCATCAGTGTCATCTTCACTTTTCACAACACACGGTCCTTTCTTTAGAGATGAAGCGACCGACTCCTATGTGAATCCTTAATTGCTGCCTGAAAAGGGATGGATATGATGATGGTGAGGGAAAGAGGGGCTGCTCCTCACCACGAAAACCCCAAAGAATGTCTAGCAACCCTGTTTACGAACACAGACACTGTGTACCTAATAAATCAATCTTCCCTAAAAGCATTCACTTGTGGCCACTTGTATTCCGTGGTGCTGCAGCTCAGCTCTCTCTCTCTCTCTCTCATACCCTCAGCAATTGTGCATCCTTTTGCTTGCGTGCGATAACAGGGATACGACTATACGAGATACGAGCTAAATCTAAGCCCAACAGGAGAGCAAAATATTAAATCAGCCTTAACCAGAGGCGTTAATAAATCCATCATCATTACCATTTATGGCAGAGCTACATACAGCCAACCCAACAGCTTCAGCATCATCATCTAGACCAGTATCCGTTTTAAAGATAAAAATGCTCCACCAAGGGGAAGAGCGCAGTACAGAGCACTGTCGAGTAGAAGGAGGCAGGGTACAACCGGAAAATGTTTATTAATGAAAATCAAGGACTCCACCCGTCGTGTAGTTCACCCCCACCCCAATCCTTCGTTCTACGACGACGGTAAGTTCCGGTGCAGTTCATCTATTGTTTTGGACGTTTTTTTTTTTGTGCAGATTTCATCCTCTTTTTTTTCTTTCACTTTCTGTCTGGACATGGAATGGTAACGGTAGCGCAATTCGTTTGTTGAAGAACCAAAAAGGATTTTCGTTCGTTTTTTCTGGCATAAACACATTCATGTGCGCCAGTCACCATACTTTTTACACTTCGCGTTTTTTTTCTGCTTCCGTTTTCTATTCTTTTCCATTTTGTTCTTTTCGTCCTTTTGCACTTTTGTGGGGGAGCCAAGAAATCTGCGGATATGAAAATTGTTGCAACAGAGCGCAAGTCCTTGGGGTATTTCCTTTGGTTGGCGAATTCGCTTAATCAACTGCAAGCAACATGTTGCAAAAGAATATGAATCTTTGCTGAGTGGTTTGTTGCTCTTCTCAAACTGTTTATCAAATTGGATATTTATTTTTAAAACATATTTTTTTCTCTCTTTATTTTAGGTAAGTCGTTTGCGTGATGAATTTTTTAATCGAATACCTAATTTGGGTGAGTAAATTTTAATTTTTTTTGCTTCTTATGATCAATTTTGGTTTTAAAATCAAATAGAGAACTTAATTTCATTTTCGCTCGACGAATCGTTGGTTCAAGCAGTTATTTTAAGGGGAAGTCAGTTTATTATTTGTGTGAGGGGAAGAGAGACCCAGCAGATGCCTTAGAGGACATAAGGAATGGGAAAACCATTTCTGCAGATTCCACTTTCAGGCAGCGATGAAACCCAAGAATTCCGTCCGAGTGACCAAAATAATGTGGAAAAGTAGCATTAAAAAGTCTAACAAGATTGCTGAGGCAAACGGTCTACCAGCCGAACTATAAGGCAGCAAAA
Organism: Ferdinandea cuprea; assembly: GCA_963576555.1. Classification (NCBI taxonomy): domain Eukaryota; kingdom Metazoa; phylum Arthropoda; class Insecta; order Diptera; family Syrphidae; genus Ferdinandea; species Ferdinandea cuprea. The sequence goes on from OY754960.1 coordinate 8,777,730, forward strand.
GATTGCTTCGTAAGGAGGAACTTCATAATCGCATTCTTGCTGTATGGAACCGATGCATGGACTTTTTCTAAAGGGGATGAAGGTATTCTTGGTCGTTTCGAGGAGAAAAATTCCTCGTAAGTTGTTTGGTTCCGTGGACTGGTTCTAAAGGAAACGATTTAACTATTTAACTTTGCGAGCTGTACAGCGACATCGACCAGGATCATGGGGAGTTTTAGAAAAATGGGACATCTAGAGCGAATGAACATCAACACTCCAGCCCGCAGAATCTAAGTCTCTCAATCGAAGGGACAAAGCTATAGAGAAAGACCTCGCCTCCAGGATGTACATACAAGTGGAAGGGAAACTCAAACAACTAGCAGTGGTTGAGGCCACTCCGAACTGTAGTGCCGCCTAAGTAAATAAGCTCCGTGCAACTCTAAAAATATAGAAGGTTTTGAAAACGTTCAACTCCATTGTATGCAATGTACACTTGTTACGATATGGAGTTACTAGTCTTAGAAATCTTTGCTATGAGGAGTGAATCTGCAGCAAAGTATAGGAGAGAAATTCAATACCTTTTCAGTTACTCGGCATTTTAAATACCTTTCTCCGGAACATTTTTTGTTAAAAGTTCATTTCACTTTTATGACGTCTGATGTCTAAAAAAAAATACATAAAAATGTCCTAGTTCTGAGATTGTCGGACTTTCATTTGAACAGACTTGCTTACGGGCGAATATTTTGTTTGCAGAATTTTTAGTTTTATAAAAAAAAAAGTTAGAATTGAAAAAAGTTTTATATACTCAACTCACAGTTGGTAGATAAAATATTACAAAACCTCCTGTCTGTCATTTTTATAAAAGTAAAATAAATTTAACTTGAGAGGAAAATGATTTTAGCCAAGTTTCAGTCCTCAATCTCTTGTCAGTGTAAGGCTCACAGAAAGCAATAAAGCGACCTGCATAAGAACCCATCTACATTTGTTTATCGCATTTAACCGCTTCTCGCTTCGTATCGCATTCTCGCTTCGTATCGCTTTCTCGCTTTACTGTGCGCGCAACCTTAGAGCAACAGCACTCTGCAATTGGGTTCTTATAACTTGCTACTCAGTATAACCTTCAGTTGTTCGCTTCCCCACCTCTGCGAAAGTCTCTGCGAGAAATATTTATAATTTCCAGCTTAAAATTGGCATGAAATTGTAGGTCCCTTCAAAGGGCCAAAGAGCTAAACTTTAGCCCCTGTTTAGACTGTTAACGTAATTTTTCATGAATGAAGCTTCAAGTATTTCAGAAACTTCAATCCAGAAAGAAAATACCATTTTATTAGGGAACACATCGAATAGATCCTATGATATGGAAGAATTTGCAGTTTAACTCCATACAGTATTAGATCATTGTCGTTTATTACAGGCCCCACGATGATTTCCCAACTTTTTTTAAAATCCAGATCGAAATAGGTACCTACTTAACTATGTTTAATGGGAGTTGAGTTGTTTTCTTATGTCTGCAGGCGGACTACGCGTCGTCAAAAAGGATTGATCTTCCTTCAGCTTTTCCGAACTCCCTTGAGACGCTTAAGACCCAAATGAAGAACCATATCATTCTCACTTTTACTGCATTTCTACGGTTCACTTGACTCGGCCGGTTCTTCATTTAGACCATAAAAAACTGCGGCAGCCTTTCCAGTTTTAGATAATTTATCACTGCCAATAAAACTCTGGGGTTGTAAAATTTTTCTGCTTTAGTGGTTCTAATAGGTACGCTATTCACCATAGAACCGGTATAAGAAAAAAAATGATATAAGAAAGAAATTCTTTGCATTTCTGGAGTTTCTTATAGGAATCCGTTATATAATGTAACAAATTTCGTCCGCAAATACCCACCATCTTTTTCCAACGATTACCTCAAATCCCAACTTGAGAACCACTGGAATTTAATTCAACAACCAAACAAATAAATGTATCTCGCAAATTCAACAACAAACTATTCTTCTGTACACCACACCAAACCGCAGCAAACTACTTCTCTCCCTCTCTCAAACGCGTCGACGTGTAGTCAACAAATCGGCCATTTTTACTCCATCCTCTATCGATCTCCCTTCCACTGTCATCGTTTATGTTCCCTTTTCTACACACATGCTATTTGACATTTCTTCATTCCACGACTTCGCACCGCACTCCCAAAATATTCGCTGAATTCACCAACACACCAAAGAATTTTTCGCTGAATACAACACCAACAAACAGCACTGTCTCTTCTTCTATTCTCTTGTTATGCTCCATTCGTTCGTCGAAACAAAAAATAAACGACAAAACTACAACAACAATCCCATTATGCTCTGCGCAGAAGTCCCACCAGCATCAGCCACCATCAAACCAAAGAAGACAACAATTAAGCGCAGGCAACAAAATAAAACGCAAAAAAAAAAACAACAAAAATCCAAAAGAAGAAGCGACAACAAGAAGAAACCATCTGCACAAAACGCAATCGGAAAAAAATCAGCTCGACTCTCTCACTCATTCAATTTCGAATGTCAGTCTACCGTTTGTCGCAGTGCTGTGCTGAGTGAAGTACCGCAACGCAAAGTTGAATAAAATTTTGCTCTCCTCCACTCTACATACAAAATAAAATTAAGGAATAAAATTCATATCAATTTGAATTTTCCCAGCGCAAAAATATGTACTCGTAAAGATCTGTCAATGAAAATTCATTGAATTTCCCTAAAAATTCAATCGCCTGAAAGGGTTAGTTAGTGTTGTTTTTTTTTTTTTTGTTCTCCTCTGCCGTTACAAAAGAAGTGTCAAATGGAATACAATTTTCACAGTTTTAAAATGATAATGAAGAAGTGAATCGAAATTTTACACGCAAAAGGAAATCAAATCAAAATTCGCATGTTTCCCTCTCACAGTGCCGTTAAAAAATAATGAAATAAAAAAAAAAATTAAAATTCATGCGTCCGCCTTGTGTAGTGTTGTGTGTGGCTGTGATTTTCAATTTTCCCATAAATTTTTCTTCGATTTTGGTTTTTTTTTTTTTATGTTTCGTGTTTTTCTCATTTACCGCCACCGCTGCCGAAAATGTGTTTCTTTCTTGAAAGAAAAAACAAAAAAGCATCTCTCATCCTCCTGTTTGTGTGTCTTGAGAAGAATTTTTCCACTTCGTCTTCGAGGAATATGAAAAAAAAGGAGGAAAACTTTTTTTTTCTGTTGTTTCTTCTGTTCCTCGTCGTGTTCTTCGATTTTATACAAGAGTGTTGTTGTTGGTTGTGTTTGAATTTTCCACCCCATGCGGCGGAATTTCAATGATTTATTTCGGGAATTATTACTCAAAATATTTGTTTATTTCGTCTTCGTCGTCTTTGTGCTGATTTACTTTGTCTGAAAGTGTTTTTTTTCTTTTTGCTTTTAAGAGAAGAGAATAAAAAAAAAACAGTGCTTTTCGCAAAACAACAAATAAATTTGTGATGTGGACTTTTGGATGAAATTTCCCAACACACTTGACTTGAAAGGACCAAGAAAATATAGGATATTTTTTATTCACCTGTCATTTGTGAGAAGATTTGTGTTTTTTTTTTTTTTTTGTGAGAAAATTTAAAAGAAAAATGAGATTTCCAAATTTGATTCTTTTTTTTTTTTATTGGATTTCCCCTAATTTCCATCTCAGTTTCCTTCTTTCGTTCGTTGAAAAGGCCTTTCCACGCAGCATCCAATTTGAGTGTTACCAGGTGGAAGGGAAGTTTTACTTTGCTTTTAATATTAATAATATTTGAGCTATTTTGTGACTTACATGATGACATTGGGTGCAGATAAAGTGCCAATTTGAGTGTCTCTGTAGATTTGATTGTCGCCTCGAGAGATTAGGAAAAATCCCAAAGTTTGTTTTGCTGCTGATTAAATGCAATTGACTTCCTATTGAAATGGTTGAACTGTAATGTACGTCACGTATGATTTTCACTCTGATCTCTGAAGTTTGCTTTTGCTTGTCAAGTGCTTTACTTCCAACTTTTTTCAAGTGAAATGTTAACATTTTCTTAATGTTCCTAAAGTAAAACTATTTCGTATTCAGTTACTCATAAGTTTGCTGTAACTTTCAAGCGAAGACAATTTGACTCTTTTTGAGACTTAAATTGGGTTCCTCGTTTTGGTAGGAATAAATTTGCAACGCGCGAATCCACTTAACGAAGAGTAAAGTTTTCTTAAAATTCTTGGGCAAATGTTGTACACGCATGAGGCTAGCCGCAAACAAAGCAACCAATCTTAGGGTTATGAAAAGAATCTAAAGGCAACCGGTTCAATGAGATCCACACCAACCATTGGTCTGATCTATACTTGCTAGAGCGCCTTGAGGATCAGCAAAACAATAAGCTGAAACCCAGGTCTCTTGGGAACGCACAAATTCTGAAATAGATTAAAATGTCACAATACATGAAGGGACAGACCTATTTCCCATTTATTCCCGGGAAGGGATGAATGAAACATATAACTCCCTGGTCGCAGCAGTGTTCTCCAAGCTACAGCCCTGGCAATTGTAGAAGCGGCCCGTAATGTGTCAACGTAAAAATATTGTCATATCCATTGCCAACCAAGCGACCAAAAAAGCAATTAATTGGTACTCAATTAAAATCCAAAATTAAGGCTCTTGGTTGACAGCGAAAAGCATGTCTTTGCTTGGTTTGCGGACCCAGGGACATAGGCTAGAATTAGATGGCTGGTAAGGCAACCAACTCTGCAATCAGTTAAAAAAAGTGGAAGTCGTTGAGCAGCTGTCAAATATAATGGAAATTATGCCCAGGGTATAATAAAATTCAAACCATTAACATGTAAAGTACCGATATAGCATCGCTTTCTAAGTTGGCTTAAGGTACTTTCTAAGTGTCTGGGTGAATTCTGAACAGTCAGAAGTTCCTTTTTCATGTTTTTGAGGACTTCGGAATGGCTGGGCAATACCGAATGCAATGAGGACAGAAAACCCTCTAAAACCCCAACTCAACTTAATCACAATTGGTCCATAAGGGCCTAAGTGTGGCGGTGAACAGCTCGCCGACCCATGAAGCTAACCTAACCTATTAGGGCAAGACTTTGTCATAACATTAAAATTCTTGTAACAAGTTTTTCCTCTCAATGCTTAGAGTAGATCATTCGAAGGTCCTTATCCTTACCTAGTTAATCTTTGAATTCTCTAGCCTTTGGTCCCGCACATTATGTTGGTTGAGATTAATTTTCAGTTGTTGGCATCCCTAACGTGCGGTCTATTTCTGCTACTCTAGCGGCTAGACCGTCGGAAAGTTGTTTTCCATAGGCTTAACGCAACACTGGCCGCTGAATTGTCAAGATTTTGACCACTTCGATGTCATTGTAAGGCGGTTTCAATCCCCCCACCAGTCATAATCAGAAGCAACTGACAAAATACTTGAAGAGTACCTATTTCCTTAAAAAAAAACAAAGGGACCCTTTTATCCTTTAATTTTTATACATATGTCCCCCGTGTTTGTTTAAACAACCCCAAAGACAAGTGTAATTATTCGATCCCTTAAAACATCTCTAGATTTGCTTCAGAATTTCACATAGATAAACCTAAACTTTTCCGGCCTTGCATCTATGTCTATCTACTGCGCCTTAGCAAACAAAAAAAAAAACATTTGAACAGATTTATTCTTGGTTTCCATGTTAAAATTGATTGAGTTCTAATTCTATGACATTTTCGAAGGGTGGAATTCGAATTACATGTGTTCGAGAAGTCTCGTGTTAAACAACCCTCTTTGTTTGTCCGCAAAGGGATGAAGTGAAATCGCTTTTCTCGCAGGTTTTAAGGGGAAATATAATATTTGTTCTACTTTAGGCAGATACTATTGTTGGTACATTCATATTTATGAGAAAAAATATGCGCAGGGTGCACTAGTAGTGTTCAATAATGTTTGCTGATTGATTGTTTGATTTTAGTCTTTACCCCCTTACCTCTTTACTTAGACAAACAAAGGGCACAATTCGAGAGGTTCTTTGTAAAATGCTCAAGGTACGATAAGGTTGCCAGAGTATCGTTAATGTTTAGTTAAAAAAACATTCTTCGCTAAAGCCAAAGTTGTGTAATCGTCAAAACTTTAGGAGTTACATTCTCCTAAAGTTTTGACGATTACACAACTTTGGCTTTAGCGAAGAATGTTTTTTTAACTAAACATTAACGATACTCTGGCAACCTTATCGTACCTTGAGCATTATACAAAGAACCTCTCGAATTGTGCACTTTATTTCATCCCTAACCTTGCGTTCAGTTGGAGCATTTGTCAAAACAACGTCGTTCGATCGCTTTCATTTCACGCAAAAAAAAAAAAATTACAAAAATTGCATTGAGTAGCTCGGCAACGTTCTATTTTTCAAGTCTTCCGAATGCAGGAGGTTTTGACGTTTGCTCTTATACCTAATAGCTTAATAAGTCGAGTTATTTTTGAACTGCACAAAAATAGTTCTAATTTGCCTCTCTATACCTGGAAATCAGACTAACGTTACGTTACGTATATTTAAATTGATTTCAGTTCTGATAAATTTAAAAAAAAATGGATGAGGACCGTCATAACGTTTCTTAAGAGTTAACTGCTGTACCACTCCCGACAAAAAGGCAAATTCGGAGGATCTTTTTATCGTTAACTGGCAAATAGATGATATTTCGAAGAACTTTGTCTATTCAGATTTATTTCATGTAAAATCACATGAAGCTCATTTGAGCTTCGAAGCTGGTAAAAGTTCCCTTAAAATTTTTAAAGAAAATTCCTATAATGCGACTAATTAATATTCCCTTTTGCTAAGATCTCTTATGACGACAAGTTCCAAAGTTTGTCTTTAATGACACTACGTGTAACTAAATTGAACAGCTTTCACGTAGAAAATTTCACATTTTACCTAATTTGAGATGAACTTTGTTACAGATTTGTGAGCAGTATTAGCAAACAAACTTAATGGCTTCGTCAAGATTGTCCAGTCGTAGCAAATAAATTCCTAATGGTTGAATGAAACCACATTTGTGAATGCTGTCTCCGCAAATGGGGACAAGAATTGAAGTAACTAAACTCATCGCTGTTTGTCAGACCTTTTGCATGCGTTGTGGTAGGGATTGTACTGGAAAGGATTTGAACCTGAAACTTTGCTCTCCAATAACTAACCACTAATCCACTGCTCCCACAAAAAAAGTCTAATTGTGATTGCACTCCTTTTGCCTTTGGACTAGATACAACATTGCTCACTAGTTAAAGAGATAGGCATTGCTTCTTCGCAAGTCGTTAGGTAGATCCCTAAAACTTCACATTGAACTCCTTGAATACATTAAGCATCTATTTTGAAGTTCCTGTCGTTTACAAATTGAGTAATAAAGATCTATATAAAGGGTGATTTTTTAAGAGGTTTAGAACACAAAAAACACAAAAAATTCGAAAAAAAGAATGAAATATTTATTTGAATCGATAGTTTGAACCTTGCAATTTAATGTTTAAAGATAATTTCATGCAAATGTTGACCGCGGCTGCGTCTCAGGTAGCCCATCCGCTGAGTCCAATTTTGGCATACTCTTTCACACATATCGGCCGGTATCTCACGAATGAATGCATGGATGTTGGCTTCCAGTGCGTCAATCGAAGCGGGCTTGTCCCTATACACATTAGCCTTGGCATACGCCCACAAAAAATAATTTAATGGTGTCAAATCGCACGATCTAGGCCAATTGACCGGCCCGAAACGTGAAATTAACTGTTCACCAAACTCGCCTCGCAATTGCGCCATTGTTTCGCGTGCTGTGTGGCATGTGGCACCGTCTTGTTGAAACCACATATCATGCAATTCTTGACTTGCCATTCCATTTCGGGCAAAAAAAAGTTTGTTATCATCGCTCGGTAGCGTTCACCATTGACAGTAACGCTGCGATTCGCATCATCTTTGAAGAAATATGACCCAATAATGCCGCCGGCCCATAAACCGCACCAAACAGTGGCTTTTTCGGGATGCATTGGTAGCTGTTGCAATGCTTCTGGCTGATCTTCACTCCAAATGCGGCAATTTTGCTTATTTACGTACCCATTCAACCAAAAATGAGCCTCATCGCTGAACACAATTTTTCGATAAAAAAGCGGATCCTCGGGCAGCTTTCCAAGAGCCCATTCACCAAAAATTCGGCGTTGTGGTAGGTCGGCTGGCTTTAGTTCTTGCACCAGCTGTATCTTAAAAGGCTTTACGCCCAAATCCTTCCGCAAAATTTTCCACGTAGTGCTGTAACAAAGGCCTAACTGCTGGGAACGGCCCCGAATCGACATTTCGCGGTCTTCTGTCACACTAGCTGATACGGCCGCAATATTTTCTTCAATACGCACAGTACGTAAACGTGTTGGTGGTTTAATGTCCAACAAAGTAAATTTGGTGCGAAATTTGGTCACAATCTTCCGAATAGACTGCTCAGAAGGTCGAGAATGCCGATCATAAAATGGAAGCAGCGCGCGATGAACATTTCGAACCGAGCACGAATTTTGATAGTAAAATTCAATAATTTGCAAGCGTTGTTCATTTGTAAGACGATCCATGGTTAAATTGCAAACCAAACTGAAGCTGTTTGACAGTGACACAAGGTACTAAACACACGTCAGCTGTCAAAACCAGTGTTGCCAAAACCAAACCAGCTAAAAAATCACCCTTTAGAACTGATAAAAGAGTGTTTGTGTCAAGAACAAAACACTATGAATTAACGCCAAATGTTATCCCGTACCTTTTGCTTCCAGACCGATTTATGTTCCACCTTATCTACGGTCTCAGTATAGTAAGAACTTGACGCAGTCGTCACTAAGTTTTGGGCTTTTCATGCTCCCCCATGATGCTTTTTTAAAACACCCACAAAACCAATCGAACTGTCAATAGATCTTTAAATGTTTCAAGAAGTACCAGATTTACATTATACCTGACCACGTCAGGAAGGCATTTTGTGTGCCAAGTCAGCGGACCATGTAGCAAGACAAGGAGCAGCGGAAACTCTTCATCAATTTTCAAAGTCACGAGTCATGTTTTTCTATTTAAAGCACATATCAGCCTAAGTGAAAACTACCTACGAATCCTTATTGGTTGCCTTACTGGGGAAGAAAAACCATATTAAACCAAAATGATCACCAAAACTCAATATTTACCTAAATTCTGGCGCACTTACCACAACAAATATTTGGGTAGAATACTACTCAGTTAGATTCTAATAAGAAATTGAACTGGTGGTGTTTTCTTTCAGGTAGATATCCTTAATTACCTTAATCCGAGCGATAAATTTATGTTAACAATGAGAATTGTAATGCAACGGGAGGTCGTCCTGGAAAAAGAAAAACAACACCTTTCAAAAGTATAATTTGGGACTCTTGACTCAGTGCATTATACGCTCGCTGATAATATTGCTCTTGACCTTTTTCCAACCAGAAGTGCTTGTCTTTGAATATTTTCTGAAAAAGACATAAAATTTTTTGACTGGTGGACATGTGTGGAAGGTGTCCTGTGTAACAATAAATAATGCAGGTGCTACTGATATCGTTGGCAGAGTGATCTAACAATAAACATTACCCAACCCCTAGGCTAATTGAGGCTTGTGTTAGCAAAAAGGAGTTAAGTAAAGGAACTCACTTCCTTTGAGAGCATTTAAAAAGACGAATGTCTTCTTAAATTGCCTTTAGACTGTCGAAAAATACTTGTGACTTCTTCCAAAAAGTCTGACAAACAACTTAGGTTAGGTTAGGATGTTATGGATGGACCCATTGTGATAACCTTTGGTGGAGGATATCCAATGACATGGCCCACCTTGGCGTCCTCCCTCCTTATTGTCACCCAATGTTGTCCACCCAACCTATCGTCCGCAGAAACCTAAAAAGATAGAAAATAGAGGCATCGCAAAGGTCTTCAATATCTTGGAAATACCAAGTAACTTCCAAGTGTTCTGTTTCTCATGTGAAATCGAAAATTGGATGTACCTTCGTGAATTTCTTTGTTATCATCCTTGAGATTTTGAGGACAGTCATGTCGCCTACCAATCTACGGCAGAGATATTCTGACTCGGTTCTTATCATACTTTGGCAACAGCCTAATTGACAGGTGATCAATGTCTTCCTAATTTGAATCCTGCATAACACTGGTTCCCTTTGCTTGGCTCGTTCGTCGATATATCCCAGTGCCCATGAACCCACAAGACAAACAAGCATCTTAAATCCACTTGAATTCAAAAAAATATATATGGTGGAAGACGTGCCTCCTAATTGTCCAAATGCAATGCTTCTTCATTTAAATACCGCACTCTTCCCTTAATTTACGAAACCATTGCCCAATCCATCCGAAAAAACCATCTGCCCCTATAAATATTGATCTTCAAAGCAAAGCTAAATTTATTATACCTAATCGCTCTATTGAACTCTTATTGAAGCTACTCAAATGTTACTGATAAGCCGCATTAGATTGTACCTATTTTGTGTGTACAGTTAAAAAGTAGACAACACTCAAGTTGAATGCTTATTCCAAAGTGGAAGCACTTTGAATTTGAAAAAGAGTTCTCTTGTTGTTTATTTTTTATTTCTCTCAAGTGTCATCTTTCAAAAGTGCCCATAATCTGTACGTACATGCACTCAGATCGCATTAAAATGTTGCTTCATGGCTTCCTGTGATGACGTTGGACCCCAAATTAACCCATCGAATTTGTGGGTACAAAAACATTCTCTCTATCAATGCACTTAGAGAATCGGTTAATTTAGGTTTTGGTTTCCATTGGAGGCACTTTCACTTTGAGAAAATTTCTAAAATATTCAAACGAAATGTATTTCTCATCTGGTAACACTTGTCTGATATTTCCCTTTATCATCATTTTCCAATTCCAACTAAGGGTTGAATTTGAGAGAAATAAATCTCCCACATGATTTCCCATTTGCTCGTACATTTTTCATACCCAGCAAGCATCCATCGTGTGGCTCGCTCATACTGATGTCCGTTGGGATCTGTGTTTCTTTTTTTTCTTTTTTTCTTTTTCCTTTTCCAACTCTCTCGCAGGACAAGAACAAAACAAACACAACACTTGTGCTGGTGGTGGTGGTGGTGGTTGGTAGGTAGGTGGAGGTATAAAAGCAAATGACAAAGCGCCACTAGGCAAAGGACTTTTATTTTTCTTTCGTTTTATTCCTCCAACCGAGAGGCGAAAACACACACAGGCACGGGACAGCATCATCCGCACCACTACCAATATCCCTATCAATTGGCAATGTTGTCAAATTTATTTATTTTTTTTACCATCATTCACTTGTTCATTTTTTTTTATTATTATTGAATCTTTATTCTCCCTCCCTTAACACAGTGTAATCTAAAAGTTATCAAGAGGAAAAAAAAAATATATCTTGAAATTTTTGTGCCAAAATAAATAGAAAAGAAAAGAAAAAAAAAATCAAATTTTTGTGTAGAAAAATCATAAAAAAAAAAAAAAAAGTGTTGTGCGTTACAAAAAAAAAAAAAGTGAAAAATAAATATTGTCCTCATTGAAGAAGCAGTTGCTGAGTATAATAAACGAAAGGGATAACCGAGAAGGAACATCATCCTTTTTCGCCATCCTTGTCGTCTTCGACTTCGTGTGTATCATCATCAACATAGTCGCTGTCGTCGTTCATCCGTCACAGGACCAACGTCTGCAAGTTTGAATATTTTTTTCTCTCTGGTTTTTCATTCCCCCGAAAGGTTAATAAAAAGCCGTCAAACTGTGGGGCTCAGGGGCATTTTTCCTTCCTCCGCAAGGAATGTATTATCCGGTAAGTTGAGATGACAAAAAAAAAAACAAAAAAAAAGGAATCTGCATCCCTATATTGGATGCAGTAATATATATCGTTCTTTTGCTTATCCCTATTTCGTTTTTTTTTTTTTTTAACCAGAGGAGGTTAGGCAAATGTTTAAGTGGCGCTACGACGTCTTCGTATGCACTACGACACGGTAAGGTTTGTATAGTCCACTTGAATGGTTAAGGTTTCGAGGTGCTGCTGCTGCTGTTTGTAGGGTGCATTAGGTGGGATAAGTCTAACTGATTTGTTTGTGCATTTTCTTTCTTTCTTTTCGTCGGGGAAATGGACGTGCGGAATTGAATGTTGAATTTGTGGTCGGATTTTCGTTGCGATTATTGCAATAAATAAAGGAATGCGATCTGCATTGCAAGCGAGTGGGTTTTATTTTATTGGATGAGGGCTGAATTGCAACTGAAATTGCAGTAATGGATTTTGTTTGCTTTTAACTTGACACTTGTCGCATGAGCGGTAAAGCGGTGACATAAGAAAAACTACAGAAATTGGTGAAGATGTAGACATTGAGTAGAGTCCCTTAGCTGTAAAAGAATGCAATGCAATTTCCCACGAAGCTTTGTATCAGGGTCTTATTCTAAATAAACAAAGTTAAGTTGGAAGCCTAAAGAGAGTAAAAAAAACAGCTGAAGTAACAGTTTTTCTTGCCAAAAAAACATGGAGAACAAATGGGGCCTTTAAACTTACGTTTGAACTCAGACAAAAAGACCGATTTGGGAGACTTAAATTTAGGCAGCGCGGGGTGCACCTGGGCCTGCAATCTCCAATTTTATGTACCAATTCGGTGTATATCCCTTTCAACTTGGTCTCGCCACCGGAGGAGAGGTCTGCCACTGTTTCTTGTTTCCTCTGGCCTTAAATACCTCTAAATACCTTATGGGCTTAAGCGTGGCTTTTCATTCGCTTCAGATGCCCTCACCTCTTCACTCTTTGAACTTTTAAACAGGTAGTTTTTTTTTTTTTTGGTACGGGCACGTCGCTGTACATCTTTTATCTCCTGCCTGGAATAGGGTTCAGTCTTCTGCACTATAGAGCAAGACCGGTGTCCAGTCTTCTGCACCATAGAGCAAGACCGGAACGCTGTTGTCATTTGCAGAGTTCACAGCAGTGCCCAGATAGACAAATTCACAGATCACCTTGAAGTTTTACACATCTTTTATCTCCCGCCTGGAATAGGGTCCAGTCTTCTGCACTATAGAGCAAGACCGGAGTCCAGTCTTCTGCACCATAGAGCAAGACCGTAACGCTGCTGTCATTTGCAGAGTTCACAGCAGTGCCCAGTTAGACAAATTCGCAGATCACCTTGAAGCTTTACACATCTTTTATCTCCCGCCTGGAATAGGGTCCAGTCTTCTGCACTATAGAGCAAGACCGGGGTCCAGTCTTCTGCACCATAGAGCAAGACCGTAACGCTGCTGTCGTTTGCAGAGTTCACAGCAGCGCCCAGATAGACAAATTCACAGATCACCTTGAAGTTTTACACATCTTTTATCTCCCGCCTGGAATAGGGTCCAGTCTTCTGCACTATAGAGCAAGACCGGGGTCCAGTCTTCTGCACCATAGAGCAAGACCGTAACGCTGCTGTCGTTTGCAGAGTTCACAGCAGCGCCCAGATAGACAAATTCACAGATCACCTTGAAGTTTTACACATCTTTTATCTCCCGCCTGGAATAGGGTCCAGTCTTCTGCACTATAGAGCAAGACCGGGGTCCAGTCTTCTGCACCATAGAGCAAGACCGGAACGCTGTTGTCATTTGCAGAGTTCACAGCAGTGCCCAGATAGACAAATTCGCATATCACCTTGAAGTTTTATGTATCAATAGTCACATTCTGAACATGTTTGCGATGGGATTCGACTCCATTTGATGACAGCATATAAAAAAGGAGAGGCACCCGTAATTCACCCGCCCCAAGAAGAATATTGAAGCAGCTATATGAAAGCGCGTCCCTTGTCGTAGTCCTCTGGTGGTTTCGAAGGTTTCCGTAGAATATCTTTAAATTTGGATAATGTCATCAGTTTGGCAGGAACTCGACATGGCACGGTACAGCTCATCCCAGTCAACACAGTCTAAGCTGCTTTGAAATCGATGAAAAGGTGGTATATATCCGATATTGAATATTCTTGGGTCTTCTCTAGGATTTGGCTAAGTGTGAAGATCTGTTCGATGGCAGCCTTTCCAGGCCTGAAACCCCACTGATAAGGGCCAATCAGGTCGTCAGTGAATGACTTCCTTTATATAATATGCTTGACAGGATCTCGTCTGCGATGTTTAAAAGACTAATGTCATTGTAGTTGGTGCAGAGAAGGCGGGCGTCTTTTTTTTTAATTGGGCAGACTGTGCTTACTTAGCTAAGGTTCCAATTTATTTACAACTTGGTGTGTGCTCCTTAACAGATCATTTCCTGGGTACTTGGAAGCTCCGTCTGTAGACCTCAGGCTCTTTATGGCTACCTTGATCTCATCCTTGATCTCTGGGTGGGTGAACCTCCATTTCATCAACCAAATTGACTTGGCGGGACGGCTCATTGGCAGGATCTTAAGATAAAGCGTTTAATCGCGATAGTCAAAGCAAAGTCCCAACGTCACCTTGTTTATGCATGCATGGGGCTCGACTTCTTCCGGTGCGCTGGATATTCTGTTTTATCTTCAGGAGATAAATCCTGAATAAACTCGGGACCTTTAAAAAAGCGACGACTACACCATATCCCAAGTGCAGTTTGATAGGTACCATCGCCTCCAGATCTTTCTGAGATAAGACGCGTCAATCCACTTCCTAACCGACTGATCAAAATCTAATGATAGGGTGGTCTTCTTTGATAGACTAATCCCTAGTCTCTCCTCCCATCTACCTCTCCACAGTAGCGTGTTTTAGGCGAAAAAAATGGCGATTAATGAACTTTATATCTGCCAAGGATATTCGAATTTTCTCGGGCAGTCAAGCAGCAATTGAGTCCCTAAACTGAATAAGATGTCGGCGCAGTTTTGCATATATTCCTGTTCTGTACCGCGGCTTATCGACCTTCATTGAAACTAGAAGGCTGATAAACTAGCCAAAAAAGGAACAAATTCACCTCTTACACATGAAAAAGGTGATTTAGGCAAACTGTCCCTGAACTGTTGCTAAACTTCTCTGCCACGGAGTGTACAAACCCTAGGCGGAACAAAGCTGGGTCTAAAACGCCTCTAAGGACCTGATCTCTCGTAACACGCTAAACATTGGTGTACTACATTGGTTTCCTAGACACAGTCTCATAGGTAAGTCATACAACAAAGCTTGGCGCGTTCCTAAGCGATTTTCGCAGAAGTTGAATGGAGGAAGAGGTGGAAGAAACTATCATCTTGGATACTTTTCTTTGAAGGCATATGAAGTCTCCTTCGCTTTGTCAGTGACTCCAATTGGTCGAGCAAGTAAAAAACGTTTTCCTACTTCTTGTGGTATCACAATAGACAAAGTATTGGTCGACGTATGCTGTTTTATTGTGCTTGGCAGCTCTTTCTACCAAACCTAACCTAACTGAGAATTTTATTTAATAAGCGTTATTCTCTTTAAAGCAATCCGATTGCTCAAGTCCAAAAAATCTTCTATTAAGTCTTGTGAAGTCACTTCAAAGTCATTGAATTCATTCAATTCATAAATATATTAGAATTCAGTTGAAGAAAAATTTAAACTTGGATGAATGTCAACTTTCGAAATAGAAAAAACACAAGTGGCCACATTGCTTCTAACAAATGGTCCAAGCCTGACCTTATCTAAAATATCTTACACCCGACCACGATGACGCATCAACCTAAAACAATTGAGAGCAAAATCAACAAAAACTACACAAGAGACAAGAACAAAACAACCGGCCTCGGTCCAAAAATGTCCAAGGCATTAATTTCGATTTCACAACGCCGAAACCGACGGAAACGGCTGCAAACACATTTTTACAATTCACTTACGTCAAACCGAATATTTTCTCGAAAAACAGCAAAAGAATACTATACCCAAAGGTAATCAGACAAAGACGATGCAGAAAAAATACAACACGTCCACGAGCCAAAAACAAAAAATAAATCTTAAAATTTTCAAATTTTAACCAAAAAAAAAAAAAGAAACCGAAAATTAATTTTGATAAAGATTGATGGGAAATTTTAATGAAACCGACATATTGTCCGTGCGTGTGCCGCCGCCATATTTTCTTTATTTTACTTATTTTTGGATTTTCACAAAAAAAAAAAAAACAGCCAAATGTCATCTAGTGAATTTCAGAAAAAAAACAAAAAAAAAAATTCTAAAAGATAAAGAGATTAATGAGTAATAAGCAAACACAGCCATAAAACTTCTCGACACAAACATGCAACAGCCATGGGAAAACGTCAGTTGCAAGAAGCGCGCTCAATATTACGAGCACTAGCTGCGATGGGACTCGTATATTTTCATGGGATGGACAATTAAAGTACAGCTACATACATCCCAATGGGATAGAGTTTCACAAATAGTATGCTGGTTTCTATCATCAGCCAGTGTTGAGGAACAGCACAGATGTGTTTTCTCTGGTGCGGGCATGGGAATCCTTGAGAACCATATAGTCACCCATCGGATTTAGAAGGAATGTGCGACTAGATTAAGAATGTGTGTGCGCGCGTGTGTAATTATAAAGCAGAGAGGAAGAACCAATTTGTGTGAACAAAAGAAGAACTTGGGGGACTGGGAAACAAAACATATCGCCTCTCTCTCTCTCTCTCTCTCTCTCTGTGTGTGTTCCTTTTATATTATCGAGGATAATTACACATGGGTATGGACAAAGTATGTATATTTAGGAGATATTATCAGCAAAAGATACAAATGAAAGAAGAAAAGACATCACTGAGACAATGAAGATGTGCTGAAACATTGCTCCTGGCGATAATCAACACATTTTAATTATTTACACAAGAGTATCCCATCCTTGGAAAGTGGCAGCGTAATTGGGCGGGCAGAGATGTACATACTTTCGTATACTAATTTGGGCGAAACAGTGCGGAATTAGTAGGATTGTAGATCTGTATAGCCCGTATTTATTGTCATCGTTTGGGAGGTTCATTAATCTTTGTTTTGCTGTTTTTGCACCTAAATCCAACAGAAAGAATTTGTGCCAATTCATTTTTACAAATTTCAGAACTCAAATTGTCGGGAAGAAGACTGCAAAAAGTGTCCAAAAAGACTGGGGAAAAACTTCTTGGTCGGAGGTATTTTAATCCCGAACAAACTTAATTTCCTATATTCTCGGAGTGGAAAGATGTAGAATTCCTATCAGTTTGCACCTAGTTTCAATATTCCAGCAAAGTTAACTTGTTACAACTTCAGACGAATGCCAAACTAGAATTGCTGGACCCTTATTACATTCCTTCGAACTGAATATAAATCCTTACATTGAGCTCCTAGAAACTAAATATGTTGAAGAAAGTTTACAATCAAACATAATCCCGAGACCATTTAAGTGAAAGTCATTATTATGAACCAAATTCGAGTTTCTTTCAAATTGTTCGTGGAATAGTATTAAATCCTGCTTCCCTCAAATATAACGAACGTATTTAAAATCACCGGAAAACTTTAAACACTGAGCAATACAAAAAAGGATAGGAAAATGGTTTATTTATAATAGGAAGAGTAAGGGACCAAGATGACTGCCTTGAGGTACTCCCGAAATAACTAACATCGTTTATGTAAAAGAACTAACTCATTGAGGGGTTAAATATGACATTACACTGAAAACGAGGAGAGCATTTCGATATAATATAAATTTTACATCTACCGGCAACAAGGCAGAGTTGAACGCATAAAATTTTAATTTTTGCTTCTAACTTTGGTTTGCTCACTTCTAACATGTTCTAACTTCTAACTTTGTTCGTAAGTCACTAACGCATAATCCAAGACCATACAAGGTATACCACACGCTAAGCAACTGAAAATCTTGTATAATATTTCTTTGTTTAGAAAATTATCTAATTAAGACACCACCAACCAGAAATCTAAAAGTGGCAGAGAGACAGCAGAACCTTGTGGTACACCAAAATTGGTACACAACTACACCTACTCACCTGATATTCCACATACTTTTGTGACTTTCATCCCCAGGTTTGTCCTTAGTTCTAGCATAAACCTTCCTCTTCTCTCCTTTTACCCCTAATGACCAACCTATGGGTTCGCCGAATTGGCCACAACATATATCTGGAGGTCTCTCGGTTTTGTATCACTGAGTCCAATCAAATACTACTTTGCCTAGCGACTGTATAGGAACGTAGTCATTGCCTTTTTGAAAAGGGTCAGAAGTTGCCTCATTTGAAAATGGCATTATCAACTGAGCCGGTTTCTTTTAACTTCCAATTCGATCAAGCTTCGTCTTCATCTCAGCTGCTGTCAATTTGACTTAATTCATTTTGCACATTGTCCATTGCATTGCCAACGGTATGTGAGCGTCGGCAGTTTAGGGGACTGTCACATCATCTATCCCAAGCTTACTATAGGGTTGATGTCGATCATAGGTCATATTTTTGCATTTAGGAATCGCTTTTCCATTAAATTAATAGGCAGTGCTTCTATATTCATTTTACCCAAACATGAAATAGGAGTTCGATATACTTTAGTGTACGTCACTTCCCCTTCAAACAGATAATCGACGATAGCTAGTAAAAGCAAAGATAGGTAGGTAGGTACTTAGGTAAAGTTGTTGCTACCTAATGCTTAATAAAAGGGGAGCGCAATTAGCGCTTAGATGCCCCTTTATTGCTCACGGGATCTGTGCGAAAGGGGTCTAGATTGGAGGTATAACTCAAAACAAACTTGTGGTGTAAGGAAACAAATTATGTTGTTAAAGTTTATATTCGAGATATCCGCGAGGCCATCAAAGAAATGCTTGCCCAGTCTGCGATATCTGGTTTTCGCTAAAGCCGGACATAGAAGATGAGACACTGTTTCACTCTCTTTACGGTCCAGACAACTGCGACAGAAGGAAGGTACAGGCGTTCTACATGTAAGGTTCCGTGTTCCTAATTTGTTGTAAGTGGGCCACATATTCCTTGATATGACACAGTTTGTCAAGCTCGACCACCTAAACTTAGTTAGGATTGAGCTCCTCCGCCAGTGATACATTGAGAACAGAGTCACATCTGGCCAGCTCGTCAGCCCTCTCATTCCCCTCTATGTTTCTTTGATCCGGAACACTTACTAGAGTGAATTGGCGGCTAGCTCCGGCCAGTGTAACCCTACAGTCCCCAACAAGCTTGGATGTAGTTACGTTTAAATCCAGAGCCTTAATCGCAGCTTGACTACCGATAAAGATAGCTGCTGTTGTGATGGTTGTTGATGAATTTAAAAGTACCTTTCCCGCAAATGACTTTAGATGCTTCCTGGTTTAATTGAGAACTCTTCAGTGACTCAAGAAGGACTGTAGGACTGTGTGTAGGCCCTCGTTGTCATAGCGCCAAGCATATCAAGCATTTCTGGGTAGCTTATCGTATGCTTTTTCGAAATCAACCAATACCATAGTTCTTTCTTTAAGGAATCAAGAGTTTTTTTCATTTTGATCCTAATACTTTGGATTGCATTTTTGGTTGATTTACCACTCCCTAGTCATCAGAGAGACGTCGGACGTCTTATACCCTTTTACCGATCCTTATGGTATGTGGCATCAGCTTGATAGAGCGGTAATTATCACAGTCTCACGTATCTCCTATTTTATTCCTTTGTGCCATCAAAGAAGATAACTTTCTCTCCACTGAGAACTAGTGAATTTGGAGATAAGTAAGAATCATGAGCCATATGGACCTCAGGGTACCTCGTTGGGCTAAGAGCTTTCGCATTTTTGGAGTAGATGACTATTTTCCAAACTCCTTCGACTGTAATGTCAGTTAGGAGTGGCTTCTGGAAAGTATAGCCAGGAAAACTGCGTTTAAACTCTTCACAGAATCTTCACACTTTGCAAAATTTATTCGTCATCAACAAGGAGTTGCCCTCAAGCTTTGTTAATTTACTTTGACGGACGATTTTCCTAAGCATTTCTCTTTAAAAATCGTTGTACCCTTGTTTAGCTCATGGATAGACTGGTTAATATCAGCAGGTGAAGCAGGTGTTTGAATTGGAGAGCACTTTTTCTTGGCAAGACTTTTGCGACGTCTGAATTTCGATCTTTTCTATAAAAAGGGCACTTTGACCAAGCCCGTTCTTTTCACATATCACTATCCTACCTTCGTGCGTCCACATGTTTCTCTGCCGTGTTGGTAGTGCTCTCTTACTGCTCGGAGCAGTGACTTGGCTTGGTAGCTATAGGAAATCTTTAATCGAGACTTCGTCGATGTTGTCAAGAAGATGTTCCGAATTCTCGCCTTTTTCTTAACGTATAACGTCTAGCGTCAGAGTCTGCTTGCTATATTTTTTTATGTCAATTTCAAAAATGCGGGTAAGATCATCCTTGAACCCTTTTACTGCGAAATGATGCATTTTATATAAATTTGGGCTTGAAACTGAGGAGCTATGTAGGTATTGAACATTGTAAACCATTCAACATTTTGTCAACAAATTTCGTTAGGTGCCAAAGTCCGACTGTTTAGGACAACACATTGCCAGAGATATTACACCCAGCTGATGATGCTACAACTTTTAAAGACCATCATAATGAAGGTATAGCCTCGCAGATGTTCCCGACTTCAGGCGTCCATTTAAATCGTCCAAGCCCGACACTGATTATGCCAACGGGATATCATTTAACGGCTAAATCTTAACAGGATCTATCTAATCTAACTGGATGATTTGTATCGTATTTGCCACATCCACTCAGGGACTCGTCGGAATAATTTTCAATTACCAAATGGTCATCCTGCTCCTGAATATCATCCATCCTCACTTAGTTATAGTGCAAAGCAAACATCTATATACATATCCACAAACACAATGCCTGGATCATAAATTCCTCAGAATTACTCATTAATTCCGAATTAAACACACAATCCCATGATTAATTATAATAATGTCGTTTGGGTCTCGTTGATACAACAGCAACAGCAACAGCAACAACCTCACACCCATGTATGCATATGCATGATGGCGAGCAATCGAATGCCCCAGAGGCTGTTGGCATCAGCAGTATTTTTCTTTACTTTTCTTCGTCTCCAGATGAAGTTGATATACTAAAAATAATTCTATTCTTCAAGCGTTTCGCGGTAAAATTAGGCGGCGAGTACGAGGACGAGTACGAGTACGAGTACATTAAACTGGCCAAGATGAATTTATTGCATCACCATCTCATCCTCTCATTCATTATGAATTTCAATTAATTAATTTTTTTTGTCTATATATAAGCAACTCACGCCAGAGACGTGATACATTTTAGGAGATGGATTTTGAAAATAATTACCCAACCATCCATCCATCCATCTCGTCGTCGTCGTCGTCGTCGTCGTCGTCTTCGTCGTTGTGGTGGGAAAAATAATTCAAATGTTAGTTTTCGAAATGCAGTACAAAGAAAATTGCTGCGCAGGATAGAAGAGGGGGGAGGGTAGGGAGGCATCAGAGAACGCGTACGCGCGAATTTTCGAAATTCATTTCCAACACCCACAAGAACCACATCAAAGCAGGCGTAAAGGAGTGCCACAAATACACACACACACACACACTCACACACACATACAACTAATTACAAAGTTCTTTGTTTTTCTCGTTGTTGATATAATTTTAGTTTCAGATAGAAATGTATTTGCTTGCACCTTTTAACCTCAATGCATCGAATGCATCGTTGAATGTCAAAAATTTTATCGAGATAAATTGCAAATTGAAAATGGAAAATCAAATAACATGTCATAGTGCGCGCGTAAGAGTAAATGTCAAGTGTGTTCTTTCTAGTAGATTTCGATTATAGTTTCTACATAACAAAGTTGTGAAACTTGGTTAAGTGTTGTCAGTCATTAGTAAGCCTCATCAAAACGACAATAATGAGGTCGTAGAACTCGTACTCGAACTCTGACGATCAAAGTTATTAGACACACGGACAAGAGTTGGTGATGTAATTAAAAGTGTTAGTGTGACGAAACCCTTTTGCATGTGAATTCATTCGAATGGATGCTGATGATGCTCTCTACGACTACACCTGCTTGTTGTTTTATTGCTCGTAAAATTGAGTAATCTGAGGCGCAAATGAGCGGGAAATCAAATGTAGCTTGGCTGAATGAAAATTTATTACTTTTAATCGATTCGTGTTCGAATGTTGTAGGTGATTAGTGTAAATGCAATGAGCACGATTTCAAGTGATTGAGGTTAACATAATAAAAATGTTGAATTGAATGCATTCGTATAGAAATGACTATTGATCGAGAGGAGCTTCTTCTCAGATCAAAGAAAGAAAGAAAGAAATAAATCTTTGTTGCAGTTGCTGTGTTTTGTAAGAGACTTTGAGATTGCAATGTTTTGTTAAAAGTGATTTACTTGGCTAGATAATGTTTAAATCAATTTTTTTTTTAAGTAGACATCGTTTGGAGGAATTAAGTGAATCTAATGTTTTTCTATGGAAAATTTACACATTTGGATGGTTTCATTAGATAATTGAGCTGAGAAAGACGTGGTAGTGGAATATCGATTAAGAGTTACGACTCAATATTTCAAAAGCAAACTGGATGTGGACAACTGCCTCTGCGAATGGATAAAGAATAGCAGAATTGTATGTATGACCAAGAGTTCTAGTGGGACACCACAGGGAGCAGTCCTTTCCCCACTACTTTGGATCGTGGTAGTAGCAGCGTATGTTGACGACATTGAACAATGCTACACTTAATTCCAATTGAAATCTTTGGTGAACTTGTGGCATCTTGATGAGCTTTAAGGTTCAAAGAATCTGGCAAGTGGTCTAGTTGCCGTGGAATAGCCGAAAATAATATATAAGGTGGCAAAGCTATGCAAAGTTCTTGTTCTCTTTGCGCTTAGTTTCCCGGCTCAGCAATATTTTGGGCAACTGCAGAGTGAATGAACTAGCTCAACAAGGCACTGGACAGTACATATTGCTTCCATGGAAGATGCCCTTATATGGAATGCACATCATCCAGACTAAGTCTGGATTAAGTTTGATTTCTCCTCATAAGAATCAAAAATATTAGCTCCGTACTTGGAGCAATTGCCGGCAACTACCTGTTAGTATGGCATGGGAATGGGAATGCCGTCTAACGACTCCCGCAGAAGCTGCAAAAACTTCGAGAAAGAGAAAACCTCAACACTCTTCCTATGCTCCTCACTGGCTAGATTAAGGAATGAATTTTTAGGTGCTGGTTTTGCTACAACAGCAAATTTATCAGTCCAAATGGTTCATATAAACTAAATGAAGTTCGATTG
This sequence comes from Ferdinandea cuprea, assembly GCA_963576555.1. Lineage (NCBI taxonomy): Eukaryota > Metazoa > Arthropoda > Insecta > Diptera > Syrphidae > Ferdinandea > Ferdinandea cuprea. The sequence continues at coordinate 8,800,867 of OY754960.1, forward strand.
CTTCAGTCATCCGCTTTAGAAGAAAATTCTGGCGTTTGATTGCATCAGATTGCATCTCTTATTTCTATTTTTTCCATAGATTTGTAGGAATATTCTGAGATTGATTATAACAGTCATTGACTAGGCTCTAAGCCGAGGTGTGTAAAATTTAATGCTTCCAAAACTCAATACTGTCTTTTGTCATTAAAGTGAAACCTAATGACATACTTTTCATTGTCCATGAATCTGAAATCTTGAATATAAAGAAGCAAAGGATTTCTGTTCTCGGTATGTGTGTTAATGACAACCTTCCTTGGAAATAACACATATTCGATGTCGCCAAGAACGCTGCGAAAAGTCTTTGTTATTTCTACTGCCGCAAGAAATTCCCAATCCCTTCTGGTTTGACTACAATTTAAAAGGCGTTCATCCGCCCTAAAGTATTTTAATTAGATCACCCAAAACTATTTCGCCGTTTCTAGATGGTCCAGGAGCAGATTGTAAAGAATTGATTCACTCCAACATCATCGAGACGGTCCTTTTTTTGATCGCTATTTTCACCATCAGTGTTCAATTGAAATTGGCATTGCTATTTTTATCAGATTTTTCAATTGTTTGACCTTGGCTTCTATGGTTAGAAAAATAAACCTACTGGAATACCAAAAGAGGGTAAGTTTGGGCGTCGCGTCATGCTGTAATCCCAGAGTCATTCCCGACGGCAAATGTCGATCCACCTGATCTTCTCGAATACAAAAATTTTTTTTTTTTCACTTACCCCGCGCTAACAACCGCAAAAGGTCTGGTTAAATTCGATACATAACGCCTCAATTAACTATTCCGTTCGATATGCACCTATACTATGGCAGGAACATGCGAGCTCATTCGGGGAAAAGAACAAATGGAACGCTGAACAAGATGCCCCGCTTGTTTGTCTTCTGCATTCAAGTCTGTTCGAAGAAAGACAATTCCGGTGAAGAAAAAGAAAATAAATATGAGGCGTTACCGCCCCATACATACGGCCCCAAAGTCTAGCTTCTCCAACCACTGTGTGTGCGAAGATATATTTTTTGACACGAATGGAAGGGACCTACATTTAATGCCGATTCCTAACGTCAATTAATTTTTGAGAAGCTTCTCACGACAGTTCTTACTCTTGGATGTTTGCCAGACGTTCGCCAGAGGTTGGGCAGCGAAAAAAAACTTTCAGGTGGTACAGGTCGTGATTTGAACCAGCGTCCTGTTGCTTAGTGGTCCAACATACTTAACCACTAAGCAATGCTAACTGCACCCACCCACGGTGAATACAAAACATAAAGAGTCCCGAAAATCTCGTACATGCTACATCGAATGGTCATCAGTTTACATCGAAGCATTCGTATAGACGTACTGTCGAATTTTTAGTCATTCATATGTCGCAACTCGGCGCAGGGAAATAACTTCACCTTGAGTGAGAAATAATTTCCCTTTTTCCATGTGGACTTATTTGCCACTAGAAGTGCGAATTAATTTAACACGAAATTTGGTGGAGTTGTTTCCTTTTATTGCTAATCGCGAATGGCGCAAGGTGGCGCAAAATTTGTCACCCTAAGTTCCTTAGCTTCAAATTTTTTTTTTTGAAAAAAAAAAACCTTTTTTCTGCTTTTTTAAGTCGAGAAAATGATATCGGCCAAAATTGATGACCATTCGGGCCCGATTTTTATCATTTTGACTTCCACCCGAACTTCCGGCGATAGGTCCTCGCATTCTTGACGTACATTCTCTTTTTGCTGGTTGACATCGGTTGGTTGACTCGTGACTTTCAAAAAACTCCACAAAAAAAAGTCCGGAATGGTTAAATCAGGTGATCTTGCCGGCCTCGTCGCAGTTGTCTCCCTCGCGTTCTTAAGCTCGAGTTAATTAACCGACATCCAAGAATATATCTGCTTCTTAAGCAGTCAGCAAGGGTTATTATGAAAAAGTAAGCTTACATTTTAAATTTTCACTAGTAAATCGGGTGCCTACCTTATTTTTTGTTCCACACATTCACTTATTTTATTGCACTGTTTCAAAAAAGTTCAACGTTAACGTGTATCCATCGACGAAACGAATGAGTTGGATCCAATTTGGTGGTCCTGTCTCTACTCAAGCGATAAGAAAACGTTTTAAATCCTTCAAATTGAATAGAAAAAAAAATACAAAATTGAGTTCCAAGAACGATTGACTGGGAACTTTCTAGCCTATTAGATTCCATTTTAATCGAACTCCACCAAAAAGGTAAAAAAAAAAAAAACATTTAGCAACAAAACACCGCCTGTTCCAAAAGACCTCCAACAAAATTGCCAAATTTAAAACAGCCCCCCATATGTAAAATAAAATACCAAGACCCGTCAGTTCTCATTTAAAAAAAAACACAATTTTGAACGAACAATAAAATCGCTGCCATTATTATTGAATATTTAAATTAAGAACTTGATATGGGTGCGAAACCTTTTCTCCTTGTCAAAAGCCAAATATGACGACGCAGGTGGCTTGCCTCACGTACACACCATAACGTTGTCACATTCAAGCTAAATTTACATCAAACTTGTGCTTGACTCCGAGTCACGCCAAAATAACAGATAAACCACAGATGCTACACACTTGGCTGTTAAGTCATGCTTATCCAATTAATTAATTTTTTTTTGAAATATCCCGGCATTCCTTCCACAATCCGAACAATGTTTTCCAAATTAGACAAAACTCGCGTGCCAAATACTACGCCTTGCCATCGTTAAATTAAAAATTTCATAAACTCATCAGCTAACTGACGGACCCTGCCAACACTCAAACCTACATACAGCTCGCCTTACAAAAGGAACTGAATTTTTCAGATAACAATAGCTTTGGAGTGGGCACAAGGCACAAGGCACGCGTACAATTATGAATCCATTTAGGTATTTACAGCATCATCCTGGCTGGTTTCCTAAAAACCAATTTCAACCCTCTCTTTCTCTTGGAAAATTTTCATTTTTCACGTACGCATCCAGACGGGAGTTGGAAGTAGCTATAGCTACACCATCATCCAACTGGGTAGGTAGGTTGATTTTCTGAAAACTGGCAACAGTGCCTGCTTGCGATTATCAAGGGTTGAAAATGTACACAAGTTTGTACTGCTATCGCGACAATAACATAGAGACAGACAGACTGGTACAGCGAGGGCACTGCTGCCGGGTTATATGTTGTATCGAAATGGAAGTCACTGTGCCCGCCCGTACATGATGGGTGAGTGTATCGCTCAGATACGAATCGATTTTCTGAGGACAAAAAAAAAAAAAAAAAAAAAACACCAACACAAGTCTTTGGGTGCTTTTAGTATGTGCTGCTTTTCAAGGAAGCATGTTTGACTAACATTTCCACTTCTGCAAATGGAAATGCCAGGTTTCCTTTTTATCCCTATTGCGCACCGTGAATATTCTCCTCATTCCTCATTTATCTTTGTCTTCAATGCGCGAGTGCCTTGTTGAATATTTAACTAGAACGGCATTGCACGAAAGTTATAACAGCAAAATTACATGGAACCATCTCATTTAACTCGTCCTCCGTTTGTTTGTGATTTTAGTGAAAGTCCTTGATGCGTGATAACCGACCGCCGCGTTTAGACATTTTCCAACAAGCCAATTGCAAAGTAAATGTTATTTTTAGGCTTCAACACAGCTAAATCGGGTTGTTGTTGTTGTTGTTGTTATTTTTTAAGAAATATGCCAAAGTGATACAATCAAATCATCTTCAATTTCGGCCAGGAAATCCGTCCGTCAAATTTAAAGACTCACAAACGATTGGGAAAACCGGATATTAAAAACAAAATGGCCGGGTGTGTGTGCTGGTTGTGATGATGCCGTCAAAGGAGAGTCCACAAAAAAAAAAAACGGTTTTTTTTTCTTTTCTTTTTTCAAATGAAAAGCTGGGCTGAAGGAATTAATTATTATTTTGTTTTCGTTTGAAACGGATGTTTTCGCAGTGAAATTCCGTTCCAATATGCAGAGGGAGTTTTCTTTTTATGGATTTTTTTTTTATCTACTAAATGTGCATCCAAAGCGTTTGGGAACTTAATCAATGGCAAGGAAGTAGTAGTCGTGATGTTTTAATTCTCAAAGAAAACTTTTTTGGAAGGGAAACTTGGAAGTAAAGCAATTTTGCCAGTTCGCAGAAAGAGTCCTGACGAATGTTGAGCGTCATTTTGGGATTTTATCAATAATGTTAGGACTAGCAAAATCATTTAGATCTGTTGATGATTCTGTTGAGAACTGATTGGGATGTCTTTTTCCCAAGCTATCGAAGTCCCGTGCTTCGATGTACTATAAGCGGCATTCCTATGAAGTGCTGGGCAGTGACATAAGGAAGGGATGTTCCACTGATTCAATCACCTCTTTATCCCTGCAGTCATGAGTAAAAGCAGCTCGTCTTTTAGGTCATGTTCCCAAGACAAACACCCAAATTTAATTTCTATTAAAGGAAACTAGGGTCTTCGGTCTCTTACTATCGATGGCGGGCCACAAGCTACGGGTTATGGTGCAAATTCTAGTATTGCTCCAGGGCTCAATTCATAGCCGCCAATGAAGCTGTGTTGATGGCAGGTATCACATCAAAGCTGCATTTTTCTACATTTCCCTCTACTCCGACTTGTCCCGTAACTCAACAGAGTTGTAGTGAGTTTTTGCGGATTTCTCTGATTGGAAAAAGGTATTTCTTGACGCAGTTGGCAAACTTCTAATCAGATTGGTGTTTATCGGTTTGAGTATTGCCTAATTGTCCACACAGATGATCGACTCCATTGCTGGTTATTTCATCTCTAGGTAGTGTCTGAGCAGCCCTCTTAACAGCGAAGATATAGGCAGGCCTTTATAGGACAGTCCTGTCTTTCAGGTGCTAAGACTTTCATACTCCGGTTTCTCACAATCTGCAAGTGGTATAAGTCCATTCTTATTAAAGATCTCGAGTATACGCTGAGAGCACCTTTGGCTGCCACTCTTTTACTGGTCCGCAAGACCTAATGGAAACTAAAAAAATCTTGGATTCGCTACCCAGAGGCAGAGGTTCAATATCAACTGACCATATTACGATGAACTCTGCAGAGTCTCCATCCGTATGGGCCAGAAGGCGGACACCCTCACACAAGGGAGTCCTAAAAGGACTGTGAAGTTGGAGCGGGCGTCAACACATCTATGTCATCCGAAGTCGTCCAGTTCGATCAATAAGTTGCTCTAAAGCAGTGTGACACCCAAAAAATAACCTAGCTAATTTCGTCGACAGTCAGGCCGCGATTAATGCTTCGATCTACAGCAAAACAATGTCCAGACTCGTTGATGAGTGCAGGGATATAATGGTCCGGGTGGGCCGACGATTCAGAATCACTTTTATTTGGATTCCGAGCCATAGTTTAACACAGATGGGAATGAGAAAGCCGACGAACTATCCAGACATTGCTTTTTCTTCCGAAGATAGTCCATCTACCGCTGGGTTTTGCGAAGGATAAAATCTCTTCAAGTCAGACGAATTGTGTCATCTTAAGGATGATGTGGCCCACATACAACAAATTCAGAACTCTTAACCTGTTGCTAGTTTATACAAGGATGACACTTATATCATGATATCTCTTGACATACAAACTCAACTATCGTGAACTAAGACCCGATGGACCCGTTGCTCTTTCTTTTGACACCCGTCGCATTGCGGTTGACTAAGGAAATTTTACCGAGATCGTGTACCGCTCATAAAAAAGGGAAACTTTTTAAAAAAAAGTTTGTCTCGCACTATTTCTAATGATTGCGTGATATAAAAATAGTTGGCCAAGATAGCGCGAAACTATAACAATGCGTCCATATTTCACAGCGATGGGGCTCTTCAAATAGCACTTAAAAATAAGTTACAAGAAGTATTTATTCAAAAGATCCGCAAAAGCCGTCCTATGCCTATCATCAGACTGTACCTTTTTTCGTTCACGCTAGTCTCCCACTGTTAGAATCCGCAAACATCTACACCTTTATGCTAAAGATTTCGAGAGAATCTTCAGACTTACGACTTACGGACCGTGAAACTTTCAATTAATTGGGTTACCACTTAACATACTGAACGAATACCGCAGGGAAACCTCTTAATCGATTAATTCGCTTGAATAGCGTACTATTACCCCATCAATAGGCCTAATAGAAATTCGACAAAAAAGAAGAAAAAGAGAAATCACCGCCAAATATGTTCGGTATTCCCAGGTCATTGGATGTCCATTTGTGAATCTCCCATCCGCATCGATATATACCAGCTCCATCTATGGTCTTTCACCTGAAAAACCAATTGGTTTGTAGACCACGTTCCCTTTGAAACTATCCAATTGCGTATTCTACTGCTGTCGATTGTTTATTGCGCAATTGAATTGGTTTCTTTTAAACCTTTCGTTGAATCGTCGTCACACCCTGCATAGCATAGCAACATACACAACTTGCATAATATCAATGTACGTATCTCTCCCTCAAGGAAATCTACGATAGATACATTTCACTTTCCTTTCTTTTTACCAGAACATCAAAGACCCAACGTCAGATGTTCACACCTGAAAATGACTATATGCCTATCGGCTTGTCGATAATTGACAAAAAAAAAAACACTCTCACGAATGAAATACATGTAATTAGACGACGACTGAGACGACGACCACGAACAAAATGAACTAAAAATAGAAAAAAAATACAAAAAATTAACATATAAAACAGAGACTAACGACCTGCGGCAATCCGCACGTTTATTATCAACAAACAAACATTGGGAATTACAGAACAAATAGGTACCTATACCCTTCGTGGGTGGATATGGATAGCTTCCACAAAATTTACCTAAACATTTGTCATGTTCGAAAAATTCCAAAAAAAAAAAAACAAAATTTACATTTAAAAGTATAATGAAATAATTTATGGATCACTACTGGGAGAAATGCCAACAAACGCGCATGCGGTAAAAAAGAAAAAAACAACAACAACAAAAAGTTGTCAATTATCAGATCTATTTGGAATTAGTTTATGACGCTGCTCGAAGTAGGCTATTTGTTAAACTAAATTTCATTAGACTTAATTTTTATATAGATACATATTGGTTCTTATTTTTTTTTTTTTTTTTTTTTTTGTAGCTGAATGGGAAACACGTGCTTGGCGGTTTGATTGACAGAATTTTGTATTTTTTTTTAATCGTTTTTTTGGATTTGTCTTGCTATCTATCTAAGTAGTTCATTTTGTAGAGAATCTTTGACTCATTAATCTTGGCGCAGATGATTTAAAAACACGTGTTCCTTTTTTTTATTAAATTTTTTTGCAGTTTACAAAGTTTGAGAGGTTTAGTTGGGGTTTTTTTTTGTGAGACATTGCAAAACACGTGCCTTTAGTTTGTGCCATTTTATGCTTTACTTGTTACAGTCTAAGGTGTTAATTTTTGAATGCAAAGAAAGTACGATTGTTAAAAAAAATGTCAGACATCTATCATGATATATGTATATTTTCGAACGTTTAGATCCCTGTTGAAGCAATCTCACCTAACTAATCTAAATAGACTTCCGGGAGCAGTGAACAATGCAACTGGAATATAAGGTGGAATGGGGGGATAGTGTTGCTAGGTGCGAGAATTCTCTCACGCGTACTTTAGTATAGACCCCTGTTGCAGCTGTCAACCTCGACCAATTTTAACAAATGAGGTGGCAAAAGGGAAAGAATTCCCTTCGTTACAGCATTCTTTTTCTCTTGACAACGTATTATTTGTGGAAATTATTTAAGCGTGAGAGCCAACGAACGGCCCTGCGATTGCGAAATATTATTTATGATGCATTTTTTGCTAACGGGTGATCCAAGTAGAGATACTTTTTTCAATAGCCTTTTTTGACAGATCACGTGTGAGTCGTGTCATGCTGTCATGTTATTTTTGTTTAGTATTGTTTGGCATTTCATAATGGAAAGACTTACGCGTGAACAACGTTTACAAATTGTTCAACTTTATTATGAAAATTCACGTTCTGTGAGGAATGTGTTTCGTGCACTTCGCTCAATTTATGGTCAACATACTCGGCCTACTGAGCGTACTATTCGCAACACCATCACCCATTTTGAGACCCAGCATTCATTATTGGATAATATTCGACCGAATAGACCACGTCCAGCACGCTGTGAAGAAAATATAGCGGCCGTAGTTGAGAGTGTACACGAAGACCGTAGAGCAACTCGGACTGACGTCCGGCCCATTTCTGGCTCAATGGGTATGCAAACAAACAAAATTGCCGCATTTGGGACGAAGAGCAACCTGAAGAGATTGAAGAACTGCCACTTCATCCAGAAAAAACAACGGTTTGGTGTGGTTTGTGGGCCGGTGGAATCATCGGTCCATAATTCTTTAAAAATTATGCCGGTGCGAACGTAACCGTCAATGGCGACCGTTATCGTACCATGATAACCGACTATTTGATGCCTGAAATTCAAGCTCGTGATCTCGGCGACATTTGGTTTCAGCAAGACGGCGCCACTTCCCACATATCGCATCAATCAATGGACTTATTGAGAGAACATTTCGGTGAGCACATAATTTCAAGATCGTGTGATATCACACCGTTAGACTTTTTCCTGTGGGGATATGTAAAGTCAAAAGCTTATGCCGACAAACCCGCTTCGATTCAGGCCTTGGAGGAAAACATCACGCGTGTCATTCGCCAGTTACCAGTCGAAATGCTCGAACGAGTGATCGAAAATTGGACTCAACGGATGGACCATCTGCGACGTAGCAACGGCCAACATTTGATAGACATAATCTCAAAAAATAAATGCCAAAGAATGTTCTTTCAAGTGATAATAAACATTCTCCATTAAATTGGAATTTTCTGTGTTTTTTTCTTTAAAAAAGTAGGGAACCTCGAAATGGATCACCCTGTAGTACTGGCTCGAACTAGAAAAAAAATATATAAGAAGTAAGAAGATTTTATTTCAAAGTAAGATCACAGTCTGTCGGATCCTACTATACTACACTTTGATCCTTATGGTTCATCTTATGTGATACTCATGAATGGGGTATTAAATGGAATTTATTAACCGCATCCTTGAGATGTATTTCCCCCTTAAGGTTACCCAACGCTGTCTAAAACATCCTAATGTCCTCAGAAACCTGTTAAGATTGGAGATTGAGACATCGAGAAGTTCGTAAATATCTTGGATGGAGTAGTTTCCGAATGAATACAGAATATCTTGAATATTCAAAAGTACCTTTTTTTTCTGTCAAAATCTGTCAAGAATAAAATTGCTAAGAACTACGAAACTCTTTCTCAAAAGACCCAAACCCGCCAGTAGGTAATTCACTAAATACTAGCTGGTACCCCTCAGGGCACTTCTCTGTCACCCATTCTTTTATTTCTTGTTATATGATTTTATGAGTTTTTTTTTAAACACTGCCAAATACTATTCACTACCAGTGACAACACAGCAACTCTGAGAGTTTCTTTAAGTAATTTTCACAGCTTTGTTGAGAAGGTCATTCTCATGAAAATATTCGGCCGCCCCAAAGAGAGAACCCTATGAACAAGCTACGGAAAAATAGGGAGGCCTAAAACCTTCTAGCTCACACAAATGTATCAGCACCTGTATTTGACTGGTCTTAGTAAGGTAGTGATACGAAACTGAGCACCCCATATTTTGATAGTTTAAACCGGAGTAGTTATGTAGTTATTTTAGGAGGCTTATGATCTCTAAAATCCTGATATTAACCTCGTCAAATAAAGGAAATGAAAAGAGTACCTTTATGGAAAGCTAAAAAATGATTGATATTAAGTTCTTAGAGAAAATGGTGGGTTGCAGAGGCTAAGTGTGTTAAAATGCTAAGCGAGGGGTCGCAGTTTCAAATCTACCCCGTACCACCTAAACGTACTTATTCACTGCTCCACCCCTTCTGAAGGTTTGAGAAACATCCAAGAGTAAGACGGGTCAAGAGAATCTTTTCAACTGTAGAATCAGCATTAAACTGCAGGTCCCCTTTAATTTGTGTTAAAAAATATATCTTCGCATCGACAATGGTTGGAGAAGCTATATTTTAAATACAAACGTTTGGTCCACTTTCAACAAAAGTCCAAACTATTTAAAAGATCTCTTCCAATCACCAAGTTCCAACTCGCCGATTAGTCTACTCAAAGTCCCACCTGTGCATTACAAATTCCTTCCACCTACACAGCTACAGCACCACTGATCTACACCCGCCGGCCGACTATCTGATCTTGTCGACTTCGTGAAACCATTTCATTTTAACCTTGAACTTGAAACTTCACTTTCCACAACTGCATAACAAGCACGTCCCATACCAACTAGAGTCCATAGCTGTGACGCCATCGCCTACACCATTAATCATTCCATCTAAATCGCCTCAAGAGTCAACGCTCGCTAGAGTTCCATTAGTTATTCTTTTTCTCATTTCACAGATGGAACTCGAAGCATTCATCCATTAATCAGTGGAACTTTCCCACGCCCCATCTGCCCAGCTACCACTTTCAATTTGATCGCAGATTGTTGCATTTAACGAGTTCGTGTGTGATTTTAACACTTCAAAGCTTAAAATCAAAGACAATTAATCTCACATCAACTGTTTCTGATGGAGGTTGCCGATACGTCAAATCGTCGACAATGACACTAGGTTCGGCAGGGCTAACCGAAAAAAAATTTATATGATTGTTTGTAAGGTCAACTGGCCGGTGAGGCACAGAAAACTACCTTGACTACGTATTTGTATTGCGTCGATAGTGAGCAAGTAATTAATTGGTTAATCAATTGGTTGCTGACTTGACGATTGGGGGTTTGACTTGTATTTCTAAATTTAAATTTAACAAGCTGCTAACCTCTGAGTGCACGTGTTTTACTTTATGAAAACTTATTGCGCTCGGGGGAGTTGTTCGCGGTGTAGAGTTGCCGCCGTTAAATGGCAAGCTTCTGATTGAATCAATTACGGATTAGAATCGCTAAAGCATGAGAATGTTTAATGATGGTGCGCCAGCAGCGTCCAGGCGGCATGAAGTCATTGCTTATTTTCTGATCCTCTTCATGGTGAGCTTCACCTGCAAATGGTCTGGTCTGAGACATAGAAAATGGTAATGAGGCTGTGGCGTCTTTAATTGTGAAGCGCGAGTACGGGGTATATGTTGTGCAATTCAAATTAAATATGAAGTTTAGCAAATAATATGTTGATGGGGGAAAGATTTATACAAAAATGGTTATGCTAATCTAAGATTTGTGATTATTTAAAAAATTATGAGTTGTTTGCTGTGGTTGCGTGATGACCTTACAAAACGTTAAACTAAAGAAGATAATATTTCATTGCATTTTTAATTATTTAAACAATGATCTTCGGGTTTTTTTCTATACAAATATTTCAAGACATCATTTATCATAAATAATTCGCTCCTGGTCATCGTCAAAGTTTATTTTCAACTACCGACGATTGTATGGAGGCGATATTTTTCACTATGCGCACACGCAAATCAAGGTCCATGTATCAAACGCACACAAAATGTGCGCTAACATAGTTTGATGTGCGATATGAATAAAAACTTGGATTTTGATGTGCGTTTACAAAATGATTGATGTCAAAATAATTTAAAATAAATTAAGACAATAAATTGGGTGTCAAACGGTTATTTTATTTTAAAGCAGATGTGCTCTTAAAAACGTCACATAACTTGATTTAGAGCAGAAAGGTGCAGGGCTATTTTGTAAAACAATTTTTTTAATACAAGAAATAGTCGTCCTTGAGGAGATTTGTTTTTTTTTTCACAACTTGTGAAAGTAAAAGAGTTAGTCTGAAACTTACCATTCAAAACGTCATTGCTTGTTACATCCATTGAAACAGTTAAAAGTACATTTTACCTTGCTGAATAAGTTACAAAGGCTTTTTCGAAAAAGAAATAAACTCCACAATAACAAACAATGGGTAGGCTTCAAGGTCCTTACTAGTTGATGCTGAAGGCAATTGAAATGAACAAAAGGGTGAAATCCATTCATATATACGACTGGCATATATTTCCTTTTAATGAACATTAGTTCTTGAGAAGTAAGTAAGTAAGTAAGTTTTATTTCGTTTATAATTTACAATTTGTTATAGCACAATTTACATAATTTAAATACAGAGATATGACAAATTCATGTCTTTCTACTGGAAAAATGTTTATTAGAGAACAAAATAAATAAATAGAATTAGAAAAGAAAAATGTTTGTTTTGAGGAAAACAACGACTAAAACCTCAAATTTAATAAAAAAAAAAAAAAAAAAAAAAAAAATAAATAAATAAAATAAAATAAATAAATAAATAAATAATAATAAATATATGTATGCATGTATATAAATAATAAGATAAATAAAATATTAACAAAAAGCTGAATATTGCGTTAGTTAATATCAGTGAAGTGTATGATGTTCAATATTTAATTGATTGATAAGAGGATTTTCAGGGATATCACATCTGGTCTTAAATTTGTCGATTAGTTTGCGAATTCTGAAGGAGATCATTTCAACATTTGCTCTTGCGTGTACATCTAGCGTAGAGTGATGCCATGGGAGACTAAGCATCATTTTTAATAATTTGTTCTGTGCGATTTGCAACTTTTTAATGTGACATTCGGCACAATGTCCCCAAACCGGGCAGCCGTACAATAAGATGGCTTGAAAAATTGTTTTATGAATTAATATTTTGTTTTCATTTGAAAGTAATGATTTCCTATTTATAAATGGATACAATATTTTTATGCCAATATTTATTTTGTTAAGTGTTTGCGTAGTGTGTTCTTTAAACGTCAGTTTTGAATCAAGATGTACACCCAAGTATTTTACAGAAGGCTTCCACGCAATTGAATACCCATTGACAAGCAATTGGTTTGCTGGAAGAAAACAAGAACTTCTTTTTCGAGTGAAAAAGATAGCTTGTGTTTTTTCAGCATTCAGTTTTATTTTCCACTTTGTGTAGTAGTTTTGCAGTACTTCGATCGCATTTTTAAGATTCGTCTCGATATTTAGACTGAACTCATGCGATGAAATTATAGCCGTGTCATCGGCATATATTGCTGCTTCACATTGAAAGAGCTGAGGAAAGTCGGAAGTGTACAGATTGTAAAGAACTGGCCCAAGAACTGAGCCCTGGGGCACACCAGCGTAAAAGTTTATTACATTTGATACACTACCATTCACATGCACAATAAAACGACGATTTGATACGAAACTTTGGATGATTTTACAGAGGAACGAAGGGAAATTTAGGTTTATCATTTTGTATATAAGTCCATTGTGCCACACAGAATCAAAAGCTTTTTCAATATCTAGTAGGATCATACCAGTTGATCTTCCTATTGCACGGTTAGTTTTTACAATATTGCACAATCTTAAAACTTGGTGGGAGGTACCATGACCACGCCTAAAACCAAACTGTTCATCGGGATACAGTTTATGATCCTCGATAATCTTTATCATTTTTTCTTTTAGGATTTTTTCGTAAATTTTACTAACACAACTAAGTAAACTTATAGGTCTGTAGCTTTGAGGTTTATCAAGAGGCTTTCCCGCTTTTTGTATTGGGACTACCTTTGCCAGTTTCCATCCATCAGGAAAGTACTGCGTTTTAAGGCAGACATTTATAATAAACGTCAAAACTTTGATTCCCTCCTTAGGTAATTTTTTAATATATATATTTTTGATATTATCCAATCCACCTGTTTTTTTAATCTGCAAGTTATCTACATGGTATTTTATATCTGTTTCCGATACAAATTCTTCCGAGGGAGTTTCAGGATTATTTGCACTAAAAGCCTGTATAGCATTTTGGACAAGTGTTTCAGTGCTTGCATCTCCTAAATGTTGCGACACTGCATGATTTTCTGAGAAATTTGAGGCAAGTGATTCCGCTTTCTCACTGTCTGTATACAAGGTAGTCAAACCATTTTTGAGACAAGGTATTTGTCTGTTTTTATTTTTAACAATTTTAACAATGTTCCAAAAGGGCTTTGCAGACTTATCTAGTGAACGTAATTTATTGTTCCATTCTGCGTTTCGTAAAGCTTGAATACTTTTATTTATTAATTTGTTAGTTTTTGACATTTGTATTCGGAAAATAGGTTGTCGGTATCTCTGCCAGTTTCTTCTGTGCATATTCCTTATTCTGATAAGTTCTAAGATGTGAGTTGGTAATTTTATACATTTAGATTTTATCGGAACTTTGGGAATACAATTATTAGCTGAATTAACAATATGCTCAGAAAATGTATGAATTAGGTCGTCAACATCGTGGTTACTTGAGATATTATCTATAACTGTGGGAATTGTTCTAAGGTTTCTCATTACTTCGGTTCGATAACTCGACCAGTTAGCATTTTTCAAGTCTTGATAATATTGCACTTTTTCGACACCCGACCGGAGAATATTACAAAAGACAGGATTGTGGTCAGAGCTAAGCTCGTTAACAGCAATAGGCTGGGATATAAGACTTGACACATTAGATACAAATAAATCGATAACGGAGGAACTACCACGAGAACTCGCTGGAACATATGTCGGACTGGGCGGATACATAATGGACATTGGCAACATAACAGAAAGTTCGGACAAGACATTTCCCCAAGAATTAGCTCTAATGCAACCCCAATCCCTGTGTCTGCAATTAAAATCACCTCCTATTAAGAAGGCACAATTAATGCTAAACATTTTTCTCAGGTCATTTTTAAATCGTTGCCTTTTTTCAACTGGTGATAAGCCTCCTGTAATTTTCCCTGGGAAATAAACACAATATATCCTAACTTTTCTTAAGTTACTTAATGTTATTTCAACTCCTATGTTCTCTACATAATTAGTTTGTATGCAAGGCAAAAGCTCATGTTGCAATGATCTCCTAATCAAAATAGCAACACCTCCACCTCTTTTATTTTTCCTATCTACCCTATAGCATTTATAAGACGAATTAGAAATTCGATCTTTAGATGTAAGCCACGTTTCACTGACTAATGCGATATCAACTTTATTATTAGTTAAAAAGCTTAAGAATTCAATATATTTTTTATGAATGCCTCTGGCATTCCATGTTACAATGTTTATATTGTTATTATTAAAATTACTTAGCATTATTATACAAAAACTTAGTCGCTAATTGTGCTATAGCATAAAATTGTTCTACTCTAGTTTTACATGTACTAAGCTTGGTGACCATCTCCAATACAAGCGAATTCATTTCGTCTATGGAGAACAACTCTCCACTGTTGCTGGTTGCTGCGGCTTTGATGGTGTTTGTGCAGGTTGTTGCAGCAGCTGAAGCATACTCTCTCTCCCAAGTTTTCGTTGTAGAGTTGCTGGTATTTCTTGCTTCTCTATCTGAATGTTTCGTTCCGGTGCGTGTTGGTAGCGCAGGAAAATCGTTCATAGACAGCAACGAAATACGGTTGTTGTTGTTATTGTTATTGTTATTAGAGCTCGGCATCGGCATTGAGCGAGGGCGATTGATTTTACTTACTATTTTTTGTTTCATTTCAATATATTTATTTCGGCTGACGCATGCGCTGTCTGTAGACTTGTGATTTCCCTTGCAATTAGCGCACTTGTGCATATCAGAGTTATTACAGTCAACAGTCTTGTGATGACCTGCGCAGATTGAACAATATGTCTTAACATTGCAATTTCTTTCACCGTGGCCAAACATTTGGCAGTTACGACACTGGGTCAATCTGTTGTTTTGTTTACGCTTATAGCTCCAGTTAATTTGAGTGTGAAAGATGGAACGAATATTCTTTTTTAACTCATTAAGTTTTATAGAGCCATTTTCAAGTGAAACTATGTAAAACGTATCGGTGTAATATTGAAATTTTTTTGTAACCATTTTTACTTCCAAACATTTAAGCCCAAGTCTTAGTAGTTCACTTTTTAATTTATTTACTTCGTATGCACCAAGGCCAAACAAAACTATTTTGAAAGCTTTGTCGCTTTTATTGTCATGGGTAAAAAATTGGCAATTTTCTAATTTTAATTTATTGAGCACAGAAGAAGGGAAAATATGTCGCATAACGAACATAAATCGCTACAAGATGCTACCAACTTGTTGCGATAAGATTTTCATATTTAATCCAATCAATGGCCCCCAAACGAATTAAAAACATAAAAATAGCAGCGATAAGTGACCACAACCATTCCCAGTTCCCATCTTCTTTCACCCGAACAAAGATAAGAGAGCGAGCACACGGTCTCGCTCGCACAAGTTCAACCTACAAGTCAATTTTAAACGTCACTCACTGATATGAGCTCCATGAGCACACGACCACAGTGTTCGTGTATTCAAGTTGAAACTTTTGTGGGAATATAATTTGCGTTGCAACTATAATTTGTGTTTAACCCCTAACTCCGCCATCATAGAATCAGAGAAACTGAATTATCAAACCAAGCAACAAAGTTTTCGCAAAACTTTTAATAGCATCCAAATAATTACTTACGCACAACACCCCACCACACCACACCACACGCAAGGTGAAGGTCGATATTGAGAAGAGGTTATTTGCCCGAAACCTGGATGGTCGATCCATCTTCTCCGAGTTGGGTAAACATCAGGGAATGCAAAACAAAGTTCTTTCGCATGCAGGTAGCATGAGTTCCAAACAGTTTTTCTTCTCTGCCTGCCTTTGAGATAGTTGACGATGAAATTTCTTCACAGGAGTGAGAGTGACAACACAAAGATATACATATAATTATGTCTGATAAGTTGGAAAAACACCCGCACAGCATTATTCACCCGAAGGCAGATGAATTTTAATAGGCGCAGCCAACAGGATGCGCATAAAATGCTAACGCAGAGAAAGAACCCACCAAGGGGAGGCCTTGATGTCACGTCCAATAAATCTCGACCATGGAAGACACAGGAGACCAGACAAAAACAAACAAGTTATGTATTTGCTGTTCTTCTAGCCCAAAGGATATTCCACGGAGACAGTCAAAGGCAAGCAATTTTTTGGTTATAAAGAACAAAAAAGGAAGAAAAAAGGAAATCGTTTAACAGTGCGACCTAACCCATATCAAAGTAATTTAGTAAACTTTTGAATATTTATTTTGGGCAGGAGTGCATTCTTGCGAAATGCTTTTTGGCCCACGTCGCTGAGTTTCTAAACGCGTTAAACATTAATGTACCTTTTTTTTTTTTTAAAAAAAGTAAATATTAATGGATAGGACCTGTAGATAGATGAAGTCTCATGGGAAATTAATGGGCATTGCTGTGACTCTCCTCCTAAGGCGGTAGATTTGTCACCTTTCGTTAAATGTTAGTATGGAGAAAGTATATATTTGAAAAATTCCCCAAGGAAATTGAAGGAAAATATCATGAAGAGTAGAGTCTGCTTACCCTAAAGGGGGTTCTTTCAAGCCCGACAAAACTTTAAAATATTGACAAAAAAGTACATGAATGAATGTTGGAAATATTTGTAGGCATATGGCTGGTCTTGACCAATCCATAGGTTTGCTAAGATTAGGAGGGCTGTTTTGCACCAAGTTCCAAGGCTCATTGTGACGACCCCAGCTGATCAGAGCCGAACATGGCCAGTTCTTTCGCTTTTTATTCCCTTCCACTTACACATATCTGGGAACGCAACAGAGACGGGCTGTGTAATGAGGAATAGTCCTGAGTGCCAAGCTGAGTCTCAGTTTTTGTGGATATAGTAACTCTGCAACTTTTTTAAAAAACCCACTTGGCCTTTAGATCGAAGATTTCAATTAGGCTTGAGTGGCCGAAATAGCCAGCCTTTAAATTTTATTTTCGCATATTCTGAGAGGGCCTGCCACTTTCTTTGTGAAGAGTTCAATGGGTCCAATAGTTGTGGATGCAATTGAACTTAGAATGGGTCTGTTGTTAAGCAATTCCTTGACAAGTGAAAAGGTTAACGTTTTAAAGTTAAGGTTGTTCAATGTACTTTAAATATTGTGCTCTTGCTTCTTTGCCCTCAATACTAATTCGATGAAAGAGCGTATTTTCTTTCAGAACTCTTTGCTGGCCAAATTTTCAGAACTAATTTCACCTCTGTGTGGATTTAACTTTAGATTCGTAGATCTTGTGATATTCCCTTCCCTTGCTTAAACTTCTTAAACTTGTAAACTTCTGAAGGCATTTTAGTATTTTACAAGCAGAAGGTTCCTGCAAAAAGAGCATTTTTCGCCTCCTTTGCATTTCCTTGTAGGAAACAGAAGAGATCAAGTTTGTGTTTGAGTAAATGTGTTACAGTCACATTACATCATACAAGAGTCACTTTGGTAAAGGCTTGTCGGTGGCGCAAATGCTTAAAACAAGCCGATGTGTGTGTGAATATTGGTTCACTGGAAACATATTTCTTGGGCAAACCAATCAAATAATTGTTTCATGACTATATAAATGCCTCTTCAAATGCAAATATCTCTTTCCACGTTTTTAACTCGACGAGAACAGCAGATAGCTCGGTAGCAAGACATTTTTGATAAGACTCCACAGTTTTAACGATTTTTATAACCTTCTTTGCCAATTTCAAACCAAGCATGCCTGAAGAGCTCCGAGAGAAAATGTTTCTAATGTATATACGTTGTGCTATTATGATGTGGAATTTGGTTTCCATAACTTTCCAGTGGTGGACTGATGGAGGGGATTGATGCCCTTGATCCCCCACCATATCTACGTCACTGATGTCAGCACCTGGGGTGTTCGTTGGCGTTCTGCGTCTGGTTGTCATTTCCGAGGTTAAACTTGTCTCCCTTAAAACTAAAAGCTTTGTGACGTGGTCGGAAATTTACCCCCAACTCGCAGGCCGGTAATTCCAGTGTCAGTAAACCACTTCTGGGATGCCTATGAACCCAGGCTAGTTCTGAAAATTCCTTACTGACTTAGATACAAATACATATGTCAAAATTGCTCACGTAAGGTATCTGCCATCATGACCACTGTCGCGGCCGTTGATCCAATCTAGTGAAATCATCCGCCGTATATCTTCTTTTTGAGGTGCTTATGTAGAATATTTGAGACTGAGATTATTTTTTTCCCCTTCAACAATCGCCCTTAAAAGTTTAGCCAAACACTCCTATTGAAATATAATGTTTCATTTTCTCAAAACAATTAACCAACAAATTTAGGTATTTTAGTGTTTGGGCAAAAAAAAAGTCCTTTAATTGACAAGAAACATTTGGTCAACCTAATTTGTTATATTTCAAGTTTTGAGGAATATTGTCGCCAAAAACAGCCCCAAAATTTGGCCGTGCCAACAACTTTTTTCCATCTATGATTATTAGTCGAGAGTTTTTTAGGGAAGCAAAGGTAAAAACTTACTTTAATATCAAAACCTCGCACAAATTGACTAAGTTCAAGGTTAACTCCGCATAATTAAAAAGTGCTTTCACTCATCGCAAAATTTAAATATTTTATCTCTTCCGCCGGCAGTCAAATACTACTTCAAAGGCTCTCCATATGCCCCTTTACGGATGTTGACTTCAAAGACTTGTTCCATAACATTTTCCAACCTAAGCCTTCATGTCGTGTTTTGCACCAAAAAAGAATCTTAACATAATTAGGTAGCCAGCCATTAGTTAGCACTTAACACTCGCTCTGCTTTGACGCTAATGTTGCCAGATTTACGATAAGCTGTCCAAAGAACAACAAATTAGTAAATACCACTTCAAGGTCAACGAAAACTGCTCTATCATTTTTCAATTTTAATTGTAGCCGAAAAGATGTTCACGAAAATATTTACGTTCGCGGGAACAATTGTATAAAAGCCACACGCCGCCATTCAAAACACAAAACACAAAAAAAAAATGAAAACCAAAACACAAAATTCAATTCGCCTCGCAACACTGCCATTGACCACGAAATCGACCAAATCGTTGCCAGAAGAAAGAGCTGGAAAAACAAAAAAATAAATGCCTTGCCTTTCATGGATGAGTTAACTCACGTGCTGCCAGGTAACACAATTTTTGGCTTTGATTTCCTCCTATACCTAGCCTAACCTTAGCTATCCCACCATATCAACAACGGTTCTTCTGGTGAATAGTTACTTCACCAAATTGCCGGCGCACTTACATCACGTATAGACGTAGCGAAATGTGTTCTCCACGATTCGGTGAACGCAGAGCGCGCACAAAAAAGATGGCAATAGATGGCACTGTGCTAAGCACTAATTAATCAAAGAAACGAAATAACAAAATTGCATAAGATAAACTTAAAAAAACCAAACAATTCAAGCTCTGCGTTAATTATTGTGCAGTAATTATGGTTAAAAGAGGAAGTTGCGTGTTATAATTGTGTAAAAAAATGGAATGGAAAATCAGAGTTGGCACCACTTTTAATCGTTTCGTTTCACAGCCCATTAATGGAGTACAATGCCCGAAATAGTTATGGGAGAAATGATATCAAGTTCTAAGATAGATTTTTGCTTTTCTTTAAGAAACAAATATCCGGAAGTACCTATAGAAGTACTTGTTATCCAACCTCTCTGTTCATCTGTCAGAAATATGAGAGCTTACGGCTCAGTGGGCATTAAGTCCAATATCACCATCAATAACATCAACAGCAACATACGACAATAAGAAGATCTACGCTGGAACAGCACGCTTGAAAGGAGACAAGCAACAACTCGAAGTCGCAAGTCTCGCGGACAAGTGGAAGAAACAGTGTAGTAATGTACGACCTAAGACGCACCAGACTGAGAAGAACAACGGGGCGCACTTACATAATCCATCCTCTCTGCGCGCAAAGCTGCTGGAGACCGGCTCTTGGGCATGCAACACTTGTGATCATTTTACCACAAGTGACAAGTAGACGACTTTCACTGACATTATTACGCCGCCGACAATGATGGTTATAAAGTGCAAAAACACAGAAAAACCTAACCCAGTTTCCCTTCGGACCAAACTGAAAAAATGAAAAAATGAAAAACAACAAAACACAAACAAGTTGTGCCTTCCAAAACCAGTTTGTGTTTTGGTCTCTTCTCCGTTGTTGTTTCGCTGTGATATAGGGTGCTCGAGGCCAATGGAAAAAAAAATAAATAAATAAATTGCAAAAAAAAAAGGAAGAAAAACAATAACAAGTTCAAAGGAAGCAGGATGGCAACGCAAATAGAAATGGAAAACATTCGGATACGGATTCGTCGGTTACATTTAAGCCATAAACAGTGGGTCCTCTGGTAATTTGACGAGGTTTACATGCGGAGAGTTCGACTTGTAGGCTTTCATTCGGGGGACTGATGCGATGCAAGGATGCAATTGTTTTTTTCTTTGCAGCTTAACGGGGTTTGTCTTTGGCTGACATGACTCAATCACATTTGTTTAACTATTTAAATCGCGAAAAATGAAATGGTTAATGGATTTCTCCTTACAGGCCGAGGCGGGATATTTAAAGGGTTTGAACGAAATGGGAAGCTTCTTTGCGGCTCAAAAGGAACACACTTTCGTCAAGGATTAAACGGCAATGAAAATATGTTCCTTTACTCCATTCCAGAGTCATGGAATATGTTTTGGGTGCGAAGGGCAACTTATTTAGTGGCCTAAAGGGTAAAATAATAAATAAAATCCACAAAAGAAATTTGATGGATCTGTCACATTTGATCACAGATTTTAGAGGACATATTATAAATTTTCTCCATCTGCTATTCCTCTATTAAAAATGACGGGAACTTGAATTTTCTGAACAAGTTTTTCAGCGATATATCCTTTTAAAAGAGTACTCGACAATAATGGCTCGAAACCCACACGTGAGTGATACTGGTGGTTAGCCTGGACCAATGCCTCTCTGGCAGTCCTCGGTAGGCTTGGATGCAGTCACGGAGAGTTTGAGAGTTCTGATCGCGGTTATCAATGAAGATAGCCGTTTTTTCTCCTAGATGCTAAAGAATTCAAAAGTACTTTGTCCGCCTTTGTCCTTAATAGCAACACGATTTCTTACTGGGAAGATTTGCATGTGTCTCCATATTCTACTTTAGAACCGTCCGCAAGGACAGTTAACACCATTCTCTGGATCAGAAGCTTGCAGAGAAAGGTTTATGGAATTTTAATTTGTGGACCAGCATCAAAATTTTAATATTTAGATCCAGGAGCGATTTTCAGAGTGCGATTTTTGCGATGTGGAATTCCGGAATTCCGATCCTTAATAGATAGAGCCTTTGGCAACGATTGCAAGAATGAGGATATGAAGATTATGAGCTAACTCTAGACCCTAAAAGTAACGAAAACGAGGAGCATCTTTTCATTTACAGTTACTGGGACTTAACAAATAATAAAATCACGTCGAATGCTTCCGTCGGGCATCACGGTAGGGCTCCTGTGGTACCAATTCCAGTTTTTCTTGCGAATTAGGCCTTACCTAGACCAGGCCATCATATCGTAAATGAAAATGGGACGAACCACGGCTGTATACGTCCAGAGAACGATTTTTGGTGGAAGTCCCTACAGCTAACACCTGCTCTTCGCACCTTCGCACTTTCAGTTAAGTGATGGATCTAGAGGGCTATGTACTTTGCACTAGAATATAAGGATAGACATTCATTGATGGTATTTTGGTTTTGGTGGTGAAAAGCATCAGTTGTCTGACCTATTTGGATTAACGTTCAGACCATACCATTCAGTCCAAACCCTTATCTTATCTAGGACTTATAACACAGCAACCATTGCCAATACTGGTCATCAACAGAATTTTGTTTTTTAAACCATAACCCCCAATTCCACTCTTGGGAAGTGCCTCTGTTTAGTGATTAAAAGATTATTACCTAGTTAAGCTTGAGTAGTCCTTATTTTAGCATGGAGACAAACCATCTGCATACGAAATCTTCTACACCAAACTTCATGAGATATTCTTGAGTAGATTCAATTATTCGTGTTCAGCACACATTATTGAAAGCCCCTTCTATGTCCAAGAAGGTAGTCAGGAAACTATATATATTTTCGGTAATATAAGACAAAAAGAGGTAAAACGCCAAACAAGTAAAAAGGCATTTCAATTCCAACAAAGTTCACGCACGGCAACTCTAGTTAACTGTCTTTGAATTCTTTCAATTGGCAAGGAATAGACTCCATAAAAAGGATTCTATACTACACGACCGTTCTCAAGACAAGATCTGACAAACGCAAAGAATCGACCAAGTTTGCGGATCTTGGAAGTCCTGCTAGATCTTCACGTACCTGCCAAAAACTCAAACCTTGCTGTAGAAAACAGCTCCTAGATCTTTTAAGATGAGGTAATGGACAATGCCGGGAGTTTCAACTACCACAATCATTAAAGAGTTGACATTAAGTTAGAATATATTAAAGTCTTAGTAGATCCTCAAGTAAACGAATGAAATCTTGCTCTGAATTTATAGGATAATACTTTTTAATCAGCGGCAAACATAAGACATTGATAAATAACACGAAGAGCAAGTGACCAAGATGACTACCTTGAGGTACACGATAGGTAACATAAACTGCTGCCGAAAGCGTCAAACACGTGAAATCATGTTTGTCAACTAAATTATTGGATTTTACGCGGTCAAATGCATTAGCAAAGTCCTTTAAAATTACATCACATTGCAAAAGCTTCTCAAATTCTTTAAGGACATTAAGAGAAACGTGATTGATACTTTTAAGTGCGTCTACCAGAGACAAAGCCATGTTGAAATGAAGAGATAAATCTTTTTAATCGAGTTTTTACACAGCTTGGGGATAGTCCAAATTTTACCAACAGCCTATAATAAGTTCTGTCATACCCTGAACCAGATTTATAAATAGGCGTTTAAAAGGTATACTTCCAGACCTTCAATGAATGCCCAGTCTTCAGAGTTACATTAAACTCTGAACAAACACATTTTTAGTAAAATGATGGGGATGATATCTACAACTTGATTCCTCTTCCCTCTTATCGACGAGGCTATGCTCAGAATTATACCGTCCGCCTGCGGGGTTTTGCCGATTTGACCTCAAAAAATCTCTGCAGTCCTTCGGGTTTCGTATAACTTTGTCGCTTAGGTCAATATTTAAGTCTGCCTGCCTCTCTTTTGCGCTTGTATAGGAACGTCGATTGACATTGCCGGAGTTCGTAGTTTCCCTTCATTAAACATGGCAATACAAACGGAATTATTTTTCGAGATGGGTTCCTTTACGTGAAGGATTCCTCGGATTTCGGAACATCTAATTCGTTCAACTCCTGCTGTCATGTAAAGCATCTTCATCCCATCATTAAATTTTGAACTTCAGGGATTGAACCCACTTAAGTTGCCAACATTAAACATTGATTCATCACTAGAGACTATAGGTGTGGGACGATGCTGTTTTAATAGTCGCGGAGCTGCTAATACATATTACTATGAATCACCGCCCAACCGACCATTTAGTTGACTTCAAATTCAGTAAAATGCGTAGCAGAAAGTGGGGTCCCACAAGGCTGTATATGGAGTCCACTTCTTTTAATTGTATTAAGTAACCTACTTCGACGCTTTGTTGGATGTGTGTTTGTAGAAGTGAAAGTACTTCAGAGTATTCACAGATTTTATTCTTTGTTGTGACACAATTCTATTCAACCACCGCGAACGTTTGGAATTAAGGGAACATATAAAATGCTGCGAGAAATAAAAACCCCCATTCTAATGATTTCTTCTTTCTTCTCTTTTTTCTTATATCTCGAGCCCCGATTAGGGTTGTTAGGGAAATTATTTACAATTTCACATTCGCTCCCTATTTATAACATAAACTTTTTATCTATTCAAACTTCAAAGTCCGTCGTCGTCCGTCCGTTCACCCAAATTAGCATATGTATGTCTCACCTCATTAGGCATTGTCTTCCTCTTACTTCAACATAAAAACAAACAATATTTTAAAAACCCATAAAAGTCAATCTATGTCTAACAAATGTTTCTCTATTTTCTCCTTTCAGGTAAGTGCTTATGGCTATCATTCATCCGATAAACGAAATTGAACCGCACTCTGGTAAGAGATTAATCATCGTTGACCCCTGTTACTCTCCAAAAATTATGTGTAAACGTCGTAACGTTGAACTCATAAATTCTCATTAACCTCTCTGTGGTGGTTGGTAGTGCTGCTGCTGCTGCTTCTACTTCAGCT
This sequence comes from Ferdinandea cuprea, assembly GCA_963576555.1. Lineage (NCBI taxonomy): Eukaryota > Metazoa > Arthropoda > Insecta > Diptera > Syrphidae > Ferdinandea > Ferdinandea cuprea. The sequence goes on from OY754960.1 coordinate 8,825,913, forward strand.
GCACTAAGAGTGTGGCGACGCGCGGTTTGCCGTGTACCAGTATTTGAACCTCTACACATGGATCAAGGACAATTTACACTCTGGCAGCGCACTTATCTGCACCCATACACCACCGTGACAGATAATTACTATCTCCCGAGTGTGTGTGGGCGAAGGAAAATGTTATTGTTGTTCGAATCGTATCTGTGGCTGTTAGATGGGCCATAATGTTGTCATCGTTTTACAGCGGTAGTCGGTAGTCGGTAGTCGGTAGTCGGTAGTCCTATGTGGATCTTGGAAAGAGATAAATTTACAACCTTTAATGAGGAATTATTATGGGAGCTGGCGAATTTTGCCTGCGCTCTCCAACAAACGTATATTGCATAATAAATCATCCAACAGGTGTAAGATGATGGCCCATAAAAGCCACCGGAAAGTGGGATAAGATGAAGTCTCTAAAAAAAAACAAAAATTGAAAGGACAAAGGCCGCTCTCAAAAGGTCCTTTTTGCTAGTGGTTGTTGTGTGCACGTAATGAAATTTAGCCACCCCTGCCTCTTACCTTTCGCTTATTCTCCTGGGTGCAATAAATTATGCCTGAGTGCTAGCCGCCGCTCTACTATCGCTGCTCATAATGGACATCTCATATTCACTTTGTTTCGGTGAAGCGGTGCTGCTTTTTTTTTTTCTTTATTCCATTTCATTCTCTTCTTCTGCTTGTTCTTCTTCTTAGCCATCTGGAGACAGGAAAACAATTTTGTGGTCCTTTTTAATAGTTCGAAAGGGATTTTGCATAGAGTTGGCTGAGGGGGGGGGGGGGACTGCGCGCGGTGCACGCGGAGGTTCAATGAAATTATTTTAATGGAGTCGGTATTAAAATTGTTTTGGCGTGACTTTTATTTGGTTTTCTCTGTATTTTGTGCGGGTCTTTCTTTTTGATAGAATTTAGTTTAAAGTGCTGTTTTATGTGAAATGAGCTGACAAGAATGAGCGAGCGAGCAAGAGAGAGAGAGAGGGAATGAGGAAATACTGCTTTATAACTTTTTTTATGAAGTGACCCTAAAGTTTTTAATATTTCTTGAGGGGCTATTAGTCTGTGAATTTGTATATGTCCACAAGAAGAAAGAATAGGCGACGGTGGTGGGGAGAGATTGAGGAAAATTTGTCATTTAGCGCTTGGAGAAAAAACGTACTTTGGGAAAATGTGTCCACAAAGAGAAACGTCACAGCAGAAAAGTTTTGTAGCGTTAATTTTATTAAGTTGAATGGGGAATTTCGAGGAATGAACATTTGTCCTCGTAATTGGCGATGGCGGTGCGGGAGGGAGAACTTGGCTTGGAAGACGATCAATCATTTAGTCAAAACCCCAGAGATGTGGTGAGGATAGGACAAGGACAAGGAATCAATGAAATGTTTGAATAGAATAATTTCGAAACCAGGAAAAGTCTGAGATTTTTTTCGTGGACGGATGTTCAATAAACTTGAATTTTAATCAAAGAATTGAAAAGAATTTTGTCAGACAAGCATATTTCTAAAGTTGGGAACAGAATTTCGTTATCATTCAAGAGCACAATAGTTTTTATGATCGTTGAGGCGGTCTATGTTAGTCATTTGAGATTGTTCATTGGCGATATTAGGCAATTCCTTTGAGCTACTCTCACTTTTCAATAGAGTTTGCGACTCCAGACGTTCTGTTTCACAAGATAAATCTTGATATTTTAAGGAAGAAATTGGCTTACCCAGAAAGATTTTGACGACTCCGCTATCCTAAATACCTTCCGAGCCCTTTAAAAAACCATTTCCTACACCAAACATCGGCCTCAGTTAAACACCCGATTACCATTACCTCTAGAGAACTCTGGGAGGAAGGTTGCGGTTGTGCGGTTGTGTTTTTTTTTCTGGTGGACTGAACTTAGTGTCTCTTTCCATGGAATTATTGCAGTCTGCAGGCGGCGGTTATGATGGTAGACGAAGCTTTGTCGTGGCTTTAGAGAAACGTCAGATCAGTTCGAATTCTCTCGGACAACCAAGCTGCTTTCAGTTTCATTGAACTCTATGCTCGCTCTAGACTGTCAATCCCTTGTGGAGATCGCGAAGCATTGTCCAGCTACAAAACCGATTGTCGAAAGCTATAATTGAAACGCTCTAAGTGTTTGATATCTCAAAAATATTGTTCAGACTGCCTCAGCCAAGTATGCAACTCAACCAATTTCTAAAGACCCTTCAATAGCTCCTACTCGTTGTGGTTGTAAAATTGACCTTATTTTGATTTCACTGTGGCAGCCTAATTGAACCCAACGATTTGATAAGAGCTTTTATTAAATCCAAAGAAGTTTCATATATCGCGCTTTCTCTCTCTCTCTCTCACTCTTTGTTAAAACTCCGAAATTTTAGATACTGCCACTTCAGTAGCTTTAAAAGGATTGAATGCATTTTTTGACTTTAAGTGACTTCAATGATTCGAGCTATAGAAAAGTCTTAAAAACTTAAAGGAATTAAAAGGATATCTGCCAATCCAGTGGTCTTTGAGGGATTGAACGACTTCAGTGACTTTTAATGGCTTCAAATAATTGACTTCAATGTGACTTCAATGACTCGAGCTGTGAAAAAAGTTAAAAGATTTAAAATAATTAAAAGGATACCTGCCAATCCAGTGGTCTTTGAAGGATTGAACAGCTTCAGTGACTTTAATTGAATTCAAATAATTGACTTCAATGTGACTTCAATGACTCGAGCTGTGGAAAAAGTTAAAAGATTTAAAATAATTAAAAGGATACCTGCCAATCCAGTAGTCTTCAAAGGATTGAACAGCTTCAGTGACTTTAAATGAATTCAAATAATTAACTTTAATGTGACTTCAATGACTCGAGCTGTGGAAAAGGTTAAAAGATTTAAAATAATTAAAAGGATACCTGCCAATCCAGTGGTCTTCAAAGGATTGAACGGCTTCAGTGACTTTTAATAAGTTCAAATAATTCACTTAAATGTGACTTTAATGACTCGAGCTTTAGAAAAGTCTTAAAAACTTAAAACAATTAAAAGGATACCTGCCAATCCAGTGGTCCTTAAAGGATTGTACGACTTCAGTGACTTTTAATGGCTTCAAATAATTGACTTCAATGACTCGAGCTGAGAAAAAGGTTAAAAGACTTCAAAGAATTAAAAGTATACATACTAATCCAGTAGTCTTTAAAGGATTGAACAGCTTCAGTGACTTTAAATGAATTCAAATAATTGACTTCAATGTGACTTCAATGACTCGAGCTGTGGAAAAGGTTAAAAGATTTAAAATAATTAAAAGGATACCTGCCAATCCAGTGGTCTTCAAAGGATTGAACGGCTTCAGTGACTTTTAATGAGTTTAAATAATTCACTTAAATGTGACTTCAATAACTCGAGCTAATTAAAAGTCTTAAAAACTTAAAACAATTAAAAGGATACCTGTCAATCCAGTGGTCTTTAAAGGATTGTATGACTTCAGTGACTTTTAATGGCTTCAAATAATTGACTTCAATGACTCGAGCTATGGAAGAGGTTAAAAGACTTCAAAGAATTAAAAGTATTCATACCAATCCAGTAGTCTTCAAGGATTGAACAGCTTCAGTGACTTTAAATGAATTCAAATAAATCACTTCAATGTGACTTCAATGACTCGAGCTATAGAAGAGATTCAAAAACTGGGAGGAATTGATTGTGCTAGTGACTTAATAAGTGCTGAGCAGTAAAGATATCTTTCAAACTTTACATTCACAAAAATGAATGCGTCCACGTAATCACGGCTAAAAAATGATCATAATAAGTCTAAATGAATGCATTCTTCAACGATTGTATTCTTTCAGAGTGCCGCTCACCAATTATTGCTAAACATTAATGGCAGCGCCTTACAACTTTGGGCTATAAAACCCTCCATTGCCTTTTACTAACGAATACGGAAATAGACCCAAAACGTAGGAAGTTCAAACATAGAATGTTTTTGTTTATTTTATTTTGTCGCCCACTTTAAATACATCCACATTCCTAAGATGTTTATTGAAAGGACAGTTTAGAATGGAACATTCACTTTCACACATTTCTTATATGAATTGCAAATTTCATCACGACCCTCGTTATGGGTGATTTCCCAAAATAATAACTCTCATTTTGTAGTATGCAACAAACCTCCTCAGGGTTCTAGTGAAAACACAATTATTTCTAGTGACAAGCCACACGTATATACCGTACCTACTTGTCACCTCGAAGTCATTTAAAAAAAAAAAAAAAGAGTTGTGCAAAAATGCGAACTTACCCCTACCATTGGGCATTCATTTAGGGACCAAGAGGCCTTCTCGTGACATGAAAGGTGAGCTGTATATTCCATCGTTCATTGGTTCATGCTCTTAGAATAATTGCTACATTCCTAGATTCAAATGAAAGGGTGAACCAGCAGAAAAGAGAACGCACCCCTCCAATTGTAAATGTTAACTATATAAATGTATACTATATAACCAGTGTGCCACTTGGCCTGACGCTCACCCGCAATGTCAAAACACGTACTCGTAAGTCAACACAACAAGATATACACACAACAAAGAGGCCAGAGATCCTCTTCGCAAAAAAAAGGAAAGGAGAAAACTGTCATCAGGTCGTCCAAAGAGAGGACAAAGACAATGTATATGGCTATGGCTATGGATTTACTATATAGTCTTGTCATCCACCCCCACTGTTCTTGCCGTAAAACCGTGAGGCGGTGAAGTATTCTCATGTTGTAAAATTCGAATAAACCCCCATCATCGTTGCAGTGAGGTAAAACGGGAGGGAAAAAATATATCACTAAAAAGGACGAAGGAAAAGAACGAAGAGCGCAAAATGAATATAGAATCATGAGAAGCGAAGCAGGATTTTTCAACTCCTCAGCCACCCCTAAACTAAACTAACCCTAAAGGTGGTCAGGGACGTTTTTCCTTTAGATGTAAATGCAAATAAAACCTGGTGCTATGTCGAGGAGGGTTTTGGTTCTAGATAAACACAATTCCACTCAAATTTTCACGTAGCGCGGCGGAGCTTTTCATCTTTCAGTGTGTTTTTTTTTTTTTTTTTTTTTCATATATTTTATTTTCTACTCCAGCCTTTTTTTGTAGGGCGTTTATGCTAAAATTTGACCCTTAGCGGTGTAGCGAAGTGTAGGCAAAATTTGAATACATTTTTGTTTGTTGCTGCTACTGTGTTGTTGTTGTTGTTTTTGTTATTGCGTGGGTGTGTGTGTGTGTGTTGAGAGATGTAAAGCGCACCCTTAAGCTATGCGTCTACTTGGATTTAATGTGGTAACATTTAGTATACTTTCGAGTGGGCTTGTTTGGGGAATGTAAAATTAAATTTTTCACTTGCTGGGTTTGGGGCGGTTTTGTTTTTTTTTTAATATGTCGCTTGTGGTCGAACATTTTTCAGATTAAAATATTTTTCTTTTTTTTTTAGGAAGAGATAATTTTTTGGTAACATTCAAAATTAATAAAACAACATGAGGCAAATTGTCGGCAATAAAGCTTTTTAAAAGGGAAACCTTGTCGATGGACATAATTCTAGGAGGCCTGTATGTTTAAATTTCTAATGAAAGATAGCGACTTAAGTAGGTATACGTTGAGCGCTGCTGGTGGGTGTAGTAGGTGGCTGTATCAGGTTTGATGTCAAGACCTTTTCAGATTACTTTTTGATGTTTCGTTGAATAAGTCATGACGTGTGAGTGGCTGACTATTCTTTAGGGGGATTTCGTTATATTTAGTTGGGATTAAGTAAGGTTTTCCATTTAATCTAGGATCACAGTTACTATTTGCGGGGCAAACATATGGAACACGTGGGAATTCGTTTAAAAATGGGAAAATCGGCAGTAGGAGGCTGATTTTGCTTTAAACGGCCGTGGCAGTGTAATTGAAATTTAAATTTCACTTAAAAGAAGGCATGAGCATTTTTTATACATTTTGTATTCTGAAAAAGGAAGCTACTACTCCAGGAGTTATGCTCAAAAGTTTTACCAAAGAGCAAGAAGAACGTGTCAGAAGAAAAAAGACATGAAGAAATGAATAAGAAATGAATAAGGAAACAGAACTATTAAACGTGAAGAACATCAACATCGTTTGTCCGGGTCACAAATAACAAGGATGGAGACCCTCTCAACTGAGCCAACTATAGAGGCATCAGTCTTCAAATATTGGGTATAAGATCTTGTCTGTGCCTGAAACCATTTATCGACGATCTGATTGTGGCTCCACAATTGATCAACTTCTATAGAGACAAACTGTACAGTTCCATATCATGTTTTGGTATCCTGGCCGTCTGTTTTTCCATGATGGCGAAGGAGAATGATGCATCAAGGTGGGTAAAGACTTGCACAGGCCAACAAGCAATCGATGGTGCGATTAAGAGTAGAGAAATAAGCCGCAACAATGGGTCCAGCAATAAACGACGGCAACACAAAGTATGCCAACAAGAAAGGACATCAAACTTCCTTAAGACTTTAACTCCTCGGCTCTGCTTTCACATCTGAAACATCAGAAAACAACCTCTCTTCAGAAATCAAACAATGAATATCACCTGCCAGTGGATGTTTCTTTTAGCTGAAAGTAAGGCCCTCTTCCGAACAACTAAGGAAAATTTATGCAAGACCTTGATGATCCCAGTCCTGTTCTATGGATCTAAAGCATGGAATCCTTCTAAAGTTGGAGTGAACAATTTTTCAAAGATATTTGGTCTTGTTTTTGTTAAAGGGTCTTGGAGGAGACAACAAGCTGTAGGTACAGCGACATCGACGTGGCAAAACAAAACCGCATATCCTGTTGGCTGCTGCATGTACAGCGAATGACCACCAACGCCCCAACTCGCAAAATCATTGACACTTATCATTAGGGACAACGAAAACGAGGAAGACCGAAAGCGACTTGGGGAACCTCAACCAACTTGGCAGTGATTTTGATTGCTCAGGATTCTTTAAGGAGCTTCGCATTCAGACGAAGCCTACCAGGCGCCCGCAGTCTTTACACGCTAGTGATATCAAAATTCCCACGGAAATTCGGTCAGAATTGATCAATATGCAGCCCGAAGAATTGTGCCTATTGAAGACCCAGTAATTAATGGAGGCGCCAACTATGTATGCCGGCGTAACAAATACAGATTCATGTCTCTAAAAACAAAAGTTGTCGAACCTTGCCGATAAAGTTCGTCGTAGATCTCATTTTTCGTGATTTATTTCTTGAATCGAAGCTCTAATCGTTAACGCCTTCGACCCCTCCTAGTTCTTCGCAATATATTGCATAGCCATTAGAGTAGTATAGATCTCCGCTCGGACGACCTATGCATATATGCCTAGGAAGGAGAAATGCCTGACATTGTCACATTCCACGAAAACACCAGTACCAGAACCCTGACAGGTCTTAAAACCATCTGTAAATATGTGATTTTATCCTTCCTCTATCTCAGGAATATGGGAAACGTCGAGTTTGATATGTCCCTATGCAGTGTCAGCGAAACTCCAGCACCAAAAACTTAAGGGCGGTCTTACGAAAACGCACGATGTTAATTGTAAATAAAACAACAAATTTTCAGAGAATTATCTTAATAATTTTTTAAGAAGATCTATGACAATTATGTGTGAAACAAAATATCGGACAAATGCTCGCCACGGCTTCGGTGGCATATCTCTATCTCATTGACTCTGAGACATAATTGAGGTTCAATGTCATTTATGTGCCGAATTTTCTCATCCTTTAGCTCTGGAATTGTCCCTGGCTTATTGACGTTCACTTTTTCTTTTAAATATCCCCAAAGAAAGAAGTCCAACGGTGTCAATGTCCAATTAACACCGCCACGACGTAAGACAACACGGCCTTTGCCTCACGCAAAAGAGCCATTGTTTCGTCGGCTGTGTGGCAAGTGGCACCATCCTGTTGGAAGCACATATCGGGGTCGAAGTTTAAGGCTCTTTTGCCCCACTATCGCGAACAACAGCAATGTTTTCCGCAGAACGAACTGGGCGAGCATGTACAGGTGTTTTCACATTTCCTACAGACCCAGTTTGCTACTGAAATTTGCGCACAATTCTACCGATTGTGGACACATTTGGTCGATTATGCTGACCAAAAAAATCACGAAGTGCACGAAATGCATTTTGATTTTAACGTACCTCTCGGTTGCATATCTCAAACACTGAAACAACTTAAGTTTGAAAAAAAATTGTCGTGCATTATGGTTGGACCACCCTTTCTTTTTTTTCAACGAGAAATGATCTTCAGCGTTGCTCTCATGATCATTTTAAGGTACTAATTGTATTCAGTCGGATTCAATGGATTCCATTTGTTTAACTCACTTGAAGTGAACATTTAATAAAATTCTTTGAATAACTTAAACGAATTGAATGCCTTCTCTGACCTGAAATAACGGGTGATCCAAGTAGAGATACTTTTTTCAATAGCCTTTTTTGACAGATCAAGTGTGAGTCGTGTCATGCTGTCACGTTATTTTTGTTTAGTATTGTTTGGCATTTCATAATGGAAAGACTTACGCGTGAACAACGTTTACAAATTGTTCAACTTTATTATGAAAATTCACGTTCTGTGAGGAATGTGTTTCGTGCACTTCGCTCAACTTATGGTCAACATAATCGACCTACTGAGCGTACTATTCGCAACACCATCACCCATTTTGAGACCCAGCATTCATTATTGGATAATATTCGACCGAATAGACCACGTCCAGCACGCTGTGAAGAAAATATAGCGGCCGTAGCTGAGAGTGTACATACACGAAGACCGTAGAGAGTCGATTCGGCGCCGTTCGCAGCAACTCGGACTGACGTATGGAACGACTTGGCGCATTTTACGTCACGATCTCAAATTGAAAGCGTACAAAATACAGCTTGTGCAACAACTGAAGCCGCTCGACCTTCCCAAGCGACATCGCTTCACTCTATGGGCTCTTGAAAAGTTCCAAGAAGATCCGACGTTTTCGAGGCAAATTTTGTTTAGCGATGAGGCCCATTTCTGGCTCAATGGGTACGTAATCAAACAAAATTGCCGCATTTGGGACGAAGAGCAACCTGAAGGGGAAGAACTGCCACTTCATCCAGAAAAAACAACGGTTTGGTGTGGTTTGTGGGCCGGTGGATTCATCGATCCATATTTCTTTAAAAATTATGCCGGTGCGAACGTAACCGTCAATGGCGACCGTTATCGTACCATGATAACCGACTATTTGATGCCTGAAATTGAAGCTCGTGATCTCGGCGACATTTGGTTCCAGCAAGACGGCGCCACTTCCCACACATCGCATCAATCAATGGACTTATTGAGAGAACATTTCGGTGAGCACATAATTTCACGTTTTGGGCCGGTCGATTGGCATCCAAGATCGTGTGATATCACACCGTTAGACTTTTTCCTGTGGGGATATATAAAGTCAAAAGCTTATGCCGACAAACCCGCTTCGATTCAGGCCTTGGAGGAAAACATCACGCGTGTCATTCGCCAGTTACCAGTCGAAATGCTCGAACGAGTGATCGAAAATTGGACTCAACGGATGGACCATCTGCGACGTAGCAACGGCCAACATTTGATAGACATAATCTTCAAAAAATAAATGCCAAAGAATGTTCTTTCAAATGATAATAAACATTCTCCATTAAATTTGAATTTTCTGTGTTTTTTTCTTTAAAAAAGTAGGGAACCTCGAAATGGATCACCCTTTACAAGTAACTTCTAACTTAGTGATGAGGTTGGCTTGTGAACCGGGAGGTGTAGGTTCGATCCCCAACAGAGAAAAATAATCAGAAACACACAACATTTTTTTTCCCCAATCACTGAACCATAAAAGGATTTCTGCCTGGTTGTACAATGGACCATTACCGAGTCTGAGTTCGTGTTTATGAATCATAGACATAAATGCTGCGTTCAAAAACATGTTAAATTTGTTTAACTCGCAGTTAAGAAAATGTTTCCAAATAACCATCTAAAGCAACCAAAAAAAAAACATCACCTGGCAATCTCTTTCTCGAGATTAAGTATATTCCTTCTTCCGAGGGCAAATTGAAAATAGGAAATATGTTATAGATTACAACTGACACTTTTACCTCGCGACAACAAATCACCGAATCACTTTTTTTTTTCTTAAATTATATATTTCTCGAATTTCTTCCTCCTGTAGATTACACAAGGAATTTTTCTATCCAGGAAGCGTTACTTGAATTCCTAGTAACAGGATTCCATTAACAGTACGAAAAAATACGCTTCCTTTTTTTTATTATTTTATTTCTTTGAAACTGCAAAATACGTATTATAATGGAAATAATCAAAGAGGGTCCTCGACTCGACCACGGCGAAGAAGAGAAGAGGAAGACGCATAAATATTCAATGGCTGTTGTACCATTGGATATTTTTCTTTGAATCATTGTTTGGTTTTCAATTATAAGTAAGACCGAGTACGTAATTGTGGGGGGCGAATGTCCTTTGTATTTCAAATTGTATTGGTTTTTTGGGATGGAATAAATAAAGTAAGTGGGGATGTTGGTTATTCTTTGAACTATTCTCTGTCCTACTTGGGCAAAGAGAAAATTAACTAAGGCAGTCTTTTGCAAATACCAGGCACTTACTATTGATGGTGTCGTAATCACCGTTGCGGAGCGGTTAGTTACTTGAACTTTTCATCAAAAATTTGTTATTTAGATGAGATGGAACTTGTTGTTTTGAAGAGAACAGGGAAAGAGAGAGATCTTACATTTAATTAACCAAATTGGAATTAAGAAAGTTGAGGAGTGCGATTTAGATGCGAGGGTTTGGTGGACTATTGAAGGACGGGATGGGTTTGCATTCGAGAGAAGGTATTGGTTTTGAAACCATTATTCGAACAATAATCAAATCCTTTTCCGGATCGGTATAATAAATCAGGAGATGATCAGCAAAACGGCGGAGAGTGTAGTCAATATGTCAACTATGAAGATACCGACTACCTAACTTCTGCCACGATTTTAGTCGAGCACAAACCTAAAACAACATTTTACTTACTAACTTACTTAACGGGCTTCCGACCCGTGAAGAGTCCCTGGCTGAGATACGGCAGCCTTCCATCCTCTGCGATCCCGGGCACGCTGCTTCCAGTTGTCCAGACCAAGCGCTCAGGCATCCGCTATAGCATGGTCTTTAAAACGGAGGTTCGGTCTTCCTTGTCGTCTCGAACCTGGGGGCTGGGATTCGAAGATCCTCTTGGCTGGAGCGTTGTTGTCCATTCGCTTGATGTGGCCGAGCCAATGTAGTCGACGAGTTTTAGCTTTTCGGACTCTTGGTACAGCTCATAGAGTTCGCGGTTGTATCTTCTCCTCCATGCTCCCTCCACACACACAGGACCAAATATCCGTCGAAGGATTTTTCTTTCAAAGGATTCCAGTATTAACTCTCCTTTCGTGCTTATCGTCCAGCACTCGGCGCTGTATAGCAGAACTGGCAGGATAAGGGTTCTGTAGAGCATGCACTTTGTCCTTCGAGTTAGGAGTTTTGAACCCTTTCCCAGGGTAATTCTTCGACGGATCTCCACTAAGATATCATTTGTGGAGTTGATGTTTACCCCGAGGTGGATGAACTCCTAACAACCTAGTAATTCCTACTATCAACAGTGACATTTTGTCCTAATCGGTGGACAGATGATTGTTTGTTTGTTGATAGCATATATTTAGTTTTGTCCTCATTTAGTTCAAGGCCAACTAGTTTCGCCTTTTCCTCCAAAGCCGTGAAAGCCTCTATCAAGGCACGCTGAGATCAGCCGATGATATCCATATCGTCCGCATACCTCAGCAGCTGGGCTGATCTGTTGAAAATAGTGCCTTCTGTGTTGACACCTGCCCTGCGTACTATCTGCTCAAGAACAAGATTGAAGAAATCACACGACAGCGCATCTTCTTGCCGAAATCCGGTGCAAGTTTGAAAGAGTTCAGATGAGCTGCTGCCAAACTGCACATTGCATCGCGTGTTATCTAGTGTCATGCGACACATCTGGATCAGTTTTGACGGAATCCCGAATTCGGCCATCGCCACAAAAAGTTCCTGACGATGAATGTTGTCATATGCGGCTTTAAAGTCGATGAAGAGATGGTGTGTCTCGAGTTGAAACTCGTTGGTCTTTTCCAGGATTTGCCTTAGTGTGAAGATTTGGTCTACAGTTGATCTGCCGGAACCCACTATGGTACGTGCCGCTTAGTGTGTTGCAGAAAGGTTTGAGACGTTCACACAGTACGTTGGATAGAATCTTATATGCGACATTAAGCAGGGATATGTCTCGATAGTTCTTGCAAGACATAGGATCGCTTTTCTTGTAGATGGGACAACATTTTAGGGAAGTAATATTTCGAAAGCAAATGGGTCTTTAATCCAAACGCCAAGATCCAGGGCAAACGCTTCCACTATTAGTCGGCAAGAAAACGAAGAAGAAAAGCTCATTGGATGTGATTTGTGGCAATCCACTGACGGTCCTAAACCATAAAATCTGGGTGAACCGCCTTTTAAACTGTAGGTCGCTGAGTTATTCTATTGACACTAATAAAATAAATAAATAGCCGAATCCGACTCCGTCCATAACCAACAAGAAGCTTCTCGAATGACTTTATACTCTGGGGCTTTAGTCAAACCCTCGCATGATAGATAGATTCGAACCTGATCCCACGGTTAGAAGTCTCCTTTAAAAGGCTGAGCCAGATGTTGCTTAGAAGTTGCCGGAGGTCCACTTAGCGTTCCCTGACAATTATCTAAGATTGTGTACCAAACATCCTGTCAGCTGATAGCATACAACGCCTTAACAAGGCTGTCTGTTTATTTATTTATTTCCCATTTAACAATTACCTTATCGATGGTAATGTCCCTGGGCCAGATAGTATCCCCTTGCCAACGTATTTCCCCAGGAGATCTATTCTATCCATGTAACATCCTCTTAGCCTCTATCTCGGCACCATAAATTAAAAAGATACCGTCGTCGGTGCCCCTTCCTTATTAACTCCATCGCCTTAGGATAAAACAAATTCACGTATAATAATCCAGTAGCATGCAATTCAAATGATATTTCGATGATGCCTATAGTGGCACCACCACATACCAACTCTCATTAACTAAATTGAATTTAATTTTCATTCGATTGCGGCTAAAGCTTTAATCCTTCAAGAGAAAACTCTGCATGAAACTCCAAATCACCAAAAAAAAAAAAATATCATTCACTTTAAATAGCGTAATTATCCTGCCATCGTAGTCCTGTCTACAGCTCTCCGCCCTCAGGGGGGCTATAGCAATTACTCAATCAACTCCGCTCACGGTCATATTCCACCAGCAACGAAGGAGTAGGTGGAGGCGAGGAGCACAAATGGCAACCCGGCTATTAAGAATCGCATGTGGGTATACTAACAGGAGCTGTTTTTATTTTTTATCTACGATTTTATTGCGTGCATTTGTCTTGACAGGATAAACCAGCACTACCCGCGCCGCCTTCATGGCCCAACAACAACAGCAACGACTACTAAAAAGGAGTTGGTAGGTAGCTCGTTGCCAATTTCCCCGGTTTATTGTTTTTGTTTAACTTTTTTTCCTTGTTAAAACCTTTAAAAGAAAAAAAAAAAAGAGCGAAAAAATCCAAGAAGGATATCTGTCTGGGAAACTAGCTGTATTGCTATAGCATAGAGTTTGTCGGAGCAATTAGTCGCTCCGGGGAGGACGAATAAAAAAAAACGAAATTATATTCTCCAGGCACGATATCAACCCGACTTCATCGACTCAACAATACACGTTGCCCAGACAGTTGCAACAGCAACATCAGCAGTGGCGGCGCGGCGGATGCCGGGATAGTAAGTATGTACTTTGTACGTAATAAAGGACTCTTTTCCTTTTTGCGTTTTGTTCTACTCTAATTTCGTTTTGCTTTGCCTGTACGGCGGATAGCTAAAACCCGGGTATCGATTAAGTTTAATCACGCTGGTGCAACTTACTACAGGTGGATGCCACCTGCGTGTGTGTGGTAGGATAAGAAAATTATTATGGATTAAGTTTCTCTCAGTGGATCGCCACTTTTATAGGTATCTATTCCTGCAATTATCCTTGAACTTTTTTACCATTTTATAAATATGTTACGCTTGGTGGTAGGCCGTTCTAGGAGTGAGCAGAGGAGAGGCCTCCTTTTTTTTTTTTTAAATAGAAAGCCTTCTGTTGCCCGAAGTTTTTTTTTTTTGAGAGCATACAGAACAGAGGATATGGTGTTTGCGGTGCGGTGCATGGATGTTCGGAATAAATGGTGCGAAATATCCTGACATTAATTTTATGACATCGTACCACTATCTATCTCTCTCTCTCTCTTTTTTCTCCCTCGGGTAGGGCGCACGATTTATGGACGTGTTTATTGAGTGGAATATGTATAGATACACACCGAGGGCTAGAATCTTGTTGGAAAGTTGTTGCAAATCGGCTGGGATATCGCTATCGCTTTTTATGGGAAAGTGTTATGATAAATTGATGATATTTAGTTGTTTGGAGTCGACTTTGACTAGATGCATATTGTTTTGGTGATAAATTGCTACCGCTCACCATGGGAGCGCGAAGATTTTTGATGAATTTTTAGTGGGCGAATCTCTGGCTTGTGACGAATGGGGTTGCTTCCGAAACATATTTTAGTTTTATTTTTTTTTTGGAAGAATTTATTTGATGGGATTTTGTATTGACTGATTTTGTGCAACTCAATTCAGACGTGATTTGTATGTCAACATGGACATTTTGAACACCAGTAGAGTTTTGGGGTTGGAGTTTTGGCTGTTGGCTAAAAGTATAAAATATTTGGAAGGTGAAGCTTCGGTAGGATCGTTAGAATATGCCCAAAAATTATTTATGTTGCTTCGAAGGAGAAAATGTTAAAGTCCACTTATTTAAAAAATATTAATAATTATTTAAAAAAAAAGCAATCCTTTGGTATTGAATTAGCTGCAGTCACTGTCCTTTTGATTTGATGATTATTCGAAATGCAACATGACTTTAACTTCGAAACTAAATTTGCAGTATATTATGAAGTCTTCGAGGGAGCCATCCCGTCAAGAATTCATATGACTGGAAGTAAAAAGACTTCAAGCAGTCAAATGACTGAAAGCAAAAGACTTGCATCAGTCAAATGATTGGATGTTAAAAAGTCAACAAACAGGTAAAAGACCTTCAAGCATTAAAAAGACTTAGCAATCAAAAGCATTTAAGTCAATCCAGCGATTTTAATTGAAAGTGTTATTTAAATGACTTTGAAAAAACTGCACGCAGTCACAAAATATTGCAATCATTTTACTTCGGATCTTTTGACTATTCAAACTGGACTTCTAAATGCACTGTGAATTTACTTTCAAATTAAGATATACATATGTGAATTCTAAAGAGATTTTCATTAGTCATTAGATTCAAGTGACTGCGGTACACAAATGATTGCATTCTTTTACATCTCTTCGGCTTCTGTTTCGCGGACTATATAAGTGTAATATTGCAATGTTTCCACTGTATAAGCTGCCAGCGGATGAAGAAGTAGAAAATATTCCTTCCTTCAGCGTCATTTAAGTCCGTTGCGTATTGGTTATCAGTTCTCCATAAGCAGACGAGTATTTCATCATGCTCTCGAGGGAATTCGATGGGTTTTTAATGCACTAAAAAGTCAGTTCACTATCACTTAAGAAAAATCATATGTATATGTTTATGGGTCATCATTGCTTTGAACTACGGACGAAGACTAAAATTTGTGTTTCTTCCACTTCATAAGGAAGGGCGCAGGTCGCAGGTCGCAATTAGCTCTAAAGCGCCGTTTTGAAACCAGAACTCATACAACCTAAAAAAAAGAAGAGAGGTTGGAGAAAGAGGTAAGAAGCACTCTGTGGCATTGAGGAAATCAGTGATGTATCCGAAACTAATGCCTGAGATCTCTGAAAGGTCGTCAACGAATGGTTTGCATAGTATAGGTTGTCTGCTTTTGGCTATAAAGCTGAACATCCGCACAGCATGTGAAACACAATTTCTCTTTTCCCGATGATTATGCATTTTGTAACCTTTGACCACCTAGTCTCCGCCTTCGAGGTAAAGTGCAGGAAGATATTTCTCCAGCGGTCAATGAACTTCCTTCGCGGATAATTCACAAAGAGAAGATCCAGTTCGTCTGTCATCTCATAGGTCCGTAGGTAGCATGTACATTTTTATGACCAGCATCAAAGTGGGTCATTGGATGGCAACAACGAGTAATTCAACTTGGCAGCTTATAATAGCAACAGAACTAGTGGTTTTGATTGGAGCCTAGATAACTGAGCTTGCCACTGCTCTTGGCAAAGCAAAGAAGATTATGTACCTCATTTCATCAGGAGGAAGTGTTTACCTAGGATAACCATTCTGATTCTGAGAAGAGCCTCTAAACAGCATTCTTATATGCCAGAGCTTCTAACTTTGATGGTTTTAAGATGCTTGTTGAGAGGACTCATGTGACTCACTTTGGATCTCAAATTTCTTGTAGAGACTGACTAGTCAAAACCCTCGTCAAGTAATTTTTGAACCGTAGCTAGCTTCTCCGAATGTTTACATGAGATAAGATCATGTAAGTATTCGGTCTGGCACTGGTACAAAGACAGGAGAAATACCTAACTTATGCATGGTTGTGAGCCAATAAAGCTGGCTCGATATCAAGGCCGAGTTCAGGGATACCCTTTGCATGAAAATGGCAATAGCACCGTCTGGTTCGAACGTATTAACAAATAGGAGATTTCGCCCATTTAAAAAAAAATTGGGAGTATAATTACAATTCTGTTCGGCCGGGTTTGTCTTACGGAATTACACCTACCTTAACTCAACATCAAGGTTAACCTACCTAAACTCAACATCAAGGCTATGGCAAATTAAAGTCTGATCGTAGCACCAGAAGAGTCTTTAAAAGCATCATTGCTATCCTATAAGTTGTATAAACCAGCGCCATCTACTCTTGTTCTTACTGGAATATTCGCATGCAGAGGCGATCATAAAGATTTCTGGCTCTAAAATAATTGTTTGTCTGCGTAAAGCTTTCGATAATTTAATCTGACAATTTGTAGAAAATATTCCAGTTCCGGAGAAACCGTCAGGATAAGGATAAGGTCCATTAAATGGGGAGCACTCTCTAGGACATCATCAATACAATCATGTACATTGTACAGGTTCGGGTATGTTTTTAGAGTCGAGTTTTTGGAGGGTGCATGACCAAATTGTTAAGTCAATAATATGCCAGCTGCATGAAGTCCGTGAATATATAGCTGCTTGCACCTCCGATAACTATGTTTGACCTCATCGCTATTGTGATGTTTAGGTTTGTTTCGTATATACCATCTCCTACTCCTAGTCCTCCATTACTAAACAATCCATAAACCATTTAGTTTGAGCAAGAAGCCTAACATTTGGAACACGAGTTCTCTAAAAGGTCCTAAAAGCTTTGCGATGATTGTCGAAAATGAATGTTGTTTCCGTCAGCTTTCCGTTTTCAGTAATTGAACGTCTTTCCAAGTTGATAATTTTATCCAGCTAGAGTAATATCTGTTCTGGTGAGAGAGGTTCACCAGGGAATCTAGTGCATCAAGACCGAACGAAAAAGCGAACATTTTCCATGTAAATTAAAAAATTCCTTAAGGCATTTTGGGCATCATATGTGAATGCATCACTTTACCCAAAAATAACAACCTTGAATGTCCCACTTAAGATTGTCTGAGAGAACACAAAATTAAGTATTTGTCGGTAAAAGAATTGTGGTGTCAAAAAAACCCCCAAAAAGTAGGACTATCTAAAAATATAAATATGCGGGATGTCTAAAATTTAATTTTTTTAGCTAAAATTTTAAGGTCTTGATGAGATATGGACAGTCCATTTTCTGTGATAACGGGCACGCTGCGTTAATTTTTTGGGACCAAGCGCTCTGGATTCCGCGATGGCATCCGTCTCTCGAACTTGGGGGCTGGAAATCGATGATTCTCGTGATAGGAGCACTATTATCTCCAACTGCAAGACCATTGATTTTAATTCTGCCTGCGTACTAGTTTTTCCTGTACCAGGTGTGCCAAAGAAGTGCAAGTGCAAAAGTGGCTTCTGCTCTATCAATCTTTTAATTTTTTATATGATCTGATCATGGGATATTAGATCTTCCAGCTTTGTCAGCAAGAAATAAAAAAAAAACTGCGAATATATTCGGGAATATGAGTATTAAGAGCTTTTTGTTTTTTTGCAATTGAAAATCTGTTGTTCAATTTTCCTAAAAGCGATGCTTAAACCCCTTCCTGCTACACACTGATGATGAACTCAAATAAGGTCCAATTTAATCCTCTTAAACCACTTAAATTCGAATTCATAAATTTAATAATAAGCGATTTGGGTGTCAAAAGCGGGGCCTACATCCTTGATTGTTCTTCCAAGGTCCTTCCGATTATGATGATTTTATGAACAAATCATTACTACCCTCAGCTGGTGCGACTCATGGCAAACAAATCCGACATACATTAAATTTAAAGTAAGCAAAAACACTCCAAGCGCACCCAAAAGTTCCCTTAAAGAGTAGAGGCGTTAATTCATGTAACGTCTTGAGGACATCCGACAGCATTAAGAAATTATAAGGTTGCCTAGCGGCTTCGGCATAGCATAATCCCCAAATATCCTCATGACGATTATGTCGACGTGACAATCTGTTTAATAATTTAATCACACATTATGGCCACCCGCATTCTTCTTCTTCTTCTTCGAAAGATCCACCTTCTGCACCACACATATTCAAGCAAAGACAATCAATACTTTGAATTATTAAATTGCCCCTCAATTTCCATTAATCAAAGTCTCTCCTGCGAACAAAAAAAAAACAAAAAAAAAATCATTTCATAAGTAAACAATCTACCTCAGGCGAACAGCAGCTTTGTATCTTCTTTCGGAAAACAAAAACCCCACCCAAAGGGACAAAAACACGCAACAACAGCAAAATAAAACTTGTCACAACGCGACATTTATTGAGGGATATATTATGAGAGATGCCATTCTGTTCTAAGAACACGCGCACCTTCAAAATTTCACAGATGAATATGACGACGACGCAACAAATTGTGGCCGTGGGTGGTGTACCTTTGAGATATTCTCTTGATTCCTGTCGTTGTCACATCGTTTCCAGATGGATTTCTTTAGTCTCTCTGGCCCGACGGCGGCGTTTCGTTAAAGTTAAATACAACAAAATGTCTCCTCTGTCGCGTTTGATTGATGTGAAGCTACGATGAAAAGTTGAAAAATCTACCTAACTCACATCTGTCTATAAGAAGTCGTTCTCCGAAGGAGGAAGATAAATTCATTTGCAATAGACAAACGACCAAAAATTAATACAGTCCGAGTGACGGATTAGCCGGTGCGAATAATTAAGTGACAACGAAACTCCACAATGAAATGGCAATCAGGCAAAGCCCATCTAATCCCTGGCTATCCTTAGAATTCGCTGAGGGTTGGTTTCGTCGACCTTGACATATTGCCATGGTGTTAATAGATGAACCAACAACCCATCAATTAATTGCTAAACAATATGCATAGATACATTATTTGTTTATATCTATATCTGCAGTTCTAAATGTATTTAGGATAAATATCGCTAAGCTCATGTTTCAGCGGATATATAATTGACGGTAATTTATTTTACTTTCATTCACCCTTGTGCTGGCAGTTGTGGGGGAAGGGAGGAGGGGGGCTGCAGCCTGTGTAAGACTGAAAAATTGTTCGTATCTTGAAAGTATCACACAATCCGAAAGGAAATGCCCAACAACCACGAATATTCTAGACTCACACACACACACACACACACACGACCATATGTGTATAAATGCGACAACATTAATTAGTGTAGCTATATATACTATATGTTGTTATGTGTAGCAAAACAACAGCAGCAGGAGGTTAAGTAATGTATTTTCTTCTGGCTCGCAGCTAGAAATGTCTGAGTGTTGGGCTATGATAGTACAAAGTAGAGGGCGGCGAATAGAAATGATGAGCTTTCATTTGTTTGAAAGGTGAAGGCAGGGAAGGCAGGCAGGCGTATACTGGCGTACAGGAAGGGCAGATGGATGATTTGGAGGATGACTTGAAGCTATTTGCTATTTGATTTATGTTTATTGTGTAATTTGTGCTAGCAAAGGGGTGGTGGTGGTGTGGTGGTGGTCATGTTACGAGATATATTGTCTTGGATTTGAGGCGATTTCAACTGCAGCTTATTTGCTCAGACATTTTGTTGGCATTGACAAACTACTTAAATAGGCGCATAATAATTATGCAGGTAAGTACTTGTGTAACAGCTGCAGGTGCTTTAAGTTTCATTTTTGAAATAGTTTACCGAAGTTTCAACGGAATCCTTGGGGCAGTACACGCCTGCCGACAACATTGCACGAGATCCATCATCATGACTGGTGTGAATTGGTAAATGTTGCGGCGGTTAACATGTGTGTTTATATGGGTGATTCATAGCATCATTAGGAGCTAATTAGATCGCACAGGATGTTGGCATTTAATTAGGAATTTAACGAAATGGAAAGATGGAAAGGTGAAAACGGCAATTATGCATTTGGTTCGACGATCTGAGTTTTATTTGTTTACAAATGCAAGACGAATATTTTCTGTGTTGATTTAAAGAAATGCGTACGTTCCGCGAGAGGTGGAACAATAAAATAGCAACATATCGAAAGAGACTATAGCCCGCTGGGACGGATTGTTTAATAACCAATTCGTATACCCAACGCTCAAAGTGGGAGCCAAAACCGAAACAAGAGAACAAAAAAGTTAAGACCTATGTCAGAAACGCCCTTAAAAAGGAGGCGGGCATATGTTATGAACCAAAATCTCAATATATATTTTTGTTGGGTCAAAACAACCCCCAAAAAGTATGCCTAAGTGCCTAAGTGTGCCAGTCTCTAGCCAGTCTCTAGACCTATTTCTATGTCTTAAATCTTAGTTTTCCAGCTAAAATGTTAAAGTCTTAATAAGACATGGGTCAAGGGACAAGGACGTTCAGTTTTTGAAAACAAACGACTGGGAACCGAAGATCGTCGTGGCTGGACTTTCGCACTACATCCACATCTTGGTAAGCTCGGTGAGTTCGCTTTGATATACCTCCTCCTTAAAAAAACAGGACCAAATATAATTCAAACAATTTTTATTTCGCAAGATTGCAACGTTAACTCTTTTTCCTGAAGTACTAGCTGGATTCAGGGTTCTGTAGAGCTTACGTTTTGTCCCTTAAGTCAGGATTTTCGAACCTATTTGTTTTGCCAAACCGCAGTAGCAATGGTTTCTTGAAGGCAACTCTATGCTATATTTTCACTAGGGCATCATTCGAAGAGTTAATGTTTAACCCGAGATCGACCTCAAAGTTGCTGCTGCCAATAGTGGCATTTCGTCTTAGGTGACGGTCGAAACTGTCTTTCAAAAGCTGGGAGCGATTGATGATGTCAATATCTGGACGGAACTGTTGAAGATAGTGCCTTCCGAGTTAAAACCGCCCAGCGCGTTATCTGCGCAATCACGGGATGCTATCGCATCGGATTTTTCCTAAAATCCGCTGCATGTTTGAAAGAGTTCAAACTTTCACGTTACACCGCGTGTTTTCTAAGATCAAGCGACACAGTTGCGGGGGAAATTTTGACTGGATCTCGAGGAAGAGATCAGAGAGAGCTCCTGACGATGAATTCTTTTATATGCGGCTTTAAAGCCGATGAAAAGGTGGTGTTTCTCGACTTGAAATTCGTCGGTCTTTTCTGAAAGCGGCTCTGGTACGTGCCAATTAGTGTGCTGCAGGAAGGTTATTGACGTTCACACAGTACGTTTGATAGGATATGATTGTGATTGACATTTACCAGGCATCGATAGTTCTTGCAAGACAAATGTTCGCCTTACTTTTCGATGGTCTATATGCAGCTTATGTTCTTACTTGATGATTTGGTATGTACGCCTTATAATCATAGGCTGCGGCAATGTTGTTCTTAAGCTTTTTTATAGCTAAGCCCCTTGTTCTGCCTCAATAACTCGACATAAGATCTTTTCTTTTCCTATCACTCTCACCAACAAACTGATTGAAGTAGTTACGGAGTAATTTAAGTTAAAATTTAAAATAACCTTGTTGGAACCTAGGGGCCTGTGGGGCACGCACAGATTCAGAGAATGTATGTAGGAGACGACCATTCTCCTGCGTAAAGATCTTGGATCACAGCACAAGGTATGTCTCTGCTGGGTTCTTGGACACAAAGACATAATCGGCAACAAGATGGCCGACGTGCTGATCCGAAATGAATCATGACCGGGCACTTCAGTTGATCAAACCGCCACTCTGCAACCTCAGAGAACGAGTGGAATACAACATCAGAATAAAAGCCAATAACAGGTGGAAATCTTCAATCACTTATGAGATATCACGGAAACTATGGTCAGGTTTAAGCTGGTAGGTGCTTTAACTGGCCATCATTTTCTAAGTAACCACATGATGACACAAAATCTAAAGACATTTGTAGAGCGGGGATGAGGAGCTCCAATAGAACACACCTCATTGCCTTTGTCACTGCCCGGGTCTCTATCACTTGAGGAGCGAAACACTTGAAAGTTTCTTCTTCCAAGACATTAAAGAATCGTCAGAAGTCTCACTCTCCAATCTTAACAGTTTTATGGAGACGATCAGGATGGCTTGATGGAACAATCACCGGAAAAGTGTGGCAAGAAGGATACTGATCTTTCTCATCTCAATCTACAAAGTGGACCATTTGCTGGTGTGTTTCTTTTTCACATGTTATTTTGGAACTGACAGCTTTTATGCGCTCAAGAAATTGACAAAATTGGAAGAAATGGGTTTGAATTAGGCTTAAACAACTTTGGGAAATAGTGCGAATTCGACGCCGACTTACTTTTTGAGGTACAATGAAAGAAGCAAAGCGAATAATCCAAAGTCGATTTAAGAGAAGCCAAACCATCGAAAACTTATTGAAAAAGTGAGTTGACGGAACGGCCTACTGCTAAGTCAGCCAAATGAAGTCACTTAAGGGGTTACATGGGTTTATTCGGGGAAAAAAAGCTTACAACAATTTTTTTTTATTCATACTTTTTACTGTCTTAAAGATATACATTTGAAAAAGAATTTCTGAAATTTTCAAAGGAAAATATTCAAAACTCCGTCATTGTGACGTCATTTCCGGAAATCCCTCGGAAAAAGGTGCGTCCGCGTTCACAGAAGAACTCGTGACAGGATAATCAGAAGTGGAAAAACAATTCGGGTTTTAGTTAAGACCATAAACTAGAATTTGGACGAAGGAAAAAAAAAGAAAATTTTTTTTTGGAAAAAGGTCTGCCGATTTTTGGTAAAATTTGCTCAACATTTTTTTTTTTAATTGTTGTGATTGAAAAAAAACATAAACCTTTGTCCAAATCCTCGTGAATTATTTCTCGAAGACCTGTGTAAAATTTCATCAAGATCGGTTGAGCAGTTTTCGAGAACTTTTGACAACCGACTTTGAAAACACAGTTTCGAGAAAAACGCGTATAAAGTTTAGATAACCTCAAATAAACCTCGTGATTCAATTAAGTGCCCACCTTCCCAAGGCTGTCTCTCCGAAAGCGAAATGATGCTCCATAATTAATAGAAATTTTTTAACCGTTTTTGTGAGTGCAGTTAGTACGTTGGAGTACAAAGCGGTCCCAATTTCAAATCCGCCCCTGACAAACATCCAAAAGTAAGAACGCCGTCATAAAAACGCTTCTTCAATTTCGTCCATTCGTGTCAAAAATATATCTTCGCAGAAACGAAGTGAAGTGGAGACCCTTGGGTCGTTGACGAATAATATTTTTTATTTGTTTTACTCTAACTTGACCAACCCGCACTAAATGGATTTTTGGTACCCTTATTATGAAGAAACACAGTGCGGGCATTAAGGAAATTTAGGGATTAGAGGAAAGAAGGAGATGCCGATGCACATTGGTTTTGAATGTCTGTAAACTGTACTGTGCAGGAAAAACGTAGCGTGGGAGAGAATTCCACATACGTGTAGAACGGCTGGTGAACGAACAGTTCAACCTAATACAGGCTTTAGGGTGAACTGATGAGCATGTCTACCATGACGGGCGGTTGATGGAAGTAGCGATAAAACAATGACAGGCAAGAGACATTGCGACGATGACTAAGAGGGTCAAGCGATTTCGCAATGTCTCGATCGCCAATAAGTTTTATCGCACGATTTTGAATCCAGTAGCTCCAGTAGCTCCAAATATGTTTTTGGTGCACCAGACCAGATATGAGCATTGTACTCAATTTTGGGACGAATAAACGCTTTATAAATTGTTGCCAGATCAGAAGGGATGAAATATTTCTTGCATCGCTTGATGAAACCCAGACATTTCGCAGCGTTCTTGGCGACGTCGAATAAGTGGTCATGCCAACGAAGTTTGTCGTTAACACACATACCGAGGATGAGTGCCTTTCGGATATGGATAATGGCAGAGTATTGGTGTTTCGCTTTGTGTTTGGAAGTGTTTTGTGTTTTGGAAGCATTAAATTCCACTCTATTGGTTTTACACCACTCAAGAACGCTGTCAAAATTGGAATTTAATGAGCTTTACGTTGCCGTTCCAGTTCAACGCCCGAAGATGAGGGGCGTTGCCCAGGAAACCAATATGTAAAGCTGAGGGTCTGTCATCGGCGAAAGAATGAATAGGAATAGAAGTAAAAACCATCTTGAATTGAGCTTGATGCCAAACTCTGTCAAATACTGCTGGTCATTAAGAAGTTTTCGGGATTCAAGATTTATCAGCGTTTCCATGACTTTGTTAAGAAGGGACGTGAGTGCAAGTGGTCGGTAGGAGGGGGGGAGGAAGATTCACCTTTTTTTGGGACGGGCTGGACAAATGCTGTTTTCTATCTTCTCGGAAAGAGCCCTAAAGAATAGGCCAGACAGAAAAGCTCACGCACTGATTTTGTGTATATTAAGATCTTGAAGTGCTCTTGCCACTGTTGTTGAAATAAAGCAACAATCATTGAAAAAGAACCAACAGAAGCCCCAGCGAAAATTATGCGAAACTTTTCCTTTTTTTTTGCATTTCAAAGATAGTATTCCCTTTCATTCATTTTCATTCGATTTCATTGAAAATTAATTTTTCCTCAAAACCTGATTTAATTGGAAATCGACAACATGGCCGCCTTCTTTAGACACCTGCTGCTGCAGATTCTATTAAATTTGCCAAAGGTGAAATGTCACGATAGAGGATTACAACACAAACATCTGTTTGTCCACTTTCAATATGTACAAAACACAACAATGGAATAGAGGGTTTCACAGCGCCACCCAAACACCATCCTTTCCAAAGTTCCAGACTAACTATTTGTCGACAAGAAGTAATTTCTTCCTGTTCCCAATCCCGAGCACATTCCCCATTGTAAATATCTTTTACATCACATTGTTGTTGGCTCATAAATCAACCGGATATTTGAACAATTCTGCTGATTCTGCAATTTTAATTATTGCTTCTGGCATTTCGACGTACTTTTCCCTTCCACCATCACCGGCATGTTTGTTTTTATTTATTTATTTTAAAAGCAACTACATAAGGTACCAGGGATACACATATATGTGACGTGTCGATTGTAACTAAATTTCCCAAAAGAGAAAAAAAAACACACACACTCTCACCTTCCCAGTTCTGCAGCTAGCAAGTTGTTAACTTAATTACAAAACTACGTCAGGATGTCGCTTATTACTTGGTTTTTAACCGTGCTCTGTACCCGTCATTTCCCATGTTCATGTGGATTTTATGGGTGCACTTCCCTCATATTGTTGGGTTTTTTTTTTGTATTTGCCTAAGTGACTTGATTTGGTTCAATGATGAAATCTAATCTCAATCAATTGGGTTCAATGTTAAATAGATATTTTGTATCTGAAGTCTTGAAAAATGTAAATTAATTTGGTTTTTTTTTTTCTTCTCTTTTCCAGGTAAGTGGTTCCACTAGACTAGACCATAGAGCAAGGCGGTGTGCACTTACTTGTGCGCCCGCCCTTAAATGCTATAATCAATGCTGGTGTGTAAGTAAATAGAAATACACTCTTAGAGCTGCGCTTAAACTTGATGAACTGCTCTCGACTACTCGACACAACAGTGTAATGTTTGTTGAGTGGCAATCTCACAGTCGATGTATTGTCTAGTGGATGATAAATAACGTTTGCAACGCTGGAAATTGATAATAGGGAGTGTGTGCTTCGATTTCCTTTTGTTTACATTGACAGTGGAACATGTATTACTGGCTAAATGGGTGGAGGTAGAGAACTGTGTTTGTTGTTGTGAGGCAGCAGTATAGGGAAATCCCCACAATGGGATTTGCGGCTTTCATCTTGAACCAAGCTAAATTCACTTGCAAATAAGTTTACGATTCGGAAACAGAGCGTTCCATGTAATTACGGAGAGATGAAAGTGTGTTCGAAGGCTTTTGATTGTTGTGCGAGATTTAACAGAACCCTGCGGCGGCATACGTTATGAAATGTTGTATTGCTGAAATGCTGAAATGCATTTCCAGGCGCGATCGATCAGAGGATCAGGAAGAAGGTTATTAATTTGAACGTATATTTAGTTGGGCTTTAGGCGTTTGTTACGTACCACAATGATGGGTGGGCTTATGTAGTAATTTGCATGGGTGACTGAGTCCAAATGTGATTTCTTACTTTAGCCAGGGAGGTAGGCATACAGTAGCTAACAGTAAAAATGCAACAAGTCGCTTTTAGTATGTAGATCGTATGGTATGGTCGTGGAGTCTACTATCAACCCAACGTAAGTCAACGTAAGTTAGGTTAGGATACATTGTGATATATTGTGATACCACATGGATCTGAAGTTCCTGCCTACTTGTTGAACCATTTTGAGCTGCCTATAAAGCGTGAAAGACATTTTGGGTCGGTTGAGTTAAGATCATAGCAGAAGTGAGCTCCTAGATGGAGATTTCCATTCTGGGAGAGAGCAGCGCATTCGCAAAGAAGGTGTAGAGTTTCTCTTCTTCCTACTCATCCATACAGCTCCTAAAAAAGTCGTTTGAATAAGCGCCAAGCCTTGTTGCATTCTTGCCTATCAGACAGTGTGCAGTAATGACACTAATTGCTGCACTAATGTGCGATCTATTGAGGGTAGTCCAACTGTTAATGTGTGATCAGACGGTCATCCAAACTTGTCATCCGAAAGAAAACTTGTTTATTTCAGACGGGATGACCACTTTACGATAAATTCTACGTCATAGTGACGTCAGGATGTCATCCGGATGACAAGTTTGAACGACCGTCTGATCGCACCTTAAGAGCGTCTTAGATCCAGCTTAGGCCAAATCTGCTTCGTTGTCAGACAAGTAGTTCCACCTGTCCATCTGTGGTTCGTTTTTTTCTATTACATTCAGTTTGAACAAGAGTTTTCGAGGTTAGCTCCATGTTTGGCGAGTTCGTCAGCTTTGCAGTTACCTGGATTGTCTCTATGCCCGAGGCACCCAGTACAGGTGAATGTCGAACTGTTCAGCCTTCTCCTTTAGAGATGATCGGCAATCTAGGGCTACTGAATAGTTTAATAGAGACAGAATCTAGACACTTGATGGCCGTCTGACTGTCCCTAAAGATTAGGTCACAAAACAAAATATATGACTTATCGAAATGATATAATTTCAGAACAGTTAGACAAAGCTACAGAGGCCATTTAAAGCGTTTTGTAGACCGAATCGATTTATTTTTACCCAACAAAAAGTTGCATTGCTCTAAACTAATAAAATTAAATTATGTTTGTTTTGCTTCTCATTTAAAATACATTTTTCTCAAAACCCTTACTCCCTACAAATGATTTTCTTGCTTAACCAGGCACAAATTTGAATTCGATTTGCTTTTGTTGGAAAATAGAAGATGTAGCAGCTGCAGGAGTTGAGTTTTTGTGGGGAAATTAATATCTTTAAGGAAGTGGTGCAGGATGCTTTCCTTGAGATTTGGTTTCTCTTTTACGACTAGTTGTCACAACCCAGCTAAACCTAACATGTCTTGAAGTTGTCAAGGCCTTTAAGGTTACAGTCTCCCTTTAGGGTTATTGCAAAGTGTTAATTCCTAACACAGGGTGACGATAAATTTGCGCCCGTGTTAACCCCTTTAATGCCAGGTTAACACAATGAACTTTATCTTCTCAGAACTCGGACACATAAATTTGAAAGAACAATTCATGGAGGAAGGTTGAATTTTGGGCGACTCGTTCGAGCATAGCGACTGGTATCTCGCAAATAACATCTTGTTAAAACTGAGGCTTCCAAAGCGTCAATTGTAGCTGGCTTCTTCCCGAAGACCTGTAACCTTACATATCCCCAATGAAAATAGTCCAATCGTGTGATATCGCACGACCTAGGCGGCCAATTTACCGTAGCAAAACGTGAAATTGAGTCCTCAACAAAATGATTTCTCAACAAGTTCATTGTTTCACGCGCTGAATGTCTCGTAGCGCAGTCTTGTTGAAACCAGAACTCACCGAGACCATGGGCATGAATTTCAGGAAGCACATAGTCCTTTAACATGGCGCGATAACTGTTAACATTGACGGTAATATTCTGATTTGCCTCATTTTTGAAGAAATATGAACCAATGTTTCCACCGGTCGAGTACCACCCATTTATGTAAACTCTAATTAACTATCAGTATTGGCAATAGTGGTTTCGGTAGGTCGATTATGCCTATCGTAAGTTCCTCGAATCGCACGATAAATATTTCTCACAGAACCCTGGTTTTCGTTGTACAGCTGAACAATTTTGAGACGCTGTTATGCTGTGAGTCTTCCCATGATGACTTCCCAAACGATACTGAACAAAGGAGTCACGCTTGATCTGTCAAAAATAAAACCTATTGAAAATCAAACCTCACGATGAATCACCCTTTATCTCATTATGCTTTGGTCGTTTGGATTTTTTTTCTTCAGTTTTGGCTTAGTTAAGTCCTTAAACGTCAGATTTTAGCACAAATTGTCTGGAGTCATAAAAGGGTTAAGGCTAAGAAATTTGCTTAACTACTGTCAACTTAGTTCGACTATACTACATACGTTCCCTATACTTTTAGTTCATCCTCTAACTCAAGCGAAACTCAATTCGTTTCCCTGTAGGTCCTCCCCGATTAACCGATTACATCGAACAATCGCCCTAAACAGGACGACTAACAACCTTTGCCTTTTATTTTAATCACAAATCGGCTGACTTGCTTAAAAATACCAAAAAAACTGCTCCAACACTTTGTCTTAATCAATCAGAGCTGTCACATAAGCAACGCTCAAAAATTGCTCCCTTATCGAACTTTTCATCAATTCTTTCACCCACAAAATTCGTTCATATACATCATCAATTTACTAAAGAAAAAAAAAACGGTACTTCACGTGTAGATACAAGGTGGCCCACCCTCCATTTCACCATTTGCTAACTCCCATTGTGTTACATAAGACAATTTATCTCAATGGGGACCGTCCATTAGCCTGTCAATTGGAAATTTCAATTCTCTTCCTCTCCCCCCCTCCCCACCTCCATTAATTTTGAGTGAATCTACCCTCATCACTTTTAAACCAACTGCTACAGCACTTTGATCCATCAATTAACCGCATTCAGTATTTTTATTTTTTTTTTTTTAAATAATTCATTAACCTTCGTCAATCTACTTTCGAAGAGCGATGCCAAGCCATCGTATATCGTAACTTGCCCCTAAATCCCTAACCCTTATCCAAAAAAAAAAATAAAAAGAAGATAAATTACATTTATTACCAGTTACGCCTGATTTATCCTTTAGCTTTTATTATCTATGTATCTGTGTCATCTAGAGAACTTCCCGTCTGATACCCAAGTGATTTACTTTTCTTTTTTCGATTACGTAGGCGCATTATTTACAAACTAAAAATAAAAATGTATCTCAAACGGTTGCGCTATCCTTTTGGATTTAATTACAGCAGACTTTGATGAAATGACAAATGAATTCGAGTAGCAAAGCCGCCCCTAGCCTTTGCACCAGAGCTAAGTAGTGACTCGATTAGACCGAAAAGAACCCAATCAAATGGCTCTATCGAAAGTAATCAATCTGAATGGCAGTTGTTGGTGGTGCTGGTGGCGGTGGTGTTGGGGTGGAGAGAATGAGGTAACCACGCGAGCTTCATTTACATTCTCGGTGCTGTCACAGTTAAACGGTAGACATTTGTGTCGCGCGAACAAGTCGGCAAAGCGTTTATTTAGTTTGAATGGTCAACCCGTTTCCGATGTGGAAGTTCGTCGCTGCTTGGTCATCGAGAGTTGTTGTAGTGAAGGGAACTAAATATGAATAAAAAGGGTGTTGGGATGATTAATTAACGTTTGATTATGGCTGGGAGAGAAATCGTTTTGCCAAAAAGGTAAAGGGAAATTGAAAATGATTATGTTCACTTTGAAGTGAGCAGGAATTAATTAACACACACTTGAGGCAATTGAGTGGAACGAGTTTCAAGTGAAATTCTAGAAAGGTAAATTACTTTGAAGCTATATTTGTCGAGCTCTGTCACAATGTCGAATAGGTCGAATATAATGTTGAATTTCAATTGGAGGTGGATAAGAAGTGTCAACTGCTTCATTTGATATATGAAACCTCAAGCTGGAGTAGCTTACAATTTACCTGCGACCTTTCTTCGATACCAAGAATTGTTTGTAAAGATGTACAATGTTGCTGCTGTGAGAGTCATACCCGACTTCTATTTTAGGGATCAATAGAAGATAAGCTTTACTTTCGAAAAGAACTTTACTTATCGATGGTCTACTATCTTTAAAGTTTTTAAAACGATTTCTATTAGAACTTTTCAAATCAGAACCTAGTAGATCAAAGGGTGGCCATGTAAGAACGATAGCCTAGGCTTCGCAGGCGGTGCTTTAAGCGGTCGGTCCAGTATGATGAGTTTGTCCAAAGAAGTTAACTGGTTAGCGTAGACCTATAGAAAAAATGGAGTGGTGTCAATTCGCATGCGTCCAATGAGATCACCCAACCGCCAGATATCTTCTTAACAACTTCGAGTAGGCGTCGCTTGTATGCATTAAGAGCCGTCTTGTTGGAACCACAGCTCGGATGTAGTTATGATGCCGAGCGCTGGCCACAGGAGTCGATTAACATCACTCTTTACCTAAGACCATTGACGGTAACAGTTTTTCCTTCCTCATTTCGAAAGAAGGATTATTTTCGCTCCAAAAACGGTAATTTTGCTTGTTGAATTAGCCGCTGAGCCAAAAATGGGCCTCGTACGAGAAAATCATTTTTTTTGCAGTGAACTCACGGCGTTCTCTAAGCCGGGTTGATTCTCTGTCGTTGCCCAATTCAGCTGAACAGCACCGAATCAAAATGTCTGGGTCTTCTTCGGTACTGGCTGCTACGGCTGTGCACCATTTCTCAATTTCTCACCAATCTTGGTTTCTCACCAGTCTTGGTTGGTGGCTTAAGGTCCAAAAGATTTAACTCACGCTCAAACTATTCCACGGTGCAACGAATTGCCTGCGCGTACTAAAGCCATGCTGACAACCGACCTAACGACGAAATTCGGAATTTCGATAATATTTTTTTAAAATGTGCGCACGTTCGGTAAGCTTGGAACGACGAATGAGGAAATGGCAAACCTTACTTAATATTTCAACAGCTGTCTGGTCACACTTTATTACACTTAAAGAAAGTTTCAATTTGAGTTCTTAAAGGCAAGCTACAAATAAATAAATGAATATTAGGCGTAAACAGTGCATGCAGGACCCAAAGCCTAGCTTCTCCAATTGTGTGTTTGCGAAGATATATTTTTGACACGAATAGAAGGGACCTACAGTTTAATGCCTATTCTGAACGGCAATTAATTTTTGAGAAGATTCTCATGACAGTTGTTACTCTTGGATGTTTGTCAGACTTTCGCAAGAGGTGGTTGGTACAGACCTCTCGCTTAGTGGTCCAACGCACTTAACCACTAAGCCAATGCAACCACAAAGGCAAGCTATATAGTCTCTATTAAGATTCAAGCTTCTGTTCTAAGCACTTTGTACCGCTGGTAAAACTAGGATTGGACTCAGTTTATTATTCTGTCTTTTATAGTCTTAACAGAGGTTTCATCATCTGACGGAGGCTCTGACAAGTCTTAGAGAAAAGTATCTAAAAAAACATATTTTTTTAAAGATATTAGCGAACTTCTTTAAATCAATCTTGAAAGGTTGTCAAACCTGCTTTCACTGTTTCGGATATCAGCTGTTGATCAAACTACTCGTCAAAAAGTGCATTGACTGCATACGAGCTCTTTAAAGCTCCTTATCATCCTCATCAATATGCTACTGGGACTGTTTTAAACTCATTAAATTCTGACTTTAAAAGCATTTTTCTGTGGTTTGCTGTCTTCAATTAAATAGAACTTGCATCATTGAAATCGAAAGACTTCATATTCTCGGTACGTGTCTTAATGACAACCTGAATGTTGTCGATGTCTCCAATAACGCTGTCTTTGTTATCTCTTAAACTGTAGGAACGTCTTTAGCCTCTCTGATCTGGATCTACAATAGAAGCAGTTCTTACGCCCTAAACTTAAGAATTTATCACCTGAAAGAGTGCATCCAAAACTACTTTAGAGTTCTTTTATTTGCCGCAAAATCGGGCGATAATGCAAACAATTGATTCACTTCAGTACAACAGTAGCTTTGTCCGCCCTTCCTTATTGCAACGCTATTTTCCTCATCAATTCTCAGATGAATTCGCCAGTCGGACTCCGAAACTACAGCATTTTTTAAAACAGAAAGCACGTAAAAGACAATCCAAGTAGAAGATCTTTAAAGACTTAATTGGATCCTCCTCCCGTTGTAAGGTTATGATCAGGATTATAAGGGTCATAACAGAACGCTCGCATTGATCTGCATCTATATAGCTCCGCCTGTAGATTTCGCCGGTTCGACCTGAGATAATATCTGCAAACCTACCGGTTTTGGATCACTTTGTCACTGAGGTGAACTTCTTTGAAGGCTAAGGCGGTTGTTCACCCAATTTTGTAGATATCGGTCCTTTGACGTGAAGGCTTCCTTTCATCTTTGGAAATTTTAATTCGATTAAGCTTCAAAGTAACAAATAGAGCTGACACGGAAAACCTTTTTATCTCAGCTGCCTTCAATATGTCCTCCCACGTTTTGTACATTAGTAGACACTTCCTTCAAGCTTAGATCGTTTATTGTTAAGAGGAAATAGCAGCTTTGCGGCCTCTTCTTCCAGTCCGCCCTTACACA
Organism: Ferdinandea cuprea; assembly: GCA_963576555.1. Lineage (NCBI taxonomy): Eukaryota > Metazoa > Arthropoda > Insecta > Diptera > Syrphidae > Ferdinandea > Ferdinandea cuprea. The sequence continues at coordinate 8,859,173 of OY754960.1, forward strand.
ATGATTGATCCCGTCGTCAAAGGTATGGAATCCCTTTTCATTTAAAATAAATGTCTAAAATAATTCAAGTGGAGAAGAAAAACCATTCATCGCCTTTCCTCAACTCCCTTTTGTAGGTGACCTCGAATATTCTAACCCTAACCTCTGCCAAATCGAAATTACTGACTCGCTTTTTTCTATTATATCCCCTCGCAGCACAAAAATGTCAACACTTGCCAACCTAAAGTCACCTAAATGAACCGTTTTTTTGTTTTCTATCCACACCCGTGCCAGATCCAAACCTAGTGACACTTTCATGACTTTAGATACGACCTAACGCTGATGTCATTATTCATTGCAAGCTCACGCCAATATATTTCTATATTTTTTTTTTGGCTACAATTCACTTTGCTAATTGCAGCCTTTGTACGTGGATTTGTATTTTTTTTTTTATTTTTTTTTTGCCTAAGATGCAGTGAGACATAATTGTACACCTGAGAGTCACTAAATCATATTGAAAAAGTTGAAAATTTTTGGCTGGGCATAGTATCTATGCACAAGTGCAACAAGTATAAATTGCAATCGTGATGACAATCACTGGGACACTAAATCATTATCCTCGTCGTACTTTATCGCTTTTATGTTTTACAGTTTTTTGGGTGAAACGAACGACACAATGAATGGTCGGTTGCCTGGCATTTCTTTACTTTCCTTTCGTTTCCTTTCGTTTAGTTTCTATGTGGCATCCTACTGTGTGCAGCAGCAGTTTCTTGTAATTGCACTTCACATCTGCATACAATTGAACTTTCTTGTACATCCCTCTGCTCTGCGTCTCTGCTATCGGCTTTTTGGCTTCGTTTTATTGTTATTATATTCCCAAAGGGATGAGAGAGGGGTTACTTAGTTTTGTATTTTTGTATTTTTTTTTTCTGGTAAAGTAAAGCAATTTCTTCTTGGATGCGGTCCAAAACAATTTATGTCAGTTTTAATAATACTAGAAACGATCCAGTGTTGAATTCAATGAGATGTTTTAAGAGAACACGTATTGGTCCGGGCCAATGGGCAATGCGGCGGATTCTTTTGGAGGGATGCAGCTTAGGATTGTGGTTGGGGTGAGTGTTTTAAATTTTACGAAGCAAGATTTACGTGAGTGGAATGAGTTTATTGAGCGTTGTGGGATTTTCATTAGTAAACTTTAATTATGTGATGGCTCAATGGTTGGAGCTTGGAATTTGAAATTTGTAATAAGGAGAGGAAGGACTTACGATGTTGATGGTGGGATATTGGAGGAGCGTCTTAATACATAGTTTTGAACGTCTTAGGAGAAGAATGGACTTGGATGTTGTCGGATTCGTTCGTTTGTGGCGCTATCTTAATTTTATAGTTTTGAGTAATAATAGTTTTTTCAATGATACAGTGATTGAGTCAATTCGTACTATTTTTTAAGCAACACAAATTAACAATGTTTAAATAACTTTGCCTTAATGTAGTCAAAGAGGACAATCCGAATTAACCTTTTATGGACGATTACTCAAATGGTAGCAATAGATAAAGCTCACCTAACAGAGATGTCCTTCTACTTCTACAACTTAGATCCCTGGGAAAACCGACTTCAAATGGTAGCAATAGATAAAGCTCACGTAACAGAGATGTCCTTCTACTTCTACAACTTAGATCCCTGGGAAAACCGACTTCAAAAGTTGCTAGAAAGAAGCCAACCTCTAGACAACTCCAACACCCCTTTCCAAAAAAATGTATTACCCTGCAAAAAATTAAAAATTCACTAAGGACTACACAACCCAATTTTTCTGGTGCGGTGAGCTAAAGAACCGTGCCAAGGAATAGAAGGTTGAGGGTAAAGTCAGCGCTAACAAGCTCATATCTCATATCTTGGCAAATTGGTAGACAAGACTCAACTTTGAAATTCTTAAAACAGGGGGTTAAGTACCTACAGTTCAGTGATTCGCAATTTCTCTATAAGTCTGAAACAATGAAGAGATGAAATGGATCACAACGCTCAAAAACGAATCGAACATGAATTTGTTTATTTTAATCAGCAAACTATATCAAGAAGTAGAGCTGGCAGATGGCTGCCAAAGTCATGAGATGAACTATTTTGTGTGAGAACATGTTTGTCACTACTTGCCTACACTGACAAAGGACCGCCTGTTAACATTTTTTTTATTAGGTGTTTTTTTGTTGCCTACTTACCTCACGCTCGGAAACAGAATCAGAGCTATCGTCTTCGTGAAGATTAACTTGCCTTAAAAAAAGTTGAGCTTTATGTTTATTTACTTCATCGAATCAAGCCAAGTCATTGTTGTAGCCTTTCCCAAACAAGTCAGCCATATCAAAACTATGGCTCCACTATCGGGAACAGTGGTAAGAGTGTTAGACTAATAAGCGAGGGGTCTTAGGTTTAAATCTTTCAATCCAAGTGTGTTACTTGTCATTAGAAGCTTCTCAAATTTGACAAATTTAAATTGGCATACAATTGTGGCTCTCCTTCGTTTGTCCGAAACATGCATATATGTATATACCTACGAACACAAAGTGGTTGAAAAAGGTAGGCTTTAGGCAGGCCATATACAGGCTGTTAACATCGAATATTTAGTTTTGTATTTGTGCAATGGGTAGCCCTTTCCCGATCCGGAGAAGACGATTGTCAATGCTGACTAACAGAAAACTCTCACTCAGGGGCGGATGCAGGAAAAAAAAAATTAGAGGGGTGGGGGCTGTTGAACCCTCAAAGCCCCTACCTGGATTAGCCCCTGCTTTCATTTGAAGTCTTAGGACTTTCTTTTGCTTTGCCACGCTTTGACATTGGACTTCTGATGTGCCTCATCATTGCGTTCGATGCATCAATCAACCAAAGCAGTGATCGCGACAACCTTTTACTGCAGCATTCAACTCTTGGACCATTATTGTTGCTGTATCCGCCCGAGTACACCGAACTGTAACAAAATGGACCTATCATCAGATATAGCAAAAGATATGGTTTGCTTAATACCATGAAGTAAATATATCTATGAATGATGAAATGAACCGGTTCTTAAGAGCTTCAAGTTTGATCACTCTTTTCTATTCTTAACACGTCCTTTATCTTGAGCCACAACCTGTTGCATTTGAATGTTTGTGTGATTTGAATGTTTTGAGAATGTCAATGGCTTGGCAAGTGTCTATGAACAGAACTAGGGCAGAATGCGCTCAGTGCACTTAGCTTACGAAGTTTGTTCGAGATTTTTTCTTTCAGAATCCGTGAAGACTTGCTTAGAAGTGTGTCTCTGATAATAAAACTGGTTAATTTTTCTTTCAAATTACATCTCGCAAGACCCTTTGCCATTACCGGCAAAATTTTCACCTTTTAAAAGTGTTGCAACTATTAAATGAATTCCTGTTTGGTTCTGCTGTTGCAAAGGGTTCTTCACTATTCCAAAGAAAATGCAACTTATAAATTTGGAAATATATTCTCGCGTTTCTACCTTTTTGTTTTCGTTGTTTTATAGATTTGATACGAAAATTTAAAGCTAAGATCATGTCAATTGTGATATTTTTGAGTAAAACATGGAGGTGCAACGTGGCATTATATTTGAGATCTTAACATTTCAAAACCCCTCCTCTACGGTTCTTGCCTTAACTCAATACCCTCCTTCTTTGGTACTTCCGACAAGGTTATGTTTGGGAATTAGGAGCACAACTTATCCATTCTTACTGCATCCCTACTACGTGAAGGCCTGCTTCAAGATCAATCAAACGGAGGAGTGGCAGGTTTAAAACACCATAAACTACACAAATGTAACAACACCACCTAATGACCTCCGCGATTATCTAAATCCTTTGAGCCCGGACTAAAAATTATTTTTTTTAGGTCAGACCGGCGACCTAACGCCGGTCTGTGCTCTTTTAGTGTCAACTCAAGGAATCGCATGTAGACTTAATGGGTAGCGCTCAATCTTATACCTCAGCGACTACAGTATTTACAACACTTTTGTTTGATCCATAGCGCGACTTTTACAATTTATGTAAAAGTCAATTGTATCTTTATTCGCCGCTGTTAAGGTTAAGTACTGGGCTCACCTGGATGCTTAAATCTTTAACAAGAAGCCATATAAATTTGGGTTGATTGCAGAAATACTGTTATCTATTCCGTCTCTGCAGTGGGCTTTGCTTTTGCAAAAAGTCTAGTAATCATTATTTACCCTTGTGGGACTTCACAACCAAGTTTAGTTTGCGACTCTCGTACATCACTAGGGTAAACACCGTCGGACGTTTATAAATATTTAAATATTAATAATTTTTTTCTATATCTAAAGTAAAAAAAAATAACTTTACTCGACTTTACTCAAAGAGAATTAAAAATTTAATAAACTTAGACAAGACTTAGCCCGTGACAAGTGCACTCTTCATGTGAACCCCATGAATACTTTTCACTTATCAACTTTTTACAAGTCATTCTTTTTTTTAGTTGATTTCCTATTCCCTTTGCAGCTTGCTTTTTTGCAACCCTTCCGTCCAACACATTCGCCTAGAGTCTAGACCCCACATATGCAAATATTGAAATGCAGCTAACCCTTGTATATTGTAGCTCCCTCTGATTATGAATATTTTATTAAGACCATAGGTGAAAGATAACACAAAAAACAGCAAAACTAACAGACACATACAAAGAGAAGACACAGATTGAGCTCAAATATTTAACAGAAACAAAAAAAAAACTGTAAACAAATCACTCACGCGAAAGTGCACTTTGCAAACGAGGGTTGGATGACTCCCCCTCGTCGCCCCGCGCTTCAGGAGCTAAGTAAAATTCCGAGATAGGATGAGCATGACGGAGGAAACGGCGAATCATTCGAAGATGCATGGTATTGCATAGATGGTTCTAGGTTTTTATAGTTTTCGTCTAAAGGCACTGTGGTGGGCTTGGGAAAATGTTGATAGATTCAGCCAGTGATGAGTTGGAATGGAATAAAGTCGAAGGTATATGTATGGGACGCTCTTTGTTCAGCAACTGCGTATCGAAGGACTGCCATTTAGACTAATCCCTCTATTCCAGTCGTTACATCGAGGAATTTACAAGTGCCATATAAATGTTTAACCTGCGACCCATTTTTGCACTTTAAATGTTCCGTTTGTAGTGCTGTGTATCTAGAATTCGAGTGCCACATAGCACGAAGTCAAACGAATATAAATGATGGGTGCTGCTACACGAACTCACGACACTCAGCACACAATCCAACGCACCACGGAACAAGGACACATGGACGACAACGTGGGTGATTTAGGTTTTAGCGTACAATTTTTCCCACTCTCTCTCTCTCTCTCGCTCTCTCTCTCTGTATCTGCTATCGTGGTGCGTCGTCGTTGTTTTGCTAGTGAGCATTGCTTGATGGATGGGAGCTCAGTGACAATGTGCAAGTGAAAGGAAATTAAACAAATGAATCACATACAAACAAACGAACGACAAGTCAACGCGGCAGATAGATGAAGATGGTAACATTAGAGGGAGGAAAATAGAACAGAAAAACAACTAAGAGACAGTTTGACTTTTTGATTGAGAAGACAAATGCTTTCTTTAAAGTTCAAACGTTAGCAACTCATGGTCGGTTGGGCGGTGTGAAGTTTCATTACTCTTCAAGGATTGACCTGAGGTTTGGAACTTTCCCATTGACAGCTTTAAAGTTATTTATAGAAGAAGTTGGAACGATTACCATCATCACCACTTGCCATGAAAAATAACAAATCGTAAAGATGTCGTCTTACATTAGTCCCTCTCTTCTTAAGTCCGCAAAAGCAATTATACATTTATCTTGCACTTTTAATTATGATGCAAACTTATAGCATCTATCTGCAGCAGAAATCTATATCAAAAGGAAAATTTCGCATTGAAAAGAACCGACAAAAAGCAAATATCCATCAGCAATGCAACAGAAATACGTGCTATAATTCTTCTACTCAAGTATAAAAACCCGCAATTTTAGAATTGCAAAAGATTCCAAGCACTGCACATGGAGGAAGAGCAACACAAAGAACAAAAAAAAACACAACACAGATAAAACCAATTTCTCGTCAAAAAAAAGGGATCGCCTCTCTTCCCGAAATAGCACCGCTCGTTGTTTTTTGGAGAACTACCGACAGTTTTTGTTCTTGTCTACTTTTTGCATTTCTTGTCTGCCATTTTAGACCGTAATTTATACATTCTTGTGGTTCTTTGCTTCGTCTTTTCCAAAATAAAAAAAAAAAACTGAATCCGAAATGAAGACAATTATTCATAGTGACGAGGCATTGAAGTCGGCCAGCATCACATAATGTGCTGCAGAGGACTGAAAAACTGAGGTAGACGAAGCAAACTATTATTTTTAGACCGAACGTCAAAATTTGAATACATTTCGAAACTGAGTAGAAGAGAATTTGCTTTGTTCTGTTGAAATTTTATCCTGGAAGTGTGTATTTGATGAAATTCAAATTTAAGTCCAGGGGAACATGCAACCTAAAAAAATATGCATATTAGCGTTAAACATTTAAATATTTCTGATTGCGGGTTACCTTATTTTTTTCTGGGTTTTCGGATGTTCGGTATAGGTGGCGCAGGATGAAAAAAATAAAAATATGTATAACTTAATCTGGTAGGATTTAAAATGTATACCCGGATCCAAGACGATAGGAAGTTTCACCACATTTCAGAAGAAGATAACCACATTAATCATCGTATAGAGCAGAAGGCGGGATTACGGGAATTGTCTGCTGTGTGCAGGGTGCTTCGGAATTTATCCAAATTTTTTGTATAGACAGAGAGGAATTTACGATACGCGTATATGATTTTCTTGACGCTAGGTGGCGTTTTTTTATTATCATTGATACACTCATTTTACCAAGTCATACTTTGGCTGCCATTAATTTAATTCAACGCTAAGCAGTTTGTTGTAGTTTTTTTCCTGCCTTCCTTCCTATCGTTTTTCAATTCGTCCACTGACACGTCTGCCTTTTTTAATTTTTTAAAGTGCTGTTATTAGAAATAAAAAAAATAATTATTTAAACCTTTGGTATTTGGCAACCCTATAACTTTGAAATTTTGTATCCTGCAAAATATCGAGGCGTTTACACCAATAATTTATCGCCACCGTCATCATAAGGTTGAATTCATTCGAGGCGGTCCGATAAGTAAATTGAGGTCAGAGTCGTCGGAATTATTTTTTTGCAATTCGGCATCCCACGAACTCTCTCCGACGGAATTTTTGATGCCAACTCTGACTGATCACGCCATGGCCAACTTTTGTGTTCGACAGAACAATGCTTATATATTCCAAGCCACGATCGCTTTGTTACCTCCTTAGTTTCTTGAATGCCTGCTTTGAGATTTAAGCTCATTAAGCTACACTGGTATACTGGATTCTAGAAATGTTAAAGGCAAGTAAATTATAGGTGCCGCTGGCATCTGCGTTAGAACTTCGAGAGCTATCAAAGGTTTTGCCCAGAGGGTGTGCTCTCCACCATATTGGGATATCTTTTGGTCGGCTTCTGGTTGAGAAGATGACCACTCTGATGTATCATGCTTGTATCGTTGAATCTGAGCTAAACATAATTGGAGCTGCAAACGATCTCTATCGGTCAACCGGACCAAGACGGAGATCATCCTCCGAATGGTTTACTGCTCTGTTTTCTAGTCCTCGCAGTACGGGAGAAATTTTGGCAAATTTAAATATTTTCTCAGACCGAAGGGACGGGACTTAGGTTAAGTTAGGTTAGGTAAGGTTAAAACGGCTGTCGGCATGAGACCAACACACTTGTTGTGATACCACATGGATCTAGGATAAAACGCTTTTTGCTACTCGTTGAACCAATTTGAGCTTTGAATGCTTATAAGATCATTTGTACCTTCGTAGAGATGACAGACGACAGTTTACAATTAGCGAACGGTATACCTTATTCTCCTTTATCAGGTCTAAGATCCGATTTTAGCGATTTCATCAACCTTACATGGCACACAGTAAAAGTGAATGTTAAACTGTTCCGCCATCCCCTGAAGAGACAATCGACAGTCCCTAGCTACCGTGGAGTGAAGAGACGTGACTTAAAATCCTTAATTTTATTCTGGTCTGGTTTAAGACCTATTAACGCGCATCTCAAAAACTTCGAGCGCTACGAGCTTCCATAAGAGCTGCGTGGAGCATCAAATCTTATCTGCCATTGTCTAGCTTTTATCAGAACGAGATATTTGCTCCATGAAGATGATCCCAATCAAATTTAACTAGCCAACCTTCTTCGTTTTGTTAAAAGCTATACCAGGCTTCAGCAATAATGGCTTCGATGTAAAATGAACTCTTTGATTAATTTTGTCAGACTTACTACCGTAAAATGAGCAAGTACATCTGAGTGTTTGTTGCCTTTGAACAACCCCTTTCCAAATGCCACACAATGACTAATACCTCGAATGTCTAATTTCGAAAAACAGTGATTAGCCTCCGCAATTACTCGACTTCCAAACTTCTTGTAGGGGTTTTCTTCATGTCAACAAACCACGGAAGCCTGGTAACCTTGAAAGCTCTATACTGCAGAGAAAATGGCCGCTATTCACCCCGAAATAATTTTAAAAAGGAAGAAGAAGAAATGCCATTGTGTAATTCTCTCTGCCGGCCAACATTTTGTATGTTTAAAATGTGATCATAACAGTTTTGCAAAGTTCAAACTAAACTATTAATCACTTCACGGGAAATAATTTGGCTGTGGTCTTATTAAGACTATTCCCAATATAGACCCCGAAAAATGATCTATCAATTGAGATTTTACTATCCTTGAGCCCTAAAATTGAACTAGAAAGATGTAATTTTACAATGCAAAATAGCACTCGGTTAAAATGTGATTTTTTGAGGTCCCACAGGGTGCAGTTGTGTCACCCAATCATTTTTCTATTAACTAGTTGCTAGTGTCAAAAGTTTCATCATCCACTGTAGTTCCCTTTTCCTTCTTTAGTAGAATTTTTCCCCCAAAAAACAAAGCCAAAGATTCCACGTCGATGCGAAGTGAATCTTGCCACAACTTCCACATATTTATTTCTGCCTCAAAACATGGCATAAAACTTCCATTAAATTTGTATTATAAAACTTTGCTCAATGTTTTTTTTTTTTACGATCCTACCCTGTTAACTTATCGAAGCAGAATTTTTGATCTCTTCCACTTTACACATCTCTGTGTACATATGTATAGCCAACAGCTTTTCGTTTCAGTAGATGTATCTTACATCCTTTCAGGAAAGAATCTGAAATGAATCCACCCTCTATCCTGCGGATATTGTGTTGTTTTGAACTGCCTTTTGTTTTTCAAAATTCACCCACACACACACACACACACACAAATGTCCTTCCGTTTCCTTCCATCTCAATTCGTGGGGTGTCTGTTTTCTTATTCAACTGAAACAAAATCTGATGTACATATGTCGAAGGTAAAGAAAGATTCCGTCAAATCTTTTTTTTTTTTCTTATATTCGCGCGTCGTACATGTAAAATGGGTAATAAACTTTTCAGGCTTTTGTTCAACTCCAAGATGCAGATAATGAGGACAGCGTGTCGCGCGTGTAGGGGTAGCAAAAGCCAAACAAAAACTTTCCCTATACTATCTGCAAAAGTGAGAAAACAATGTGTATACTAATTCGTCCTTTATGAAATTTATACACAAAAACGGAACGATTGCATTTTAATCGCGAAAAGTTTACAGAAGAAAAAAAAACAAAAAAAAAACTTTTCAACGTCGTCGTGTGTGGAACGAAGGAAGAATTTTTGACGAAGGCGCTCCCGGAAGCAAAGAGTGAAAATTTACTGCCAGAATATTGTAATAACAAAGTTTTTTTTTAGTGTGTGTGCCAGAAACGACGATGTTAGGAGATAAAGTTGATGAAAGCACAGCCAGCTTTTCCCCGTTACTTAAAGGAACAGAACTTCAGCAAGTTGATGACATATTGTCTGGGAACAATGATGAAAGGAAATTGGGGGGGGGGGGGGGGGATGTAATATAATGATGTACCGAAGGGTGGCAGTAGTTGGGCTGTTGTTAAAATGAAAAGAGAGATGCGCAAAAGTTTTGTTTTCACAAAAAAAATTTAAATGAACTAAAAAAAATTAACATTTACTTGGTGAAAGTTGCAAAGTCGACGAATTTCTCTGCATTTCTATGAAGGCTAAATACTCGCTAATGGAATGACTTTTTTTTTGAAATGTTCTGTGTAATCAAATATTAACTATGAACATAGTCAAGAAAGCCTTTTAAGATTTGCATCTTTTGTAGAACTTTTCATTTTATGCAGATCTCAACATAAGTAGCTCATTTATTTACTAGAGACAATGAAACGTTGCATGATACATTTTCTCGCAAAACTGGTTTGAGATGCATAAATGTATTCACCTTTGACATCGTTTAAGATTATTGTGACTAGCTAGTCTACTTCCGGTAACGTGTAGAGTCTCGTCGACTTATTTTTTTACACACTTTTTGTATCTATGCGAAGTGGCATGACAGGTTTGTCTCAGAATCTCTTCAATGAGCATTGGTTTCAGATGGAAAACAAAATATCATTGGGAACTACGAGTTTCTTACATCATATATTCCCATCGATTCCTCATTGGATTTATTTCTCGGATATATATCCCCCAAGGAAATACAAATTTTTGTTTTTAAATAAAATACAGAATAATTGAGTGTTTGTGTCGTTAGTGTGGAATTCATATGGCCACCGCAAGGAAGTTCGCAAGCTGTGAATGTTGCAATTTCGCATTCAATATGGTTTCTGAGCTCCTCTAACGTTATTAGCTTGTTGGCATAAAACCATAAAATAAGAAATTCACATCCAAATCACATGAGATAGCCTTCGACAGGGCCATTTCTCGGAACTACACAACCCTTCAATAGACTAATTGTCTGACTTACTGTGTGGCATGTGACACTGTCTTGGTGGAACCAAATGTCACTCATTCCAAGTCTATACAATTTTGGCCAAAAATAGTCTTCCAACATGGCACGACAGCGAACTCCATTGACGACCATGGCATGAAATCCACACCACACAAACTCTATTTTGTGGACGCAATTGAGTCTCGTTATCCACATGCGGGTTTGTTACTGTCCAATGACCTTATTTGGCTCATAGACAAAGCCATTAAGATTTGTGAATATTCCGCCTTTGCTAAAACCACGCTCCAGGCTCTAGGTACTAATGAGGTGATTTCTGAAGGTCTAGCACTTTATCATTTGCCTTTTCGGCTTACTTAAAAAGTCGGGTGAACTAAAAGGAAGCGTCTGTAAAGTGAAAAATGAATGTGAAAGTACAGTGGACCAGTTGCTCGTCAAAGTGCTTCAGCAAGTGTACAAAGCGTCGACAAAAAAAAAAAACGATTTTCTTCAAACTTTTTCATAGCCGAATTGAAGACGCTTTAGACGACCAAGAGCGTTCAGTTCTTGAGTTAATTTCATCTCGTAAAGGTGTAGGCCAAGCCCTTCGCGCAAAATTCGCAACAATGTCCACTGAGAGATTCCCAATTCCTATAAACCTCTTAAAATCTACTGATCTATCTATTTTTGATAATTCGAAAGACAGAAACAGTAAATAGTGAATTTGTTTGATGTTGACTCGTAGTTATCCAAGGAGTATGCACTCTTAAAAGTGCGAAAACGGGTTATAAAAGAAAGCACCTGCTTACGTTTCAAAAGAATTAAATTTTATTCCTGGGACCATTAAGGCTGATGACCTCTCCAAATTGGAAACCACGATAACTCTTTCACTTTATAAAGGAGAGTTTGCTACTTGTAAGTTATCGCAAGAGCTGGCTGCTATAGAGGAAACAAACTTTAGGTGGATAAGTGGCATCACATGTCTAGCGACAAAGCGAATCTGACCTAAGCTGGATCTGATATGCTCTAAAAATTTAATCTGTCTCTAAGCAGAAGGAACATTAGCACTACGATAGGTGTCAACACTTTCTTATAGGCAAACATGCAACAAGACTTGATGCAATCTCGAACGACTTTTGCAAAAGCCGTTTGGACGAAGAGGAGGAGGAAACAATCATTTACCTGCTTTGCACATGCCCTGATCTATCTAGAAAAAGAAAGGTCCATCTCGGAGCCTTCGTCTTCGTGATCCAACAAACATTGACATCAAACGTCTACTTCGCTTCGTCAGAGGCTCCAATTGGTTCAACGAGTAGGGGAAATCTTTACCCTAGATTCCCGTGCTATCACAATGGGCCACCTCCTTCTTCAAACAGAGTTGGCGCGTTTATTCATCAAACTAAATACTAAAAGTTCTACGGGGTATTTTTCTTGTAGAGAAAACGAGTTTTGACCCGCATTTTATTGTCAAGTCAAGTAAAGCACTTATTTTAGTAGTTAAAAGGCAGGGAGTAAGTTCTTAGCCGAAATCAACAGGTAAATTGACGCTTGCTCTATCCCATTTGAGTGTATATATTTCCAATTTTGCGATTCAGGCACCGATCCTGTCCGGGAAAGGTTAACTGTTCTAAATTCTTCTCTAGCATTCCATATGGCCTGGACGTTAATGATGTGAAATACTTTTCTATTGACATATTCGCCTCACATGAACAGTCGGGTTTGTTACCTTTTGCCTAAAGGACAGTGGTATTTTTCGAGACATTTTGGTTTTTTAAAAACATTTTGGTCAAAACGACTTACAAAGTGGGAAGGTAGCAACCAACCTCAAGGTTACCGAATCTATTTTTTACATTTTGGAGTTAATAGCTAAGTTGTTTTTGTTTTTTATTTTCTACAAAACTTATCTTTACATTTGAGTCGAAAAAGCCCGTAAAAAGTTGGCTTTTAAAAATTAGTTTCTAAAGGCATTTGGTTCATGTCTATAGCATCAAATCAGGAACTGTCGAACAATACGTAAGGTGCGTAGGGCAATATGTAGTCAGAGCCGACTAGCTTAGGGATTGTGGAGATATGAAACTACATCTCAACGTAGTCAGTGGCCTTTCTACATTTCGATCTGAAAAAATCTAAAGAAATTCTTAAGTCAAACAGGGGTGGAATAAGCGAACAGTAGCCATGTTCTGTATCTTTGGCATCGAGAAATTTTCTGACGGAATGACCTGAATTAAATCAAAATATTCGTAATTTTTTCCATTGAAAAATGTATCAATACAGGAATTACCGAACAAGGTAACGATCGGTATGCTTTCAGGACATCAAGATTGCGAACTATTAGGCACGGATACCTGCAGATTCAGCTGCGACCAATATACCGTGGAGACTATCGAGAATACTGGGAGAATGTGGGGGAACATCGCCTTTCACCTAGACTTATAAATTTCTGGGGAAATACAACTAATTGGATTCTCGCATAAAATTTCATATTGGAAAGGTTCATTATCTGCAAGTCTTGTACAGACAACTTTTCAATGCTTTCATCACACTGTTATTCCATGCAATGCAATTGCAATTGCCGTCATCTTTCCTGTTTCGCTCACCAAAGTTCACTGAACCAAACTCATTACCATAACCCAACGTTTACCTCACCTCACCTCAGCCTCAATTTCTTTTCCAAAAAAAAAAAACACCCAATCCAACTAAATAACACACAAACATGATACGTTGGCATACGTTTCGAATGAATTCTTAATTTACACGCCTAGACTTTCGAAATCTCCGATTTGACAAGCAAAGCGTTATTTCTATTTTTCTTGATGCATGTCCTCATCGTGCATCCAATCATCATTATTGCATCACACATGCAATAGAGCACTGGCATACACTCTTGCATAATCGTCAAACGTAATTACAGAAATTATTTCACTAAGGAGACGACTATGACGACGACGACGACGATGATGTTGATGACTAGGAAAGGATAGGATGATAGTATATTCACTCATCCATTCACATTGGCACAGGAACAATTCCACCCACACACCATGCAGACAGGATTCATTTAGCTATTTTGGCGAAAATTTCCTGCTACTCTTCTCCTTTCTTGCCTGGCAAATATATTTCATTTTCACATTGTTGTATTAGTACACGTGTAGATGCGACGTATACTCGGTGTATGGGCGTACAATTCACAGGGGTTTCATCTTCCATTAGAGAGAATGCCCGAATGATGGAATCCTTTAGCGAGCAATCTCAATTTGCATTACGAGTCCGCAAACACCAGAAACCAGCCATCAGCTAAAAGCTACAAGCTACCATCTACCGCTCTCAACGTGTTCGTCTTCTACGTTGAACAACAATATCGTTGGCAACGTTGTTAAATAATAAGGATAAAGGATGTCACGTCGACGTCGTCATCATCATCAGCATCAGCATCGTCGTTGTCGCGAATTCCCTTGTTTCTTTGCTTTCACTTGTGCATTCATTTATTTGTTTTTGCATCTTGTGTGTGTGTGTGTGTGTGCGCGCGAGCCTTATGATGTGTTTTCTGGAATTGCTGGCGTATTTCAAAAGATGCCTGGTTTATGTACATAGGCTCCCATCATATGGAACGTGTATAGCGTTGGGCTTTTAATTAAAATTTCACGCCTAGATTTTTGGCATACGGACTGATATCGTCTTTGAGATGATATTTTTTTTTCCCCAACCTCCCTCTTTCGTCGTCTAGTGGTTTGGATACTTCTTTATTATATGCAGACGGAGGGATGAAAAAGATATGTACGCTGCTTTTAATGTGAAGGATTCTTCGAAGAACTGATTAAAACGAGGGGCGGTGTTCGATGCTGTGATTTATGTGACTTGGATGGCTTTGTGATTCCAGGAAATTCGCATTTCATTTTTAATCAGTATTCAGTATTTGTTTTTAAGGATGTTTCGGTTTTTTGTTGTCATTTTTGCAAGGAAGAGTATCCCAAAGGGTTCTATAAAGGCACCCACTCTTTAAGGAATTTAATTTGCATAATAGATAGCTTTTGAGGTCTGTAGGAGGAATTATGTTGATTCAGTTTTTTACTAGTTTAAGTCAATTTCTTTAATAAACACATAGGTCCTGTATTGCTTTAATCCTTACAAAAAAATTAATATTCATTGATTATTAAAGACGTTTATGGTTTATAAGTACATAATGTCCAAGAAGTCATTTTTAAAAAAATTGGGTCCCTCAGGGCTCTTTACTTTCACCCATTCTTTTTTCTATAGAATTACTTTTGATCTTAGCAAACAAACAGTCAACCAATCAATGTATTCCATCAGATGAACTAACTTACGTGACCCTTTTTTCCATCAATACTTTCAATGCGGCAGTAAGAGTGAAAATGAAGGAACTTAAGCTTTTACGACTGTCGTCAAAATATGATCATAGAAAGTGACACATGATCGTGTCGTAGCAAATGGGGATCGATACATGATATCATTTGACCAGTACTATCGCCCTGGCAAAGGCATGTTGGGATTCAATTGGATTTTAAGTTAACTTGATATCATCATTCTCTTGATACATAATATGAAATGTTGGTAGTGGTTGATGGTTAACATTTCCTTAGGTTGCATCTTGCACTTGTAAATCATATAATGTGAAATAGGGCAAAGTGATTGTCTTTGACAACTGGTCTCTTCTGGTCTAATTTGATCACTTGGGAACCAACTCCAACTCCAACTCCAACTGTTCAACTACGTCTGCCTGGGGTGAAGGATAATGCATCTTTATTAGCTCAGGGCGAAGCGTGTTGAGGCTTCGCTTACATCTTTTTAACTATCTAATGATACGGTATAGACGAAACAATTGCGTTACAACTCCTTGACTATATCAGCGATTCGCATTTACCATGAAATTATTTAAATATTTTTTTTAAGGTAAACGTGCCAGGGGAACAAGATTTTAACAGAGAGCTGAAGAGATTAGCAAGGAAACCTTTTCGTAAGGGCATAGTTGGTGCCAAGAATTCTTGCCAGATCTCTAAACTAAAGTCCAACAAGGCTGCTAAAAATGACTTGGTACAGAGCAGACACCAACTTATTTTCTAAATATGGTCGGGAACTAGTTAGTATGCCTTCAGCTTCTATCCGGTTCATAAGAAAGGAGGCCGTCTTAACTCCGCCAGCTATTGAGGCACAAGTCTTCTAAACATCGCGTATAGCATCTTGTCTGCCGTATTATGTGTGTGGCTCAATCAACGATATATCTATTAACGATCTGGTTGGATCCGTTTTTAGGACCGTTGAGATCCCTGAGAGAAAATCAAGAATCCGTTTTTATCGATTTTAAAGCCGCAGATGACGACATCTATACGGAGTCATTTCTACTTATGACATCCATGCCAAGCTCGTCCGTTGTCTAGGATGACCGCGGGGAAAGTTCGCTGCTGCGACGAGGTCCTTAGAGGCTTTACCATGACCTACAAATGATGACCAATCGCTGTTTCTTTGGGCAGGGAAGGTCTTCTACTCAACAACTTAGGTTTCTGTATATGAAGCATGGACTCTTTTTACAGCGAATGAAAATATCCATTTGCGTTGACGGGTTCGAGAGGAGACGGTTGAGCGACGAAGTTGGCGTAGAGGAACGCTTCGCTTTAGGTGGCGCATGCAAGTAGAAGGGGATCATGTCTTTTAAGTGCGGAACTTGAAGTCAGTTACCCAAATATTTCGGTTCTGGGGTGGGCTTATAAGTTGAGGCACAAGACTGAAGCGCTTCCTAAAGATGGGATTAGACGGTCATCGAAACTTGTCATCCGGATGACATGTTGACGTCAAAAAACTTGAACCTACAGTTTCCTCGGAATATGCTCAAAAATGTGAAATTGGGTTCAAAAACGAATTCAAAATTGGGCTCAACATTTGTAGACCCATAGCTCAAATTTAAAAGTCCCAATTCTTAGAGAGGTTCTCGACAAGGCGTTTATGAAAAATATACTAGACATACAACATATCCCTCATTAAAGCCCCTACGTCTTTAGTAAACAGAACCAATTTATAGAATATGTTTGCGACACCTACATCAGTGGACTGTAAGAAAACTCTCAGCTTTCAAATAAGAACTAAACCTTCATGCATATTTGGATGGTCTTATCCAATCATTGATTCTGCAACAATCTCATCCACATAAACAAATCATAATCTGCAGACAATCCTTGAACTTAAAAAAAAAAAAAACAATGCTTGACCTTTCTCACATCAGTGATGTTCTACCCGACATGCTATCGATCAAATAAGTCTTATCACTCATGACATCCGACACTCTAAAACGCTGCCGCTTTTCCTCGTGTACCTTTAAAATTGCATACTTGTTTTTCCCCACTAGTAATACTTCTGGGTAAGTCATTCTTCATCCCTTCGACTTTATAAAAGAGAAAAAAAAAAAATCCCTCTTAAGTGTGTCTCTGTCTCTGTCTCTGCCTCTGTTTCTGTCTTTGAAAAGCAATTTCTTTACTTTTCTTTTCCTTCGAAACGATGCGATGTTCCGAGAAAACATTCTCTAATCTTGTTCTAAATCAAACTTAAACCGCCCGTCCAGTGTTGTTGTAACAGACTTTTTCTGCTGCTGCAACTTCTAGGCTGCCAGTACCCCGCACCACCTCTTCACCGTCTGTGAAAATGTAACAAAGTTAAAAATCAAGTACTAACCAAACGAACACTAATACTAAATAAATCACCTTGAAGTCCTTCGAGAACGAAAAGCCAGCCAGCGACCCTAAGAGACCGAATAAGAATCCATCCTGCTGCATGGAAACCAAAGAAAAACTGTAAAAAAAAGAAATATACATCTTCTAGGGAAGTAATCACTTTTAAATGTGCACAGACTATTGAGAGCCACAAAGAAGTTTTATGTGTCCCGGTTTATGTATTTTTTCCTCATTTTTACTTTCTCTCGAACATCATCGACTCGCTTAAAGAACACAAAAAAAAAAAGTTGAAATGAAAAATGCATTTCATTGTGTAACTTCGCTCGGTCGTCCTCGTCCCCTGTCGTCGGCGGGATAACAACAATGTTATCAATGTTACAATTATGTAATTCGCTCTGGTTAAACTATTTTAGTTTATCTTTAAGGTTTGAAAGTCGTCTTAGGGACAAAGTTCCACCTATAAATCGAGGGTTTGAATCGATTTTTATCCACGCGAGGAGGACCTTCATAATTATACAAAATTTATACAGCTGATGAGGGTTGCTTTGCTGCTTGGAAAATGTTTATCGCTACCGAGAGATCGCAGCCAACAGCAATAATTCAAAGGCGGTAAATCTAAAATTTTACCCTAACGTCGATATGTACCCGCAGCGTAGCAAAAGTAATAATCATCGTGCATACGACTTACATCCTGATGGAAGGTGGCACAAGGGTGGATGATATCCGCACTGATGGGGCGGGCCTTGGCTACACACATATTCGCTAGAAACAAAATAAAATAATTTTCCAACTTCAAGCTGAAGTGTTTGTTCCATCATTGCCATGTGGGAGACGACGACGTTGACGATGGCGACAAGGTGGTGGAACTGTCAGACCATCATCCCTTGGTAGCATTCGTTTTGCTCTCTCTCTCTCTCCGCTTTTTTGCTTTTTTCATGTAAGCCTGGGGTGCGCAATTTACATATCTTGTAAATTATTCATGTTTTATACTCTTCACTTGAGGTGGTGGGTGTAGGTTTTCATTTTCATTTTCATTGTTTGATTCAGAGAAATTTTTTTTTTAGTGTTTTTTCATGTTTTTTTTCCACCTGATGGTAAAATACGCATGGGTTTATATGTATGGATGTATACAATCTACCTACAACATACAGGGTGATGTTTTCTTAGGACAAATATTTATGCTCAAGTGAGCATACCGCATAAAAGCCTTTGGATCTGGGGATATGTATTTTTAGAAATCTCTAACATCCTTCATCAATATTGTTACTGCAAAACAACCCTTCTGAGCTGAGCTGGAGTGAATAACACTAATTGATATACGAGTGTGTATGTACGTCAAATTCTGCCCTTGAGATATCTATTAATTTTAATGTAGCATAAAAACCTTTGAGAGGGAGAACATTTTGTTCTGAAAAAAAAAGTAAAAGTTGGGTGGAGCTAATATAACTTTCATGAGAATTTTACTTAATATTCAGTGGCATACGATTGAAGGAACTAATTGCAGAATTGTGGAAAAAATGCGTAGAAAACTAGTAAAGTAGTTTAAAGAAATACGTTGCGACAATGTTTCTTTAAGAGATTGATTCGACATCAGCTACAGCTTAAAACTCATATAAGTCATGACATATTTCAACATATATCGCGATATTTTTGCTTTAATTTGTGCCACAATTTGTGTAATTCGAAATTGATTATCGAGAGTAAACTCTTAACAGATTAGACACTTAAGTCATGCCATATGTCGCGATACTATCGCTTTAGATTGATTTGAAAGATTGATTCAATATCAGAAGTTAACTTTAGCTTTGTTAACATTTTAATTATTAAAGAGGGTACAGCTTAAATCTTGCTTAACTCATGACATATATCACGATACTATTATATGAATTCAGTTTGATCTATTGTCTTACTTGCTTGATCTCAACCCACTGATAGTCTCTGTCAGAGACAGTGCGGCTTTTCAATACTTGCGCAGCTAGAACCGCTGCTTTCAATTGTTCAGATCAATTACCCTAAAATCCGTGAGGGCTTGGTCTTTAAAACAGAGTCTCAGACTTCTTTTCTATCGGGGGACTGAGGTTTTAGGATGTTCTAAACTAGAGGTACAATTTTGTAATCCTAGCGTAGCTCATCGAATGCATCCTCTCCTGCATTGGTTATCTTTGTACACAGGACCACGTATCCTACAAAGAATTTTTGTTTAGAGCTGGGAGTGTGTCCTTTGGGTGTGAAGTCAGGAGCCGATTTGTTTTGCCAAATTAAAGAGCTGCTGTTTCCTATCTTAATTTTTTCTCAAATCCCGTTAAGGTGCCGTTCACCCTTGAAGTGAATTTATGAGATGAATACTTAGGTTCCTCAAAGTCCAAGTCGATGAACTACGATGAGTGCTGGCTGACCGAATTTACTTGGATTTGTCCTTGTGCACTTCAAGACATGTAATTTCGACTGTTTTTCAATACCCATAAAAACCTTTAGCATGTCATGTTGGAATCGAAAAACTTGTTAGACAAGAACGCTGAAATTTATGGCTCCTAAGCCTATTTCGTGCTCCTTACAATGCTTATTGAAATAGCTTTCAAATTGGATGTATACGTATTTGGGGTGTGTTTGTTTATGCTTCTCGAAAGTATTGACCTGAAGGTTGAGCCCTGCGGTACGCCAAACATATAACCTAACCATACGGATTTTGCTAAAAAAAAAAAACTAAAAGGTTATTAATCGGGATTTCAGGTCTTTTCTTACTTCTTTTTTGGGTCGGTCGAGGCTAGGGCAATGCACAACAAGTGGAAGGTATCTCCGTGGATTTCTGAGTGAAAACTTTTTCTGATATTTTAAACGTGTTTGTGGGTTCTGGGTTTTTTACACTCTGACCACGTCCTATTGAACGTTTCGCAGGTGTCTATTTTCAGTGTTTTATGCTTGACATGTCAGCCTGTTGAAGACTTATTGTAGATCCATCCATTTACACAAAGATAAGTGGTAAACGGTAGAGCGTGATAAACGTTGGCCACTTTCAAGTTTCATTTCGCTTGCCTGTACACTTGATTAAAGGCTGACTCAATATCGAGGAGTCTATTCTATCTAGAGTTGAGGCCTTCTTATAGTGCTAACGAGGGAAATTAGCATTCGAATGAGCTCACTTTTTCACAGTGAGGTCGCAGACTTCAAACCTTCACAAACCTGCACAATAAAGGGCATGATTGAGGAAAAAACCATTAGGTCTGTCAATCTAGGGTGGAAAGGTCTTGAGGGACACAGGGTATCTACGGCTCTATGGCCACTCTTCGATAGTAAAAGATCTATAGAGTTAATAAAACTGAGCAGTGTTACGCTTAGAAGATTAACAATAATTCTGACAGGGCACTGTCTCCTGCGGAAACATGCAAAAAGACTCGGATTATCGGATACAGATATCTGCAGATACTGAGGAGATCTGCATGATACTGAGGACATAACACGCGCAGTCGAAGAAAATTTTTGGGGAAATACTTCTTTGAATACTCAGAGGAAGTAGATGACAAGGACTTCGAGGGCCTTTTAGGTCTCTGCAGGAAAATTGTTTAGGTTTTTCTGCCTTTTGAATTGTGAATTCAGCTGGTTCCACCAGGGATCGCGATGGACCCGTTTTGGTGCCTAGTGATGTGTGGCGGATTTCGTTTTCACCACACCCCTGTTTAACCTAACCTATAGTGCTAACGATATCATTTAGTGCGGTTGTTGTTAACAAAAGAGCACAACTTATCCCGAATGTTACATTTCGAGCGCTATTTTAGCGTTATAGGTTCCTGATTTACTATAAAAAAGACAGCATTCTTCGAAAACATTGCCTGCTCCTGTGATTGATAAAAGCCTTAACTTTTGCTTGGAAGACGACAAAATAGGAGTGCCAATATTATCCATAGAGACGCATTTCACAGGATGCTTCAACTATTACTTTCGCTATTTGTTCTTCAATATTTGTCTGGCTGAACGCAACAACCAGAGTAGGCTAAACTTCCTTATATTTTTATTTTCAGGTTTCAAAAAGCTTTATTCAAGAAGACCCTTTAGGCATACATAGACTTTAAACATGCCAACAATCTTGGCAAGTCTAAATTTAGCATTCAGATGTTGGTTTGGGGACTTATTGTTGCCGTCACCCTATAATGAAATTCTCCCAATGTTCCAATTCTAATTGTTATGCTGCTGCCAACTTCAAAAAGTACTTCAACTTTCAACAAACTCTTAGTGCATATTTACACAGGCTTTGCAGAATACTGCCATTTGTTTAAAAATACTTTCAAGAATTTAAATGTCGTCTCTCAGTGTGTGGTCAATTATTTGCTTTCTTTTTTTTTTTTATAAAACTTTCCACTTATTCTCTTAAAAGTTGTCAGGACTAAAGAAAAGAGGTTTGTTTCTTCTTTCAGTTTTTCCAAAAAAAAAATTACACATTTTCCGTTGAGAACCTAAAATTTTATATAACTACCCATGAAGCAAGAACCTCATACATTTTGTATGTCAAGTTCAGAAAGTGTACAGAATTAAGCTGACATCTTGAAACTTTCAAGGATATACCAAAAAAAAAAATAAAATATGTGCTGAACTAGTTGTGTAGTTGAAGAAAAGATGCTGATATATACCAAAAAAAAGAAAAGAGGTTGAAGTGCAAAATACATATACCTCGATGTGTTCTAGGAAGTGTATAAAAAAGTTTATTTTCTGTGAACATTTTGAGAGAGTCATTTCGTGAAGGAGGAGACTCTTGTTAAAATTATGCAAAACGAAAATGTGTGTCAAAAAAATGTAACATATATTTCTTCCTTTAAATTTGTATACAAAATCGAATATCGTATTCCCTTAGAGACTGCGGAATCAGCAGCTCAATTTAGCAAATTAAAAATTTAAACCTCCTTCGTTTTATGACACCAACCAACCAACTCCATCCTGTCATAAATGGAAAAAAGAAAACGTTTACGAGCAATTTTGGGGTGTAAAAATAAACACTTCGACGATGACAAATATTTTCCCATATAAACCGAGAACATTCATAGCTGTATTTCTATAACATAAACAAGTC
Organism: Ferdinandea cuprea; assembly: GCA_963576555.1. Classification (NCBI taxonomy): domain Eukaryota; kingdom Metazoa; phylum Arthropoda; class Insecta; order Diptera; family Syrphidae; genus Ferdinandea; species Ferdinandea cuprea. The sequence continues at coordinate 8,881,763 of OY754960.1, forward strand.
GTATAAGGGCAACGGCTAATGGCATTTAACTGGACTATAACGTTTAAGTTTTAAAATTCTCTTAACTAATTGAGAGGTTTTAAGTTTTCCGTTTTAACTGACTACTGGGCGAGAGCAGTTCCTTAACCCTACACCTAACAATGGGAAACTTTGTATTGTTTCCGGTGTTGTAAGAGGTCATTTTAATAGTTCACCACATACGGGTATAGCACTTTGTTGTGTGTTTTTCTAAGAAGTAAAAAACAGTACAAAACCATTTATGACTTTTTAAAAAAAAATATAAATATTTTTATGAGTTTAGCTGTTACATTTTATTCGTTAACGGGGAACCTGTTTTGTAATAAACCGACGACGACTATGATGCGTGCTTAATCGGTGTTATTTGAAGAATCATTAAGAGCAAGAATAACTGTGTAATTTATTTATTTAAATGGTGTCTATAGTTGACCTTGGAGATGGGAGTTGACAGTCTCGGTTATCAATGTGACAACAAATCGCCGCATAACTTGCATGTGCAAGTGGATTCGGTTAGCATTGAAGTTGTTGAATGCCAAAACGAGTAAATAAAGATGTGTGGTTTGGCGCCACATTATGTTAATGTATGAATTCGATGGGCAGTCGAGGCGACGAAAAGACTGTAGAGGAGAAGTAAATTGCAAGTTTTAAAGTGCCAACTAATAAAGGAGCTAATTTATGCGATAATGTCGTGGATATTTGAATTTATGGATGGAAAAGTACAAGGGAAACTAGCAATTCCCAATACTTCATCCCGAAGAGGAATATAGATACGTGCATGCTGGAAGTATGATAAGATTTGCATGGTAGGATCAGAACGAAGTCTATGTAGTATGCGGTACCTCATCATTGTCAATAGGTCAGTCACTGTGGCCGAAATAAGGTACAAAATGCGGTTTTGAACCATCAATCTTGGTTACTTAGGCTACACTCCGGAGTAGACCTGGACCTCAACTTATAATAAGTCTCTCCAATGAGTGCAGTTTTTGGAAAACTGCCGCTAGTTGCTCACTTCAAGTTGCTTGAGGTCTTCTTCCACCTTTGTACGACACTCAAGTCGTGGCCTTTCTCGACTTAAAGTGGAAGATTCTGCGGACTTGTGCTTTACTGTTCATTTCTGTGCAGTTTTTTTTTGTAACCAGATTGATGTCGCACCTCCAGAACCCGTGAACTCAAACGCAACCAAAGATCTTACGAGCAATTTTTATCTCGAAACGACTAGGGATATCTTGATGTCCACTTTAGAAGGACTCCACGCTTTAGATCTATAGAGTAGGTCAGCGATTGTATACAGTTTAGGAGAGGGCCTTCCTAGAAAGTCGTTTTCTTAGAGCCGATGAAGACAAAGTCCCTTACTACCTAAAAACTATACCTGTCGATTCTGAGTTCATGGCCGATAGTTTCACCAATCATGACCCCTTCGTTTATTTCATAAGGACATAATTTTGTCAAGCCACATGAAAATCCTCAATCGATGAATATTCTGCAATTGGCTGCCTCAGTATTTTGTATTGCTAACGACGGCACTACAAAGCGTGGCGCTCGTGGAAATTACTAAACAAGCCCCCTGCGCCGGCTCGATATCTGGCCTGTCGTCCCCGTTTTTGCACTCCAAGCAGACGGAAGTCTCCCCTTACCTGGTCGCTCGACTGAAGTCTAACTTGATGCCTTCTTCCCTCTAATATGGCGCCGGGTACTCCAGCACGCACAACTTGTTTTTGTATCTTCTTAGCCATCCATGGTTTTCTTGTTCAACACAAACAGGGTCATAAATCGTTAGTAGGGCTTTTCTCTCGGCTACAGCAAGGGATCTTTCATTATAGACAGCGACTCCTTGGTTTTTCTCGATTGTGCTTTATTCCTAAATTGCTTACTTAGCCCAAAAAACAGTGATTGGCAAGAGATATACTGCTCTTAATTTCCAGGCTGATACTGTTTTCCATGTTAACATCAGCTTCCAAATTAGCGAGGGTCTCGGCTAACTGTTCCGCTCTATGCGGCCTGTTCAAAATACGCCCTTTTCTCTGGCATACAAATAAATCGTTGTCCGTTTTTCGTTTGCGGGGTGTTGTCAACATTGTTGTTTTCTTCCGAGGAATGTTTAAATATAATTTATCTCATGATACATCTGATGACATTTTAACACACTATAGTAGTCAATTTAAAAACTATATTATTTAGTCGAATTTATTAATTTATAAAAGTTAAAATTTATCATATAATATGGTTGGGTTCATATATCGTGACATTTATCGCTAATCAAAATCCAATATTTTAATTTAGTAAAATATTACCATGACAAGTTATTCATTAAATTACGTTTGTGAACCTTTTCCCAATTTTTTATCAATAAATTGTATCATCACAGGTCATATGTGTCAAGATATATTTTTTGGTAAAAAAAAACTTGCAACATTTAAAACCCATGATACATCCGATGACATTTTTAACGACAAATGTCAAAACTTATTAAAATATAGAAAAAATATCGTATTGAAATTTTAATCAAGAATGTGTTACATATATCATGACATCAATTTAGTTATGACTTGTTTTAAGTCGTTCTTTCCTTGTGTTCAAAATTTTGCACTCACGTTTCATAAAAATTTACTCCACCTTAATTCTGTCGTAACAGATATTGTGTGTCATGATATAAACTTAAGTGACCCAAAATTGCATGACTTCAACAAACAGAATAATGTCAGTAGCTAATTAATGTTCTACTAGAATCCATTTCCTGCTATGATCCCAACTCTCACAAGCTAAGTGGACAAATTAACTCGATAATACTCCATCCTTTGCCGTACAATTCACCTTCCCATTAAAACAGTATAAAGTTTTATCAAGAAAAAAAAAACTCAGTTTACTCAATTTTCAGTGATGAAAAGCTCTCAAGAAATTTATTTCATTTGCATTTTATAGTCCATTTGGATGTTCCTCAATATTCAAAGAGTGAGTGTTTTAGAAAAAAATTCTAAAAATAAAAAAACTTATTCATTATAACTCGACTACCGTGAGATACTTTTCAATCTAAATTAGATTTTGAATTAAGCGAAATGGAAATGCAGTATTTCATGCTGCTTAGTCATCAAGCAGCACAGCAAACTTTTGAATATAAAAAAAAAACAAAAAACACAACAACATCATGACTCTATGTACAATTTTTACCTCTTTCGTTCTTATTATCTCTGGCAAAAGGAAAATACGAAGAGAATATCATAAAGATACAAAAACAACTTTACAAAAACACACATAAAACCTAAACTTCCATCAAAGACCATCCGGTAAGTTTCCCATAACAACAACGGAATCCCTAGAAAGAATCCTTTTCCTACTCTCCTTTGCCATTATTTTATGCGCGCGGCAAACAGAAAACACAGTGGCTTCTTATTTTATACCCATTTCTTTAAAAATTACGTCCTGTATCCGCGTTGAGTGCGCTAATGAAGATCCGGCACGAAACCGCTGCTAGAACTGAACCGCGCACCGCACACCATCTCGCGCAAATACTTCAACCACCATGCAACGCTAAATGTCATTTTCACGGTGAGTAAATCCTGTATCCATCCCATAAGCGTTTATGGGATTTTAACGAGCAACACACAGAAAAGCCGCGCGTTCTCCCCGTCCCGCCCCGGTACCAACATTTCCTAATGGAACGTAGAAAACATCCAATTTTCCCTTTAAGAACTTTTAGTTCTTACAGAACTACCCTCAGATTCAAATGCGTGAATTTTCCGTTCGCTTGCGTGTAGTCTTACCATTTAGATGCAAAACTAACCCAAAACCGAATGGTTATCCTTTGCGAAAGGAGCAGCAAATAGCTACAAAACCCATTGAATTAAGTGCTAGATGGCATATCTTTTGGAGACTGAGCCTGTGGCGGGGATGGTTATTTATAAAATTAAATTTTTATTGAGTCCTTATGACTGCGCACCCAAATTGATGAAGTAAGCGGTGGCGGGCCGGGCAGGAGAATATCAGCTTTTCGTCCTTATGGGAAATTATTCAACTCAAATAAATTATCTCTCATGGTAGCACACATGTGCCTTAACGATGAAGCGGTTGCAGCGCAGCGCTGGATAGAGATAGAAATTAATATGCCATTAGAAGCAGGCGCTTCTCTGGTGACGCTATTCGACATCACATGAATATTAATTGACTTCAATTGTTTTTGATCAACGTCGTTCCAATATGTACATATATACACACACACGCGCGTTTTTAACTAGTGGAGAGTGAGTTTTTGGGTTTGATTGGCAATTTACGGCAAATATGGATGGGACGGGACTTATTGCCTATTGACTTCAATTAGTTGAATAATCATAGGATGAGTAAAGTTTTCGGTTTCTCAGCGAAGTAACAAACAGTTGTATTAGAGGATGAAAGGAGGAGGCTTTGTAAATTGTTTTCGAGAACTTCGAATCTTGAGATTTGTCATACGATCACTAACAAATATCATGACATAACTAATTTTTAACTTATTCCCAATAAATTTCCATGGTCACTCAAATGACTGCATAGAAATATATCGCGACATAAATAAATGTCATGTTATAAATCCTGCCACAAGTTTTTATTGATCATGTTTAATGGAAATAGTGGATCATTTGCCTATCACAAAATATATCGTGCGATAAAATCAATATATCATTACATAAAGGCAATCACTCATGGTGTCTAGCTAATTTGTTTGTTTATTTTACTCCGCGAAATAAGTATTAGTGTTTTTTGATCGAATACAATTGAAATTGTGTCTATGGTAAAACATATATCACGAGATAATTGAAATATTTTATGACATAAAAACAAGTTACGATTTATTTTTCAGTAACTTATTATGTATTACCAAAGGAAATGCCTATCGTGGAATATTTGACATATATGACATAGATTCCACACACATGTCTCGTGCGATTATTAAAATATATCATGTAATAAAATTAGGTTTTAATTATTCATAGGTACTCGCTACAATCATATATTAATCAAAAAAAATCTATATATATATATATCATGACATATCTCATTATGTAACGTGATATAATTCAGCTTTTTTTTTTAATTTTTAATAAAACCGCAAGATTTTCCTTTCTCGTTCGAAAGGTACATTTGTTTCTTATGACATACTTGATGAGTATCATGCGATATTAGCTTCATATTGGACAACGTTTTGTTTTAGAACAATTTTTTTTCACCACTTTCTACAAACAGATTATATAATCAATACTTTTTAAAGGAAAGCATTGCGTATCATGAGATCCATCTAAGTGACATAAATTTCGGGACCATAGGCCCATTTCTTTAGCTACCCTTAGTGGGACATATATTTTTTTTTTATACTTTTATAACCTTGCCGTAGAGAAACCCAATTTTGTTCCTAAAATACTTCATCCCTTTATTAAACAATTCAAAATTAAATGACTTAAGGCACACAACATAAACCTCTCTCATAATTTACGACTCGAATCTACTAAATTAAGTGCTCCAGACTACCATCGGGGTATAGATATAATGTCTTTTGATAACCTTTAATCGGAGCATAGCCATAAACCATATCCTACCCATTTGCCGTATCACAAATCATTGTGTGCAGTCAAAACTCATTGCGTAGCTTTTAGCTGGAAAACAACTTGCCACAGACCTTAATTTAAATAAAATACCAATTCGTTGTCAACGACTCCTCCCCCTCCCTCCCTCGTCTCAACCATAATAAAATTGACATAGAAAATATTTATTCAGGGCAAAGTATACCTCCCAGTGCGCTCCCAATATTCCTTGTAACGAAAGTTAATTAAATTATAACAAAATAGCTTTGGGAATTGGAGTTTCTTGGAAGCCATTCCAATAGAATATATTATTGCATGTGTGACTGATAAACAAATCCTCATTTAGCTGTAGAATATCCTTAATTCCTTTTCTATTGAAATCTACTTACTTAACCTACGTATTAGCGAAAATAATGGAAATTCTCCGCAAATGTGACAAATAATGATAAGGACCTAGGTAGGGATCAATTTCGAGGAAACATTTTTTTTCTCTCATGTGCTAAACACACACACGCATACACAAGCCATCCAATTGTGCAAAAAAAAGAAAAAAAAACAAACCGCGTATCTGAGTGTACACAATTTAATTTAACATAAATCACGCAATTTACGCTGATTTTGTGACATAATGGGGATTGTGTGGTGCAGGGACGAATAAATATATACAACGAGATAGGAAGTGGTTGTCGAGAGGATAACCCATTCCCGGGGGGAGAATTTTAAGCGATTTATTAAACGACCCCAATCGTGGCATAGCGGTGGCTTCCTGTTTTTACACCTTTTTCACTCGTTTTTTTTGTTTATTTTATTTTTTTTTTTTTTTGCTGAGCTTCAATTTATTGGCAATTTATTTAAGAATGAGAGTACCACCATCACCAATTAAGCGAGAGCTTGAAAGATACAAAATTTTGTTACATTTCTTCTTTTTTTGGTAGAAGACTCTGATGTGAATTATAGCGTCTGGAAGGGGATAATTAATAATCAAAAATGAAAAAAAAAGAACCTATTAACCATATCGACCTCGTTTTCGAAATTATTATTAACTTGCACGGATAACGATCCAGAAAGAAGAAAAATTGATGTAATACTTTTTTTTTCTTCATTTTTGGGCTAATTGGATGGATGCAGTACTTGAACAAATTATATAGGTTTCCCTTCTTTTTGCGAGTAGGGCCAGTGGTGATTTCCTTCATTCATGAGTACCTGCATCTACTCAACCATTTAATTGAAGAAAAAAAAAGAAGGCCAATGATGTTGGGCTATCTGCATGAAGTAAGCGTAAATGATTTTTGAGTTATGTAGCTTCAGAAATGTTGGAAAACTAAAAAGGCAGTTTTTTTTTTATTAAATAATGTCTGGCTTTCTTTATTGGGCTTGGCAAGCAATTTATTTTAATTCTGATTAAGATGAATATTTCAGCTGAGAAGTTATGCAATGACAATTAGTTTTAACTGGAGGATGATAGAGTTTTACATACATACATTGAGAGCGTTACAAAATGCTTCATGATACATTTTCTCTCTTGACAATCATAATGTTCAAAACTCAATTGAACATTTGAAATGATGAGTCTAGAATTTTTTAATGGTAGTCACTTGAAATGAAGTTGATATAAAAGTTTCATGAGAGAAATGTGGTTAAAAGTTTGTTCACCAAAAAATCAATCAAACCTGCGCTGGACCAATGATTGGATAATCTTTTTATCGTGAGATATAGGAAAATATATCATGACATTAATTCGATAGGCATATCCAGAATTCAGTTATTTTACTTAGAATTTATTTAACCAGAACATAAGAATATAGATTTAAACTTGTGTGAGTAATATTGCATGAAATAATTTACATATTGCGTTCGACTGTTGAATTATATCATGAACTAATAAAAAATAGTAATAACAAGTATCATGATCTAAATCTCCCATGCATCCTTCTGCAATTAACATGCCAAGCGGCAAATTAAAATAGAAAAAAATGTCAAAGTTTCCCATTGAAAAGGTATTCATGGTATTCGTGTATCATAAAAAAAAATCTGACAAATTGGTTCCCAAATTGATTTCTGTTTCTATGAATTTATTTAACCAAATAGATGCATAAATTTGTGTTTCAGAAAAATGTCATAAAATACTTTAAATATTGCATGCGACCGTTGAATACCATGATATATGCCATAATAAAGTACCACGATATACGACGTTAATTCCCCTTCCGACAATTGCCATTCCCAGCGAGCGATAAGCAAACATGTATCAAGCAATATAATGGAAAAGTTTCCGTTCTAAGATTGAAAAAGTGTATCCATTTGAAGTGAATCTATATCTATTTTCTTATTTCATTACTTCAAAATACAAAAATACCAACTCTATTTCTAACAAAAAAAAAAAAAAATAAAAAAAAAACATTTCTTTTTATTTCCTTTCAGGTAAGCATCTCTAATCCCAGCAGCAAATATCATCCCATCTTCGGATATCCACAAACCGTAAGAATAACGAAATATTGTTTAAGAAAATTGAAAATACCAAATCACTATCAGTACATCCTCAACCCACCCATAAACGGCTGTCATTACAGTGATATCATTTCTTCCAATTGGCCAATCAGTAGTATAGTGATAGTTATAGCTAAACGATCTTCTGAATCATACATTTCTTCTCTTTAACAACCAACCAACTGTATCCATCCATCCATCCATCCATCCAAAGTAAATCCGAAAAAGTTATTCCAATAAATCGAACTCAATTTTCATCATCACTGGCGTTCGGCTTCATTCGCAACGCATATACCCCCCATTCCCATACAATTTGTTATCGCTTGCCCACTATTGATGCACCAAAGACGACGACGACGACGATGATGATGATGATGATGAGAACGTTTTGCTGAGAATGAACACAAGTGAAGAAAAAGTGTGCCCTCCAGCGTCAAGAAAATGATAACCCCAAGCTAGCATTTTGAGTTTCAGCCCACAAATTGAAGATAAAAGGGTTCTTTGCTTGCACACACACACACACACACAGTTGGACTCTCGACGCAAGGATAAGAGGCGCTAGAATCGCTTCCCAAGCCAGCGCTATACAGATACATATTATCTATTGGCGAAAGAAGAAAGGCAATTTTCCGCATGAATTTTCATTCGAGGATTTTTTTTTTCTATTTTTTATCGTGAAAAATATCTTAAAATACAATACAAACACTCGGCCATTTCCCGAGAGTGTTTTATCCTTGCTCGTCGTCGTCGTCGTTTCTTTCTGTTTATACTTGATAAAATGTCCTCTTTACGAGCACGGAAGTGTGTATGAAAACCCGGATTGCGCAGAGGGGATGGGGGGGGGATATGTTCTAGTATTTGCTTTATTGAAAACATATCTCATTTTCGGGTGGACATATAGACGTGCATGCAGACTCTGTGCGGATTCTTCAAGGATAGTGCCAAGAGTTCAGTGAAGAGAAAAAGAAGGAATGCTCATAAATGCCTTATCTTTGATGTGAAATTGGATGTTATTTTTATTTCGCTTTTGTTCTCAACAAAAAAAGGATATAATGAAATTTTTTCCTGAACAGCTGCATGGATTTTTAATAAGAAGAGAAATGCTGGTGGTTATTAATTTTTTTAAAAAAAATTGTTTACAAAGTCGAAAGGAGTGGTTCTGGTACTCTTTTGATAGTTTGACTTCCTAAAAGCAATTCAAAGACAATTAAATTGTAATGGCTTCAATGTATGGCTACGATTCTCGATCTACCCCTAAAACCAATCTACAGTCTTTCACTCAACTTGACCACTCCTTCCTACGATCTCTAATCACCAGCAACGATGACAAAAACAAAATTCTCTCCCCATGTCCTTGACAATATCGCTCTCATTTGTCTTCAATCGAATTTAGTAGAATCGCCCTTCGAATTTCTAAAATATTCTCTTTCATTGACCAACTCGCCGGAATACGCCTTCGAACATCATCACGAAGGAACTCAACTCCTAAATTAGATTGATTGACTCAATGACGGCAACTATAAATTGCTGTTGCCAGCAATTCAAATGCACCATCAACACCAAGTGGATATCCTGTCGCACTCAATCCAGGAAAAAGCTATTCACCTACTTTTCGCAATTCCTCTCCTGTCAACCGTGTTCGCAAACGGTCCCACAGGGCCAACTTCGCCCTCTGCTTCATTTAATCTTCCTAATAAAGCACACCCAATCAATTGTCGCACGCTCAACTGGCAATTTTGATTAGAGTCAAAGTTCGCAGGAAATATCTCCATTGCTGCACCGCCTGCCCCAATACGAACACAGTAACCCAATGCGAGGCGAGGCGACTTTCAATTCCAACAGTAAACATGAACAAAGAACAGAGAAAAAAAAATGGATACAAAAATGGAAATCCTAGCCCTCCATTCTTTCAGTCGTTGATCCTGGAGAATGCTGGCGTACCTCTCCTACCCAAACGATTCTCATCAACGTCAGCTCTGATAGTAGGGGTTTGCATGCCTGCGTTTGTCATCCCGAATGCAATGTAACACTTGTGCCATTCTCGCTATCCCCGCACAATAGATGAGTGTGTAAGGTAGCCTAACGTATTTCGATCCACAAAATTCGCAATCAATTTTCGAAAATCACCTACCGGAGCTGAAACTGTAGCTGTAGCTGGAGCTGGAGCTTTCGCTATCCGTTGACTATAGATAGGTGCAACGGAGTCGCAAGTCGTCGACGACGACGGCGATGGCTACAACGACACGGTCGGTACTACCTTCCGGATGAGGAAGAACATTTCTGATGATTAATTTTCAGCAATTATTTCTCTGTCTCAATGCGATAACATGAGAGGCGGAGCGGAGGCGGAGGAGTTGAGTTGATGGTCGGACCCACATTGTTCATTCGGATCAATTGCTGCACAATGGGCAATTCAGGCATATCTAAAGGATCCCTAAAGTAGTACGGGCGGGAGTTATATTTCCTCTCGAATTTGTATTCTCTGCTCCCGCACTTTTATTTATTTTTTTTTTTTGTGAATCCTTTCACTAGAGTTTTGAAAGGAGATCGTTGGCAAAGTATGCGTTCGTTTGCATAATGTTTCCCCTCCTTCAGATGAACTGCAATTCACTTCACTTTTTGCGTGATTGATATCATGGCCTTGTGATGTGCACACAGGTCCCCCAGTGTGTGTAAAGTGAATCGGAAGAGCGAGAAAGGATTACAGGTTCTCGAATGCATGTCAAGCGAATAATTTTTGCGATACTTGATAAATGATTCAAGGTATCATCGCACTGTATAGAATTTTGTTTCCATAAGAATTTGAAGTGCAGAACGAGTGTTTGGGCTCTTTTGGGACCAAATCATTGAATTCGAATATTTTACGGGGAATTAAGATGTGCTGAGCATCAGTGTTGCGTAAATCTGTCCAATTTGCATCAGGCTCCATTCCACTTGACTAAACAGACATTGGAGACAATTAACGAAGTACTTATCTTAATGAATAAATGTTTTCGTTAAAGTGACGCACCTGGGGCGGCCTTGTTTCAGTCTGCTGCATTTTTTTTTCTCTTTGAGGTTGTTGGGATAAGTAAGATTTTACTTTTGTTTCAACGGAAAGTGCTTTTTAGCTTATGACAGAGAAGGGGCAATGGGACCTTGTTTCGTACAAAACTTGTTGTGCAATTACGTAGTTTGCGTTCGATGCGAATGTAGTCGGCACATTGTAAGCTAAGCCCCGTTCAGAGAGCTGAAATTCGCAAAGAATATAAAGCCCAACATGGACAAATTCCATGGAGATTATTATAGCTTTAACACGTAAACGCACAGTTATGTGCCCGACACTAGTATCATCGCGGTATATTTTTCAAAGCTGTTCGACAATAGATGGACCCAATAACGAAGTGCACAGCATTGTTTCAACAAAATCAAGCAACCAAATCTCACCGACTTGTTTTAACTTTTGATTTTAACGCAAAACTGTGGGTGCAATAAAAAAGCGCACACTCCTCTACGCATCATCAGATGTCTTGCAGTTAATTTTCAAAATATTTTTGACTTGCAGTGGCTTCAACACGTTAACGCACATGTGCGCAACAACTAATATTCTTCCAATGTATTTTTCCAAGTCGTTCGGCAACAAATGGGTCCAACAACTAAGCAATCTAAACTGAACAATCAAATCTTACACACTTGTTTAACTTTGAGTTTTTACCATGCAATGGAATAGAGCACACTTCATTAAGCAATAGCTGATGCTTCACAGTTCATTCTTAAAATATTTTTGACTTGAAGTGGCTTCAACACGTTAACGCACATGTGCGCAACAACTAATATTCTTCCAATGTATTTTTCCAAGTCGTTCGGCAACAAATGGGTCCAACAACGAAGCGCACACTTCTGTGCGAAAAAAATCAAGCAATCAAATCGAACACACATGTTTTAGCTTTAAATTTTTGACCATGCAATGGAACACACTTCACTGCGCAACAACACGCACCTCACAGTTCATTTTTAAAAGTTGTTTGACTTGAAGTGGCTTCAACCCGTGAGCGCACAATTTTGTGCGCAACACTAATATCACAGTGTATTTTTTTAAATGCTGATTGACTGCAAATCGGTTCAACATTTAAGCGCACACTCATGTGCGCAACTCTTTTATCACCACATTTGATTTCTTTAAACCTATTGAAAGTGCATAGTTTGTTGGTATTAAGCAAAGAAGCGCACATTTCTGTGCCCGATGCCCAGTGCCCAAAATTGAAATTAAGAACTCACTTAACTGACTGCATTTGGTCTTAAAATATCTATGTATCTATTCCAAAGGAATTGCTATAAACCAACCTAATCCTAAATAAAGCCACATTCAACGGCATCTGTTTGTTAGGCATCAAACATTCGGAATGTCTGCACATTTATATTATTCTACAGCTATTTATAGCCATGCAATTCGTCTTCTCTGCTTCTTCTCTAAATCCCTCAAACGATAGCAAAATTACCAATTAAAGCGAAAAAAACCATTCCATATACCGGATGAAGGCTCTCTGCTTCCATCAAACAAAAAACACTATGCCCGGTTCAATCCCCAAACAAAACGAACGAAAGGAAACAAAAAACCCTGGCAACTGCCTTGCTGTATTATTTTTAAAAATACACAAAAACTCAGAGCTACTTTGCGCACTCTAAGAGGGCCTTCTGTTTTTTTTTTTTTGTGTTTTTTTTTTTGTTGTCTCCTCCTATACAGTCTCTTCCATGAACTTCAGTTTACAAAATTTATAATTCCAGACACACTCTCTGCTGCGTGTCTTTCATCGTGAATTGAATCAGCCCCCTTCTACACCACAAAAAACAGCGCACCATTGTGCAATCACAGATCTCACAGATACGAGAAATCATCTCGATCCGCAACCAATATGCATGTGCACACATGTGTGACTTTCGTTTTTCTTTTCATTCATTTTTGGACTAATTTTAGATATATCCGCTGCTTTCGAGGGAATATTGTCTGGGGGTACCTACATACTTATAGTCCAATAAGCCGCAAGAAAACGAGAAGCAGAATAAAATTCACTGGAAACATCAGACCGCTTACAAATAAAAAAAATCCCTTCTTGCATTACGACGCACCAGACAAAGCCCATAAGAAGATGTTGCTGGGATCAATAAGATTTGGCTAAAGGCAAGTCGTCCCATCGGCACAGAGACATATGAGGCACACATGTGCGTGTTCCCAATCCTGTGCGAGAATCTATTTTTGGAACATAACACGCAGCGCACTACAACAAACCGAATGCATTTTCACTTGAAAGACAAAAACATGTGAATTCTAATTATCCTCTCTCTCTCTTTTTTTGTAGTACAAAACGACGGAAGCGAGTTAACGCTTACATTTCATTGCACCCAGTGTTCAGTTCAGTTGATGTTGAAGAGCACACATATACCGCTATATTCGTGAATAAAACTTAATGACTGCATTATCCTTTCATTTTCGATAAATTTAATTTTCCATGAAATGAAAGCAAAAAGAGAGAGAGAGAAATTTTCTCGCAAAATCATTGAAAGACAAAGTGTTGAAACTTTTCGCTGTTTCGCAAAGCGCAACGAAGGGGAACTAGGATTGAAGTGCTTCTGTTATTAAAATTAAGCGTTCACTTGAAAATCGCTCGTTAATCCTACTTCGCTGTGCTTCTAATGTGCTTAACGCTTAACGAAGCCTTTTCGTTTTGTTGTATTGCGTTGTTTGCGCAATGTGCAATGAAATTTTATTGGAACATACTCTTGTATCTTGCGAATAAGGAAATGTGTTACTGTAGTTTGATAAAACAGTCGCGGGCATCGGTATAGGTCAAACGTTTTGGGAAGCAGCTGGATAGGGAGTTAAAGAGTTGATTTATTTAAAGATAATTCGGTTCCATTTGAAAAAGTTTTATCAGGCGGTCTCATGAGGTAACTCTGACTACATCGGGAATTGCTAGTTAGATCAAATAAAGTAATAGGTACCATCTGACATCTTTGTTTTAAGGAAGGATCTAAATCGGTGGTCATATCTGCACCCAGGATGGTCACCTTTTGAGCAGCGTATCCCCCAAGTGATTATTTTGTACTCCTTTTATCTGTACCCCAAAACTCAACTGTCCAAATACTACAATGGTAGGTAGTTACGTAGAGATTATTGGAGTCATTCGAACAGAACTGTAGACACAGTCTATTTGTGCAATGGGCGAAATTCGCGGAAAACATTTCTGTCCTCATATCCTTACAGCAAAGTGCTTTGACCCTTCGCTATAACGAGAATAGTTATGTTGTCAACACGCAAATTACTTGATCCTGGGGTACCACAAGGTTCCGGTAGCTTACCTATGTTCTTTGCTTGTGAAAATGGAAATCTTTTCTATTTTTTATGCTGCTCTGCAAAAGATTAACCACGTTATTTGAAACTGAATTGATTCTAACTCAAGGCTTAGGTTGGGCTTACAATATTACCCAGAAGCCAAAAAGGGCCCAACCTTAGTAGTACAGGATAGGACATGTGACGAAAAAACCCATTTCGATACGTTAAAGCATCTGTTAAAGTTTGATAAGGATCCCTCTTCCAAGTCGCCCAAGCTGTCGTAGAACCGTGCTTCCATTTAGGATAGGCGGCGTTACTAAAGTGCTGGGCAGTGTCTTCACTGATGTTTCACTCTTGGCCTTCCTGCAGCAGTCTTTTCGCCCAACCTTTTAGCCATGTTTCTAATGATGCAGTGCTCAGTCAATAGCCCGACAAACATCCATTCCTACTAAAGGAACCTACGGTCTAAGATCTCTTACTATCGAAGGCAGTTCAGAGATCACGGGTTATGGAGAAAGTACTTACGTTGCTTTATTGTTCTTTAGACGAAATTAGCCAGCCGTCAGTTAAAATCAGAGCCGCATCTGCACAACCGGTCTGCTGTCTCATCTCACCCCATTCCAAGTGTCCGAGAACCTAGTAGATTTGTACTGAGTGAATGCGGATGTGGCTTAGTGTGAGCAGGCAGTACTTGCCGCAATTCGAGTTTCAAATTGGAGATTATCACCTTGAGTGCTGTCTGACTGATGACCAATTCTGGTAGTTTCATGGAAGACACTCCTTCTTTTGTTTCCTTCTGCGCCCTCGAATAATCTGTCTTTGATGACAGTACACAGTTAATTCTATCCCTATACGTCAGCTATAAAGATTTTGAAGGTTATGTCATAGGCTTCCAAGGGTTCCTTAAAATCACTTAGTGCCATAATGTATGTCTAGAATATCCTGGCTTCAACATTTTGTTCCCAAGTTGAGGTATCTAACTCAAGATTGACCAAAGTGAGCACATAAGTGTGTGCTTTCATGTACAACTTCAGCTACTTTAAAACCACGAAATATTCTCCAAAATAAATCTGAAATAACCTGTTCTATACACACAAATATCTGGAGAATCCCGTTTTTGATGGTCCTATGTAAAGGTCATTAATGTGTGCAGCTCATTTAATAGTCTAAGTGATTTACCTTAAAGAAGAGGGCCGGAAGAATCTTTTTTGAGTTGTAACCGTCGAACCACACATGCGGACCAGCCTTATTCCTAATTACAACTTTGTCGGAATTAAAGAAGAAGATAAAGTTGTTTTGCAAACCTGCGATCTGGTATGATCGCGCACATGAGAGTGGGTTTTGATTTTTAGGGTAACAACTTTGGGGAGGTAATTAATGGCCATTTATGAAGGCAGTAAATCTCACTGTTTTTTTTTAAGCCTAAGCTGTTTATGCACGAAATGATGTGTGCGTTTTAAGTTTTGAGACCCTAACGAGGCTATAAAACTCTTTGTTGTTAGCGCGCATAATTGTGCGTTTAGATTGTTAAGGGTAAAACTTTTCGCAAGTGAGTCTTAAGGTAGTTTCTTAAAGCTTTTTGACGCCAACATTGGCTTTGTTTTGTAAAAATTAAGTCCAAATTGAGCCCCCACAGGAGTGTGCCTTTCCACTCAAGTTTTTTTGAAGCCATCTTGATTGCGCACATAAGTGTGCGTTTACATTTTCATTAACTCTTTCCTCTGGAACTGAACATTACATAAAGAGTGACAAGGCTTCATTTTCAGTTTAAGGACGATAAACGAGCACATGACTCCTGACAGTGTTTAACACCCAAGTAATCCTTAATTTTCTAACAAAGTACTGCACCTGTACCTACCCACAGAAGTGTGCGTTTAATGTTGACGGTTCTAACTTGAAACTTGTTATACTAAAAGAATGCCTGCTGTCATTTTTATCGTTCATTTTCTCGGAAACCATTTCGATTTCGATGGAATTAAAAATCCCCCAACATAAATCGTACTTTTTTTTTCTGATAAAAAGATAACAATTACGAAATCTCTGTCAAACCAACCCAAGGCTTGCAAAACAACTACATCCATGTTTACATTAAGGTTTCTCCTTGTACAACCCGCTCCCGCTGTGTACCAATCCGTTCGTCTGTCTGTCACTAAACTTTTAATGAGTAACGGTTCATAGATCAGCACTATTCGCTGATGTAATTGCACATTTCTCTTTAAAAGTAGTATATATATTTCTTTTAAACATTCTTCCTTGGAAGTTCACAAACACACCAGACACAAGCATGCTCTGTTCGTTCGTAAGTACGTGAGTGAGTGAGTGAGACAGTGGATGTATGGATGCTGTCAATTATATTGTTACCAATGAGATCACGAGAACACAATAAAATTAAATCTTTGATTCATCGCGGCAACATTGCGCATTCTGTGTTATATGACATGCGGCAGACGACGACCATAATTCGTGTGCCATACACACAATCTAAATAAACTGCCAATTAAAAAAGAAGAGAATCAGAACTGCGAAAAAAAGAAACAAGAATTACACTTTTCCTTCTTTTGTCATTTTTTTTTTGCGCTCCCAAAGTTCAACAGAGTTCACCCTTTCGCTTTTTAATAGGTTTAGATTTATTATTTTTCGTTTTCATACGAATTTGGTCAAATCAAGAAAAAAAACTTCTGCTAAAACACATGTCTGACCCACTGGGCAGGAACAACCTTACGTCTTACGTAACTTTGCCTGATAATAAAAATAAACACACAACGAGCGTCGCGTCGTACGTACAGCAGTACCTATACCGACTCATCGTCATTATCATTGTAAGTCCTCAGTTTTTGGCTGCTTAATGTCGAATAAAATTGTATAAAATGAACCAGGCATCTTCCACTGAGTGTATAACAACACTCATCGAAATGCCCGGACAAAGAGAATGACCAATAAAAGATACAAAAACAGCAAAGAAAAAAAAAGCTCGAAAAGAAAACTGTGTACGCATATGAAGGAAGGCTGACAAAACAGAACAAAAAAAAATCTCCCTTGCTGCCGTCATTGTTCATTTTCGTCTAAAGATACTCAGATAGGCTGTGTAGTTCGATTCGTTATTGTAAATGAATTTGACCCCGGGTGTAATTTATTTTCATTTCGAAAAGAAAAATTTAATTTTTTCCAATGTGGCTGTTGGGTTTTACTGCTCGCATTTTATGTTTAAAAAAATTATGAGAAAGGGAGAGAAGGGCGCCGCATTTCATACTTCAAGTGTCTTGTCAGTTAAATAAGCTGAGGCAGTTTTCTCGGAGGCTATCAAGTTTGGCTTGGATGTACTACACCAGGATATGCAAAAAAAACTGACCTCAGAAAGTTGTTCTCTCCCTTTGGGGCTGGTTGCGGACATTGCGTATGCGTATTGCTTATTATATCACTAGTTTTTTGCACGTAAACGTGCTCCCGATATGTTGGGAGATTGACATCGGAATTTATGTAATAAAGCGGTCTGTGTGCCGCTGCCTGGTTTTTAACTAGCGAAAAATTTGCTATTTCTATAACTAAAATTCGCCTTTAAAGTGGGTGTGGCATACAATTGATGGGTTGAATTAGAAAATAATGGGTTTATACAATATTTATATTGTATAAAAAGCTATGGGGAAAAAGCTATGTTCAGAGTGGACCACCATATGTATAGAAAGCTATAAACCAATAATTTCTACGATTGATGCTTTGTTGAAAAGAGTAACCCTTCCGATTATTTACCAATTGTTATTTCAATAAAGTCACTGCATCGACGGTCTTGGAAGGTGCGATCAGATCGTCATCCAAACTTGTCATCGGACATCACTATGACGTAGCATTTGTACTAAAGTGGTCCTCCCGTGTGATCGTCTGTCATAATGATAATGATAAGGTCGCGCGGATGACATCGCTCGATTTTCCACAGTGTCATCAAACATCGGAGGACACGTTTGCGTCGTTAAAAGTTCTTGTCACAACACTTAGACTCGGAAGGCCCAACGGATGACACTGTGTGATCTAGCAGATGACATGCGGACGACAACCGAATTACACAAGTTCTCTGACGTCAGCATGTCACCTGGGTGACGCGTTCGGATGACTGTCTGATCGCACCTTAGGTTGGATTTTTGCCAGATCTTTTTACAAAAAAATGCAAATTTTGGTAAAATTTGCTCAACTTTTTTTTTTAAAAAAAAACCCAAAACCTTCGTCCAAGTCCTCGTGAATTATATCTCGAAGACCTGTATATAATTTCATCAAGATCGGTTGAGCAGTTTTCGAGAACTTTTGACAACCGACTTTGCAAACACCGTTTCGAGAAAAATGCGTTTAAAGTTTGGATTACTTCAAATAAACCTAATGATTCAATTGCACCTTCCCAAGGCTGTATCTCCGAAACTTTTATTCGGAATGACTTGAAAATTTAGGATAATATTCTCGATATGTTGTAGAAATAAATTAAGCTATGAAATCCATGTAACCCCTTAAGTGTTTCGATTGTTGAACGACTTGTGTGGGACGTCATCTAACTGGCACCAGAGGATGTCCAAGTCCAATTCCTCAATTTCTGGCCATAAATAATCGGTTATTATGCCATGTATCATTCTGGTTATCTCCAATGACGTTGCTTCTATTGTCGTCGTGTAAAAAAATTTACTTATTTTTGGAGTGGCGGACTTCAAAACAAACCACATCAGTCTCACTAACTTTAATCACAACTTGCGTAAACCAACTGGAGTGGGTTCATTGTTTCGAACGGAATTGCTTTTAAAAATTCGATCGGTTTTGGCAACACAGCATCCACTTTGCAATATTTTTAACGTTAATTTTTTGATTTTTCCTTATTTTGAACCAGTTTTTAACACCATTTTTGTAGACATCCTTAAAAAGTCCATATCAGACATGGTAGACAAAATAAAACACTCTGTATTCTGTTTCTCTGGCCCGCATATGCAAATGGTCAAATGTGATAACACCTCTCATCTCACACATCACTCTGGCGTTATAAATTAGTAAATATCCCGAAAAATTTTTTTTTATAAAAGCTAGTAAGAAGCTAGAAGCTAGTAGAAGGTTCAAGTAAGTACTTGAAAGCATCAGTTAAATAGGGTAATTTTTTTCTTCATACGTAAAGTGGGTAGTTGTATTTTCTATACGAGTGTCATCCAAATAAGTTAAGGTTAGAACAATCCAGTCGCATTGGGGATAGTTTGAGTTCGAAATTTCAGTTTCATAACTCTACTAAAGGGTGATTTTTAAGCGCAGTGTTTTTTTAAAATCCAATAAAACAAATTTGCATCAAATATTGAAATCGATAAATAGGCCTTTGCCATTTACGTTTTAAAGACAACTTCATGTAAATGTTGTCCGCGGTTCCGTTTCAAATGGTCCGTTCATAACGTCCAATTTTGCGTCACTTTTTTGAGCATTTCGGCCTGTATTATACGAATTACGCGCGTCATATTATCCTGTAAGGCTTCAATCGTGTTCGGCTTGTCCACATAGACTAACGACTTTACATAACCGCACAAGAAGTAATCAAGAGGCGTTAGATCGCATGATCTTGGCGGCCAATCACAGGGTCATTTCGAGAGATAAGCTTCTCACCAAATTCATCCTTCAACAAATCCATTGTTTCACGAGCTGTGTGGCATGTGGCACCCTCTTGACGAAACCACATGTCAACCAAGTTCAACTCAGCCAACTGGGGCAAAAGAAAAGTCACGTATCATGGCTCGATATCGTTCGCCGTTGACGGTATGGATTCTTCCACGGTCGTCTTTGAAGAAAAGTGAACTGATGATGCCACAAGCCCATAAACCACACCAAACTGTCGTTTTTTTCGGGCTGTATCGGTAATTCTTGTATGGCGACAGTTTTGCTTATTTACGTATCCGTTGAGCCCAAAATGAACCTAAACACAATTTTTCGATAAAACAGCGGATTTTTACATTTTTGAACAGAGCACGAAATTTTGATAATAATTTCAATAATTTGCAATTGTTGCTCGTTTGCAAGTCTTTCCATGATTAAATGCCAGAGTATACTGAAAACTTTTCACTTAGACATATGACGTTTGGACGCCATTACTAACCAGTGCTGCCAACCTGAAAGACTTAACTCTTAAAAAATCACCCTTTATTAGGGGTTTCAGCTGTGTGTTCCTGAGTAAGTCAATCAGGACAAACTATTTTGTATATAATGGAAGAAGAAGTTTAGCAAACTTCATTGTTGTATGTACCTATTGCTCAAAGTTTGAAAGACATCCACGACTATACGTGCTTAAAGTCACAATAAAGCCGCCTTCCCAAAAAAAGGAAAAAATTGCTTTGCGCTAACGAAGCTGGTTCTAAGCAATAAACGAGCTCCTTACATTCATCGTGTTCTGAAAACTATGAGTCAAAATGAATACGACGACGCCTTATAATGTGAACCGCTCGCTCCTCCCTATTGGAATTTTGTAAGCATTCTAAACCGAATGTGCGTCTTCTCCACCACTTAAAAAAAAAAATATGCAAAGCTTGTTTAGCACATGCGAATAATTAAGCTAATATATTCGATTAATCAAAGATCAAAAAGGGTGATAGACGTTTCAATGATTTTACATGCAAATTAAGAGGCGACCCCCCTTTATCACCGATTAAACTAAGTCATCAAAACGACTTCGGAATGAAGACTGATTGGCAGATTAACGCAGTTCTAAAATAAAAAAACAAATTTGACGGGAACTGAGGCTCTCTCAATCAGATAAAATCGGAATACGCGTCTAAACCTGGTAGCCATTAAACTGTCTCAACTGACAACAAATACTGATCCTAACTCAAAACAATATCCATAAGCTGTGAGAGAGTAAAAAACCAAACCACACACGATATAATGACTTGCGATATTTTTTTTTCTGTGATGACAATGAGGCAACTTGCATGAGTGTTGCTCAAGGACCTTTTGCAATAGTTTCACTAATTACGTGCCGCCTTGTCTGTTGCAAATAAAATTGTTTTTTAAAAAAAACTAATTTGGCAAAAGTCGCCGACCTTAATTTGGCGTACAGCCATTTACATTGTAACTATGTAACTACCGCGCTGGAAAACCACAAGTCTTGCATTCGCCGCAGTAATTACTCACCACAGCGGTGCATCTAGCTGCAACTGCAACATGTAAACATTTCTCCCCTACGATCACTTTGATTGTTTACAAATTACAACCGACATCGTGTCTCTGTCTCTCTGCTCGTGTTACTTCTGTGTAAACTTTGAATAGTGTAAATAAATTCTTCACAAATCCTCTGTCTGTCGATCTGTTTGTCTGTTTGACTGTTTGTCGAGGTCTTTAATGCCTGTGGCGGCTCTGGCTACGGTGTGCGGCTCCATGAAATGCAGCTTTGTTATGTTTTTAATTATTCGTTTGAATAAAGATGTGTGTCTGTGATCTCCGCGATGAGTGCGTCACCATTTTCGTTTATTGTTGCATGTATGTAAATTAATAAATTTTATTTTTTTTTTTTTTTTTTTTCAAAAAAATAATCGATGTTCGAGTAAATAGCGAACACACAAAAGATTCGATGAAGAGGCTCATCAATGCGTGCGTTGAATAATTTAAATGCCTGTGCACGTCTTCGTCGTCGTCGTCTGTATGTATTGTTTGTGTCTCGAGGTGTAAACATTTATTTAATTTTTTTGAAAGGAAGATTACCTGAGTTTATGGTTGAATAGGCGCGCGGAGGCGACCCTTGGAAGTTGAATTGGTGTGTCGTGTTTTATTTTTTCATTTTTTGTTATGAAATTTTACGAACGATGTGATTGATTGATTTTGACGTTTGACAGTGTTATTGATGACACAAGGTAATTTTTTTTTTTTTAGTTAAATTCGTGGTTAAAACAATTTTGTGCCATGGAACGCTTGCGCAGTGTTTTGAGTAATACAAAAAAAAAGTGTTGCTCGGGAACGCCTAAAGATTGATTGAGTATTCATGATGTAAGGGGATTTGACGGAAGAGAAGGAGTGTCGTGAATTATTTGTAGCGTGAGATAAATTTTTTGTTTGTGCATTTTTTTTGTTTTTTCATTTCTGAAGCAACAAAAGTCGATGAACCCTTAAATCATATAAAACATGACAGATTTACAACATAAAGCGGATTTGAAGATGTTGTACCGACAAGTGCCATTTTGTTGTGGCCTTGAATTAATGATGAGGACGAACGCAGGGTGTGCAGATTAAGAGATTAAGGTTGGAGTGAGATATTCACTAACACTTTCACCTTTTTGTCGGAGAATCTTAAGTATGCAAATCATTTGTGGGGAGTAAAGGTTTTGAGGTTATATAAAATCGCAGGAACTTTTCACATTTTTTGCGCAATTTAATTCGGTCTGCAAAATGTATTAAACGGGTTTTGAAGCTTCGTCTAATAGTTATGAAGTTATACCTCTTTGAGTTTAGTTATACCTCAAATAAACAGAAATTAGCTCTTTAACTTGATATTACTTGAGTTTGGGGTGATGGAAGACCCCAATATTGTACCACTTTTTTCACATCTGAGTCCAAGTAATATCTATCTTAATGAGAACCAAAACTTGCAAATGGCTTTCTTAATAATATCTCCAGAACTGCAAAGCTTTTGGGCAGTTTTGACTTTGCAAGGTATTGATGCATAGGTCGAGGGCCATCAAAAGTATTCCCCGCAGAATTATACTGCATTAGGATGACAGATTATAAGGAAATCCTTCTTGTAGGCAAAAGGCTGTCCATTCCATTCTATTGCTTATTATAGCTTCCATCTAGCAGCGCTATTCCATTTCTGGTGTACTTTTATTGCATTTAGGAGGAAGTGTGGAGAAAAAGGTAGAGGAATGGACCCCGACTCATTGAGACTATTGCAAGGTAGTCTGTTGATCGATGAATGTCTATCCTCCTCGAAGAACAAGTCAACGGTTTTTGAATAATTAAGGAAGTAGGTTTCCAAATAGAGTGTTCGTGTTTGAAAGAGAGAGGGAGATGGGCATGCACAAAGAGGGTGGTGAATTGCTTCCTCGTCTTCCTCGCACATGCAGCTGGTTTTAAGCCTGGTAGGCTGGAGTTAGCCAGTTTTCAGACTGATTTAACACTCGAGCGCTTTTGATCTACGTAAATTTTAATTTCACAAAAGCATCCAGTTTTAGCATGAGCTTGCTTTTAGCTTTTTTTTCCCAAAGTTCAATATTTGGTGAGAACTAGGTTTGTACATTTCTCTATAGAGACCGTTTTATTATTTTCGGATTTCGTCGTTTACTCCATGTTTTCGATAAGGAAGGTCCTTCGTGGATACACTGTTTTTTTTTTTTGTTAGCTAGGATTCGGGCAGCAAACACAATTCTTGCTTCCTCTGAAAACGTTCTAAAGGCTCACAATCAAAGCGCTTAGTCTAGTCCTTTGTTACCAAACCATCAGAAGTGTTAAGCCTTGTCTGGTTAACGAGGATTGGTAGCTAAGTGAGCCTTGAAGTTGAGCTTATTATGGATCATAACACCAGGTACCTAGTTTGTTGCTAGTTTTCATCGAATAACTAAATCTCCTATACGACCTTATGGAGTTAAGAACTGCTTCTGCTCTCCTAGGTCTGCAGTCTGTTGCCAAGCTTTCATTCTAAAAATAGCTTTATTTCTTTTCGAGGATTTGCTTACGCATAGCCTTCACCCTAGTAGGTATTTGCAACATAAGAACATCATCATACATAATATCTGGCTTAGACCCTACCAGATCCATGCTAAATGCCTGCTGATACGTTGTGGTATTTGGTCCCTTCCTCGCTGTCGAGTATCAGTTTTCTCTTTTTAAAGTAACAGCCAAAGAGCAGTATCTGTTTGCAGTCAACAGTGGAACGGCCTTTTTGAAGCGCGGGCTTGTATTTTGAAAGTTTGAGATATGAAGCGCTCCTCCTTTTCTGGAGGTTTTTTAGGAGCAGAAAACGTGGTTTGGGAATGTCCTTTTTTTAAACTTTCTTTCCCCTTCCACATTTTTACTTCAAAAAAAATATCCGGTCCAGCTCTAATTGTGGCCTTTACAGCACTTTGTTTGGAATTCCATCTGCTTCTGAATTCAAAGTTTTGGCGATTTTAAATGCGGCAAACTTGCCTTCAATCATTGCAAAGTTTACACCCTCAATATTGGGCGTAGAATTAAGTCGTCAACCATCCAATTCTTACTTATTAGGGTTACTTCCTATGTATGCCCTATTCTAAGGGTGTATTCATTTTAACATATTGTTTGTCAGATCTCTCAATATTAATCAGTGTCAAAAAATATTCCAAACTTCGCATATCCGCCCGTGTGCGCGTTACCCCTTTTGAGGACTTATAATTAGAGCTAAGATGCTATAATTGGGAATAAAACTCCTTGAAGTGGAACGTAGCGTCGTCCTCAACAAATCATTGATCAATATCTGTTTTATTTTCGAAGAAACACCCACAGACACCTTAAAGCAAAATGTTTTGAATAGCCTGAATGCGGCCGTTCAGCATATTAACAAAGCTTTAAAGATGCAAATGTGTTTTTTAGTAAAATACTGAATGAATGTTGGCACTTCAAATACCATTTTTGTTGTGAATTGAAAAAATTTCAATTTAGTTTATAATATGTCGATTAAGTCAATGAAGATTTAATTCCACATTACAGTTTAGAAAAAGGTCCGTACTGCTATTAAAAAGCCGAAAAAAAGAAGTCTGATGGCTCTTATGGTCTGCCAGTGGAAACATTGTGCTGAAATGTGAGTTTTTTGCATGCAACAAGCCATCAGCTCGATATGCCACGTTTAAAAAAGACGGTTCTTTGCCCTATAAGAACTTTCCAGACATATTCGTCCGTATGGTTGCTTTAAAGATCCTATCCAACTTTATGTGTTCAATCCAGCTTCCGACCCGCCTAATCGACAAGAGACTAAATTTTCCAATTTATTCAAGTCGAGACTGGCCATCTTTTCTATCAACATCAAGGACGCATGGAAAGCATTTTTCGTTAGGACGATGACTGCTCAGATAAAAAAAATGTTAGCTTGAAACATCAGTGAATTATATTGAATTGGAAAGTTTGATTAACAAAGCTTGATCGAATTAGAAGTTCCAGAATCAGAGGAAGACTACACGTCAAAGAACCCATCTCGAAAAAATTTGAGCACGACCAACTCAGTTGGTCATGTCATGTCATGTCATGTCATGTCATGTTCAAAAGAGGGATCCTACGAACCCCGTCAAAAAGGCAATTGCAATCAACGTTCCCTTACAATCGCATAAGAGAGGCAGGCCTAAAAACTCCTGGATCAGAAACACCAGCATTTGATTGGCCTCAATGATGAAGTGATCCAAAATCGGGGGGCCTGCAAATATTTTTTGAGGTCGAACCAGCGAACCCAACAGGCGGACCAGTAGGAATGCAGTGAAGTGCGAGGGGTATGATCCCTGTAATCCTGATCATAATCTCGTCGTTAAATGGAGAGAAGATATAAAGTTTGATTCACTTTTTACAGAAATCAAATTAGTTCAAATTCGGATATACGTTCTTTTATAGGTTTTAAGGAGCTTGTCGTACCACCTCCGTTCTGAACTCCGATGGCCCGTGCCACCTTAAAGTTTTTATTCGCTGCCCCACCTCTTGCGAACGTCTGGCAAACATCCAAGAGTAAGAAATGTCATGAGAAGCTTCTAAAAAATAAATTGCCGCTCGAAATCGGCATTTAACTGTAGGTCCCTCCATTCGTGTCAAAAATATAACTTCGCACGCACAATGGTTGGAGAAGCTAGGCTTTTACGCCTAATATTTGTTTTATTTTTTCAAACTCAGTCGAGGACGCTCTAATTGTCTCCAACTGAGAAAATCTATCTCAATCCAATTAATTTTCTCCCATGGCCCATTCCTAGACTTGTTTCTAAGAGCTACAAATGTGCTACCAAACCATGCCCAACTCGTATAATAAAGGAGGTTTTACACTCAGATGGCATCCATTTAAGATTATCAAACCAATTTTTGCAAAAAAAAAATAAAAACCTTTTCCAAGTTCATTTGCTTAAAAAATAAAACAACCTTCACTGAACACCACCCAGCGCAACCTTTTCCTTACCCAAAAGTCACAGAAACATAAGCTCCGACAAAAGCAAATCTCTTTTAATTACAACCATCAAAGTGAAATTTTCTAATTTGAATTTCGTCCAAATTCAATAAAGGCACCATCGCATCCGTTTGTTCCGTCGTAGTAAGCTGCCGACAAAAGCCTTCGAAAGCCTACAAAACAAAACAAATTAGACGTTCCAGAAAGTAATATCATTTTCACCACCTTAACTCACCTCTCTACACCCCCTCACCGGCCCTATACCCAAACAGCTTTAATGTTTACAAAACAGCATGCCTCTTCTTTAAATATTAATTAGAATGTAGTGGTGTAGCTTTCCTTTTTCCTGGATCGGGTACAGCCCTCCTATTTCCCTTTCGAAAACACCTTCCACTGTTTACCTACATACATATATGCGTATACAACTATCCCTGAAACATCACACAAAGTGCGCAACCAAACTTAACCAAATTCAAATTATCTTCATCCGAAAATCTCAGATACACTTTGAAATACAAAAAAAAAAAAAAACACAACACAATACTCCTAAGCGGAAATTGAACACCAAATAGAGAGGAAAACCTTTACATACTTCCAATGATGGTGGGGGGGGAGTGTAGACGATGGCGGAGGCTATACACCTCGTCGGCATTCAAATTTCAAATCCAAAGACTGCTACTGCTGCTGCTGCACGTAACTCCTCTATCCACTTGGCCGTTTGAGGTTCTTTGCCTTTGCTTTCGACCAAAAGCCAGACCAAATCGACGGAGGGTGATTGTGCGACCGAGACAATGGAAAAGTGCTGTAAATATTGTTTGTTCCAGGATATGCGTGATCCGAATTTCAATTAGAGCTACAGTCAATCATTTTCTGCCCATGTACATGCGGTAGCAGGTAGGTAGGCTATACTTACTCTCCACCACCAGCTACTACTATGAATAGACAAGAGGCACCAAAGGCTGTGTGTGGAATTCAGAAGCAGGTTGGGGTTGCTGCTTCTTCTACTGTTGTTGGTGTTTTTTTTTTTTTTTGGGGAGATACACTTCAGTACACTTTACCCAAAAAGGATGTCGATTGGTGGTATGTGCGCGCCTTTGTTAGGGTCTAGTTGAGCTCATGAATTTGAATTGAACCTCTCTCTTTCAATGAGTTCGCAAAGAAGCAGCAAACACATTTTTCACGATCATCTTAGTTGTACGCATGCAAATCCCTTTTGATTGTCACAAATCCTAGCAACGTTTTACGCTGAATTATTTATTTTCCGATAGTCGTTATCGAAGGACTCGTGTCGTGTTTATAGTAGTGGTGTTTTTTTTTTTTTTTATCTTGATATCAGGTTTTTATTTTTCGGGCGTTGACAAATTTATATCGATTATATGTTTGGAGAAAAGGACAAAATCCAAGGATGACACATCAATGTGTCAGATATATGTAAAAAAATGTTTTATTGTGTGTCCTTGTTGATGCCTTCAATTATTTGGAGTTTGAAAAATAAAAGAAAAACATTGCTACATCAGACTATCTCTCTCACCACCACACAGACACACACACACACACACCTTGGGTAAGGATCATCGCGTGACTGAAATGATTTGGGGGGCGAATTTGGAGAACATTTAAAATGTGTTGGATAGATGTCAGTCATTCAGTGCGCGCTGTCTTTTTGCTTTTTTTGTATATCGCTCGCTATTATCCTTAATTTTGCATACATAAAATGTTTCCCTTGTTCCAATTTTTTTTTGTTTTTTTTTAATATTGCATTGATTTTGTCTTGACACGCGATTATTATCTTTCTTTGATGGCAAAGGCATTTATAGTCTGTATTTTTGATGAGAAGGTGTTCACAAATAATACGAAATGTGTATGTTCAAAGACAATTTACTGCGATGAAGTTGTAATGAATTGCCAATAAAAATGTGATGGCAACTATTAGATTAGAATACATGTTGTCTTATTGTCTTTTTTGCCTTTTTATTTTGTAAGACATTGCAATTTATGTTGTTTTGGTAACAAATCGTTAGACGCAAGTTCGCATTTAAAACTATGGATATGGAATTGTGTAGCCTTGGCAACACTACTATTGGCCGGAATAAATTGAGTAGGCCCTTCGCAGTATTTTACATTATTTAGCCGGACAGGTTGACTATCAAGTAAATATTCGCTTTGGAATTATCAAAGTCTAAGGTTTAAATAAAACCGTCGGAGAAAAAATTAAGTAACGACTAAACACTGAACTTCAGATAGATATAATAGGAACACGTATTAGTGCGTTGATTAAAAAATTACAGAGTTTTTGACGTGGCCCCAAGTAAAGAAGTCGCACGATTTCGACATCAAATTTGTATCACTTTTATCGTCAAAAAGCAATCTTGTTGAAATCAAACGCCTATAACGCTCATAGGAACGCAACTTTCTATGGATGACATTACAGATATTCAAAAAGACAGTATTTCAGTGAAAGATGCCCCAAAAGAGGACTTCTTATCTATGATTTTTTTTTTCGTTTTCTTCGAATATGTTTTTAAAAAACCAAATACCATTTGGTTAAAAGACGGTTAGAGGTTAAAAAAATTTGTATGGCAAACCCTTAGTTTAGTGGTAGTGTTACAAACATATTTCAACAAAAACCATTCCCATTGCATAGGTCGTTTCAGCATTTATAATATATACTTTAAAATTGAAGGCCTCTTAACCATGTAACGGATCAGAGGACTGACATTGCTAATATATAGGTTTTTTTTCTCCAAATGTTTGTCCAAGGTTTGACAAAAGTTACCAATTGGCAAAAGTCAGATCATCGTCCATCTGTCAAATGCCGTTTCTCATCTGTCATTTGTTGTACATGTCATCTGTCAGCTCATTTTGTTGTTGCTGTTGAAACATTAGCCAAATTCGATGAACACCCCCACGCTCTTGGACTCATTTTCTTCTTTATGAACCGTTTCCTTTATATTTACCAAAAAACGATCCTATAAATATGCAAGAAGGTGCTTTTGGTACACAATTTAAGGGTAGGCTGCACGATTTTAAATTGGAACCAACCGAATGACGAGGCGAAAATTTACGCGTTCTAGTTTAATCGTGCTTCAAGACAGGGTAACATTTATAGTAAAATAGACGAAATAGAATCGAGTTTCATGTCATCATAATCGAATATTCTTGCTTCACCTGCTCCTTATCAAGACCTAATGAGCTTGTGCACTTGCTAGAGATAGAATTGACTGCGAGGTTTCTCTCGCGGGTAGCGCTGAATAGTGTTGCGCTCATCAGTGGATTGCCAAACACGTCTAATCTATACGCATTTTATCAAAATTCACACTTGTACCTTAAAGGTGTGAAACAAGTGACACATATAAGGTGCAACAAAATAGATTTAAATTACATCCACCATCAGAAGTTCAACGGATTGTGTTAACCATTGCTCCAAAATTTTTATATGTATTCATGTGAAACCAACTGAATATCCGTGCTTTACTACGGAAACTTTACACATATATATATGTCGTCGGGCTACAAAGCACCGCGTCAACTTCTCCTGGAGCATAGGTCAGCAACAAGATCCTTCCATCTGTCCCGATTCGTCGCAACTGTTCTTAGCTGTGATCACGATTGAATACCTTGGGACCGAGCTTCCTTCAAGACAGATAGCCTCCAAGTTGTTTTTGGTCTTCCAACGCGTTTATTACCCTGAAGATTCCATTCGAAGGATTGTTTCGCTATATTGTCGTTAGGTTTCGTCAGAGTACTCCTCTATCCATACTGCCTATCCAACGCCACTTCCGTTGCATGATGTCGGCATCCAATTATTTCTGTCCGCTCATATTCCGATGAACTGTTCGATATAGTTGCGGCCACCGAATCTTCAGAACGTACCGCAGACAACGGTAGACATATGCTGTTTTAAATTTGCAACTAAAATGCCTTCTTTCGAATAAGTGGCACTCCAATTTTTCCAACATCATGAAAACACGCTTAAATGAAGAAGTGGAAGCTGCAACCTTCCCATGGGTTGAATTTGGCAAATCCAAAAATTCAAGTCTATATACTAAGCTTTAAGTAAATCTGACAAAGAATATTTTTTACCTCTGCATCTCCTTAAGAGTTGCTCATCTAAAACGAGATTGGGACAAATCTATTTCAAATTATTTCAAATATATTTCATTCCCCTTCACCATGTATAATCCCAGATTTTTATGTTTCGTGGTCTTCCAGTTAAGAACCCTAAATACGATAAGGATGTCCCTGAAAAAAGTGCTCAAAACCCCTATACATAGGTGCGATCAGACGGTCATCCAACCTTGTCATCCGGATGACATGCTGACGTCAGAAAACTTCTTTATTTCAGACGGTATTACCACTTTAGGATAAATTCTACGTCATAGTGACGTCAGGATGTCATCCGGATGACAAGTTTGGATGACCGTCTGATCACACCTTATCAACTTTTTAACTTGGAAATTTTCGAATCAATTAGACTAACGGATTAAGAGTTATCGTGGGGAGGCCAGGGGAGGTAATATAAAAAAATCCCCTTTTTAAATTGCGTCAACGTGGTTAGGGCAATATACGCTCCAACTCAAGTTTCATAACTCTTCCATCCTTCACATGTCATTGGGCTACGTGCTGCAGAGTCAGTCAGTCATTACCTCGTATACACGTCAACCGATGATTCATTTTCCTTTATGCATTTAATAATTTTTATAATTTTACTCTTCCAAAAATTTCAATCATTGGAAACTCCCAATGTCATCTTATATCTGTCACTTGTCAACTCATATCGATCATATGTCATCTGTCGTCTGTCATTGATCATCTACCTTTGTTTGAATACTTTTTAAGCGATACAAAATTGAACGCGTATTTGCTTACGTGACTTTAGGACATAGTGTCCTTCCTATCACTTTCGGATTTCAGAATGCTTAGAAGGTCTTCTTTGGAATATGTCTTTCAGTAAAAGCTTCAGAAAAATTCTGCCCTACTCTGCCCTATTTGAGCAACTTATTACGTCATTTTTCTGTTGCATGAAATTATTCTGCCATCATAGGTTATTATAATTAAATCCAGTAAGAATTTTCTAAGTAATATTTATGCAAAAGGCCCATGCCCATGTCCACCTTTTTGTCCATAGAACTTCAAAGCAACTACGTACCCAGCAACTTTAGTCCTTCATCTCTAATAACATAATATTAATTAAAAAGAATATTACAAATCATTTACTTAATTCCATGCACATTAAACAAATACCCTGTCAAGCTTTTTTCAATGTAGAACCCTCCCATGATCATTCAGAATGAAAAAAAAATAAAAATATCCTTTAGCCCCTCACCAATCACCAGCGGAAAACAAATCTTTATTACATGGCGATAAAAGTGTCGGGCAACTTTTATTGCATTTGCCTACAAATAAGATTATATTTACGATCCCATTCCCATTTTCTCCTTCACCATACCGCCAACTGACAGTAAACATAAATAAAAAAAAGGACATAATTAAGATATCCAATTTCCTTATACTTAACTCCTGCCAGTAAATTGAGGAGATAAAAAATAATTATGTACATATAAAAAATATATATATGAATTAATTAAAAAAATAAAAAAATAAAACAAGGATTACAGTAATAAAATATTTACACGATGCAAAGGCATTAAGTAAATATTTTCATTAAAAAAACAACAAACTGAATGTTAACACAACAGATGCTGGTGTTGTATGATTGAATGATTGAATGCACGCGTGTATACATAATCCTTGATTAAGGATTGTAAATACAGGGAAGGAAGATGTCAGTCATTAATTTTTGTTTTGTAAAAAATAAAATGTGAATACAACAACACGTCCATTGAACTTTAATTATTTACCTGCCTCACTACTTTCATCATTAAGCGATTTTCGTTCTTGTTTTTTTTTAAATGATTGAGAGGTCCTTTTCCATTTTGATTGTGTGTGTGTCTGCATGACTCGTGTGAATAAATAGTTTAGACTGAGTGGGAATTGATTTAATTTTAATCCTTGTTAATTTATTTGCACGAAATGACTAATGACTAGAACATTGCCAATGCAATTAATAATTCACTGTTATTATGTGTGGGATAATACAATAAAGTGCAAGTGGGTGGAATAGGTGAAAAAAATAAAAACAAAAATATTCATCGTTTGTAGGTTAGTTTGGTTTCATGGTGAATGGCGATGACACGAAGG
The DNA here is from genome assembly GCA_963576555.1 of Ferdinandea cuprea. NCBI lineage: Eukaryota > Metazoa > Arthropoda > Insecta > Diptera > Syrphidae > Ferdinandea > Ferdinandea cuprea. The sequence goes on from OY754960.1 coordinate 8,914,404, forward strand.
AGGTGTAACCAATCATTAGGCATTCGGATTCGTGACTAATTCAATGTTATTTAACACTTCGATGACAGGTCACTTACCTCTTGGAGAAGAGTCCTATGAGTAATCGAACATGCTTAGATGGAGTTCAATGGACGACAAATAAATTTAGTATCGAAATGGATGACCATCAGAGGCGGTGAGTTTTGAATGTTTTCAGGTAAAGGGTGTTTTTTTTTAATGGAATAAAACAAAGATGATAAAATTGACTTCATTCGAAAGATAATCTTCTGGCATATGACCGCCAAGGCTGGCTCGGACGTAGTTCAATCTGGAGGTCCAATTTTCGATGACTTTTTCCAACATTTTTGGCCGAGTGTTGTCCTCCAAATGGGCAATGGTTTCGGGTTTATCGGCGTAGACTAGCGATTTCACATATCCCCACAGAAAATATTCAAGCGGCGTAAATTCAAACGATCTCGGAGGCACGGGTCCGTAACGTGAAACTATGCTGTTACCAAATGTTTCCTTCAATTGTGGCACGAGCTGAGTGACATGTTGCGCCGTCTTGTTGAAACCACAGCTCCTGCACATCATGGTTGTTCAATTGATGAACGAAAAAGTCGGTAATCAAGGCTCTACAGCGGTCACCATTGACTGTAACGTTCTGGCCAGCATTGTTTTAAAAGAAGTACGGACCAATAATTCCACCAACCCATAAAGCACACCAAACAGTGACGTATCCATTCAACCAAAAGTGAGCGGCAATCCTGTTTCGGGCCCATTCACCGTATCTACGCCTTGCTAGGTGATTCTGTGGCTTCAATTCTTGCACAAGTTGGACTTTGTAAGCACTCAAACCAAGGTCTTTCCGCAAAATCTTCCATAAAGTGGATGGACACATATCCAATTCCTGTGCACGATGGCGGATAGACTGATTCGGGTTAAAATAGTGTTGCCAACTTAAAGCTCTATACCCCCTCATGCTATCAAGGATTCTCTATTCGGTAGTCGTTTTTGATTTTCTACAAAATCACATTATTAAAACTGGCCTTTACCGCCATTGTAGGGAGTAAAGGTTTTGAGGAAAATAAATTTTAATTGAGAAGCTAAAACACAGCATTTTGTTTTATAAATTTAAAGCCATGTAACTTTTTGTTGGGTAAATAAAATCACATGGAATTTTAAACATTTTCTGCGCAATTTAATTCGGTCTACAAAATGTATAAATCGGGTTTTGGAGCTATATCTAATATTTTTGAAGTTATAACATTTATACATTTGACATAACTAGAGTTGGGGTTGACCCTACTACTTAACCACTTTTTTACCCCTTGACATGCAGCTGGGGTTATTACTTGCTGAAAAATAGTTGTGTGCTATTATTCTGATCAGCTCTGTCAACTTAGTCTGTAATGGTAATTTCTAGGGAGCCTCTACGTAGCCTCACCCATTCTGGAAAGCATCGAAGGCTTATAAATATTTTTAAGGTTCTTACCAATCTTGTTTAATCCGAAGACAACAAACACTTAGACATAGTAGTCCATCGTCATCGAGCAAAGCTGCTTAAATAAGTTTATATCAGAGTTGAACCTGTCAGTGCTTTTAGCAAAGCGAAGAAAGTTTGGGTAGTTCAATTTCACTTCTTAACGGAGGAAGTTTTTTTTTTTTGGCAAGAATAGGTCTGTTTCTGGCAAAGCTGCAGATACATATATATAGCCCCGAGCTTCGAACCCTGATGTGATTTAGAGATGTTCTTCAAGAGGACTGAAACTAGTGACAAGGCCAATAAAACCCCTTCGGTCACGTCTATTCAGTCCTATGCCCTATAAACTTTCATAATGCAAGATCATGCCAGCATTTGGTATGCTGTATGCGTACACGCTCAATCATTTTACGTCTGACCTAAGACGAGCAGCACTATGTGGACCTTAGTTATAGTTAAGGACTTACGTCTAACCAACCTGTCAAAGTTTCTTATGGCTTCCTCCAAATTTTAGAGATGATCAGGTCGGTCTCGAATGGCAGCTTGGCTATATGAACATAATTTAAAGGTAGCCTTTTTCATCCGTCTCCTTAGAAATATATATTCTCAGTTGCGATCGCGTACATCTTTGCTTGAAAAACAGTTAGTTGCCTACCTAAGAACTAAGCTTATTTGATCTGGTAACCTACAAGAGTAGACTCCGGCTCCAGAGTAACAATTTCTAAATTTGGAAAAACTCGTGTGTTTTCAGGAGTCGAGCACTGAAATTTTAACATGTTGTTTTATGATTCCCCGTAATAATATGATACAAACTAACAAGCAACCTTTTAATATTTATACGAGATTCACTTCGTCTACCCAATTTTTGAGTGGAAGCTACCGTCTTCCGCTGGAAGCAGCTAAGGACATGTCCTCTGAATTCTTAGCGAAAGCCAACCTCAGTTGAAGGAGGCTGACAAATTGCATCATTTCCACAAAAACACCCGACTTTTTCAACAGAACGCGGAAGGATATCGCCAGAATAACATCGATTATCACGAATCACTGGTTTATAGGACACCATGTGGTCAAAGTGGGAATCCCACAAAATGCGCAATGCAGCAGTTGCCACGTCGCGACTGAAAAATAAATTCCCATGCACTACTAATGCGTCTGTCCGACACTACCTAGGCCCTACACACATTGCTACCTAGGTTCTTTCAGAGCCGCCGACACTACCTAAAGCCCAACCTGTCTCGTCTACCAATGATAGTGACTGGTTTGGTGTCCAACCACATCCACGGGCACACTCATTCTGTTCGATAAAGCGACAATGAATTTGTGAGTATCTTATGTCCCCATAAGCCCCCTCAAAGTTGGAAATCAACAATGATATTCGGAAAGGAAATCTGTCTTGAATTTGATGTGTCTCAGCTTCTAAATCGAACCGAGAGTCGTGTGATAGCTCAAAATGCTCAGAGGAGAATTGTCTACAATCGATTTGAACCATTTTCGTATAACCTAATATTTATGAAAGCAATGACAAGTTAACATTTAACTTTGCGCAATAAACAATAAACATGAATGCCTTGACAATTTTTAAAAACTTTAGGCAACTATCAAAGATTTGATCATTCCACAGGATGTCCAATTGTTTCCTACACTCTTGAGCACTGCAGAGAGGTTCTACGCGTCTATAAATTAGGAAATACAGTCGAATCTGCACGAAAACTAACACTCTGTTCGAGTTGTAGGGTTGCTAGCAGGACGAAAATTCGGGTTCGACTTACAACAATTCGAAAAATATCACATCTAGTGTTGAGATTTATAAAGTATTAAGTTCACTTTTTCGTTTATTAAAGTGTCATCCAAGTCAGCGACATCTCTCTTTAAGTTTAATCCCAACAGAATATACTGTGTGTCGTGGTTTCACCTTTGAATCCTTTCTTCCTTCCTCCTTCAGCTTTGAACTCGTATTTTTTTTTGGTGCAAAGAAAAAAACAAAACACCATTGCGGTCCATATCCAAATTGACTTTATTCGTTCGGCCCCAAAAAACCTTTTCAACTCTGAACGACCGGCGACATTGTTTCCGGTTATTCCATTTTATTTCACCCAAAAAAAAAAAATAAAATAAAGTAAAATTCACCTGCAAACGAAGTCTTCCACAGGTAAGAAAGTCCAACGCAACCTTACCGCACATTCTCCTTCTCAACCAATTATAAGGTGTTTTTTTTTTTCGTTTTACCCGACAGGACATAAATTAAATTTCGTATTACTTGGATACTGGGAAACATTTTTATTCTTAGTTTAATGGCATTGCATGCACGCCAGGGCTACCGAAAAAGCTACACAGCTTCCGTGGGATTCTGTAGGAGAGACCATTAGTTATAATTTTTTTCTGTTCTCTCTTTTTTTTTTTGTTGGTGATGATGACGATGATGGTAAAAACAGGGATGTATAGAGTGATTATTATTATTTAAGGATTGCATCGTGCGGGAGTGGGGTGAGGTGAACAAACAAAGAAAATATTATTTTGCCAATCCTTGGGGTTTGTTTTGTTATTTCCGCAATTCGGTTTGTTTTGTAGCGTTCTTTCAAGACAGACAAACCACCCTCTCTCTTCATGGGTGTAGGTCGTAAAGAATTATGAAAAGGATGTTCAGCTAGATATAGGATCTCGGAACTCTACCGCGCAAAATAGGACCAACACCGGTGAGGGTACTTTTTTCCCTAGCACAACACACACAATACATGTTGTATTTTTTTTTTGATTTATGATCGAATTTTCAAATGTGAATTTCTCATCGCCATTACAATTTCGGTTTTTTTGTTTATTTTGAATGGTCCCAAGTGGTTCATGGTTCACGCTTACCTTGTGCTTTTATCCGTAGAAGTTGCACGAAGAAGAAGAAAACTTCATTAGAGTTGGGTCTTATGAAAATTGGGTAGATGCTTTATTTGGCGAATGTTTGTGGCTGTAATGGGAAATGAATCCTTTTGGTATAAATCGTAAAAGTGGGGATTAGATTCTTCTTTTAGAGACGAACGTCAGGAGACGACAGCTTCTTAACTGGAAAACTATTAAAAATAATGACAATGCCAACTTTATAAGATTAAAGCCATGCAACTTTTTGTTGGTAAAACTAAATCAAATTAGGTCTACAAAATATATTAAATGGTTTTTGTAGCTATCTCTAATATGTCTGCAGTTCATTTAGAGTAGTTATACCCCAAAATCGAAAATATTCACTTGAACTTGATAGAACTTCAGTTGGGGTGATGGTAGACCCCCACTTCTTTCTCGTACGTCTTTACGGATTTCTATCTACTTAAACCATGATCGGCTAATTGATTCACTTATCAAATAAATTAAAAAGAAACATGACCTGCAAATGATGGGGTGGGTGGAGGTGTCTTCTCAGACAGACTAAATCTCAGTCTCTCCTTCCGTCTTCCTAATCGTTGTAGTGTTTTCCAGGCGGAAATTATGGCGATAAAGGAAGTCTTGTCCTGGCTAAAAAAGAACGTGGTATCGAATCGAATCTTTTCGGCCAGTCAGGCCGCCATCAAGTGTCTGGACTCTGTCTCTATTAACTCTTTAGTAGCCCTAGATTGCCGATCATCTCTAAAGGAAATGGCTGAGCAGTTCAACATTCACCTTTGCTGGGTGCCGGGGCATAGAGACATTCCGGATAACTGCAAGGCTGACGAACTCGCCAAACTTGGAACTACCTTCTCAATCTTGCCTGAAAAGGGCTCCTTAGGCATACCAGTTTCCACGTGCAAACTCTTGTTTAAACTGGATGCAATAGAAAAAACTAACCACAGATGGACAAATGGTACTACTTGTCTGACAACGCAGCAGATTTGACCTAAGCTGGATCTAAGACGCTTAATGAGCTTGATTACCCTTAATCGGTCGCACATTGGTGCTACAATTGGTGTCATAACTGGACACAGTTTGTTAGGCAGGCATGCAACAAGGCTTGGCGCCTATTCCAACGACTTCTGTAGGAGCTGTATGGATGAGGAGCAGGAGGAGACTACTCTACACCTTCTTTGCGCATGCCCTGCTCTCTCCCGAAAGCGAAATCTCCATATGGGGGCCTTATTCTATTATGATCTTACTGATCTAAACTCAACCGACCCAAAATGTCTCTCACGCTTTATAAGCACCTCAAGCTGGTTCAACGTGTAGGCAGCAACTTCAGACCTACGTGGTATCACAATGGACCTTATATAGGTCTAAGTGAGTCGGACTTCTATCCGACTGCCACTTCAACCTAACCTAACCTAACCTGCAAACACCCTCTTGCTGGTGTTTGGACTCAAAGTCGGGGTATCCTGACGATTGGATTTGTATCTGTCGTTAAAATTAGCAAAGTCAAAGAGTTAAGTCCTAGAGCAACTTCTATGTCCCAGAGTATAGCTTATGATGAATGGGGATTAATAGGCACTTCTTAGAGAATCCTTATATTGCATGTTTTTTACCTTGTTTAAGTTTAATAAAGCTATGTGAATTTGCTAGTTGATACCAGTCTTTGATGAGTGATTGACTGAGTTGAATTACAGATGTAAGAAGACTTTTCTGCTTATGATATTCATCTTTAGCCCTGCCTTTAACGATGTAATTCGTCATTGCTTTTATGGTAACGGTTGTAAATCTGCGGAAGAGTAAATTCAACAAGAATGCCATGTGTTAACGTTGCCTAGGGTAGTTTCAAAAATACGTTTAATAGCTTTTCAACATATGATTGGCCAGTCTAAATTGTAGATTGGCGTTAACAATGGATTTAAAAACCTTGAACTTTGAGTTAAACGTCCCCACGGAATATTTATTGCGATTTTATGCTGCTCTTGCATTTTCCCCAAAGTGAAGTAATTAAATGCTTGACAACTATAAGAGGCTCGTTACATAGGGACTCTCAAAGCGATCTCGAGATTCTAAGGGTCACTTTACTTTAATTTTTTGAATTGTAATTGAGGACTGTAATGAACTTTCTGTCAGAACTACCAAAGTCGTCAGCATAAAGGATGACTTCAACCTCTAAACCAGCAATTGAAACACCACCTTTTTACCTATTCGAGATGTAAACTTAAAACTTACCAGTTAAAAATTTAACTGAGTACACACAGCTTATTGTGCGTCTGCAGCAGTTTTAAAAATATTAAATTGTAGAAACAAGCTGGTTTTAAACTCTAGTAAACTTCTGTTTTGCCAAAACCAGCCTTAAAATCGACAAAAAGAGCATATCCGTTTTTCTTCTTACAAATAAATGGATAAGTAATAGATTTGGTCTACATCATAAGTGATCTGTAAAATTGTCGGGACCCTCTATTTGGTTTCAAACTAAACACTAAGAAGGAGAAAACCTTGGTCCCTTTCATTCATGTTGAAAGTATTTTTTCGCACACAAAGTGGTTGGTAAAGAAAGGGCTCAAGGTCCTATTTTTTAAAAGATTCATAACTATAAAGCACTTTCAGTTAGGAAACAACCAGACTGCTGGTTTCCTTATAATATTTTATTGCAACACTCACAATCTCTCTCCAATCGTTTATAATGTCACTGCTGTTGATGTAACACATTTACTCAAACACAAACGAAATCCGAATAAGCAGAGATAATTGCGAACGTTCAATAAACAAATTTAAGACATTTGAATCAAGCAAAACTCTTTTTTATATTGCTCAGCTCTCACGTGAAAATACTATCTTGGGGGGGCTTTTAGCATAAAGGTGACATGTGTCATTCTGCAAGACTTAGACTAATTATCCGGTGACACGCTTTGTTGTCAAGCTCGATGGCATACAGCTGACAAAGTTGCATCTTTAAAAACAAAAATAAGCGCCTTTATTTCAAGTTTAATCAGATCAGGAATGAGTGATAACAACTTTCCCACTTCCCTTCATCAGTATTTGTCAGCTAGTTTTAACTCGATTAAACTTCGAGTAGGCGGATTCTGTCAGTTTTATGATTTCTAGAACTTATCCTTGGCTCACCCTCAAGCTACTTCTTCTTTATTATAGAGCAATTTCTTCAGCCTCCAAAGAGGGCATTTGAGGGCTAACGTAGTACCCTATTAGTACTATTGCCAGAGTCACAGATACAGTCCTCTTGCTTCTGAACATGCAAAAAACGTACTATAAGTTATCAGCCTACCGGGGTCGATCTTGGTTACCAACACGTAGGCTTTGAGTTGAAAAACTGACTCCTCCCTCTACAAAATGCACATAGTCTTCCTGAGTCCTAAGACTCACCCGCCTTCGATTGTTGACTGCTGATTGCTTATTTGCTGCCAATCGATAAATCTGTACATTATCCAATACCATGCTGATCTCCTTGATAGCCTAGGTCGGCCTCAAGTTGTATGGAGATTGCCGAAAGTTGTCACAATCTACGAAGCATTTCCTTGCTGATCTCCTTGATAGCCTAGTTCGGCCTTAAATTGCCGAAAGTTGTCACAATCTGCGAAGCATTTCCTTGCTGATCTCCTTGATAGCCTAGTTCGGCCTTAAATTGCCGAAAGTTGCCACAATCTGCGAAGCATTTCCTTGCTGATCTTCTTGATAGCCTAGGTCAGCCTCAAGTTGTATGTAGATTGCCGAAAGTTGTCACAATCTACGAAGCATTTCCTTGCTGATCTCCTTGATAGCCTAGTTCGGCCTTAAATTGCCGAAAGTTGTCACAATCTGCGAAGCATTTCCTTGCTGATCTCCTTGATAGCCTAGTTCGGCCTTAAATTGCCGAAAGTTGCCACAATCTGCGAAGCATTTCCTTGCTGATCTTCTTGATAGCCTAGGTCAGCCTCAAGTTGTATGTAGATTGCCGAAAGTTGTCACAATCTACGAAGCATTTCCTTGCTGATCTCCTTGATAGCCTAGTTCGGCCTTAAATTGCCGAAAGTTGTCACAATCTACGAAGCATTTCCTTGCTGGTCTCCTTGATAGCCTAGGTCGGCCTCAAGTTGTATGTAGATTGCCGAAAGTTGTCACAATCTACGAAGCATTTCCTTGCTGATCTCCTTGGTAGCCTAGTTCGGCCTTAAATTGACGAAAGTTGTCACAATCTGCGAAGCATTTCCTTGCTGATCTCCTTGATAGCCTAGTTCGGCCTTAAATTGCCGAAAGTTGTCACAATCTACGAAGCATTTCCTTGCTGGTCTCCTTGATAACCAAGGTCGGCCTCAAGTTGTATGCAGATTGCCGAAAGTTGTCACAATCTGTGAAGCATTTCCTTGCTGATCTCCTTGATAACCTAGGTCGGCCTTAAATTGCCGAAAGTTGTCACAATCTGCGAAGCATTTCCTTGCTGGTCTCCTTGATAGCCTAGTTCGGCCTTAAATTGCCGAAAGTTGTCACAATCTGCGAAGAATTTCCTTGCTGGTCTCCTTGATAACCTAGGTCGGCCTCAAGTTGTATGTAGATTGCCGAAAGTTGTCACAATCTGCGAAGCATTTCCTTGAGAGTACAAAAAAACTACTCAAAAACTAATCCAATAAACTCTGCAACTACCCATGAACAAACGGCACTTGACGCCTTTAAGGACACCAATGCAATTCCATTTTATATCATCGACACACATTAGCATCATTTAGAGTCGTTATTTGCTTTGCAGTTCATGTTGAGGATGATTGGTAACCTGTCGCAAGTCCAAATGATTTGTGGACACGCGATACAGCACGCCACACTTTTTCAACTTCAACCACACACAGTATTCCGATTTTCCCGCATCAATGCTCTCGTCCGACCCCCACACAACCGCAGCATGTCTACCACATCCAAAATTGTTTCCTCTATTTGTTTTTCGTACAATTTAAACTGATTTGCTAATCAATTTCTTTTTATGTTTTTCTTCTCATTTCAGGTAAGTTGAATAAATTTAAAACCGCCATACGTCAATAGGAAAATAAAGGAAACAGGTAAACTGACTTCCCCGAAAAATATTTAACATTATTGCGTGGAACCGGTCCTCCATACGACCATACATAATCACTGCCTTAGTTAATTGATCAAACACTTTATGTGTGTGGAAGCATAACAATAAGCTGCATCCATGTGGCGGACAACGCGGCGGCGGACGGTATCTTGGCGTGTCGCAAAGCCCACAAAGTCAATCATCGCCACACCACCACCTGTCACATTGGCGGACAGAAATGAAAGACAAAATTCACAAGAAACTCGTGACTTTCACTTGACTTGTGTATGTAGGATACTTGCGACTACCCTGGATAGAGAGTGGGTACGTCTACGTCTACGTATGAACGTCCCGGTAGTAATTTAGTTCGACGTTGTTGACGGAATTCCATGTGCGCCACTTTTGTTTGATAGCTCTTAAGCTTAATACTGTTTGATCGAGGTATTCGTCGTTTACAGCATACTTCGGGAGTACAATGTAATCCATCCGTGGAGATACTTTTACATTATGTTGGCTTGTTTTTTCTTCTTTCTTTCCTATTATCCACATTGGTAGTGCAACTATCGATGTAATTTAATCTCGCTCCGGTCTCTGTTGTGATTCATAAGTTGATTGCGAGTGCAGCGGTTGCACTGAGTGTGGCGGTTTAGTGCCCGGCATAGTGGACACCACCGACGACAACGTTAAGTGTGCTTGCACCTTGTTGCTGCATTGGTGGTGGCAAAGTGGCTGGGTGTTGAAGTCAGTGAATAGACCGACACACAGTAGTGCTGTGCTGCTTCAATTAATCGGTTTGCAGGTGTAAATGTAACGAAGCGGTAGAAAAGATTAAAAGGGTGACTCGGCGCTAAGTGGTGGATTAGGTAATAGCTGCGCGTACTATATACGATCTTGAAGTGGTTTACAGGTACTTAACGCGGTGACATTTAAAGTTATTCACTGCCGGTGTGTTTGTTTTTATGATGAGTCAGAGACGAGGGATATTGAATTGCAAAGGTCAGTAATGGAGTGTGGTCGAGAAAAAAGATTAAAGCTATACTTTGTGGACTTCCGCCTTGCGGGATGGAAGTTGTACCTAGATCAGAGGCGTTGCGAAATATTTTTTGCATCACTTAAGAAAACAAAGGTATTTTGCAACGTTATTGGCGACATCGAATCTGTGGTTGGTGTTCACAAAAAGGAGAAAATCTTTCAGTAATGCAAGTTTATGGCTTTAATTCCCTCTTATTGGTTTTACCTCACTCAAGAAAGGTGTCAAGACTCGCACTAAGAAAGATTTAGATGCGTTGCCGTGTAAGTTCAAGGTTCGAAGACAAGAGCCGTGAACCAGGGCAAAGGAAAATGAGAAGCTTAGGGTACTTCCACGACAAAAGGAAGAATTAGTTTTAAAATAGCAGACAGGATATCATTGATATAAATTTCAAAGAGAATTGGGGGCGAAAAAACAGCTCTAGATCTAAGTGATTTTTGTATGGATGGCTTATAAAAGGTGTTTTTTTAGAGGTATAGAATTTCGAATTGAAATCAAACACAAGAAAATCGTTTTAATGTCCATCAATTTGGCTTTATTGGAAGGATAATTTTATGCCATTAATGTTTAAATATGATTTCGGGCATGTGGCCGCCGCGGCTGGTTCGAATAACGACAAGTTTAGAGGTCCAATTTTCAACTACTTTTTCAAGCATTTGGGGCTGTATGTCGGCAATAACGCCACGAATTTTGGCTTCCAAGTCCCCTAACGTGTTTGGTTTGTTGGCGTAGGCGAGCGACTTCACATATCACCAAAGAAAATAATCCAATGGTGTCAAATCACACGATCTTTGTGGCCAATTGACAGGTCCATTCCGCGAAATTATGCACTCATCGAATGTTTCCTTAAATAAATCGATTGTAACGTGCGCTGTGTGGCATGTAGCGCCGTCATGTTGGGACCACATCTCATCCGCATTCATGCCATCCAATTCGGAAACAAAATAGTCGGTTATAATGGCTCTATACCGGTCTCCATTAACGGTAACTGACTCTCGAGCATCATTTCGGAAGAAGTATGACTCCACCAGCCCATAGAGCACACCAAACAGGCAGTTTTTGTGGATGTAATGGCGTTTCAAGGGTCTCATGTGGATTCTCTTCACTCCAAATGCGGCAATTTTGCTTGTTGACGTAGCCATTCAACCCAAAATGAACAAAATTTTGCGGTAAACTTCGCGAACTAAAACATTATTTTCGAAATAAATTTGCTCGATTTGCAAGCGTTGTTCATTTGTCAACCTGTTCATGATGAAATGGCAAACAAAACTGAACATAAATGACATTAGAGTTGCCAGATTTGACCACAAAATGTCAGTTTTATCTCTATTCGAAAAACCAAACTCTAAAAAAAACACCCTTTACCAGCAATTTTCGTGAGAAACCTGCTCTATAGTGTCAAACTGTCTAACTCTTGCCAAGAACATTTCGGTAATTTAAACTTCTACAACGAGCTGGCATTCCCATGAGAATAAGGGATAGACATTTATGTTTAAAATAAGACAGTTCGAGATGAGTTCAAAGTAAATTTAGGTATAGCTTAGGGATTTGTTTGAACTAAATGTACATCTGTCGATCTGAGTCCAGCAACTACAATCATGCCGCGTCTAAATCTTCCTTTACTGTGACTTCCCTCCGGATAAGAGTCGAAGATTCTGCGGGCTGAAGCACACGTGCTTATTCGCTCTACATGTCCCATCCATCTAAAACGACAAATGCGCAGCTTTTTGATCGGGTTCTGATGTCGTCGTACAACTCGTAAACCTAAAACCTCGTCGTTGAATCGTCAACACAAAAGGATATCAGCTCCGCTTTACAAGAGTTCATGCTTCAAATCCATTTAGCAGTAATGAGATTATAAGCGTGGTAGAGGACCTTACTTCATGACCCAAAGAATCAGCGATTGGCATGCGTACATACATACAAAAGTCTTTTTTCATATTTCCCCTGACATGTTGTTCTTACCTTCTGGTAAAACTTTTGAGCACTATTCCTGGAGAGGCACTCTATTTCCCCGACGCTGCGCCGTTTTGTAGAAATGTTGTTTTGCTGCCGGAAATCTTCATAGAACTAGGGGATTTGTGGTAGTGGTAGTGATTGGGTAAAACTCAGGTAATTTGTTACTGCGCTTCTGATAACTTCTCGGCGTTTATGACACTGGCCTGCAGCTAGAACTTGTTGCTGGCAGCGAGGAACTGTTCGCGAGGTTGAGGCAAACGCGATTAGTATAGGTTGAAACATTTTAACGTTAAATTTCCTCACTCTGTTCAGCCGTGTGACGCCGTAGACGTACCTTGACTGTGCATCTAGGTTGTGATCCGAATTTATGTTGGACGCTCGGAATGTTTTGGACCTATAAAATACTGGACGAGTGTCTTAATCCGTTGATGGCAACATGAACAATTTGGTTGACGATTTTATGATCTGGTGACCGCCATATTCCTTTATGAAAATTGCGGTGAGGAAACCGTGTGCTTGCTATAGTAACGTTACGGCATGCAGCGAAATGAATTTGCCTGAGTCCATTTACAAGCGTGGTGTCGTTTGGACAACGCTTTGGACGATTTTAAGCTCATACTTCGGATATTGCTCGTAAGTTTTGTCGAGGAGCTCGTAGAAAGTTTTTTTGGTAGAGTCGAAATCCAGATTAATAAGCGTACAACAAAGCGGCACACAAAAAGACGCTGCTTTTGTTCGCTTCGTAAAAATGTTATTTTTACCTGGTAAGGAAGGTCAGTTACTTTTTAGGACAAGGAAGCCGACGGGTTATTTCGCAGCCATTTACCGGCTGCATTTGGCCCATCAAAGGTTTATCCGCCACCAACTAAGCTTAGTGTTGAAGATCCCTATAGATCTGGAATATGTCGACGCAGATTATATAGAAAAACGAACAGTATAGCGGCCTAACTGGAACTGAGAACGCCATTCTTAGAATTTGTCCATTTTATGTTTTAGTCAGATGGTACATTCTGTCCCCATTTCTCGACTCCCGTCACTTTCAAAGGAGCTGGTTACACAACCTTCCATCGAGGTACTAGGAACCCAGATTTATTCGTTCCCAGATCGCAGCCTGAGCCACTTTGACGGTGGCTCTGGTATTTTGAATAAGTTCACATAATGATTTACTGATATTCGACTAATATAGATCATTTGTTGTATGTATTTGGACTACAATGACATTGACATTTTCTCTACAAAATACAATGCGAGATAATAATTCTAACCTTTCAAAGCAATAATTGTTTCCTAAAAAGGCACTTCATCGCTGTTAAAATGATGACTAATTAAAACGAACAAAAAGAGTACTCATTAGATCCTACTTAAATAGTAGATAAGTTAAAGCTCATTACTGGAATTTTAGGTACTCTTAAACTACGACTCATTATTCACTTCATAAACTCGACCGTGACAGATAGGTACTCATGTTTTGGTGGGAAATTTTAATGGCAGCAATAATTTGTCTCAAAAAGATAAAAACTCGCATGTAGGCGTGTATCTTTTTGTGAAGGAAACTTAAGCAAATTAAATAATCCAAATTGTAACATTTACTAAACTGATTGCGTAAAAGTTTGCAACGAATTTGGACTCAGTGGCAAGTGCCTTGGACTACTTGCAGAAGTCCCAAGAGTAAATATTACTCAGTTACGTCTAAAGAAATCCCAATTTCTGTGCGAAAGTCTTCTCAAAATTGCGAATCGGCGTAAGGTGATAGGTCCGTTTCCGTAAAGGGAAAAGAATCGAATGCACAAACCAAAAATAATTATACCATATCTTCGAACCTCTTGCTAATACCTGCACCTTTAAAGGATGAAATGGATAATATTTTGTCTGCTTTTCTTTTTTTTGTGTGGCGGGGTAGAGATGGGCTTCCATCAACTTCAAATCAGATCGATCCTTAGCTAGGTGCCTACTGTTTCGCTGTTCGTCTACTTCGCTGTCCCTCGAGGAAGCCAAAGATCTTCCGTGTTGGAACGTTGGTGTCCATTCGCTCTACATAACCCAGCCATTTCAGTCGTTCGACTTCACTCTTATGGCTAAGTCGATGTCGACGGGACCGAAAATCACCCGCAGAATTTTTCTCTCAAAGCAGCCAAGAGCAACCTATTAACAAAGTCCATGCCTCTGCGGCAGAAGGCAGAACTGGAATGATTAAGGTCTTACAAAGGGTCACTCTAGTTGTTTGAGAGAAAGCTTTGCTTTCTTAGTCCGAAGAAGCAGCGGTTAGCGAGCGTATTTCTTCGTTTGATCTCAACGCTGGTGGTGTTGTCTGATAAAGTCCTTAACTACCTGGTGATGACACAAAAGATCTTTTAGGTCGCAGTGTCAACCATATGGGCAAGGGTTTTGCATGTAAAAAAAAACCTGGTGACGTTCTGTCCCAGTGTTGGGTGTCCTTTCTTTTTGACAACAGCATATAATTGCCCATCTTCGCCGCCTCCGTCTTAATACTTACGAAAGCGCAAAAGCTCTTATCGTCTGCGTATTCGTATGGACGGTCTTTTAAAAGATTATGCCTCTGGTTTTGACTCTTGAGTTTTGCACTGTTCTTTCAAAAATTATGTAAAAAAGTGCTTGAATCCTTTTTTGACATTAGAGGCCTCTGCGAGATATTTACCGATCTTGATGGAGTTGCGTGCATTCTCTATCGTCATACTGCACAAACGCACGATTTTGTCAGGGTGGATTTCGACCGTTGGTGGACTTTTCTGGCCGAAAACCAAACTGATATGGACCAATAAGGTTGTTGACCAACAACAGGTCTTGCATGCGATGTTAACGGGACCGATACCTCTGTAGTTGACGCAGTTCAGAGGGTATGCTTTGCTGAAGTTCCATTAATCGGGAATACTTTCTTCCGACCATATTTTCCAGATGAGTTAGAGCATGCTCCTTGCAAAGTCATGGCTTTGAACAGCTCGGCAGCTATGCCGTCAGCTACAGCAGCTTTGTTTGATTTTAGCTTAGATATGGCTATCTTCACTATGTCGTGGTCGGGTGGGCGGTGGACTAAAATATAATGTACAACTCTATTGTGGTCGTAAATAGTTGGGAAAGACTCGACTTAAGGTCGTGAAATAGGCCGCGCACCGGATGAATTCACTTAATTGGATCAACATGATAAGATAAGACGGGAGCAAAGTGAGCTACTAAGACATAATATATGAAGATGAGGTCAGTAAAGCCATTTCAGGACTAGTCAGGGTTTTGAAAAAAAAAGCTAGTGGCAGTTGAGCTCTTTATTGGCTGCCATTAAATATCCGCATTTCGTAACTGGCACCGGCCTACGTTCAAAGCAAGGGCCTGACCTTCCAGTTTGGGGTTTAACACCTAAATAAAAGTTCCTGAACACGTCCAAAAATCTTGTTTTAAGAGCGTAGTGATAGATGCTAACTTCTACTTAAACTTTTAAGCAACCTTCCCGACATCAGCAGCTAAAACTGCTGTCAAGCTAAATCTGTTCTTTCAAATCTTAAAAAAAAATCGCAAAAAAAATAAACCCAAATAAAACTAGTTGACCTCTTCCCCGGGAATAAAGTAATTCCCTTGAATTTATCGTGACAAAGCCGCACTTAAAGTAAATGCCATTTTGTATAGCTCTCATCATAAGCAACACGAAATTCGTTCAAGACTACTCCCCATTCTGATGAAAAACACGTTCCACAAAAAGCAAGCAAGCAACAATAATAAAAAAAAAATAAAAAAACCGTTGCCATCTTATTTTGCAGAGAATATAAACGGGAACTTCATTTATCCTTGAACGTGTCGTGTAGGTACATATATATATGTATTTGTATCATCTATCCCCCCCCCCCCCAAACCACACACACAGACATTAAACGGCAATCATGTTCAACAGCATCCTTATTTTACGGTAGATAGGTATCGCAATACCATACTCCCCCTCACTCCAGCACCAGACGATATTACACAACCAATCGCAATAAAAATTCGCGCATTTCCCTTGAAAAATAAATGTTCAAAAATCCTTCCCATGGCACATTCCGGAAATAAAGTGTCCTTAACGATGTTACAAAGAAAATTGCATATGAGCGCGGGCAGACATACCATAAATATCAGACTAATGTGAATCCTTTTCCTCCCCGCTTGAACGTTTGTGTATATTTTTTTTTATTTTTTCAGGATGCAAACAACATTCATGCTTTCATTTTTTAACTGAAAAAAAAAAAAAAATAAAATAAACTGCAAAACACCAACAAAGGATATTGTACAAACAAAAATATGATACAATCGCACGCTCGCTCTTCTTCCGTGGAGACTGTATGCATACCACAGTTTCCTTGAAAGTTGGTCACCCATTCTGTTGCGAGATATAAAAACACAAAAAAAAATAGCAATGCAAGGATAATGTATTCTTCATTGAATATTTATAGTAGTTGACTAGAAAGTTTGTGCCATTCTTTTGTCCTTTTGTATTCATTCGGGGTTCTCTGATCCACCCGCGTTATGTGCTCTTTTTGTTGGGATCGGGTCGAACTCTGAAATTTTATCATCAATATGTTGCGACATATTAGTAAACAAGGATGTACACGCGAGAAGGACGTATTTTGATTTCTTTTGAAAACACCACACCACTTACGCTTCCTCTATGTGTACAAGTGTTTTCGAATACAAATTGGCTCGCAAGAGGAGGGGATGTTCCTTTATTTTTCAACCACCGTAGGGAGGGAAGGTATGGTGTAATCACTTTATAAAACGATTTTAGTCGGTGTTCCCCGTCACTAAAGTGCGAAACGGTATTGTTTTGGATGACTACATAGTTCAAAACAACTAGTGGAGTAGGTAAACATGTCCTCTGCATTTTTTTTCCGCTTTCATATAAGTTTGGGGGTCATAAAAGTGTCGCACGTGAACGTAGTCGTCGTCGTCGTAGTCGTGTCCTGTATGGTTGGAGTCTATGCAGCGCCGAGCGCACTATGAAAAGTAAATCATTTGTGGGTTGGCAGTCTCCCGGGGGAGGGAATAGGTATAAACCATACCGCACCGCTTGTGCATGTCAATTGAGCACTGCCACTGAGGGTGGTGATTTATTTAAGTTTTTATGTTAGTTTTTCTAACGTTGGATAAAGAATAAAGTGCCTTTAAGATTCATGAGATATGAGAGAAGGACGAGTAATCTACTACTTAACTTTGGACATAATGTAAAGAAGCGATTTGTTATAAGCACTTGACAGTGAACAACATAATGATGAGTTGTGTGCTTTTAGTTTTATCTTTGACTTTAGTTTAGCGGCACTTTGGACTGTTTTTGCAGAGATTAACAACTGTTTGTTTGCACTGAATAATACATCTTACAATTGTCTACGTCAATGGTTCTACATCTTAACGTCTAACGCGGTGTTGTGAAGAATCTTCGCCAGATCTTAAACACAAATTCAGCGGACTTCCTCAGGGTTCTGCTATTGGATCACTACTTTTGTGGCATCCCAGTTCATTACTTTTTCCTCGTTTATTTTGTTCCAAGAAATCCTAGCAATTCTGAGTCCACTGACGACTTTCTGGAGTATGTCATGGTTTGCGATTAAGTGCGCAATCATCCCAAACCGTTTTGTTAAAAAAAGATTTGGGATGATTGGCACTGCGACCCAAAAAAATCTTTTGTGATCCCCTATGAGTGATTAATTAGTGTTTAGGTCTTTAATGAACCTTACGATTGTTGAAGCCGATGACTTGAAAATGTCCTGAGGTTCGCTGAGTCCTTTGTTGAAGCATATAAGCCTCTTTTGGGTGATTGCAGGGGATCTGTTCTGCCGTTCCTGACTGTTCAAAGAGTCTAAAGAGCTCTGAAAAACCTTTTCCCATTATCATTAGATGATGGTTGAGGACGTAGTAATCCGTGAAGAAGGCCGTTACGATCTTAGCGTCAGAGGATCTGAAGAGCGCGTTTTTCGCGTAATCCTTGGATAGAGTTTCATTGGGATATACTCATTTAGTGTTCCCATGTAACGAGCTCATATTTCTATTACTGGTGGGCAATCCACAGAAGGACTCAGAGCCTTTACGAGAATGTAGAAGTTTGGTCTTCTGATATTACTTCTTAAGCATTCTCTTGCGCATAGTTCTATGGCGTAAACTTCTGATTTGAAGGTTGACGTTGTGTGCGTTAGAGGAGCTAACATTTTGGAGTTGGATCCGCTGCTACCTGCTCCTACTCCTGTTTATCTCCTTGATTACTCCCAAATATTGACATATTGAGCATCTTCATCGTGAATTTATATTGGCACTGTAACAACAGAGATGTCGCCAGCAAACAATGTTGCTTCAACTTTTGTGGCTTTCCTAACCCTAGAACTCTGTTACACAATATGTTCCAATAATTGGTCGAGTATGGACCCTTGTGGGGCCTCTTCTGAGACGCTGTAGAGTCCTTCCTTGATCGGTCTTATATCGAAGCTTTTTGTTGTTGAACAGTTAGTTACTTTTCTCAGCAAATAATATGGTAAAACCAATCTGGGTAGTTATCTTCTAAGGAACGATAAATTTGCTGAGTTTAAGACGTTTTAAATGTCCAACGTCACTACTGCACAGTATTTCTTCGTCCTATTCCGAAGTCTTTCTCCTTATGTCGCTTCAGGTGCAGTATTGACTACTAACTTACTTACCTGAGACAAACCAGCCTTCCATCCTTCCATCCTCTGCCTGGCACGCTTCTGCCAATTTTCCAGACCAGCTATCCGCAAGGTCTTGATCTTTGAAGCGGAGATTCGTTCGTTTTTGTCATCTCGAACCTGGGCTGGGATTCCAACATCGTCTTGGCTGGAGCTCTATTGTCCATTCGCTCAATGTGGCCGTGCCAATGTTGTCCTTCCTTTTTGGGCTACATCCGCATTTTAGTACAGCTCAGAGAGTTCGCAGTTATAACATCTTTATAACTACTACCTTCGTTAAACTTGAAAGGTGTATTTGTATAGAAAAGGGGTTTCGTGCGTGACGAATCCAGATCGCGTGCTGTGAATATAAAAAAATGCTTTTCGTTCGTTCCAGTTAGTTTGTTCTTATAAATTGAAATCGGGGTACCGCAGAGCAGCACTCTTAGGCCTGTCCTTTACCTTTTCTTGAAATTTGCAAATTCCATCCAAATAGTTGAGAAAAACTAGCAATTGTATGTTCAAAAGATTACGCAATATTGTAATAGCTTTTCCATTCGTCAGCATTTTCTTAAGTCTCAAGAAAAGATGAACCCTAGAGATACGTGCAGCGACATCACAAAACACAAAACTTACAATCCATTGTTTCCATCTTCAAATTTGTTACAAAACTTATTCAGTGCCACTACCGCTATCGTAAGCCACTGAAATGTCAACGATGAATTGAGATAACCAATAGTCATAGGTCAACAGGTCATCGGTGTATCATCACTTGTGTTTTTTTTTTTTTTTTCATTATTCAATTGGAAAAGACTAACATCCATCTACACGATTTCATGACTTCCCACAGCAACGAACCAACCAAACACACTCAGACATATATTCGCATTGCACTGCAGAGTGCCATTACTCCATTCTTCAATTAACCACCTTCAAAGATCACGTTTCCAATCGTGATGTAACCTCAGAGTATGTATTTTGTGCACAGTGCACAAAAGAAGTGCCATCTTCTTCTTCTTATTACTCTTCAACTCCGTCGACTTATTGAACAGGTTCTTGGGACCAATGCGACCTCGTCGGTCGTCGTTGTCGTTGTCGTGTCGTTTCATATAAATTACACAACGTACTCTTTGCGCGCAGCTGAATGTGGAATATATGTATCTAACTTGGAATGCAACAAACTTTCAACGATTCAGTGAGCATTCAAATGTCATTCATCAAATTAATCCAAGCATAAATGTCTGTCCACTTTGAAATGTTATTTTTGAAAATCAAAACATTCCTACCATATGGGTGCAATGGTAGAGGAGAAGAGTAACACACGTTCATATAAGCGACCTTTGAAGCGAACGAGACTCGAACCATCGAATTCAATTAAATGTCATATTTCCTTCTGTTTTCAATTAAAAATTCGATTTTGACTGCAAACTGAAGTAGGCAACTGGGATAGGTACTTGAAAGATATTTCATCAGGTAAAGCTCTCTTGAATTTTTTTTTTGTTTTGAAAGAACCTTCCATCACATGATGTGCTGCTGCACATTGTATTTAATCAAAGTGGAATATCGCTTGAAGGTCCTCTCTCAGCTATGACCGAGCTAATAAAGATCACTTTTGACATTGACGTTGTGCCAAACAATGGCACGCGGAAGATAAGAAAAGTATCTATGCGAGTTCATCCGAAGCTAGCGGATAATAATTCATGTGTCAATCAAGGAAAAAATTTCACTTTAATTGATCAGCAGAGTCTTGTTTTTTTTTTTTTTTTTTTTGAAAGTCTCGAAGCTCTGCTTTGTGATGGTGATTGACGGAAAGCTACTGCCTGCCGATGCTTAGTCATTTGATGTGAATTTATATCATGTGAATGATGAGTGAAATATTTTGTGAAAGAAATGCAGAATGTATCGCTTACGCATAGTTGAGTCCGAAGAAATACGCAAACAGGATACTGTTTTATTTTTCTTTGACAATTTGATGACATGTTTCCTCAATATCATTAATCAATAGAGTACAATGAGGTGGTTCGAGGATGGGAGTGAATTTTTGCCTCTAAAGATGGCTTTTAGTGGAATCATTTTTCTTGCGGCTGGATGAATGAAAGTGAAAGATGAGCCAATTAGAGGCGATTTTTGGCAATGAATTTGAAGAAGAGGAAACTATGTGATGGGCTTCCTTTTTCTATTTTTAAGGGCCTTACGTACAATACTTAAAAAAATGTCCTTAAACATGCAGCAATGATGGAATTATACTTTCACCTGAATTCTTTTTTTTTTTTTGATTTTGAGGTACTTATAACTACTCTAATTGAATTAACTTCAGAACTAAAGAGTGATCCATTTCGAGGTTCCCTACTTTTTTAAAGAAAAAAACACAGAAAATTCAAATTTAATGGAGAATGTTTATTATCATTTGAAAGAACATTCTTTGGCATTTATTTTTTGAAGATTATGTCTATCAAATGCTGGCCGTTGCTACGTCGCAGATGGTCCATCCGTTGAGTCCAATTTTCGATCACTCGTTCGAGCATTTCGACTGGTAACTGGCGAATGACACGCGTGATGTTTTCCTCCAAGGCCGGAATCGAGTCGGCATAAGCTTTTTGACTTTACATATCCCCACAGGAAAAAGTCTAAAGGTGTGATATCACACGATCTTGAAATTATGTGCTCACCGAAATGTTCTCTCAATAAGTCCATTGATTGATGCGATGTGTGGAAGTGGCGCCGTCTTGCTAAAACCAAATGTCGCCGAGATCACGAGCTTCAATTTCAGGCATCAAATAGTCGGTTATCATGGCACGATAACGGTCGCCATTGACGGTTACGTTTGTTAAAGAAATATGGACCGATGATTCCACCGGCCCACAAACCACACAAACCCTTGTTTTTTCTGGATGAAGTGGCAGTTCTTCAATCCCTTCAGGTTGCTCTTCGTCCCAAATGCGGCAATTTTGTTTGTTTGCATACCCATTGAGCCAGAAATGGGCCTCATCGCTAAACAAAATTTGCCTCGAAAACGTCGGATCTTCTTGGAACTTTTCAAGAGCCCATAGAGCGAAGCGATGTCGCTTGGGAATTTCGAGCGGCTTCAGTTGTTGCACAAGCTGTATTTTGTATGCTTTCAATTTAAGATCTTGACGTAAAATGCGCCAAGTCGTTCCATACGTCAGTCCGAGTTGCTGTGAACGGCGCCGAATCGACTCTCTACGGTCTTCATGTACACTCTCAGCTACGGCCGCTATATTTTCTTCACAGCGTGCTGGACGTGGTCTATTCGGTCGAATATTATCCAATAATGAATGCTGGGTCTCAAAATGGGTGATGGTGTTGCGAATAGTACGCTCAGTAGGCCGCTTATGTTGACCATAAGTTAAGCGAAGTGCACGAAACACATTCCTCACAGAACGTGAATTTTCATAATAAAGTTGAACAATTTGTAAAAGTTGTTCACGCGTAAGTCTTTCCATTATGAAATGCCAAACAATACTAAACAAAAATAACATGACAGCATGACACGACTCACACGTGATCTGTCAAAAAAGGCTATTGAAAAAAGTATCTCTACTTGGATCACCCGATACTTGGAGACTGTTAAAGGGGAAAAAATTAAAATTCTTTAAACAAATTTTGATCTCATTTGCGTTGACCAGGGAATTTACACGAATACAACACCTGACACCTAAAGTAGTTCCTCACGATCCCTGTTTAAGAATTTCAATTTACTAACGAAACAATGAACTAAATAAACCACTTCAATACCCGACATTTCCATTGGCTCTGTCACTTCAATAAGTGAATTTTTTTTTATGGGTGATTTGAAAACAAATTTTAAGTGTTGACATACGTTCAAATAACATTTCATTTCATTCCGTTACGTTACGTTATGTTATGACAGTTTCCTTTATACATTGCACAATCATTCTCATGATTTTCTCGCATCGCTATGTGAAGCAACATTTCTTTCCATCAAAGGATATTGCACACACATTCCACCATCTAAAGCTGTCACAAGCAACTTGGGGCTGCAAATAGCAATAAGTTTGCCATTACATTTTTTTTCATTTCATTTTAAATTCATTCAAAGAAATTCTACTTCTCTAAGTGACAATAAATGTGCCGCTTCTGACGTTTTCATTGTCAATTGCAATTCAATGTGCATCAGAGTGGATTTCTGATGCTTCCATTTCCAACCGCATGCCAAAGCAGTGAAAGAAAAATAAAAGTGAAATGGCCGATTTCTGTTCTGTCGGCTAGAAAGGAGAGAAGAAACACATTCTCCGTGCCAATTTGTCAAAAAAAAAAAAAATAATAATTCCACTCTCTGATGACATTTTCCATTATTGATGTGACAACTGGCTGTGTTGGAGGTGGTGGCTGGCGATAATGATGGTGTGTTGCTGCATTATCCTTTTGAACACCCAGACATCTAATGTGATGTAATTTCAGGGCAATTTGTCACCCCAACTTGAGTGGTGGAAAAATATGAAATGTCATGCAAATGGATAAAATACTACATTCAACATGTCCTGTCGTGTCGTATCTCTCAAAACTATTTACAGCTTTATAATTTATTTCAAACACACTACCTTTCTCTCTCTCTCTCTGTCGGTCTCTATTTGTTTAACAAATTAAGCTTCGTAAATAATTTAAACAAAACAAAACAAACACGCACATTTGTCGAATGACAAAATCAGCGCACTGATTTCAATTTAACAAAACAAACAGTTCACGTTTACGTTTACGTTCGAATGGAAAACGCAGCGACATGCGACACACTATGACAACCCAGACGCGTCCTTTAAGCACATTTATGTCAATCAATTCATTTGACAAATATTTAACTGCGTCGTTTACCGCCATACACGCATAAATAGATTTGCATACGCACATAGTACATCCACAGACGCAACATAGAAAACAAAAAATTTTACAATTCAAGGCGAACTCTGGATGCCAATGACATTACGTGGCAGTTCTGTTTAAATCATTTTTTTTTTGTGTTTCACTTCTTTAAATTAAGAAAATTTAAATTAATAATATTTATTGAAAAGAAAGAAACAAATTGTGCACACTCTATGCACAGCGTAGGTGGAAGTAGGCGACAGTTTTCTTTTTTTTTTCTTTTCGAAATGGTTGGCTGCCTTGCAACAAGGGGTGGAATGAACTCATTAAATACATCGACTCGACACTTGGTTAATTTTCTATTTTTGTTATATAAAACATTTATAAAATAATTTCTCTCAATTTTTATTTACATTTAATTGTCATGGAGATGATGACATGAATGCTATGTCATCGGGCAGTTAATTTTGAATAAATTATGAAATATTGTTTTGACAGTCGAAATCGAAATTTTTTTTTTGAATTCGAATCACTAAAAATCTAGCTTTAAGTTAAAATATGAATGAATAAATATTTGGTTATGCATCATCGATTGACTGAATTTATTTGAGGAACTTTATAATGTGGTAGCGCGGGGAATTGGTGGAAGAAGTTGTCATTTTTTCAGTTGGATTTTGCTCCCATAAAATAAAACCACTTGAAATTTGAAGACACATCTGTTACACTCTGACCCTCACCTCTCTACTTGCCATAATCAAGAGCCAAAATGTCAGCCAAGTTTTCAAGAGTATAACCCGTCTAATTTGAGAAGATTCTAATTTGGCATCAGGCAGCTTCATAAATTTGGGCGCATGAAATCGGTGTACTTTAGCATTGCCAAATTCATAGTTCTCTAGCCGCAATAAAAAAAATGCAAAGCCTATTTCTGTACTTCTTCTCTTTTGAACGTGATGACCAGGATTATAGGGAACCTACTGGTTCGTAGGTTTGACCACAAAAAATAACTGCTGGCCTCCCAGTCTCGTATTGCTTCGTCACTGAGTCCAAACAAAAGCTGGTGCTGTTGGAGTATTTAGGCCTGCCTATATTTTGTGCTAGTACAGGGACGTTGATTGGATGGCCATAGCCTTATTGACGAGGCTTCCCTCATTTTGGAAACAATTCTAATTCGATCAATCAAGCTCCTGCTCCTGCTGTCCTGTCTTTATCTCAGCTGCCTTCTTGTACTTGTTCAACTAAGCGAACCGCTTAGAAACCCCGGACAAACAGCAGCTGTCAAGAGCTTCACTTGAGCTTAGGGGATATTTTTCGTTGACAGAAGATTGCAGATTGCGCATGTGTCCAGTGGTAAACGAGCACAAGACAAAGTTTATGCTGTCAAGAAAAAGGGACACCTTACATCGACAAATTGGCCACAACATCATGGTAAGGGACTTTATCTTTAGGTAGATAGAGTGGCCCGTTGCCAACTTCAGATTGAGAAACACACACCGCTTTGAACCACAACTCACGTGACCTAAAAGAAGAAAGAAGATTGAGTAAAAGCTCCTCAAAGCGGCCCTGTGGTACTGAGGAAGAAAATGATGCTCCCGAGATCGATGCCTGAGAGCTCAGAAAGGTCGTCAAAGATGGTTTACCTATTATGCGTTGCCTAGTTTTATCTTAAGCCGAGCAACCACATAGTAGATGGAACACAGCTTTCTTATCCTCAATATCCCCACAGCTACGGCAGTGGGTATTGTGGGAAATTTCAAGCTTGAAAAAGAGTTTGTCCCTGTTTTTTTGGGCTAATAAGTCAACTTTGTATGACCATTACAATCAGTCCTGCTCTATGGATGTAAGGCATGGACTCATTGGTCGTTTTGAGGGGAAAATGCTTTTTTGACGGGTTCTGGAGGCGACAAACATTACGAGCTGTACAGGGACATCGACCCGTAACTCTCGCATCTATATATTTCCCGGGGGAACGCTGTGAACTACATAGATTTTAATTTCGTTGCGATAGAACATAATTACTGCACATTTGATGTTTGAGATGGTTGTGACATGTTCGGCAAATGAACACAATCGCTATAGGCCGCAGAATCATAGACTCTAATCAGGGGAACGCAGAAGAGAAGGGCCTCTTATTAGCTGCCTTGCACAGGTGGATAAGGGCCCTTAACCAACTTGGATTGCGTAACTCGAAGTAGTAAGCTAAAAACAGCTTATTGGAGAGGCTAACTAGTTGAGTCCCATGACCACCCCGGGCTGTAGCGCCGCCTTAGTAAGTAGGAAGATAATGGAGGAAAAATCATAGACGCTACTCTGTTAAATATTTATGACTCTACGTCTTCGGTGACTCCAAATGATTCATCAAACTTTTTTGTTTTGCTTCCTCGGTCATACCATGATCATCTGTACGTATGTTTTCGTATGATGTGGCTTTCTAAGCGCCATCTTTTGTTTGTCTATCAATTGCTCTTTTCAATTTCTTGTGGGAGAGCAGTCCCAACTCCAACCAGCAATAAACTTTGTTTTGCCCTCGTTTGTAATGTCGGTTACTTCTGCATATTTCGAACTGACTCCCGAAGAGTAAATGGTTGTTTAAAATTCCCTAACCATACTGCCGCCACCTATATACAATTTGCTCCTTCACCATAAGTTGCTTTTAAGCATGGTTGCCAAACGAATTTCTTCTTCTTGGTGCGACTTTCTTAAAGATGATGAGTTATATTTTAGCCCGGTTCATATTACCAGCCGAATAAGATATTTCTCGCAGCTTACGGCATCGGCTCTCCATACACTTTCCTTGCATTTATGAACAATTCTTCTTGGCGAGACCTTTGCAACGCTTGTATTTCGAGGACCAGCCTTTGCCAAGCTTTGAATGCAGCTTATTTTCACCTATTTACTACGATTTCTTCCTCTGTTCACCACTACCGTTTCTTAGCCTTTTTGAAGCTCCGAGCAGGGATTTAACTCTGTCTATGCAAGGTCGCCATAGGGAATCCCACATATCTCCATCTTGAACCAAGTCAATGTTGTAACAAATATTGGTCCAGGTTGTACCACTTGGTTTTCGCACACAATTTTGTTTGTTTTGTCACTCGACTGCTTTCAATATTCAACCCTTGACTTCCACGAACCTGGCCATGGTGGTCAATCTAGGTTTCATAAGTGCCACTGATATAAGTGACAAGGTGCCGCCTTTGTTTAACAAATATTATATTTAGCCCGATTAGACTGTATAATGATCCTAGAAGTTCAGGGTGACAGGATACAGGGTGACTGTTTTTTCTTTCTTTAAGCAAAAATGTTAACGATCAGAAAGCTTACAAGAAAATTAGAACCTAAAATTAAGCACTTTAAATATTAATGTTGATTCATTTGTAGACTTACACAGGGTGACACAAATATTTTAATTACTATCTCTTCCAAGCTATGTACATCAGAGCGTTCCAGTTACGAAAAAACCTAAAGAAAATAGTTATTCCTAAAGCCTAAAGCCTAAAGTCAGGTCTACTATCACCCCTCAACTCAAGTTATATCAAGTTAAACTGAAAAGTTTAGATTCATCTAAAAATAGACCACACACACAAGCAATTTGCACATAAAATTAGGTCACATTCCCCTGCGTTACTTGGTCAAATTTCATAGGCAATGTAAATTTCAAAATTGCATTTTCCCAAATTGTGGCAAAAAAGTTTTAAATACCCTAAACCTTCATACCTTTTTCAAAACTACAAGAAAACGTTATAATACATAGTTTCAAAACAAAGTTTGTTCTACTAATTTTTTATTTGAAACGCTTCTACTCTCCTAATGGATTGCAATTAAAATTTTATTTTTCCTACTCAATTTGCGTTTCTGTGTGCGGAATAACCTGGGCCAGCTCTGAAACATTCAAACTTTTAATTAATCAATTAAATCGATCTAAATTCGAAATGGTCGAGTGTCTGAAGTAGACGTGATCAGTTTTCCTATTTCCATCCATCGCCCGCAAAATTATGCCAAAAGCTAAATTTACTCAAATTGCTTTGTTTTATGGATGTGTGTATTGAGAAAAGTTTTTTTTCCATATTATAGCTGGAAATTTCTAAAATTTCCCCACCCCCTTACCATACAAATGCAGTGTCCTCGTGAGAAGAAGAAAATAAGTTTCATTGAATTATAAAAAGGTCATGCATGAGAGCCAGTGACAGTCCCAGTAGTGCCTGCTGCCGTGTGTATCGTATCGAGAAACGATATTTGTTATAAGTTTCAGTTAAGTTTAATGATTTTAAAAACTTGAAAGTTTTGAACTTGCTTGTCGTCGTTCTGTAGGCGGACGGGCTGTTGAACGAAACCGTGTGTGTGCAGCTATGTGTGTTCGAAAGGAATAATGGAAGAGTTGCGACTTAATCATTGGGAATGTGAATGGCAATCGAATTTGACTTTTGAACATTTAGTACGTGCTTGGAATTGCAAAATAGAAAAATGAAATAAAAAAAAACAAACACTTCTCCATTCGTTTCGTTTTAATTTGTGTTGATTTTGGTGGGGTGGTGGTGACTTTGCGCGACGGTGGAATGTGTAATCGGGAATGTCGAATTCATTATTGGTTGCCAAGTGTGCCGTTGTGACTTGATGATGATGGATTCCTAAAGTCATCTGAGTTGGAACAGTGGGAAATAATTTGATATTTTTCGACCAAATGAGTGACTATTAATTTGACCAATATGCGAGAGTTGTCTGTCAGCATCTTTCAAAAGAACGAACTTAAATTTCACAGATAGATATGTCAAATAGTTTTTTTGTGGCAGCCATTTTATATAGTCGTCTGCGAGGATTTTCGTTAAAATTGAAAAAGGGAATGACGACTGCTCAAAAGCTTAAAAAATATAATGGTGACTCGAACGTCGACGCCGAACGTTCTGGTCGCCCAGTAGAAGTCACCACATCAATCCACGGATTGTTTATGGAAGATCGGCGAATGAAGGTGTGCTAGCTCGAAGAGGCCACAGGCTTTTTACATGGATTAGTGGTTTCGCTTTTACATAAATATTGGGACATGAGAAACAATCGACAACAAACGCAATCGTTTGACAACTTCAAAGGAGTATTTCGCAATGTTTAAGAAGCATTCGAGCGCCGAGTTTTTGCGGTCCACCAGAAAGAAACCCAGGGGTAGTCGAAACCGAAGAAGGCCAAAGTGAATTTTTCAGCAAACAAGATCATGGCGACAGTTTTTTTTTGGGATGCGCACGGTGTTATTTCCATTAAATACCTTGAAAAGGTGCATATTACGCAAGCTGCTTGTTTGGTCCGCAGGTTACGAACTCCTCCCAAATTTAGCCCCCTGTCTAAACTATTTCTTATTTCCAAATGTGAGGAAATGGCACGGAGATAAGAGATATGGGTCGAATGAACAGGTCATTTTGAGGGGCTCGCCAAATCGTATTATTTTGAGGGCATCAAACATTTGGAGAAACGTGGAATGAAGTGTGTCGAGCAAAAAGGAGACTTGGTTGAGAAATATAGTGTCTTTATGCCGAAAAATGATTTCCTTATATTATTTTTCAGTGACTTATTGATCCTCGTAAGCTTTTAAATTGTTGCATTTGCTGTTGCGAGTATGTGCAAAAATTTTAAAAATCAATTCCATTCAATTAACGAGGTGAGCATTTTTGTTATGAAATTGGCAGTCATTTGTTTTCACCCTCGCTTACTTAAGTGGCGCTTCAGTCAGGGGTGGGCTGAGCCCTCTTAGAGGTCTTCCTCAAATAAAGGGTGATTTTTTTAGCGTTTTGCTTTGCATACAATTTGTATTTGAGTTGATAAATCAATGCTTGACATTTACATTTTAAAGATTAAAAAAAATAGAAATGGGAGTCACTCAACTCATTTCTCAATTAATTTATAGATTAGCGGGCTGTGTGGCATGTAGCGCCGTCCTGCTGGAACCACATGTCAACCAGGTTCAGCTCATTCATTTTGGGCAAAAGTAAATTCGATTTTAAAAATGATTTAACTATAGCTGCCGCCATTAACGGTCACGTTCTTTTTATTGTCCGCCAGACCATAAACCACATCAAACAGTGAATTTTGCCGGGTTCATTGGCTGCTCTTGTGTTGAATTAGGTTGCATATCGATCCAAATGTTTCAGTTTTGTTAATTAACATATCCATATCCATATCCATTCTACATCAGACCGAAGTCGTTGAATCATCATCGCCAAACATCATGCTTCCGATTCATAGAGCACAATCCTCTATTTTTTGAAGAGGAAGGCCGTGAGAAGGTGAAAAGGCAAATTTTATTGGAAGGATATAAACCTGGTAATGCAGAATATTTTTAGATGGCGGATTGCTTTACATCCTGTCATGAGTGCTAAAGGAACCACTCTATTATTTTGGAAGTTCTAAGACGAAATTGGTCCTCACCGCCATGTACAAAAGTGTGCGGCTTTCAGACTGGCGAAAGTGAGTCTGGACGGCACGTCCCGAACTGTTGTGTTTGGTAGTTGTGTTCAATTTCGGAACAGGCGGCATTCCTCTTCAAAAATTTGAAAATTGTGCTCTATGAATCGGAAGCATATGATGTTTGGAGATGATGATTCAACGACTTCGGTCCGATGTAGATCAACGCTCCGGACAAACGAAAATTCAACCCCAAATCGAGAGGGTTACCTGTTTGATTCTTTAGTGTTCCATTTTTGACAACTGCGATTTTAATGTAACAAAGGAATCTTTTATTCTCTGACTAACACGTTGTGTTTTGCAATTTTTTTATGCCACAAATGGTTCACGTATTACGTTAAGAAGCTTGAAAAAGCTTTATATCTTGTTCTTGAACTACTTAAAGGCGCGCAGCGGCCTAAGAAATAGACCCGTCTACTTTGATTAGTCGCTTATGCTGCCACAGCGCACGGATGGGACTTGTATGTCGATGAAGTTAGTGAGAGATTTAACCTTACGTTATTTCAACAAAGGGTTACCACGGTCTTTTATCACCATAGGGTTACCATGTTATTGCAATTTTTGCGCATTGTTCCTGTGGAAAATTGTGACTTGCTTCATAATTTGCGCTTAATGTCAGGACTTTGATTACCCTTTTAATTAAGTTTTAAGGTTAAATAGCGCGGTTGTATTATATTTATGACTAAGGAATATCAGAATTTAAGACGATTTTTCCCCGCTCAATCGACCTTCCCTCCCACTGTACTCGCACTTCGCTCAACTCTTTTAACCAAATGTGGTGCAATAAGTTTCACTAATTTTTGTTTTAGTTTCCTTCTATATTGCGTGCCATTCTGTTGGTAGGTATTATTGCGACATATTTTGTTACTTCACCCAAATGTGTTTCGTTTGTTAATGTTTTTTTGTTTTTCTCTATTTTTCAATTCCGTATAAATTTAATTTAACGGCACTAGGTCACGTGCCATTCGCTATTCACCTCTGTAATTTAATTATTTATTTTGTTTTCGCAGAGCACAAGACTAGTTTTGATATCTAGGGAAAGGTTTGCTCTTCAAGGGACACACTTGAAGTGAATAATAAATTCAATCTCTATCCTAATCCGATTTGAAATCGATTAATCGGCAAAACCCTCTTTCAAGTGGCGGAAAATATCCCCCCACTCGAATGAGAAGCAATTTTCTTTTCTAAGTTCACCCGAACGCATCCGCTTCCAAGTATGTACTTCAAATTCAATTTGCCACCGATTAAAGAACATCGTCGATATCCGGGTGAAATCGAATAAAAAAAAATGAAATACTTTAAAATTCACTATCCCCCCCCCCCCCCCCCTCAACCTAAACCCCGTCACAACTTGAGATGTCATCATATGAAAACTAATTAAACGATTAGAAGATGAAAATCATCTTCGCAGAGAACATTGCAGAGCGATGATGGAAGCTTATAATTCCAACAAGTACCAGAACTATGTTCTACTATCCAACAGCAGCAATACAACTTGTGTCATGTCTCACCGAGGGAACTCAATCTCAATCAGTTATCCCACTTTCGTATAGTTGTATTGTGTGTGCCCTCTAGATGTGCGCCCCCCTAGAGATACACTTAGATATACGTATACAGGCCAATTGCATGTGTGTGTGTGAGTATCTAGTATGTTGTTTGGTCGGAGAGAGAACAGATGAAAGCTTTATTCATGCCAATTGAATGTTTCCGGTCTAATTTGGTCCATATGGGTCCCGTGTGCGACAGCAAAGTGCTGTTGCTGTTCTCTACTTAACTCAACTACTGTCACAGAGATGGGAACAGGGGAAGGGAGGGCAATAGTGGTGATGGGATTGAGCAATACACACAAAGGGGATGTTATAGTTGTGTATCTCCCCGAGAAACTGGGCTACTATACGCTTCGTTCCATTAAATCATCAACAACATGGCGGCGGCGTGCAGAGTGCTTATATTTAAATTCAAATGCACACAAAGCGAGAGGGAGAGGTTGGTTTGAGTTTGGATTCCTCACTTTAGGCGAATTTTTTTTTTTTTTTCTTTTAAGTGATTAAAATGAGGGAACGGAAGGAGGACATACGGAATTACGCGACTGACATGCATACAAAGACAGATCAAAAACATATTTCATTAAGTGATCTTTATATGGCATAATGAATGGCGAACAATTTAAATTGATGGCTTTTTTTTTTTATTTATATGATTTAGCTGCTACTTGACAATGTGTGGCTGGGAAGAAGTGCGTATTTGCTACGGAATTCTGTTACTAATTCGAAGAAAAAAAAATTACTTTAATTTTAATTGAGAGCAGCCGCTTCATTCTACTTTCGAAGTGTGTAATTTGATTTTTGTTGGTTTGTTGTTATATGGAATAGAATTGGAATGCTCTTTCTATATTTGAGGGACGATGTCACAGCTCTTATCGCATAGTCATCTACTTGTTGATAGAAAGTTCCTACCCGGAAGACGATTTCTAACTTTTTGTAAACACCTTGGACGGGTAAAATCGAGTTCTAAACATTTGAATGTGACATTTGTGTGACTTTGAATTCGTCCGTATGTTCGGCTTTATACAGACTAACTCACAGTTCTAGGCTAAGACAACAGGGTTCAAAACTAAGACTTAGATGGTGAGATTTTTCAAGGAGATCGTTAGAGCACACAATTGATTGGATTAGCCTTCAGCTGCTTCAACAGATAAAATCTGAGGTCCTTATAGAAGCTGGTTTAGCGGAGGGTTTTAATCAATTGACGGATCCATTTAGTACCAGTAGTAGTAGTAGTAGTAGTAGTAGTAGTAGTAGTAGTAGTAGTAGTAGAAGTAGTAGTAGTAGTAGTGCGATTGATAACCATCATCTGTTTGAAAATTAATTTAGTTTCGAGTAAAGCTGTTGATTTATAGAGATCTAACGAAAAGAAAATGGCTTGGTTGTGGAGTCTACTATCACTCCAACGTAATGGGCTTTCAGTGAATCCTCTAAAAACCACGGTTGTTCTCTTTACGAGAACGAGAATCATCACTGGCCTGTCCCATTCCGTGCTTAAAGGTGTCACCATCCCTATATCCGAAGAAGTCAAATATCTGGGCGTAATCCTTGATAAAAAACTTCTGTGGTCCAAACATGTCGAATCGAAAACCGATAAAGCGCTGTCGACCTTCTGGCAGTGCAAAGGCGCTTTTGGTAAGACATGGGGCTTGTCTCCAAAACGGGTCCTTTGGATCTATACGGCCATGATTAGACCGCTACTCTCATACGCATCAGTTGTTTGGTGGAACAGGCTTTCGCGGAAATGTGTTACTGCTTCTTATGCCAAACTCCATAGAACGGCATGTCTCGGCTGCACAGGGGCCTTCCCTAGCACCCCTGGCTCTGCCTGCGTCTTTAGTCAAGTCGTCTATCGATTCTTGGGTTTCTCGTGAACACAAGATTCGGTGGCGCGATTGCGGTGGATGCAGACAGACCAAACTACTGCGCCCGGACATTTGCAAAAGGTCAGCATCTTTTCTTCTATCTCTGAGGAGAATCGAATGTAGGCTGCTTGTAGGCGTTCTTTCGGGCCACCAAGCTTTTGCTAAACACTTAAATGTGTTGGGCTTAAGCGACACCACTACCTGTCCTGCTTGCGGTGAGGAGGTTGACACAGCAGAACACTTTCTCTGCAGTTGTCCGGCCTATGCTCGCATCAGGTGGCGGATCTTCGGGGCTGACGTGGTGAGTGCCGAACATCTAAGCTCTTTATCACTGAAGCTCCTTCTCGTTTTTCTTCGAAAGACGGGAAAACTAAGTACCTTAATGTAAGGTGTCTGAATGGTAGTACAATGGACCTGTAGTTGTGTCTGAGCGCTCCATCGGATAGCAGCAACCTCCGACAAAAAAAAAAAAAAAATCACTCCAACGTAAGACAACACGCACTTCGACCTAGTAGTCCATAATACTTCAGCAAACGTTACCCAAATCTTACCACAGAACTGTTAGTTCACATTGGAAATAAGATTACTGAACCTGCCAGTGCATTTGGCAAAGCTAAGGGGGATCATATTTATAGGGGAAGTGTTTGCCATGGATAGCCAGTCCGGTTCAAGCAAAAGCAGGACATTAACAGATAAAGTGTGTTACCGTTTCGTCATTTTCCAGACAGCACTCACAAAGGCTCACCGAGCTTCTAACACTAATAATTTTGAGATGTTCGTTGAGAGAACTAAAACCGGTGGCAAGGCCGGTTAATGATCTTAAGTCACTTCTTTTCAGTCCTAGCAGATCAACGTCTTCAGATTGCTTATGGCCTCCCTCACAATTTTGGAGATGATCGTAGCTTTAAAAGGAACTTGGCTATCTAAGCATATATAACGGGTGATCCAAGTAGAGATACTTTTTTCAATAGCCTTTTTTGACAGATCACGTGTGAGTCGTGTCATGCTGTCATGTTATTTTTGTTTAGTTTGTTTGGCATTTCATAATGGAAAGACTTACGCATGAACAACGTTTACAAATTGTTCAACTTTATTATGAAAATTCACGTTCTGTGAGGAATGTGTTTCGTGCACTTCGCTCAACTTATGGTCAACATAATCGGCCTACTGAGCGTACTATTCGCAATACCATCACCCATTTTGAGACCCAGCATTCATTATTGGATAATATTCGACCGAATAGACCACGTCCAGCACGCTGTGAAGAAAATATAGCGGCCGTAGCTGAGAGTGTACACGAAGACCGTAGAAAGTCGATTCGGCGCCGTTCGCAGCAACTCGGACTGACGTATGGAACGACTTGGCGCATTTTACGTCAAGATCTTAAATTGAAAGCGTTCAAAATACAGCTTGTGCAACAACTGAAGCCGCTCGACCTTCCCAAGCGACATCGCTTCGCTCTATCCGACGTTTTCAAGGCAAATTTTGTGCAGCGATGAGGCCCATTTCTGGCTCAATGGGTATGTAAACAAACAAAATTGCCGCATTTGGGACGAAGAGCAACCTGAAGAGATTGAAGAACTGCCACTTCATCCAGAAAAAACAACGGTTTAGTTTGGTTTGTGAGCCGGTGGAATCATCGGTCCATATTTCTTTAAAAATTATGCCGGTGCGAACGTAACCGTCAATGGCGACCGTTATCGTGCCACGATAACCGACTATTTGATGTCTGAAATTGAAGCTCGTGATCTCGGCGACATTTGGTTTCAGCAAGACGGCGCCACTTCCCACACATCGCATCAATCCATGGACTTATTGAGAGAACATTTCGGTGAGCACATAATTTCACGTTTTGGGCCGGTCGATTGGCCACCAAGATCGTGTGATATCACACCGTTAGACTTTTTCCTGTGGGGATATGAAAAGTCAAAAGCTTATGCCGACAAACCCGCTTCGATTCAGGCCTTGGAGGAAAACATCACGCGTGTCATTCGCCAGTTACCAGTCGAAATGCTGGAACGAGTGATCGAAAATTGGACTCAACGGATGGACCATCTGCGACGTAGCAACGGCCAACATTTGATAGACATAATCTTCAAAAAATAAATGCCAAAGAATGTTCTTTCAAATGATAATAAACATTTCTCCAATTTGAATTTTCTGTGTTTTTTTTCTCTAAAAAAGTAGGGAACCTCGAAATAGACCACCCTTTACAAGCTAGTGCCTTCAACTCTTAGCCTTAAAATGATATTTGCAGCTGTCGCGTTTGCAGATATCTCTGCTTGAAAGACAGTGATGTGTTTACCCAAGGATTCAGATAATTCGATCCGTTAATCTCTAGAGTAAACTTCGGCGCCAGGGAGACAGTTCTGCCCCTGCCACTAAAGCCAATCAACTCATCTAGGTGTTCAGAAAGGAGGACTCGAAGGCATTGCTCATTAAATATGTATTTGACACATGGAATCGAGTGCCTTTCCCCTATGACCAGGCGTGTAATCAAATAGTGCCTTAAAACCTAACACCTGCCGTCCAAGTATCACGCACATACGATAAAGGGCTTTTCTTGCTTCACCTTAAACAAGAACTTTGCTAGAGTAAAATGTCTATAGCAGCGGTGGGAGTTCTTTTATGATCTTCTCATGCAAGATTTTGTAGCTTAGTCAGATGTCGTCTGGATACTGTTAGCTCTTGGCCACCAAACAACCACACTGTACATTAGGTAATCATTAGTATGGGACTAAGGCCCTAGGTTCTGCTGAAAATCCTACGGAACTGCCAGAGAAGTAAATCGTAAGTTAAACTCAGTTAAAGTGAAAATTTTGAGATATAACTTGGGAAATATTAGATGTAGCTACAAAACCCACTTTATACATTTTTTAGACCTAATTTAATAACGCAAGAAATTTTAACAACGTCGTTTGATTTTATAAGAGAAAAGTTATGACGCCTTAAGTAAGAACTTGGAAAACTACGTTTTTCAGCTTTTTCTTAAATCGTTTGACATTCTCCCTCCATTCGTAGTGAACAGAGGAACGTTTTCCTAGATCCTTGTAGTATCACAGTATTGGTCTACTTTAGCTTACCCAAGCCTAGGCACAAATAACGATGACTCAAAAATGTAATTTCCCTATTTCAATCCAAAACGTCCTTGACGTGACATCATAATCGATTTGAAACACCCATTGTCTGGTGATTTGATTTAATTAACCCTTTTCTTCTTTTGAATCAAAAAATTGTTAATTTGAATAAAACTTCATTTCGCATTCCGCATTTATTTGGAATTTTTCTTTGTCTACATTCTTTCTCGTATATTTGGTTCTGAACTACTTTTACGGATTCTCCCTTCCGTCGGCAGAATATTGAATTTCCTTTCAAGGTCGTCAATATTCACTTTAAACTTGACAATGGACCCATTAACTATACACACTTTAGCCGTGTCTATTTCTCTCTCCATCCTAAACTCCGTTATAATCTGTTCATAACTCGAACAAAAAACTTGAACAAACTCGTTTCGTTTTCAAAACAAAAATCCATACACAAGTTTCTCCCGCATTTTAACACACAAAACTACATCTAGTTGCCTACGCAGCCACAGCAAAACCAACATCGAAAACACACTAAATCATTCAACAAATCAGAGCCTCAGTCTAGTAGACAATCTGCTTGTCACATTTATCTCTCTCGAAGATCACATTCCAATAAATTCACAGAATTGTCGTCCCCGTACCGTAATCCAAATTTATCTATACCGTCGTCGTCGTTGGATAAATAAAAGCAAACTAAAGCACGCGCGAAAATAAACAAAACATCTATAAAATGTCCATTTAAATATTTTATCAGCTCTCGAGAGTTTATTTTGAGGTCAAAACCAAACTACGATGACTACGACGACTACGATGATGATGATGATGTTTGGTTAGAAAAAAAAAAAAACTCAATAAACATAAAGTTATGGTGACAGAAAAATACTAAAACAAAACTAAAATGCCGTTTTGAGTTTTCCTTTCCACATTCAGTGGCAGCGACACACATTGAAATTGGCCAAAACAAGTTGGCTATACACATTCAAGTGTGTCTTTCTGGATAGTTGTCTTTACGAAATTGGTAGCTTGTCGTGCGGTTAACGTGGCATCAGTGTGCGAGGGATACTGCAACAAAAAACAAAATGAAAACAAATATTTACTAAATGACCTCCTGTTGGTGATGTATGGTCTTGGATTGTTTCTATCTTGTTTTTGTATTTTTCTAACCAAAGATGGTTTGTGTCTCGATGTGGTATTAGATACCTTTTTTTTAAGTATTTACGATGATGGCTAGATGGCGTTGGAATGACGCTTTTCTGAAAACAAGCAAAGCTAGTTAAAAAATGAAATTTAAATTATTGTTCACATATTTTAATGGCAGACCTTTGCAAAGTCCTTGGTCAATAAAATCATTGGAAACCAGATTCGATGAAGAACGCACAACATCAACAGTAGAGCAAAAAATATTTCAGAAGATCAATTTTCTGCTTCCATTTGGAAATCAGTAACAGCTGAACAACTAAAAAAATGAAATTCACCAATACTGTTTCCATACTCGACACCTCATAGTCCAACTTTTGAATGAAACGCGAAGCTGGGTGAAAGCTCAAAATACTCGGGGAAGTATTGCCTCAAGGGGGTGCTTTTTCAACTGATAGTAAGCAAATTTCGCTTACACTATCAATGATAGTTGCTTTTCCAGTGGAGAGTCTCTGACTGAGGATACCATAGCCTTCCTCTAAGGTCCCGTGGCGTCCACGTATTTGAAGCAATGTAGTCAATGTAGTTTTTTTTTTGTCGGAGGTTGCTACTATTCCCTCAGACACAACTACAGGTCCATTGTACTAGCATTCAGGAACCTTACATTAATGTACTTATTTATCCCGTCTTTCGAAGAAAGATGAGATGGAGATTCAATGTTCGGCAATCACCACGACAGCTCCGAAAATCCGCCACCTGATGCGAGCATAGGCCGGACAACTGCAGAGAAAGTGTTTTGCTGTGTCATCCTGCTCACCGCAAGCAGGTACCAACACATTTAAGTGTTTATCAAAAGCTTGGTGGCCCGAAAGGACGCCTACAAACAGCCTACAGTCGATTCTCCTTAGTGATAGAAGAAAAGATGTAGACTTTTTGAAAATGTCCCGGCGCAGTAGTTTGGTCTGTCTACATCCGCCGCCACCGAATCTTGTGTTCACAAGAAACCCAAGCATCAATGGAAGACATGACTAAAGATTTAAGCAGACCCAACACAGTTTCGGCTCCTGAGAAAACTTCTTCTGTAGCAAGCTCATCCGAGATCTCATTTGGCTGGATGCCAGTGTGACCTGGGACTCTGACAAGATTCACTTTGCCTTCAGCCTTCCGACCAAATCCAGAGAAAGCTTGAGTTCTAGCACTAACTTGGACGAGGTAAGAGGGTTTAGCAGCGATTTTAAAGCAATTTAAGTACACCTCATAGAATTGGCGGCTATATCTTCTTCTATATTCGCACTCCTCGCACACACGACCAAATATCCGTCCAGGAAATTTCTTTGCATATCGTCCAGCGTCTGGTTGCTTTAAAGTCGATGAAAAGATTGTCGGTTGTCGACTTGAATTTTGATGGTCTTTTCTGAACAGTTTGCTGCAAACTGACTTGAGTCGTTAAGATCTTAGGATCTCTTAGCCTCGATAGTTTTTGCAAGTTTTTGCAAGAAAAATGTTAGCCTAAATGGGGTGAGGTTTCTTCCGCCCATACTTGGTTGATGATTTGGTCCATGCACCCTACCAAAACATCACCAGCAAGCTTAAAGAGATTCGCTTGCAGACCTTCAGAAGTAGCGGACTGGTTGTTGTAAGCTTTTTTATAGCCGCACCCTAAAGCCTATATTCAGTCGAACTGTGAAATTTACGGATTCGTATCTCTGTCGTACAACACGAATGTGGAATGCTCTACCTCACTCTGTTTTTCCTGACCATTACAATTTACAAACATTTAAGATCAATGCGCATCGGTTTCTCATCCTTTTTTCTAATCCCTCATTTCCTTAACCCCCGGGCTGTGTTACTATAACATTATAAGGGTGCTAACATTTCTTCTAAATTGACTGAACGCGGGTTATCTTCTTGCCCTAATACTCTTTCGACATTATGCCAATTTTGAAGATGCGTGCTGCCTTTCGGGCTAGTAAGTTGCTTGGTTTTCTTTTAAAAAAAATCCGGATATTGTGCCAATCGTAGGACCCCCTCAATAAATCCCTGGTTTTCCCTAAAATTATCATTGATTGACATCTCTCTGATTTAGGCAGCTCTCTAAAACCACTTTTTACTACAAGCACTAGCTTCTTGTAGATATCCTTAAGACCACGTCCGTCATGTAATGGTTTTTGTTCCTTAAATTGTCGACTTGCCACGTAAGACAACGAACCTAATAAGCGAACCGTTTCTTCGAGTTATTTCTATATATTTCCCACTTCCGAACGATTTCTTACAGTTTGACATTTGCGCGTGTTTTATGATCTTGGAAAATTTGAACGCTCATTCCTGTGCTTAATTCATGTATAGATTCCCGATAAAAATAACAATTTGAAGTATACCTCAGATTTCTTATTGGTAAGATGCTTCCGTGCATTGTGAGCTGCTCAAGCAATTGACAGCTCTTTTGGTCACTTTTCGTTGTCACATTGCTTCCGACAATAACAGTTCAGCTTTGAGTTTCGACGTTCTTTCTGTAAATAGATGAACATCTCTCTCTCCTTCCATTACATAGGATCGCCTTAACATATCTCTTGTTCCTCACAGGATTTTTAAATAACAAAATTTCATCATCAACACGACTTCATCTTATTTTGATATACAAAATCGCCTCAGAATTCTCCTCTTTGTCTTCGTTAGAAAGCGTGTTAGTTCAATGTCGTGCTCTTATTTGTTCACCTTGATTTTCAAACCCCCACCAAATTAAGACATCCCCTCCCCCTAATTCTACGCCAAATTGACAAATCGTCGTTTGGCAAATCTCATTACAACGCTTCACCTGTTCTCGACCTTTCCGACGACTACACATAGTATAGTCAAATTGAGTGTACTTCCTCAACTGATTCTCTCTTTACCTCTTTCTCGAAATGCAAATTTGCCTTAGCTCGCACCAAAAAAAAAAAAAAAAAAAAAAACATCAAGTACCTTTCCGCTCCACACCTACACTTTCTTCGTACTCTACCTCGCGGTAAATTTAATCGCATTTCTTGAGATTTCACAGAATGATGAACTTAGCATATATATGTACGGGCAAAAAACATACAACACTTCCCAGCTCTTGGCTATACGTAATAATGCCACAAATTGATTATAACCTAACCGTTGCGTTGTAGGGAGAGCGACAGAGAGAGAACGACGATCGGAATCGAGTTAAAGTGGTAAATCGAATGGAAGCTGTACATTAAAAGAAAACCAACAACAACTTGAAGAAGTTTGAGTGCAGAGTAAAAACGTTTCTCCTTGAAAACGGCCTTCAACCAAATGCGAATGTGAATGTGAATATCAAAGAAAGGATTTTTGTAGAAATTAAATTAATATGGCGCAAGTGAATCCAATAAAAGAAGCAACAAAATATAAATTGATTGTGTTATTGATGCTTGCGTCGCGGTGTATAAGTAACATAAAGAACGGTTGTCGTTGACAGATTGATGGATGTGTTCAAAAGATCAATGAACATGAATGACATTGAATTTAGTTAAAGACTTCTTGATGGTCATTGCTTTCGTTGACAGGGCTTAAAGGAGGAAGAATGATTAATCCTAAGAAAAGGGAACATGAAACTGATTGGTGAAATTTTTTTGTGCGTCATTCTGTTTAATTTTAAGTGTTGGAAATTTGAAAAATTTTAAATTGATATACATACTGTTCTTCCATGGACAAAGGACACTCAATGTATTAATTGTAATAAATTAAATAAACTGTAAAAGAATGCGACTATTACAGAATGCATTCATTGAAGTCATACCAACAAAATCATTTAATAAGTATTGAATGACTTTAATGACTTCAACAGTGACTTCAAATCGAAAGAGGATCGCTATTCCTTTCGAAGTCATGATTGAATGCTGAATTCATTAGAAAAGATTATTTTTGAATTCTTTGCATTCCTTCAAGTCACTGACATTTCCTGAATGATAGCAATCATTATTTGAAGTCTTTGAAAATCATTGAAGGTAACAAAAAATGTTTAACGTCTTTGAAGTCACTGAATTCGTTTGCTGCGGTAAGTCTAAAGAAAGTCAACAAAAAGTTCAGCTAAATAACTGCATTCATTAGCTTCAAATAATTTATAGCATTGTGACTTTGAAGTGATTTCAATGAATACAAATCACTCAAATAAATGCATTATTTTTGACTTCTATGCTACAATCATGACTTCAATGATTGCTACAATTCGGATTTTAAAATGAATAGCGCTCTATGTTCGAGCTGAAGAATTTCGAGTAGATTTTAGACCCTGATAAGTCCATTGCGATGCTATGGGGAGGGGCAAGTGGGTCACCATGTCCACTCCTAGGACCAATCGATTTTCGTAATGAAATTCTTGCCGGCATAATTGAGATGGTTTGGTCATGGATCCTAGTGTAGCCAGTCAAATGTTGGGTAACATGTGTGCATGGCCGTTTCCACCTCTGCCTCATCTTGACAGCTGAGACAGAAATGATTATTGCGAATGCCCAGTCTTTAAGCATTTCTTTCTTCAATACACAATGTCATAGCATTCGTTAAGCTAGAGAGGGTTCCTCTTTCAAGCTTTAGCAGCCCCCTGGATCTATTTGAGTCCAGCTGTGGCCTCAATTGCCAGGTGATGCCGTCGCATTGTTCAAGCTTGTTCCACCTGAAGTTGATTTTATGTAGCGCATCGACGTGGATCAGTTATTTCGAAAATGCCATTGGTGAATAGGCGTCTTCAATAGTTGATCAGCTTCACAGTTTCCTGGGATATTGATGTGATCCAGTACCAAGCAAAGGATGATGTGGATCTCTCTTCTTTGCGTCTCATTGTGGTGGACTTAAATGATTTTGATGGCTGTTGGGCTATCGATATATAACTTGACTAAGCGATTTTGTACTAACTTGGCAATTGGCAGTGACTTCGTCCTGAAAGAACGCTGATTGATAAGTGGG
Source organism: Ferdinandea cuprea (assembly GCA_963576555.1). Classification (NCBI taxonomy): domain Eukaryota; kingdom Metazoa; phylum Arthropoda; class Insecta; order Diptera; family Syrphidae; genus Ferdinandea; species Ferdinandea cuprea. Next base: position 8,957,255 of record OY754960.1, read on the forward strand.
ATTAAGGAGACACGGTTGTCTAGGTCTTCCCAGGAGACACCGGCACCTTCCCTTTTTTGGGGCTTTGGAACTATCCTTGAACATTGACAGTTATCTGTTGTGTAGGACATCGTGGTTCGTCCTATTCGTCCTGTCCAGATGAAATCAAGTTCAGTAGGCAGTTTATTTGTCGATTTGGCTAGATAGCGATGCATCGAGAGTATGTTGTCTTTTAGTCTCAGTGCTGATTTGTTGGTTATCTGCTTACCAATGATGTCTATGGGGCAAAGGTGAAGTATGATTTGTTATTCCATCTTTTTCATATTGAAGTTCCTCTCCAACGTAGTCACTCACCCATCACTCCGCACAGAAGAAACGAAGTGTGCCTCAAATGTGTTGTTGATGTTTGTATGCATGACACTATCGCCCTTTTGCAGAGGTTTAGAGCAACCATGGCTTTCCTTAATTGTTCCTTAGTCTTACTTCAGTCCAAATCCTTCCTCTGCTTCCTAGTGAAGAGGGAAAAACCGCAAGTGATCGTCCATTTAACTAGCTTAAAAAATAAATAAATAAATATTAGGCGTGATCGGCCCATACAGGACCTAAAGCCTAGCTTCTCCAACCATTGTGTGTGCGAAGTTATATTTTTGAAACGAATGGAGGTACCTACAGTCTAATGCCGCTTCCGAACGGCAATTTATTTTTGAGAAGCTTCTCATGACATTTCTTACTCTTGGTTGTTTGTCAGACGTTCGCAAGAGGTGGGGCAGCGAATAAAAACTTTCAGGTGGTACAGTTCGGAATTTGAACCAGCGACCTCTCGCTTAGTGGCCCAACGCACTTAACCACTAAGCCACTGCACCCACGATTTAACTAGCTTATTTAGCTTAAATTGTAGAAATTGTAGAACATCGGCAATTGTCTGTTAGTACTTGTCTGAAAGGAGTTTATTGAGAACAAAACTTTAGAGCTGATGGGAAGAACACGTCCTTGAGGAGTTCCTTATTATTCATTTTTTAACCTACTACTTCAGTAGCTAATGAAAAACAAAATCCCCAAGCATCACAAAGCTGTTGCCATCCGTTAATCGAATTACAACCCCTGGTATTTAAATTCAATCGAAACACCCTCCCCCCGCCCTCCCCCCTTTCTACACAATTTTCTAAAACCCAATTTTGAATAGATGCTTAATTTTCTTCTTACCATCGCATTTTTGCTCCTCAATTGAACATTGAAATCCTTCCAATTATGTATGTATGTATATTTTGAATGACATGACGGCAAATCTGTTATCCCTTAAACCCTTATTAATAACAAAAGGCATATACATTCCTCCACCATATTTGTATGGCATATCTGCTTATCATTCACACATACATAAGTGGATGAATCTGCCAATAATTCGATACCAAATAAAAGAAAAATTCCCAGTAACACAAATACCATCAGGGGAGGACGGCAAATATAATTTGCCGAAACATTAAAACTCTCACATTAGCATTTTATTACAGTGGCATGACAACATTTATATAATGAGATACTTGACTACCTTTAATACTTTCGCATTAAAAATAAATATCTTTCTACACCGTTACGCACACCGAAACAACACCCTTTGCAAGTGGAATTTCTTCTTTGACATTCGATGAAATCGAAGAGTCAATCCCTTCTTCACTTTCTTCTCCATGCATAACAGACACAGTACCAAATTCCACAGCACTTAACGACACACAAAATTCACTCATCTGTGTCCTGTTTTTATTTTTATATATAAATACGGTTTTTTTTTTTTTGTTCCTGCTCCGCTTTAACAGGAACAAGAAGAAGAACAACAGAAATAAAAATAAATAACCCTTCACGATGAGAATATCCTTTTATGTTTCGTGTTCTATGTGTGTGTGTGTTCGAGTGCGTGTATGGTGAGAATAAAATCGATGACTACATAGTTAAAAGGGTAGGGAGAAAAAAACTGCTCTGCTTATTTATTTTTAGTGCACACGAGCCCATGTATGTATAAAAGGTTCCTCGTGGTAAGGTAAAAAGGATACGCAACAACGATATGGTTTACCAATTTAAAATTGAAATGGAATTTCGCTCAGTCTCCTTCTTTTGTCGTGATTACATTTAATCCAAGCGCGGTTATCCCGCTTCAAAATACAGATTATCATGCTTCATTCGGCTCTTTGTCACACCTAAATCCTCTTTTTGTTGTTTCTGTTCCTGTTTGGTTGGCGCGGATACATGCGGCGACGGGGTAGTTGTTGGATGGGATCGGAAAAAATCCATCAAAAAGAGGAGAGCGAACACCCGGCGGCGGTATATATGTATTTTCATTTCTAATTTGGCGTGCAGGCGTAAAAGCGTTTAAAGCCAGCCGCCATCACAGTCGAGAGACGCCAATGGATTGCATTTGCTGCGGTGACTAAAAATACATCTCACCACAGAACAAAATTGCCTGCATTGCTCATTACGTGCATCCAATAAAAATGTCGAAAGTCGTTCTAATTAAATTGTGCGCCAAACTCATTTCAACTCATTAATAAGCGGCTAATAAAAAATGTTGCGTATACGACCGAGTGCATTTCGTTGGCAAGGGTGGGTTTTTTTTTTTATTTTTCTCTCTCTTCTGTGGATAATCATGTGCATCTTTCATGTGACAAGTGTGTCCCTTTGAAGGACCTCTCTTAGAGTATAACACTGATTGCATCATTTTGCACCATCAAATCTTGGCATAAATTAATTTAAAAAAAAGGATTTCCCTTACCCCAACCCACCCCCTCCCTCTCTTAACACAAATGAATGCTTGTGCATATTCCTATGACATGACATCAATTAAATTAAGAACACAACGGGATTGCGAACATGAAATGGAAATGTCAGTCAATGCGAATGAAATATTTACACGGGGCCGCTACTGTTGCATTTTGGGTGGTGCTGCTTGATTGTGTGCGCCAATTTATTTATCTCTATTTTTGGACTTTGAATCTATCTCTTTGATTTATTTATAATATATTGTTTTATGTCTCTTGATGCGCTGCACTGTGTGTGCATTTTCGGTTTTAGTGTATCGGTTGCCGGAAATGATGGGTGTTGTCTATTTGAAAAAAAAAAAAATAAAAATAACCCAACTAGCTAGCAGAGTGATTGTCTGTTTTTGAGTCGCGTATAAAAAATTAACCATGAAGAATGAACATCTAACGATGCTTTGCAACGTACGTGGGAAGTTTTAAGTGAATTTTATTTAATGGGATAGATCACGTTGCACGATTGATGTGAACGTCTGGCGCGAGAAGATGTTATTGTGAAAAAAATCGAAAATGCCACACAGCATCAGATTTATTAGGAAATGCCAAATATTTTCTGTTCTCAAAACATTCGTGCAGTTTTTTTTCTAACTAAGTGTTTAGGTATTACAAGGACGCCTATTTGAGTGGCCATCGTTTTGCGATCGTCCAAACTTGTGCATTTCTGAATTGTACTTCTGCGCGTTGAGAAAACTAGTTTTTAAGTGGTAAAGGCAAACTAGTAATCCCGCAATCGACTTGTTTTAGCCACTTTTGCTGTTCATACTGTATCCCGAGGGTTTATGCATATATCTTGTAATACTCCTTAATATTCGTAGTAAACTCCTAAAATCACTGTAAAAAGGTGTTGTCCAGAACTAAAGCAACTTTTAAAGAAACGCAAACTGCTTGAATTAAAATATATTTCACAAAATTTTTATTTATAAATGTAGCGATTACCTTCAAAAATTAGATTATAAAAGGAAATCCTTATAATCTTTATTTACTTATAACATAAACAAAAAAAGACATAAAATAGTCTAAATATGCCGATTTTCAGCTGGCCAAAACTAAAGCAACTTATTTGTTCCTTCCTTTTAAAGAAGATTTTCTGTTACGGAAATTGAAAAAAAAACAGTTGTTTTGAGTGTTTACAGTTTACAAACACTGACAATAAACAAACAAGCAAATATTAACTCATTCGCTCGCCTGTGTTATTTTGCTGCAGTAGGACATAAAAAGTTGCTCTAATTTTTTTTTTATATAAAATTATATTCTGAAGAGATCAAAAAGAATTTATTTCTGATTATGAAAATGGAATTTCACAAGCAAGACTATCCGAAAAATATTCAATTCATAAGTCAGTAATTTGTCGTCTCATTTTTATCAATGACCTCCTGTCTGTCACTTCTAATCCAATCCAGTCCTTTGCTGATGACAGTACCCTCAGCTTTACATATTCGTTTCCTGGGCAACGCCCCTCATCTTCGGGCGTTGAACTGGAACGGCAACGTATGTTAAGCTCATTGAATTCCGATCTTGACAACATACCTAAATGGGGTAAAACCAACAGAGTGGAATTTAATGCTTCCAAAACGCAATGCTGTCTGCTGTCATTGAAGCGAACCCCTAATTCTCTGCCATTATCCATAAATGGCACTTGCATCGCTGAAACCGAAAGACTTTCCATCCTCAGTATGTGTGTTAACGACAAACTTTGTTCCACTGACCACATATTCGACGTCGCCAAGAACGCTGCGAAATGTCTAGGCTTCCTTAAGCGATGCAATAAATATTTCATCCCTTCTGATCTGGTTAGAATCTACAAGGCGTTTATTCGCCCAAAACTTGAGTACAACGTTCATATCTGGTCCGGTGCACCAATAACATATTTGGAGCTACTTATTGGCGATCGAGACATCGCGAAATCACTTGCCTCTCTTAGTCATCGTCGTAATGTCTCCTGCCTGTCATTGTTTTATCGGTATTTCCACCACAAGTGCTCAAATGAAATAGCCAGTTGCATTCCATCCCTACAGCAATTCAACCGCAATACTCGCCATGCGAGGAATGCACATCAGTTTACCCTTAAGCCTGTTTCCGGACGTACTGTGAAATATAAAGATTCCTTTCTCAACTGTACAATACGAATGTGGAATGCTCTACCACGCTCTGTTTTTCCTTTGCATTATAATTTACAAACATTTAAAACCAACGTGCATCGGTTTCTCCCTTTCTCGAATCCTTCATTTCCCTAATGCCCGCACTGTGTCACTTCATTATAAGGGTATCCAAAGTCCCTTTAGTGCGCGTACATTATAAAAAAAAAAAAGTAATTTGTCGTTTAATTAAATATTATAAAGCCAACGTTAAAACCATTCACCAAGGTTTCAGGCCAAGAGTTACGACGCACCGGGACGATAAATCTCTGATAAGGAAGATTAAGAGCAGTTGACGGTGGACTTTCATCTTTCAGGGTAGTAAAGAAACCCTTTATTTCGGTCAAAAAGGTCAGAAAGGCTAGACTGAAATTTGCAAATGACCACACCAACTGGACAGCATCCTATTTTCCGACGAATCGAAATTCAATATAAAGGGATCGGATGGATTTCGACGTGTTCGCCGGCCCATCAATGAAGCACTTAATCCTCGATATTCGAACGTCATGGATTGGGTATGCTTCTCTAGACATGGAATAGGCCCGATCCATAAAATAGATGGTATTTTGGACCGATTCTTTTACAAAAACATCTTGGAAGACGTTATGCTGGCACATGCCGACGAGGAGTTGCCTTTGAAATAGATCTTTCAACAGGATAATGATCCGAAACATACCGCAAAACTTGTTAGAAAGTGGTTTCCAGATAGAAAAGTTGAGGTTATGGAATGGCCTGCACAGTCCTTGGATCTCAATCCCATAGAAAACCTATGGGAGATCGTAGATCGGAGAATGGTTCGCGATACGTGTCGAAAAAGAGAGGACCTATTCGCTCAGGTCAAGGTGGCATGGGATAGTATCCCTGATTCCATAATTTCAAATCTTTTGCAGAGTATGCCTAGGAGGTGTGCAGCTGTGATAAAAAATAATGGTTTCGCAACAAAATAAAGGGTGATTTTTTAGCTGGTTTGGTTTTGGCAACACTGGTTTTGACAGCTGACGTGTGTTTAGTACCTTGTGTCACTGTCAAACAGCTTCAGTTTGGTTTGCAATTTAACCATGGATCGTCTTACAAATGAACAACGCTTGCAAATTATTGAATTTTACTATCAAAATTCGTGCTCGGTTCGAAATGTTCATCGCGCGCTGCTTCCATTTTATGATCGGCATTCTCGACCTTCTGAGCAGTCTTTTCGGAAGATTGTGACCAAATTTCGCACCAAATTTACTTTGTTGGACATTAAACCACCAACACGTTTACGTACTGTGCGTATTGAAGAAAATATTGCGGCCGTATCAGCTAGTGTGACAGAAGACCGCGAAATGTAGATTCGGCGCCGTTCCCAGCAGTTAGGCCTTTGTTACAGCACTACGTGGAAAATTTTGCGGAAGGATTGGGGCGTAAAGCCTTTTAAGATACAGCTGGTGCAAGAACTAAAGCCAGCCGACCTACCACAACGCCGAATTTTTGGTGAATGGGCTCTTGGAAAGCTGGCCGAGGATCCGCTTTTTTATCGAAAAATTGTGTTCAGCGATGAGGCTCATTTTTGGTTGAATGGGTACGTAAATAAGCAAAATTGCCGCATTTGGAGTAAAGATCAGCCAGAAGCATTGCAACAGCTACCAATGCATCCCGAAAAAGCCACTGTTTGGTGCGGTTTATGGGCCGGCGGCATTATTGGGCCATATTTCTTCAAAGATGATGCGAATCGCAGCGTTACTGTCAATGGTGAACGCTACCGAGCGATGATAACAAACTTTTTTTTGCCCGAAATGGAAGTTCTTGACTTGCATGATATGTGGTTTCAACAAGACGGTGCCACATGCCACACAGCACGCGAAACAATGGCGCAATTGCGAGGCGAGTTTGGTGAACAGTTAATTTCACGTTTCGGGCCGGTCAATTGGCCGCCTAGATCGTGCGATTTGACACCATTAGATTATTTTTTGTGGGGGTATGCCAAGGCTAATGTGTATAGGGACAAGCCCGCTTCGATTGACGCACTGGTAGCCAACATCCATGCATTCATTCGTGAGATACCGGCCGATATGTGTGAAAGAGTATGCCAAAATTGGACTCAGCGGATGGGCTACCTGAGACGCAGCCGCGGTCAACATTTGCATGAAATTATCTTTAAACATTAAATTGCAAGGTTCAAACTATCGATTCAAATAAATATTTCATTCATTTTTTCGATTTTTTTGTGTTTTTTTTTTTAAAAAAGTTCTAAACCTCTTAAAAAATCACCCTTTATTAATTTTAATTTAACGTTTTTAAAATTAATTAAATTTTGTTATGGAGTTGCTTTAGTTTTGACCAGCTGAAAATCGGAAAATTTTTGTTTAAGTTATAAGTAAATGGATTTCCTTTTACAATCTAATTTTTGAAGGTAATCGCTACATTTATAAATAAAAATTGTGTGAAATATATTTTAATTCAAGCAGTTTGCGTTTCTTTAAAAGTTGCTTTAGTTTTGGCCAACACTGCATATATAAGGGACTACCGTCCGTGTGTGCATCCATCACTCAAGAACGGATAGACCGATTATTACGGTTTTGGGCTTGATGGATTCGCATTGGATCAAAGAAGGTCACTACTTGGAAAAATCCCGAAAAATTTTTCGAAAAATTGGAAATCCGTGAAGATCTGGTATTTTTGCCAATGTTGATTGAATCTATTGATGATAAAGATGTTCGCGCGGTGGAACTGCAAAAACATTCGTGATTTCACAAGATTTTTGATTCGTTCGAAGTCTGAGATTGGTTTGGCACTCGCCTTTTCTGTCGTGACGGCTACGTTGTTAGAAGGCGATCAAACAGCTCATTCTGCGTTGAAATTGCCGTTGAATCTGCAAAAACAGTAAGTTTTGCAGATTATCATCGAGGGACGAGTGCCCTTTGGAAGCCATGAATTGTACGTTGAAAGGTGATTTTCGTAGAACGCTGCCTGTCATTCCAAGATCAACTCCAGCTGATGAATTGAACACTTGCCTAAAGGCGTCTGCTTTATGGCAATACGTGAAAATTGCAATTGAAAACAATCATGCGTGTTGCTTTACAAAATAACCAGTCCGCTGCAGAGTCCTTCAAGCAATTGTTGGCAATGATTGAATTTCCATCGAATTTTTGCCACCTTACAACGACAACGGAAGATTGTTCTTTGTCACGAATGTTTTTTTTTTTTTCGAATATCGCTCAGAATTATGTTCGCCATGATTGGCTGAGTGCACTAGCGATATTGGCTGCGAAAAACAAGGATGTCGATCATTTGAATTTGGCCATTCAAATCAAATCAAATCAAATCGTCGGTGAGTTACGTTCATACAAATTCGTCGTATAGACGACTGATGGATGGAAAGGAAGCCACCAATTAACTATCCCACGCAATTTTTTGAATTCTTTTGAAAAACTCAATTGAAAAACTGCTCAGCTATCATTTTGTTGCGCAATCTCAATGCAACGAATCTTTTTAAGAGAACGCGGGTGATTCTGAAGAATCTCAAATCAAATGTCGTTCAAGCTGTTCTCACTCTGCGGATTTCGATTATTCCGAAAGATGTGCCATTCGTATTTAAGCGTCTTCAATTTTCCGTACGTCTCGCAATCTTGAATTCCCACAAACCCCCCGCTTCTTAAATGAAGGCACTCGAAAATAGAAAAAGCGTCGCGTCCATCATTGCGGTTTGGTTGAAACACATCGACATGGTTATACTTCAGTCAATTCAGTCACTTTGTTTTTAATAGAACTACTTTTGATTAGAGAATTTGAATTGAGCGAATTACATGAAGTAGCATCTGCATGCTCGGAATTCATTACATTTACGAATTTGGGCGGAACGAAGTTCGAGTTATTTATATTTGTGATCAGCATCAAAAGATTTGACGATTTAGCAATGTCAGTCCGTCACCAGTTTTAACCCTTAAATGCATGAGGTCAGCGGCCATTAAGCAGACCAACCCACCAAAATGTACAATTGCTCGCTAAACAAGAATTGGGCATTCATTTTTTTGGGATATGCAGTGTTTTCCCGGCAAAGAAGAAAAAGGACGATTTCTCATGTGAACCATGCATGTAACAATGGTCCAGTTTGATTGATTAAAGACGTATACCATATATGGTACGGAATGCATTTAAAGGTTAAGGCATTCAAGTTGAGCTAGAAAGCTTTTAAATTTGGAACATATACTCCATAGACTCCCTAGATGTTGGCGTGCACAATTTAGAACAACCCGTCTTAAAGCCCAAGTTGACGGAATGAAGCATTAATACCTTCTTATTTTGCCACACTTACTCTTCTCAATATTCCACCTCTACAAAGCTTTTTCCCTCGCCCACTTTTTGGGGACGTTTTTTTTTCAAAAATGCTGTGTTTTCAACGCCTTTTCCTGGAGGGCATATGGGGATATAAAAAGAGTATCTTATTGTTCGCCCCAAGCGAACTGTAGCCTTTCATTGTGGAGTTAGAGCTTTAAAATATGATTCGTTTCCTTATTGCCGCTTCGAGTTCTAATGCTCAGCTCCCATAATCCATAAAGCATTTTTTAAATACGAATAACCTTTCTCGGCAGATACAAATCAAAACATTAAAACCCGAATCCAAATCCAAATCTGTTCATTACTTCTCGAGATTACGGCAACCCATTTTATGGACCTCCTTTAAAATATAATCTTTCACCCAACTTTGTTTTGGGATTTTCAGTGGATTACCACAAGGCGCAACAATTGTATTCGAACTTTTTTGCTCGTTTGTTTTCCGAGTCTATCAACTAATCTTCGCTTTAAAGCAGTTTAGAGCAGTGACTCTTTCTCGAGCTTAAGTTATTTAAATGATTTTCTTATAAGACCATTACTTTTATCGTCACATTCAGAGCTTAGTTAAATCTAACCGTTTTTGGTATAGTGATTTGGTATTGAGTGATCATAACCCTCCCTCTGTCCTACTGGTCCGTCTCTGGGGTTTGTCAGTTTTTATTTAAAAACACTTTTACGTCTTAGAATTTTTAAAATTATTTTCTTGTCTCATTGCTTTACTAACAATTTGTTTTCCTTTTTATCTTTTCAGGTAAGTTCCAGAAATGAATTCAACAAATTTTTGTTCGAAAAGTCACCCTTCAAATTCGTAGCACCGTATCACCATATCAACAATCAAAAGTTCCTATAGACTACAATTTATATTAACTATATAAAAGACAACGTCTGTTAGTCCTTCCATAACCCAAAAACTATTCCACAGATTTTCGTGATTTGTATGTCCTTTTGAAGATAAGTTGTCAATTAAGGTTTTAAAGTGGTGATAGGAAGGCATAGTCGAACTACTCGCCCGGTTGTAAAAATCCCTTCAGTGTTATATTTGTGGCAAAGGTAACTTAATGAGGTGATAAACAGGGGAGAGATAAATTCGGGAGGGTTTAAAATGGTAGAGAACTATTTGTGGAAATACTTTCAACGTGGTAATGGTGTCACCCTCCGAATCAGTATAGCTCATGGAAAGGTGGAAGGGGGGACTATCTCTGGATCTACTTTGGAAATCAGTCCAAAAATTCTCAGTACCTTAATAGAGACTCGGTTTGAATTATTATACTACATCCAGCGACCGACTAGAACTTCAGTGTTCAAAATAGTAACTTTAACACTTAATTTTTTTACCTATATGGATCTCGACCTATGAAGGTTCTCTAGCCTAGACTCCAAACTTTTCGATACCCATGCTTCTTTAAGTTGTCCAAGCACTTTGACATTCACGAATAATTGGTCCCTTAAGACTCAATGCCACCTTAACGTGCTTAATTTTATTAACTCAAGGTCTTTTACATTCGAAAAGTGGCCAGAGAGCCTAAGATACCCCGCTGTGTCCTTCAAGACTTGACACTATATAGTACTTTCCTCGATAGTGCCCCTGAATATGCAGAAGACAGGTTTGAAGTCAGTAACCTCGCCAGTTTTGAGAAGCCTTCCTCTTCTTGCAAGCTCATCCGATTTTTCATTAATCTTCATACCACAGTGACCCAACACCCAGAACAGTCACATACAGTTCTGCCGGCCTGGGAACAGGGGAAGGTCTGATTCTTAAAGTTTTGTATCTTCTGAGAAGAAAACCTGTTTTCTTTCGACCTGATTATTAATTTTTTTTGCCAAGTCGAAGTCGACCCAGGATCGTGCCTATGTCCGAAACTACTGCTCTTGAAGTGACACAAATTAGTACACGCAACGGTGACAAGAAAACATTGTAAGAAGCTGTATACCCGTTCATTCGTAAGAGTCAAACGAAGAAGCCTGAAAGTCGGAATTAGGAATTCTTCTTGGATAAAGCATTATCTTCCATTTGGTCAATATGGCCGTGACATGATAATCCACCTGTTTTTAGCTTTTTGGACAACATTCACATTAAGTGGTCCTTAACGTGCTTCCAATTTTATACCCGCGAAGGTCGGGATAAGTAAATCCTCTTTCTTCTTTCTGTTCTAAATTGGTGATCAGATGTTTGTGTTTCACAAAAGCATGTAGGCAATGATTCCGCTGTTTTTCAATCACCATGAAGCTTCTATAATGACACGCGGGAAGAGACCAGTGATTACGACTTCATTCCCATACCACCGCAGTAACTCAACCGATCTGTTTAATAGAGCCCTTCGTGTTACAACAAGATTGAAAGAAGTCACATAAGGTTTGTTCGTTTACTTTTTCAAATAACTTCCTAAATTTAGAGGAGTGGGGAAACATTTTCTCAAATTCTCTCAGAACATGCTCAAGTTACGAAAAATTAACGGAACGCTGTTGTAGTAAGCTGTAGCAACAAAATTAATAATAATAATTAACAGGAGAACACATTTTTTTTTATTGTTTTCAAGGCATGAAGCTTACATCTTTAGGGGCACATATAATAGGAGACATAAGCGTCCACAGGGCTCGGGCAGACACAAGCGCTCGGGGAGGTATATATCTGTAAACGAACTTGGGTAGGTTATTCTTGCTCTTCAGATCAGAAGAAGAGGAGATATTACCGATATTCCACCGACCTGTCCCATTTCATGTCATGGACGCTACAGAGAAGCCTACCCGAGTGCTTCAGCCTGTGTAGCTTCTTTGCGCCGTTGATTACTCGGCTGCTTCCTTTAAGTAAGGTTCAACACAAGTAAGCCGCTTGAGTCGCTTGTGGGTTCACTGAATAATGGTGCCCCCAGAATCCGAGCTCCTGCCGTAGTCGAAAAGACCACGGATAAGTATTGACAATTTGTCTCAATCAATACATGAATGCAGCATCATACGTGTTTGGGATAAATATTTTGTGAATGATCATCAAGTTAGAGTCGTACTAACGGGTGATCTAAGTAGAGATACTTTTTTCAATAGCCTTTTTTGACAGATCACGTGTGAGTCGTGTCATGCTGTCATGTTATTTTTGTTTAGTATTGTTTGGCATTTCATAATGGAAAGACTTATGCGTGAACAACGTTTACAAATTGTTTAACTTTATTATGAAACTTCACGTTCTGTGAGGAATGTGTTTCGTGCACTTCGCTTAACTTATGGTCAACATAATCGGCCTACTGAGCGTACTATTCGCAACACCATCACCCATTTTGAGACCCAGCATTCATTATTGGATAATATTCGACCGAATAGACAACGTCCAGCACGCTGTGAAGAAAATATAGCGGCCGTAGCTGAGAGTGTACACGAAGACCGTAGAGAGTCGATTCGGCCCCGTTCGCAGCAACTCGGACTGACGTATGGAACGACTTGGCGCATTTTACGTCAAGATCTTAAATTGAAAGCGTACAAAATACAGCTTGTGCAACAACTGAAGCCGCTCGACCTTCCCACCTTCCCGACATCGCTTCGCTCTATTGGCTCTTGAAAAGTTCCAAGAAGATCCGACGTTTTCGAGGCAAATTTTGTTTAGCGATGAGGCCCATTTCTGGCTCAATGGGTATGTAAACAAACAAAATTGCCGCATTTGGGACGAAGAGCAACCTAAATGGGATTGAAGAACTGCCACTTCATCCAGAAAAAACAACGGTTTGGTGTGGTTTGTGGGCCGGTGGAATCATCGATCCATATTTCTTTAACAAACGTAACCGTCAATGGCGACCGTTATCGTGCCATGATAACCGACTATTTGATGCCTGAAATTGAAGCTCGTGATCTCGGCGACATTTGGTTTCAGCAAGACGGCGCCACTTCCCACACATCGCATCAATCAATGGACTTATTGGGAGAACATTTCGGTGAGCACATAATTTCACGTTTTGGGCCGGTCGATTGGCCACCAAGATCGTGTGATATCACACCGTTAGACTTTTTCCTGTGGGGATATGTAAAGTCAAAAGCTTATGCCGACAAACCCGCTTCGATTCAGGCCTTGGAGGAAAACATCACGCGTGTCATTCGCCAGTTACCAGTCGAAATGCTCGAACGAGTGATCGAAAATTGGACTCAACGGATGGACCATCTGCGAAGTAGCAACGGCCAACATTTGATAGACATAATCTTCAAAAAATAAATGCCAAAGAATGTTCTTTCGAATGATAATAAACATTCTCCATTAAATTTGAATTTTCTGTGTTTTTTTTCTTTAAAAAAGTAGGGAACCTCGAAATGGATCACTCTTTATTAGATTAGGAAACAAACACCTCTCATTTGTCTTTTCGGAACTCCGCTGGTAAGCCAATAGTTCGTGGATCCTAGTATAGTCTTATAGTTTTGTGAACCTGAGTCAACCTCCTTTATAATTTGTGATGAGACTAGTTCTTTATTGACTGTGGCGTGAGTGACTTTTCTAAACTATTTTCTGTGCTGTCAGTTAATAGATTTTATTTATTTTTCCGAAGAACGAGCATTCTGGAGCTTGTTGCTTTGCTTTCTTATAAAACCTTCGAGTTTGATTTCTGTTCGATCCTAAAAAAATGCATCATCCCATTGTTCTTGTTTTAGTTTCAAGTTTCAATATGTTAACCTTTCCCTCCTTCTCAAGTTCCTCATGTTTATTACTACTATTTGCGTGTCCTTAAAATTCACTTACACGAAGTCGTTAACCAAGCCTACAATTTTTTGGGAGAGTGAAGTATAGGCGTAGAAATGCTTCAAACAAAGTGCCTATTGCTATTAAGCCAATTCGAGCCTAAAGTAACCCATCGTAAGGGAATAAATTTTGAAACAATTCAAGATCGCAAACAACATCAACATGTATCTAGAGGCATTTTTGGCTATTTCTTAGAGATGTAGTTAAACAAATGAAATTAACATGTTGGGAAAGAGACTTCTCAGTATAATCTTGACCCGATTATCTGGGAGAAGCACAGGAACGAACTTTACTTATGGTTACGACTGCATCCTGTTGCTTTGCCTAACAAAAGAAGAAGACGACATTGTCATAAGTCATCTCAACTCCAACGTTGCTATGCCATGCTTCTTCAACTTCAACTAAAACATTGAATCATTGAGCACTTAGAATTGGTTATATCATTTCCGTGTATCGAGGCCAATGTCGGCTGCAGCTAAACATGCAACAGGTGTTCTATGACTTCATTTGCCATTGGTTAGTACATAGCTTGCTTATGTTTCGTTCAAGTTTGTGGCGTGATGCTTCGACACCATTAGCGAATCTTTTTTTTTTTAAAAAAAATTCAAGATTTATTATCGGTACATGATTGGTGCTGCCAATTACCATCAGCAGGTAACATAATACTCATTTTCACCTTGACTTTGAAGAGTCTATGCTCTTCACCTCATTTCAAGAGCTCCTGACGACCGTCGTCGTCGGCCCGGAGGTATTTTGTATTTTCTACGATTTTTTGGAAATCCATAGATACGTATGTACGTTCCAAGAAATCACACATTATTATTGGATGTGTGGTTTATGGACTCTCACGTCTACCAATATTGAAATTAAATTTAACAAGCACCAAATTTTTATTTTATTTCTAAAACGAAAACCAATTAACTGCTCTTTCTGTCTCGCTCGGCGTCGATGTTCAAAATTGCATTTGTGCACTTAACCGACCGCACAGAGCAGCTATGCAGCAAGCAAAGCAGCAGCATCAAAACACAAAACACAAAACCCTTGGCAAACTATTTTTAATTAAACCAAAAGTAAGTACCAGCACCACTGAATGCAGCAGCATATAGAGCCATCAATACGATTCTAGATACAAAACACTCGAAGTCGACCTCTGGGAAGGAGAGATATAGAGAGAGCGTTTGGAATGCGCCAGGCCATATCGCAGAAGTCCTCCTAGCCTCATGTACGATGGTAGTGTTGTAGTACTCTGTGTGTGAAGGTGATAAATGATCACGTAATTAATTCAATTCACAAATTAAGATATTTCTAGATGCCAATGCCAATTGCACAACATCATCTTTGTTGTTGACTGTGTGTGGTGGTAGTGGTGGCGGCGGCGATGGGTGCCTCTCTTGATGCATTTTGATGATTCAATAGGAGCGTCAACATAGTCATCAGAGCATTGTTGACTTGAAGTTTATCTCTTCAGTCCGGGAGGGTTGATAATGGATATTGGGGGCGAAAAAAAAAAATGTTTGCTTGGATAAACTTCCGACTTTTTGCAAATAAATCTTAATTTCAAAGTTCTTTACTCATGAGCTCCCTCCTCCTGTGTGCGCGGGTGGGTGTGTTGTTTCTCGTAAAACAAAGCGGGAATGCTTTTCATCAGAATGTAATTAATTACTCTCAACAGCAACAACAACACGACGCACGGTGGAAATTCTGAGGAGGGATACCAAAAACAATCAAATGGAAATTCTCGCTCCCTACGTCGTCGCTCTATATGAACCCTCGCAAAGGGATGAAAGTTAATTAAGCCGAAATGAATGGCGTGTAGGAGGTTTTCGGTTTTTATCTTAAACCACCAGCCGCAAGCCAGATTGCAGAAGGGTTCCTCGCCATTGTTCGTGGGGGTAGTTAGCTCTGACATCAGACAGCTGAGATACGAAGTGTATACACATTCGTATACCTGGCTGTCAGTTAAATGTCATAAACATAAGAAACAAAAAAAAAAACAAAAAACACCATACGAACTTACACTCTGGTCTGCTAGAATTTAAATTGAAATTTTGGATACCGAGTTGATAGATCGTGATACCGAATTCAAATATTTTGCAAATGTATTCATGAGATTGAGCTAACGTTTCCCACGTTTGTATGCATCTACTACGTGTGGTTGCCGTGCGTAACACCCTTGCACAACGAACGGTTGTTTTGTGGAGTAACCATACTTTTAAATCAACCTAATTGCGATGCGCATAGATAATTAAGCAAAACAAAAACCAAAACCTAGAGCGTGATTCACAAAAATAATTTCGTTCTTTGTAATGCTTTTGATAAACTAGTGATACAGTTGCAATTGAGAGTTTGATTGCAGGTGAAAGTATTTTCAGTATTTGAGAACTGTGGAGTTTCTGAGTTATCTACTTTCTGATTATTTTTGTACATTTTTAGTACGCTTACGTACGGAATTACTTCGAAATGGTTAAAGGTTTGAGCAATGCTTTAAGTGCAGCTAGACTATCACTACGGACCAGTGGCGAGACCTGCTATAAGACTGCCTCGCCAAATTTCGGTAGGATGGGAGGGTAGAATGTATATTATATTCATTTATAAGGATTCATGTTGCTCGTTATTTGATAAACTTTGTTGATAGGTAGAATTTTAAAAGGTATCGCAGTAGGAAGCGGCTTATATGGAATCCAAGACACTGCTACAGACGCATGTTCTTTGACTCCTTCAGCCCCTTTTGCAACAAAACCACCCAATTCCACCAAACCACCAAGATTTACATAACCGTTGTCGGATAGACCTTTTAAAGTGACAAACAAAAGGTACTGCCAGAAAACGGATCATGCCTTACATCTTATGTGTTCTTCTCAATTTGCATGTTCCAAATGAGCTTGCTATCGAGAATTACTCCGATATATTTAGTTTTCCTTGAAATCTGCAATGCGTCGACTTTTAGTACTAGTTGAAGAAAAAGAAAAACCACGATCAACCAATCTCCTGTTAAGATAATTCACCTGTATAGACTGCTAAAATTTATCTTAATTTCGGTCTAAATTTCATTCGAAAAAAATTGTCATTCCGATCCTGTTCGTGCCAGAGTAGTCAGATATAGACTAATCAAATCCCAGATTTAAGTTTTAAAAAAAGCTGTCCCAGCTTCTCCCTTCTTCCTCTCGTCCCTGATAAGTCTTCACTGCTCCAGGAAATTGTCTTTCTACTAAGACATTACGTATTTGTTTAATGTGAAAGACTGAATATAGAAAACAAAATATTCCATGTAAAAACTCGATCCAATCGTCACTACTGCAGGTAATTCCCTTTCTTTTGAATAGGGATCAAACTCTAGATTTTTCGCGCGTGGAAAACCGATGGTACCAATTCCTATTGGGACCGGTCTTTAATAAAGAGCCAAATGTGATTCAGATATGAAGAACAGGCTACGCCCCAAATAAACGGTACGCCTTGATCTTTTCTGTGAACGAAAAGAGGCTCCAGTTCTAAAAGCAGACATCGAGCTTTGTAGTTAGGCAATTCATCAGGCAAATTTAATTTACTGATAACATACCTCCTTGAACTCGCTCAATTCTGTTACATCAACCCGATGGAGACTAAAAGATTTTAAATTTTAAGGAATTTCACTAATTGAATTATTTTTAGTGGCAAATTTTCATTCGTCAGCGTAGCGTAAACATTTGGTTCATCCAATAAGTAAAATAAAAGAGTAAAGGGCATAAATGTCTTCCCTGCGGTACACCACTAAACGGACATTTATGGACAAAGACTATTTGCTTAATGTTTGTTAGACATGATGATATTAGTTGTAGTAGATCTTGGAACCGTTCCAAACCTTGAATGTTAGGTTGAAATGGCAGTCGGGTAAAAATTAAGTAAACTTAGACCTATGTAAGGTTCAGTGTGATACCACGTGGATCTACCTACTGGAATTCTACCTAGTCGTTGAACCATTTTTAACTGTTTATGAAGCGTAAGAGACATTTTAGGTCATTGAGATCAATATAGAATAAAGTTTCTAAATGAATACTTCGTTTCTAGAGAGAGAGAGAGAGCAGGGCATGTGCAAAGAAGGTGCATAGTGAGCTCTTCTTCCTCCTCATCCATGCAGCTCCTACAGAAGTCATTTGAATAAGCACCAATCCCGGTTGCATGCCTGCCTATCAGGCAGTGTCTACTGATATCACCAAGGGCGATGAAACTCGTATAGCTATTTTCATCTAGCTTAGGTCTAAATCTTTTTCGGCCACAGGCAAGTAGTTATACCTATCCATCTAGTTATTTAGTTCTTTCATCCAGTTTTAACTGCATGTGTTTCTTGCAGTCTCCTGAAAATTGTCTATGATCTCTACGTACTGCCACAGGTGAATGTTGAAATGCTCTGCCATCTTCTGTTGAGACGATCGGCTGTCTACACCTGACTGTCCGAGAAGATTCGAATATCCTTGGCGAATACTACGTAATTCTTTAGCCAGGACAAGACTTCTTTTTCCCAGAATCACTTTTAAAAATTCTTAAAATAAAATGCACTCGACATCCAGCCAGGAACTTTCCACAAAAAATAGAGACACTCAACAAGCTTGGGAAAGGAAAGTAGCACATTTATCAATATTGTAAAAGAAATTCCTTGAAACAAAATACTTCTCAGTCCTTCTATTGCTCAAAAGTAGATCGTACGACAGATTCAAATTGGAATGCCATCTTTTTTATTTCAAAATCACTCTGTCACTTCTATCTATCTATATCTGAGTTCAAAATCAAAATAGCATTCCGTGAAATAAATTTAAAGAAGCAACTCTTTTCTTGCAAACACTCAATTGCCTGGAAGAAGTCATATCTGGCAACAGATGTTGTGCAATGAAGTATTACTGCAAAAAAATATATAACGTCTTCAATTGATTTACTACCAATTGGCACATCTATTTCCCCCTTTTTTATCGATGAATTGCACGTGCTAACTTATTGTTGGCGTCAAGTAAGCAAGTCACAAATATGTTTTAAATGTTTGCCATTCATCTTATGTCAATGTAACTGTCAATATGTCACGCGTATTGATTGAAACAACAATAAAGTTCATCAATTTTAGCTGCCAATGAGGACTTGAAGTTGTTTAGAAGCTTGCAAGGTTTGTAGAAAAAAAAATATTTCATAAGTCATAAAAATTTGTTAAAAAATAAAATTGTTTATTTAAAACTTTTGATTGAATTGCTTGTTAATGAGCAATTAAATGCAACATTTTTCATGGGTGAGAAGACTCATCTGCCGTCTTTTAAGAGATTCTTAGGTATTAATAATTTATACCTCTTTTTCTTTTCTATGATCAGTTTTCTTTTGAAAAGGCAAAATCTTTGAGAAGTTAACTTTTCTAGTAAATATTGTTAAAAAGTTTGGTAGAAGGGACGTGGCGTAAGCATCTCTAACGTAAGTCGCTGAACAGCGCTTTTATCTGTAATTTAATTTGTTAATTTTGATGTTCCACAGAGGCATTAAAAGCAGCACGGGTTAAAGTTCAAAATTTCAGAACGTTTTAATAGCCGCGTAAGGAATAGTTTTGGCCGTCTTCAGAAATGCAATTCTCAATATGTCTTTCCATTTTGTGTTTAGTTTTAGAGTAGAACCGTAGTAGCTCCCTTCTGTGTTCATGGTTCTTTTTTTCAATTGCCAACGAGGTTATGATCTTTTACAGCATTTGTACTTGTCCGACTGTGTGGGGTTGCCGGTTCGACCTTCGATAAACCCCTAAGGCCAATCAAATGCTGGTGTTGTTACATATAGTGATCTCGAGGTTTTTAGCCCTGCGTGTTTTTCCTACTAAGCACTTGCTCCTGTTATTGTTGTTGGATCTTACTTTCAGAATACCAATACAGAATCTTAAACATAGACACTTATTTTGTTCACAAACGGAAAGAAGGGATCTACAGTTTAATGCCTAATGATAATTTTTTTCTTTGAGAAGCTTCGCATGACAGTTCTTACTCTTCGATGTTTTTCAGACTTTCGCAAAAGGTTGTACGGGTCGGATTTGAAGCTTGCGACCAGTAAGCCACTGCACCCATACATGCATTAATTCATACTCCTACAAGGAAATCCTGTGGAGGGCTTCCACACAAAATGAATTTGTGCCCAGAGACTGAATGTAGGTTCTGTCTTGAAGATAATGAAACTTCTGAACACATTCTCTGTAAATGTGTGTCCCCTTATTGGTTAAGATGGTGGATTTTCAATAAAGACTTCCCTACATCAGCAGAATTCAGAAACTCTGCAACTAAGGGCGTTGTGGAATTCACCAGGAAAGCCTCGTTGGTTCACATCCCTTTTTGATACAATAGACATTTAAGGTCGCAAGGTCAGCCACTCATAATAAGCTCTCTCTAGATGTAATGTTCCCCGTTAGTCGCCTTTTACAAGATGTGCTTTGTATTGGAGGTTCCGCTTTTGGGATTTTTTCACTCCCTAAAATCCTGAAATATTCAAATTTAAAAAAAAAGAATTCCCTAAATCCGCCCACTGCCACGCGCAATTTTTTATCATATATCGCTAAAGTCGAGGGAGTTGAATGTTCACAAAATCTAACGAACTATTTCCTCATACAAAGATCTTTGACAAAACCCAGGGTTGACAGTTGGCTCTGTTGACAACTTTATGGATTTGAATCCTCTATCGCAAATGACACCTAAGTCGCGACTTGCTGGTTCGACACTTGACAATGTGATTCGTATTAAAAATCAGTCAATCTTATTTTGTAGTAGGAAAGAGTCATTGGAAGAAGATATGCGCCTCGAAATTTTCATGTCGCCAGCATAAATAGAAGAGATAGAAGTTGCACTCATTAATCGTCAAAATGAAGATCAAAGGTCCAAGGTGGCTGCCTTGGGAAACACAAGAGGTGGTGTTGATATTGTTGGAAACCGAGAGTGCGATTAGTGAAAACAATTCGCTCCTGAAAGTAAGTCTAAAAGCTCCAATTTTGGCATACTGCGATGGTACGACTGCATACTTCCTTACTTCCCATCAAAAAAATTTTGAAAAGACCTAACAAGCATCCATTCCAAGGCAATATGTCAACCTTATCACTGAACAACACCCCTATACCATTCTCAAAGGAAGTAAAATATGTCGGTATCATACTTGATCATAAACTTACTTGGAATGCCCACCTACAGCGCACCCTAAATAAAGCTACTTCTATTTTATGGGCATGCTCTAAACTTTTTGGTAGAAATGGGGTCTACGTCCAAAAATTATAGATTGGACCAACCAAACCATAGTCATACCAATTATTACTTGTTCAGCTTTGGTGTGGTGGGAAAAGGTAAACCAAATATCAGCCCAGAAAGCACAGGTGTCATGCGCTCCTGCCCCTCTGCTGCCATAGAGGAACTCCTTGACCTGCCACTACTACATGCACGAATTAAGAAGTGCGCCGCATCAAGCGCTATAAAACTTCACTTCGCGAAAAAATTCAAACGGGGCGATCTTGCAGGAACTTAAGTATTTTAAACTCCTCAAAAATTATACACAGCCCCTCGATTCAAGTCAACGGACCTCATGCCCACAAAAGTAAACTTTCATCGACAATTCCATATCACCATACCCGACCGCTCTGTGTGGGAAACTGGAAGCCCTAGGCTAAACAGATCCCACTCAGACTTGGTACACGGATGGATCAAAAATGTCAACGGGTGTACGAGCACAGGCATCAGCGGACCCAACTGCAAAATGTCAGTTCCCCTAGGACACGCAACATCAATCTTCCAAGTAGAAGTTCATGCTATTGAGCTATGCTTACGTAAGCAAGAGAATGCTTAAGCCGAAATCTCAGACGAACGGACATTTACATCGTCTCAGATAGTCAAGCAGCACTCAAAGCTCTTAACTCCTACAAGTTGAACTCTCAACTTGTCTGGAAATGTCCAACCATTCTAAAACAACTCACGCCCCACAATGGAGTGACCCTTTGTTGGGTCCCAGGACACCAAGGAATTCTCGGCAATGAAGAGGCCGATGAGCTAGCACGAAAAGGCTCTGCGACCCCCTTCATCGGCCCAGAGCCCTTCTGTGGTCTACCCACCAGTAATATAAAAGTTGAACTCAATACTTGGGAACACCAAATGCGTACATCTCATTGGCACTCCATCCAAGGATTACGCCACGCTAAAAAAAAATTCATTGGCCTCGCCAACAAAAACCTCTCTATGAGGAAACTTGATGCTAAGACCGTAACTGACTTCCGAACTGGTCACTGCGCCCTGAACCATCGTCTCATGAAAATGGGTAAAAGCTCTACAGATGTGTGTCGACTCTGCCTAGAACAACCAGAAACAATCATCCAAAAGAGGCTCAAATACTTCAACAAAGGACTCACAGAACCTCAGGATATTGCCAAATCATCAGCAAGGTTCATCAAAGACCTGCAGGATTGTCGCCAGACCAAATAAATTGCTAACTTCATTCGCAGTGCTAATCAGCCCTAAGAGTAGAAAAAAAAAGAAGCAAGGTGTTTGTGAATTCTTTAATTATACGTCAGGACACTTTGTTTCATCCCCACTGTCATCATTGTATCTCATACCCAGCTTCAAAAAAAGAATAGAAAATTGCTTGAATAAATCACCTCATTAGAATGAATATTTGTTCGTAACATTTTATTATCCTCTTCGGAATGATGCATATCCTTAATGGTTGAGCGTCGTCTGACGGACAGCAGCAGCAGCAAGTCAGTAAGACAAAACCGGTGATATGAAATTTAGTAATAAATTGCGATTTTATGTTTTGTGAAAATATTTAATTTCGTTTCTTATTACGATTCCATGGCATGACCGTCGTCGTCGTCGTCGTCGGTGGTAGGCAATAATAATTAACATTAAATTAACGAGTTCCAGACAGAGAACGTAGTATATTCTTTTGTTGCCCAATTACGTTTTTGCGCGCGCGTTGCGTTCAAGTCATAAGTTAAGAGAAGAACTTTCAGAACAAATAAACTTTGTCTATTTTTTTTAATTTGAATTTTCGTTGGAAAGATGATCGTTGTAATTGGGATTGGTATCTTTTGCAGTTGTAGTTTTAAAATGCGCAGTTGCTCAACTTTGGCGATTAATTATTTTGTAATTAGGAGAATTGATATATTTCAAATTTAGGTGGATACATGAGCCGGATAGATACATATAGATAAATGTGTACTTGTGCAAAACTGTGAGGTTGATTAATTTTAATTAGTGTTAGGTTACGGTCATTTGTTCATCAATATTGTTGCAATTACGAGGAGTGCAGCATGGGATATTATATTATGAAATTAATTGATGGGTGTCACTAATACGACATTTATGCATATTAATTGTTTTTTATTAAATGAGCAAGAGAATGTGTAAATGGTAATTAAGTTGATTTCGTGGACAATCGTTTATCATTGGAGGGGATCAGGCTTTTGTTTTGACAAGGAGCAAACTAAATAATTTATATCTTTGTAAATTGTTTGTGGTCATTTTGGTTATTTAATTTTTTCCGATTGCTTCAATACTTCTTTGAAATAATGTACAAATGTTTAAATTGTTTAAATGATATGCTCGATACAAGGAGCATCTGTTCAAAAATCGGTAACAACTATGTAAGGAAGTCTTTTCCGAGGGAAGCCAGGGAGTCATAACCCCATTACTGTGGGTTATGGTTATCAATTATGTCCTGCCATAAGCTCAGAGTTTGGTAAGTTCCTCAGCACAAATATGGAAGCTGATTTAAATCTATCAGCAAATGGCCTAAAGATATCTAAATGTCTTCTTCTTCTTCTTAGGCGGCGCTCCAGTCCGTCGTGGACCTGGACCTTATCAAATAAGCCTCTCCAATTAGTGCAGTCTTTGGCTAACTGCCTCCACTTACGCACTCCAAGCTGGTTGAGGTCCCCTACTTGTGCGCTCTACCTAAGGCGAGGCCTTCCTCTACTACATTGTGCCCCCCGATTGGAGTCGAAGATATTGCGGGCTGGAGCATTGGTTATCTACATGTTCCAGCCATCTCGAGGTCTCTGTACAGCTCGCTGAATTCATCGTTGTATCGTCTCCATAACCCGTAAACGCATACGACACCAAATATCTTACGAATAATTTTTCCCTCGAAACGACCAAGGATATCTTTATCCGCTTTAGAAAGAGTCCATGCTTCGGAAACATAGAGCAGGACTGGGATTATGAGGGTCCTATATAGAGTTTCCTTAGTTGTTCGGAAGAGTTTTGTTAATACATAGTTGCCTTCTCAGCTAAAAGGAAAACAGCGATTGGCAAGCGTTATTCTTCGTCTGATTTCTGATGAGATGTCGTTTTCAGATGTGATAGCAGAGCCGAGGTAGACAAAGTCCCTTACTTCCTTAAAGTTATAGCTGTCGATTGTGACATTCTTTCCGATTCGTCGATGATGGGTGTCTCTTCATGTTGAGAGCATATACCTTAGGTCTAAATGTCTGCCCAGCAAAAACGGCCTTTTTGTATTTTCCGGAAAGTTCAAAATACCTACCTTGGAAATACCAAAGTTAGACGGGGCTTAGCTGATCCCTAGACAACTTAAAATACCTTGGTATTATTCTGGATAGAAAACTACACGGGAAATGATGTACACAAAAATGATGTAAAACCAAAAAGGACTATAACAGGGGCAGAGGTTGGGTCTAAGCCAATGATGGCACAGGCTCTATGACCCGTTTTCACTTATTGGCCCATTGTCTGATGGAGAGTCACAAATGAGGAAAATGTACGGAGAAAATTGGCGGTTATACACTGCCAGTGTACCACGGCGACGATACTGGCCATGTGTCTAGCTGAACATGTTTCTGGCTGAAGATATCCAGGTAAATTACCAAACATGTTGAAAAGTCAATGTTGGAAACCAACCACATTCGGATAATATTCGCTCAATTTTAGATTTCGCCACACCAAATTTATAAATGTAATAAAAATGAAGAGACTAATTCAGGTCAGACAGCTCGGTATTTGCAGATAGTCTAAAAATGCTGACGGCACGTAATCCGAACCTTATTAAGATTTGAACGTATCCCTATGAATTTCAAATGACTTCAGTGTCATCCAATCGAAGGTGGTAGCTGCCCGCGATATTACTGCGAATAAAAATAATATTCATCAGAAATATCGTCATATGAGAGTCAAGCCGCTCTTAGGGCGCTGGTTTAATGAGATCTGTGCTATTGTTGATCCGTCGCACAATGTCATAAATTGTGTAAGCTGAGAGCACGTTAGTTAACTCATCCGTGAAAGTAACATAAAGAGTAACTTGCTAGTTGAGTACAAGGGAAGGTAAGATACTTGCAATTTTTGTCATGGCAACTAGTCAGAGATGGACGTACATGGTCGTACATAGTCAAGGAATCCAAGGCCTTGGAAATCTAAGGAGACCTCAACGACGTTACTTGTAGTCCTTTCTGGACACTGCGTTTTTCAAAAAACATGCCAGAAGATTGTGTGTTGAAGGCGGGTACCCAAAAAGTTTAAAAGACCACGGTCTAGACCCTCTCAGTCTAAAGGCAGAACGATGAGATGATTTTTGTAATAAGCATTCTTTTAGGACCACTCCCGTCGGAGTCTTGATTGATAGAATTCCCTGTGAATAGCAGCATCCCAAATATTTGATGCAACCGAATGATTTTTAAATGCTACTATCTATGTTTTATTTTAATTCGTTCCAAATAACGCACAGGTATCTTGTTAGCTTTGATATTTACATGTGCAAACCATCCATGCTTGTAGACATTAAACGCAAATTATTTCTTTTATTTTCAATAACAAGAGTTAAAAGCTTTGCAGACTGGTCCACGTTTCTTAAAGTCAAGAAGGTACTTTTGTTTCTAGAAGCATAGATATTCCCTAGTGCCAGGTCTTGAAATATTGTGTCCAGTTAACAACAGTTCTGGTAACCCAAAACTGATTGAAGAGCAAAATATCGAAAAAATGTTTTCACCGATTTTGCTGAAACCTGGAATCAGAAAGTTCTTTATTTGCATTGCTCCGAAACTGTAGAAAATTTAGCTGTTACTACAGACATAGATCCTTCGCCCGCTAAAAATCAATGCTTGGAGAGCAGAAGCTTATTTACTCAACGCCGAAAGCACTAACACCTGTCAGGTCTCTGACCGTCATTAAAAATGTGATTCCATCCTTCTCTTAGCTCTGAGCCTGGTCAGAACCATTTTGGGGCCCTGGAAAATTTTTTAATATGTGAGGTTGAAATATTAGAAATACCAGTAACCATTCCCTTCTACAAAGGAGGTAATCGCAAAAGGTTCTGCCCCCATGATATACATTTCAAGCGAGGGTAGATTCTTGAAAGCCCATGGAGCAAAGGAACACGTGCAATGGAAGGCCCTAATGCGGTGGAAACGTGCTGTTTTGTTAAGTTTATTCATTTGTGTCTTCTATGGTGTTAGCAACTTGTGAGTGTAAAAGGATGAAAGTGAAATTAAGAAGAACCAGGAGTGGGGGAATAAATAGTTATGAACTATCAGCGTCATCTATTGGGCGGTTGATGATTAGGAGAACGCCATCTAACCTTTCGATTCACAACCATGTGTTCTGCCCGAACACCAACAGCGCATCAATTATATTCGCCTTGACTTGCCTGCTGCCCAGGATGACTCCAAGAAATAAAGTTTTGCTTATAATAAATAATTATTCAGACCGGTGAACTTGTTTCTTTCCATAAAGGACCAACTACCAGAATTTAGAGAGATTCATCTTAAGCCCACTCTTTTTGTTCCCTCGATCCATCACGACATTCATTTCTTTAGACGAATTACAACTGTTTATTTTTTTATTTTCAAAACCCACGCCGTAACCTTGTAATTTGTCAAAAAGTTTTTCAATTAAATCGCAAACACCCATTACCGGGTTTGAATCGTTCTCTAATTTAAAACATTGGTAAAACCGTCTTAAAATGTTTAAACTATTTAAATCACTAACGCATTTGTCTTATGGGATGTGTCGTATCCTTTTCACACGCAATATCCTCCTTGAAACTACCTTTCACCATTTTGTCTCCGAATTTGTTTTTTTTTTCATGTACATTTGTATTCGCATTTCATACAAATTTATGCATATAGGTCAAAGGATCACTATTACCGGGGGACAAATTTGCGTCAATTAGGAAACTGCTTTAAGCAGGACATTCCATTCAACAGTGGCATTATCGTCGAGTCAAAAATGTGCGACGCCGCCCTAAATGGTCAAATAATAGACTATGTCCTTATTTTTTTTTCGTGAAGAAAACAGTTATCGACTTCATTAGCAATTCCAAAACCGAAAACAATCCCCGATTCATTGTACAAAAAAAAAAATGAATATGAAAGCCTCTTAGGGATTCATTCCGCACATCGAGAGAAGTCCTCAATTTTATTTTGTTTTTGTTCTGCGTGGGACAGTTGAAGCGCAAAATAAAAGTGAGAACGAGGCAGGACTCCCTGGGGGATTTTCTCAAAATATCCACCTCCTCCTATGGAACACAGCCACACATACATATAACTAGGCCCTTTATACAGAAAACAGCTCGTGTAAATATACTCCCGGTCATACATTAATTGGAAGTCGTTTCGTAGAAAATATATTTTCGCTATCCTTTCCATGGTACATTATATGGTACACTGCCATAAGCATCATTCGCTTTCTCTCTCTCTATCTATAGCTTGGTCTGATGATGATACGAGGGGAGGACATACAAATTTATATTAAATTTTCATGTCCTGTCAGTGCATGAGCTCAGTATGGCCATCGTCATCGCCACCCTCTTTTGAGTCCGAACCTAACTCCTTTAATGGCAACATTTGTATATTTTTCTAAAAATATCTTCTTTTTGCTTTGCAGCACATGGTGCAGGCTGGTGTGGGCCCATTTCCAGGTGCCCCAACAGGATATCCACCGGCACCGGCTAATGTTGGAGCTGCTGATAGCCTCTCGATGGCAGTGGCTGCTGTCAAAGCCGAGCAAGTATCACAAATGAAGCCAGATGGTGCACCGCCGCCTGTGACTTCAGCAGCAGCAGCCGCACAGATTTATTTGCAGCAAAAAAAAGTAAGTATCCGAGGGATAGTTTTTTCTGATGTATGATGATATATATATATATTTTTTTTTTTGTTTGAGAACGAGAAGTTTTCTATATATAAAGTTTTGAGTGTTTCGTTTTTTTATGATTTTATGTCCTGGAGGACATTTTGTTAGTACATTTGGCTACAGCAGGGCGGGGGTATAGTGTTAGTTTTCCTCTTGTTTGGTTAAATTATCAATGAGAGTGAAAAATCTACAAAGAAGATATTAGAAGGATGCTAAGAAGTATTTTTGCATCTTAAAGTCCACTTTTACCTCTTACAAAATATGCACAAAAAATTATAAGAAAAAAAGCCACCGCGCTAGAAAATGCATGCGAAGGGAGTTAGTTTTTTTGTCCTTTAATCCTTCTGTTGTTTGGTTTGTGTTAAATTGAAATTTTATTTTATTTTTTATTATAAATTTTTACTACACCACTTGTGTAATGAATTATTATATAATACTTTGCTGGTGATATAGTACTTAATATTGTTAGGATTATTTCCAAATATTTATAAGAAAATGTAAAATAATAATTATAATAAGCAAAGATTTGCAGTGCAACTGGTTGTGTATTTTATTTTATTTATTTTTTTTGTTTCTTAATTTACATACCTACATATATAATATCCTCTATAAAATTAAATGCTTTGACATGAGAGATGTTTTTATTAATAATTTCGTATTTTTATTCACTGCATGAGAATTAATGAAAAATATTACAAGAAAAAAATAAAATAAAAATAAATTAGTTATGCTGTTAAAAAAAAATGATAAATTGTATATATTGTGCTTTAAATTAATAACTAAAGTTTTGTTATGGATTGTTTTATTTAGAAATTTTGTAAAAGAAAATGGATTGATGTGTTGGTAAAAGGTTTTTTTTTATTGATTTGCAATGGTCTTAAATGGGTCATCATGGTTTTGCTCTCACTTTTAGTCTTAGCTTAATAAATTCAATGCAAACTTTTCATTGAGATGATAACAGAGGCATTCATAGGAAAGTTTTTTTTTTGCATTTTCTGCACTCAGCGCGTGTGACTTGAATGAAGGCTGCCCATATAAATACAGGCATTACCTTGACCTTCTTTTCAACAGACCACATATGAGGTCCTTGGAAAAAGTATTGTTCAAAATGACCGTTCCGATTAGTTAGTTCATTCTGGAACTATGTCCATTAGTGCTATTACACGACGCTTCTTACTCCCATTACATGACATATTCCCGCCATTTAATTTTAAAGTCTGATGCGATACGATAAAACTAGGGTTGGAAGAGCTATAAAATTATTTAAAAAAAATTAAATCCCTAAGAAAACATAAGCTGTGTCTACTTCTCAGATAACTGATATGATTTTGCCCTACTAAGCTACATATTACCAAGAAGCGGAGCGACAATTTATAAGCACTAAAAATCATATTATGCGATACAAGACCATTTAATTTTTCGTCACGAACACAAAGTTTGACTTGGACCTAACTTCTCTTTCTTAAAACATTTTAGACTTCTTACCTTAGTCGCACAGAAAATGTAAGTCCGGTTAGTCGCGTCACCTCACAGGTGAAAACATTCTTTTATTTTTTGGCGTGAAAGTCATCCGCGCTAGTTTAGAACGCCGCCTTTTCGACTACCTTCCTAATAATCAAAATCTAATAAAATATATTTTTGAAATAAATTTAAATTTACTACGCCTAGAACAATTTTTATGGGTAAAAACTGAGAAAGCACCTAACAGTTGCAGCGCGACTTACGCTGTGAGAACTAACCTTAGGTGGACAAGTGGTGCAACTTGTCTAGCGACAAAGCGGATTTGGTCTAAGCTGGATCTGAAACGCTTTAAGAGTTTGATCCCTCTAAAAAGACTGCACGTCAGCTTGACAATAGGTGTCATCACTGGACACTTTCTTATAGGCAGGCATGCAACTAGGCTTGGCATGTACTCAAATGAATTTTGCAGAAGCAGCATGGACGAGGAAAACCCAAAAACGTAAGGCCCACCTAGATGTCTTCTTTCATGACAATTTTGAAGATTTGTCAAGTACTAACGTTAAAGTTCTCTTTCGCTATATCCAGCTCCAGCTCTGAATGCTTTAACGAGTAGAATAGTAACATTTTAGATCCACGTGGTATCACAGCGGATCTCTTTTTGGTCTAAGTGAGTCGGCCTCACCGACTGCCACTTCAACCTTAACTAACCTTACCTGAGTTGTGAGAAAATAATTCGCGACCAACGGAAGGTTTAGCTCCACAGACCCAAATGACCCGAATACCGCAAATGTTAGAGTAAGCCTCACCTCAAATGCATACAGAGCACACATACAGAATTCCAAAGCATTACATCAATGTAGTTAGGCTTAGTTCTTTAATTCCCTCAAGGATTCGTGCCGCTGTGCATCGCACCTTAAATTAAAAGCTCCTCTGGTGAAACTGCCAATTTTGACAAAGAGCCGGATATGTAAGTTTGCGTAAAATGACTCTTTAAAGTTTTGTTTAGTCTTCTAAGACATTGCTGCCATCCATCCTCCAGACTTATTGTCTTGTTCTTCCTTTTCATCTTGCTACTCTTGCCAGCGCACAAGAAAAATAAATCTTCGCCTTAAACGGCAAATACCTAAAGCCTATCTTATCCGAACATTGTGTGTCCGACGTTATAATTGTTGACACAAATGGAAGGCATCAAAGAGTTTAGTGCCGATTCCGAGAAGCTTCTCATGACTCTTGGAGGCTTGTGAGACTTTCACAAGACGTGGCAGCGAATAAAAACTCGCTTAGAAGTCAAAAGCACTAAGCCACCGCATTCACCAGCGCACTATCTATTTCAAAAGGCAGTAAATAAAGTTTAATGATGCATCGTAATGCATGTTGCATCTGATTGCCAAAATAGGGTGTACGTTTTCTCACGTTTACAAAAAGCTTTTTTATAGTTAACTAATGGAACTGGCTCGTTATTGTCTTTACGTGGTCACTTCTTCTACATGGTGACCAATTAACAGAAGCCTCGGGTCTCAAAATCGGCCAGCTGTTAACTGAATTTCCTCCTAAAGCCTTCAAATGCTGTTTCGATCTAGAGACTCTTAAATTTTGACCTGGTCAGCTGCGTAGGTCATTATTCTCCAAAGAAGTTGTTCGTACCGCTCTTGCATTCTGTTTGCATTGCTCGAAAATACATAAAAAGGGTGGTCCAACGAATGTTAATTGCAAATAAAACAAAAAGTTTGCAGAGAATTATCTTAATATTTTTTCTTATGATAAAAGGATCTAGTATGACAAAATATCGGCCAAATGCTCGCCACGGCTTCGATGGCATACCTCCATCCGATGGTCCATATTTTCAATGACTCTAAGACATAATTGAGGTTCAATGTCGTTAATGTGTCGAATTATCTTATCCTTTAGCTCTTGAAAAATGCCCAAAGAAAGAAGTCCAACGGTGTCAATGTCACATGGTCGTGGCGGCCAATTAACATCGCCACGACGTGAGATAACACGGCCATTGAATTTCTCGCGCAAAAGAGTCATTGTTTCGTTGGCTGTGTGGCATGTGGCACCATCCTGTTTGAATCACATATCGTTCCGGTCCATATCCCCAATTTCTGGCCACAAGAAGTCATCTTGCGATAGCGAACACAATTCACGGTTACTGCTTGTGCGACCTCATTTTCGGAGAAGTACGGCCCGACCCCGCCAGCCCATAAACCGCACGAATCAGTCACTTTTTGTGGATGCATCGGTTTTTCAACAATCACCGCTGGATTCTTATTTGGCCAAATGCGGCAATTGTGCTTGTTAACGAATCCAATGAGGTGAAAGTGTGCCTCATCGCTAAACATGATTTTTTTTTGTAAAGCGCACGAAAGGCATGTTGATTTGAACGCCCATTTTCGTTAAATTAAGTTGGACAGAAAACTAGACGTTGGACCATCCTTTCTAAAAAATCTCACATCAGTTGAGATGAAGGTGCTTTGCATGACGGCAAGAGTAACGACTTACAAGTTAAAAATTCGACCGCGAAATATAGGTTAAAACTTAAAAACTTTGATAGGCCTCAGTGACGAAGTGATACTTTACGGGAGGCCTACAGATATTTGGATGCAGTAAAGTGGTGTAATTATAATCTCTGTAATCCTGATCATATCCTCGTCGATTAAGCGTTCTAAAACAAAAACTGTGATATTAAATAATTTCTTAGTGGTCATATTTCGTTACAATTGTTCAAGTTTTTACAGACTTTTCGTTTTGTGTTGCTCAATTTGTTACAAGTTGTCTGATTGATTGAACGAACAGTTCGCAATAATTCGTTTTGCAGGGTTGTGCAACTAGTTTGACGCATTGCGAAACGCCGGTACTATCATCGTCAGTTTATCAGATTGGTCTCATCTCTCATAAACTTATTTAATTCTGACGTTGAAAGAATATTTAGATGGATTCTCAGTAAAGCGTGTAGAAGCACAATGTTCGATGTCAACAAGACCGCTGGGAAATGAATAGGTTTCCTCTACCGACGCAAGAAACTTTTTACTTCTTTTTTATCTAGCTACGATTTACAAAGCGTTCATATGCCGCAAACTTGAGTGTTATACTCATATCTACTTATTTGAGCCAAAAACTATTTTGACGTTAATGGATAGGATACACAAAGCAAGCGGATAAGGTGACAGTTGAAGCTTTCGCCCATAGTGCTCACATATGTAATAGCCATTTGCTTTCCTGTCTTCTAGTATGTTTCCACTCTTTTTACCACTGCTGCTGTGCTATCAACATGTTAGGTTATCCAATAATCCCTTGTGCAAAAGAAAGTATTCCATATTGTTCGTCAAGTCCGACGTTCTAAGGGAATTGGTTATAAATTGTCTTCTTACTTTATGGCTCTTAGAACTAAATGTTTAACTTTCTCGTATACTAGTATGAGGATGATATTACGACTATAGAGAAGTCCAAAAAAAGTGGTTCCGCCAATGCCGTCCGTCGGTCTGGCTGTCTGTCTGTCTGTCGGTCTGTTTGTCCGGGCACCGTATGGCGAAACGGTTTGACGGATTTGCTTCAAAGTTCGTATATAAGGTTTTTGGGGTCACATCTCGGGGCATCTTTTTATTTTTTGCTATATCTTTTGAAATAACGGTACCTGCCATACAATTTTTTTGTGAAAATCACATAACACTATTTTTCTCGAAAGTGGTTCCAGGGATTTTTTTCTTTTTTTGTACTAAGGATATATGGGATGGGGTCAAAAATTCTGCATACTCAGTTTTTGGAAAAAAAAATCGATTACCGGTAATTTATAAAACCGGCAATATCTCCAATTGCACTTACTTCCCTTCTTTCCAAGGTCATGGAAACGCTGATAAACCGTCAGCTTATGAAATATCTCAAATCCCGAAAACATCTTAATGACCGGTAGTACGGTTTTCGCAGCAACAGATCCACTGGTGATTTGATAACATATCTAACCGAAAAGTGGAACCAATCTATTCACCATGGTGGTGAAAGCAAGGTCGTTGCGCTTGATATTTCAAAGGCATTTGACAGAGTTTGGCATCAACCTCTCTTGTCGAAAATGCGTGCATTTGGGATCGATGTAATCCTTCTTCAATGGATTAGAAATTACCTTTCGGACCGGTCGATACAAGTTGTTTTGGACGGTTTCAAGTCTGCAACTCACCAAATAAATGCTGGTGTCCCTCAAGGCTCTGTTTTGTCTCCGACTCTCTTTCTCATTTTTATCAATGACCTCCTGTCTGTCACTTCTAATCCAATCCATTCCTTTGCTGATGACAGTACCCTCAGCTTTACATATTCGTTTCCTAGGCAACGCCCCTCATCTTCGGGCGTTGAACTGGAACGGCAACGTATGTAAAGCTCATTTAATTCCGATTTAATTAATATACGATCTTGACGATCTTGGCATTCTTGAGTGAAGTAAAACCAATAGAGTGGAATTTAATGCTTCCAAAACACAATGCTGTCTTCTGTCACTAAAGCGAAACCCCAATACTCTGCCATTATCCATGAATGGCACTTGCATCGCTGAATCCGAAAGGCTTTCCATTCTCGGTATGTGTGTTAATGACAACCTTCGTTGGAATGACCACATATATGATGTCGCCAAGAACGCTGCGAAATGTCTAGGCTTCCTAAAGCGATGCAAGAAATATTTCACCTCTTCTGATCTGGCTAGAATCTACAAGGCGTACCATATCTGGTCTGGTGCACCAATAACATATTTCGAGCTACTTGACAGGATCCAAAAACGAGCAGTAAAACTTATTGGCGATCGAGACATCGCGAAATCACTTGACTCTCTTAGTCATCGTCGTAATGTCTCCTGCCTGTCATTGTTTTATCGGTATTTCCACCACAAGTGCTCAAATGAAATAGCCAGTTGCATTCCATCCCTACAGCAATTCAACCGCAATACTCGCCATGCGAGGAATGCACATCAGTTTACCCTTAAGCCTGTTTTCGGACTGAACTGTGAAATATAAAGATTCCTTTCTCAACCGTACAATACGAATGTGGAATGCTCTACCACGCTCTGTTTTTCCTTTGCATTATAATTTACAAACATTTAAAACCAACGTGCATCGGTTTCTCAAAAAAATCTCGAAAACTGATAAAGAGAACTTCAAAAAAATTTACTGTTTTTTTTATAAAGTCGAACAATTTGTAGTCATCTATTTTGCCCAACACGAGATCTCTATTGCTCAGTCTCTAGATAGAATTCATCAGTAGTGAAGGTTCACTATTACGTTCAAACTTACTCCGCGCACAAATGGATCTTGTTTGCACATTTTTTGAAATAAGTTGTGTTTTGTATCTCGATATGAAACATTTTAATTCAGTTCACTCACAAGTCGCTGATCTTTCCCTTCCTTTTTACTATTCTCAAACCAAAAACCATCCAGACTTCATTGGTTGGGATGTCAATAAATTGTGACAATTCGTCACATTGCATCGTGCCTTGTTATCGCCTCAAATTCCAAAAGAAAAACAAAAAAAAAACAAATAAAACTGTATAGATTTCTGTTTTGTTATTGCAATGTCTGAAAATATTACTTTATTTATCAAAAAAATATAAACAAAAACACGAAGAACTAATCTTCATAGTGCATGTAAACATCTGAAGATAGATCAAACGAATGTAGTTACTACACATCCAGATGTACTTGTTGGTGTTGGGTCAAAGAAATAATACATAATATTGTTTGCATTTTCAAAATGAACAACTGAATACTGCAACTTTTGGTTTGCCTCTCCCCCTTGATATTGTTTAAACAGGCAAGTCTCCAACAACAGCAACAGCAACAACAACAGCAGCAGCAGCAACAGCAACAACATCACCAGCAGCAGCAGCAGCAGCAACAACAATCAGTATCACAGTATAACAGTTCCACATCAGTTTTAGGAATCCCTCCACAGCAGCAATTGAATAACATTTCTGCAACCTCAACAGTGCCATCATCGGCTCAGCCCACCACATTAACTCTTCCGCTATCGGTCGCCAATAGTATTACTAATGGAATTGATTCACAGCAACAACAACAGTCGTCCAATGTGCAGCAGCAACTGCAACAACAACAGCAACAACAACAACAGCAGCAGCAACAGCAACAACAACCGACTGTCAGCATAGTGAGTCCTTCCCAACACAAAAGAATGATTTAAATAATTATTTAGCAACCAAACAATAAACAGAAACGTTTGTCTTGTGTGGCCTGTACATTTTGTTCCTTGCAACGCATCTTTGTTGTTGTTTCATTAAAAAAAAAATTATTTTTTTTATTTTCTTTGATTCGTCTTGAAAAGTTTTTTCCTTTCTTTACATTATTTATTTTTGAAGGACACTGCACAGTTTGTTTTGGTCGCGGGATTGTAATGTGCTTTAGAGAGTTGGATTTTGGTTTTATATATTTTATTTTATTGCTTTTTATTTCTTCTTTTCTTTTGATTTTTTCTTGAAATATTCGCTGCAGTTTGTTGTTTCCTTGAGCGCATCATCATGTTATGTTTTTGTATAAAAAAAAAATAAATAGCATAAACTTGTGCAAACAAATGAATGTAGTTGCGTAACGATAAATTGAAAAATTGTTTTCCATCTTCATTTGACAAAATGGAAATTAGGACTGTTTTTTTTGTTTTTAAGTAATTTTTTTTTTGTTTTTAGGAAAACTAAAATAAATAGCATGATGTATAAAAAATGACAAATTGAGAAAATTTTAGAAAATTATTTGCTCCAAAAGAAAACAAGTTAAATTTGGAAGCAACACAGCATGATGAAAAGATAATGTTTATTAAAAAAAAAATTTATTTTATTGGTTGAGGGATTTGTTTTTGTTTATGGTAAATATTTTGAAGTGATATTGTAAAAAAAAAAATGTACTTAAAAAATGTGTTTTCTAATAATATTTAGAGCAATTTATTAAAGCGCATGTACAAATCAAATGCTAAGGGCACTGCCATATTAATATTTTACATAATATAAATACATTTTGTGTAATTTCTTTTTTTTTTTCTCTGCACATAACTAAGGGAAAAGTGTAAACAAAAAAAGTGTATTGTTGGTAATTAGATATTTATTTGTTTGTAAAGATGTGTTCTATGAGTGTTTTTTTTTTCAAAAAGAAAAACAAACTATATTTTTTCTATATTTCATTGCATAGTTTGCGGCGTTTTTAGAATTTTGGGCCAAATACTTGTCCATTTTTGTCGTAAGTCGAAAATTATTTATACTATAAACGTGATTATTTTTTACATTTGGAGATATATTATCCATGATGAGGGTTGAAGAAATTAGAGTTAAAAGTGGGAGGAGTTAAGAAGGCTATCTCTCAAACTAATAGGCTGATTTTAAAAATTCGTGACACGTCGGATTAGTATAAGTTACTTAAAGAAGGGTAGGAGCAGGGAAGGAATCTATTGTGGGAATTCAGCTCATTCATGAGAAGGTTATATAACAACAATTGGGTTTCCTAAAAAATATCGGTTATGTATCGTAAAGTTTTTTAGCGAAATTGTCAGAAAAACATATACAGCGAAAACGTAAAGTAGTAGGAACAACTAACTGTTTGTTTGGGCTCAACGGGGCACTCCAAAAGAGATTGCAGTGAAGAACCAAATGTTACGACTGTATTTGCCATTCTGATTTTCTGACCGTGCAACTCATTCATTCGTTCTTATGAGGGTTGCCTGTTGTGCAACGTAATTATCATGCGAAGCTTGAAGCCAAAAACAAATTCTTTCATTAGTGAAACAAATAACCGAACTGGACGTGGTCACGGCGACAGCGATTATACCCTGACCGCAAAAATCCATTTGCCCATATAGTAATAGAGTTATAGCAGTTTCTGTCCAAATGTCTGCTGCCGGACTTAGATCGGACATTCAATCACGAAAAACGGATGGTTTTCTGGGGTTCGCATGCGCAAGTGAAATTCTTTCTTCTAAATCCGCGAAGCATTTGATTTGACTAACATGTTATTTAAATCTAATTCACGCAAATCAATACCTCGATTTGTGGATGAAACCTATTGAATATTGAAATCGAATTGCATCTATTTCAAGTCACTCGCATTCACTGAATATATTCAATTTTTGTTGCAAAAAAATGACCCTTGGTTAGGTTAAGTTCGGTAGAAATAGCCTGACAGCACATAAATCTGTCACGAACTTAGAGCAATCATTGGGCCCTTGTAATACCACAAGGATCTAGAAAAAAGTTTCTCTATACTGTTCAAATCACTGCCAACGCGAAGGAGACTTTAAATGTCAATGTTAGTAATATCGCTTAGATCTTGAAAGAAGAAGACTGGAGATTGCATGGCATATATCAAGGGGAGTGGTGGATAGTTTGCTTCTCCTCTTCACCAGACATCTTCTTTAAAAGTCGTTGCGCCAGTTCTTGTCGTACGTATGCCTAGAAGACACTGTCCATAATAACACCTAGTTGAGCTTGCTTAGAAATTCAATTGTCTCTCAGCTGCCAACCTTAGAAGTAGCTATCGGAAAACTTTAATCACCTTTTTCAGGCGAGAGAGGTACAGTCGTTCCTAATTTCGTGAGTCCATGAGTATAATAATTCCTAGGAATGTCTTTGTGCCGTGGCTTTCAAGAAAAGTGAATATTTAATTGCGATGGAGATTATAGGAGTGGCAGAGACCACGTTTCTTCTAAGCCACTACAAAACTTCTTTGATCGCCGCTATTTCCGACTAGAAAGCACTAAAATTGTCATGAGACTAAGGTTTAGTCTGTCAGAGAAGACACCTTCACCTCATTATAAGTTTTTGAGCTGCCGCGGTAGAAGTTGATAAATGTGTCTTTCATGAAAGGCGCTCCTGACCTGCGGAGTATTATGGGAGAACTTGTTAAACTGTGGTTGGATATGACGCAGTCAACGTTTCTTGGAAAAGTCCCGATGAAAGCCTGGCTTATTGTTTATTCCGCGGCTCAAACGCGGACCACAACCGTGCTTGCTGCTGCTTTCAGATAGAACAGAATGTCAGTGCAACTGAGCCTTGTTTTTTGGTTAGTTTATCGCCTATTTAAGGCAGTCCACCATATAAACACTCTACACGTAGCTATCGATTTAATAACCTTGACATATGTTTATATATGCAATGTGAGGTTAAAGACGCAATTAGTTACAAATGGCTTTTTGCTTTGTGGTCAGTCTGTTTTTAATATTAGGTTTCCTACTTAAAATTTTATCCACAATAAGACCCAAATATTTAGCTTCGTCAGAAAAAGTAATAGAAGGATGGTCACTATGGTTCCTTTAAAAGAGGTTTTGCGGGCACCTTACACTCAAAAGTAGCCTATGCTCGGCTAATGCCTAATATGCACAAACAAATTGCTACATCGGTCAATGAATCGTCTGTTGACAAGGCTCTGCTTTCTTGATTTATTGTATTTTTAGCCAAAACTTACTAGAAACGACTTAATTGATTATATAAGTCCACCTTAATTAACTTCCCTTACGAATCCTATCAGAGAATATAACTTTCTGCATACAAGAGTCAGTTTAAAATTATCACTAACCTAAGCTTTAGTCTAATGAACTTCTTTTCTTACAAATTAAAAATTAAGGGCTTCGCTTACAACAAACCTTGAGTGATAAAATTTTCAGCGTTTATTGGAACGCACAGCAGCACGTTATTCTATACCAAATATCAACTGTTTAATATGAATAGTTCCTGGGGTAAAAGTCCCCAAAGTTAGCTAAAATAGTAACTCACTGACAGATCATCGAAGCATTTCCAATCATCGTAGAACCTCGAAATTTGGCACAGTAATAGCATTTACGGAGTAAACCAAGGGAAAAACATTTGTGCCTTTTCTTTACTTTGCCCTCAAAAGACTTACACTTATGATTTTTTACATGAGAGTTGGCTTTAAAGAACAAACACGGGGAAAATTAAAATATTGTTTATTTTCCATTTAGGGGACATACTTTCATCCTCAATCAACCCGAGCTTTATAAAGGGTGATTTTTTAGCTGGTTTGGTTTTGGCAACACTAGTTTTGACAGCTGACGTGTGTTTAGTACCTTGTGTCACTGTCAAACAGCTTCAGTTTGGTTTGCAATTTAACCATGGATCGTCTTACAAATGAACAACGCTTGCAAATTATTGAATTTTACTATCAAAATTCGTGCTCGGTTCGAAATGTTCATCGCGCGCTGCTTCCATTTTATGATCGGCATTCTCGACCTTCTGAGCAGTCTATTCGGAAGATTGTGACCAAATTTCGCACCAAATTTACTTTGTTGGACATTAAACCACCAACACGTTTACGTACTGTGCGTATTGAAGAAAATATTGCGGCCGTATCAGCTAGTGTGACAGAAGACCGCGAAATGTCGATTCGGCGCCGTTCCCAGCAGTTAGGCCTTTCTTACAGCACTACGTGGAAAATTTTGCGGAAGGATTTGGGCGTAAAGCCTTTTAAGATACAGCTGGTGCAAGAACTAAAGCCAGCCGACCTACCAAAACGCCGAATTTTTGGTGAATGGGCTCTTGGAAAGCTGGCCGAGGATCCGCTTTTTTATCGAAAAATTGTGTTCAGCGATGAGGCTCATTTTTGGTTGAATGGGTACGTAAATAAGCAAAAT
Organism: Ferdinandea cuprea; assembly: GCA_963576555.1. NCBI lineage: Eukaryota > Metazoa > Arthropoda > Insecta > Diptera > Syrphidae > Ferdinandea > Ferdinandea cuprea. The sequence continues at coordinate 8,997,375 of OY754960.1, forward strand.
TGCCGCATTTGGAGTGAAGATCAGCCAGAAGCATTGCAACAGCTACCAATGCATCCCGAAAAAGCCACTGTTTGGTGCGGTTTATGGGCCGGCGGCATTATTGGGCCATATTTCTTCAAAGATGATGCGAATCGCAGCGTTACTGTCAATGGTGAACGCTACCGAGCGATGATTTTTTGCCCGAAATGGAAGTTCTTGACTTGCATGATATGTTGTTTCAACAAGACGGTGCCACATGCCACACAGCACGCGAAACAATGGCGCAATTGCGAGGCGAGTTTGGTGAACAGTTAATTTCACGTTTCGGGCCGGTCAATTGGCCGCCTAGATCGTGCGATTTGACACCATTAGATTATTTTTTGTGGGGGTATGCCAAGGCTAATGTGTATAGGGACAAGCCCGCTTCGATTGACGCACTGGAAGCCAACATCCATGCATTCATTCGTGAGATACCGGCCGATATGTGTGAAAGAGTATGCCAAAATTGGACTCAGCGGATGGGCTACCTGAGACGCAGCCGCGGTCAACATTTGCATGAAATTATCTTTAAACATTAAATTGCAAGGTTCAAACTGTCGATTCAAATTCGAATTTTTTGTGTTTTTTTTGAAAAAAAAGTTCTAAACCTCTTAAAAAATCACCCTTTACATATAGTATGTCCAGTGTGTGCTTTAAGGTGGCTCTAAAAAAATGCGAAACGGAGCTTTGGAAGTTCCGCATATAAGTGCTGGGAATCAATTTTTTTTTTTGGCTGATTTTTTAAGAACTACCTCCTACGTCGAAAACGACTGTGCCTTCATCTCGGTAATTCTCCGACCCATTGTTATTTCCGCCAGCTTATCCCCTTGAATTCTTTGCCCACTGTACTCAAGTGTGATGCAACGCAGCCGTTTTTTAATTATACACTACCACTTCCTTGTTTTGTATCTTGCGCTTAAGTCCAAGCATCATTGCCGTCTTCTATTTGCAAAGTTTTTCACCCCTCGAGTGACAGCGCTTGCCAACGTCCAAGTACGTACTCCGTTCATAAAGTTGTTGGCTTTTCTGCTTAAAACATTAGTTTTCCAAATCTTGGACAGCTTTTCAACTGTTACTTTGGCTACCAACATGGAATTCGGCCGACGTCATGTTTCTAGAAGTTTTCAACTTTCTCGAACGTTTTTGTTGAGTTAATATTTGAAGTTTGTCTTTCTCGCTTTGCTTTGTTTTGTTGATGCACTAAAAATCATTTGGTTAAGGTGTTTAAGGTTCATCTCACAATCCAAGGATCTTGGTAAAAAAAAACATTGCTGAAGGAAGTATATCCTAACTTCTGATTCAGATTCAAAATTTCTCTGCCACCTGAATGTGGTTAACCCTGACCTTAACTCTAAAATAAATAAAATGTTTCCAAGTACTTTGCTCTCCACTCCTCCGTTAACATTTCATGTACTAAAAAAAAACATTACGAATTTCTGGAATTCTAAAATATTCGACGCGATTCTGTCTATCTCAACCCCATGTGTTCCTTGTATAATTCCGTGAAACCAAATAAACCTAACGAATAAAGCCTCCATAATTCCCACCTATTAAACCAACTTGTTCAACCTCTTTGTTTGTCCGTCAAAGTAAAACCCATCCACTATGAGTGCCTGAATTATTTAGCATTACCCGACGCCCTCCCCCAAAACACCATCGCTATCATTTTCATTTTACCGCGAGGAGGTTGTATCTCAGCCAACCCCCCCATGGGACGGTTAAACACAAATCCAACGACCACACCCTTAAACTACCCCAATGCCATTCTTATCAAACGCTCACGTGCGGCTTTGTGGCACTCAAAATCTCATATCTCATGGGCATGGGCATGGGCATGACAGTGCGTAGTCGGCTGCGGACGACTACACGAACAAGTATAAAACAACGGGAAACACAAATCAATTCGCATTCGGATTTGTTGTTTACGAAATGTTGGGATTTTCAGACGGGGACAACGAGATGTCCTCGTTGTTATTCCATTGCAACTGAAATCTCTGCTTCAGCCGATATAATCGCGCAAGGACAACACATGCCATTTGATCGGGGATGGAACGCTCGTTTGTTTGTTTTTATATTTTTCCGGAAACGGATGCTGCTAGAAGGAAAGAGCTGCACTCGTATCTGTTTGCTATTTTGTTTGACTGTGTGTCGATTCATTAAATATTTATTTTGAATTTTAAATTCTCAACAATGAATCCTTGACGCACTCCCACGAAGTACTCTAGCGAAAGTTTCTCAATTCAAATTGATGGCAGGATGCTTCGTAGTAAAAGATAAACACCATTCAAATCGGGTTGCGAAAATACCCGATTATCACTTATCTCGTCCAAAATCACCACAATATGGCGACTATTGCAACTGCAAAAAATCCATCCTGTTTCTGTGAATGTGCACAATTCACTTAAGGCGCTTACATTTGCTTTGCTTCTGAAATAGTACTCTCCATTTTTTTTTTGTTTGTTATTCAATATTAAACGATTTAATGTAGAATATTATTTACGATAAAAATAAATAAAAAAAAAAAACAGAATTTTATCGAGAGGAAACTGCCGGGATGGGATTTTCCGTTTTTTCACCGCGCGGATAACGACGACGACGACGATGGTAAAAGGGAAGAAATTTATAAATTATAGCATCAGCCAGCATCAGCTGCTGAAAAGCAGATCCCAACATTTTTTTTTTTGCAAGCAGGGATTTTTTTCTCTCTCTCTTTCTGTTCAGTCCGCGCTGCCATACAATATTGCAAGTTCATTAAATATTTGTTTGATATTTTTTTTGAATTGATTTTCTTTTTCGTCGAAGGGTGGCGTATACGTAATATATTTTTAGAGCTGAATCGGCATAATGGTCACCGATGTAGGGAAACTAAAATAGCTGAGCAGGATGATGACCAAAATCAACAATAACCTGGTGTAGATGACGTCGAGGTTTATGGAATATTTTTTAAGGGGTACGGGGGGTATTGGATTTTATTTCAAAAGAAAAACACTTTTTTCGTCGATAATGTGGTGGCTGTGTAATTAAAGTTGAATTAGGTTGATTGAATAATGGGAGGGTATCTATCCGCTGGGAATTCATGGGTACTTAGGAATAATTATAGAGATTTTCGATTGAAGTATGAGGGGTGCACTTTGTTGAGGGATGGTTCGGGAGGTAGGGTGACTGAAATGAAGCAGATACGTGGTGGTTTTAGTGAAACAAATTTAATTAGCGTTTTAATCTCACTTTGTCGGACTTTTTCTGGGATATTGACTATCCATTGACTATCCATACCGAGAAAGAACACTGGTAACTGCCTGTTATCAGGGATTTCACCCATTATTGAGTAAAGTGATTTGGCGACCTATATGTTCAGGACCGTTTCACCCAGATGTGATTTGGTTACCGATCATCAGTGGATTGTCACAAACACGTCTTATGTAAACGCACTTTAATTCTCGGTTTCTTACCGACAATATCCGCAACTTAATTCAAAAAAATTGGGCGCGCAGTCCAAACCGCAAATCGAAGTGAGTTATTAATTTTGGGTGGGTATATTGCTCTAACTTTTTAGAAACACACAAAGAAAAGATTTTTGGAGATAACTCCCCTGAGCCTTTGGAGTAAAAACTCGATAACACAAGCTGTATCGAACTTGTTTGAGAAATAGTTTTTTACGGGCACTCATACCCTTTTGAGGGGGCTAAGTAAAAACACATGACATATTTTTGAAGGACCTAAATTAACACTTAAACCGCTGAGCACAATAATCTAAAAATTTACTTGAAGATGGGGAATACAAAATAATTGAATACGTGTTTTGGTATACTTGGTTTTTGTCTCAATTGCCCGTTTTTGGGGAAGCAACCCTTAAGGAGACCCTAGACTCCACGATGGAAATAATGAAACACGTATTTTTCCAAATCCCCTAAACTGATCCGCGAAGAGTTTTGAGGGCTCTTTGCATACAAATTCTACCATTTATTAGATAGGAGCCTATGCTCTGACTAAGCCTTGGCACCCATATACAACTTATAGCACCTACAACCTTAGTTAAGTTTCTTTTATGAATATGCGGCTAAGAAGATCGTTATCCTCTTGCCGGACAGAGCAGGTTTTCGTGATGCCATTTGTGGTTTCTGCGGTTTCGTGGCAAAATCTACACAGACCTTTTTTAAAATATATATTTTCCTAAGGTGTTTGTTGAGTCTGCAGTGCCCCGAATGAAAACCACTTAGGATCCGTAAGATTCAGACTTTGAATCTTTCGAATGGTTTCAGCAGAATAGTCTAGCTTAACAGTTTGCTTTTATGATGCCCTTTAAGCACACAGGGTTAGATGTCCATTTATTCGGTCATCAATAGCCTAGACTTAATCATTTAGGCGTCCAGAGCCTTGATGGCTGCTTCGCTATCTGACATAATTGTTATATTGCAGTTTCTGGATTTCTTTCGGATTGAAAAATGCTGGTATATTTGCCAATGGACTCGTAGTATTTAGTTGCTGGCCAAACACTCTTCTCCCAGTTCTTTATCGTGTGCTCTAATCTTTTTCATTGCTGAGCTTTGTTAAACTGTCTGCTACTGTCGACTCTTTGGATGGCCAGTAACGGAAGTTTTCAAAGCAATGCTTCTGATTCCTGCCTTTGCCATTCTAAAGGTAGTCTGGTTAGCCGTATCCTCAATCATAAATTGGAGAAGAGTCAACTCCAAGGCTGCAGTTGGACATGGACGCATTGCTCCGGTGTGGCCAGTCTGATTCGGTTTACTCATACTGTTGCTGCATATGTGATCATAGCATTTTGTGATCATAGGTCACATATGCAGCACAGGATGCTTGGGCTGTATCTCCATGTCTTTCGTGCTATGCTCTTACTAGAAAGAAGAACATGGATGGCCTTCTTTGAGATCTCCTCCGTGTGTTTGCTCCAGAGGAGTTTGCTGTTCAATTGTACTTCTAGATACTAGATGGTATCAGTTTGGTGCCTAAAATTCGAATTGCTATTATTTTTTTTGAAGATTTCTCTTTCTTGAATCGTAGTTTTTACCGGATTAATGTTGCGTCCAGCTGTGTAGGAACAATCTCCACTTATACTTTAACTTTTCTCTGGCAATCGGTACTATGTTTTTAGCATATTCTCCAGAAGTCCATCTAAAAGCAGGTTCAACAGTAAAGGTTTTTGTATCCCTCTGGCTTACTCTAATAACGCTGTCTTAGTCTTCACTGCTCAGCAGCTCACTTTTCCACCTGGATACTCTAATGTGTGTGCCTTTTCTTTCTAGGGCTCATTTAATGGCCTTGAGGTATTGTCGAATGCCCCTGCAATATCCAGGAATACTTCCTTTGCATTAAGAGCACTTTGAATTTTTTCCGTCAGCTAAAACTGCCCTGACTTCTGTTGATCTACCCGATCTAATTAAAAACGTCCTTCCTTAGGTAGTTCTCTCCTAACTTCTCTATCGTCCCCTACTTTTTGTTAACACAAAACCTTTGCTCGGCTCCATAGCTGCGGCACGCAGGCTATTTTTTGTTGCCCAAGGAGTAATTGAATTATATGTAGTCGACCCGAGTGTTATTCGATTCGAATTTACTCCATACGAGCACTGAGACTGAAACACCAAGAACTCACTTTCAATGGTACTGAAAATGATTTTAAAAAAAAGTGATCGAACCCTCTTGGAAGAGTTTTTGCGTTTTTCCGCACACCACCGCGGACAATGACGGAGCTAACCCGAGATTCGATTCCTTTATAGCGTTTAAATAAAGGGTGTTTTTTGAACTACGAATTGAAATCAAACGCAAGAAAATCATTTTAATGTCCATCAATTTGGCCTTATTGGAAGGATAATTTTATACCATTAATGTTTAAATATGGCATGTGGCCGCCGCGGCTGGTTCGAATAAAGCATTTCAAGCATTTGGGACTGTATGACGGCAATAACGCCACGAATGTTGGCTTTCAAGTCCCCTAACGTTTCTGGTTTGTTGGCGTAGGCGAGCGACTTCACATATCCCTAAAGAAAATAATCCAATGGTGTTAAATCACACGATCTTGGTGGCCAATTGACAGGTCCATTCCTCGAAACTATGCGCTCATCGAATGTTTCCTTCAATAAATCGATTGTAACGTGCGCTGTGTGGCATGTAGCGCCGTCTTGTTGGAACCACATCTCATCCACATTCATGCCATCCAATTCGGGAACAAAATAGTCGGTTATCATGGGTCTATACCGGTCTCCATTAACTGTAACTGACTCTCCAGCATCATTTCGGAAGAAGTATGGCCCCCAATGACTCCACCAGCCCTTAGAGCACACCAAACAGTCAGTTTTTGTGGCGTTTCAAGGGTCCCATGTGGATTCTCTTCACTCCAAATGCGGCAATTTTGCTTGTTGACGTAGCCCAACCCAAAATTAGCCTCATCACTGAACTAAATTTTGCTGTAATCTTCGCGAACTGAACCATTATTTTCGAAATAAATTTGCACGATTTGCAAGCATTGTTCATTTGTCAACCTGTTCATAATGAAATGGCAAACAAAACTGAACAGACCACAAATGTCAGTTTTATCTCTATTCGAAAAACCAACCAACCAACTGAAAAAAACACCCTTTACTTTTTATCCCTCAAAGTGAATCGTGAAGTATTTGTTTCGAATAAAAAAGAATAGTTGCGAAATAAAAAACAACCACTTCAGCATATTATATTCAAAATCTCCCCAAATTTTATCCTTGGTTCACTCGCTCATCCAAACAGTGTGTTAAGACCTGGCAACTAAAATTTGGTGTTAATTTCGCAAATGTTAAACCACTACACAACTTCATCATCTCTCGATGACAAACAACTGTAACAAGGTAAACCCCCTTCTGGAGTTGCAGGACATTAGGCTTATACTTTGAAACTCACTTCTAGGAATTCCTTAATGTGGCCGAAATTTATGCCGGCAATTTGTTTAGGTTTTGCTTTTTATCTTTGCGGATTCAGGAATTAAAAATTATATAAATTTTTGTCCAACCAAAACGTTGGCACATAAAACACTCGTTAACACCTAGAAAGGAAATGTTCTACCCTTGGCTACTACACTTATTTTTTTTTAAAGAAAAATCTCCCCCACTTGACTTCTAAACCTAACATCATGGTGTGTGTGTGTCCTTTTTGGGTTATAATAATTCCTTGCGAACCTACCATCGCCGGTTTGTTTGCCTTGTAACTATTTCGCTTCACGGCTCAATTCATTAAATTTAATTGCGCACACCATCCTCGAAGGAAGAAATAAGCCAACCATTTTTTTCAAGTAAATAATGGAGCCGCATCTATACTCCCTTATAAAGTCCTTAAAACGTAATACGATTTTTTTTTTCACCAGGGAAATTCCACTAGAGAATATGAAATAATTTTCTCTTCTAAAATTAAAAGTAAATATTTTGCCATCTTAAATTCACTTTTTTTTTCTCTCCCTCGTTCAATGGTGTCCTGGGAATGCATGGCATCGAAACGTTCCCATATTCTGTTACTCACTTGCCCATTCCGAGATTGATTGTACTTTTGCGAAAGGTCAATATGTGATTCAAGTAATATTTGATAGCTCCCAATCCTATTGACAGAGTGTCCTTTGTGTATTAAATAGAACGTCGCACATAATTCGGATAACAAGCTTTTAAATTGCAATCAAGTCACACAAAATCTAAGAAATCTAAGCAGGACCAGGACCACCATTGACCCATCATTGGAATTCGATTTATATGTGTCCTGTGTTGAACAATGTCCCCCATCAAGTCTATTATTCTCTTAAGAAATGCGTGTATCCTTGTTGTATGTAACCAAAGGATACAATAGATGAGGAAGCAAACAAATCTCCTTTGTAGTTACCATACATAGAGTAAAGTTCCAAATTATATATTCCATTGGTGCCAGCAAAGTGGACGAACAGAGGAGAAAAAAAAATGAAATAAAACCTGTACAACAAGCAACAGGATTATTACTTTGTTTTTGGGATGGGTATGAGGGGGAGTTGCTTGCTACTGCTAAGGCTTAATCCAAACAGAAGGAAGAACATAAAAGGTCACTGAGAATTAAAATTCACTCAAGCCAGGGTCGGGGGGATATTTATTTTGTTTAGTCCTTCTTGCTCTTGATCCTGTTTAAGTAAAGCAATTATACCAAATTGCTGCAGCCTCAGGATATATTCCGTTTGTAATTTAGAAACTGTTTAGTCAACCGTAATTCATTGCTGGAATAGGCAGGTAGGTAGGTGGTGGTTCCTTCGTTTCTTTTGCCCAAAATTGACTTAAACTTTTCTTAAAGTTAATTTTCAACAAAATAATTAATAATTCAAGTAAAACCTGAGAGTTGAATCGTTGCGTTGGTATGGTGCAGGTATGTAGAAGAACCAACAAAGAAAAATTGCACAAAATAAAAACGGACTCTCCTCTAGAGAGGAAGAATGCCAAACAGACATATGCACATTCCTTTTGTTAGTTCCGCCACACAGCCACTTTGGAATGTAGTTGCTCAACTTTAAATTGAAATTCTAAAGCTCAACGTCGATGTTCGTCCTGCATTACGAATGAAATTAAATGCAAGGCATTTTTGTGTATATTTTTTTTTGTCCCCGTTTTTTGCATGAGAGAAAAGGACAAGACACAACTTAGCATTCGAATTTGAATGAATTCTCGGAGAAACTTTGTGTTCAATATTGATTCGCTCATGTCAGGCGACTGTGACTTAGTTTTTCTCTTTTTTTTTTTTGAGGGAAACATCGTAGGTGCGGTTTTGCTTTAAACATGGAAGAGCAGGGAAATAATGCTTTCTGTTTTGAAGTTTCGAGGGATGGCAAAGATGGTAGTGACAAGTTTTGCATGAAGAGAATGAAATATGATTTGAATTTGTTCCGCACACATGAAGGTGGTGCTGTCGTAAAGTTTGTTTTGCGATAAATTTTGCACACCGAACAGAGAACGAAAACGGAACTGGAACACGTGTCTTGGGGTCAAGTTATAGGTCGTATGGGCTCTGCTTTAGCAAATGCAATTTAAATTTCATTAGATAGTTAGTGAAGTTATTCCTTAAAGAACTCTAGAATAACGATAGAATATTTGATGTAGTAAATGGTAAATGGGAACTGGAAAAGTTGTGATTCTTTGTGCCTAACTGAGTTACATTTTCCTGCTTTCAAAAGTCCTGTCATTTGCTTGTAATCCATATCAAACTTCAGTGTATTAAGTGTGAATCGGCTACAAATATTCATCGTTCTAAAATGAGGACATTCTTACGTATTCAGGTTGAAAAGAGAGTAAAAAAGTTTTGTACATCTAAAAAGATATGGTAAAAGTCAAAGCCGCCTTATATCAATGCGGCGAAATCCCAAAACTCTGCCACGAATCATGAATGGCATTTGCATCGCTGAAAGCGAAGACTTTCCGTTCTCTTTATGTGCCAATATTCGATGTCGCCAAGAAAGCAGCATAATAGGAAGGCATCATTTTAATAAGCACAGACTAAATGGTATATTCTTTCCCCCTACAGCCCAAACTCAACTTTTGCCTTACGATCCGTGGATAGCCTGGATCCGAAGGAGTTGTTGAAATTGTGCCCCGATTATAGCGAAATTCTGATGGGCTTGATGAGAGGCATCCAATTTTTATTAAGTTGCTACATTTCGGCGTGGACCTGGGCCTCAACCAATAAGCCTCTCCAATTAGCGCGGTCTTTGGTTAACTGCCTCCAGTTGTACACTTCAAATTGGTTGAGTTCCTCTCCTATTTGTTCGCGCCACCTTAGGGCTCGCCCTTCCTCTACTGTGTTGGCCAATCAAAGTTTTATGAATTTTTCATTGAATCCTTCTTCTCCACAACCCGTTAACGCATACGGCTCGGTGGTGGGTATCGATATGGACTTCGCACCGAAAAATCGAATTAGATCCTTGACAAATGGTTTCAGGCGCTCGCACAATACGGCAGACATTGTATGAGATGTTTAGGAGACCGATACCTCTATAGTTGGCACAGTTTAGAGGGTCTCCTTTCTTATGAACCTGGCAAACGATATTTTCATCTTAGAAATCAGTTGGTGGAGAGACCAAGTCATCTCCTGCTGCCTTAAATAGTACGGCGGGTCCGGCCCGACAGTCTTGCGCTATGCTTTAGGCAAAGACGACAATATCAACTTCTCATTCTCTTAAGTTTCGGCATGGCGTTCGATAAAGTCAAACATCATGTCAGCGATGCAATCTTGGTTTGCTTACTTACCACTTAGTTCCCGGTTGTCCCATTGTGAAGCCATTCAGCAGGGGATAATCCGGTGTTGTGGCCTTCCTTGTGGTTACCCCCTTTCGCTCGTGGCTACTCAATTCTTCAAGCCATTTCGATGTTTCCTAAAACCTGTAAAGACTAGAGACTGGGATATCTGTCAATTATTTCAGAAATTATTATTGGAAGAAAACACTTCTAATAGTTATTTTCCTCAAGTGACACAGACCAGGATGTGTCAGAGGCAGAGATAATGAGGTTCTCGTCACTTCCTCGTTTTTATAAACTGTATAAACTATAACTGATGTAGGCTGTCCAGATTAACTATGACTTGTCAGATGCTCTTTCACTCTCATGTGGTGTTCCACAAGGCGCAATACTGGGTCCTCTTTTGTTCTCGCTCTATGCTAATGAATTGCAATCCATAACTAAGCACTTTTCGACTCATACCAATTTGAAGGCCTTAAAAATCGATGTCCCTAAATTTTCTGCTATAAATCTTGGTGTGGAATTTAATTGGCCCTTAAAGTAGAGCAACCCTTTCTTTCTTCTTTCATATGAAGCCGACGATGTTATGATCAGGAATGATGAAAAGAATAGACCACCCCAAGTTCAAAACCCAGATCTATGGCTGCGAAATATATGCAAATTATAACTCTGTAAGCAAGAGAAGAGTATGATGGAAGTTAACTCGTTTTGGCTTTTTGACGAGATGTTTTTTCAAAAGCCAAAATAAATTCCGTAGCTAGAAGGCCATTGTCAAGCCACACATTTTCTGTCTTTACTAATCCTTGTTAATGTCAGTCTGCTTCTGACCTGCGTAGATAAAAATGCAAGGCAAATAGTGGTAGTATTAAGAGAAATCACAAATTATGCATTTTGTCAGAAAAAATTGTTACTGTTTTTTGCTCAAAAATTCGTCGAATAATGTATTAATTGTTGGAATAAGTCAAAAGTAATTTTAATCTACATCAGAAAACATTGCACCTTTTGAATAAAGTGTGGCGTGCGTAGCCTTTTGTAGGGAACTAAAAAAGTCATTTAAAAAAATGTCAAGTTAGAGTAATTAAGGCTCTGTCTTAGGTAAACAACTAATCTTAACTAATTTCTGAATCCTTAGTTCGGTGCTCTGACATCCAAAGAATTTCGGTGCTTCTTTTTCAATGATCAAAAAAATCTACCAAAAAAGTAAAATGTATGTAAAATTTCGACTCATAGAATGTTTGTGATTCGTCTCTCAGTTCGTACAACCTCGTCAGCATGTTTCCTTTGGAAAACCAACGCACTTCCGTGTGCAAAGGCAGATTTTCGTGTTAAAAATTCATGTCATAACAGAATGGTTTGAAGAGACACTAGTGTACTACTTCATGTCATAACATTGCTTAACGGAAAATAACATTTTCCAATTACAATTTTGGTCACATTTTGATTATTCTTGGTCTGACGACGGGTCCAAGCTGTAACTTATGGCCCTGCACTTCGTTCTTGCCACTGTTGAGTGTTCCTAGTAAGTAATGACGAGGAGACTTATCTGGGGTTAAAAAGAACATTTCACCTTCAAACGTTCCATATTCTAGGATCGCCTAGCTGCAATAAAGTCCTTGAACTCAGTTTTCTACAAACTACATCATCTCTTCTGTGAGGTACACCTCATCCGAAGCTGTAAGGCTGATGAATAGAAGTTTCTACATTTTATGGTCACAAATAACAATAATCTTTCAACTATAACTCAAAGCGTCACTGACCGAATTATACAGTCAGTACAGTGGTCTATTTTGCGCACCTCTCCTCATGACGCATACATAACTTGCCGCCGTTCCTTCAATAGCCAACGTAATAATAAAAAAAACTGTTCATTTAAATTTATATCTCTTCAAAAAGCCCTCTACAAATTCTGTTGATAAACTCACAAACAACCCAAAATTCTTTGCATTCGTAAACCTAATTAAGAATTTTAGTGCCATCATAGCTGGGCTTTTGTCCTTACTCACTTCATATGCGGGATGAATTTCAAATAGCCACATCTGAGCTACCATTCTCTCTCTCTCTCTCTCTCCTTTTTCTCTGTGGAATGTGGCATCATCAATTTAGTCCTACCGCTGTTGAACTCACTGGACCATTTTTGCCTGCTGTGTTCCCTTGTTAAGGACATAACGAGCAGATTAGCGAGAAAATGTCTCCACAAAACACAAACTTGTGTTCGCCTATCTGAAAATCCTATTTCGGGAGCCTAAGCTTCTCCTCTACCATCACCAAAAGTCGCTATCTACCATACACATTATATGTACATATATATATACAAAATTCGCATCGTTGTTGTGTTGTGTTTTGTTTGTTTGTTTGCCTTGGTGGACCATAAGCTGTGTGTGATAATAGAGAAGTGCACGCCCTGCGAAACACGAAAATGCTTTACAACCAACAGAGAAAAGGAGAGCTGCGCCTCCTCGCCGTTGACGTATGCTTGGTCGCTCATAAATAAATTTCGCTTGCTTGGCTCTCCTTTGCATATTGTCGCTATTCCACTGGGTTCCACAAAATTTAACTGAAAATTAAAGACGACTTTCCAGTCCGCGCGCCAAGTGTGATTGTAATCATACGCCGCCGTGTATATATTTATAAACTCGTGTTTGTACCCGCACATCCTTCTTCTTATTCTCGTCGTTTTTTTTTTTTTAAGCAAATGGATTTTCTGTGCAGGATTTTGCACACAAGATTCGGTTTAATTGAGTGTGTGCACATAATTCTTAGATACAATTTCGCGTCATCGTCGTGGGGTAGATACGGACAGGGGGAGGGTTGGGTGGTCTGGTTCGCGCCATCCCTACCTCTCCCTTTTGCTGTGTTATGCTCCCTATTTGTTGGAAAAGCAAGCTATTCCCGCAGGCCAGTAATGTTCCCGCTACCGCCCGTGCAGTTTTGCGATAATTGGTTGTGCTGTTATAAGGTGGCGTACAGGTGCTGAAGTAACAGGGCGCCATTGGCAAAGGGTGGTTTATATTACTTTCTCTCTCTCTTCATTCCCAGTAATGGAGTTTCTCACTTTAGTTGTAAATTGTAAATTGTTTTGACAGCGCGTGTAATTAACTGGGATAACTTAATGTTTTGGAAAATTGTTGTGAATTTACTTTTTGGAAATCGAGTGAATAAAGCATGTGCGCGTAATTAAAAAGTCGTTGATGTTGTTGCGGGAGGGCGTTGCGGAGGCTGCTTTCAATAGAAATATGTTTTCGTACAATGAAAACGCAATTAGTGTCAGATGTTTGCTTTTTGTATAAAATGTATATGACATCGAAACAAGCAATCTACCCGATGCAGTTGGGTAATATATTTTTAATAACCTGCACCTGTGAGCGAGTAGTTAAAAATTAGACAATTTTAAACAAACAAAAGAATAGAGAAGCGAGAAACGAGCATCAGCAGAAGCAGATTGTTAATTGTTCATTAACAAACATTTGATTCGAATCAAATAAGTCTTTAAATTAAATTAATTAAATTACGTTTTATTTCGACAAAGGCAACGTTCTTCGTGATCAAAAAAATTAGATTGCAATTTATTTTTAAAAATAGATGCTGTGCTGCCGAATCGGTGGGAATTTTTAAACGTTCTGGACCAGAAAGTTCATAAGTTCGGGCCTTTCAGTCAAAAATAATGCTCATGTTGCTTAACCTGAGAACAAGTTGCCTTCAATTCGTCTCATGGATCTAAATTTTCAGCATTATAACGGGTGATCCAAGTAGAGATACTTTTTTCAATAGCCTTTTTTGACAGATCACGTGTGAGTCGTGTCATGCTGTCATGTTATTTTTGTTTAGTATTGTTTGGCATTTCATAATGGAAAGACTTACGCATGAACAACGTTTACAAATTGTTCAACTTTATTACCAAAATTCACGTTCTGTGAGGAATGTGTTTCGTGCACTTCGCTCAACTTATGGTCAACATAATCGGCCTACTGAGCGTACTATTCGCAACACCATCACCCATTTTGAGACCCAGCATTCATTATTGGATAATATTCGACCGAATAGACCACGTCCAGCACGCTGTGAAGAAAATATAGCGGCCGTAGCTAAGAGTGTACACGAAGACCGTAGAAAGTCGATTCGGCGCCGTTCGCAGCAACTCGGACTGACGTATGGAACGACTTGGCGCATTTTACGTCAATATCTTAAATTGAAAGCGTACAAAATACAGCTTGTGCAACAACTGAAGCCGCTCGACCTTCCCAAGCGACATCGCTTCGCTCTATGGGCTCTTGAAAAGTTCCAAGAAGATCCGACGTTTTAGAGGCAAATTTTGTTTAGCGATGAGGCCCATTTCTGGCTCAATGGGTATGTAAACAAACAAAATTGCCGCATTTGGGACGAAGAGCAACCTGAAGAGATTGAAGAACTGCCACTTCATCCAGAAAAAACAACGGTTTGGTGTGGTTTGTGGGCCGGTGGAATCATCGGTCCATATTTCTTTAACAAACGTAACCGTCAATGGCGACCGTTATCGTGCCATGATAACCGACTATTTGATGCCTGAAATTGAAGCTCGTGATCTCGGCGACATTTGGTTTCAGCAAGACGGCGCCACTTCCCACACATCGCATCAATCAATGGGTTTATTGAGAGAACATTTCGGTGAGCACATAATTTCACGTTTTGGGCCGGTCGATTGGCCACCAAGATCGTGTGATATCACACCGTTAGACTTTTTGCTGTGAGGATATGTAAAGTCAAAAGCTTATGCCGACAAACCCGCTTCGATTCAGGCCTTGGAGGAAAACATCACGCGTGTCATTCGCCAGTTACCAGTCGAAATGCTCGAACGAGTGATCGAAAATTGGACTCAACGGATAGACCATCTGCGACGTAGCAACGGCCAACATTTGATAGACATAATCTTCAAAAAATAAATGCCAAAGAATGTTCTTTCAAATGATAATAAACATTCTCCATTAAATTTGAATTTTCTGTGTTTTTTTTCTTTAAAAAAGTAGGGAACCTCGAAATGAATCACCCTTTAATACAAATTTATGTTACAAAAATCATTAAGCATGGCTTTGCCGTCTGCCTGATTGACATGAGATTAAACATTTATAACAAGTCGTTTTAATTTAAATATATTCAATTCTTAAATTTCAAAAGATTTAAAGATGTATAAGATATATACAAAAGCAAACCATAAAAAAACAAAAAAGGATACTAAATTTTTTTTTTTGTTTTCAAAATTAAAAGTTCTCAGTAACAATTTTGCTACGGTAATTAATTGCAGCTTTATAAAAATAAAAAAGTTGCTTAACATCGCTTTCGCAGTTTAGATAGGCTATAATTTCTTCCGCAGATTTTACGTCATTTCCTAGAAAATACCTTTTTATTTCTTTAAGGATGGGGCATCTTACGATGAAATGCAAAACCTTTTCTCTCTCAGATAAGTTGCAGAGACTACAATAAATTATGTAGATCTGGACGATGAGGGATATAATTAAGGCGTATAAGTTTGCCTCTCATCTTAAAAAGAGCCGCAATTAGTTCTTTGCTGTTGTTATTGTGGAAATAATTTTTTTCAGACAGATTGTGTTTTAGAACGCTGTATGTAGCTCGGTGAACGGACGATGAAGCCATATTTACACAATCAGCTCTGTATTGTTCATCTACTTTGGCAATAAGATTGCCAAGCCATACCATAAGCTAAATTCCCTTCGAATCTGCAGTACGTTGCTAGCTCTTCGAGTTTTTTATACCAGAGCGTATTTCTTTCTATTACCTTCTTGGCAATTATTTTTGGAAGTCTATCGGCCGACAGTTCTAAAACTTTAATTACATAATCTACATGCAATTTTAATGATTTAATGAAAAGCGGTGACAGTCCTGTTTCGATATTGATCATATAGTTTGGTGTTTTGCTTGGTAAGTTAAAGCATCGTTTTATGTAGTATCTAAGGAGTTTCTCTACTGTTTCATATTGGCAGTATCCCCTGCGTACATCATAACAGATTCTGATACAGCTTGAAAGACCTTGTATTTTACGCTGTGGTCAATTAGTTGATTTTTTCCATGTAGCCGATATGGCACTTTTAGTCTTTCCTTTAGATGAGGTTTCATACTAAGATTACTAGCTAATCTAAGTCCGTTGAGATGCCATTTTTCATTTCTGCGCTCTCTACCAGCTCCCTTCTTAAAAATCATAATTTTTGATTTTGTAAGGTTAACCGTAAGATTCCATAATTGGCAGTACAAATCAAGACGGTAAATCATTAATTGTAAGGACTCTGGCGAATATGCAAATAGAACCACATCGTCTGCAAATAAAAGTGCCTTTATTAAATATCCTGCAATCTCTATTTCTTCGGTGAGGTCATCGATGTATAAAGCAAAAAGATATGGGCTTAGTGTACATCCCTGTCTTACTCCCATAATTGTTTCAAACCATTCTGATGTTTCGGTTCCGCTCCAGACACTCGATTGGTTGTCCTCGTATAAATTTTCGATAACCTTCCCAAACTTTTGGCTCATTCCAGCGTTATAAAGTTTGTTAATGCTTTTCGATCGATATTATCGAAGGCTACTTTGAAATCAACGAAAAAGGCGAATAATTTCTTTTTTTGTTCGATGAATGTCGCAGCAATATTTTGCAGTACGAAAATGTTGTCTACGGTTGAATAACCATTCCGAAAACCTGCTTGGAATTCTTTGATCAAATTGTTGTTTTCGATCCAAATTGACTTACGCTCTTTTAAAAGTTTTGTGAAAACCTTGTAAGATGAGTTAAGGAATGATATTCCACGATAATTTGCGGGATTAGCTGTGTTGCCTTTTTTGTGAATCGGATATATTATGGCTTGCTTGAACTGTGGCGGTAGGTTAGCTGTTTCCAGCATCCCGTTGAAAATCACCGCTAATTTGTCGATAAAATTGTTTGTCGCATACTTAAAAACTTCAATGGGTACCCGATCTGCGCCAGGTGCCTTTCCATCTTGAAGTTTTTTTTAGTACGTTACATATTTCTCCCTGTGTAATAGGTGCATCTAATATTTCATTTACAGATAATGGTATTGCGTAGTGAAACGGCAGTATGCTACTTTGCGGGTTCAATAGCGTTTGAAAGTGGTTCATCAGTATCAAGGAATTAAATTTTCGGCATTATGCAAGGTGGAGCAAAGTAATCATCGGCCGAATCACTTCTCCCGCGTGAACGCCGCGCCACACAGTGGCTTCGAGTGGATGTAGTGGATTTTCAGTACCCCAAAAACGAAGATTTTGCTTATTGACGTAACCGCTTAAGTGGAAATGCGCCTCGTCGCTCATAATGATTTTCGAGACAAAATCGTTCTCTTCGTTGTTGAGATTGAGGATGGCTTGACAGTACTGCAAATATGATAAAAAAAAATCCTAACATCTTCTCACAGGGTGATTCATTTTTCGCCTCCTTGCATTATATGTAGGTATATGTGCCTCGGATTAGCTAATAAGATTCTATTGATTAAGGGTTTAAAGCAAACCAATCGAGCAACTTTATTATCCTGTTTGGACTGCATCTGTCATTACAAAACAAAATTAAGTATAAATCTTTGCTCAGACTGCAATTCATATAAATGTAGCACTGACGTCACATTCGGAGCGTAAAATCTAGTTTATCCATCAATAGTGTTCATTCTCAAGGCATTTTGGTGACCATTGGGGAGGAATTACTGCAAAAAATGTTGATGGTTTTTGCATTCAACGGAAGCAACTTTTTAGAAAATCACCACGACCGAACAATATTCGTCTCCAAAGGTTTGTTCGAATGATCTTTGTTCGCGTTCCGCGCCGGACCGTTCCAGTCATAAAGTCGTAAAGCCCCTCATACAACGTTTTGAGTACTCTTAAACGAATAAACGCCTCATGAATTGCAGCCAGATCATAGGGGTTGAAATATTTCTAAAATCTCTTGAGGAAAGTATAGACGTTTTGCGACATTCTTGACGACACATATATACGGGGATTGAAAAGGTATAAGACACAAGGCAGCATTGTGTTTTCAAAGCATTAAATTCCAAGTATTTTGTCACAGTCGAAATTGAATGAGCCAAACAAACGTTGCTAATCCAGTTCCACGCCCAAAGATGAGCGACGTTAGTTAACCCAGAAGAGAATATAAAAATCTAAGGCTACTGTAATTAGCTGAATGGAAATGATTTCAAGATCCATTAATGAAATCAGAACGAGGGTCTTGGAAACACCAGCATTTAATTGACTTGAAACTAACTTGAGTTAAAAAAGATCTGAAAGGTAGCTTATAGTCCATTGAAGAAGGGAGAACTTCAATCCGAAATGAAGGCATTTTTAGGGGTTAAAGAGAGAGGAAGACTTACAGACAGATGCTGAACATCCTTGCATCCTCTTGGAAAGAAGCCTCAAGAATAGGAGATATAGAAAAACTTTCATAGTAGTTTTTTGATCATAAAAGAACTCCCCTCAGAACGATAGAGACCAGAAGGTTTGTAAATGTTGAGATCTTGAAATACTTTTTTCACGAAAGCGGATTTGTCACATGTCTACGCGCTTAAGTACAGTGGGATATAAAGCGTTGAGCTAGTTGCAAATTGCTCAGAAAGCAGGTTGGCTTTATA
This sequence comes from Ferdinandea cuprea, assembly GCA_963576555.1. Taxonomy (NCBI): domain Eukaryota; kingdom Metazoa; phylum Arthropoda; class Insecta; order Diptera; family Syrphidae; genus Ferdinandea; species Ferdinandea cuprea. The sequence goes on from OY754960.1 coordinate 9,016,219, forward strand.
TGAAGTGCTGGCAGCTGAAATTTTAATTGCAAACGAGCATCGAAATACGTTATAAAGTCAAATTGTCTATGGTTTAGGCCCGCGAAACTTTTTGACACTATTAAAGTGAGAATTAAGTCATTTTTTTCGGATTTCCTCAGACGGGTTTTCCTTATATGAACGACAGGTTACCTTAGCCCGAGTAGTATCAGGTTTTTTGGGGGTGTAGTTGAGTTGTGTGATGCCCTTAGGCTTTATTTCTGTATAAATAAAAAAGAGGTTTAGCTGTTACAATGAAAATAAGAAGAAGAATCATTCAAAGCCAAAGAGATCGTGGGGTTCATTTGCCTGTTAAAGATTCTTATTGTGTTTCAAGTTTACCCTTAACTACCCACATATAGGGTCCGCCATCTAACGTTTTTTTTTTTTAACTAGTGCTTATTTCGCGAATGATAACACTTAGCTCATGTCTGATTCGACAGATAATAAGTTTTATCCTTCCGCTGGACGAATATGGTTGTGTATACGCTTGAACAACGAACAACAACAAGGCGTGGCCGTTACAGTCAATGGCGATCGTTATCGGGCCATGTTGAACGAATTCAACGAACGAATACAAAAATTAAAGAGGTGGATATTGGCAACATTTGGTTTCAACAGGACGGCGCTACGTGCCACACAGCCGAAGCTACACTCGATGTTTTGCGCCCTGTTTCAAAAAAAAAAATTATTTGGCGGACCCTATATATGGAATGTCTACGACTCTGGCGATATTGTCTTTGGGTTATAACTATTTGATCACGCGTCATTGTTGCTTCCCCTCTTTACCGCGTTGGGGCTGGTCCAAAACACACGCGCTCTCTGATGGTATTTATATGACTGAAATAAGAAGTGCGTAAATTAGGGGTTGATGACAAAAAAGTCACAAAAACCAAATGAATTGAGTGCATTCAGAGGAATTTTCCGTGCACGATTGTGCCTCATCGGTAAAGTTTAAGCAAAATAACATAAAATTTTATTTCGACTGCTGCGGCTATGTTTTAAAAGAAGACCAGTCGTATTTGTGCTTCCGAAAATCTACACGTAATGGTAGAGAAGCCAATGTATTTCGAGGGTGTTATACGGTCTTGTCTTATTTTAGAGCGGTGGCCCTATCGATCCATTACGTTTAACTGTTAATGCTTGTTAGGAAATTGAAGAAACGATATTGAAAGACGTTCAGTAGAACTCCACTACGTGCCACACAAGTCGGGCTGCAACCTACCTTTAGCGTCCTAAATGTGAAAAGACATTGGTGAGCTGCAGTTTGACGTTTTTCTTGTGAGGCGTCGTTAAAAATTGAGACACTTTAACACAAATAGAGCTTTAAGCCATCAAAATTGTACTGCAGATCTGCTTTGAAAGGATGCAAAGCTCAAACGGTCTTTTGGGTGAAATAATACTCCAAAACTAATCAGAAAATGTATTCTCTTCTTCTAACAATTTCCAGAAGAAACTTTTTCTTGTTAAATTCTTTTAGATAGCTATCCCTCTCACTTCCTTGGCAGTTAACATTCCAAATAACTTCAAACTCCCAGCCTTAGCTTTGCAAACATTCTCTGCTCACACGACTATAGCCAAAGCCTCATCCGCTTTAAATATACAAGAGAACAGTTCACTGCGACACTGTTAATTATCTCCATCGTAAAACTATACCTGCAATACGCAACTTTCTGATCTCTAATTCCACGTGGAATATGTACCTACACCTGTCATTTGCGCATCGAAATTACAATAAAATGTTAAACCCCGCACCACGGGCGCTTCACAAAGTTTCACGTAAATTTAGAGCAAAACTTCCTTTTGATAGGAAATTTCCAGACTAAAACTAAATATGCACTCTCCTTTCCATCTAATTAACTTCTAACACATTTTATTTTGCAACAACATCCTCTCTCTTACAAACATAATTACCAACCGAGAGCAAACATTAATGGAAACGAGGAAGGGCGGCAGTGAGGTATTATTACTGTGTACGCTCTATAGACTTTTATTTGATATTATTCCTTCGGAGACATACAAATACAACGTGTCCTTGTGTTCTTCTTGTGAACTCCCTGCGAGGCAATAAAATCCTGAATAATTGAGTGAATTCATTCTAACGTAAACCTCCTGTCTCATTTTGTTGTGTGTTTCTCTCTTTTTTTTTATTACTCACATGCTTTGTGCTTGTTGTTTTGTTGGTTGATCTAAGGATAACTCAATGAAAGTAATACAGTCGCATTCACAAAATACCAAAGTACTACTACTTATGGTCTTTTCATTGTCCACCCAATCAATAATAGCAATTTGCGCTGGTACAGGATAACAAAGACAAAAAAAAAAAACAAATCCCACTCCTTCAAACGTGTTTTCGTCCTTCTTTCATTGTGTAAATTCCTCGTAAGCGTACAAAAAATAAAAGGATATTTCATTAAAAAACATCAATATTAGCACACGAAGCAGCACTCAGCTGGCGCTGATGCCAGCTCACTGTGTGTGTGTGGAAAGAGACAATGAGAAAGGAAAACAAAAGGACATTGCTTTAATTTGGGAGAGTTTTCTTTTTTCCGTGTTTCTGTCTTCAGCAAACATTTCGCCAAGCTAAATCCGTTGAAGGAAATTGGATAAAGGTCTTCATTTCGTTTCACCTTTTTTTTTTTTTTTTTTGGTGGACCTTCCAAAAGAGGAGGAGAAATTATCCGCAGGCAGAAAGGACCAATAACTTGGGTTAATCCTTATTCCAAACACGTTTCAAGGCATTTTGCTTCAATGCGGTTCTTTCCTCCATTCATTGTTTGACTTGAAATATCATGAACTGTTATTTTTCTTTCTTACTGTTTTTTTTTATATATATATAAAATTATTGGCAAACTTCGACACCAAGTGGTTTGGTTTTGTCTCAGCCTTCATCGGCATGTTCGAACATGCTGTTAAGTAATCCTCTATCTGATCATGTTTTTTTTTTTTATTTTTCCTGCATTGTAAGCAAAAGGTGTGACAATAGGGATTTGGGACAAATTTGCTGTGACAAGGAAATGAATGTCGTGTGGGTGACATGATATGGGAATGTGTCCTGTTAATAGAAATACATTGTCGTAGTCTGTTTCCGAAATAGCCCTTAAGATTGGTTAGAGACACACTTTAATGAAGCGTATTACGTGTGTATATCCATTTCATATTGTGGACTGAGACGTGGACTTATAAGTGATACGAAACTGATGAAACTTCTTCTCAAACAATTTTACAAACCTGTGGTGGATCTCAACTTAAATATCTCGCCATGGAATAATAAATTAGCTTGAGCTTAACAATGCAACTTGCACCATTTTGTCTTCCATACTTGTTCTTCCGCATTGTTCAATATATAAGACAATGCTTTTGTAATTGGAATGTAAGACTTCTCAGACTGTTTGACCTGTTTTAAGCTTATCTCAACGACATTCCCAATTGCGACTTTCGTTTGTCGTTCAAAGCTTTCCAACAAGATGTGCCTCAGGGTTCTATTTAAGAACCTATATTGTTTTGAATGATGATTTGTCGCTCGTATACTTGCACTTGTTCAAAAGTTTTTTACGCAGACAATAACCAGCCCGACTTTTCAGTAAGACTCTTAACTTACTCTCCACTGATATTTCATGCATGTCACAAAGGCTTCAACACTTTGGTAGAATTAAGGCATGTCTTTGTAATCGGTGGTTAACAGCTGGACTTTCACCTACTTAAGCCTCACAAAAACTCGAACTCAGTATTGATGTACTGTATTGCAGTTTTCCAGTGCATTTCACGTGCTTCGCAGAAATGGCCGCTGTTTTTTCGTCTAAATAAATTTCTTGGTTATGCCATTAGATATCAGAATACTTTTTTAGCATCCATTGAGAGATTTACGGCTAGGAATTCTGTACTCCCCTGCACCAAGAACCTACTGGCTTCGTTTCCCTTCTCCTTCCTTCAAAGATTCAAAGTAACTATCTTAATGGACGGTTCTAAAATGGACTAGGAAGAAGTAGACCCCGGCGTCTTCTCAACTCAACTAACTCCAAATTGTTCCGTCGCCCAACGTTTCTAGCGTCTTTCAGGCAGAAGTCCTTGCTATCAGGGAAGTGGGCAAGGTACTTTGGAATCCATCAACATCTAAGGCCGCAATCAAAGCTTTCAATTAAACAGAGACTACTTCCAAGCTTACTGGAGGGAGACATTTGCGCGGGCTAGCCGCCGATTTCATATAACTCTTGTGTGGGTTTCGGTCTCATAAGCTGACCATACGGGGTCACTCTCCATGCATCAGGAAGTTTATCCCCCGCTAGGATCAGTGAAGAGAGAAATCTTGTTGTATTTTAGCTCAATGGCTGAGTCTAGGTGGTCGAGTATGACTGCTTGCGTCATATATAGGAAAATGCAGCCCATTTCCAAATGTAAAGCGCAGAACCTCATATATCGTGAGGCTTTCCGCACAATACTATTTGCTTGGACGCTTATCAGATCGAAACCTTGCTTCATCTTTCCCGTGGATGTCCGGTTTTAGTGAAAGCCTGGTAGCGCACACCAGCTAAGCAATTCTTTGGTGACCACGCGGACATCTTAACAACATAATATGTTTCCTTAATTCCACGGGCTGGTTTTAAGCTATCTTCTTTTCTTTACTTTACCGCTTTACCTACCCTACCTACAAGGAAGAACAATAACCGAAACAAAAGATAACTCTTCCATAAATTGTCTTGAGATTAAATGAGATCCTAGATTCAAATGTGCAACTTATCGTCAAGCCAATGATCGGTTTTTGGAGAAATTCAATGTAAATGGGGTTTGCGCCTATTAAAAGTTGCCCACTTTTCGTGGGTGTTCTAACCAAAACTTTTAGTTTTCCCAATTTGTTCCATGAGCTTGTTCCTGTATGCTTGAGAGTGAACGTTTTTGACTGACAATGCTGTATTTTATTCTAACTTTACTTCATTAAAACTGGCCATATTTGGATGTAGAGATACGAAAACGCTTAAATATTTTTATAGGCAACCCCGAGTATTTTGAACTATTCCTTAGGTTTTTACTCAATCCAGTTCCTGAGCAACAGGAAAATGTCATGCAGATTTTATGTAGCTGATCGTAGTAGAAGTAACTTCTTCCACAGAAGTGCAACACCTCAGAAAACTATAGAAATGAATCTTGACCGGCATGAAGCCGTGGTTCTTCAATTGACTATTGGCTGCACTGTTGCGTATATACAACACCATTAGCGGTGCATGTCTTAGGTATCGGAGGTTTCAAATAAATTCCTCCACGAAGAGAAATAAATTTTGCTACAATTCGAAAGCACCGCTGCAAGCTCTTAAAGTTTTAAAACTTCAAATTTTGCGGGAAAAACATGTCAAAATGCATATTGCCCACATTTAGGCGCACATACAACTATAAAATACAACAGAACCAAGCCCCTATGTCCAAGCAACATAAAGTTAAACAACATGTTAATGGAAAGTCGTATCTATTGTTTGAAAATTAATTTCATAGCTAACGGCAAAATCCCATTCTCCGTCGAAAGCAACTTTTTAAACTACTTTCAAATGATATTTTGTCGTCGAAATTGCATCCTGTAATCGTTGCATCATTTGTTTCTAGCAAAAAAGGAAGTTCATCAAAAATCTCTTCAGTAATGTGATTTTTTTTGTTCCTTTTCTTTTTCCTAATCCAAAATAAAGTTTACGATTCATCTGCATTGTAAAACTGACATCATCAACTTTCGTTAAAAACCCATCGCAATCAATTTCTTCGTCGTCACAAAATTCAATCAAACCAAAGGACGCGACGCGACGCCACGACAAGGAAAACAGAAAGAAAGAAAGAGTTTTCTACTTTTAAAAATTCCAAAAAAGGAAATTGTCTTCATCGCGCTGAGTGGATTAGTTTAATAAAGTGCATAATTTTCTCTGTCCTCATTTTGCTAAGGAGTCTTTGGTTTCATCAGAGTAACTATACCATCTAACGGTGATGCTGAAAATGTTGCCGACTGCAAGTCGAGAAATAATAATCAAAAAAGACGGATTTTTTGTTTCCACTTTGTTTTTTTTTTTTCAATTAATTTAATGGATTTCTCATGAGCATAACCAACCAACCATAGGGACACGTGCAGCTATGGTATAGATATGATATTCTAGGATATGTTCATCGCTGGTAATTGTGTCAAGGTATTCAGCATCACCTGGCACCTACGTGCCGTGGTACTTCTCTGTTCACTCTCAATAGAAAATCATAAAATTTACGAGAAAGAATGAATTCATTTGAGTGGACAGCGACAGAGGCACAAGAGGCAGAGAGAGAAGCACAAAAAATTATGACACCCGTAACAAAAAAGTGGATCAAGTGTCAGTTAGATGTGGCACGGTGTAACCCTAAAATGGGCCACTTTAGGTGGAACCTAAGAGTTGGCCCCCAAAGTGCGTCACGTTCTGGTTGCATAATACCGTTCTTTACAGTGTTCTGTAGCTCGCCACTCAACCACTCCACAGTGATTGTGAGAGTTTTTTTTTTTAATTTTCAAAGTACTAGGTACTAGTACTAGGTTTACCGTTGCCAGGCATCATTCGCCTAGTTGTCTCCTTGAACCGTACAGAAGCTTATACCCCTGCGGGAGCACAAACAAAGTTACTCAACTGAGTGGAATTTGTCACTGCATTTTCATGCTCCACTTGCCATCCAAATGATGTGAATGGAAGCAGCGTAACCGACATGGGTAGAAGTAATGTGACCTCACGCTTCTACAGTTGGAATAAGTTTAAATTTATGCTAAGCAGATGAGTAGAAGGGCGGGGAGAAGAGCTTTAAAAATAGAAACCCCCCGGCTATTTTTAAGCATTGAAGGTGGTGCAGAGACCTAAATAGGGAATCCTTTCTACACACCTTCAGGGTGTGAAATGGTCAATAGAGAAAAAGTTTGAATCCCATTTAGCTGCGTGTTTTTAGGACACAAGTTGACGCTGATTGAAAAGATTTTCCACCTTTTGAGATTTTGTATTATGGGACTTGTTTTTTTTTTTTTTGAAGTCCTTGGATTGTTGGTTACTGGGATGAATGTGAGTTGTACAACTATCACACCCAAACAGGTGAAATTATTTGGATGAAATTCCTTGATTGTAGGATGCGATGCAACGTATTGCCAAGGCAAATGTCGTTTCTTTGACGAACCATTTTTCTTCTTTACTCTTTAACAAGACCAAAACGCCTAACTTTGGTTGTAGGCAACACTTCCCCAAGTATTTAAAGCTGGTCCTTAAGTTTTTACTCGAAAAGTTGAGCTGTGAGATTTTATGTGATGGAATGCGAAAATATTTCAAAAACAATCCTTCATTGACGTTGACGAAACCTCTACTTTGAGGTTGTGTACGTCTAATTGCCGTGATTCTCAAACGGGTCACAAAATGGCGTTGTTTGTTTTAGGAATTAATAACACATACTACGTTTTGTCAATTTGACACTCTTCCGAGCAAATGAGCGCACTTCTTATGCGCACGCGAAAAGTCCTAGGTTAATTTTTGAAAAATCTCCTCCCCTTATTTTTTTAAATGTACGCGCACTAAAGGGACTTTGGACACCCTTATAATGAAGTGACTTAGTGCGGGCATTAGGAAAATGAAGGATTAGAGAAAGGGAGAAACCGATGCACGTTGGTTTTAAATGTTTGTAAATTATAATGCAAAGGAAAAACAGAGCGTGGTAGAGCATTCCACATTCGTATTGTACAGTTGAGAAAGGAATCTTTATATTTCACAGTACGTCCGGAAACAGGCTTAAGGGTAAACTGATGTGCATTCCTCGCATGGCGAGTATTGCGGTTGAATTGCTGTAGGGATGGAATGCAACTGGCTATTTCATTTGAGCACTTGTAAAACAATGACAGGCAGGAGATTTAACGACGATGACTAAGTGATTTCGCGATGTCTCGATCGCCAATAAGTTTTACTGCACGTTTTTGGATCCTGTCAAGTAGCTCCAAATATGTTATTGGTGCACCAGACCAGATATGAGCGTTGTACTCAAGTTATGGGCGAATAAACGCCTTGTAGATTCTAGTCAGATCAGAAGAGGTGAAATATTTCTTGCATCGCTTAAGGAAGCCTAGACATTTCGCAGCGTTCTTGGCGACATCGAATATGTGGTCATTCCAACGAAGTTTGTCGTTAACACACATATGGAGAATGAAAAGTCTTTCGGCTTCAGCGATGCAAGTGCCATTCATGGATAATGGCAGAGTATTGGGGTTTCGCTTTAGTGACAGAAGACAGCATTGTGTTTTGGAAGCATTAAATTCCACTCTGTTGGTTTTACCCCATTGAAGAATGCTGTCAAGATCGGAATTCAATGAGCTTAACAAATGTTGCCGTTCCAGTTCAACGCCCGAAGATGAGGGGCGTTGCCCAGGAAACGAATATGTAAAGCTGAGGGTACTGTCATCAGCAAAGGAATGAATTGGATTAGAAGTGACAGACAGGAGGTCATTGATAAAGATGAGAAAGAGAGTCGGAGACAAAACAGAGCCTTGAGGGACACCAGCATTTATTTGGTGAGTTGCAGACTTTAAACCGTCCAAAACAACTTGTATTGAACGGTCCGAAAGGTAATTTCTAATCCATTGAAGAAGGATTACTCTGTCAAATGCCTTTGAAATATCAAGCGCAACGACCTTGCTTTCACCACCATGGTGAATAGATTGGTTCCACTTTTCGGTTAGATATGCCATCAAATCACCAGTGGACCTGTTGCTACGAAAACCGTACTGCCGGTCATTAAAAAGTTTTCGGGATTCGAGATATTTCATAAGCTGACGGTTTATCAGCGTTTCCATGACCTTGGAAAGAAGGGACGTAAGTGCAATTGGTCGGTAGGAGGAGGGAGAGGTAGACTCGCCGTTTTTTGGGACGGCCTGGACAAATGCTGTTTTCCATCTTCTCGGAAAGAGCCCTGAAGAATAGGACAGATAGAAAAGCCTACGCAGTGGTTTTGCCAGCGTGGAAGAACACCTCTTCAGAACGATAGGGAAAATACCATCTGGGCCAGCGAATTTGTGAATGTTAAGATCTTGAAGTACTCTTGCCACAGTACGGGTGCGGAAGTGGATTTGTCCCATTATCCGAATGACTCTGCTTGGCGTGCCCAAAACCTATGAATGCCTCCGCAACTCGTAACATAACATAAACAACTCGTCGAGGTCCGTTGAAGTTTGTCCCATGTCGAGATACTACAAACCCAGTTCACAGCTCAAATATTTAAATCCGCAAATAAAGCAAACATATTTCACCGGCTCTCCGTTTATCGTTTTTTTCTTAAACCCATAATCACCACCCGTTCAAATGTGAAGCATCATAATCTGACATCCTGACAGATATATACTATTTTTTTGTTATTATTATTTCCATTCACAATGTCCCACATTTATTCAAATTGAAATTCAAATCCAAAAGAAAAAATATTCAGAAAACAAAGATTAATCCTCAACTTAACCCCGTATAAACTCTGTCGAGAGGGTTCAGCCGATAGCTTTGGGTCTTTCTCTTACTCCGCGCGCTCTTAGCCATCGAATCAATCGCTAGATATTGTCAGATCATATCCCTAAATCTTTTTATGACTGGAGCTGTTGAACTCCCACTTGAAAAACGTTGAATAAAGCAAATATTCACATAACAAACACATTCACCGATGATGATTATTAGAAAAACAACAAGTCAGAGAACGCAACAAAAAATCCTCCTATCATGCTGTGCTCCCTTGATAGAGGTCGCAAAAGCCCTTGTCACAACGTCATCGTTTCGCATATATATTGTTTTTTTTTTACAAAACAACTCCCTGTCAAGTCATTTCGAGAGCGATACAATAGAAATGACACTGGAAAGCAACATTGTTTCAGTTTAATTAAAATTCTCGAATGTTAGCATATCATTATGGATGCTTGGTGGCGGGCGGGTTGAATGTATGGAAGCTGGCATCCTTGCACATTAGCCGAGAATTCTGCGAACAATTGAATGTGTTTGTGTACTTTTCCGCCCTTCCCTGAAGATAGCACTCTCATTTCCCAGTTTTTATTCCCGATGTGGGGAAAGGTCTTATTTTGCATTTTGGTGCTAATGGATATTCTAACATGCGATAAGTGTACTCCTAATGGATACCGCTGGGTTAGTTTCATTATGCTTACTTGACAGCTTTTGTTTCTTTTGAAGATGGTTTTTTTTTTGTTTTGTTTTGTACTTGTTTGTTGTAAGATTATTTCCTCGGGATGATAAAGATTAATAGAGAAAGTTTCGAGTGGAAATTATGTATGTGTGTTTGAGGAATGCATTTTTACACATTGAAATGGGGATCTTGCTGGGACAATGATGTGAGATGTAATTACGAAAAGGTAGTGCACTTTGGAAAGAATGCTTTGAAGTTCGTGAACCGAAGACAAGTAACATCAAAGTCTAAATAGTTCTGAATCATCGAGGATTTAGTCTGGTTCTAGAGGGTCTCTATATCTTAGATAGACGTTTTCCAACATTTTCTCTTCACGATCCATTGAAAAACAAGTACAGGCCTACAAAGCGTCGCCTGTGGTACACCAGCTCCTTCTTAAATTTTTGGTGAATAAATTGAAACCAAAAAAAGTCTCTCTATTTACATGACTATTTTAATGCATTATCCTGACATGCATAGGAAAAGGACATATATACGTTTGTTTCATTGCATCCCTGAAACTATTCGAGGTAGAAATACCAGACCATCCTAAATGAGCCAATTGTTTTCCGGGACTTGAACCATGCAATCTGATCTGGTACACCGAAGGATCGATATGGGAATCTGGAATTGGAGCTGAACTCTCGATACCTGTAGAAACGTGTCTCAAGATATTTCAGGTGGAAATCCATACCATTGAGATCTGCCCAATATGAACTTTTAAAGAGAGAGTTTAAGAAGAAAGAATGCATATATTTTCAGATATTCAAGCAGCACTACCAACACTGTCATTTTATAAAATGAATTCTATCACAGTTAACAGCTGCTTAGATGCATTTTAAAACCTACCCAAGCGCAACAAGGCCTATATAGAACGGGTACGTGGCCACCAAAATATGCAGATGAGCTGGCTAGAGCTGGATCATAATCTGCGATCTTATGGCCAGAACTCAATTACAGAGTCAACTGAACAACAACAACAACTTCGTCTGTGATTAATTAAGCCTTACTCCAACAGGGATTTCTGTTATTAAGTAAGGAGAAGATTAGGAAGCTAGTGAGCTTCTTCACATGCCACTGCGGCTTGAGATATCATCTTAACAAAATTAAACTATGCCCGCTGACTTTGTAAATGCCCGACTCTTTATTGGTTAAGACGACGGATCTTCCAAAAAGAGCTTAGTTCATTAGTAGAGCTGAAAAACCTTGCAAGTAAAGATGTGATAGCTTTCAACAAAAAAAAATCACCCGTCTCTAAGGATGAACGATAAAACCCCTTACTTGATGCAAAGACCTTTTATGTCGCAGTGTCAGCCATATTCCCTGTATTAATTGTGCTATTTACTTTTCTACCCAGCCTTAGTTTACCGTCAAGTAACATTGACAAAAACAAAAGAATTTCGAACTTCTCTGGCTTAAAATATTTTCGCTTCATCTACTAGTATGTCTACATGTACGCATGCTGCCTCATTATGTTTTTCCTTTATGCGTTAATAACTCCGAATGTAGTTCTTTTATTTATAAACCCTGCTCAACGACGAATTCATAGAGGGGAGTATTCTTGAAAGGGCTGAAAATACCTTTAGCCCCTTCTCGGAGCTGTATTTCATGTCACTTCCAAAGCTTCTTCGGTCGTCTATAACTATTCATCCGAGGTATTAGACAAGCCTCTAAACTTCCGACCCTTAATTTAAAACTCTCTCGTGATCGACGGCAACTAAGAAGCAACGCCCCCGTATTATGTTGAGCTTATATTAGCATATAAACTCCTTCTCATCTAGGTATTAAGCTGTTACCACTATAGCAACCCTCACTTGGTACAATAGACTTTATAAATCGCAGTATCAAACAACTGACTAAGGGAATATTAAAAAAAAAACATAATATGTGATAGGAATTCCAACTTTAGCTAGTGACACCCTCGCCAACAAAAATTATTCAAAAACCTTACAAAAAACAAAATAAATAATACAGGAAGGCAAAAACAAAAACAGAATCTTCTTATCGCGCATTTGATGGAAACTAGCCAAAAAATTATATTATTTTTTCGCAATAAATAATCAATATAATTTACAGACGGTCACCCCAAACAATTCCTCTATTCAAGGATGTCTTCATTTATTTTATTAAATTATCAAAAACTCTTACCGAAAATACACGCGCACTTCAAAATGGATAAAATAACCGTCCACCCAAAAGAGGATAGACAGTTTTCTAACCCTACGTTAATTTTTTAAGATTAAAAAAAACAAGTAAAGGCCCAAAAGCCGACTCTTGTGGTACTCTTTCTATTTGTAAAATATCAAAAAATATATTTAAATTTTTTTTTTCTCAATCTGACGCCATAGAACACATCTCTCTGGTATTCCCAATTTATTATGGCTTTATGTAAGCCACTTGTATTTAATTCTAGCTTCGGTTTGTGTTTGTGATTTTGTTACCATTTTTATTTTGTTTCATTTGCTATGTGTAGAGCTAACATTGAGTTGTAAGATACAACAACTCTTTTTTTTTTATAATAAATCTCTGGTGGCTGACAACTAAGAATATTGTATCCTATTCGACATCGCATGCATTTTCTAGAATTTTTTTTTTTTCATACAAATATAGGAGGATGCGTTTGATAAAAAAAAAATTTAAGAATATAATTTTGTTGTTTGTTGTGTTTACATTCTCTCTCACCTATGGTGTTGTTTTTTCAGCAGTGGAATGTTGCGCTTTTATCCTCCTCCACAAACACTCACACACACACACACACACAAACACATGTCCTTAAAGTAAACTTAATTTGAATAGATTTTAATTGATTGATATGTTTTCTTTTTTTGTTTTCTCTCGCAGTCATCAGTATTGATTAAAACAGAACCAGAGCCAAATGCTGGACTTAACAGCACCGCAGGCTCAGCTGGCGGTGGTGGTGGTGGAGGTGGTTCCACACCTTCATGCAGCATATCAGCAGCAGCTACAACATCAGTGGGCAGCACAAGTCTTGTGACTGGCATCACTCTGGGAGTGAATGCTGCAATTTCAAGTGCAAGCAATACATCACCAGTGGCCGCTGCTACAGCAGTCACTCCAACAACAAATGGCATCATAAACAGTGGTTCGGGTGCCGGAGGTCTTCTCGACATGAACAGTGCAAATCAATCAGCTGTCACCACACAGATGATCCTCAACAATACAAATGCGGCTGCTGCTGCCATGGCTGCAGCTGCTGCTGTAGCTGCATCACAGAGTAGTAACATGTCAACTGTTACTACCAGTTCACAACAGTTAGCGCCAGTTGTCGTTAGTGGGATATCGGGTTCAGCGGCAGGTACCTTAGCCACGACATCATCCGGACTCGATACTGCCACAATTGTGTCATCCATTGTCAGTGGTCTTCCATCCAGTTTGCAGGCAAACATCGCCGGTCCAACTGCCGTGTCCTCCAGTACCGTAGCATCACAGACAACATCACAGGTTATAGCGTGCTTGAATGCGGCCGCCAGTGGAATTATGACATCAGCAGTACAGACAACACCCGCTGTGTCACTGGCCTCAGCTCTAGTCCCCATCGATCATAAGAGTCAGCCAAAGAGACTGCATGTCTCGAATATTCCATTCAGATTTCGTGATCCCGATTTGCGGGCTATGTTCGGGGTAAGTTCTCAAAATTCTTCTTCTTTGTCTTAAAAGAAATTTTTTTTTTTTTTTAGTAACTAGAGTATACATAGAGTTACAAATGTTTTTTCTTTGGGACTTTTGAATGTTTTGTTGCATTCGGAGTTGAATTTTAAAACATTTCGTTTCTTTTTGTTTGTTTAGTTCTGAATTAATAGTTTTTTCTTTTCTTTAAAAAATTTTTTAATTTGTTTTCTTCTACTCGCTCTTGATTGTATACCATTTGTTTTAATATGGAAACTATTTTCTTTTTTTCTTTTTTCATTTTTTGATCGTTCCTCCCTCAACTGAAATAAATACAAAAAAAAAATAAAAAAAAAAACTATATCGAAAAAACAAAACCAACCCCTTGATTTGTGGTCGTTTTGCATCCGTTTACACATCCAAAAAAAAAAAACAATATCCCTCCTGAAAACAAAACTGAAATGTGTCCAAAAATCAAATAATTAGCAATTTGGAACAATACTTGATGTAGAAATTATATTCAATGAGCGTGGCAGCAAGGTATGTATTTGTTTTTATGTTGTTGATACTTTTTAAATGAATCCTTAATGAATTTTGTTATTTAGCTATATTTTATTTTTTTCTTACATTTATTATGTTTAGGGTTAGGTGTGTTATCAAAAGTTTGTTTGTCCGTCTGTTTTGGTCAAGTGGGTGGCAATGTTTTAACACGTCGGAATGCAGTTTGTTCAAATAGAAAAGTATGGGTCTGAGATGGCGTTCTTGAGGCATTTACTTTGTTTTTGAAGAAGAACCTGCTTACATGCACGGCGTTCTTCATTGATTTATTCAAATTAACAATATAGGACTGAGATGGAACTGCTGCGACAAGTTACGCGAGGATTTATGAGGAATTTGATAGAAAATTAAAAGGAACAAGGGAATGGTCCCTAAAACTTTAAACATGTGAATCACAGCCGAGTCATTAAAAATTTGAAATATGGAACCAAGCTGGTCTTTTAAAAGCTTCATTTAAAAGGAGATGCGCTATCGTGAAGCAGCATACCTACCGAGTTTCGAGGCAAGCAATGGTTGGAAACAAATTGACGTCTGAGAGATATATTCTGCATGACCATCTCTTTCCAACTAATTTCTTGAAGCAAAAATTTCGGAAAAAAATACACCGACAAGTGAGGAGATAAGGGCTGCATCCGTATAATCTGCCTAAAATGCCGAATTCAGAAAGCACACCGATTAATTAGGCAGATGCCTAAGGCATTCGCACGAAATTTAACCGAGAACACCAAAAGTTGTTACCTCTTTATTAAAAGTCAACGAGCTGTCAATGATTTGCATTTGCTCATATCGAATCGTAGAATGTGCAAAATATATCATCGCTGTAGATAGAATACCTAGTAACCCAGAAAAGTGCACTCTTTTGGTAATGATTCACTTATATTGTAAACAAATTTTCGAATTTAATGAAAAATACCTTGAATAAGAAATATAATTTCAAAGCTTCAGGCATAATTACCAGATCAATTGTATTGGCCCCGATTACTTTTATACCAAGTTTTTTGTTTCTCCTAAAACTTTGACTTCTGGTTTACAAGGTATTCGATCTACAGCGACGAAAGAAAAAGAACTAAGAAGAACTGGCTTGCATTCAAAATTTCGCTGGTTGGCTATAATTTCAAAGTAGAATTGGTTTTGAATATCTAGGCTCCGCGGTTAGCCATTGACATAAGCGAAGAGCTCAGGCTGAGAGTTTTTTTTATCCTCAGAAGGAAGAAGATGTCATCTCTAAAGGTGCGATCAGACCGGATGACCACTTTAGGATAAATTCTACGCCATTTGACGTTAAGATGTCATCCGGATGACAAGTTTGGATGACCCTCTGATTGCACCTTAGCAGTGTCATAACAAAGATCAATTTAAGAAAGACGGCATATAAATTTTCCGGTTTTTTCTCGACCGTGCGATACGTAATTCAGGCACTGCCTATATTTTTCGATCACATCACTTCTGGTTCTAAAAGAATTCAATGGGAATAAAGAAAGCAATATCCTCGTTCTTCGGATGATCAATCAAGTTACATAGTAAATTTTCAACCAACCAAGAAATCTACAACGTAAAATTAATTCTTTTTACGATAAAACTGCATTCCTTCTATGAAAACAAAGCCCCTCTGTGATACACACACTATTCCTTTACAAAAAAAAAAAAAACATTATTAAGTTAGTTTTAGTACTTTAAGTAACAAATCGTATATACATTCATTACCTACTTAAATATAATTAATTTTCCATTAAAATTAGACTCTACAATGCCATATAATCTAATAATGCCTTAATAATAATAACTTGTCATTGCTTTACATTTACTATATTTTAGAGACTAAAATAAATGAATGTATATATCAATTAATCGTTAATTTCCATATCTATATTTAAAAAAAAAAACAATTTCGCTTAAAAACAATTTGCAATAATAAATAAAAAAAAAAACCATATTTATGATTTAAGTTAGGACATACTTTATTTTCCCTTTCAAAATTCGTTTCAAGAGAGATTTATTTATTTGCTTTTAAATTAAATTAAATTAAATTCAATTTATAAATCGCTTTGTGTTTTGCATTAAAAATTTTTTTGTTTTCCTCGAGAAGAGATTTATTTGTAAATTTGTTAGTGCTAGTGCAAGTATTTTTTTTTTGTTCCGAAGAGACGAATGTTTATTTTGTTTTGTATTATTTGTTTGTTTGTTATTGAAATCTTTTTTATTCGATAAATTTAAATTTGCAAAGAAAAACGCAACTACATTGGAGCAGTAAATGATAAATATTGTAAAACAATTGAAGAGTAATTAAAATCAGTAAATAATTTATTGCATTTTGTAAAGATGTATGAAGAACAACAACATTTTGGTAATGGTGGCTTACTTATTTCATAAATATAAATAAAAAACTAATAATTACTGTGCCGCTGAAACGACTAAATATTTCAACCATCTATGTAAATCTTAAAAATATTTTGATATTAAAAAATGGATTATTTAACTCCTTTTACTGCGAAGTCGTTGTCTTGTCTGTGACAATGTTTTAAAGAGTATACATTTATCTACTTACTACTTCTGGGCTTTGAATACCTGTGTACCTGTCTGATTGTGGATCTGAACATATGCACTGCATGTTCAAATACCATCTTCTTAAAGGGTTTCTGAAGTATAGAACTTTAATTTGGCAACGCTATTTTAACTGGCGGCCATTTTGTCAGCTGTCAAGTGATTGATTTTTAGTTTGGTTTGGCATTTCAATATGAATAGACGCTTCTAAATTGTGCAAATTTATTTTGAAAATCATGGTTCTGTTCGAAATACGTATCGCCCACTACGATCGAGCGATAAAGTCCACTTTTGGTTGAATGGATACGTCAATAAATAAAACTGCCGTACTTGGGGTGATGATAATCCTCAAGTATATGTTGAGACACCGTAATAAAGGTTGATGGAATAATTGGTCCGTACTTCTTTAAAAGCTATGCTGGCTAGAAAGTTACAGTCAATGGTGACCGCTATAGAGTCATGATCACCGACTTTTTCGTTCATCAATTGAACAACCATGATGTGCAGGAGCTGTGGTTTCAACAAGACGGTGCAGCATGTCACTCAGCTCTTGAAGGAAACATTTGGTAACCGCATAGTTTCGTGCGATTTAACGCCGCTTGAATATTTTCTGTGGGGATATGTGAAGTCGCTAATCACATTTAATAAACATTTAAAAGCAACCGTAAAACATGGCGGTGGCAGCGTCATGGTTTGGGCCTGTTTGTCTGCGGCGGAGGTCGGAAAACTACAGTTCATCGAAACTACAATGGATAAGAATGTATACCTTGATATCCTTAAAAACAATTTGCTCCAGAGTGCTGAGGATCTAGGCATAAAGGAAAGTTTTCGATACTACCAGGACAACGATCCCAAACATGCGTCGGGTATAGTCCAAACCTGGCTAATTTGGAACTGTCCCCACAGTATGAAACCACCGGCACAGTCACCTGATCTCAATGTAATAGAGAATTTATGGGCAATGTTGGACACAAATATCCGGAAGCGCAATATATGTAACAAAAAATGATCTCAAAGCTGCCATAATCGAGGAATGGTCAAAAATCCAAAAATTGGTGGCATCGATTCCTAACAGGATTAAATCGGTTAGAGATAACAAAGGGGGCCATACTAAATATTAAGATTCTTGAAATGGTACCTTAATATCATGTTAATCATTATTTTTTAAGCTGGGTCAAATAAGCTGTGAGCCACTGTAAACATAACACATATTTTAGTAAATTGTCGGTGGGTACCCAGATATGAGGACTCGTCAGATTCAGCAGCTTGTGGAAGTCAACTAATTATTACGTGTGCCGCCTTCAGAAACAATATATATGCCCTCGAGATGGGTCACGTTATGCGCTTTTAGTAGAACCATTAGCCTTTGTTTAATAAGTTCCTTTTTTAAGGGTAGGTGGCAAATCGTCCATAAAACACTCCATAAGCACGCGAGACGCTCGTGCTCATAATAGTGTGAGTTTGATTCTTACGCCGGTCGTCCACACTGTGCCCAACTTATTCAACCAACTCAAACAAATATGTTGCCCCGTGAACTATTGGGCAAATGCACGTTGCTCGCGTTGAGCAACGCAGTTCAGTTAAATATTTACCATGTTTATATTTAACGGTTTACGGGCGCCGTATACCTAGTTGCTAGGTTCAACTGTTTTAAATTTGTGATGGAACTCCATTGCTCGAGTTTTACTAAACCCTATTTTCCGTGAGGTTGCGTGCATGCGTTGATTTTGATAACCTCGTAGACTGAGCAACGTTGTTCAACACACTCAGTAACTAACAGACGGTCGTAGCTTCATTTTTATTTAACTTTTTTTTCATTCGGCAAAACTTATTTTAGTAATTTGTAAGTTTTTAATATTGTTCTCTGCAGAAAAGAAAAGGAAAGTGGGCGCTGCTTTGGTCGAAGAAGCGTTTTGAATCGATGATTTTTTGTAAGTGGCAAGATGCCATCGATAAGTTATCCAATAGAGGTTCTTCAACTCTTCGTGGCATGCAATGTCATCGCACTCAAGCCAACGAAGAACTATACAGTTTAGCACGCGTTCAACAGATAATGTACTGCAATTTTTTTGGAATCGTTGCTCAATTCGATGCGTAATAATCTCCAAGGAGCAACACGATCTCGTCCACTACCCATACACTTGCTGAACAACACGTTCGGAAACTATATTCAGCGGTCTCTTAACGTGTTAGTGAAACAAATTTAAGGGCCTTGTCCATTAAAATTGAGTGATGAGTTGGGCAAGTAGCAGAAAAAAACACCTTTCACTGCCAGAACTGAGTTTTCTCGGGTTCGAAGTTAAGCCTTTGGTGCCAGACCCGATAATTCTCTTGCAGTTAAGTTAAAGCTTCAATGCAAAAATATGTATATATTGCTAGACCGATAGACCGGAGTGGACTAAAGTTATGTGGTTAATTTGGGCAGCCTTGTCGAAGTACAATGGACCTCCTGGGTAAGTGCTTGTTATCTTAGGAAAAACCTTTTCTAAATACAAAACAATACTTGGAACTTGCTTCTATAAAAGCAACTGGTTTTAACATAAATAAATATAACAAGCCTTTGATTGTATCTGATCAAGACTTCTTTCCGTTTCATTTTAACGTGCGATTTCCATTTCAGCTTTGAATGGCACTTCCAAATATTCAGCTACATTTGCGCACGGAATTTTGTACGGAGTCTCTTATATGGATGTATCATTCGCAAACGTAGCTACAGTTGTGCTTCCTTCTTTCCCACCTCCTCCTTGATAATTTTGAAATCGAATTCAAAATGGGAAAAAATTTCGTGGGACAACAAGAGATAAGAACTAAGGGTCTTATATAAAGTCTTAAAGTCTTCTTGTTACCTAGAGACTTTCGGCCATACTTTATCAAGTAAGTTTGAGAGACTTTAAGGAAAACACTAGAGCATATTTTTGTCCCCTATAGTGTATTTCGTTTGTTACTCTATAAACCTGGTCGTAGCCATCCCATTTATTGTGTTTGCTAGAGAAGATAGGTTTCCTCTACTAAGGTAGAGGATGCAATTTTTGTTAATTTCTATGTTAAAATTTAGACCGATGAAAGTTAATGGCTTGGCGAAAGGGGTTGACTTCGGCCTATAAGACGCTGGCGTAGCGAGTTTGGGCAGCTTCTCCATCGATATATCTGAATAGCCCTCTCAAAAATTGCTCTTCATTGCATTGAAACAAAACGATGTTAACTTCCCTAGAGAGGTGAAAAAAAGACTCAAAATATAGGCCTACTGTTATAATAGAGTGAAGAAAACACTCATATGGCTGCCTGAACCATGATCTTCGCCTTATAAAATATGGCATGATCGACATGCCACATTTCCATCTATTTCCATTTCTCCATTGAGACTTGAATCTGCACCTTTTAAGTGCAAAATTAGTTAACTCTCTTTAAGACGGCTACAAAGAAAACATTTCGACCGCCTTTAAGATGAAACTCTACCAACACCCTTAAAACGTCCGCTCACAACACAGTATCCATTACCACACATAGTAAAACGATACAATTAAGAAGCTCTTAATAGCATAGCAACCACTTGCCCAAAGTTGTAGTCTTCCTTGAAAAACCGCAAATATTATCCCCAAGAAATACACACAAAAGTGCTCCATCTACCCCCAAGACCCACGACACCATTGCATGCTTTCTACTAACTTAAAATGAATTAAAAATAAGAAAAAGAGTTAGTTGACTTGGTGATAGAGAGCACGAGAACCCGCTCACTCATTTCATATGATTATAATCATTTTGTCTTTGCCAATGGAAGAAACTTTTCACTGGCAAGTTAATATTTTGCCTCGGAAAACCCCAAATCAAATAAAACCACTCATACACATCTGGTTCTGGTTTACTTTTCTGATAAGCTCATTTCATTACTTGGTGGTGTGTCGTTGTCGTCGTCGTAGTCACCCAACCTCGGGGATCATCGGAGCACATCCTAAACGTAACCAAGTCACTTCTGCGAAGAAGTTCTTAAAATTTTGCCATTTCTTCTTGTCCTTTGTCCCTGAAGTGAAGTAAAACATCGGCCCCTTTCCGCCCCACATCCACGGCTTTTGTCTGTTTAATAAGTATAAAAACTTAGACTTTTCTTTTGCAAAATTAAAGAAGAAGAGACAGACAACGAGAGAGAGAGAGAGGAGTGCTTTTTAATTTTGCAATTAAATTTGTTGCCAAAAAGAAACTCGTAGGTCGTAGGCACTCTCTGAGGATTTGATGAGGGGTGGAGGGTGATATGCAAAAGGACTCGCAGCACCACACTAATTCCATTTGCTTTGCGCTTTACTCTCTTGCTCTTCTCTCTCTCGCATCCCCTTTGCAAGAGAATATTTAAATGAAGATAAAGACGTTTGCATAATATCAGATAGAAAGTATCCATTCAGAATGATTTTTCGCTTTTATTACCAGCACCAGCACACAGCACAAGGACGAGGACGAGGACGAAGAATATGATGATAATGATAATGATGGGATGGAGGAAGTACGATCGTAAAATTTTATTAAACTATTAACATTTTAGATTCAAGCATGTGCAGCATGTCGCTCGGTGTGGTGTGCGTTTGGAAGTTAATAAAATTAAGAATGTGTAGGCAGCACAGGGTTATTATAATTACCGCTTCCTAGCTGGAACAGTACACACACAAACAACAAAAGTTTTGCTAATGTATGCATTGTGTTCGCACGAAACGGAAGGAAGGAAGCAACAGTGAGCAGTGATGATATTGCATTTCGGGCGAATTTCCAAAAGAGGATATATGAAATGAAATTCCCTGCCATTGTTGCAGGAGTGTAAATTAATTTAGAGTCAAGAAGTAAGTGTGTGTGTGTGTTTGAGGATGAGAAAATCGAAAATGTTTTAGAACTTTTGTAATCCCCGGCGTAAGTCCATTTGGATCATTGACCATGGAATTTCATTTGTAATCCATTGAATGGGCATAAAATTCCCAAGGATTAAGTCGGTAGAACAATGGATCCATAACGAAGGAAATAAACAGGCTTCGATGATGCCAGGGCATATGTGGGTAGTTTTTTGAGAAATGAATTTTACCAATAAATTGAATAAATTATGAAACTTTTTTGTGAATGTAGAACGTGTAGAATGGAGAACTCTACACGTTTGTCGCAGTGGGGAAAGTGGGAAACTATACTGACCGAATTTTGGGGCATTTTACGAATTTGTTATGTGTGAGTGTTAATTTGATTGTCGCTCTACATGGATAGTCATTTCTTAGCATGTACAAGAGACTGAAGGGAATTTACAATAAAGACAGACATTTAACGATGGTTATTAGTTTAATAGAATATTTTACTTCTACACTGTCGTAGTTGGAAGTTTAGGTATTTTGTTGTGTCATTCGAATGAACTTCTAATCGATCTATTTCACTTTGAACCAGTTTCAAACCCCTACCGTTCTAGTCAGTACATGGCTGTTTCCAGATGG
Organism: Ferdinandea cuprea; assembly: GCA_963576555.1. Lineage (NCBI taxonomy): Eukaryota > Metazoa > Arthropoda > Insecta > Diptera > Syrphidae > Ferdinandea > Ferdinandea cuprea. The sequence continues at coordinate 9,038,589 of OY754960.1, forward strand.
AGTACGGTCGTAGAATGATTTGGGATATACTTAATTGGATCGACTTAAGGCATTGATACTGTTCTTAAATCTCTCTCATAACTCAAGTTCACTAAAAAGTGAAAAATTCCTATCATGTTTTTAGTTAACTTAGGCACCTTATGCCTTCAATTCGACCTTGTGTCATATCAAGGTATCATTAATTCCAGCATTAATTCCACTAGAACTAAATTCTTTATGTGAAACTTAAGTCTTTATGATTAGTATCAGCAAAAAGTCTACAAGACAATGATTAGGTCAATCCAATCCAAATACGTTTTTGTTAATTTCACTTAACTCCAAAGAACTGTATGTCCAGTTTGCATTGCGGACCTTGCCTAGCACATCTGACACTACTCTAGATGCTCTGATGAACCTTCCAGCTCTTGATGTTTATATTATTGAAGCAACTTTGAAGGTCATTTCTAGCTGAAAAAGAACTGTTTTTTCACAAAACTTCTATTGGAGTTTCGATGACACTACGACCCCTGTCTAATGGGTATACCATCTGATGTTACGATAGCGGAACTTCGGCTGCGTTCAAGAATGGTTTCGGCCAGGATCTGAACCAGGGAAGGAATATTATCACATTTTTGCGAACGCTTCCAAAAGAGGGTTCAGATAATGGTGCTTTCGTGGAATGTGACAACGTAAGGCTTTTTTTCTCGTTAGGCATATATGCATTATATTGTGATATGCGTCTATAGTGACAGACCTTTAAACACTTCTAAGGTAGTGCTCGATCTCTTTTAATTCTTTGAGTCTTTTTTGCTCTCCGGTTCATACTGAAATCGCAGAAAATTAGACCTTCGACGAACTTGCTCGTTAAGATTCAAATGGAGTTTTTTCAGGACCTGAACCTGTGTTGGGTCTGCAGGCTATCCTAGTAAGAGCCTTCTTGGTCTCCTAAAGGCACAATATTCGATTGCACGCATTTTAATATCCATAGCCAAAAAAACGTTGTTCGCCTTTCTGACTGGCCAAGCACGTAAACTTATTAGCCTGTGATTAAGTGACTAAGTGACAACTGTCTGTGATGCATGTGGAGACGGAAAAGACACCGCGGAGCATTTCCTCTGTGAGTGTCCTGCCTTTGCTCAAACTAGTCTCCAGACTTAAGCTATCACTGAAGTTCCCTCTCGGCTTTCTAGAAAAGTCGGGTAAATCAATAAAGTAAAAGGAAGTATTAGCCTGAGTATACAATATCCCATAGTGCTTGTCTAAGTGCTCCACATCGGATGTACAGGGCTTCCGACAAAAATTAAATTGGCAATCAGGCCCGAATATTCAGAAATGTATACCGATTCGTCTCTTTTCAGAAAATGCCTGAAAAGGCATAATATTTGCCATACCGCTGGCATCTAATGTTCGACTATGTGTGTGTGGTGGCATCTAGTGTTCGATAACGAACTGAAGTTTGATGACTTACCTCTTCGGTCTCGTCAAATACGCCATATATGCTTTGGTAACCACCAAATGGACAAACCTCATGTAGTTCTGGGACCTGAAAACTCTTGTGAAAGATTTGTATTGAAGGCTTGACTATCCTTAAAGACACCTCCCTTCTACTGAATGCACTTTTTTTAAATTATGCGTCCGCAGGGAATATGTTTGGAGGATTTGTTTGAGTTAGGACAAAGTTTTTCAAACATCCCAGAGGAAGTTGGTCCCATTTTGACTCTGCAATAAGTTTCCGGTTCTATGAGTGCGAATGCTGAACCATTTCTAATAGGTTTATCCAAAGATTCCTTGATTGAGCTTCAAAAATTACAGGGTAACAACGTCTGTGCTGAATATCTAGCTAAGTATTTCAAACTTAGTATGTTCATGGTCGGACAACAGCTCACACATTCATAACTACTAAAATTAGAAATAAATGAAAATAGCAAGTGCATCATGCCATTCCCATCCCTTCCCTTCAAACAGTCTCACGTTATGTAGGATCAATTTCCTCGTGCAAGTTTTATTGTGGAATCTTCCTTTCACTAAATTAAATTGAGCTCACGTTGATGTCGATGACCAGCAACAAAGTCTATCCACCACATCCTTCGTGTAGGTACTACCGAACTTTTGTTTCAGTTTAGTAATTTAAATAAAGTATGATGTGTGGCATCCATGTTTTCTTGGCAAAGTTCAAGACTTCCTTGAACTTCATAATAATTTACCCACAGACTACTTCGCAAGAGCTCATTTAACCTAAAATATTAATAAAAATCGCTCCGACGGCGGAGGACTCTGCTATTTTCCTTCATAATTTGTTTGTCTTTTGTCTGCAGCTCACACCAGGTTATTTAAGCCCGACATTTCTAAGCTATCATATAAAATCCTTATAACTTCAACTTGCTGCCATGTGCATGCCCATGCATTTTAAATTACACACTTCCCTCTCACCTATCAATGTCGAAGGAAGAAGCAACCAATGCACACATACACACACTGTAGAAACTTTATGAATATTCAATTGCCTAACAGCGCATTCAGTAAGTTCACAGGCAGAGCATGTACATACGTGGAAGTGTACATGCATCGTACTCTTTGTCAAGCATCATGCTTGATGCTACAACAGCAGATCACAACTCCTTGATAATCTTGACTATGCCCTCTCCTACAATGAGGTCGTATGTCTCCCAGCCATCTTCACAACCTCCTACAGACACATGTATGCCTGTCAAGAGTTTCACACACGCTGTGGATGGAGTCGATGCTTCAGGTCGATTGTCCTTCTTATTCCACATTACATCCTTTCTCTCTCGCTCTCAAATTGAGAACGTATAACCAAATTTGAAAAACTGTATAATATACATGAACGTGAACATGAACCCCATGTATTTCATTTATTTCTCTGTGAAAAGGACATTTGAGGGAAAAAAAGGACTAATACGTACTTTCTCATTAGATATTCCTTTTTCCACATGATTACCTATCAGGAGTCGATTTACCAGTTGCAGACAAAAAACTACACACGTTCCTTTAATAGCCATAACGAGGAGCAAGCTTCCTTATCGCCAAAGACCATACATCAACTTCTTCTGTTTATGTGCACTTTATCATCTAAATTGTCGTTGCATCCTCACAAAAAAAAAAAAAATAAACAAGAAGGGACATTCCAAACGGAGTCTACAAGTTATAATCTCACAAAACGTTGAGAAAACAGTCCCTGTCGGGATGCAAATAATCCTTCAACGGAAAAAACAAATCCCAAATGCATAAAAAAATAGAAACAGAACAGGATATGCGAGCTATAAAGGCACACGAAAACATTGGTAACAAATCTCCCCATATAGTCGCAGGCAAGAACAAGGAGCCAGCCAACCAACCAGCCAGCCACAAAATAAACAAAAAAAAAAACCGAAAAACTTTGGACATATCCTCGAACGAAAATAACAGGCAAAAGTAAAAGAAAGAAGAAAAAAAAAACATTCCAAATAGAAGTTTTGTGTCGAGGAATGTGGGCGACAACGACCAACGAGATAACGGGGGGTTCTTTTTTTTAAAGATTAATTTGTACAGTTGTCCTTAGTACGCCAAAGGATGAATTTTGTACCACATATGTATGTAGGCGGAAGGCAAAAGACCAACAACATTTTTCTTAAATTTTTCAATTGTTTTTCAAATGTCTGGATTAGTTTCAAAGTTTTGGAAACGGTTTTCGTTGTTTGCTGATTTCGTGTTTATTGAAGATGGCATCTGAAATGCGGATTTAAACAGTATTCAACGATAAGGAGATTAACTGCATGGATAAAATCAATAAGCTCTGAAAGCTTTTGAATTTGTTATTTGCCTAAGTAACGGGTGATTTTTTAAGAGGCTTAGAACTTTTTTTAAAAAAAAAACACAAAAAATTCGAAAAAATGAATGAAATATTTATTTGAATCGATAGTTTGAACCTTGCAATTTAATGTTTAAAGATAATTTCATGCAAATGTTGACCGCGGCTGCGTCTCAGGTAGCCCATCCGCTGAGTCCAATTTTGGCATACTCTTTCACACATATCGGCCGGTATCTCACGAATGAATGCATGGATGTTGGCTTCCAGTGCGTCAATCGAAGCGGGCTTGTCCCTATACACATTAGCCTTGGCATACCCCCACAAAAAATAATCTAATGGTGTCAAATCGCACGATCTAGGCGGCCAATTGACCGGCCCGAAACGTGAAATTAACTGTTCACCAAACTCGCCTCGCAATTGCGCCATTGTTTCGCGTGCTGTGTGGCATGTGGCACCGTCTTGTTGAAACCACATATCATGCAAGTCAAGAACTTCCATTTCGGGCAAAAAAAAGTTTGTTATCATCGCTCGGTAGCGTTCACCATTGACAGTAACGCTGCGATTCGCATCATCTTTGAAGAAATATGGCCCAATAATGCCGCCGGCCCATAAACCGCACCAAACAGTGGCTTTTTCGGGATGCATTGGTAGCTGTTGCAATGCTTCTGGCTGATCTTCACTCCAAATGCGGCAATTTTGCTTATTTACGTACCCATTCAACCAAAAATGAGCCTCATCGCTGAACACAATTTTTCGATAAAAAAGCGGATCCTCGGCCAGCTTTCCAAGAGCCCATTCACCAAAAATTCGGCGTTGTGGTAGATCGCCTGGCTTTAGTTCTTGCACCAGCTGTATCTTAAAAGGCTTTACGCCCAAATCCTTCCGCAAAATTTTCCACGTAGTTCTGTAACAAAGGCCTAACTGCTGGGAACGGCGCCGAATCGACATTTCGCGGTCTTCTGTCACACTAGCTGATACGGCCGCAATATTTTCTTCAATACGCACAGTACGTAAACGTGTTGGTGGTGGTTTAATGTCCAACAAAGTAAATTTGGTGCGAAATTTGGTCACAATCTTCCGAATAGACTGCTCAGAAGGTCGAGAATGCCGATCATAAAATGGAAGCAGCGCGCGATGAACATTTCGAACCGAGCACGAATTTTGATAGTAAAATTCAATAATTTGCAAGCGTTGTTCATTTGTAAGACGATCCATGGTTAAATTGCAAACCAAACTGAAGCTGTATGACAGTGACACAAGGTACTAAACACACGTCAGCTGTCAAAACCAGTGTTGCCAAAACCAAACCAGCTAAAAAATCACCCTTTAGTAGTGTTGACTGACTGATGAAATAGAAAATCTTTCCTTTTATAACTCACCAGAGAAAAATTTCCCTCGTCAATAAAAGAAAAAAAATATTTTTAACTAAAAAGTAAGCCAACCAAAGCCTTAATGCATTTAAAAAGTAAATTATTTCTACACACAAATTTATTGCACGTTGTTTTTGAGCGAAGCCAGATCTATAAAAAATTTATTTCGAATTTATTGTATTTAATTAAAGATTATTTTAAGTAAACAAAATATTATTAATTTATTTATCTTTATCGAAAAATATGAAAATATATTTAAAAAAAAAAAACAAAAAAACAGTATAAGAAAAAACCAACCAATCAAAATTGCATGTATCTTTGTTCTGTCCTTTGCATGTAGGGATTCGGTTTTGTAACATTCGCTAATAGTAGCGATGCGGAGAGAGCACGCGAACGTCTTCACGGCACTGTGGTTGAGGGACGCAAGATTGAGGTGTGCATGAACATTTTTTACTTAAATATTTACATAAAATATATAAATAGTATTTACATAATATAATATATAAATATTTATTTTTGTTTTGTTAGTATTTTTTTTTTTTTTTTTAATATTATTTTTCTGTTCACAAATAATGCAAAAACAAACAAAACAAATTTGTTTGAGAAAATTATATTCTTAATACATATACTTTGAAAATTTTTCTTGTTCTTTCGTTGAAAAGTGTTTGTATTCTTATTACTTCTTATATAGGTTTTACGTGAGGTTGAAAGTAGTTAGAAGTGAAAACAGTGAGCGATTTATGCTTCAACTAGCATGTTGCCATTTTAGCATTCTTTTTAAAGACTCGACTGTTCTGCTGATCGTAGGTTAAAATGTTTTATATAAATATGCGAACTTTCTGTTATTATTTATTTTTAAAGTTAAATTCATTAAGACTTATTATTTCTTATTTCGCTGCGTATAACAAATTATTTTCGTAGAAAAGTACGATTAATCTTGAAGTTGTTGAACTAAACGCTGACTGAACAAAAGCATTTGACGGAGTGCATCGCACCCTACTTTTGACTTCAATGCTAAAATGTTTATTACTTGACTAATAGTTTGACTCGTCGCGTTGTAGAAGTAACTTCGGGTCAGGCATTCCACAAGGCAGTCATTTTGGCCCGTTGCTGTGTATCTTATTATTTAGTTGAAATCTTTCAGTTCTGTAAAGTTTTGACTTTCGCGGATGATTTCAAATTATTTTCTCGGAGAAAATAATGCAACTGGACTGGACTAGTTTTCAGTTAACATCATCATAGTTAACTTCAATTGGTACATACATTTTGCATAGTTATTTTTTAAATGATCCTTGACTTCAACGGTTCGATGTAGAAAAAATCTTGGTTTCATATTTCACAATGAATTATGTTTCTTTTTGCATTAGGATTATGTCATTGCCAAGTATGACTTATTGTTGGGCTTTCTTCAAGGAAACAGTTAACACTTTCAAGATCTAAATAGCCTTAATATTATATACTCTTTGTATTTTGCTAATAAATAGAACAGCACCTCTTTTTTTAAATTAGTCAAGAGCAATGCATAGCCGAAATGTCAGCTTACCTACAGCTAAAGATCAACGGTCAGTTAGTTGGATGATTAAATAAGATTGCATACTGGAATGGCTCCTTTTGGATGTCCCCATAAAGCTTGAAATTCTGCTAAATATTTGAATGAAATTACAATTTTATCAACTGCTTAAAGGTGAGGCTTGTCTAAGTAACTTAGACGTGTTAAAGCTAACTTACGACAGATATTATATCGAGCCACTCGCATTGCAAGCAGAGTTGTTGACCTGCAGTGTCCACAATGGCTACAATTTAAAATTGGCATTTAGATCAAGTGGACTCTGTGCTGGATTGCTTACTTGTTAGTCAATTAAAACAGTCCCACACAATTTTTGAGGTTATCTCAAAGGCGTTAATAGCAAGTTATGCCTTAGTTATATTTCTATCTACATTCTCCCTGATGCACTGCTCTATTGCATGTATCTCAGCCTAAAATACAGATTTGCTTTTTACACAATCGCCTAAAGCATGTAACAAGCTCAGGAAAGCCAGCTGTAAATATTGAGTGTATGAACTCTGAGACATAGTTTCAGTGGAATTGAGAATGAAATGAAATAAAAAATGCTCTTTCGTTTATCATTACATAGTGCCTCTTGTGTAAGAAATTGTTTAGGGGTTGAATGTCACAAGTGTTTCGATTTACAAATCATAGTTGCTCCACTTTGAATTTTTAAAATTGTGGTGATTCCATTTTTTTGTTACCTTTGAAGATTCTGTTGAGTTGTATTTCCTTACTTCTTATTAAGATAGGGCTAAGGTATGCAGTGGACCTGAGACATTATATTTAAGCCTACCCAGTTTGCGAGGTCTTTGGTTACTTACCTACGACGAGGTATTGCTTTAATGCTTTGATTTTTCGGATTAGAGACGAATATTCTGCGGCGTTAATGTACAACTTAAGCGAAAGTAACGCGCAATGAGCTCTTTTTTACCAGGTTGTCGTTGAATCGCAAACACGATGAAAGCCATGCTTCTGATTCACAGAGCAGGGCAAGTTTTATATAGAGTAGTAGTAGTAGTAGTAGAAATTACCAAACTATATTCGGTCGAACAGTGAAATTTAAGGATTCGTTCCTCTGCCGTACAACACGAATGTGGAATGCTCTGCCTCACTCTGTTTTTCCTGACCATTACAACTTACAAACATTTAAAATCAATGTGCATCGGTTTCTCATCCTTTCTTCTAATCCCTAATTTCCTTCACGCCCGTGCTGTGTTACTATAACATTATAAGGGTGCTAACAATCCCTTTTGCACGTGCAAATTATAAAAAAAAAAAAAGAAACTGTCAATGTCAAAACTTTCAGAAAACCGTTTACAAATAATTACAACAAAATTACTAAAATTCCGAGTTAGTGACGGCAACATTAAGAGCGTTAATGCCAACTTATGGTCGTAATTATCGTCCCAATAGACAAGCTGGATTGCTTATACAACAAATTTTTGTCTAAAATCATCTTCAGTGATGAAGCACATTTTTGGGAAAACGGCTATGTCAACAAACAGAAAATGCATTATAGGTCAAGTGAAGGCCCTCATATCCTTGAAGAAACACAACTTCTTCATCTCCACTGTGGGAGTGGTTTTCTTGCCATTTGGCCCATTTTTTTGTTGATTAAGATGACCCCTTACGTTTCAGTCAATGGAGACTGCTTTTGAGACATCAGACGACATGTTTCTTTGGTTAAGACATTCACTATATGTGATTTCAACAAGCCACAGCAATCGACTTACTGATAGCTCAAATCAATGGACGCGTCCTGTCGATGCCTAGAAGGTGTCATTTAGCACCTCTTTATTTTATGGATCTACGTTAAATCATCCGTCTATGCCAACAAGCCGGCGTCGTTAGAGGAACTCAGTGTCACAATTGAACGAGAGATAGCCTATGTTTCCTTCGAAACATAGTAAGGCGCCTCAGTTAGAGTACACATGCAAGAGTTCTGGTCCGTTTAAAATTCTTTGTCTGTTATAACCATTTTTTTTGTTTGCTGATCTTCAATCAATTCTGCCTCATTGTGAGACATTAAATTGAACAGTTTCAATTTGTCTATGTAGCTTTAAAGAAACATATATAAAGGGTGTTTTTTTAGAGGTTGGTTTTTCGGATAGAGATAAAACTGACATTTTGTGGTCAAATCTGGCAACTCTAATCTCATTTATGTTCAGTTTGGTTTGCCATTTCGTCATCAACAGGTTGACAATTGAACAACGCTTGCAAATCGTGCAAATTTGTTTCGAAAATAATGGTTCACTTCCCGAAGTTTATCGCAAGCTCATTTTGGGTTGAATGGCTACGTCAACAAGCAAAATTGCCGCATTTGGAGTGAAGAGAATCCACATGAGACCTTTGAAACGCCATTACATCCACAAAAACTGACTGTTTGGTGTCCCATAGAACACACCAAACAATGACTGGGGGAGTCATTGGGCCATACTTCTTCCGAAATGATGCTGGAGAGTCAGTTACCGTTAATGGAGACCGGTATAGAGCCATGATAACCGACTATTTTGTTCCCGAATTGGATGGCATGAATGTGGGTGAGATGTGGTTCCAACAAGACGCCGCTACATGCCACACAGCTCACGTCACAATCGATTTATTGAAGGAAACATTCGATGAGCGAATAATTTCGCGGAATGGACCTGTCAAGTGGCCACCCAGATCGTGTGATTTGACACCATTTGATTATTTTCTATGAGGATATGTGAAGTCGCTCGCCTACGCCAACAAACCAGAAACGTTAGGGGACTTGGAAGCCAACATTCGTCGCGTTATTGCCGACATACAGCCCCAAATGCTTGAAAAAGTGGTTGAAAAAAATCATATCTAAACATTAATGGCATATTTATCCTTCCAATAAAGCCAAATTGATGGACATTAAAACGATTTTCTTGTGTTTTATTTCAATTCGAAGTGCTATACCTCTAAAAGAGCACCCTGTATATGTATTTATTTCGTAAATTTTATCAAAACAAAGTCTGTCTTATTTGCTCAACTAGAACTTCGCTTTCCATCTCGTCGAAAAGGCTAATTGTTCCTCATTAAAATTTGCCAACATTTGTTTTTTTTTTTTTCACAAAATTTTTCCTACTCATGCTGCAGATGCTACCTCATTTTTTCGAAATTATTTCTACCGGAATTATTCCATTATAAATGCTTCAATTGCAACACCTCAACCCATCACATTTTTCCACTTTCAATTGCAGGTTTTGAAGGAAAAAGGAAAACCTTTTAATTATCTCCAGACACAGACCCATTTTTTTTTACACTCACCTTTCCTTTTCATAATTGCATTCCATCTACTGAAACAAAAAAAAAGTTGAACCGGGCACATATTATTAAAAGGATCCAACTCTCACCTACCGTATACGTATTGCCTTTTCATGGAAAAATTATTATTATAACGTTGACAATTGTTGTCAGTCCGCCGCCGTGAAGATGATTTCACCCAGCAAACTCTTTTATGTGTTTTAATTGGAATTTTATTCAATTAAATATTTTTTTTTTTATTTTTCGAATTACAATTAACCACTCATATATAGGAGCACAATTGGTTAAAAGCATTAATTTGCATTGAAAGGACGAAAAAAACGTAATTTTATTCACGAAAAACCTTAATTTGTTTGCGTTGTTCGATTGTTTTTTTAATTATTTCTTTTGCTATTTTTTATCCTCTGCACCCGCTTTTGGAAAATTGCCATCGTGAAATACAGTTGTAGGGGTGATTTTTTCGTCACTTGTTTTCGCGCACACATTGAGCCAACGGTTTGGTTTGGTTTGGTTTGAGTGTCGCAGAGAATTGCATCCCTCAAAAATGCAAAATAACAAAATATAAAACGATTTCAGTTTTGAATGAATTTGAATTATAACGCGTAAACAAAAAAAAACTCCACACACGTGTGCAACTGCGGAGCAAATTCTTTTTGAACGTGTTTTTTTCGTTTTTTCCTTTTTTTGGAATTTATTACTTTTAATTGCTTGTGGCAAGGTATCTGATGGATTTTTTGGGTGGAATATTTCGTCTCTGATTTGGTGAATGCGAATTCGAATTTTAATTGAATTAGATTTTTGTGTGAATGTTTTTTATACATATCTCTATATATTTTCGGGATTTTTGTAAAATAAATAAATATTCATTATTATTATGTGTGAGTGTGGTTATAATTTTAAATGTGAAAAGTTTTATCTCGAATATGGATTCCATGAGGATGATGAGGCGACAACCTTCTGGGTTGGTTTTTTTGCAATGGAAAATCGAAAAAAGGATAATTGCAAAATTGGGTGTTAATAATTTGAGTTTTTGTTTTTGCTGCGCTTAAGTTTTGCGAGCATTGTTAGACCAAGATGTAAGATGTTCCAGAAACGGTATATGTCACTATTAAATCTTCTTTATTGCTGATCGTCCAGCACTAGACGACATATAGGAGAACTGGCAGGATAAGGCTTTTGTAGAGCACACATTTTATTTTTCGAGTTTAGAGATTATTTGTTTCGCCAAACCAAATGTAGCAACGGTTTCATGGGGCAATTCTTCGTCGGATTTTACACCGAGGTAGATGAACTCGAAGTAGCTGCTATTAACAGTGACATTTTTTCCAAGGCGGTAGACAGATATTTATTTCTTTGTTGTTTAGACTTGTCCTCATTTACTGCAAGACCATCTAACTTCGCCTGTTCTTCAATAGCCGTGAAAGCCTGTATCACCTGTCTGCTCAAGAACAAAGTTGAAGAGGACACATTATAGCTCATCTCCTTGCCGCAATGCGCTGCATGTTTGAAAGAGTTCAGATGAGCTGTTGCCAAAACTACACTTTCCAGCGTCACGCGACGCAGTTGGTTACACTTTGCCGGGATTCCGAATTTGGCCATCGCTATTAAGAGCTCCTGAACACGAATGCTATCACAAGTCGATGAAAAGATGAAGTCTCGACTTGAAATTTTTTGTTCTTTTCCATGATTTGTGCGCAGTTTTGGCCTGCGGTCGATCTGCCGGCCCGAAAGCCACACTTGTACGTGCCGATTAGAGTGTTACTACAGAACAGTTTAACACGTTAAAATTAAACAGGGATATGCCGCGATAGTTTTCGCAAGACCGTGGGTCAGCTTTCTTGTAGATGGGGCATTCTTTCCTTTTGAAGATTTCCTACGCCCTATCAAAACATCACCTTCATTTTGAAGAGCTGTCCTGGTAGACCATCAGAGCCGGCGCCCTTATTGTTCTTACAATTTTTTTATAGTTAAGCCGACCTCTTTTATACTGAGTGGCGAGACTGGTTTGTCATCTCTACACGATGCCAGTTTGCAGGTCCTGAAATGTGTCGATTCTCCCTTCAGTTTCCTTGACTGTTTCGAATAGCCTGCGTTCCGGTCTTAAAGCCAGTAGCTAGTTGCCTGACTTCCTTGTAAAACCGCCAGATGCTGTTTCGATTGCGAGACTCTTCAATTTCCTTGAGCTCCTGGACTTTATTCTTCCCCCTTCTCCTGGCTCTATACTCCTCCCTTGCTGTTATTGGTTTTTGATGCAGCGTTTTTTACGTTTTCATCTTTTATCACCTTTTTCCGGTATACATAATCATAACACGGTCTTTTGCTTTAGGGTTGGGTGGCTAGTAACCTAGGATGGTTTCGACTAAATTTTGGTGATGTCGCTATACTGGTACTGCAGCTGATGTCTGTGGTAGGTGGAGAATTTCTCACTCAGACGCTCTTTGCAGTCCCTGGCTACTCCAGGTGTGAAAAGGCGTCCAAAGTCGAATTTCTTCTTCTGTACAATATTTTTGGCCATCTGCTTTGCTAAGCAGCAGGATTCGCCGACCTTCACATCTTTGTACGTATTACTCGATGCCAATGCTACTGTTGCACATTACAACTCACTTTCGCTCGTTTCGTGAAGAGTATCTGCCTACTATCAGCAGTCTGACATTCGTATCTAACCTGGGGCCTGGAATATTTAGGCCTTTTGAACTAGAACCACACATATATACAGCACATTTGGATACATGTACCTTCCGAAGGATGACGTCGTGTTCAAATCCTCCACAGAAGCGCCCTAAGCCCTTTCACTTTTGACCACCACATCTGAACAACATTCATTTGGCTGTAGATGCCTTTCATTTATGCTAAAAATATAGAATCGAGCAGGCAATGGTTTCAGAAGGTAGGTTTGAGGGTCTGCATTTTTAAAATATAACCTTTCCAACACAACATTCCAAACAACCAACAAAGCTTAGGAAATCCCTGAAATGTCAGTTCTTCGAATCAACCCAAAACGAACATAAACTCTTCATACCGAAGTCAAAGCAGAAATGTTTAACCTAAGCCACCTAGGATGGATGTTGATCCCAACCAAACCGCAATGGCAGTTCATTCATTGTTTTTACCAATCTTTATTGCCGAACGCCGAACCCCCGAAATCGTTCAGTCAGAATTACTCTCTACAGGAACTCCATAAATGATGATCGCTCGTACAGCCAAAAAAAAACGCGAAAAAAATCTACATACACAACATGTATGTAGAAGTGCATTTACATTTCAAATAAGCCTCCCTTCCGCCCGCCCTCCCAAAACATGCACAATGTTATTTCATATCAGCAACTTTTATGGATATTACAAAATCATTCCGTGCACATGCAGCTTCCAATAACTGTAACCAGCCACTATACCAAGTACCGCCGCTGCTACTGCTACTGCCTCCGCGGGCCAAACAAAAGGGCCTGTGTGCAACACAGCAGCAATAAGTTGAGCTAAGTGCATTTTATGTGGAAGAGGGCTGAGAGAATTTAAGGATAAAATAGCTTATCTCTCAGATTTCATCGTGTTGCTCTTTTTTTTTTCTGATGATGATGGTGGATGGCGCCGAACTGCTGTATATTTTACCCCGGAAATGAATGAATACAATAGATTTTATGCCCCATTTTGTTCCATGGTTGTGGGTGGGTGCATTAGCTCACAAATGCTGAATACGTAGGACGGGAAATTTAATTGATTTTACTACCACCTTCACTTTTGTCGTTTTTTTTTATTTTAGTTCCTTAAACATTTGAGTTTTACTCATCATTTTTTCAAAGCGCATAAAAAGCTGTTAATGACTGGGTATTTAGTGTCGAATTCAAATTCAACGCGCATGAGAGATACTCAATTTTATGTGCCACAGAATTTTATGGTGAACTGACGGAGAGAAAAAAAGAAAATGGTTACGTATACGCCCCCGGTGTACTGCGTTTCGGAATTCTTCATCATCCGGCATCAAGATCAATTTTTGTTGGAAAATTACGTATTCGTAACGCATAGCTGTGTCCCCGGTTCGCGTGTGCTGACTTTATCGAATGTGACGCTGAAGGGGGAGAATGAGAGTTTTGATGTATACGCCCGACGTACACCATTAAATATGCAATTCTTAACATTGTCGCTGAAATGGAATACACGTTCGTTGTTTTCTTATCAGGTTCATGTTGATTGTCGAATGGCAAAGGTACTGCACTGGGTGTTCCGACGAGCGATGTAATGTGGCTGCCAGAAGGTATTAATCGCTCTCCACGACGACAACGACGACGACGACGACTACGACGAATGAAATGAAACGTTCGAAAAGGAAAAAGTTTTCATATCAAACTCTGATAAGTGATGTATGATTGAATCGAAGTCAACGTTCCTTTAAAACACCAAGGACTAAGAAGAATTTTGACAAAAAAAAAAACCCTTGCAAGGGGTTTTGCAGAATATTGAATCAATCTTGCAAAAGAAGGAGGATTCGGGGAATTTACTTTTCAAAGTTTCTTCGCTTCCGGGGGCTGTATATTTTTTAAAGTTTGCATATCAGGGGAATGGCCTTTGATTTAAGTTGGTGGAGGATTGGAAGTAAAATTGGGGGCATTTTAAATAACGTAAACATTGTGGGAGTGATTACTTTGCATACTTAGTCTGTCGATTGACTGGAAATTTTGGCAAAACGTTGCCATTGAATACACGCGGGTTTTTATAGTATTTTTGGTGTATCTGTTTGAAGTACACAGGACTTAAGGCCTCTCAACAGCACCTCAGCAATGTCGACTCTCCAACTAACACATCTACTATATCCAGTAATTTTCTATACAAAAACGTAGTCCATGTCCAGAATGTGCTATGTCTGACATCTTCGTAAGAAAGAGCCGCCCAACACCATCCCAAAGCAGAACAGTAAACAGGAACACTGGTTTCTCAATGTAATTAAATTTTCCCGTTATAAATCTCCTTTAAATTTTCTGTACCTTAGCTTGCTTAGGAATAGAGCAGAAAGCTGAGTAATAGCCTAAAATTCTCGGGGAAGTATTAGCTGAAAACTTTTTTAAAGCCTTTTTTGTAAAGACTTCTGCTGTCGAAGATTGCTACTAAGGTCCATTGTGCTACCATGTAGACACCTTACATTAATATACTAAGTTTTACCGTCTTTCGAAAAAGATGAGCAGAGCGTAGATGTTCGGCACTCACCACGCCAGCTGCAAAAATCCGCCATCTGATGCTAAAAAGGCCGGACAAATGCAAAGGAAGTGTCATCCTCCTCACCGCAAACAGGACAGGTGGTGGTGTCGCTTAAGCCCAACACATTTAAGTGTTTAGCAAAAGCTTGGTGGCCCGAAAGGACGCCTACAAGCAGCCTGCAGTCGATGCTCCTAAGAGATAGAAGAAAAGACGCAGACCTTTTGCAAATGTCCTTGCGCAGTAGTTTGATCTGTCCATATCCATTGCAGTTGCGCCACAAATCTTGTGTTCACCAGAAACCCAAACATCAATGAAAGACATGACTACAGATGCAGGCAGACCCAACACAGGTTTGGGTCCTGAGGAAACTTCTTCTGAAAGCCCATCAGAAATCTTATTTCCCTGGAAGCCTGTCCCCTGGGACCCAGGCAAGATTTACTGTGTTCAGCCTTCCGACCAAATTCAGAGAAAGCTTGAGTTCGAGCACTATTTTGGAAGAGGTAAGAGGGTTGAGCAGGGCTTTTAATGCTTGGCTGTCACTGAAAATGCAAATGCTTTTAGCCCTCCACCTGTTTTGTTTACAATATGGCGCATAGTCTTTGGATGGCAAAAACCGCCGCTTGGAAAAAAGACGCATGTTTACCCAGGGGGTAGTGAAGTTCCTGCTTGGACTATATAAGTTAGTATTTTTATCGAAGATTACTCCCAGATATTTGACCTTTAATCACGAGTTGGGACAGTCTAGTGATCTTCCTCTTCTCGTAAGAAGAACAACTGTGATTTCAAAAGGATTCACTGAATCTAGAGATCTCTGCGCCTGAGAACAGACAGCCGTTACGCTTGAACCGACAGAAAGAACGGCGATATAATCCGCATAAGCATGAGTGTAATTTCCAGGTGGATTGAAACCCCTAAGCAGAAAGTCGACCACCAGGCACCATAAAAGGGGAGACACAACACCACCTTTTAACAATCTGCCTCGGTTACTAGCGTCCTGTCCATATTAGCACTGCTTTAATCCACATCACCAAAGTTTCAACTATACCATGGTGCCTTGCACAGTTACACATGCTATCAAAGGTCACATTATCAAAAGCACCCTCAATATCGACGAGAATGCCCAACGCGTAGTCCTTCCGGTCAAGAGCACTTTGTATGGACATAGATTTTTTAAGGCATTTAGAAGGATGATTTTTTTAAAAGTCTCGTCAAATCTTGGGTCTTCAGCACACATTAACACCCCCATCCCAGATTCATTTCTTTCTACAAGGATTTAGACTGGGTAGTTAATATTCCAATTCTTAGGACCACTTTCCACATGGTGACCAAAAACCAATTGAAAAACATTACTTTAAAATGTATTTGCCCTGAGAACTCGTCATGGCTCTCATAGCCCTTTCGTTCCCTCTTAATATTGTACAAATGCATTTTAACTACTGACGCATGCAACCGACTATAAATTTGCCCACAAATAGCCATCATCTCTGACCTTTTGTCCTGCACGTGAGGGAAATATTAAAAAGAAAATATTTATATATGTGTGTATTAAATGCGAAGCTCACTTGATGCTTCTTCTCACATCTTGAACTCGAACGTTGGGGGGAGGGTCGCTCTACCTATTGTGTGGAACGTTCCATCTGCATTTCCTAAAGGATCTTCGCACCTTGTGCACTCGTTATTTACTGCATTTATATGTACCTACTGAACAATTTACGACATCCTTCCATTACCTGCAACTTTTATGAAAAGAATAAATATTCCACCATTCCGCGTGCATTCACGTACCCGTCGTCGTTTCATCTTAAGCCAAGGATTCTTTTTTAGTACTCATCCAATATTTTCTTTTTTTATCTCACTTATTGCCTGTGCTGTCGTAAATTTACATTGTGGACCACCAAGAACGATAGTGAGACAGAGATAGAAGGTTCTCTTCTCTCTCTTTTTCTCGCTCTCTGTGGTGATTATAATATGTTGTACCTACAAAACACAACACAGGAAGGACGAAAAGAAAAATTATTAAAGAGAACAATTTTTTAATTATATTGGAATTATCTGGTCCTGCTGCAGCTCTACCGCATACAACAATGCATACCTGTGGATATAGCTAGGAATAACTTTTCAACAGTTAAGGACTCTGGTAGGTAGCAGTTACTGAAGCAGCAAAAGCTGCTTATTGCCACAGATTGATATTTACTGCTAGCTTAAAGTTGGGTGGTGGTGGTTACTGGTTAGTCGACTTGATTCCCTCACAAAACGAAGGAAGATGAGGCTAACAACCTACTGGTAGATTATCAGCTTTCTCTTTAGTTTTCAGACATTATTTTTTCTTCTCTTTTGCATTTTACTTCCTCCTTCATCATCATTTGTTTCTTGGTAGACTTCAGACTAGAATCGTATTTGCCTAAGTGATAGCATGTACTTGCTTCATAATTTTAATTCACTTAAATACGTCGTCGTGTGTTTGGTTTTGTTTTGTTTTGACTTCTCTTTTGCGGTACAAAAAAAAAATTAAAATGAAAAAAAAAACGAGGTTAATGTCCTTGTTAAGCTTGTTGAGTATTTCGTTTTATTTTTGGTTTATTTTGTTTTGGTTTTTCTGAGGAGATTTTCCCTTGTTGAGGTTGTGCGAAGGTAGAAAGCAAGCTTATGAATTGAGGTGAAAATACTTTGAAGTGGTTTTCGCTTAGACAGAGAAGTCGAGCAAGAGGAACGAACAGTTTTGTTTTGATATTTTTGAGGACATAGCATCTTGGGTCTACCGATTTTGTGCATGAATTCGAATTTATTTCCCGTTGTGTGCATTATTTGACGAGAGTAAAGAATGAGGAATTTCATGAGTTTTTCATTTGTTTTTAGTGAATGTTATGAAAACGTTTGTACGTCATATGAGCTCTTCATTAAGGTGGATGCAGTAGCAGTTGTGATAATGTTTTGCTTTAAATTGTTCAACCACACAAGAATGAACATCAACAAATTGCTCCATCACATTCGAATGTGAAGATTTGTGTGCCTCTTCTAACTTTACTAGAGCAAAAATTATATGACTTTTATTATGTTTTTATAGTCTGTGCATATAGTTATCTGTATGGTATTGTTTTCAATCCAATTGTTACATTTTAATAAGAGAATTTAAAATAAAAAACTGCGCCTTAATGACAAATTATGTATTTTCACAATTTCATTGCATACAATTAGGATTGGCATATGCTTCGTCTGCAGTCAATACATTTGTTTCGTTGGTTTTCTTTATTCTGCAAGTTCACTGCACCATCATGAGTCCTTTTTGTTTCAAGCATATATACTTCCTTATTTTACGCAGCGGAAATAGATTATTTGTCTCGAGTGAGGTTAATTAGGGTGTGATTAACATTCTGCTTTGCCAAAGTACTTTTAGCTAGTCAATTATGTATTATCCACCTGTGGCGGAGGGGGGGGGCGTTTTGTGATACTTCAACTGGTAAAATCCTTCTAATTGTGGTTTGGTATAATTGCGTCGTACAGCTGTAAGTGAAAGTAATTAACCACCGCCTACGAAACATAACAATTACTTTTGTTTGGTGCAAAAGTTCAGGTTTACGTAGTTCTTGAAGGCCGTAAATACCATAAAATTTGGGTATAATGCGATAGAATTTTTATATCGCTTAAGAGCATAATGATGGACGTAATTGGTGATGCATTTTTGTTAAATAGACAAAGGTTGGGTTATGTAAGGAATACTTAAACTGTTTAACGAAATTTTAATCGGGGTACTAGAGAGTCCTAAGTTAAATTTGTCCTTGGGTTGTGGAGTTGTTTGAAAGCAGAGGAAGGTAACAATCGAGCCTCAAGTGCTCGCGAAATTTTTCAAGTAGAAGAAGAGCGAGGTTTATCATGCATCGAACCTAGAATCATTCACAAAACTTTGAGGGGGAAGTGTGGAGTGATGCAATCGCCTATGAATGGAAAAGCTAAGATGATTGCTGCAATCAGTCTCAGATTCTGCTAAACAAATTTTGGAAAAACTGGAAAAGAATTTTACGCTTAAAGTTCTCTCGAGTTCCTAAAGGGGGCAGTAGTGTGGAGCGACTAATGCAAACAAACCCAAACGATTTAACAGGTAGTGGCCAACGATTGCTCCCTGATAGCTGATATTTTTCTTTCCTTCATATAGAGAGTTCAAGTCGTCGCAAGATCCTCAGCATTGCTTTACCAGCTAATATTATTGAGGATTCCAGGACCTTAATTGCTGAAGATTACAATCGTAATCCCTCTGAAAACGAGCTATTAGTCAAAAAACAAAATATAAAAAAATTAACTAGTTCAATTATCTTCTATTTCCTATTGCCACGATAAATTGTGTTGATGTGTTTAGTAAGTTACAGCCCTAAGGTTATGTTAGGTTAGGTTAGGAAGGCTGTTTTGTACTAAGTGCAATTTTCAACCAAAAGCCATGCACGCCCATTGTGACTAACAAAATCACTTCTATCTGTTTATTTATCGTTTAATGTCTGCTGCCAAGTCGCCCAAATTTTCGAAGAACTCGTTCCCGTAGAGCTGGGCAGTGGCATAGGGAAATTTGTCCTATCATCCTAGACTTTCAGCCATGCTTCCATGGCAAGCATCCAGATTCGGCTTCTATCAAGCGAGGCTTTTAAAACTCTTTTGACGGATCTTTTGATGTCAATATTGGTCCACAGACTTCGGGTAAAGGCCAAAGCGCAAGTGTTGTTCCATTTTTCCCTAGCTAAATGTGTAGCCACACCATCTATGAAACCCTTAGCGGTCTTGAAAGGCGGAAACACCTGTCCGTCCGCTAGGAGTGCGTTCATCTACTTTTTCGCTCCCTTCCACTCTAACGTGTCCGGGAACCCAGCGGAGTACAAACGCATTTCGCGCTGGAGCCGATTGCCTTAAGTGCTACTTCACACACAGATTTTTATTTCCATCGCTGGTAGTTCCATCGATGAGATGGTCTGTGCGGCTTTCATAGCCCCATAAATTTCAGCTTGAAAGACGCTGACTTTGTCTTTGAACCATCCGTTTAGATGACCCTTAAGGCAAACAGTCATATACGTCCGCCTAAACTGAACGCAGCTATAGGCTGCTCCCGTTTCAAAAATGCCTTAGCACCTTCCTTTTAATATTTACTTTTCTATAGAAATGCAAGTAATATGCACTTCCGGATGTAGTTGCGTCTTCCTTCTTTTATGACTACGATTCCCAGTTTGGGGCTGTGTTCATTGCTAAGTAATTCAGTCTGGAGTTATACAACTTAAAATCCATAGAAATCCGTTAATGTTTCACCTAATTTGCAACCTAACTTAAGTTCTACCATTGGTAACTCGAAAACGCATAACTTTCCCACTCGTCCTCATCACCTTTGCGTCTATAAAAATAAGTCTGCATTGGAAAACCACTCTTTGGAGTTTTTTTTTCTGAATTATCGGAAAATCAATAATTCACAATAAGTTGATTGTTAAAAAAAGAAAAACATTTTGTTTTGTTTGTAAACCCAATAGCAACAGAAAAAAAACCGGTCCATAGTCTTCTTGTTTGTTTGTGTGTTTGGTAGAGTAAACGTAATTCCACAAAGTAATCAACCCATCATCTCTTGTTCTAGGCACTTGTTCGAAAAAAAAATAAAGTATAGTTGTTGTCGAATGCAGCGCATCTGTTTAAACTATTAATCCTTGGCTCGAAGCATGAATATAGTTAGATAAGTTTTTTTTACAACCAAGATGTTTCACTTTGGGCTTTGGGATTTTATCTACTTTTAATTCAAATTCATTTCAATGTTTGCATCGCTGTAAAATACTGAAACTGCCAACTCATAACCAACAAAACTTTTGCTTCAATAAAATCAAAAAAAAAAATTACACAATAATCTTTAAGCAATAATATTGCGTGCATATTCCTTCATGGTATTCTAGTGAATCGAAAACAAAATGGAATCATAAAAAAATATTTCAATTACATAGTTTTCTGGTGGATGTTCTTGAATTTATAAATAAATACGTATCACTCTCTCTCTCTCTCTGTGTTTATCAAATTGAATGCGCGCTAAATTATTAAGTACGTATTACCAAAACGCATTAAAACAAAAACAAAAAAACAACAAAGTATTACAAAATTAGGTTTGCTAACACGTGTTCTTGCATAAATTTTCTTTAAATGTAGAAAATTGTAAAATCGCATTATAGAGAATCTGTATGCTTTGTTTTGTGTGTGTAACAGTCTTAAAAATTTGAAGTAATTTATGTTGCACTATGAAATATTTTATATGTAATTTGTCGAATGTGCTTGTAAAAAATCCACAAACATACATTCAAATTGTCTGTGTGGTAAACACTTCTGGTACATGGTACATCTCATGCAAGCAAAATAGTATTTTATGTATTTATTTATTTTTATTTTATACTAACATTTTTGTTTAGAAAAAAAAAAACCAGATTAGGCAAATTAACTTTTTTAAGAGGACCAACATTTTTTAATTTATTTTTTCTTTTCTTATTCGTTTTATTTAGTATTGAGACGGAAAGTTTAATGTTATGTAAAATTTAATTAAAAAAAAATTAATCGACATAATTTTTTAAAAGGAGAGAGTATTGTGTGTTGAGACTCGGGGAGTTCAAGGTAAGATAATTCTTCATTTGCACGTTAAGTTCGAAAGGAACAAATTGTGTAGGAATAAATTGAGTAAATTAATGTATTTCGAATTTGTTTGTCGAGAGTTTAAATTAGCTTAGTAGTTTCGATTTGAACGTGGACCAAACGTGAATTACAAAATGTAGTTATAATTTAGCAGATATTCTATGCCAGCGATGAGTCTGACTGACTGTTCGAGATCCTTTCTGAATGGAAAAGTGATTCTGCGATCTGTTCACAACGATTTAACCTGCTGATGTTATCATTCAATCATCATAATCGTAGAATAGTTTACGTAAGCCGGAAAATAGTTTCTAAATCGCGCGCTCAACGCTTCGCAATATACAAATATTATGAAGACACTTTAGCGGCAGCTGAGGTGCTTTGCATTAGAAGTAGAGTAGCAAAGCATGATTGACTAGGAAGTCCGATGATGCATCAAGAAAGAAATACAACAGCTCAGACGAAGAGGGTCCTGCTGACAGTTTGTCAAACCTTCGAACCACACTAAGACTCGAACTTTCGAAGAGGTACAACTTAACGGATAAAGGTAGAAAAGACTGTGACTTAAAATTTTTAATAACAAATATTAGGCGTATACGGCCCATGTGGGAACGGGACCTCAAGCCTAGCTTCTCCAACCATTGTGTTGTCCGAAGATATATTTTTTGACTCAAATGGCAAGGACCAACAATTTAGTGCCGATTCCGAAAGGCAATTTAATTTTTTGTAGAAGCTCCTTATGACAGTCTTATTCTTGGATGTTTGCCAAACTTTCACAAGAGGTGGGATAGTCAATATCAACTTTTAGGTGGTCTGGGGTAGATTCGAACCTGGGACCCCTCGCAAATTACTAGTCTAGTCTATGCCACTGCGCCCACTAATTGAGAACAACAAGAGACAAATAAATTCTGTAAATTTCGGTTGACCAAATGTGGCACCAACCACCAGATTAGATTTATAAAACTTCAGACCAATACCTAAGAATTGAGAAAATTTGTTAGTCCCGTGTCTTAACATCTCATTGGCACTATTTATATTTTTCATTGACACATACATCGTCGCGAGCCTTTAGAAGCGCAGACGCAGAGTATGCGGACTGAGCAGGCCAGTCCTACTGACTAAAAAATCCTTCTAGTATTTTCTAAAGCTAAATCTACGTGGTGAGAGAGTACCTCAAACTGAAAGGATGAGCCTTACGTATAGCTTTAAATGTGTTGGACAGTGCCTTTCAGCACTCTGTGCAACAAACGTTACAATACTACTTTCTTTGGAAACACGTTAAAGACTGGAGATAAACTGACCAGAGAGCTTCTACAATTTCTTAGACTCTTGCCGGAGGAGTCTCAACAAAATTGGTTAATTTTTAGCCTGCAATTGATCTTAAAATTAACGCCGGGGTATTAACTGGAAAGAGCTTTATAAAAAACCTGAAACGAGATCATATTTGTAAATTTATTGATGTCCATGCAAGAACGCAGAGCTTCACTTAAACCATCAGCTTGGTCCACAGTGTTCAATTTAGATAACCACTTGTTTACTATAGCTCTGGAAGAATCTAGCTTTCTATTAGAAAGATCTAGATTTTTAAATGAATCGAAGAAGTTTCTTAGGTTCTACATTGCTCTACATTTCCGTTCATCAAAGAAGTAACTATCGAGGGTCGTCAGTCTGCTATTTTTAAAAGCTGGACAGTTTCATAGCACGTGAAGAATGGATTCTATTTCTTCAGATTCCCTGCTGGTTTTGAAACTCGCCCAGCTACTCTGCATGCAAATATTTAATCCGTTCAAAAAATTCGATCTCCTTATGTCCACCACTTGCCATAGCTCTTAGGCGTGGCTGTGGGTTCCGGGATTGATCAATCGCTGATTCATTATACTCATAGACGCACTGTCAACATTCCAAGTGTAGTTCTTATTGATGTAAGGGCTAGAGAAACTTGCAACTCCGGACACTTTCTCACAAGCTCAAGTACTTTCTTCTTACTCGGAATATCTGCATGCCCTAGGGTCACCTTATTTTCAGCTAATAAATGGTCTAAGTATTTCGTGCAGTGTCTCAGATATAGATCACAGTTGACTCCATTGCCTATATGGGCACTGGCCTGTCAGAGTATATGGCAAAGTTTTGGTCTGTGAAACATATTTTTACTTGCTCAGCTCCTTGGGTCAGGTGTTTCTGCTTGAAAGACGCTGCAGTCTTCAGGAGTGCTAAACGATTTCCCTAATCCCAGATTTTCACAGCAGATGCCCGCGCCAGTACCAATGTCCATCTTGAAAAAGTCTTCCTTTTGTCTGATAATATCATTCGCCCTGTCGTTTCTAAGCATTCGAAATTCATTGTTCAAACCATGCTAATACAATTCTTTGTTGGCACTGAAGCCCTAAAAAAAATCCATGAATCCTGCAACGAAACAAAATCACTTTCGAAATTACCTCAAACGGATTATTTATTTACCTTGCAAATCATGCAATGGCAATGCTTTTCTTTTTGAGTAAATGACATAAAATTCACGGGACCGCTGGCTTTTCACATTTATGAATTCGACTAGCCCATTGCTAAAAGGCTGAGCATTTTTACGATTTTCCTCTCCGTGACCCAATCAGATCGAAAAGAGTTTGTTCTTAATCCCCTCTGATCTTCGTTGGTTTCTAAATGAATGCTGCACACTTGTTCATACCTAACCTCAACTTCCCATAGTCAATATAATTCGAAATTAAATCCATAGATGGCGTTAAATATTCACGTCTTACAATAAATATTTAAACGTTAATTCGTTTCCAATTTTCTTCACACTGATTTTGCATAAAAAAGAAATATTATTGACTTTGTGTTTGAAATTAATATATATTCTCAACGAATACAACGAAAAAAGAAAAAACACACCAAATGTGTTCAATGCAATTGGACACGTAATCCGATTGCTAAAACATGCTAAACGTGTTCATTATGTAAGCAAACACGTTCGAAACGTTGATGATATTATCCCAAAGCTCTCCATTGTTATACAATTTGGTTGGGTCGTCAGTCTCCTTTCCAATTTGCCAACTATATTCAACATCTCTGATTTACATGAAACGCAAAACAACTTTTAAACTATTCCAATTCCTTGCAAAAATCACTTTTAAACTTTAAGCAATTTATATTCTAACCCTATCAGTGTCCTTTTTTTTTTTTTTTTCTTAACAAGGATCAACGAGAAAGAACCCTCCATTTACCATATATTTACCAACCATTTGAATATATTTTGTGTTTGGTTTTTTTTTTTTGCCCACTTAATCTCCCTCTCATGTTGGAAATAGGAAGGAGTTTCAACGACAAAAATTAGTCGTGCAAATCCTTTGCAATAAATTTAATTATATCATCGTAATATCTTAAGTGGCGCCCAATCTGTTCGTTTTAATGCCTCATTTACTCACACACCGTTTGTATGGTCATTTTTTAAGCACCACCCTTAAGCGATATCGTTTTGCCCTTGTTTTGGTAATTTTTTTTTTTGGTATCCTTTTTGGTTAAATTGTCACTGAAAAGTTGTACCGTCTCTAGTATCTGTATTTGAACTTTCTAATGGAGTCCCTTTCGCAGTGCAAACAATGAGATAGTAATTTGAAATGGTAAGGATCAGAACTCAACTCAATTAACACAGTGAAACTATAGTTATCTTTTCTTTTTCATGAACACTTGTTCTTTTTTGTTTGATAAACATACTACGTATGCTTTGTTAAATTAAGTTAGAAATAAAAGTGAATCATCCTAGGACTAGGACATAGGAAAGTTGTTGGAATTTTTTTCTTTTTTGATTGAGTTCGATGAGAGAGAGAGAGTTGCGAACAAAAATCAATTAAACTCACCTAAGAGATACGCGATTGTTTAATGCTCCTGCTTGTTACCTCCTTGTGTCTGTGTGTGTATGGGAACAGTGTACTCGTTTATTAAAATTGAGGTCAATTTAATTTCAAATAGCCAGTTTGCAGTGTGGGCGGATGGAGGAAATCGAATTGTGGTTAGTCGTGTTGCTCGTTATTATTAGAAAGAGCCCCGATGGAGAAAATAATGGAATTCATATTTAATAATTGTGGAGGTGCATTGTTTGAATATAAAATGTAGTTAGAGTAGGTCCTTCGAGGTTGCAGAGAATTTTTTATTTATGGCTTTTCTATAAATTTATTTATTTTTAGTTCGTAATTTGCTATAGCCTGGGAGTTGTGCGATATTTTGCACTTTAATCGCGCACCTATTATGTGCGCTTATGTATGAGTTCATGTTGTAGGAGCAAAAGCATTCAAATATTTATATCAAGCAATTTAGTTGCGCTCAGATTTGATTTGGCACACCGCAGTCCCATTCGCAGTTTTGTGGCTCGATAAAAATATCCTAAACGCACATACCACACCATATGTGCGGTAATATGCGTTAAGGTTCATGTTGAGCATCACTGTGACTTTAGAAGACTTTTTCCTGCTCTTCATGTGACAACAGATTCAGGTCTCGAAGAAACCGTAGGAAACATCAGTTGTAGATTAATTTTTGATATCTTGAGGCGCTGCAAATCCTCTATTGTCTTCTTAAGGCAATTGGCGGGCATTCACATGAGATCCGCGGTTTATTTATCTTCACAGCACAGCCCGCGCATGTTTGTCGACCTTTTGCCAATTTTGTTAAGTTGGTAGTTGAAAGAGTAGTGTCCAGTAGGGATCACTGAAGTGATCTTTTTTCGAGATAAAGAGGTTCAGTTTTAGAGCCGCACATTGAATTTCCAGGAACAAAGCACTGCGCTTTACCAATTGGTAAGCCACATAAGGGTTCTGGGGCTTTACAAAAAAAGGAGGAACAGTCTTTGCGTACTTGCTTATCAGTCATTTTGTCAGTAAAGTGTTATGAGCAGCTAGTCGATTGAGAATGCTTAGACAAATCCACATAAGTTTGTAGTCAAGACATTTGAGTGCTGCTTGACTGTCTAAAAACATAGTTTTATGTTTGGTCTTCTGAGATTTTGCCTCAAGCATTCCCTAGCACAGAGATTTACATATATGAAAATCCGATTAAAATATGGTATGGTAGCGGGGTCTGCTATCACCCCAACTCAAGTTAAAACAATTTAAATTGAAAACTTCAGAATTTGAGGTTAGACTATTCTAAATGATGAATTTTTAGAAATATTAGATACTAATACCAGTGAATAAGTTTTGTAGCGCAGAAAATGTCAATAATTCCATGAATCCATTAATAACCCTACAAAAAGTAGCATGGCTCTAAACTAACAAAAAAAAAAAACAAAGAAGTTTTTTGTCTTCTCATATAAAATGAATTTTTTTCAAAACCATTGCTTCCTACAGAGGATTTTTTTATTTAAAATTTATAAAAAAATTGTCGGAGATAGAATTGTAATTAAGAAATATTTCGGCCCCCTCAAGTACCCATTCTAGAGCCATGCCTATACGTATACCTTTTTTGAGTGCGAGGCAGCTAGCCCTGGATCACTCGTTTTCCACACAGACCGTCTCGAAATTTTAGTTTTTTAGTTGGCTTCAGATGGCATGGAATCAGTAACTTGACTTGAAGTGACTCTTTCAGATTGCCCTCTTTAATGCATAAACCATTTGAAGGTGTTAAAGTCAAAGCACTTGGGCAGAAACGCATGGCCATTACTTGTATTCTCTGAAGTGCTTTATAGTTTAGGTTTTGATTAGCCTTTTTCCACCACTCTAAAGAAGAATAGGTGATAATTGGCATGCAGCCCTGTTCTGCTTCCCATCGGGGGTATTTATTTTCAGATAATCTCCAATCACAATTTTTCTATCCGCAGAGGGGAATCTGTTTCACGTCGAAAATGTCAGTAATACTGTGCTCTTGTGTAATACAGCGTTAACGCATTCAACCGCGGATAGCAGAATGAATGTTTTAATTTCATTTCACGCGAGTAGCAAAATCGGGCTGGTAACTATAGAAGTAAGGTCCAGTATATGATTTTTGAGCTGAAACCCCACTTTCCACCAATAAATTTGGAGCAGTCCCATGGAGTGCAGTGGCTTAGTGGTTAAGTGCGTTGTACTATGAAGCGAGGTGTCCCAGGAATTAATCTGCCCGCTACCACATAAGGCTTTTATTCGCTGCCCCACCTCATGCGATAGTCTGACAAACATCGCAAAGTAAGAACTGCAGTGAGGAGCTTCCCAAAAAGTATTGCTAATATCGGCATAAAACCGTAGCTCCGTTCTATTCGTCACACTTCGCACACACTATGGTTGGAGAAGCTTGCTTTAGTTCCTGTATGGGCTTAAACGGCCTTATATTTATTTTTATTGAAGTTGCCTTCTTTAAAGTCTTATCTACGTAAGTTTTCCATGTGAGTTTGTGATCCAGTGTTATCCCTAGGTACATAACTTCTGTTAAGTATGGATGGACTGTGTGCGTCGCTTAACGTATAGAATGAATTTTTACTTTTCTTCCTCTTGGAAGAGGTATTATTGAAAATTTTGAAAGGTTAATATTGAGTCCTTCATTTTGCCACCAGTTCCTTACTCCATAAAAGTCATTTTGATAGGACTTACCTTTGATTAGGATTACTAGGACATACTAGGACGCATGCATACTCTTGAGTGATGCTTTAATTTTGGAAGATGTCACTCCTTGCTTGCCAGATATGGGTCTGCTGCTTAACATTGAACATATCCACTTATGGTAAGGCTGTCTATTCCTTTGGCAGAAGCGGCCTTCTCCATTGATTAAAATAGTTAGAAGGCCATTCATCATTTAAAATACTTCAAAACTCAGCAAATGCGTTGTAATTCTTTAAATCACTATAATTGGCACATTCAAAACTAACAAAATATATACTTATGCCTTAGGTTTCGGTTTTGCTCAAACAAGTGGGTGCGTTTTGTCATCTCTGACCAGCGTTGCCACAAAGATACAATTGTATCAATTTGGATACATTTTTGCTTTCGTGCAAACATTTGATACATATGTAGATACTTTTTTTTCGTTTTTTCTTCGATTTGATACGTTTTTAAATGTTCACCAAAATCTGCAAATTGTATCTTTTGCCATATATTTTTAATTTTTTCAAAATTTGGCAGTATCAATTGTATTGTACCTGTACGATCTGACTGAAGTTGCTCTGTATGTTTCTATTAACAAGTTGTCATAGATTGGTGGTGGTTTGGGTTTTGATTTCATTTACAATTTTAAGAATAAGTTGGTATGTTACTATAATTTTTAAAATTTTAAAACGGAACATTAAATATTAGTCATTTGGTGGATTTGCCATATCCATAACTTGACCGGATAATATCCGGTTCCTCCAACCGCCAAAGAAACTGATGATTCTTACGAAATTACATTTAAAACAACAGAGGGAACAGGGGCTGGTATCTTCTCAAAAGATCCAGAACAAAGAATGTCTATAAGACACTAGAAAGGTTCCTCGAGGCGGGTGAGGAAATGCAGATGAGATCGATATCCGGAAGAGATTGCTATCTACATCGACAGGCCTGGCTGTCTTAAGGCAATGAAATCAACAAACATTAGTTCTGATATAGTCAGGAAATGCAATCAGAACCGAGTAGACTGTGCTGGATGCCAGGACACTGCGGTATTGAAGGCAATGAGCAGGCAGATGAGCTTGCAACAATAGGGAGGCTACTCATTATTAGTGAGGTTATTGCCATAAAACCTTTCCTCTGCATAGTCAGGGATTTTATTGACGAAATAACCCTAGGGGTCAAGACTTGACTCGGACTGTCAGATACCGACATCTGCAGATTCTGTGGTGATCTGCAGGGTGTTAAGGATTTACCGCACATATTGTGTGAGTGCGAGGCAATTTCACGTGGTCGTAGAAAATTCTTTGGGAGACACTTCTTCGAATTTTTGGAGGAAATAGACGGTAGAAGCTTTAAATGCCTTCAGAGAGAAAGTGTTTTGGTTTTTTGTCTACCGTTTAAGTACAAATTTAACTGGTTCCTCAGGAATCGCAATAGGTCCGCTTCCGTGCCTAGTGTTGTGTGTGATGACTCTTACATCACAACCCTGTGAAGCGTTAGTGCGTTATTATGTTTCAAAACAAATAATTGGTTTAAAATGATGGTTCCAAGAACCCTTTTGTATTCACTGCAAGAAACTCTAGTAAACCTTATTATCCATCTTAAGTGCCATGAGACCTCAGCAAAACATACAAAAAGCTACAAACTCAAAATAGTCAACTAAAAAATTAAAAAAAATTGATTTATCTGTTTTGATACAGTTGATACATTTAACAATTTGAAATAAAGATACATTTGATACATTTTGCAAAAGAAAAAGATACATTTTTCAAAAAGTCAGCGGCAACGCTGTCTTTGACAGTCTGGTTGTTATCAGAACTTGAGCTACGTGACAAATGCTAAATCCTATTTCCTCGCACACATCAGTACCGTTAAGCTTATAGTTAGTCACATACTTTGTTAAAAAAAATTTCAATTTGAATATGTCCCAGACTAATCGGTCTTCAGTCTGACTTTAGTCAGTAGCTTTCATTGCTAAACCCTACACTTCCAAATTGCATTACCTACAAAAACTACAAAAAAAAAAACACAACTCTTAACATAAATCCCCCTAACTTAAATGTTTCACTACGGCTAAGTCCTTCTCAAAATATATCCTTTCACATGCGCTATTGAAATCCTCATTGCAATGCAGCTCTCGTCAAATGCATAAGAAAGATGAATTTCAGACGAAACTGTCTTTCTCTGACCTTAGCACCAAAAAATAGAAATAAAATAAAACTAAACAACTCGTAACAAGTTCTCTAACATGTGCTAAAAGCCATTCTGCACACACATATCCACATGCGGCCGAAACTTTGAAAACATCCCGGAAACACTTCAACGAGAAAACTCACATAGCGTAAAATGTTGCCTTTCTGCCTGTATTCGGAAACATGTTGTAGCTACTCCATTTCAGTTATTTCTTTCTTTCATTCTTTCGTTCTTCCCATTTGTGCATCTTTTTCGTATCGCAAATGTATTCCATTTCTCATTTCATTATAAATTTCACTCTCACTACTGCTGTCCCTTTGGATTTCGTTCGTGTAGGACAACCTTGTTTCCAACTGCTGCATGTATGTGTGAATCCTTTAAATGGGAACGGCTTATATAGAAATGTAGGAAGCGCAAAAACTAATTAAAAATAAAACATTCATTTCCAAGAGTTGTTAGAGAGTGAAACTCTGCTGAAGGGAAAAATGGATACGAGAACCTTTCATGTATCTTTGAGTAGAACTTTTACTTTGGGATTAGTGTCAGGGAAACAATATTCTCATTGTGAACATCTTCCTCCATACATACATACCTACATCTAACTGTTTGGAAAACATCAACATTGTTTTACAAGACTGTTATCTCGTTTAAATGAGAAACGGATTATCGTGTCATCGAAGGTGCTGTGTCTATTCGATAAATAGTCTCTGCAAACTTAGGGTGAGGCCAGAAAATCTCGTTACGCCACAAGATACGGGTATTAGTATTGGTCTCACAGCCCCAATAACGAACGACAAAATTCGAATTACACGACTTGGTAGAACTTTTCAAATTAAGTAGAAAAGTGTGAAAGAAATGGATTTACACATTTTCGCTTCCCCATATACCTAATCCACTCTGGAGATGTGTTTTTAATCTCAATGGGTAGGTAGGTGAAATTTGTAGAACTTTTAAAAACCTACTAAACACAATTGATTTGTTTTTTTTTTGTCCACCCACACGCATCACATCCAAACAACAACAATAGCAGTTGAGGAATAAATTTTAGATTTAAATTCGCATCACTTGAATTTGAATGAATCCAAATGTTCTTGGACATAGAGCAATCTAAGTCATTTATTTTATGTTGAGCCGCGTATAAAATGCAAAGTTTTATAAGCTCATCCAGTTGAGTTGTAGGTAGTAGATTTGTTTGAATGTTCAAAATCATTTTCTAGCACTATTTGGAGTATATCGTTGCGCGATTAATGAATTTTAATTAAATAAATAACAGACACAGCGAATGGATACGCATACATTTATAATTGGGGCTTTATTGCTTTTTAATTAATCCGATTAAGGTCATTTAAAATTCAGATGTTTCAGAATTATTTACAATTACCTAAATGCTGCAAACGGCGGCACGAAGAAATGTTGAGCTTTCAAACCGAATTATTTCCGATTTGCTTATAAATTAAGTAATAATTTATTCGTCATGGACAAGAGGTGTTACATCCTCATGTATATGCACGTTTAATGGCAGTCATGGATGGTCAGCCACATCGTTAATTACGTACGTCTAGTTGGGTTACTCTTCGGATGCAAACTGTAAAGTCGAAAAGTAATGTAAATCAAATGGGTGCGGTACAGTACACGCCGAATAGACGAAGGGTATCTATTTAGGGTTAAAAAAAGCACTGCTTATGATGTGATGATGGATTTCTGACAACATAGACCAATAACGGTGGTGAAGTTACACACTATTGTGAACCTTTTAGGATCTCTGGGAAAACCGAACGAAGGCAAACTTACCTGAAACGTTTCTTCGGAAGCATTTTATTCTCCATCAAAACTAACTTACTGGTTGAGAAGGCTTTTTTTTTAAATAAAAGAAAATCCAATTCCTAGAGAACTCTGACTCGGCAATGGTCCTTTTTTACTACGACAAAGGAATCCTCTTTTTTGGTTTCGTTGTTGAACTAACTAGACGTTGTTTCTCCTTTCTCTCGCAACGTTCATTATTGTTACCCGTTGGGGATTGAACCTATACCTCCTGGTCTTCTGAGAGTCTCAGTCTTTTGACGTGCTTAAGTTTATTTTGTATGTGTTCAAGATGATTGGCATTTTGGGCATATCATGTAATACGCAATGCCACAGTTGTAAAACGGAACTAAAAAAAGCAACTCTCATTCACTACGTAAGCACCTGTCCGGCACTAGCTGGGATTAAACAGCGGGCTATGAACAATCCCTCTTTGAATCTTGGATTTGCCCTCCAAACTGCCACACCTATTTGCCCCCACAACATAAGCTTGAGTATTCCATATGCCCTCCTATGTTTGTTCTTCTTTATGCAGCTGTTCTTATGACATTTTACCAGAATCTTACCTTTGACTTAGCACAAGGGTGGTTTCATGTCCACTCCCGAGTTTCTTAGGTGCATTTCTCTGCATTTTATTTTCATCTCATCTGCGAGCTTACTACTAGTATTCAAACTAGTTCGGATCTGATGACTCATAGGCCCAGTTCTTTGAAAGCGACCTTCCTATCAGTGAATATGGCGATAGTTCTGTCGGATAAAGACCTCGGATATAGCCTCTAATTGGAAGGCTTGAACAAAATAAACTGCGATTCTCGTGCTATCAATTAATAGTTTCTTAAGCCATTTAGAACAGCGAAAGCTATTTTCAGCCTGAAAAGGGTCGCATAACTTATCAAAAGGATTGCATACTTAGAGTTCTGTCGATTAGATACAAAGTAGTTGGTGACACGATCTGATAGAACGCGGTTGACAAATCTTTGAAAAATAACACGTTTCAATAGAGCTTCTTTTTTTTTACACTATCAGATCTGTGTCGTCGAGTGCTTATTACAAGCAGCTGTCACGAGCAGAAATTTTGCCGGCACAAAATATTGATAACACAAACACAACTAAGACACAAGAGCATGATTACATATATTCAGGTGGATTGTAAGATATTTTCAGTTAATATTTACTGACATTGCAAATCAATCACGGGATTAATTCAGTTATAGATTGTACTCATGCGAGTAATAGGCTCATTCCTGCCATAATTCTTCCAACGTAAGTTGTGAGCACCTCCACGGAAGTTGAATGCAATAGAAGACAACAGATCAGATGACCAGCTTTAAGTTGCTGTAAGTAAACTATATCTCTATTCAGCCTACATTGAGAGAGGGTAACATTTGAAGAAGTTTGATACGTTGACTGGTGGGGGGGGAGGTCCCATGGAAGACTTCTTAGGGCAAACCGAATAAAATTACGTTGGATAGCTTCAATTCGAATTGAATGAATATTGTAGTAAGGAGTCCAAACTTGTGAAGCATACTCTAGATGCGGACAGACGAAGTAATTATACAAAGACTGAGTAACCATAAAAAAATCCAATAGGATTTAGTTTGGGTTCAAAGAAAACTCCGAGATCTTTAAAACTATCAACATGGCAAAGCATATGATCGGATAAAGAATAATGCAATATGGAGCGAATACGTTTTCGTATGTCATATATCATATGTTGAGATTCAGATGGGTTCAAAATTAACCCATGTTAATGTCCGCTTGGAGAAGATTTCTGTCACCCTGATTGTTGACCGATTTATAAATTTGCATATCCTCAGCGTACATTAAAATATTGCTTGTTTTTATACATGCTTTAACATCATTTTAAGCAATTTTGAACAAAATAGGGCCTAAGTGACTGCCCTGAGGAACTCCAGACTTAGCAGAAAAAGATTCAGAAAACGAACCTCTAAATTTGACACGATAATCCCTACCCATAAAGTATGAATTAATCCATTTTATAAAACCATGTGGGGAGGCATACGCCTAAAACCATGGCCTAAATCCTTAGAGCTGTCAGTGTTTATCAAATCGACTTCATTATTATTTTCTAAAGAACTAGTACATGCACGGAACAAACATAACAAATTAGTAACAGTGGACCTGTTTCTTACAAATCCATTTTGTTCGTTACAAATGACACTACGACATAGAGATCCTTTTGTTGTCAACTTAATTAACTATTTATGTTGGATTTTCCACAAGACCCAAAGGAAAACCTTCGCTCAACTGTATGTCATTAGGATACATGTCAACCAGAGCAAAGATCAAAATTAGTGACAATATCTAAAACCCCTATTTTTGTATAATTTTCTCATCTGTCCACCAGATCTGCCTACACCCATGAAGTGTTCATCAAATACCTTTTTGATCCTTTCCTACCCATTAATGCACAGGTATTGCCGATAGTGACATATGACCAGTTCAAATGTGGTTACTCGATTACTTACCACTTCAAGGTAACACTTGCAGGTGGAAAGCAATAATTTTGACAGCAAAACACTTGACTGGATTACCCACAATGTGTTTCCGATCAGATTATTCATAGGTGAATTGTACCAAACTCTGTGTGCTAAGTCATCTTAATTTTGCCCAATTCTATCCTTTGTTGGTACAGAAATGTTCCTTCAATTGAAACGGTCACCCCCTAATCTTATTTCTACACTCATAACCTTTCACATTATTTACAGTGTGTTTCCAAGGCGAATATATTTATACATTTCCTTTCACCAATATTACCCGAAATACATTTATCAAAGTTCATATATATCGATTTCAATGAATTGCTTTTTCTACCATAAACTGCAACCAACAGTACATACATTTATTAATTCATAACAATGATATGGATTTTCGTTACACTTTCCAAAGCAATCTCTCTATAGAATATCATGTGGTTTCTCCACTCACTCCAGTGTATAATTAAATAACTTGAGAAATTTCCTATTGAATTTCTAATTCTAAATATTTGATAAACTAATGGCCAAAAATGTTGAGAGTTCAAAAACAAGCATCTCTCTGCTCGTAACATTTGTTGGAAAGCGTCCAACAAAACTTCGCCCAGAACAATCTTCTATGGAGAAAGATATAGAAGAAGAGGCCAGAACAAAAAAAAAACAACCGCATTCTACATCGTTTGTTATTAAAATAATCACCATTAGATATTCGAGTAGGCTTCCTCTACTGCAGCATTATATTTCTCTCTGTTGCTTAGTTTTGCAAAATTCAATATCACCCTCACGTAATTGCCATTTCCAAACCTCACCTGCAAAATAAAAAACTCTTCATTATGATCGTAGTCGGAAGGAAGGAAGTAAGCGAAGGGAGGATGCTAGAGCGAGAGAACAATGGATTCTAGGTTCTAGGTTTACAAATACTTTATAGGTAATCACCCGTATGGTTATGGTCGACAAAATTTAACCACACAAACGACTATTGTTTCCAATGTGACTCCGTGTATCGAGTATCTGTACTCTCCAATATTTAGTAGTTTTTTTTTCAATATTCGATTTTTTTTTTTTAAATAAATTCTACAATTCTCAAGCCCCCGATTGTATAACGCACATTTGTATGTACATT
This sequence comes from Ferdinandea cuprea, assembly GCA_963576555.1. Taxonomy (NCBI): domain Eukaryota; kingdom Metazoa; phylum Arthropoda; class Insecta; order Diptera; family Syrphidae; genus Ferdinandea; species Ferdinandea cuprea. The sequence continues at coordinate 9,074,538 of OY754960.1, forward strand.
TTCGGTGTTGAATACATTTTGCGAAAATTAGATAAATCTAGATATTTGTCATTCTAGTGTGGTCTGGTCGACTATAGATCCGATATCAGGCATAACGTACATAACACTGGGTTGGGCGGCGCACACATCTGTGGAGAGATTTGTAAATGTTCGATTGGGTATTTGTGGCAACATTGAAGGGATATTTTTCGAAAATCCTGCCCCTCTATGCTTTGCGTAATTTATTTAGCCCAGAGGCACGATTTGTGTTGTGATATTTTTTTTTTTTGGTTTTTGTTTTTTATTCACCAAAGCTGGTAGGTTTTTGAGATGAGATTTTATCGTGCGTGTTCTATCTGTGTGTGTTTGTTGTGTATGTGCGGAGAAATTGATGGATCCATAAATTAAATGAGAAAATCTAGCTAAACCGAGTGGAATTACATTGCTCGCCACACATTTTGCAAATAGAAGAGATTTGACGATATGGTAATTGAAATAAATGACAACATGACATTTTACATGTTTATTTGTGGTTTTATGAATAGGAAATGCAACTGGCGATACAGAGAATAGAGTTGTAGTGAAATGTGTGTGTAGTTGGTAAGTGGGATGTTTTGGAATGTAAAATGAAAATGTTGTGGGGTCAAATATTTAATGGATGAAGTGTTTCTAATTCTAAGGAATCAGTTTTGCTTGCACAACAAAGGCAAATCGAACTTGGAAAGATTATCGAAGTGAACCCAGTTAAAAGGAATTTAGTGTTGAAATGAACTGGTTATGTAGTAACATGAAAATTTTTCTGCTTAAGATCCTAAAATACAGGGTGCTTTTTTTTTAGAGGTATAGAACTTCGAATTGAAATGAAACACAAGAAAATCGTTTTAATTTGGGGCTGTATGTCGGCAATAACGCCACGAATGTTGGCTTTCAAGTCCCCTAACGTTTCTGGTTTGTTGGCGTAGGCGAGCGACTTCACATATCCCCAAAGAAAATAATCCAATGGTTTTGACTTGGTGGCCAATTGACAGGTCCATTCCGCGAAATTATGCGCTCATCGAATGTTTCCTTCAATAAATCGATTGTGACGTGCGCTGTGTGGCATGTAGCGCCGTCTTGTTGGAACCATATCTCATCCACATTCGAGAACAAAATAGTCGGTTATCATGGCTCTATACCGGTCTCCATTAACGGTAACTGACTCTTCAGCATCATTTCGGAAGAAGCCCATAGAGCGCACCAAACATTCAGTTTTTGTGGATATATTGGCGTTTCAAGGGTCTCATGTGGATTCTATTCACTCCAAATGATCACTGAACAAAATTTTGCGAAGAAAATCAGCATCGCTATCAATCTCATTTTCGCCCATACACCAAAATCACGACGCATGGCATGGTCTCGCGACTTCAATTCTTGCACAAGCTGGATCTTGTAAGGTCGTAAGAAGAGATCTTTGCGCAAAGTCTTCCATAAAGTTGATGGACTAAGCTCCAATTGCTGTGCACGGTGGCGAATCGATGCGCACTGTTCGACGTCGCTGCGGATACGTATTATCACATAGAGTAAACGTAGTGCGAAAACGAACCATGGTTAACAGAATTAATAGCTCTGATGGATGATTATGTCGACCATTAAATGAGCGGAGCTTGCGGTAAGCTTCACGAACTGAACCATTATTTTCGAAATAGATTTGCAAGCGTTGTTCATTTGTCAACCTGTTCATGATGAAATGGCAAACTAAACTAAACATAAATGACATTAGAGTTGTCAGATTTGACCACAAAAATGTCAGTCTTATATCTATTCGAAAAACCAACCTCTAAAAAAAACACCCTTTATGTAGGCTCGTGCTTATCAACTTAAATTGTTCAACATGCAGAGAGAGAAATGTGTCTTTTTTTCGATGAACGGTTCAGTGAAACTGAAAGGTCAGAAATTTTCCTATTTGGTCATTTCCCTTGCACATTCCTTCCTGTATATTTTAACTAATCTCTCGATAAACACGATTTAGTGTCATTCAGCAAAAGCTGTGCAATAAACTAAACAGCAGTATTCGGCAATTAATGTGGACCTCATTTACTTAAACAGCATCAGGTAGTCGAACTTTAACGGTTTTTTGTAAGGAGTTGTCGTTTTGGTGACACTGTCGCTTCATCAATCGGAAGTTTTTATCCAAATTTGGGTCTCTAGCTCACCAAATCGGAGAACCAAACAGGCGCAATGATATTTGGAAAGAAAATGGTAAATGTTTATTGGATTGGATGTAGACTAGCTTTAGGTTGCAAGCCTAGATCTTAGCCAAAAAATACTCAGGGGAGGATTGTTAGAAATCAGTTTGAACCATTACGTATAAGACAAGCTATGCATCCTCTTTTACATTATTCTAAAATTCCTAGTCCAAAGACGTGATTTTTCTGTACAGAGGGTTTGTAAAATTCACATAAAATTATTTCCGGAGTCAAAAAGAACCAAATTAGTCGCGAACTACGAATACAATTTAGTTCCATATTTTTTATTCAATTACAATTTTTTTTCTTGCGAATTTGTGTATAAAAGATTATTTATTTGTCTAGTAAATTATTGTTATGCATTTTTCCGTAAATGTAGTGATTTTTGAGGTTCGCTTCTTTTCAAATTTATTTGAAGTCCTACATCTTATACAGCTTGGCATATGCAGTCAAACCTGCCCCACCTCTTTTTAAAATCAGGAAAATAGTCAGAAGAAAGAGCTGTCGTGAGAAGTTTTTCAAATTTTTCGGTTAAAGCATAAACTTTTGGGTGCAGCGAAATAAATCCACGGAAATTTACTCCACATATAGTAGGAAATAAGTCCACTTTTTTCATGTGAACTTATTGCCCACTCGAAGTAAGAATTAATTTAACACGAAGTTTAGTGGAGTTGTTTCCCGCATTATATTTGGAAAAATACTCGTCAAATCCAAATATAACAGAGAACCCCCCCCCCCAACCTATTTAGTTACTCAACTGCCCACTTGGCCTTATTTATCTAAATAAGTTGGCCTCATTTCAGTGAATTAAAATCCCACAAAGAAGTGAAACTGATTCTCACTATGTGTGGAGTAAATTCCCGTGGATTTATTTCGCTGTATCAAAATCTTAGGCTTCTTCAATATAATGGGTGCTTTTTTAAGGGTTTAGTTTGTAATTGAGGACCTTCCAGCCAAAGGGGGGAAGCTTAAACATTCGTGTAATAATTCATTTTTCAAAGAGTTTTTTTTGTTATATCCCCTTTTTGATGCAAGGTCCTCAATTGTCAATAAAAAAACACGGAAATATTGCACATAAGTGTTCGAAATGTTTATTTGAGTTGATAAATCAGTGCTTGCCATTGGCTTTCTAAATATTATTTCATGTAAATGTAGATTTACGACAACGATTTAAGAGGTCCAAAGAGAGCGTCCAATTTTGAGTCACATTTTTAAGGCTAAAATTGACACTGGCTTATTGGCATAGACGAGTTATGTGACGTATTCCCATCAAAAATAGTCAAATTGCACTATCTAGCCGATCAATTCACAGCCCTTAAACAGGAGATAAATTGCCCCTGATTTTCGTGTTGTGTGGCATGTGGCGCAGTCTTGCTGGAACACATTTCAAATGGGTTTAGCTTTTTCATTTTGGTAAAAAAAAATTCCCATCATTAAACAATTGTGGGCGCCATTAACATGAACGTTATTCTTAAATTCATCTTTGAAAAAATACGAGACAAATTCCGCCATACTCTAAACCGGACCAAACAATGTATTTCTTCTGGTACATTGGCAGCTCTTGTCTGAAAGTTGCTCATTGGCCCAAATATAGCACACCCATTCGTCCAATAAATAAGGTCCTTCGTTGAAGACAAATCTTTGGTTAAATAACATTTCTCACAGAACACGAATTTTGATAAAAAAAATTCATTCATTCGCCATGATGAACTGAAAATGATGAGGTGTCAAAAATATAACACTGAAAAGCTTCTGGTCTTCACAGTTTGTACTATCAGAATTGCTTATTAAATTCGAAAATAAATACAAATTATTTCTCCAAACAAATACACTTTTCAAAGAATTTCAGCAAAAAACAAAAAAAAAAACAAAGTATATGTATACAAATAAAGAATATAAATACCAACCTCTCTCATATTGCATTCATTTTGTGGTTGCTGTAGTGTTAAAACTTTTCAGACTTATCAATGGACATACATATATGGAGCTGACTTTCATTATTGCTTGTATTTGAATGAAAATATTTAACATTGCAATCACGAAATTAATCAACAATTTCGACGAGTTTTTGGTATTTAAATTATATTCATGTCTGTCCATCCGTCCGTAAAAAAGAAAATAATTTATATATTTTTTTTTTTATTTAGTTTTTCTTTAAATTAAAAAATAAATAAAATCTATATATTTACCAAATGTACTAATCAATTTTTTTTCTTTCTTCTTCAACAAACCAAAAAAAAAATAATCATAATCAAATCATTACAAAAAAATATATAGGTGAACAATGCCACAGCCCGTGTACAAACTAAAAAAGTGCCAACAGTTCCAAATGGTAAGCATTATAAAAAATTATCGATTTAAATTTATTTTTTATTGGCTTATTTTTACAATTAAGATATTTCCCTATTTAAATAAATTTTTATGCATATAATTTTATCTAAATATTTTTTAAGTTTATAAAAAAAAAGTAAAAATACTTGAATGCTTGGTTTTTGTCTTTTTGCCCCGCAAAATATTTTTTTTTTACATTTAGTGTTGATTTTTTCCCAATATGTGATATAATTTTTATTTTTATTTTTTATTGAATTAAAATTTATTTTTACTTTTAAATAATGTATACGTTTTTTTCATAAATATTTTTATTCAGAGTTAAGATAATGCAATGTGTTTTTGGTGTACCTATTTCAAATTGTACAAATAAGTATATTCATTCATTAATTTAACTTGCTGCACTTATTTAAGAATTTAAGATATACATTTTTTTGTTAAGGTGCGATTAGACGGTCATTCAAACTTGTCATCCGGATGACATGCTGAACATGTTTATTTCAGACTGGATGACCACTTTCGGATAAATTCTACTTGATAGTGACGTCGGATGACAACTTTGGATGACCGTCTGATCGCACCTTTATGTGTCAAACTTTTAGACTGAATATTTAATTGGAAAAAATGGGTGACGTTTATATCGTTCTTATTTCTAATAAAACAGTAGGGTAGGCTTGGGGTTTGAAAAACGTAGTGGTAGGACCAATACTTAGTTCTATTAAGAATTGTTTTGAAATTTTATCTCGGTGACAACGGAGCAGGGGATATTTAAATACCGACGATAACGTTACCCGGTTAAATCGGGACCAAGTTCATCATAGAAAACATGAAATGCATTGCTTCCCTTCTCAAATTCTGCGGATTACATTTGAAATCGACAACCAATTGTTGTCAATTAAGAATTGTGAATGTCATTTGCAGAAGTTGTATCCTGCTAAGCCATGTTTTTCAGTCAAGGCATGTCCGATTAGTTTTAATAACAAATGTTAGGTAAAAATGGGGGCCCGAGTACGCGAAGGACTATGGCAAATTAAGTTTATTTCTTCTGTACTTAAAACACTGAAATGTCCCTACACCTTCAGTTAATAGATCCCTTGCGCAAATATCAACATGCCTACCTTTAAAGTAGGTCAACGGAAACAGCCATCATAACATTTCTTGTTATTCTCCTTTTTTTAATCGACGAGGTTATGATTTAGATTATAAGGATTTGATTTGCTACGTCAAAAAAAGATCTTCAGGCCTCCTGTGCTCCAGTTTTTTTTTAGATGGGGTCTTTGACATGAAATAATGAGTTCTTACACTATCCAAAAATAAATGCTACTTACCTTTCTAGGCATAGAAGCAGAATTCAATAACGTGAATACCTATCTAAGAATCTGTCTTAGAATGTTTTACCGAGACACATAGGTGTATACGAGTCATTTAGTAAACGAATAACTCATAACAAAGATTTGGTAGGAAGTTAGGTAGGATTCTCCTACGAAACAGAATACTATCTAGGCTTGACATGGTTGTATATTAGAGAGCTGCATGGCTTCACTCACAACATACGTTAAATTGAATGGACTCGAATTGAATTGAATTGAGTGAGTGCGAGGCACACAATAAAACGAATGAGTAGCAATGTGAGTGCGTGTTGTGTCTCACACCAGACGGCATTCAGCGAAATGAATGAGAAAAAATGAAGCGTAAAGCGGAATGAAAAATTTGGCACAGCCACAGACACGCGAATTACTCGAGTTTTTGGATGCATTCATTTCGTTCGATTCAAGAGACGCAAGCAGTAGACTGTCGTTTTTTCCTTTCTTCTTTTTTTTTATGCGCGACAATACAACAATTAAAAACCCGTTTTGTCAGTCGAATCCATTCGAAACGCAACCTCTTATTCCAACGCATTCCCATTCATTCAATTTGTTTTCTTTGGTTTGAATGTTGTGCGTCCAAGTTCTACCTGACCGCACTCACTCACTCAAACATATTCGGCTTCGCATTCTATTTCATTCAACTCATTTTTGGCATTATTCATTTGAACGTGGTTTTTTGCCATTCATGCAGCTCTCTATTGTATATTAATCGAGAACATTTTCTATCGAAAAGAAAAATCATGGAAAGAGCTTTGGATGGGTGTGGTCTTATGGGGTAAATTCAAATAAATATAACTAAACTGATCCTTCTCACCGAAAATACTCACGTTCAGCCTTCTTCGCTCATAAAAACCTTTCTGGTCAGTCAGTGTTAATTTCTAAGTTCTAGGGTGTTACTTAAGACATTGCATCTGAAAGCTTAATATCGAACAACGTCGTTAGCATAACTTTTTAAAGTCTGCTGTAGCAACTTTAAAATAAACTAATATGATCCTGTCCATAAACTAATACACTAAACGTGACTCTCAACAACCATGCTTCATTCATGTTTTCAAAACTTTCCTTCATTTTTTGTGCCTGTTCGGTGCTAAGATATCTATGATTAAGCACAAAATGATGTAGTCGAATTTACGAAGAGATCAGCGTTGCCAAAAAGTGCCCGATATGGTCATTTTGCCCTCTGTTGTGCGTTTTGGCGAATTCGAATTCGAATTCGAAATGGTCCTCAAATATGGTTCCTTTGTATTCATAAAGGAATTCTACTGTGTATTGACTTCGTCTTATAAAACATATACGATGTTGCATCGACAGGCTAGGTTGCGTAGTCAGGTTTGTTGAACTCCTTCCACCCGATGAAAATGACGTGAAGATATCAATATCTTAACTGGAGGCTGCTTTGTTCGAAAAAGAGCATACACCAACTCTTAGGTTTGGCTCGCCGAATATATGCCTTTTAAATGGAACCTCAGCATCGTTTCTCAATCAGAAAGGAAATACTCTAAACATCGCGTATAAGATCTTGTAGGCCGTATTGTACGAACGCCTGAAATCATTTGCCAAAAATCTGAATAACCTGACCCAACCCTATCAGTGCGGTTTTAGGGCCGTCAAGTCCACAGTTCAGACAAAAAGACAGGATGAATTTATATTCTCAACGAAAAGTGGCCCTTTAGGACTGCTCACATTAGAGCGAATGGCAAACTGCGAACCAACGAATATTCGTAAATTCTGACATTTGATTCACATGAAAACTTTTATTGGTCGCGGTTACCCGCGAATATGAGATGTTAGCATGTATCAATTTTGAGGTTATGTTCGAAAGAATTTTTCATTCGCGGATTTGTGGATCGCGTCTGTATTATGTGGATTGTGAATAAAGAGTGACAGTTCGCGTCAAGAATTTTTCAATTCGCGAGAAAATTTTTGTAATCGTTAAGATTGCTATTTAAATCAATTTAGACTCAGTTTTTTTAGAAAGGATGATAGATCAATTAAATATAATGCTTTTGTGGTAGAAGCAATAGAAATTTTCTATTCATAAATACATTAAAATTGATTTGTTCGCAATTCGCCTATTCGCAATTCGCTCTCATGTGAACAGTCCTTTATTCTTAGCAAGTGAACTTCAATATTTATTTCTTTGTGGCGACGAGGACGAGGATACTAATTCCATCCTTCTTGCTTTGGGTTCTGTTTTCAAGGAAAGTTAATTGGTTGGTGTAAAATTGATGGCAATAGGTGGAAAAAATGTTAACGGTCAAACGACCTTCTCCTGATTTGATGCACATTTCCAAAACCTGGTTCTTAATTGGTGATTCTTATTCGATGTTCGCCTTGAAAGCCAAAGTTTGTGGTAAATGCGAGATTTCAATAAGCTGCAAAGAAAGAAGTCTGGCGGCGTCATATCTACCGATCTGGTCCGCCAGCAAAAAAAGATTAAACGGGAGATCACACAGCCCGGAAAATGGTGATTAAAAATCTGCATCATTGACCGAGCTACATATGTGAGCGATTTGCTCCGCCCTGCTGGAACCAACAATGCCCGATACCCAATTCAGCAACTTGCGGGAACAAAAAAAATTCGTTTAACATCTCGTCGCGTCGGCGGAAAGCAAACTTGGTCAATGTCCATATTGACCAAAAGTCCAATAAAATTTTCCCCGCAAGTGCCCCACCATTATAGTCACATTGAGGGGATGCAATGGTTCTTCGTTCATTTTGGGTGGAATCTCCCCGCGAATGAACCAATAAAGCGGTAGCTCATTATGATATTGGATACGAAATCATCCTGAAATTGGTCAACAATAATTCCTCGTTGTTCAGGTGTGTTGCATTACTTGTTGGAATCTATCAACTATGTCAACTATGCCCCTTTTATAATGAACATACCCTGATCGCTCCAGAAAAGGCAAGTTCCATCTTGGCGTCTCTTACATGAAAATTTAAGTGATCTTACTAACATTGAAATTGGAAGTCTCCTTCGCTTCGTCGGAGTTTACAATTGGTTCTACGAGTACGGGCGAACTTTACCTAGATCCTTGTGATATCACAAAGGATCAAATGTTGGCCTAGGTGTATCGGTTTACCTAACCTAGTAGCTCTTAAAAAAAAAAAGGTTTTACAAAATCTTTACAAATTGCTACTTCCCTATGCAACAGTGCACAATTTTACCATCCAGCGCACGTAAAATAATATAATTAAAACACGTATATTGATGTGAACGACCGATTAATACGAGCCATCAGTTGTGGGTCGTTTCTCCGAATGAAAAATTAAAACAAAGTTATTTCCAAAGACATTCACAAATTGTCTTCCGCTTACTTTGTCCATTAAATGTTTGCAATCAACCAAACAAATAAACCATTTCAACTACTAGCTATTCAAATTATATTAGACTAGGATCGTTCTATTCAAAGACGTTATTGCTGCTGCTGCTCGTATTTCCGCTTAAACCCTTTGAGCAATGTTAAACCATTTCATTTCCGGAAGATTGCTTTCCACCACAAAACCCTAAAAGCTCCATTAACCGTTCGCATCATTATCACACCCCGATTGCGTTGCTGAAGGACCTGCTCCCCTCCCCCCATTCTCTTAATAACAATATTTTTCATTTAAACGATATACAATTACTAGCTGTATTCCAAGAAACACTTAAGCCGAAATTGTTATGGACCTTGCTGAAACTACAGCACGGTTGTCACCTCTCTAAGTAGAAATAATAGTCAATTTCCCTTTGGGGGCAAGAGCCTAATGTCCGATATGAGAATGACAAAGGCGCAAGCACACAATAAAGCCACGTTAAGTTATGACACCCTCCTCAAAAGTTTCGTAAAAGGATTTATGCATCAATGAGCGCACCCATTTGCACAAAGCGAGAGAGAGAGGGATTTTTCTCTTAGAAATATCTACGTAAATATGTATGTAGCACAAAAATCAGACATCAAAGGAAGCAGGGTATTGTGCGGCAAGGATACATACAAACACAACTTCCAGCACATTATGTGTGCCAGTGCCATAGCCGTAGCCTAATAGGATATTCTTCGTTAAAGGAAATGAAATCATTTCCATTTCGCATTTTTCATTTTTCATTCGAGAGGAAAGTAGGGATTTGAAATCAGTTTTTTTTTGTGTTTTGTTCGTTTTGTTTTTATTTTGCTTCCCTTCGTGATTAAATTATTTGTAAACGAAATTTCATAATTTGAATTTTAAACAGGAAAATGGTGGAACCCGGATTTGTCCGCCTATAACAAAGGCGCTTAATGCTTTTATAATTATTATTTTTTTTTTTTGTGTTATTTTGTTATTTTGTGACGCGTTGGAACGGTTTTATGTATGTAGTATATTTGTTGGGATTTTCAAATTGCCCCAAAGCCATGCGGAATTACATAGAAATTAATTTGCGTTTACATCATGGGCCTAATTAAAGCGTATTTCGTTGTGTCATTCGTTGTTGTCATTCGCATAATAAGAGCGGTAGTTGTCAAATTAATACCACCCACACAGTTTGGAATTTGGAATTTGGAATTTGACATTTTTGGTAAAATATTTTTTACTATAGGAAATTCGAAAATGCGGTATTTAAAGGGTTGTTTTTTTTTATGTTGCTGAGTTGAGTTGAGTTGCGTGTGGTTTTGGTTAGTAATTTGCATGACCGCACCACGGTGTAGCTTTTAGGATTTAGCGTGGTTTATTTTATTGTTTTTATTTTCTGAATTTGTGCAGCAAGTTAATAAATACCATTGATTATTGAATATTATTTGATTTATATTTTCACCATTGTTAGTTATGGTAAGCTTATGCTTAACCTATTGTGTCGGTGGTTGATTGGTTAAACTCAACCGAGTGGGGTTTTTTTTTCGTTTTTCGTTTTTATCTCTTTGACAATATTATTTTTTGTGTGATTTTAAGTCGAATTACATTTATTTAAATTTGAAATCAATTACTTTTGGATAGGTGTTTAACAATTGTTTATTTAAATTGTATAATTAGCTTTAAGTGAGTTAGGGTCTGTTTAACCCAAAAGCGGGTATTTAATCTAATTCGTTTTTTAGGTCTTACTTCGGAAAATATGTTAACATAAATTTAGGGTAGCTACATTGGGCACCATTTTGTTGTTATCGAATTCATTGAATTACTGATAGCGTTATGTGCCTTCTTTCTAAGGCGCCTTAGGTATTACTTGGCAGAGCTGGTGTGGGAAAAAAGCAACACACTTTTGAATAAAATTTAAAGAATTTAGATTTCAATAAAAAAAAATGTAAATCAAAAAGAGTACAACGTACTTCTTATCTTCTTCTTCATCTGAACATTCTGGAAATAGTACTGAGCTGTAGTTCCAACGCCAGTGCAAATATTTCGAATAATCGCGGTGATCAAACAGAAATTATACTAGGTTTTATTTTAAGCCGCTTAATGTGCTCACATTTCGACGATCAAGGTCAATTCATAGGTCCATTTGCCTTCTGCAGAGTTGTTTCAAGTTGGATGTATGCCAAGCAGAATAAGCTGCGTTTCTGGAGAGCTGGACAGTGTCATAGTAGATGTACCACTGATTTAATTTCTTTTCCGTCCCTGCAGCACCTGCTGAGTAAAACTGCTATCATCTTAGCCACATTTCCAATGATGCAGTGCCCGGTTCATAGCCCGACGAGTCGCCACATTTAATTCCTGATTCCTGTTAAAGGAACTGTTCGCTGTTCGGACATTGGGCATGTGTTCTTTGATTGTTCCTTAGCCGAACTCGTCGTGGCTGTATTGAAGGCAGGTAGTATCTTCTTTCCAGCCAACTTCAAGTCCCGCATCTGGCCAGCCGATCTGCTGTCTCGTTTCCCTCCACCCCAATGTGTTCGGGACTTAGTAGAGTAGTACCGAGTAATGTTGGATTTCTCTGATTACCAGATGTATTTTTTTAAACGCAGTTTATCATTTTCAATTGATCGCTTTGAGTGCTGTTTGACTGTTCACAGAAATGTTCATTTTCATTGCTGGGAGTTCAGATCTCAGCTTGGAAAATACAGGAGTAATCTGTCAGTTGATTTCGAGAAAATGCCTTTTAGAAAATGTCTGCTCTATTGGCAGAATTACATCGAAGAGCCAGGCATCCCAATTTGTACTTTCTCAATCTGAGAGCTGCCTTTGGCTGCTACATTTTTTATAAAGAGTTTAATAGGTTGGTTGTCTAAAGTTCATTTCCAAGCCTGGTTGAAGTTTGTACCTGGTGCATAAGATAGGATTTACTATCACCGCCTCGCTCGTAAATAAATATGGATCTCACAATTGCTGTGTATTATCAGTTCACTATCTTCAACTGCAAGTCCCATTTATTCCCAAAAGTAGGCGAATAACTGCATATCCCTTTCATATTCTGTTTTCAATTAACTTTGGAGCTTAATATTACAGCCAGGTACTTAGCTTCAGTTGTGATATTTAGACGAACGCCTTTAAGCTTCGTCGGGTCCTATTTGCGGAGCTTATATTTCCTAGTGAACATATAAGTTGAGTCTTTTTGGTGTACGATCTTTTTCCATTACCACCGTGGGCTCAACGGATAGTAATAATGTCAAAAGATTTAAAAAAATTTGTTGATCGAGATGTTCCACAGAAGAGGAGGAAAGAACTCCCCTGCGACGTTGCTCGATTTAAATTTTTTTTCTTAATCAAGCAATCCCCAGTGAATAACTCTGGTATCAATTTTTTCGGAAAATGTCCCGAGCCAAGGTCCCCAAGTAACAAGACAACTTTGATTTCCCAAAGAATTTCTCAATTGTTTTGGCAACTTCGTGTAGCGCTGTTTCTACAGATGTACCCTTGACATATGTGTCAAACCAGTTTATTACTTCTGTGTCTTTTAATGATTCGTTTAAATTATTCTTGGGATACGGACAAATTTTTCTTCTCAAATTGTTCGCCCTGCTATGGAATAATTTAATTTTAAACAGGAACTCTTAAAGTTATACAAGTAAAGCTGTAAGAAACAATGCGACTGCGCACTCGTGATTAATTGGCTCATTCAACTCTGGTTTTATTGCATGCCTCAAGCGCGCGCTGAATAAATAAAGTCTCACTATAAGAGGACGAAACAGATTTGACTGTACTTATTTTAAATGGCATTGACTCATTTCAAGGCTTCAGAGATGAACTGTTTGATTCTTCTAATTTTAAGCAGGTAGTAATGATTTATTTTACTCTTGTACTCTTTAAGAAGTATCCCCAACTTGGTGGTTTTGCTGCAGGATATAACAAAAAATGTTGCGAAATATTAAATTAACTATCTAAAGGTGCAGGATGTCCCTGTCCTGTACATATATTATTGAACGTATCTCTCTTTTATCTATTTATTTAGGGACAAAATATTTATAAGTCAAATGAAAAAATGTATATCCTAAATATGTAAACCTTAAAGCCTGTTAAGTATGTTAAAATATTTTTTTGCGCTTCAACAAAAATTATAAATAATTTTATTAAGAAACAAAAAAAACCTTCAATTTCAATTTATATTTTTGTTTAATTTTATTTATTTTTTTCTCTTAATTTTTCCATTTACCTTCGTTGATCACCTTACATCAGTTTGTCTAACAAAAGAAGGTGCCGTAGCGGCCCCAGCTCTAGGTGAGCCAAATTGCAAAACAGCAAATTTAAAAACAAAAAAAAAACTATACAAACAAATATTGTTATTAGATTTTTGTTAGAACAAAATTTAATTCTATATACTAAAATTGTTAACAACTATGTATATATAGCTTAAAATTTAAACAATTAAAAGGTTCTATGATTACTGTGAATGAATAATTCGTACAAAATTTACTGTAGTAGGCATGTGAATCCTATAAGATTCGAGAATGAGGCATGTGCATATTTATGTAATTGAAAAAAAAAAAAAAACGAATACATAAAAATTATATAAGCATGAGTTTAGGTAGTCTATGTTTGGTAATAGTGGTGATGGTATTAACATTTTGGGAATATTCTTTCTATTTTGTCTGTCCTTAAAAATATTGGTAGATATACTGACTGAGATGACAGTTCTACAAAATTGTCTCACTAATGAAAACAGCACTGAGAACTTCATATATAACTACCTCTGCCTGTAACATCGTTCACGTGGTATATTATTTTGTTCTTCTCTTAATATTGCTAACACCGTCAGTTTCGGGTTTATTAAACATAAATATTGAATAAGCATCAAGAACGTAATGCTGTGGTCTGTCATTTAAGTGGAACCTAAATAGCCTGTCACTGTCCAGTCTCGGTATTTATTGCCGTCATGACATTCATGACATCATATTTGATGTCGATGCGGTCGGATTTGTAGGCATGCTCTGCAACTTATGCGAAAACCTTTCGTGTCACCTTTCCCGCTTTTGGAAGAAGAGTTTCTGTAATTGAGGTTGAAAACATAAAATACCTACCAAACTAATATCTATTAGGTGGAACGAGCTGACGAGCTGAATATGATGAAAATTCAAAGAAGATTCTTAACCCTTTTATAACAGCACCTCTGACTCCAGAAAAAATTTGTTGTACTAATATATAGAGTTTTAATTTTAAGACTCAACTAACCCAAACCGGAAAAAATAAATACCAAAGGATGAAACAATAATGATCTAGGGAATGTTGTTTCTGTACACCAATGAGCGTCATTGAAATACATAGAATTTTAACTGAAAATTTAAAATTAAAAATAAAAAGACATAAATTATTTATATAATAAAAAATAACTTCAAAATAATGCATCACATTTGTGGTGGTTTCAAAAATAATATATTGCAAATGTTGAGTTGAATTTAGAAGTCGGTCCAACCACTCACAATCAGGAACTTTAAAATATACCTTCCGTCATCTTAAATTTTTAGTGTCAATCTCACTGACGGGCATAATCTTGATTAATGTCTTAATCCTCATAGGTAACAACTTTAACATGACTTACCACCATTTGGTTGATGAATTCGATTTCCAACTGACTTTGGGTTTCCCTTTTCGATTCATTGTTGTCGTCCTAAACTTTGTCCTCGTCATTAGAGTTATTTTCCTCTGTTTCCAAGGCTGTAACTAAGTTTGTAATTTTATTCAAATATACGAGACTTACCAAGTAAATTACTTTTGAATGAAATTGCACTTCACCAAACCAAAAGTAACGGATGCCGAATACGAACCTCCTATTGCGAGGAGACATGTGCAGAAGATTCATTAAAACTAGAAAATGTGTAATAGTGAGACTGGAACAGTTTGGGGTTGTACTGGTGGCAAAATATTACATGTACAACACCAGGCATGAAAAGGTTCAAAGACTCAGGAGATCGGTTTAAATTGATTTAGCAGAACTTCAGCATAATCATTGGTTGATGGTCTAAGCCCCCTTAAAATTTTTGTGTTTTTTCGGAACTGAAATGAATTTAGTAAATATCACGTTCTTATCAATCTTTTACTTACTTTTTCAGAAATATTGTCGTCCATTCTGCCTTTTTGGACCGCAAAATGGGAAAAACTTTTCACATTTGAAAGTGACGGAAACAAGTTTTTTCGCATCTTTCGAGTCATTTATTTCCAAAATGTTTCGTGCAAAAAGTGTTTTGACATCGAGAATTACAGAAACAGATGAGTGTGTCAAGAAACGTTAGCTACAGAACATGGCTACAATAAAGAAAGGCGTTTGATGAAAACATCTTCTTCAGGAAAATTTTTTCTTTAATATCGAAATTTCTCACGGATTGCTTATCACTTTACACTTAAGCCTTGTTTCCGACGTTCTCTCATGTATACTATCAGGCTAACGATCCGTGAAGAGTCTCTGCTGGCCTTCCATCCTCTGCTGCATCCAACCTTGGTCTTTGAAACGGAGGTTCGCTCTTCCTTACCTTCTCGAACCTGGGAGCTGGGGTTCGAAGATAATCTTAGCTGGAGCTCTAATGTCCCTTCGGTAATGTAGTCGACGTGTCTTGGCTTTGTGGACTACATCCACATCTTGGTAAAGTTCGATGTTATATCTTCAACTCCATTCGCCATCCTCGCATACAGGACCAAATATCCGTCGAAGAATTTTTCATTCGAAAGAGCCCAATATTTATTCTCCTTATCATCCAGCACTCGGCGCCGTAAAACAGCACTGGCAGGATAAGTGGCGCATTCACTTTGTCCTTCGAGTCAGGAATTTTGAACCTATTTGCTTCGTCAAACTAGCAGCAGTCTCCTTGGGTAATTCTTCGCCGGATCTCCACTAAATTGTTAATCGTGGAGTTGATGTTTACTCCTAAACTACCTCGAAGTTGCTACTGTCAAGATTGTCCTATTTTTTTTTCTATAATGTACGCGCTCTAAAGGGACTTTGTATACCCTTATAGTGAAGTGACAGTGAAATGTGCGGGCATTAGGAAAATAAAGGATTACAGAAAGAGAGAAACCGATGCACGTTGGTTTTAAATGTCTGTAAACTATAATGTGTAGGAAAAATAGAGCGTGGTAGAGCATTGATAGCATATATTAAGTCCTGCCCTCGTTTACCTAAAAAACAACTAACTTCGCGTGTTCTTCAATAGCCGTGTAAGCCTCTATCACGGAATTCCGGGAGCGACCAATAATGTCAATATCGTCCGCATACCCCAGTAGCTGGATCAATCTGTTCAAAATGTGTCTGTGGAATATACCGATTCATTTCCTATAAGTTGAATGCGTTGCCTCATTCTGTTCGTTTCAATCCACAATAACATTTAACCAATGCGCACTCGCAGCCTTCTTCCTTCTTTCTCTTATTTTTCCCCCACTTGTGATGTGATTAAAACATTATTAAAGGGTTTCCAAACTGACTAACTGATTACAGTCACAAATCATAAGCCTCTTATATGCAATTGAGGAGCTCATGCACCGCGCCCTTCTCTTCGTGGTGTTTCAAATATTGTCGATGGTTTTTCTTTTTTGCATCTCATTCACTATTGCAAAAAATTTATAATTTCCTACACTCAACCTTCAACATCGTTGCAATTTATATAACTTTTCTCAAAAAGAAGCAAAAAAAAATCAATCTCATTACTTTTGTCAGTTGGTGCTCCACAGATGTGGAAATGCGCTCAAATTTTTCAATGAGATTAACTTTTCTGCAAAGCAGACTGACATTCTTTAAAAACCAAATCGATTTACCTCTCGCACAGGCAGTGTGAGACATTTTGAAATGTATCCTCCCAAAGTTGAGGCAAAAAAAAAAATAAAAAAATAAAAGGCGACACAAACCAAACTAGAAATATCCATTTTTTTCCATTTAATCCAATCATATGCTTCACTGTGGTAGTTGCCGTCCCTATCTCCTACTCCTATGTGATATTCATATTTTAAATCTCTCTCTCTCTCTCTCTCTCTCTCTTCCCGTTCTCACACTTAAATGGCTTTTAATTCACGTGTACGACGATGAACTACCTCCTAAGCCAAGCGCATATATTTCACATATCCCTTGCAAAATATTCTCTCGACATCATAAAGAGTATGCATATATGTTGTGAGTGTGTGTGTGTGGGAGTGTGTGGATCTGTGAATTGTAAACTAAAGGTGCTTCACATACTTCACACTATTTCTTGGGCAAAAGGATAACGAGATGACGAGTATCTGCTACCACCAGTATACCAGCCAAAAGGAGTGGTATACACGACGTTAGTCAACTTAAGTAAAATCCACGGGAAATTGTCCTTTGGGTTAATGCGATTTCCATAATCCTTTTGGATCATATTTTGACTCTATTCAGAGAATCTGAAAAGGATAGCAGCTCAGCGTGCACACACAGCTCAGTATCAAGTTGATTTAGAAAGCCCGGTAGAGATGTGTGACGTTGATATAAAACAACTGCTATATGCTTTCGTATGGCACGAGAAGATTAAAGTTTCCGTTTCTGTGAGGGTTTTTTTGTTCAATATTTTTTTTCAGTCTGATCCTGGAAGTTGGATTCTGTGTAGGAAATATGTCATCGGACAAGCATAAAGTATCCAAATCCATCTATTACCATCATACTACGTATGCGAAGTTGAATTTTTAATGAATGCCAAGCATGCTGATACTCAGATTTCTATAGAAATGACAATTTTAATTGTAAAACTTTGCATGCGGTGCGCGTCACTATATGGGATATGCTTACAAAAAATTTATATATATTCTAAAACTAAGATTATATTGAAAGTATTTATGTCTATGTTGAAGGGTAGTGGATAATGTTATTGCTAGTTGTAAAATTTATAAAAGTAAATTCTAAATTTGATTGTTATATTAACTGTGCCTTGTTTTGAAGGTGAGTTTTTTTTTGAACACGTTATACGTTGCAAGTCAGTGGTTTTCGTTCAGGTAGAATTTATCATGGAGTTCATTTGTCGCTGAAAAGGAGGAGAGTAAAAATGTTCCCCTTTTTCTAATCAAAAAACGTCCTAGTTGGAAAATATAAACTTGCGAATGCTCCAAACTATAAGTTATTACTGAATAGTTTATTTTTTTTTTAGGAAATAGAACAAACCTAAACGGACTTAACTCCTCCCACTTACTGGCTCGATACTAGTCTAGGACACCTATTGATCTACGCCTATGAGCCCTATTGGCCACTTCAACTTCCATCACCTATTAGAATTTTTCGGCTGAAAATAAATAAAAATATTCTAAAATAGCGTCTCGTATTTTGGTGTCGAGCTCGTCCTAAATAAGTGGCTTGTAAGCTTCGTAGACGAAAATAATCGAGTTGTGTCAATCGCATGGTGGCGGCGGCCAATTTATGAACGCTCGCCGTGACATGATCCAGTCGTCCTATTCACAACTTTGAGCGTTCCGTGCGTCGTTTGTATGTCATGTAGCGCCGCCTTGTTCGAACCACAGCTCGGATATATCGATGTTGTCGGGCTCTGGCCACAGAAAGTCCGATAACATCGCTATATGACAGAGATCATTGACGGTAACTGTCCCTTCTTCCTCATTTCGAAAGACATAAGGTCCGATGATGCCGCCATGCAATAAACCGCACCAAACAGTCAATCTTTGGGGATGCATTGGTGTTTGATCAGTTGTGGATTGTGTTCGCTGCAATAATGACAATTTTGCTTGGTGAGATAGCCACTGACTCCTCTTCCGAGAAGAAGATTTTTTGATCAAAATCCGGATCTTCAGCTTATATTTCCTGGGAGCTCACGGCGCTGTCGATGGTCGCCCGGCTTCAATTTTTGTGTCATCACAATCTTATACAGAGGTCATATCCAACTGCAAAATAAGCGGAGTTGACTCCAATTCACGTCTGTCCTGGGTCTATGTTTACATCATTTCGTGCCAATCTTTGTCTGGTTGATGAATTAAAGTCCACGAGGGTGTAGTCACTTCATTCTACAGAGCGACAAATTGCCTCCGCACTAAACTTGTGATGACGACCAACCCCAACCCATCCTTTCGGCAAGCGTAAAACAATGCATGATAAAATGGCAAACCTTACTTGATATTTTGATAGGTGGATGTCATTGGTAAATTTGACAGCTGTCAAATATCATTGCTATCTGGTTACTCTTGATTATCTGACAATTATATTCATGCAGCTTTCCAGCCTCCGTCGTTGAGTTCTTCATCGACTAAAGAAGAACAAGGTGTAGTGTTTTGTTTGCGTAAAACTCCCCCCATCTGGAACATTCGTTTAACGAATCGGGCATAGATGGACGTTGAAATAACCGTGCCAGAGTGGGATATGGTGTTTTCATTTCATTTCACTCAGCCACATTCCTAATACTAGTCTAGCCGTTCATATCCCTCCACGAGGGTGATTCTCTGTTGTTACTGCCAATTTGTGCGTTTTGGGAACTCTTTTGTCTCCTGGTTTGTTGTTTTCACTGCTTTTCTTGCAGACATATTTCCTTTCGAGATCAATAGAGGTCGCTCATGCAACTATAAGCTGGATTCAATTAATCCAATAGACCAATTATTTGCTTTAGTCGTCTTAAACACATTCTGACCTTCAAGGCGCACTCTATGATTCTTCCTTCTACAGCCTGCGTGTCTGATTTGGAAGTCAATAGCTTGAAACCCATTAATGTCTTTTGCCTTAGCCACCTATTGAGAAGCGGAAAAACGCGCTTTCACTTCCGTACGACCCCTTCTTCTCTTTTTAAAACGTTGCTTTTTTGTATTCACTCCAAATCGCATAACCACTGACTTCGTCGTCTAACACGTTCAAAATAACTACCGACTCAATCCATGTCAACTTATTTCAAATTCATCTCTAAGTTAATTACTAACTCTACTCTAAAATATGCATCGAATGTTAATTTATTTAATTAATAAACCAAAGAAACTTATTAAAAACAAAATATTTCTATTATATATCAATTTCTAATAATAATATCTTTTTTTCTTCTCTTTTTTATTATTTTCTTTTGCGGATTATACAGTTTGCGTACAATGGCCAGAAGGTAAGACTTGTTAACAAAAAAGAAAACAATAAATTTCGTTTAAACTTTTATTTAATTATTTTTAATTTAACTTAAGGGTTTCTTGTAAAATAAAATGTTTAGAAACAGCAGGGCAATGCTAACACTTTCTAGACTATTGTAGGCTTTAAATTAACACTCAAAATTTTAATTAAAAAAAAAAAAAAAAAAACATGTAGATAAATATTTTACTTTTCCAAAAAAAAAAAGCGATCTTTATGTTTTATTTCAACCTTTTTGCACCGTGACAGAAGCCAATATGAAAGTTGTGTTTTTATAAAGTTTAATATGATTTAATTTTTTTCTATTTTCGGTTTTGAATTCATAAAATCGAGTTTTTTTTTCAATATTAGCATATTTTTCTTACATAAAAACCATAAAAAGAAATAAATTAAAATAATAAAAAAGCATCGATTTGTTGAGCAGCATAAAAAATATAATAAAAATATATTAATATTTTGTGTTGTTTTTTTCTTGTATTAATTTGTGAAAACTTTTTTTTTTTTTTTCTGTATCTTTATGTTTAGTGAGTTTCTCTTGATTTTTTTTTTCTGACTCTTCTAATGAAATTTATCACAACTTTATTATTATTATTTTTGTTATTTTTTTTAAATAAAGTTAAATGGTTTGACGGTTATGTTGAGATATATTATTTTTTAATAAAAAAAAATCTATATAAATAAATTTTAATGAAAATTATATAAAATTTATATAAATATGAAATTGCTTTTAATATTTAATTGTTATATGAGTTGTAAAGTTCCTTTGTAGGTCGCATTAATAATAATAATAATAATCGTATGTTTCTATTCTTTTTTTTTTTAACATTTATTTGTTTGACCTTAAAAATTAAGTTTTAAAGCGAGTTATGTTTCTCTTCTCATGCATTCTTTTTTTTTTAATTTTTAATTGAGGAAAACATTTTTAAAGTTATTGTTTTGGGGTAGATTATTGGTTTATTTTTTTATTTTGTTGTTATGTGTTTTTGTTTAATGTTTTCTTTTGGTAGGCGATTGGGGGAGGCAAATTATGAAGGAGACTTTCGAGGGAAAGTAACTGACTTTTATTGGATCAATTGGAGTGTGTTGTATGAGATCGAGTTTAGAATTTTAATTCACTGTGGATATAGAATAAGCTTCCTTGAGTCCGAACTTTGTGAAAAACGTTTTTGTTGAATTTAAGACAGAGATGTCCTTTGTTTCGCTGACGACGCCGGAAATGTAGGAAGGCCCCAATTAGCAAAGGGTTAGTTTTGCTCTCGTGGACACATTTGACGAAACTAACTCTCTTAGCCCGTGTACAAAACTTGCACTTGGGAGCTCGCATTGTTTTCGAGTTAAGTTCGAATTAATGGGTTGTATTTTATTGAACTATCAATATAGTGTCAAAATTTCAATTATATGATGAAATATGTCATGGCGCCTTGACTTGTCTAAATTCATCTAAATCCCTTGTAGGGAAGGACAAGATTTCCGGATGCAGGTGTCTGTTTCATTGAAATCCGCATCAGTATTGAAGAACCCTTTCGATCAGCAAGCTTAATTATGGAAACCTAAATTTCTGCCTCTGTAAAAAAGTACTAATTCTCCTAATTGCCGCAGCAGATCACGTATGTGTGAACATTGCTGAGTTAGTAGTTGAAATTTCTTCGCTCTCGCAACTCGTGTGACTGCTACGTAAACTGGGAACACGTCAAAGTTGATAATTCACTCTGCGGAACCAAGCTTGGATCCATTAATATGGGAATTAAACTGTGATAAAAATGACACGGTGCCAATAAACCATCTAAAACTCCCAAATCCTTACTCGATTGATACTACTAAAGACAATGTTGCACTGGAGGTGCTTCAAAACTGCATTTTTAAAATCAAAATCTTTACTGCCTCAACTTAGAAAAAAACCACCAAACTCGTTGATCCGATAAAAGTCAATTCCTTGGGAACCCACGACGTATACGCAACATTTTGCCAGCAAGAATTTTTTATTTTTTGTTAACAATTCTTTTATTTATTTTCTTATTAATTTATTGAAAAAAAAAAAAAATTCAGTGTCAACTATTTAAATTAAAAACCAAAAAACATATATTATTGAAAAACATAAGGTTACCGACTACCGATGACTTGGCCATTCTTAGGCGCTACTGTCGGTGCTTCACCCATGAATCCAACAGCTGCACCATCTGCAGCGCCCTTAGCTCCGACAACACCACTAGTATTAGCACCACGCGCCGCTACACAAAGACGGAGGTATATAAAGTAAAAAAAAAATAAAACGCCCAAGAGAGAAAAAAAAAAAATTTAAAAGCAAAATTCAGTAAAACAAAAAAACTTATTTTATTATTATTATTAATTTTATTATTATTTTTACTTTATAATTTTTTTTTTATTTATTTATTTCGAATTTTTATTTTTCGCATAAAACTCGAAAAAAAAAAGATTGTTATGATTGCATTTCTAACCCCCCTGTCGTATGTTGAATGCTAAATGAAATTTTGAAATCGATTTTCGTTTATATATATTTTTTTTTTATTTTAATCGTTATCATCAACGTGAATATAAAGCTTTGCTGTAATGAAAATTATATAAAACAAAAAATAATCATTGAGATATTGTGTGGTCTATATATATATATATATATACATATTATTTATTTTTATATATTTTTTCTGTAATAAATGAAGGAACAATGTTATAGCCCATTTTGCACGCTCTCCATTAACCATTTACATAATAGAGCATCGTCAGCAATATACAAAAAAAAAAAAAAAATATATATACATACTATATATTATATTGAAAATAGTGTTCTGTGTAATTCCCAATTTTAAATGATGGATTATTATATGAAATGTCAGAAAAAATGCACGAATGCATGGTATAATTGAATATATAAAAAAAAAAATACTTTATATATAAATAAATGTTCGATACGATTTGGATTGAAGCGATTGACCTTTAGAATGTAAATGCAATTTAAAATACTATTATTACACATATCTTTATATGAGCATAAAACTTACATATAGAAAAAAAAAATTGAAAAAAAGATTGATCAGCTCTATATGATGGTGAAGTGTTAAATTTTCTTTTAATATTTTTATTTATTTTTTGTTTTTATTCCACAATACCTACCATTGTGTTGTGGTACATATAATAGCCAAGTATTTAATGGCAGCGTGTGTGTATTTTTTTGCATTAAATTTTTGCGTAAAAGATTTAAATCGGCTAATTAGTCTTTAATTTTTTTTTTATTTTTTTTTCATTTAATACCACATTAAATCGTTATCGAGAGTGGGCTGAAAATAAAATAAAATTACGCGCGTCAATGATACTCAAAAAATCGATGAAACCCATTAAGTTTTTCTCTTCTTCTTTTTCGTTTTTAATTTGTAAGTGATATGTGATTTTTCAATATTTTCATAGTCAGCCTGGTAAAATACATTTATTTATTGGTTATGTAGGTTATAAATTGGGGAGACGGGAGTACGGAACGATTTTATATTAAGTGATGCAAGGTTTATTTACAAAAATCGCAAAGGTGTCAAACCGATTCAAGTCAATCTATCTAGGTACACTCGTTAAAATGTCTACTGATGACTTTTCAGAAGTAAAAACAGGAAGGTTGTTAAATATTTGTCGATACATACTTGTTGAAATACTTTCGGTGATCATCTAGCGCTGTGTTCATATGTATACGAATAAAACTGTCGCATATGTTTGCAATAAATACATATAAAGGGTGATTCATCGTGAGGTTTGATTTAAAATGTAAAATAAAACACATAAATTTGTGGAAGATTCATATCTCAATCGTAGCTGACATATTCCTGAAGACCTGAGACTTTACATATCCCCATATCGCACAATATAGGCGGCATATTTACCGTAGCAAAACGTGAAATTAAGAGCTCACCAAAAGGATTTCCCAACAAGCTCACTGTTTCACGCGCTGTATGCTCATAGCGCAGTGTTGTTGAAACCAAAGCTCACCGAGGCCATGGCCTTGAATTTCAGGAAGCACATAATCCCTACACATGGCGCGATAACGAGTACCATTGACGGTAATATTCTGATTTGCCTCATTTTTGAAGAAATATGGACCAATGTTTCCACCAGCTCATAAACCACACCATACCGGTTGAGTATCATCCACTAATGCCAACTGGGACTT
This sequence comes from Ferdinandea cuprea, assembly GCA_963576555.1. NCBI lineage: Eukaryota > Metazoa > Arthropoda > Insecta > Diptera > Syrphidae > Ferdinandea > Ferdinandea cuprea. Next base: position 9,099,030 of record OY754960.1, read on the forward strand.
AAATTTGCGACGGTATTGGTAATAGTGGTTTCAGTAGGTCGATTATGCGCACTGTAAACATTTCTCATGGAACGCTGATTTTCGCAATACATTTGAACAATTTGGAGACGATGTTGTGGTGTGAGTCTTTCAATGATGACTTGTCAAACGATACTCAACAGATATAAGGAAGCACTTTAATAGGAGTCACGCGTGATCTATCAGAAAAAGCCCATTGAAAATCATAACCTCACGATGAGTGCATGTCCTGTTCTCCGTGGACCCGTTTAATCCATACAACTTATATTTAAGTTCTATCGATGCGTTCGTCGTCGACCTGGCCATTCGCTCGTTTTTAAGTCTTCATATTTTTCATGTTTCAACTTTAATCCATTACAGTCGCTGATAATATTCACCCAATTGATCCTGAACCCATGCCTGCCAAATGACTTGACTCATTTTCTAAACTTGCTGTGCACACTTTAGCCACTTGTCCGGGATCCATTTCATAATCAATCCGAATGCTAATTTCTATCGGTTCTCTTTTACCAAGTAATGCTGACAGCATACGCGATTTCACGATTGCACTGAACCTGGTTGATAGCGACTACACTGTTTGGAATTGGCATACAGCATTTGTGGTCGTATCTTTCAATGAAGATAGTACCTCATTGACTTGACCTCAGCCATAGACTACCTTGTTGCTGTGCATATGATGTGATGAATCGGAATTCTGTTCAAAGTTTTAGTAGACCACCCTGCGCTCCGATGAATCGCATCGCATAATCTCTTCTAGAGTGTAGATTCAGCCAAGTAATACTGAACCTGGTCTGATAATTGCTTGTTGCACTTTTCAATGATTTGTGCTTCATCAGTCAGATCAGTTTTGGAATATTACTTCATTCAAGTAGCTGCTTCGGCCCATCCTGTTAACCCCATTTTTTAATAGATTTTCTATGGTTTCAGACCCTATTTCGCGAATAGCTTAACTAATATTGCTCTGGAGTGCTTAATGAGTCTCTGGATTGTTTGCATAGCATCGATCTTTAATCGCACCTTACAACAAAGCAACATTACCAAAACTACTGATTACAAAACTTAGTTTGCAATAAATCGATTATTCGGGGGCTTGTAGACCCGACTAATATGGGTAAAATGACTAAGCAATCGTAGGATTACTAATTACTTAGTGAATGGTCACAGGTTTAAATCCGTCACCTAAAACGTTTTACTTTGCTGCGCCACCGCTTGCGAAAGTCTTGAAGTCTATAAAAGTAAGAACTGCCATAAGAAGCTTCAGCGGCATTTAATTGTTGTTTCGTGTCAAAAAATATATCTTCGCACATACAATGGTTGAAGAAGCCCGTCTTAAGGTTCTGTATGGGTCGTTGACACCAGATATTCTTTGGTCGACTGAAATGATTGTTCATGATTTACTACAGGTCTTTTTTTTTTGTCTCATGCCGTGAGTCTGAATATTTCCAAAGGCTGACAATAGTTGTACATCCGCTAACAAAAATTCCAATATTAAAAATGGAAAAAGACGAACATATTACGCAAAAACCAATTCCTGTTTTCAGCAGACCAGCAATCGATGTGTGTCTAGAAAGTACGTCGTTTCATAGTCTCTGTTGATAAGCCTACATTTGGTTGAAAAATGGATCTCCAGTAAGATAAACTGAATACCGTTGAACTTTTCTCTGTGTATTAAGCACATAGCAATCCAACAAGAATAACAGTTTTTAATATTGTTTTTCTATCAAAGTTTTCTTATATTTTTAATGACAGCTTGGTCAAAACTTGACCAAGTACTGAACCGAGATTATAACTAAACTGCCATAAATCTTCTTTAAATCCCGAGATTTACCATACAAATTCTAATCTGTTAAACACAAGATTAAAAAATAATCTGAAAAAAAAACTAGGTTTACATGTAAGAATTGGCTTGTGAACACACTCAATACCAATTTATCGTACCTGGATAGGTCCGAAGTTTCGTTGGTTGCTGAGCATTGATAGCGAGGCAGCAGTTTGACATGTTGACCGGATGTTGGACATTTTGTGCGCAAATTTGAGAGCCAGAGAGCGGGTTGAGAGAAAAGCCCTATGTTAATCTTCTTTTTGTATTTTTGTGGAACCGTGTAAAGATTTAATGTTAATCTTTTGCCTATAATCTCGGTTTAACTTTTGGTGGAAATTTAGCATTATTTTTGAATCAAATTGATTTGTCATTTTATGTGGTGAAATAAACCCAACCCCAACTTAGGTCCCAATTCCTCGTTGAACAGCTTCTACTTATGCCTTTATGCTTAAGAATTATTTTCAATGCATTGTTTCATGAAAGGATATGACCCCTCCTACGATCTTAAGATTTTAAAGATTCCTTGATATGTTACAGGCTTACAAGCAATGAATGCCTTCCATCAAGTACTGGCATTCATTCGAATCTTGCACTCCAATTGTTTTTTAAGTTAACAAAAAAGCGATTTTGTCGACTGCTTGTTCATAATCTATTTCTCTGCCTTTTCGTCGGCAGGCAGTTTTTGTCACGATTGTCAACAATGATTGTTTCAATACAAGCGTCTCTGTTCCCGAAGAATAGACTCTGTTAAGATTAATTAAGGATTCTAGCCTTGTCGGAACAAAATTTGCTATTTAAATATTTTTTTGTTAAACAAAAGTTCTGACAGTTGACAAATGTGCTTAGCCAATAATGCATGACTAGGGCCCATTTCGTGTTACTACTCAGAACATAAAACTCTAAAATGAATGTGGACATTCGGTTGGATATTCGATCTTCAAGAAGAAACTTATCTTGTCTGAAAACTATCGAGTTTAAGTCCCTATGTTTACAACACATTGCAATGAATCCAATTATTATTGTTTTTTTTATGTAAATATTTCCTTAAACAAAACTGAAAAGTGTATATTTCAGTAAATAAATCTAAGCAAAACTAAAACTTTTACCTACAGTCATACAATTTACCCTCAAGATAAATAAAATAAAATAATACACACAAATCCCAGCCTTAGCATTGCCAAAGATTTTTTTTTTTTATTTTAACAGCTTATATTTGCAAAAAGAATATTTTAAAATAATTTACAAAAAAAAACATAGTCTATACATATTTATATTGTAATACTAACTGCATGTAACTAATTGCTTTCCCTTTTTTTCATATTTTCATTTCTTTTTATGTTGCGCCCAACTTTTTTAACACACACCTGCACGATTGTTCTCTTCATAACAAATCTTCGACACAAATCAAAAAAAAAAAAAAAAACCAACAAACAAACAAACACTGAACATGAATATAAAAATCAATCAAATAGCTGCTGCGATACGTGGATTACCCATTCAAAGAGCAGGAGGTGGACGAGCTCTATATCCAACACCGAATGCTAACAACGCTGCTACTGCGGCTGCAGCAGCATTTGCTGCAGCTACCGGAAGATTACCAACGCAAATGAATGCTGCAGCAGCAGCAGCGGCAGCTAACGCTTTGCATGGATTCACACCGTAAGTAGATACATACACTACATGTAGATATTAGATAGATAATTTGCTCGAAATAATAATATAGATGAATATTTTATTAATAATAATTGTGTACAAGAGAACAAATGCAAGTCAAATACAAACAAATGCACACTGACAATATACTATGCATGTTTTGTATAACTAAATATTTGTTTTTTTTTATTGAATGATAGTTTGTATTTGCAAAATAGCTATTGATAATTTTTTTTTTGTTTTGTGTGTGTGTGTGGTACAAAGTTGGGAGTTTTGTTTGCATAAATTGAATTTGTTTTTTTTTTTTATTTATTGAAAATGATGAATTGTGATTTATTTTTTAGACGTTAGATGTATCAATACAAAAACTACACATGTCTCACACTTTGGTTTACATTTAAACTTTTAATTAAATTTCAAATTAAAAGAAAATATTACAAATTTATCAGTCTGATGTTGGAGGATGTGTTAATAAATACATAAACGATTTATCGTCTTTTTATATACACGGATATTTAGGGGACTATATTTAGTATTCTTCAAAAACTCCGACTTACATATATTCAAAAGTTAGACTTCCATCATTTGAATTAACAATAACAACATCCAACAATTTATTTGATTCTAAACCTATTGGTCAGTAGTACTTACATTCTCGGGGTATAAGGGAAGTTTAAATTTAGCTATTAAACCACTCTTTGTCCATCTTTATATGAAAACATAAGGAAAGGCTACAGTCCGCTTGGAGCGAACAGTATGATACCCTATCCCTATCCCTATATGCCCCAAAAAAAACCTTAAGAAGATGATGGATAGCATTTTATTTCATTCTATAAAATTTAGAAAAAAAAAAAAAACATTTTTTGAAAAAACGCCCCCAAAAAGTGGGCATGGCCAAAAACTTTGTATGGGCGATATATTGGAAAAAATATTGGCTAAATATCTTGTTAAACATTTTTTTTCGGTTTCTATGAAAATTATCGAAGAAAACAGCATTTTAGTGAAAAACGCCCACTAAAAGTAGGCGTTGCAAAAAACTTTATATGACAAACTTATAAAGTAAGGCAGTGTCTACATATCTTGTGAAGGTTATGACCCTCTATCTGTCCATCTGTAGCTTTAAATCGGTTTTTTCTAAATTGTGGGCGTGGCAGTGGGCGTATTCAAACAAATTTTACACTTAACCATTTCGGAGCCCTAGGGAGTATGTGGTCCAAATTTCAGCTTTCTAGCTTGAATTTAAAGGCCTAAAAATTGCGTACGGACGGACGGACATTGCTAAATAGTCTTAGGATTTGGTCCTGATCATAAATATATATACTTTTATGGGTCTACGACGGATATTAAGGGGTGTTACAAACTATGTGTCAAAATTAATATACCCTTAGGATAGGGTATAAAAAAGGACTGTTTGAACTAAGAAAACGATGTCTGGAAGTCCCACTCTCAATCGAAACGAATGCGAACAAATCAATTTTAATTAATTTACTTAAAGAAAATTTGTTTAATTCCAAGAGCTGGGTAAAATTGCACTTTATATGATGACGTAACTTCGAATCCTTAAGTGTTTGCTGGAGAACCAATAACCTTGCCGAGTTGTCAAAGAATTCACTGGTCAACACAAATTTTGAGCGTGTCACAAATCTGTTTATCCGATTCTTTTTTTTAGCCCTACTAACGTAAAAAATAGCATCTTTTTCTTCTCTTTAAAAACAAATTTTGCATAGTTATTGAATCTCCCGTAAAAACGTAAAACCATTAATTTTTACGGTTTTTCTGAATTACGGAATCGAGACTCATACGGTAGTATATAATATATCTACTTTTAACGGGAGAAATGAACCCTACTGCCATTTTGTATGCAATTGTCAGCTCTGAGGTTTTCGTAGTTTGCCTTAAAACTAACCCCATGATTTTCTTTCTAAAGCGTTGAGCAGCTGAGAGAATTCGTTGTTGGCAATTGCATTATTCGTTTGTGCTCTGACGAAAGTACCAGCTTTTAATTTCGCTGCAGATAATTTGGGAACAAAAATATTTGAGGTATTGCAAAGCTTCAGAATCTCGACAAACAGCTGATCGCATTGCTTCACAAGGCCTAATTTTGTATGCCATTGAGGCATCAATACATGTTTTAGATCATCGAGAAGTGGGTCACATTCAACATAATTTTGTCTTATGTCGAACTTGGTTTGCATCGGCCATGAGTCTGATCTTTGTCTACTCTACTGTCTTATAAGCAAAGGTAGTAAGGGCATTAAGTATACCCGCCTTGCAATTCCATCAGAAAGCCAACCATCTTAAAATCACCAATCACGGGTCATTTACAATTTCCTTTCCTTACAATTTATTTCCACTTCGTAGAAGGACAGCCTTTTCACTTTTTGTAAAACTCTCTATGAAAAGTCACCAATCAGAAGGAACGCATAAAACTCTAATTTCTTCAAACAAGCCCTTCTAAGGCTCACCTGTTTTATTCGCAATCCACAACATATTGTGAGTTTACATTTTCATTTCAGATGCAATTCGCAGATACAAAAGTCAAAATTCGAAGATATTTAACTGTCATCTGAATAAAATGCGCGGCTGCTTATGAAAAAGGGTGCTTTTAAACAATGAATAGAGTAACGACGGGAGGGATAGACTTTGTTTACTTTTGTATCTATTGATAAGCGAGTTACATTCAGCATTAAACGTCTTCATATACTTATTTACCTACTTTAAATGGCACTTACAGTCCTTGGCTAGGACGAACTTGGATCTCAACTAACAAGCTACATCAACCAACTCATCCAAATACAATTCCCTAAAGCAGACTGGAAAATATAATAGTTGGGCACACAATAAAAATAGTCCTGAGTTCTTCATCGTTATCCTGCACAAATAGTCGAGATAGGCTGGGACGTCAAAACAAGAGAAGACTGGTATTGCTCTGTACACTATGCAACTTTTCAATCAATTACCAAAGGTGGTAGGGTAAATCTGACGTAGTTTGGCACACTGATTAGATTATACCTTTGTAGAATAGTTGCTCAGGGGTTAATGTAGTCGACTGCTGCTCCCAAGTTTCAATCCTCTGCGAAATTCTGATCAACATCCCAGAGTATAAATTATCATAAGCATTTATGCAGGTGGTTCCATTTAAACGTGGCGAAAAAATATAACTTCGCACACTGAATGGCTGAAGAAGCTAGCTAAGAACATGAGATAAGCTGTTAGCGCCTAATTAGTTGTTTTTAATTCCTTGTCAGAGGTCTGTTTTATAGACAAGGCAAACATGTCATGCAGAAACCCTCCTAGTAAATATTGCCGTGATTGTTTTTAACCTTAAAATACCCTACAGATGGGCATTTTATTTTTACCACTTTAAAAGTCGACCAATGCTGGATTTGAGCTAAGATATGGCTTACTTAACTGACTTCACCCTGGTCTTTGGTGGTTATGCCTGATAAGAAAATATTGGTCTAAGTCACCGCTGACTTTCTATTTCCAAATTCCCAGTACCAACTGTGTTTCTACTGCAGTCTTCGGTTCAGGATTTATAAGCCTGTGTTCTTCTTTTTAACTTTTCGTGCAATTTCTGTTTGAGTTGGCCATCTGTTGTTTTATTTTTGAATCATATGTTTATAATTGACTGAAAGTGTAAGTTAGTGAAGGAATTTCGTAGGACTAAATTTTCTGATTGATAACCGACAATATTACCTTCTTCGTCCTCCCCGCTCAACAGCCTATTGCTCAAAGTATGTGCCTTAACCTGAGAACCTTAACACGAGAAAGATCTCAGTAACTGAACATCAGTCGCACTAGTCAGAAATGAAAACAAATATAATGTATTTATCGTCCCGAGTTACAAGTACAAAAATGCACAACAAATTATGAAATAAAATCGCTGCCATCAACATAACTTAAAGTTTAAATGCCTCGATCATTAATCTGTTCGGCCTTGACATCGCCTGTTGGTTGATTCGGTTTTCCATTAAAAATGAAACCATTGAAACAACTCACCCAAATCAAGTGGAATACCATTGAAGAGTGAAAGGAGGTGAGCCGAGGCCGGCCTGTAACACAATGCAACAAGTACTTGTTGAACAATATACCCGCATCAAGTTTGAGTACTAACCAAAGTGATTTTTCACTATTTTACTATCAACCTACAAATTTTAACTAAAAAAAAAAGTAATAAATAAAAAAATCCAAAAGTTCCCGTTCACAAAAAAAGCTCCCTGCAAAGTTACCCTAGTAAATTTAAAACAGCCATAAATTTGGAAAAAAAAACTATACCACTTTATCTTCTTTTCTTTATGAACATTTGGCCGATATTAAATTACCAAAAAAAAAAAAAATAGCCCGCAGAAAACTAAAAAACAGATGCTGTCGTTTTAACTTTCGCACATAAATTGAAAATTTTCAATATTTTCTCCTTTCTAACTGCAGGAAGTAGTCCTTGGCCTATATGATTTCTTATCATAATCTAGATTTCAATGAAACCCTTTCGTAAGTCCTCATAAAAGTCCATAGTTCTTCCTTCTTCCTTCTTCCTTATTTATTTATTTTTATTCTCTATTTGGGTTCAAGATTAAGTTGAAAGTTTGTATTCCTTTTAGCTAATAACGTTTTCTTTTGTGTAACACAAGTGAAAGTTGATACATCGTCCTTACAGTTGTTATAGCAACACATTTTAAAGCTTTGAATTGCAAAGATAGGGCTGGGTTCTATGACCCTTGTCTGGCGGATTGTAACAAAGTAAAAGGCATTTACTTGCGTTATTGATTTATCTTTACTATTTTGTTTGGTCCTTTCGCTGGCGCTGATGCTGTTGCCCAAAGCTATAAATGGAACTATACTATCGTTGGCATGGCTTTTCTGTGTTATCAGTCCCGTGCTTATTTTTATTTTTATTTTATTTTTTTTCTCTCTACAAAGAAATACATCTTTGTAGGAAGACGACGGGTGAAATATCTTTTGTTGACGAGTAATATTGAAATGAATGCTCCTCCAATTTCCTTAGCTTTGAGTTAAAAGTGGATTTATCTTTTATCAGAATACGTAAAATCTTAAGCGAAGAAATAAGTATAAAACACAAAGTATGTAGTTGAAAAGGAGACTTCATAGCAACTTTTGTCAGATTTAAATCGAATTATAAACTACTTGTAGTCATGCCATTTGCAGTTATCCTGTTATTTTTTTTTTTGCGTAGAAGTTACTCTGTATAAGAATGAAGTAAAGATTTAGTTTGTTATTCTTTGCTCATTTTGGTATTTTAAGTTTATACTGGATATCATGCAGCGACTTATAAAAGTGGTTTTCAAGAAATTGCCGTGTAAATTGTTGAGTTTTTTAAGCCGAAAGCAAGCAATTTACCAACGAATTAAAGTCGAATTCAAAATCATTCCATTGAAAAATATCACGAGATGACTTACTAAACTTGGTTAAACTTGCGCAATATTAATCTTTAAATTAGTTGAAGTGGTTGTATTTAGAATTTTAGTATTAGGTAAAGAACTCTAATGCCATATAATACACGTTCATGGCAATAATTGAAAACGTCCCGTCGCTTCGTTAGAAAAGTAGACTCACATATCCGAAGATGTATTTGCTTTCTTTTTGTAGTTAAAGAGGAAGAACAATCTTATTGTCTTAAACGTCAAGAAACAAATATAAAAATGAGGGACATTTGGAACAAATCGAACGTTAACCGTAACAAAATAATGCCAGCAATTTACAACTTCCCACTAGGAAATTGCCGATCCGTTCATATTTTTGTTCATTTAGTATCCTCACTCGAAAAATTCAAGTGCGTATTGATGGTATGTGTTATGTGGAAGTCCACTGATGATCCTAGACTACCACTAATTGGTGAATGGCCTCTAAGGTCTCTAAAGCTGAAAACATTCAGCTGTAAGATAAGCAATGATGCGTAAGTCGAGTACAGCGTTGTAATAAGAAAGTAAACACAGCTTTCTTCCACATAACGACTGGAAATGGCTGATCTGAAATTTTTCCGTCAGCAGAGACCTAAATTGTTGATCACATTTCAATTTCATCGTCAGATCTTTTTGGTTTTTATAATTCCTAAACCAAATGATTTATTTGATTCCTTCTTTCTTTGCTCTAATATGGCACAAATTCAGAGCTTGAGAAGCTTTCCTTAGCCTTAAAATGTGTCTGAAGTTTTGCGCATTGGAGTAGATCAGTCGACTATGGTCAAATGTGACCCCAGCAAAGGATTTCACATCTAGTTGTTGTTGGTACTGGATATAAGCCCCTCCTATAGCGTCACTCAGTGTTAAAAATATTATTTTTAAAAAATGAAAAGCAACACGTAAATCGAAATTATTCGCGAGTCATCATCGAAAAACATCACACGAGTGTGGAACTTCAATCCACTAAAAACTGACTTGTGCCATCCTTAAAACTATCGCACCAAGTCGTTAAACTAATCAGCAATTTATTTTTAATACTTAGAAGTTTATTTCATTGGAACTACATACTTAGAAGTTTCCACTTATTCTAGAGCCCCTATGTAGGTAGTAGTTTGTTTAATTCTGTTGTAGTTCGAAGGGCTCTCAACCTCCTGATTGTTATCAAGAAGTTCAGGTCTACATTAACGTGGTTACGAAGTCTAGCTTCAGGTCTTCCGGCGACCTTTCTCACCTCTTCCCTTACTTTTATCTCTATGTAGATCTATGTAGATCAGCGTTGCATATGTATGTTCCACGGCGCATTCCCAACATTGCGTAGTTCTTTCTTCTGAATGTATTGAATTCTTTGTAGGTTTAATTTCCTTGTGCACCACCAAATTTTAATTTTTAAAGCAATGTGACAAAGTACTTTCGACACTTTGTGGAAGGTCGTTGGTGTATAACAGCAGGGACAAGACAAGTTCCAACATACGACCTTGATTCGATTGAGACGCCTTACAAGAATTTTTTCAAATAATTTCAACAGCATTTGGAGCAAAGGTATCGCAATTGTAATGCATATTATTTCGTGTGTAGTTCATAATCAATGCACAAAGTGCAAAGTATGTGATCAGAAATATTTCAAACGTCGGTTTTTCTATCCCTGAAGAAATGAGAGCTGCAAAAAGGATACCATACTCTCGAGAATTATCCTTAAAACTATTTAACTTTTGACCTTCAATTAGGCTAAATTTGATCATAATTTTATGCACTTTTTGGTGGAATAAGAATGAATAAAAATGCTCAGAAGTAGAAACAGGGAATATCAAAATTTAAAGATAAAATTAAAAAATATCATAAAATGTGTATGCGGCTATCAACACTTCATCATCAATCCTGCACCGAAAAGGCTTCTACAAATTATTCAACATGTACAGTGTCGTGCACGTAAATAGAAACGATTTAAAAGTAGCATTTCTGTTATTCTAAACTCCTGTGTTTTTACCACACTATGCTGCCTTTTCAACATTTTCGATTTTAGAACTAAAAACAAAGGTTCGGTAGTCTTTGGGTTCATACGTGATTCTCGCAATTTCTACATCGGGAGCGTTTCTAATTAAGTGCAAATATATGTAGGCTGCAACCTATCGCTTGTATGCCAACATCCTTTCGCAATTACCTCCAACTACAACAAGAAATAAATCAAGTGGACAGTCATCTGAGAATGCTCTCAGGAAACTTGCAAAATTCTAGCTTTAAATTTCGAAAACGTTGCTCCAAAATGGTCGTACACCATTAAGTCGTTTCAAGTCTCAAATGAAACATTTCTGCTAGTTAACAAACCCTTGAAGACTATAGAATGTGTGCCTCATTGCTTAGAATGCTATTTAGGTAGAAAATTCTGGATAAATTTAATGCATTTCCAACACCTTCCTAATTTTTGCAAAAAAAAAACGATGCCTTGTAACAATTAAAAATTATCTAGCTAGGATTCTTATGGCTCCTGACAGCTCAATAAGTAGCAAATTGTGACAAATCTAGTGCGAAGAATCGAACTAACTATAGTTAAAACTGAACTGCTGTCAAAGTATTCGGCAAAGAAGAAAGACAACAAATGCTGTCAAAAAGCAAGTTCGCATTTAACTTATAGTTGTTCGTTTAAATTTCATGACAATGGGATTGCTTTATTTGCCATCAGACATCCCCAATAATAACTTTCATTACAAAAAAAAAAAAAAGTAGAAGAAGCTTCTACGAGATATTTATCACATTCTCTCCCCAATTTTACAGCACTACGTAGTAAAACATTTTTAAACAAAATACAAAAAATACCATTCACCCTTAACAAAGGATGTTAAAATATATTTCATTGTATTCCCATTGTACGTATTTTCATTTGAATAGAATATCTGACATCATTTCCGTTTTGATGACTGTTTTGCTTTCGTTATCAAATCGATTGCCATAAATATTTCCATAAAATGTTTTACGCTTAAAATTCGAAATGAAAATTTAATTTAAAGTCCCCTCTTCCTGTTTTCACAAAAACAAAGAAAAAACCCCCCAGGAAAGGGTTCTGAATAAAAAAATAATTTCAAATAAATACGAGATGTACATATTATTATTTTTTATTGTTACATAATAAACATTACAATGAAATTAATCATAAAGAATATTTATTGAAGTAAGAGAAGGGGCTGTGCGAAATGTGTCCTTTTTCTTATCAAAAGTTGAGAACAAAACAAGAAACAAAATCGGAAAAAAAGGAACATTCAACCGCTATCAATAAACACATCAATCCATCAGTTTGGAACACTTGCGTTGAGTTATGGGGACTTTTAAGAGGATTTTTGTGTTTCACAAAAAAAAAAAAAGAAAAAAAAAACTCAACCACTCAAAGTTAAAAAGGTTATCTTTGGGCATTTCTTTTTTTTTTTCTTATTTTTTTTTTTTTGGTAAAAAGGAAGGAACAAAATTAATGGTTTTGTTAAATATTTTATAACTTAGTCAAAGCGGAATTAATTTTAATCTTGGGTAACCCTTGAGAAGTTGCATAATTGATTAAAAATTTACTCCAAAGTGAATTGACTGAATTGGTAATTTCGAAAGAAAGAAAGAAAGAAAGGTTCCTTTTAAGAAGAAATTCTAGGAATTTTTTGTTAAGTAATCGCTTAGAAAATTTCGCGTTCAAAGCAATTTACGTTTGGTTGATTGAATTGTTTAGAAATGACCAAACAAGTTCCTGGAATATCTTAATTGAATCAGATATTCATTAAAGTTGGTCGAAGAAAAATGAATAATAAAGAAGCTCGAGACATTCAATGCGGTGGTGACTTTAGAATTTTCTTCTTTTAGTTTAATTTTCTACGTTTAAATGCAGAAAGTATCATTTAAAAGTTCATGCCAATGAGTGGTAGAAGGTAGTCTACTTAATCGGTCCTTAATGATTCAAAGTTGAGCTAATATCAAAACCAGGCGATCTAAAGAGAATCCCAGTTACCATTTGTTATTAGCATTATTCAAAAATGTCCCCTCTTAGAAGGGAAATTAAATTTAACAAACATTTATTTTAAACTGTATATTTTTACTTAAACCTTATAACTCAATGTCAAAGAATTATTAAAAATTATAATAAACTAACATATTTTTCAATATTCAATGAACTTATGCATAGAAATTGACAGCTAAGACAGCTAATTAATGTGAAGCGTGCATACAGTACAACTCGCTGCAAGACTGTATCTACATCATCTCGATGAATTCAATTAGCGAAAATTCATAAGCAGATTCGTCAGTCAATAAGTTGCAGTTACCTCGGGGTGCTTCTATAAATTTATTTCATTGGTTTTATTTGAGGGAAATTTACTTTTTGGATCAAAGGCGTCCCAGGAGTTTTTTAGCAATGAAAGTATTTTTTGTGCTCCGTTGACACTGTGTTAAACCACTGACGGATGAGTGCTACCCTCAAATCACGTGGTACCTCCTAAAGATATTTCGCTTCTTTAAAAACTCCATTACACACTTTCGCGAAAATCATATATACTGTATCCAAGAGTTTAAAAAGTTATCAGAGGCTTCTTAGATACGTCGTTTGAAATCAGTCATTATATAAAGAACGGCATTAACCTATATACGCTTTAAGGTACATTTTAATACAAAAACATTGTTTATAAAACTGTTTTAGTAAATAAATTGCGTTTTCTCATTCTCTTACAAACGACATGACTTCAAATTTGACTTCTCGTATCTAGAAAAATCTTGGAGTTTATATCAAGGCTGATTGCATTTAATTGGCTTAGAATTCACACTCTGACATTTTTCTTCTTGCCGCTAGATTCAAACCTCGACTGTCAGACGAGAACAGATTTGACGTTGCAAGCCTTATCACTATATTCTGATCAGGACGGGTGCAATCCTAGAGATCCCTAATAACCACTGTCGCAGTAGCGGGCCATTACAAAAATGCTAGTCGGGATAACCGTAGGTTACCGTCAGCCTAAAAGATGAAGTATAAAGATGAGATGAGTGCGTTCAATGGAAATTGTGTGCACAAAACTATATTAGCTAGGAGGCAGCATGTAAAGCCAGAAGTACAACCTGCCCAAGGCGGTTAAATAAGAAAATTAAGCAACTGGCTGCCGGATCTTTGAAATAGCGAAGAGAACTTTGTCACCGAGTAAGCAGTTGCTAAAAGGGCAGCATAGAGCTGACCACATTTCTTAAGTTTGGGCCAATGATTGTGATTACATAACAAAAAGCGAAGTGAATGATAGCAACGCAAAAAAGAACCCACGCCTCGCCAATGAAGAACCAGTCTCTCCAGTAAAAGTTAGTAAAGACGTCTGCTTGCTGTCCAATGGACATAGCTAGTTCGGTTCGGTTCTCCTTGACATCCCGAAGCAAAGCTAATTTAGTCGACGTGATTAGCCTTTTTCAAGCAACTGACTATGCAGCATTCTTGTGCTTACTACAAGTCTTCAAAATACAAACAACTTGCCGAGTTCGTGGGAGCTGTATTTGAGAAAGTTAAAGCTTATAAACTATTTATATGGTTTTTTAAATTTTAAAGCAAAACAAATAAAACTCCGCGAGATGTTGCCCTGAAGCCCTTTTTTTTTTTTATCCAAAAAGGGGTGAAAGACTCGCTTTGGAGATAAGACAGCTCCAGCAAAGGGCCTATGTTTTTTAGATTGATACAAATAGTTTGATAAATATTAATAACTTTTATTCAGTTTTAGTTTATATACATACATTAGTGCTGTCAGTTAGTTGCTGTGCTAATAAAAACCCTTAAATTTCCTTAAACTTTGAAGAAGCCACTTTGTGCTAACTTCACTCCGGACTCAAATGATTCTAATTCATCATTAATTGGTTATGTGGGTGCAGTGGCTTTGTGGTTAAGTACGTTCAAATCCCGACCTGTACCACCTGAAAGTTTTTATTCGCTGGCCCACCTCTTGCGAACGTCTGACAAACTCCCAAGAGTAAAAACTGTCATGAGAAGCGTCTCAAAATTTAATTGCCGTTCGGAATCGGCATTAAACTGAAGGTCCCTTCCGTTCGTGTCAAAAAATATATCTTCGCACACACAGTGGTTGGAGAAGCTAGCCTATGGGTGCTATATAGGCCATTTACGCCTAATACTTTTTTTGTATTGGTTAATTGGTGACGGGGTTTTTTCCATCTAGGAACCACTGTGCGACGGACGCATAACATTTGCAGACCCACAAGAAATTTAAAAAATAAAATAAATGACAAATAAAATGAAGATATCAAACGTGGGCAATAAGCGCGTTCAATAAAAAACATCCTAGGTGCTTGCAAAATTCGCAATCGAACTACAATATACTTAACAAGAGCTGATTGTTTTCATCTGCTCAATTCTGCTCCCCCGTTTCCTGGCTCCAAAGGAGTTTCAACTTTAATTTACTATTTTGTTAGCCCTAGCACTTTTTTGTTTATAAATAATTTCAGCTGAAAATATTTTTCTGAGAAAAACTTTTGTTAAAAAATTTAATTCAATCATGAGGGTAATTCTGGGTCTCTATTTTTGTTCGAAACAATCTACTAAAAAATATCACAACTCTCCTCTATGTTTAGCAGTCGAGTTGAAAAATCACAGAGTCTAAATGCAAAAAATAACACTTCAAACTGTTAATTTTCTTAAAACTAAAATAAATAATAAAACAAAAAAAAATACTTCAAGTCCTATTATTCAGTTTAGGGTGATAGAAATGCAATCATTATTTTTTTTTTATTTTTATTAAGAGCCAATATAAATTTAAAAAAAAAAAAGTCGAAATGAAAAAAATGAATTTTGCTTTTACTCAAATGCTCTCTCTTTTATTTAAATACATATAACAATACAAGTATTTGGTAAATTTAATATCATATTTTCTTTTAATGTTTCGTTCAATATAGCGTGTACTATGATCCATTCTTAGCTGCAGCCGCTGCAACAGCTGATCCAAATCTTCGCTTCCAGGTAATTGCAAAATAAACTTCAATTCCAACATTAAAAAATATATATATATAAATATATGTATTTAACTTTTTCAAACGTAGCGTATCTTTTGTTTTGTTTCACTCGTAGTCATTTTCTTATTAGATTTTACGTCCTCTCGTCCTACTTTTTAAGTTGTTTAATTTATTTTAAAGAAAAAAAAAAAAAAAAAAAAAAAAAACAATAAATTGTCCCTGAACAAAAAACAAATAAATATTTCTTACAGGCAGCCAAACCAGTCACGGAGGTACCCGCACAACCAGCTATGCTAAATGTAATTTTAAATATTTTTTTGCAAATATTTACAATTAAATACTTATATATATTTTCTCGATATACTTATACATATTTAATTTTGCATTAGAATTGTAGTTCTTATATCGGATATAATGAACGAACTTTTTTTTTTTGTTTTCAATTAACATTTACGTAACATTTCCAACAAAAAAAAAAAAAAAACAATTTGGAAATATTCTTTTTAATCTCTTTTTAAGATTTATGATTAATATTGTGGCCTTAGTTGTTATTTTTTTTTTCTTCTTGTATTTTATGGTGAATACGGGTTTAGCTAGTGTTTTTTTTTTTTTAATATTTTTTTTTAAATGTCTCATTATAGTGTTTTTTTCTATGACTAAACTGTAAATGAATATTACATTCATCATTCATCAATCATTATTTATAAAAGATAAACTTAACAAACAAAAAAAAATATTTAAATATAAATAACTTCCCTCTTTGGTTGTGGTTTTTTAAAAAATAGTTTGAAACATATCATACTCTCGCGTGAATAAAATAAGGGCTTAAACTAAAATTAAATCTATAAAGTAATATTTATATAGTTAAATGTAAATTTCTTATATAGAATGAGCAAAAATATTTTTCCTCAAAAGCGTAGATTTTATTTTATCTCCTTGTTTATTTGTTTTTAATAGCTTTTTTTTATGTCATTCTGTTGTACACAGATTCGCGAATAAAATTTATTACATGAATGTTTGATTTGGTTTTGGCATCGAAATGGTGGAAAGGGATGTCTCCCTTCGTTAGTTTTAATAAAACGCAGCGTAAATTGAAAATGAGTGATAGGTAGCGCATCGAGCCTTGCGGCATTGATAAATAACATTTTGTGCATTGGCATTTTTTTAACTGCATAATAAGCAGAAAGGAAAAAATATAATTTCCATAAAATTATGCAACTGCAACCGGAGGCAGTGGGATTTATTTTTTTCTTTTTAACTGAATTTATCCAGGGTGCATCCTCTTGCCACATGTGCGATGAAATTTAATACCTACATTCATTTATATATGCGAATGTTGTGTGCAATGTAAATTATCCCCAGGGGCAAAGTTTGGTGTTTATTAATGGAAATTTTCACTTTGTTTAAATTAAGAGTGAATATTTTAGAATTCATGATGCTGGACAGGATTTCAAATTCTAAATTCAAAAACAAAAAAAAAATGCTTACGTTATTTATTTTAACATAAAAACGAGAAAGATAAATAAATGCAGGAAATATAATTTAGATGTACGTGTCCATTAAAAGTTTAAAATATGAAATGCATTTTTTGCTGATGCGAACCTTTTTTGCCTTGAAAAAGCAAAACTTGAGAAGGTAGGACTTTTGAACTATGGCTGTGAAAGTTTTTTCTATGTTTGTCACAAAGCGTGGTAACTTTGATTTGTAAACTTACTGCTTAACCAAACTACCTACCAAGGGGAAGACAAATGATTTTTGCCACAGACATGCAATTAACGCATGTAGGCCGCTGCAGTCACGAAGAACTACGGGTTAAGGTCCCTGTAATATTGGACATGCTATTAGGAAGAAAATACTAGTTGCGTCAAATATAAGATGGAGTTCGTTGGACTCTTGTGTTTTTTTTTTAGTTTAAAATATTTCAAAGAAAATGAAAATCAGCTTCTCTAACCTGTGTAATGTCCAAAGTATGCAGTGATTAAGATCTACATGGGGATGCTGAGCTCTTACATACTTTAGTTGGCGCTACTGCGTGGAGTGCACTGTTCATCAAGTAATAGAATCCGCAGCAGTATCGATCTCTAGCTTGCTATCTTCAATTTTGTACCCCAAGTCGGCGTATATCTTCCTCAACTTAGCTACCGGAGATAAGGTCTGCCTCTGTTTCTCGTTCCTTATGGCTTGACATTGAATACCTTACGGGCTGGAGTATCGATGTTCATTCGCTTTAGATGCCCCAGTTTTCTTAACCGTTGATATTGCCAATTATGTTGGCCTGAATATTGCGCACCCTTTTCTCAAGAATAATATTGGAGGTGGTTTTGAGGGTTTCGATAGAATGTCTTCCGATTTTGATGGAGCAGCGAGCATTCTCCAAAGTGGCAAGGATACCAAAACTCGACATGGCACAGTATAGTTTATCCCTGTCGAAGTTGCTTTGAAATCACTCTTCATATAGAAACCCTTCATATACAATCCATCCCGGATTTAAAATATAGATGAATTATTTTAAGTTTTTTTCCGTACTGTGCATGTACCGTACAGCGCCTAACTGGGCACGTCTGTTTTCTATACTGTCTTAGTTATTATTAGAATTTGCAATGCCTGCAATCATTGCGATTTTCTTAACCAACAGCTTATGAAAACATCAACATAAGCAGCGCGTATAAATGAGTCAACGGAAAATGTTTACTTTTAACTTCTCAGTTCGTCGAGCTATAATAACTTTAAAACACTGCAAGTCGAAAGTAGTTTTCTATCAACTTTTACTTCGCCTTAATGAAGGATTCAATGGGTCAGGGCGACTAGCCTATAATCATCATTTCTTCTAAAAATCTTAGCTTAACACAAGACATTTTACTGACAGCATAAAATGCCTGTTCCTTACAACAGTAGGGAACACCAATCAAAAGAGCCTTCTTCCGAGCCTTTGTCAGATATTTTAAATTCTTATAAATTTCTACCTTCTTTGTACATTCCGATAATTAAAACAGGCCTTAAAATGACTAAAGTGAGTTGGCCGGTTCGATAGCCACTTTAGCCTAAACCTACATGCCCAGAAGCCTCATCTGGAAGGCTTCTTTTAGAAAGATCTTATTAATCTAACAAAAACTGACATTATTCGTCTCAAAAGCTTAATCCAAACCCCCCAACTGCCTTCAACGAGTAGGGAGGCAATTTTTTGCAGGCTTAGATCATTAAGGTAAGCTGTCCCCCTTTTTATGGAAAATATAGTTATCGTCAGACGACAACTAACTCAATGATCTTGGCACTGGATGCGGTATCATAAAGAGAAAAAAGTATGTCTTGCTACTTTGCTTAAAACCTTACCTTAAATATGGTTAACAAAGCCGCGGAAGATGTTTTGTATGTAAGTACAGTGGCGGCAACATAAATATGTACGTCAAGGCTCTCCAGTTACTACAAAATATTGAAGTAGATAGATATTCCTAAAGCTTAGACGAGTAAAAAGTGGTACAGTAGTCAGTACTGGGGTCACCCTAACTAAAGTTAGATCTTCCCATGTTTAAAAATCAGTCTAACGAAATGTTGGCTAAAGAGTCTAATGGGGAGAAAAAAGAATCAGAATGCAATGCAATGTACTTGTGGGAGCTTAGAAAAATGCTAGTCTATCCATTAGAACGACAAACAACAAAACTCCAACTCCGACCGGGCTTCGATGGCGCTGAGCATAGTGTGGGCGCTTTCTAGGTTCGATTCCTAATGGGAGGGAAGTGTTTTTCGAATTTATTCACCAACAAATAGCTGTAATTCCAGCCTTCATTGATCGCGGTAGCAATCAGTAGCTGTTGTTTCATTCACCCATTCGGTTAATACTTCTGATTTTGAGGTATAACTGCCCTAAATGATATAACCTCAGAACTTTTAGAAATAGCTAAACAAACCGCTGAATACTTTTCGTATACAAAGTATTTTCCAATTGGCAGGCTCAGGAATTACCGAACAAAAAAGGCAAGTCTTTCATAAAATTGTTTGGTTTCTAAATTTATATCACAGTTCGAAGGGGGGGTTATGGCACTGGGTTGCTGAAATTAGCAAAAGCACATCAAATTTGTCCACTCATTTGACACGATCTCCACTTCCATCCAGGAAAATGTAGATTCCAAATCAAATCTACTTTTTCAGCTAGAAATTTTGCACATTTATGTAGTTTCTCCAATTTTAAACGTAGACCCAAGATATAATTTTTTTTTTTTTAATTTACCAACACCTCAAAACCAAAATATTGAAAACCAATTAATTTTCCAAATTTGTTAAAAAAAAAACAACATAAAATAATTCTTCTCTTAAATGATAAATTGTTTGATAAATTGAAACGGTAAAAACAAAAATTTGTTCGAAATTCAAATTACAGCGCCGCACAGTGACAACGTTAAACAGTAATCCACATTCGATCAACCGCATCCAGGTTCCTCAAAATGTTTTGGTAACAACATTGAAACAATACCTACGAGTTAATTTTTGCGTTTTTGTTTGTTCCTTAAATATTGTATAATTATTAACAGCAACAATTTTTTTTTTTTTTTTAGTTTCAGTTAGTATTATGTTTTGCAAGTGGTGTATGTATGTACTATGTATGCGTGCTAGCGTGTATGTTATTAACTTGTAAATATAAAAATAAATTCACTTGCATGTTTGAAGATTGTTTTTGTAATATATTCATCCTTGGGAGTCAAGTCCTTCAGCCCCTTGGGGAGTGTTTTTCTTTTGCGAAATTTATTGAAATAAATTTCCGGCAGAACTTCAATTGTATCTGTGAGGAACAGCAGCAGCAAAGCACTCACTCTTTCTGGTTCTTTTTTTTTTTTTTTTGATTGTATACAGCCCAAGTTGTTAATTTCCTGTTTTACCGTTATTTTTTTTTGTTAGGTGAATTGTGAGTGTTTTTCTCTTCTTTTTTTGTTGTTAGTTCTAGCAAATATTTCTCATAGCATGCACGCAAAATAAAATAACAAACAAACAAAAAATGGTAGAAGAATAAAGCTTTTCGTTACTGAGCCACATAACATGCAGCGGTTTCGGTTCCTTTGACTACTATCTAGGAATGTTGTATTATTCACGCTATGTCCTTTGTGTTGTTGCATAGAGTGGAACATGTTTCATTGTATATTTTGTTTTCTATTTTCTTCATTTCTTGGTTACAAAAAATAAAAAAAAAAAACGAATAAATCGTTTGACTATCACACTTCTTTCCTGTTTTTCTCTCTCACTTTCTCACACTCCTACTGTAGCTTCATTTTCCATTTTAGTGCAATTTATTTGATACGCAAAAAAAAAAACCAAACACACGAAACATAACGAAAATTTTAAGAATTGAAAATAAATTTTGGAAAACGATTTTCTCTTTTTGCAAATAGGCCACAGCACCACTGTTAAAGACGCCTTTGTCGCAGGCCCAACAGGCATACACAGCAGCAACCACATATACAGCGGTAGCAGCACGCGCATATAATGCTGCCGCTGCAGCAGCCGCACAGCCCGCTTTGGCTGGCTATGCCACAGTTGCGGGGTAAGTTTTTTTTTAACTAAAAATTGGATGGTGGATTGCAGACTTGAAGGTTCTTGATTGTGAATGAAAATTTTAATTGTTTTTGAACCAGAGAAATTCAACGGCTTCGTATTGAGAGTCATTTGAGCCACCCGGATGTTATATATAATTATAAATATTTTGTTTTTTATTTTACTTTAAGCCAGGAAAAAAGAATTGTATAGCATAAATTGAAATTCTCCCAATCGACGCCGACCTCGATGATCTTAAAAGTTGCTGAATCCTTTATCTATTAAACTCTAGAAATTAAAAAAATATATTTAAACGGCGCTTACAGTACCTAAAGCCTATATTTTCCACACAATGGAGTGACACAAATGCTGAACGGCAATTTTATTTTTGAAGAGCTTTTCATGGCATTTTTTACTCTTGGATGTTTGTCAAACGTTGGCAAGAGGTGGGGTAGCGAATAAAAACTTTGGTACGGGCCGGGATTTGAACCAGCGATCCCTCACTTAGTGGTCCAACGCACATAACCACTAAGCCACTGCACACACTACGTGCATTCAATTTGATGTTTGGGATCTTTTATAAAACGCCTTAAAGGAGATATGACAAAGACTAGTAAAAATAAAGAAGAAAATTCCGAAAAAGCTTTAACTGTCTGTATGGGCTCGACTATTTAGCCCAGAACTACAATATAAATTTGCAGATAACAACAACGAATTGGATGTGTAGTTTAAATTAGTGGTATTGTAGAAATTTAAACCTTCAACTCAGCTGGTTTTTGTTAAAAGCATTTAGTTACAATCTCCAAGGCTTTGTTCAATAAACGCTCGTTTTGCTCGTTTGGGACAGTTGCGCATCAAGTTTCAAACCTTCGCGTCCTTTAACATCTCATTGTTTCAGATTCAATTTCTTCAATATCCCTTTTCGACGAACTGCCAGAGATAGGAGCAACAATTAAAAAAAAAAATATTGAGCGACTTTTTCAAAATCTTTGATGTCAGCCTGCATGCATCATCAACATGAAAGATTTTTATTTGAATTTTCTTGCTCAACGCGAGTAACATGACGATTTCATTCTGTTTGCGTTGAACACAGAATTGGAGTCAGTTGGTGAACTAGTAGATGTTTTTATTATTTCTAAAACATCTTTCGCTGTAAAAAGGTGGCGCAAAACTTGTCTGCCAATGTTCTATGGCTGTTTTTTTTTTTGTTGTATGATCGAAAAACTCTAGTTCTCCCTTTGAATTATTTTTATTTGACGTCTTAAATTTGTTTTCCATTAAGTCTCTTGTCCGAACTTCCGGCAACAGGTCCTCGCATTCTTGACGGATATTCTTTTCGAGGGCTTTAAGAATCTGAAGCTTGTTTAGGTATTCTCTTGACATAAAAAAAAAACCGCAAAAAGAAGTACGGAACCGTGCAAATTTCCAAAAATAGATATAAGGCAACCCGGAATTAAGCCCTCAGAACTTCGGTTGTGGTTCGGGCAGTATGTGCTGTTTCATCCTGTTGGAACCACATGTTCTCTCTCCAGTTCTAATGCATCCAATTAAGGAAGGAGAAAGTCCTTGAGCATGGCTCTGTTACGCTCGCCATTCAACGAAATTGTTTAGGCCGCGACGTTTTCGACAAAATAAAGGCCGATGACCATTCCAGAGGAAACTGCACGCATGCATTAACTTTGAGCGGGTTTAATGGCTCTTCGTGGGTTATACGCAGATTTTCGGTGCTCTAGAAGAGATAATGTTTGCTTATTCACATAGCCACAGGGATGAAAATGGTCCTCGTCGCTCATGATGATTTTCGATAAAAAGTTGTCTCCCTCGTCAATTATGCCAATTCTTTAGGAGTTTAGCGATTCAGTCTTGTCAGATGTCAAATCAGAACTGACATTTGCCGCCATTTGCAAAAATTAACTTTTGGACCATCTGGTATAAAACAGAAATGCCATTTAGGTTCTCATTTTAAACCTTGCAGCTTACTTCCCGTCGTCGTAAGTGGACGCAAAGCACAATTAGAAAAAAAAAACCCTATGTACGAAATGGCAATGATGTATAAGAATTTTTTCAAAAAACTATAATTTAAAATAAACAGATTAAGATGTATTTACAGGAGAAGAGATGCAAGTTATAAAAGCAGACGCAAAATCGCCGACTTGCTAAATCAAACAGACAACATTTTTCTAAATATATGCACCCTCTTTAGCTGTAATTAAATAATTTTAAATTGACAGAAGAAATAAATAATCCAATACCATGGAATCCATATATATTTGCTTTCGATTTATTAATTTTGACAAAATTTTTATCATTTCCTTTCGTTAAATATTATAAACTCTATTCTGTTGTTATTTTTACAGCAACAAAAGAAGAATAAATTCTCAAAGCAAACCTTTCACTCAAATGAATAAAGGTCAAGAAATTTTATTAAAACACTCAAGAACTGTTATCAAGATTCAAAACAATCAAGAAACAACATGCATCCATTCCAGTTTCTCTTATGATTTTGTCAAGAAAATTATATAAATTTTATTCTCTTTTCTTTCTAAAATAACATTTACAGTTATGCCAGAGAGTATGCCGATCCATATTTGGGACATGGAATTGGACCAGTACCTGGATATGGGGTAAATAAAAACATCAACTTCAACATTATTGAATCTTTTTTAAAAAAAAAATTATTTTCTTATTTTTCTTAGGCACAAATGTATCGCGGAGGATACAATCGTTTCACGCCATATTAAAGCATACACATTAAAAAAAAAAAATTATCTAAATACTCATCTCTACAACTAAATACTCAGCATAGAACTCGTAAGGACTCTCACACATATGAATCAAAATTTGAAAGATGATATTGAGTGTAGTTGAAAACACTCAACAAAAAAAAAAAACAAAACACACAAAAACCAAAAGAAAAGAAAAGAGATAAACATCCATGACTATATATTATGTAGATTCTCATACAAAAATTTTGTAGAAAATGTAAGTTTTACCTTCCATCATGACTGCGTAAAAGATTATTATGTAAAAAAAAAAAAAAAAAATTTTACTAGCAAAGCCAAAAGTAAATGCAGTGTCAGTTTTTATTTTTTTTTTTCTCTATATCTTAATTTTAAACTTAAGTTACTTTCTTTAAAAGTAAATAAATAAAAACCAACACGGAAGAAACAATAATCACAAATATTCTTGGAGGAGAACACAAGAAATTATAGTCATTTATTTTTTATTTTTGAACAAAAACAAATATTGTTCTGAGATTAAAAAGAAAACAAAAAAAAACTATCGTTAGTAGTAGATTTAAAAATGTAAAACAAAAATATGTATTATCATGTCTTCTATAAAAAAAAAAAATAATTAAAAGCAACTAAAACTACTTTGAACTTGAGCGCACAATGATGTTCAGTTTTAGTTGTAAGTCTAAGTCGTTTTATTTTATTTTTTTTTTTTTGTTAATTTAATGGCAGCTAAATTGAAGTCAAGTTTGGATTATTATTATTATTTTTTTTTTATAATCATGACAAAACCAAACACTCATGTATGTACTCATTTTTTTTTTATTAAATATCTATTTTGTTTCTCTCTCTCTCTCTTTTATTTATACAAATAAATATTTAATATACTCAAAAAGCTGAATTTATGCTCAAATAAAATTATTCTAATGACATATACATACGCGCACCATTTATTTAAACATTTTCTGTTTTCAAAGAAATATTTTTCTATAAAAAACAAAATTAATAAAAATCAGTGAAAGTATTGAATTGTATGCACAAAAAAAAAAAACAGGTCATAGACAGACAAAAAAAAATGTTTTTTTTTCAGTAAAAAAAAAAAAAAAAAACAAAAATTTAGTAAAACAATTTTGCTGACTATTTTTGTCAACTTAAATTGAATAGGATTTTAGTACATACACACATAATCTAAAAACTTAGTTCATTAAATAAAAACCTATTTCTACATCTATTTGTTTGATGTAGTGTTTGCTCAAAAAATAATAATAAAAAATATTTTTAAAAAATAAAATACTTTAGCATAGACAGTAAATAAAAAAATATAATAAAATTATATTTTCAATCGGATAACTTACTCTGTCCTGAAATTGAAAGAAAAAAACAAACTCCAAAAATTGCACATTTTTCACGAACTTTTGCGCACATGACAAACAGAAAAACAAACAAAAAAAAACATGAATACCATTTCAAAGTGTATATCAATATTTCACTCTCTTCAATATGAGTGACTCTTTAAAAAAAAAATATATATATATATTTTGAGTAGTTGTTAGGATTTTAAATATAAACAAACAAAAAAAAAAATACTCTCTTTAAAAAATATGTGAAGCCAAAGGATTACTTTTAATTTTTTTTTTTTATTTTATTATTTTCTGTGTAGTCTATAACGATATTTTTGTTTTAACTAGTGTTTTTTTTGTTTCCTGATAGATGTGTTTTTATGCTTTTAAGTGTTTAGAATTTAAATAAGAAATAAAGAAATCTTTTTAATCGCGCAAAATATATCTAAAAAAAATATATATATTTGAAAAAATCATCCATAAATTGCCAAATGTATAGCTTTTGAAGTAAAAAATAAAACAAGCGTATACCAATAAAAAAAAGAAAGATAAACGCACTAAGCAATAGACGGTAGTATATATCATTTTTTCTAAAAAAAAAAAAAAACTAAGTAAAACTTGTGTAATTTACTTGTGTAAAGTTGTTAAAATTTAGGAAATCAAAAAATACAAAAACAAAAAAAACAATCTTTTTCGCCCAAAAAAAATATATTTTTGTCTTCTTGTAAAAAAATAAAAATAAAGTGTGCATTGACTGATTCTCACTGCAGCTACATATATATTGAAAATATCTTCTTTTTTAAATTACAAAATTATCCCTTAAAAACATAAGAACAACAAAAATCCAAAAGTAGTAATGCTAAACTTACCTACAACAGAAAAAGAAAGAACAAACAAAAACACACACAAAAACCCCCAAACAAAAAATATCGTATCTACTTTTAAGCTTAGTGGTAAATAAAATTAAAAAAAAAATCATAAATATTTTGTAGAGTGAATAAAAATATTATGGATTACCAGTTTAAAATATAAAAAAACAAAACAAAACACACAGACACACACACAAATCCGAAACTATTGCGGAGACACAGAAAAAAATCATACACACATACACGTTTAAAAATAAAATAAAATAATTTTAAAGTAAAATGTGCCAAATTGTACGATGTATCCATTAAACTATTATTAAAAACATAAAAGTATGTATGATTTTTTTTATGTAAGAAAAAAAAAATCTCTTCCTTACAAAGAAAAAAAACAAAATGAAAATTCACAGGAAACACACAAATAATAAAAAAAAATATATATATATCTGAATTTAATCTTCAAATTGTTTCTGTTTATTTTATTTTTTTACCAACAAAAACAATGTAAATAGCTGATATCATTAAACAAAAATAATAATAATAAAAAAGAAAGAAAAAAAAAACTCAAGTCAAGCCCACATGCCATTTAAAAACAAAACCGATTCTCTTTCAATGAATTTCATTTCTTTAAGCAACAAAAGAAAACTCAAAAAAAAAAAAACAACAACACCGCATTAAAGAAATTATATAGGAAAATCATATACATATATACTAAATATATATATATATATTTACGGATATACAAGAAATATATTTAAACCAAACAAAAAACAAAACAATGGAACTTAATATTTTAATAGAAACAACATCACAATTCAAACAAAAACAAAAAAGTATTAACAACAAATAAGAGAACCCAAACAAAACACATACAATACACATTTACAACACGCAAAATAAAATCACAATTTTTTGTCTTTAATTTAACAAACAAAAAAAAAATAATTAAAAACAGGAACAAAACCAAAATACTGAAAAGATAAATAAGGGGAAATTTTTTTGCGTTTTTTTTATGATTTTAAATTCGTTTAATATTTTTTTTTTTAAATATATATATATTCTTAAAATTTAGTATTGGTTATATCAATTTTCAATTTGTAAGGTTGTGAACTGTGAGAAATACAAAAACAAAAAAAAAAACAAAAAACAAGAAAACAAATGAATAAAGATAAACAAGAAAAAGTCTCTTAAAAATTCCAGAAATAATTGTGTTTTATTTGGTGGTTTTCTTCTTTTAATTAAATATCTGTTATTGAGTGTATCGAGTCATAACTAATGATTTGCCGTGGCAAGAAGGGATGTGAAGGGTTCACGGGAACGGGAAGTACACCTCAAGTCCACTTCGATCGATTTTGATTTTTCTCAATTTACTGACTAATTAAACTCTAAATTTTAAATAAACTAAACAATTTAAATAAATAAATAACATAAAATAATAATAATAAAATAAATAACACAAAGAATAAATATTCTTACTTCAATGTCTCTGTTAAAACTAGACCCAACTAAAAATAAAATCATCAACAAAGACGCCAAATCAAGTTTTCTCTACCGCAAACATTCCAAAGTGCAATCAACCCTCAATAAAACACTACTATTTGCCAAGAATATGGGAATACCACTCTGTACAGAACGCAGGAACCCCAAAACCGCACCCCCGTGGGCATTCACTGAAGGATCTGTCGACGTCTCGTTAAACACTCTGACTAAAACATCTACATCAGATGAAGTATACAGGCAAAGATACTTGGAATGAAACCGATTGATGGGAACTTGTGTTTTCCGATGGGTCTAAGACCCCAACCGGCACCGCATTTGCAGTTGTAGATGAAAATGGAACGACCCTAATTAAAGGAGTGTTACCGCACATGAGCTCAATTTTTTCAGCCGAAGCAACAGCCATCTTACGAGCCACCTCTCTCCCAAGGAAGACGAAATTGCCGTTAATTGCTCCGACAGCCTCTCAACGTTAACCGCAGTTATGAACTATAACAATGATACCCCGGTTATTATTGCCATCCGTGACAAATTGATAAAAAATAGAGGTAAAATTAAACTTCTATGGATCCCCGGATCGCAGCCAAGGGCTCGTTAAAAGAACCTTTGCTTATCCTCTACATCTTCATTATTAATTATATTACAGCCTTCTGGCTCGTACAACACCAAAGAGATTGGAAAACCTTTACCCATCAATATAAGTCAATCAATCCCGACGCAAAACCACCGAGGTTCCCTATAAATTGCACCCACAAAATAAATGATAAGAACCTTTATTCGATTACGACTCGGGCACACACGACTTACACATGACCACCTCATCACCAAAAACACCCGCCCCACTTGCCACATTTGCAGTTCCAACCAGATACTCTCCACCCACCACATAATCTACGAATGCAGTTCAATCAAAGCCAAAGTCCGTATCCTTTCTCCCTCTTCCCCTCTACAAAAATTGCTTTCATCTCCCACTGAATTTAATGTCAAAATAGTTTTTAATCTTCTTTCATCTCTCCAATTAGAAAACAAAATCTAATATTAAGTCAAATATGTTTTATAAAATTAGCCGAAAGCCCTGGTAGCTAGTGCTATTTATATAATTATATTTACAGCATAATTGTATTATCTGTCAATAAAGCTTAATAATATCAATAATAATAAAATAAATATTTATGCAAATAATAGATAAACGGATTCTCCTTTGTCAGAGGTTGCTGCTACTATCTGATGGAGCGCTCAGACACAACTACTGGTCTTACATTAATGTATTAGTTTTCCCGTCTTTCGAAGAAAGATGAGAAGGAGCTTAGATGTTCGGCATTCACCACGTCAGCCGCGAAAATCCGCCACCTGATGCTAACAAAGGCCGGACAAATGCAGAGAAAGTGTTCTGCTGTGTCATCCTCCTCATCTCAAGATTCTCCTAAGAGATAGAAAAAAGAGGCAAACCTTTTGCAAATGTTTGGTATGTCTGCATTAGAGAGCTGCATGGTCTCACTCACAACATACGTTGAATTGAAGGGACTCGAATTGAATTGAATTGAGTGAGTGCGAGGCACACAATAAAACGAATGAGTAGCAATGTGAGTTCGTGTTGTGTCTCACACCAGACGGCATTCAGCGAAATGAATAAGAATAAATGAAGCCTAAAGGGGAATGAAAAATTTGGCACAGCCACAGACACTCGAATTACTCGAGTTTTTGGGTGCATTCATTTTGTTTGATTCAAGAGACGCAAGCAGTAGACTGTCGATTTTTCCTTTCTTCTTTTTTTTTATGCGCGACAAGACAACAATTAAAAACCCGTTTTGTCAGTCGAATACATTCGAAACGCAACCTCTTATTCCAACGCATTTCCATTTATTCAATTCGTTTTCTTTGGTTTAAATGTTGTGCGTCCGAGTTTTACCTGACCGCACTCACTCACTCAAACATATTCGGCCTCGCATTCTATTTTATTCAACTCATTTTTTTGGCATTGTTCATTTGAACGTGAACTAGCAAGCTCACCGGAGATCTCATTTCTCTGGATGCCAGTGTGGCCTGGGACCCAGGCAAGATTTACTGTGAGAGAAAGCTTGAGTTCAAGCACTTACTTGGACGAGGTAAGGGGGTTGAGCAGCGCTTTTAATGCTTGGCTGTCACTGCAAATGCAAATGCTTTCAGCCCTCCACCTGTTTTGTTAACAATATGGCGCATAGCCTTTTGGTTGGCAAAAACTTTCACTTGGGAGAAACACGCATGTATCGCAATCCATAAGCAAATTTGATGTGGTAGTTTTGTCGCAGAAGGATTTCTTCTGTCATTGCATCGGACGGCATATCCATAAGACAGGCGTCAAAGGATAATTCTCGCGCAAGTTCTTCAAAAGCCAAAAGCCACTTCTCTTTAAACGAGAGATAGTTTTTAGCAGACATCCCATAATATATGCATATATCATGAGGATGAGGTTCATCAAAGCATCTAGAGCAGAGCCCCGCGTTGGGGGAAAGTCCCTGGTGCATCCGAGACAGTCCGTTCTTTGGAGTCTGTCAAGAAAAGCAGTAACACGTTCCCGCGAAAGCCTGATCCACCAAATAACCGATGCGTATGAAAGGAGTGGTCTAATCATGGCTCAATAGAATAGATCCATTTTCGTGGACAAGCCCCATGTCTTGCCAAAGTACCTTACACTACCAGAAAGTCGACAGTTCTTTATCGGTTTTCGATTCAACGTCCTTGGACGATAGAAGTTTTTTAGCGAGGATTACTCCCGGATATTTGACTTCATCGCAGATAGGGATGGTGACACCTTTAAGTATTTAAGGCGATTCACTGGAAGTCCATTTCAAGTGCACCAAACGTCGATCAAATCTAGGGATCTCTGCTCTTGAGAGCAGACAGTCCTAGGTTTGAACCGACAAAAAGAACGGCGACATCATCCGCATAAGCATGATAAACAGATTACAATGGTTAAAACTAAAGTATATTGTCTTTCATCTATTGAATATCTTTAAAGTTATTGCGTTTTTCCATTGTTCAGTAAATAAATTCATGGTCACTTTCAAATCTTCAGGAATTTGGTGAGTTATCATAAATTTGTCCACTTCGACCTTTTCCTTGGGATTCGACTTCAGTAAGTTTTTTGATTGACAGTACCCATTTCTCGAACACATTCGAGATAAGAATGACACCTTATCGGAAATATAATGACGTTTTCGTTTGGTAATTCGGAAGAGTTCTCCGATCCAGGATCCCAATCGAACAAGCAAACACATTACATTTAAATTTAAAGTGTATATGTATTTTCCAACCGCCTAACTGCTAATCTGATGGCGATGAAGGAGATGGAAGAAAAACAATACTAGCTATTGAAATATGTTTATATTATTTCTCTTTTATTTAAATATTTAAATTTGGTTACAATTTACAGCTAATCTAGTCAAAACTAAAGAATTTTCAAATGCATCAGCAACAAATACCATATTTATCGATTTTGACGTTTGTGGTGTTTGGTTGTATTAGTGCTTCTGGTTTTGATTCTGAATTCAAAGTCGGAAGAGAATTTCTCTTTTTTTGCAGGAGAGAAACTGTCATTTAAGCACCAAACGAACACTTTCAGACGACTCCGGAAGTGGAAGTAGGGTTAAACTCCAGTAACGGCTAGGCCCGGAGATTTAAAAAAATGTATTTTGTCCTTGCCCCAAAAACAAACACGCCAAAGCAGCGATTTTTTTTTTCCATTTAGAAGTGGTAATTTCATCATCATCTGACTACAACATTTCGAAATGACTTCGGTTCCTTTTACAAATACAAAGTTTTTCAGTTTTTCGTAATTTAATCACATCAACGTAGATAAATATTAAAAGAGCTTCCAAACCATGAAAATTGGTTAAAGAAGAAATAAGAACGTCAAATTAATGTGAATATTTAGCAAAAAATATTTTGTTAAAAAAACGCCCACAAAAATTATGCGTGACAAACTTGTTAAGGAGGTCAGATTTTTGTGAATATCTTAACCCTTTCCCGTCAACTTTAAAACTGTTTTTTTCTAAATTATGTGAATGGCAGTCTTAAAATGGCGTATTAAAAAGCGTACACTTAAACGCTTCGGAAACTGGAGAGTATGTGTTCCGAATTTCAGTCTTCTATCTCAAAATTTTAAGGCCAAAAATTTAATGACGAACAGACATTGTTAAATCGTCATAACATTTGATGCTGATCACAAATAAATATATACACTTTTAGAGGTCTACGACGAATATTAAGGGGATAATATTCGTATGACAATGTGACCCATACTTTGTCGTACCTTTTATGGCATCCTATGAAGAAATAATATTATTCCTTGGGCTAAGCTTTCGTGTTTCCTTTGCAATCCAGGTTAAAGTATTCAAAACAAGTTCTCGCTTCCTGGATATTGTTGACTAGGGTTTCTATGAGGCAGCATATTTTTTTTTTGCAAACACTTAGTGGGAAATCTGGGATTGCATGTACATACCTTTTAAAATATGTAACTTCCTATCTAAATATTTTTGATAGCTGTACCAAATCCTTAAGAATTAAAGTGTTAAACTGCGGAGAAAATTCAGCAAGGCCCAGAGCCTGGAGATAGAAGCAAATTCCCGGAGTCTCCGGGCCAAAATACGCCTGTTGGTAACCCTATCCGGAAGTCTTCCAGATTACCAAACGAAAACGACATTAGTTTTACTGAATAAAAACGATTTTTATTGGCAACTAAAAACAGCAGAAATCTAATCATTGTGCAATTTTTCTAAAACAAAATGTGCGAGAATTGAGATATTTTATAGCAATTAACTGAAAACAAACAAATATGTATGTTAGTGCATGAAAAGGAATTGCTTCCTAAAAGCTTATGCAACGACAAAAATATTAATAAAAATGATTGATGCTCTGACGTGTTTTGCAAGGGTGTAATGGCGTTGATGGTATGGATGAGCGACACAATGGCAAATAGTGTTTTTGACTGGGCACACAGAATGGCATCATTATTTTTGAACCTTATCTACGGTGTGTTCGAAAAGTCAAAAAGGTGGTTGCATGATGATGAATTATTAATACCAAATGCACCTTATCGAAACCGCAAACTATGAAACTTGATCTTCTGATACTATTATAACGGGTGATCCAAGTAAAGATACTTTTTTCAATAGCCTTATTTGACAGATCACGTGTGAGTCGTGTCATGCTGTCATGTTATTTTTGTTTAGTATTGTTTGGCATTTCATAATGGAAAGACTTACGCGTGAACAACGTTTACAAATTGTTCAACTTTATTATGAAAATTCACGTTCTGTGAGGAATGTGTTTCGTGCACTTCGCTCAACTTATGGTCAACATAATCGGCCTACTGAGCGTACTATTCATTATTGGATAATATTCGATCGAATAGACCACGTCCAGCACGCTGTGAAGAAAATATAGCGGCCGTAGCTGAGAGTGTACACGAAGACCGTAGAGAGTCGATTCGGCGCCGTTCGCTGCAACTTGGACTGACGTATGGAACGACTTGGCGCATTTTACGTCAAGATCTTAAATTGAAAGCGTACAAAATACAGCTTGTGCAACAACTGAAGCCGCTCGACCTTCCCAAGCGACATCGCTTCGCTCTATGGGCTCTTGAAAAGTTCCAAGAAGATCCGACGTTTTCGAGGCAAATTTTGTTTAGCGATGAGGCCCATTTCTGGCTCAATGGGTATGTAAACAAACAAAATTGCCGCATTTGGGACGAAGAGCAACCTGAAGAGATTGAAGAACTGCCACTTCATCCAGAAAAAACAACGGTTTGGTGTGGTTTGTGGGCCGGTGGAATCATCGGTCCATATTTCTTTAAAAATTATGCCGGTGCGAACGTAACCGTCAATGGCGACCGTTATCGTGCCATGATAACCGACTATTTGATGCCTCAAATTGAAGCTCGTGATCTCGGCGACATTTGGTTTCAGCAAGACGGCGCCACTTCCCACACATCGCATCAATCAATGGACTTATTGAGAGAACATTTCGGGGAGCACATAATTTCACGTTTTGGGCCGGTCGATTAGCCACCAAGATTGTGTGATATCACACCGTAAGACTTTTTCCTGTGGGGATATGTAAAGTCAAAAGCTTATGCCGACAAACCCGCTTCGATTCAGGCCTTGGAGGAAAACATCACGCGTGTCATTCGCCAGTTACCAGTCGAAATGCTCGAACGAGTGATCGAAAATTGGACTCAACGGATGGACCATCTGCGACGTAGCAACGGCCAACATTTGATAGACATAATCTTCAAAAAATAAATGCCAAAGAATGTTCTTTCAAATGATACTTTCAAACATTCTCCATTAAATTTGAATTTTCTGTGTTTTTTTCTTTAAAAAATTAGGGAACCTCGAAATGGATCACCCTTTATTATTTCTACTAAAATCTGCATACAACATATAACTAATGCAACAAAAGCAAATGTGATACATCAAACGTTACACCACCACTTATTGGATTTCCTTTAACAAACAAATTACTATTTATGTTTGAGAAAACATATTTTTGTGGTATTGACGAATGAAGGCTTACCCCTGGCGGTCAAATTTCGCACCGGTAGGTTGCTATAGATTTTGACAGTTCGTTGATTTTTGTATTGAAATATCAGGTGCAGTGGCAAATTGTTTCTTATATTTGATAATTAAAGAAGTTAGTACATATTTTTTTATAAAAAAAACATTATTAAATAAGCTAATGCAAAAAGTGTAGTTACGAATGTAATACTAAGTTTTTATTTTTAATAGAAATTGCAATCTTATAGCAGTCTTCCTGTTTTCTGAATTATACACCCTCTAAAATGCAATTATAAACATAATAAATAATACACTCTATTGAAATTGACTTTATTAAAGCCACCAACGTTTTGTAATAAAAGTAACAAACTGATATGACAAATATTTGTTTACGCATTTCACACTTTGCTTAACTGATTTGTATGTGTGGTCTACCAGTTTAATTTATTCAAATTACTCATATATATTTGACAATATGTATTTTTAAATGTGAATTGAACTATTTTTCAATAAGTTGGTTCACTTTTTAAACATAACATCCCATACAAATTAAACGACTGTCAAACTTGTATAGGTGGCTGAGTATTCATTTTTTGACAACCAGGTATCGCAGGAAAACTTTTCCATTCGACAATAGGTTTGGCAAAATATTCACTTATCTGTAGGGAATTATTGGGACCGTTCACATATATGTACGTTTATGAAATCGAACATGCCGCTCCTGTCAAGATAAAAAAAAACTGTCATATCCGAAAAGATGTGACCATGCGTTCATACTGGATATCCCACCTTTTCGGCACTACCTAAAACCAAACTGCTTTGAAAAAGCCTGTTCATAGAATATACATACATAATGAACTAAATTCCATTATACCCCCCTCACCAATTTCAAGGTTCAATAACCAAATCAAATGAGTGGTGACAACAATACATACTGCGACTTGGGTTTTGTCTATAAGGAATCTGCGTGGTTTGCATACACAATTTTAGGAATTTATATATTTTATATGTAAGCGACTCTCATGGGAGGTCGTTTTTTAATCGTGAAATCTTAACGACAGATGGCCATTAAATAACCAACGATTAGTTTTCTATGGTTTGTGTCATTACTGCAAGAAAAAGTAGTACAAAATTATAAATATTAAGTTAGGTATGAAAAACTAGATGTCACTACTGAAGGATAAAATAAAGCCATGGCCGCTTTAAGTTTATTGCAAAAATTAAGATGTCACTACTCTACAATAGAAAATTGTTGAGTAGTTTCCTTCTCCTCTACATTCATGCAACTCCACAAAATGTAGTTTGAGAATGCGCAAAGTCTTGTTGCATATTTGTCTATAAATGAATGTTTGCTTAATTTTAACACTACCTTCCGTTTGGTTCCGACAATAATTCTTTAAAATTTGTTAATATAGGTAATAGTGGCATAATAATCAGATTCTTATTCTGACCGTCTTGTTCTATGACGGTTCTTGGATTATTTCACAAGAATCTAGGAATTTTAAAAGTCACTTCAAGTTAAGAAAAAAATGTGAAGTTATCAAATGCAATACAAATTGAATTCACCAAGTGTATTTGAATTTTAAATTCATTTTTCTGCAAACCCGAATTTTGTGACTTCAGCCCTTGTTGCGTAATGTCAAGGAATTGTTTAGCTTTAAAATGTAAAATTAAAATAAAAAATAGTATGCAATTGCCAACTGGTTGCCGTATGATTTGGAATTTGACAAATAACTATTCATTGCCTCATTGTATTCTTTTATGGAAGAAACTCAAATTTCAAGATCAAAAACTGAAACTAACAAATCACAAAGGCCGTTAGTTTTACTCTATAAAGTTTTTCGATTAATCTTGTCCTTAAGCTTTCCGCAATTCGTCTTACCCTACCCAAAAAGTGTCACTTTACGAACTACATCACCGACATAAATTCGCGAAAAATTGTATTTTTCCTCTTAAATCGACTTTCTATCGACAAAATGATCCATTACGGTCCAGACTCCAGATATGTCTCCAAAATTGTTCAGTCATTAATATTCCGCGTTTTCGTTCAAATAAAAATAATTTCAACCCGAAAACAACTAGCATTGCGTGTGTCTTTCAAAACTTGTATATATGGATGGAACCTATTTCTTTAATCTTCAAGTCATACCCTTAAACTCTCCCCATTTTATTTTCCCCTACCAACAAAAACTGTCACCTTACGAACTACATCACCGACTCCGGCAAATATTCGAGAAAAAAATTAACATATATCTCTTAAATCGATTTGCCACCCTTTCCATTCCTACTCACGTATTGAACCGAAACAAAATAAATGATCTAGATATTTCTCCAACATTTTGCAGTCAGTTTTCTTTTACCAGTGTTTGCGCACTTTTCGCTGGCGCTTTCATCAACCTCGTGCTGTTTTTACAATACAATATTAAATAAATATTCAACTGTACAGCATTTAGGGACACCAAATGACCAATCTGTCATTAGTTCCTTTGGTATTTTGCTAACATACGCAATTTGATCTTTATAAATGATGTTTACATCCGCGCTAAATTCTCTACAACAGTGTTGACGAGTTTTCCCCTCCACCTGTGCCAGTACATTGCTTTCTTGTTTTGGTGTTCACTGCGCAACTACGTCACTCAAATACCAAGCATCTGCTAGTTGCTGTCAGAACGGTGAAATATTGCTCGTTAAGTGAATGAAAGAAAAAGTGAACAATTAAAAAAATGGCAATTTGTTCTGTGTGTAATTGTAATACAAACAATGACAAGCGTAGAAAAAAGTCAAACGAAATAAATACTGAACTTAAACTTTTTAGATTTCCCAAAAACGAAGTCATGGCGAAAGTATGGGAAGAGAAGTGTGGTAGAAGAGACAAAATAAATCATAGAACTGCTTACATTTGTTCCAAGCACTTCACCCCCAATCAGTATTTACGCAATTTGCAGCACGAACTTCTCAAATATTCGCCAAAAAGCTGCAAAAAACTGAAAGATGATGCTATACCCACTGAATATCTACCATCAACATGTCCTTCAAATAGTCGGATAGCAGAGGCTCAGCCTAGCAATACAAAAGTATTAGTACTCTTGGTAAAACCAACAGAAGGACCCCGAATAAATACAAAACATACCCAAGCTGAAAACCCGGTTATTCCGAATGAAGAACCCAAATCTATTGAATATCAAGGAGAAGCCCCTGGACCATACACGTAAGATTGGCCAAATCACAAGCAATTTTACTTTCTCAACTAAATTTCCATGATGTTTAGGTCAATTCCCAGAGAAGAAACGACAGATTTAAAATCCGATTTATCACGCCTTCAAGGACAGCTTAGTTATCTGCTTTCTGAAAATCAAGTGCTAAGGGATGAAATTTCTAAGCTGCAGGTGAAAACTGTATCTCAGCATTCTCAACTCGTCAGAATTACACAGGAAAAATACAGGCTGCAACAGGAATGCAATGCAACAAATAAAATTTTCTCTCATTCTCAGAAGAGAAAAATGAGCAGAGGCGGCTCGAGAATTCAGTGGACAGATGATGATATGTCAAGCTCCTATGCAATATTCGCAAGCGGCCCAAAGGCCTACCTGGTGCTACTCGAAAAGGGATATCCTTTCCCCGCAGTTATAACCCTTAAAAAGTGGGCTAGCAAGCTGAAAACTCAAACTTTAAATAAAACTAATTCGAACACAGAAGTTAGTTCATGAATTGCGACGGAAAAACAATAATTACAAAAGTATTTTATATTTCAATAAAAGCGAGCAGAATAAACAAGAATTAAGGATTCTCGTCACAAAATACACTTTTTTTGAATTTAATTTGTCCAAATGCGGTCCAAGAATGTTTCATGCCCCATGCCGAAAGCCTTGAAATGTAAGTAACAAACTAATAACCAAATACTTAGCAAAGTATAGCAGCATTACAACGACTTTCATAATTCTTTCTCCCTGTCAAACAATTCAAATTAGTTTTGTGTGAACCGCAAAGCACATGAAGTCACACCCTTAAACTCTCCACCACCGACTTTGCCCTACCTCCAAGAGCTGTCACTTTAGCGACCTACATCACCGACACTGTCAAATTTTCAAGAGTTACTTGTGCCTTTTCTCTCTTAAATCGACTTTCCATCCACCCTTTTCACGCACCGAAATGCTAGACATTTCTCCACAAATTTTCAGTCAATTTTCACCTCTACTGTGCGTCGATTGCGCATTTCTCTAAAACACAATCGCTAATCACTGTCGCCGCTGTTCGTGCTGTGTTTTTTTGATAAACAATTTTACAATTAAATAAATAGCTCAACCAGAAAAAAAAAGTCGCTCACACATCGGAACACCAAATATCCAAAAGTTGTTATCAGTTCTTTTTGTTTTTTGATTTCATATCTGCCTCTATTTCGGGTCGACGTTTGTTATCTCCGTTTACATACGCGCAAAATTCTCTACAACAGTGTTTAAGCGAGCGCTCCCCTAGTGTTTCGTCGTCCTGTATAAAAAAGCAAATATTTTCCCAGTAAAACAGATTTGATTTCCTCGAAATTGTTCGTTTTTGTTTTTTATTTTCACTTGAAAACATCTGCCAAAGTGTGAAGTTCAGTTCGCTACCGAAGAAAAACGCGCCCCATCATCGTGGATTTAAATTAAATCGCCGCAGAAATAGTATAATTCATCACATTTGGTTTTCCTTCTCGTTTTCATCTGGTTCGCATCGTCTTCTTCGTTTGTGTGTGCCCGCCTCGCCTTTTCGTTCTATCCACACGATCTTTATCTGTTTACAATAAAATTTGCGTTGCCCCTGTCTGGCTGTGTCGTCCCTTGCGCGTTGCAAAAAAAAAAAAAAGGAGCACAATCTTGTGTACCCTATTCTTGTGTTTACATTTTCAAAAGAAATTTATTCAAATATAAATACACAAAAGAAGGAAAAATAAATTGAGCAAATTTGTGTGTTATTTTGAGGTTTATTTTATTTATCGTTCACCAGTGAATCATCATAAAAGAAAAACAATTTTTTTTTTGTGAATTAATTCTCGCCCAGAAATAGTGTTTTTCAACAAAGAACATTGGCGGTTCTCCATCTTCACTCACTACCCGGGGGACATTTGATAAACGAGAAAAAGAATCATTTTCCTACTCTTCTCTTATTTTGCTGCTCTTTCGTTCGATTTGTTTATCATTTGACGAGTTACATATATATTTTATTCTTCCTCTACGCGGGAGTCCTTTTTTTTTATTCATCGAACAATCATTGATTGTTTGTTCGGTTTGGTGCTATTGAACTCGTGTTTTTCTTCAAGGATTTTCAACTTTGCACCGCGCAGACACACTCGCGTACATAGAAAACCATCCAACCATTTGAAATGGGAAAACTATTGAGCCTACTCGCACGGGACGATTCCAATTGTTGCACAGCAAAGTCCTACGATGTGTTTCTAGATTTTGAAAATGCTGCTCCAACCGATACGGAACGTGAGATATACGATGAAGTGGAACGGGTGCTCAAAGAATCAGAAGCTGTGCTGGATGAGATTCAAGTTTATAAGGTAAGTTGGGTGGGAGAATTGAAAATGAGAAATGTGCTTGTAGAAGGTTGATTGGATATCTGAGAAATTTAATAGTTTGGATATGAACATTCAGATTTGAAAGGGAACGACGAAGATGCTTGGGACGCTAAGGTTTTGAAAATATTTAGCACTTACTGCGGATCTGTATAAAATTGTAAGGCTCTTCAATACAATGAATCTGGAGACGGCAAAACAATAAGGTATAGGTACTACTTTTAACTGCAAAAGAAGGATGGGAAAAGCCATCTATGGTGATAAGACTCATATTTACCTAGTATAGTGGAAAGCAACAAAAAGGAATCGATAACGGCGGTTCAAGGAACGGCTTGTATAGCCATTACGGGTGCGGGTGCGCTCTGTATAGACAGCATGGGACACCCTCCTGCACCTAACAACCCCATGCGCTGGTAACTGCACGATACGACTCACTTATTAGGAAAGCGCCAAACGTAAAAAATTTCCACTCCAAGTTTAAAAATCCAAAAAATTAAATAAAATCCCGCAACTCGTAATTTGTACGTCAAGAATGTCCTTGGAGTGCGTTTGGAATAAGGATTTGAATGGCCCCATTCAGTGAAAATTAGAAAAACCAAAAATTTATGAGGATTTCAGTTAAAAAAATGAAACTTAAAAATACTGCCTTTCTGGGGGTGGCACATCTGACAAGCCTGGTCACTTTAAGAGCAGTAGTTTCGGACATGCTACTCTAACTATAATGGATGAAATGGCTTCCGTTGACATCGACAAAGATTGGCAAAGGAAAGCAATAATCAAGTCGAACGAAATTGCGATTTTCACTGATGGCTGAGGAAGGAACAGGCTGTGGTAGAGAATTCAGAATTGAGAGAGTCTATAAGACAACCGGACACAAGCAGTGTTTTCCAATCTGATGTTCTAGCTGTCCTCAGGGTAGCTGAGCTAATTCATATGAGATCGGTATCCGCAAGAGATATCGCCATATAAATCAGCAGCAAGACAACTAAC
The DNA here is from genome assembly GCA_963576555.1 of Ferdinandea cuprea. Classification (NCBI taxonomy): domain Eukaryota; kingdom Metazoa; phylum Arthropoda; class Insecta; order Diptera; family Syrphidae; genus Ferdinandea; species Ferdinandea cuprea. The sequence goes on from OY754960.1 coordinate 9,139,935, forward strand.
ATTGATCTAGTCAGGGTTAGAGAAATCTGATGGAGCCAGAATCGAGTGAGACTGCTTTAGGTGCCAGGACACTCCGGTATTGAGGGAAATGAACAGGCGGATTAGCTGGCAAGTAGAGAATATAGAGGTTTTTCACATTAAACCGGACACAGGGAATTTAAGGCTCTCTGATCGCTACTCTACTGGTAAAAGATCTAGCGAGTTAATAAAATTAAGTACTGATAAGCTTAGGACAATATTAAGAATCCTGACGGGAGAGAGGCTTGTTAATAACATGACGCACATACTGTGAGAAGCAGAGAAATTATTTGGGCAGATACCTATTTCTTCGAAACCGTAAAGGGAAGAGACTGTACGAACTTCAACGGCTTTCTTGGCTTTTGGAAAGATATTGAACGTTTCACCAGGAAAACTGTTTAAGTTTTTCAGACCTTTAAATCTAAATAAATTCAACTACTTTCACAGGAATCGCGGTGGCCAAGATTTTTGTGCGATGGCATTTTTACCAAACTCAATATACAAGGCATGCATGCAACATCTTGAACGGCTTAAGACAGTAGCCAGAGTCCAAAAAGATCAGCCTAGTATAAAGCTCCCCATGTGCACAAAACACGAATGGTGTGTGGATCTGGTTTCGGGACATAACCGAAAAAACAGCCCGTAATATGATTTCCACTAGATCATAACGTCGATAGAGTGATTACTGAAAGAAATAGGTTAGAGTAGGTTAACTTGGAGTCAGTGAAAAAAGTATATTTTTTCATTCAAATGGCGGCAAGTATCGAAACAGTTTCTTCATCGGTTTGGCAAAACAAATTCTTCTTCTTCTGTGGTTCAGTGTGCTGGACGAAAAAAATAAAAGAAGAGAATTCATTGCAAAATACACATGGTTAGTGCGCGAAGACCATGGCCTTGATGTGAATGTAGCTATTGTCCAATCGCCCAATTCCGTCGAGAAGAGAATTTAAGAATCATGGCCTCCATATTATGTTTTGACAGATCTCTTGCGCCCGAGAAATTGACAAAATCTCAGTATTATATTTACGCGGTACGAAATGGATTGATTTACGCTGGAATAAAGCGTTGGAAAGATACTTTAAAGGTGGGTGCAGTGTTGCAAATTTTAAAAATAAATTTTGGTCGAAACATTGCACCAACTGTAGCTGATCTACGCAGATCACCTATTAGGTAATTTCGGGAGACTGGTTTTGTAATTGATATCCGAATGTGTGTGTCCTTTTACAGCCAATGTCGAAAGTGTGCACCTAAACCTGTGCCACTTAAGCCACCTAATAGTCGATCGTTATTGATCTTTAAGTTGAAAAATTTATTAATTATTCTTTTTGGTGACGGTGCTTTGCCGCAATGGATCTGCAATTTTACGCTTGTCGAGTTGCGCCTTTCATGTATTCGGTAAATTACAAGTAAGATTTACAGTACAGCTTTACCTATATACGAAAAACGCGTCATGTGAACACGAATCGTTTTCGACGATCGTTGGAAAATATTGAACAGTTTATGTTTTTTTTTCATCTATTGTGAACACTTGTAACAAAAATGCAATTGTGAATAGGTATTTCATTTGTCATGAGATAAATCTTAGTTCAAAAAACTATAGGGGCCGCCATCTAATGTTTTTTTTTTCAACTAGTACTTATTTCGCGAATGGTAACACTTAGCTCATGTCTGATTTGACAGATAATATACCGCTATACCGCTGAACGAATATGGTTGTGTATACGCTTGAACAACGCTGGGAAATATTGCGGCATAATTGGGCCATTTTTCATTTTTTTTTTAAATGAGCAAGGAGTGGCCGTTACAGTCAATGGCGATCGTTATCGGGCCATGTTGAACGAATTTTTGTTCACAAAAATTGAAGAGGGGGATATTGGCAACATTTGGTTTCAACAGGACGGCGCTACGTGCCAAACAGCCGAAGCTACACTCGATGTCTTGCGCCCTGTTTCAAAAAAAAAAAAAATTATTTGCGGACCCTATATATTTAAAATTAATTTTTGTTGCTAAAGAAGTTTCGTCTGAATAGAATAGAATAATATTTCTCAGACATTTTGTTATTACTTTTTGTTCATAACTAATGATTGAGTTGCACTGATTTGCCACTTAATTGCATCGACGATGACGATAAAAAAAACCAGAAGAGAACTCTTAAAACATCTCTGTCAATGACAAATTTGCGACTGACTAAAAATTTGGTAGACGTCAAAATTGTTGACAACAGTAATTTTTATTTTTTTAAAAGATCTGTTCACAATAGATTTTAAGTCCGTGTACAATTTATAGCTGATCAACACCTATTCGTTAATTTTGAGGTTTTCGGTCATTGTACCTGAAATATTTCGAATAACCCACAAGACATCAATATTCCAAATAATATCATCGGACAACACTTAGTCATACATGTCAGTAAAATTTATTCCACTTAATACTTCTTCGTTATGTTTAATTTCGAAAGCACACACACAGTCTGTCGTTGTTCTTTTCTTATCAACGCACTATGCCTGCACCACAATTAACTGGGTCTCAAATTAAGAGTGAAACTCTATCTTCTCGTTCTCGGCTATTCTTCAGCTTCTTCAGTTCGGTTTAGCTATATGACTAACGGATTTCCACGTTACACTCGTGTTAATCCCGTGACAAAGGCTCGATTTCAAATGAAAATACACACCAAAGCGCACTGTTTTAAACAATCGAAATCATCCGACCCTACACCATTCGTCATTGAACTGTCCGCTTCGTTATATCAAACGATTGTTTGTGCATAAGTAATGAGTCAATTTAAATTCGATCTTTGACCCTTCAATTGAACCGCCGCTGATGAGTGTCTGTGGGAACAGTGCAGGAATAATGTCTCAATTTCAATTGAAAATCGAAACGAAACACTGACACCGCAACGCAACTCAAGTCAAATTGATTTGAATGAACTTCAAATTAAAGAAGAACATCTCTCAATATCGGATCGGATCAAGTTCGGCGCAAAGGTCTTCAGACTATGTTTGTCGGGAGACTCCATCTCGCTCTGAGAGTGCTTAACATCGTAATTCCTATAAATCTACGTCACAAACGTGTCTGAAACGGAACAGTAGCTTAGTCACTTACTCTGACCCTGAGTCATGCCAACGGCATCAGATTTTCTGTTTCCGATTAATAGAATTTGGAGAACGGACATCGAGTCAAAAAATATGACACCAAAAAAAATGAATAATTTTTGTTGAATCCCACTTTTGCGAAACGTTTTTTTTTGTTATCGAAGCATATCTATTGAATTTTAATCGGAATAATGAATGCAAGAGAGAACACTGAAGTGGTCTGTGATTTTATGAGTCACTTTACTGGCTGCTTGAAGTGTCAACGCCGATGTTTTCCTTCTATCGTGCCAAGGGCTGTGTATTGGGGAAATTGTTTATTCAAATTGGATTTGTTTATAATATTTAGTTTTGCCATTTCCGCTGGAATAAAAAAAAACACACACACACATATAATGTGTAATATTTAAGTTTTCGTCTGATTGCGAAGAAATTTAAAATTAGAAAATTACTTTATTACAGTGCACAGTGGCGGACGTATGAAAATGTGTATAAGACTTTTATCTACGAAAGCGTGCTTTTAAATTGTGTAAAAAGAGCATACACATTGCTGAGATTAAACCACACAAAATGTGTCTTATATTTTTTGTAGCCTTAAAAGTTCTAGAAGAAATTTAAAAAGTTATACCTACAGTATTGTGCAAAACCTAAGCAACTTTTCCTACTCTCATGTAAAAAGTTGTCTCCCACTTTAAAAAATACTTCCCGGTAAACTGTAAACAAACAAAGTTTTTAATTTTCATTTATTAACAGTAAATAAAAAAAAATTAATTAAAAATTCGTGCAAAAAACAGCTGTGCAAAACCTAAGCAACGCAATGCGTAAAGTTAATTTTGCTCAGACTACCCGATTCACAGTCTTTTTCAATATGGAGCGCGCTAAATATGATAAAACCTTCAAATTAAAAATAATTAACCTATAAAGGGTGATCCATTTCGAGGTTCCCTACTTTTTTAAAGAAAAAAAAAACAGAAAATTCAAATTTAATGGAGAATGTTTGAAAGTATCATTTGAAAGAACATTCTTTGGCATTTATTTTTTGAAGATTATGTCTATCAAATGTTGGCCGTTGCTACGTCGCAGATGGTCCATCCGTTGAGTCCAATTTTCGATCACTCGTTCGAGCATTTCGACTGGTAACTGGCGAATGACACGCGTGATGTTTTCCTCCAAGGCCTGAATCGAAGCGGGTTTGTCGGCATAAGCTTTTGACTTTACATATCCCCACAGGAAAAAGTCTAACGGTGTGATATCACACGATCTTGGTGGCCAATCGACCGGCCCAAAACGTGAAATTATGTGCTCACCGAAATGTTCTCTCAAAAAGTCCATTGATTGATGCGATGTGTGGGAAGTGGCGCCGTCTTGCTGAAACCAAATGTCGCCGAGATTACGAGCTTCAATTTGAGGCATCAAATAGTCGGTTATCATGGCACGATAACGGTCGCCAATGACGGTTACGTTCGCACCGGCATAAATTTTAAAGAAATATGGACCGATGATTCCACCGGCCCACAAACCACACCAAACCGTTGTTTTTTCTGGATGAAGTGGCAGTTCTTCAATCTCTTCAGGTTGCTCTTCGTCCCAAATGCGGCAATTTTGTTTGTTTACATACCCATTGAGCCAGAAATGGGCCTCATCGCTAAACAAAATTTGCCTCGAAAACGTCGGATCTTCTTGGAACTTTTCAAGAGCCCATAGAGCGAAGCGATGTCGCTTGGGAAGGTCGGCAGGAGCGGCTTCAGTTGTTGCACAAGCTGTATTTTGTACGCTTTCAATTTAAGATCTTGACGTAAAATGCGCCAAGTCGTTCCATACGTCAGTCCGAGTTGCTGCGAACGGCGCCGAATCGACTCTCTACGGTCTTCGTGTACACTCTCAGCTACGGCCGCTATATTTTATTCACAGCGTGCTGGACGTGGTCTATTCGGTCGAATATTATCCAATAATGAATGCTGGGTCTCAAAATGGGTGATGGTGTTGCGAATAGTACGCTCAGTAGGCCGATTATGTTGACCATAAGTTGAGCGAAGTGCACGAAACACATTCCTCACAGAACGTGAAGTTTCATAATAAAGTTAAACAATTTGTAAACGTTGTTCACGCGTAAGTCTTTCCATTATGAAATGCCAAACAGTACTAAACAAAAATAACATGACAGCATGACACGACTCACACGTGATCTGTCAAATAAGGCTATTGAAAAAAGTATCTTTACTTGGATCACCCGTTATTTAAGAAAATACTTTAATCGATAGGTTTATATCAATATTAGCTCAGTCGGGCCTACGAACTGGGTCGTTGTAAACCAAATGACCTAGATGATGTCGTTATAAGCGATTTTGACTGAATTGAATATCGAAAATACTACCATGTTTTTCGTTTCTCTTCTGGCATTGCAAGAAGATATGACATTAAACAGGCTATTCTCGGTTGCCAAAAAAATAATTAGTAATTCGAGCCAGTTGTAGCACTTCCCGATCAATTGTGAATATCCCTCATAATTGTATCCATTTTTGCAGAAAATAAAATTGAATCCTCAAACGGCGTTAAACTGTGAAATTGGTTTTATTCGCAGAACCTGATTGGGACAATCGATTCGATATTTGTCATTAGGAGTGCTATCGAATTACATTGAAGCAACACTATTATTCTTTGGAAGGATTATTTATATCTCAATTTAAACTACAAGGTGGCGCAAAAGTAATCCTCCTATCAGAAAATGCTATAAATTTTGCGATTGGCCCCTAATGTCAGTTCTGTTTTGACATTTGTGTATAATGTTACGCTACACTGCTCCAGAACGCGGAATATTGGTGACTATTTATTTGAGCAATAATCGGTCGGTGACTTTGGCACAACGTGAATTTCGTCGCAGATTTCCTAGCCGTCCAACGCCTACTGGTGAAACTGCGACGTTTAGCCGCTCTCCTCCAAGAGACTGGCACAACACGAGATGCTGGCAGGCGTGGCAGACCCCGGAGTAGCCGTTCTGCAGAGAATATTGCTGCTGTTCACTGCTCGACATCGACCAGAGGACGTGCCACGCAAATGGGTATCAGTCGACGGTCTTTACAGCGAATTTTTGTACAAGATTTGAAGATGTTTCCGTACAAAGTCCAGACGGTGCATCAGATGTTAGCTGCTGACCACCAATCGCGTCTAACATACGCTCAAGCCATCCTTAATCACCACCAAGAGGAAGATGATTTTTCATCAAAAATAATCATGAGTGATGAGGCCCATTTCCATCTTAGCGGGTACGTAAATAAGCAAAATTTACGCTTCTGGGGCACTGAAAATCCGCGTGTAACCCACGAAGAGCCATTACACCCGCTCAAAGTCACTGTATGGTGTGCTGTTTTCGCTGGAGGAGTCATCGGACCTTTTTTCTTCGAAGACGTCGCGTGAATGGTGAGCGCTACAGAGCAATGATCAACGAGTTCTTTTTGCCACAACTTGATGGTTGTTCCAACAGGACGGTGCAACGGCACACACTGCACGTGCCACAACCGATATGCTGAAGGATGCATTTCCCGGGCGCCTAATCTCCCGTTTTGGCGATTTGCACTGGCCAGCAAGATCGCCTGATTTGACCGCTCCAGACTTCTTTTTGTGGGGCTTTTTGAAGTCGCGGGTTTATGTCAACAAGCCTCAGACTCTTGCAGCTCTTAAAGACAATATCCGTCAAGAATGTGAGGACCTATCGCCGGAAGTTTTGGCCAAAGTGATGGAAAATGCCATAAAAAGGGCTCAAATGACAAACAACTGTGGCGGCGGCCGTTTACATGACATCATATTCTCGACTTGATGTAAAAAAAAATTTAAAGACCAAATAAAAATAATCCACAAGAAGAATCAAAGTTTTTCATTTTTTTTTTAAATTACAGCCAAAAAACATCGGAAGGTTATTTTTGCGCCACCTTGTAGAAAATGTCGATCGGAAGGTTACACTTCTATTATTTTGACTGTATAAATTGAACTCGTGTAAATTTTGTATGTACGTCTCTTGAATCTTAAATAATCTTAAATGGATACTGAAAAAGCAATTTATTTAAACGTACACATGCATGCGAAATAAAATCTAAAGAATTTTGTAAATTATTTTACACGTGCAAAATAGTAATCACATTCAATCCTAAATCATAATTCGCAATTTTATGGCTCTTGCTCAATTTATAGGTCGAAATGTTGTTGATTCCTTGCCAAACAATCCTATTAAAATGTTAAATTCTCCAATAAAACCCATGCTCATCCATGGTGTAATAACATTTCAGGAAAACCTCATTACAAATACCAACATCATCGCCATGTACATACGTATATCGGAATGCTGCAAACCAATGCACCTACGTCGTCTGATATGCAATTCCACAAGAAGTTCAATGGCACTAAATTCACATCAAACTGAACTGAATAGATGATTGCCACATAACTATGGAAATATGTAATAAAAAAAAATTGCAAAAGGACGTGTGAAGAATAAAAAAACGTCCACAGCCGCACTTCAAATAACATGGAACGTTTCTGACATGAGCTACGGATAATGGAAAATCAATACACTGGCAGTTTTATACATTTTAACACTCGCAACAAGGCAATTTGTAATAATTAGGTTACTCGCCTCGGTGGATACTTTCAAGTATTTTAAGAAGTGTCATTAGAGAGGACTCCATACAAGCTTCGTCATTGTCATGTTATTTTGTTTTAAAGCAGTCAGTCATAAGCACATTGCATGTTTTATTACTTCCGCGTAGATAGCGACATCTAAGTTTGATTTAAATTCATGTTTGAACACTTTCGAAGCACATCACCAGTGATAGCTAAACATTCGATTGAAATCCCAAATCGAGGTTCAACAAAAAGGTCGCATTGCATCAGTGGCCATCATCTCGAATCGAGATTACAAAACAAGCACTAATTACCACCCTTTTTGTCAGTTCATCATCAGCAGAAGCAGCAGCAGCATCCTCAAACCGGAAGAGCGACGTTAATTACCTCTCAGCCTCTATAGGAGGGATTTTGTGTCTCTTATGCAACATGGCCATGTGACCTAAAAAAAATCGCTCTCTCTCTCTGTTCCAAAACGGACGGCCAATTTAGAAAAGCATAACAAACTTGTAGTCGTGTACACTGTTGTGTAGTCGGTCGGTTGACATTTTGATAAATTTCGTGCTTTACTGGTTCGCAGAGAGATAAAGGAAGGTTTTTTTTTTTCTTTTTTTATTTGTCACGCCCCAAATTAATGTTAGTCATCATTTATTCGATGCATTTTGAACAGCAAACGAGGGTTGACCCCGAGATAAAGCGGCGGAATATACCGACCGACCTATTCCCAACTCTGAGAATGAAGTACGACAACAATCGGGAAAGAGTTCGAATAGATAAACTGGTGCACGATTTCATGGGATCACATTTCATTTGGATGTGGGAAAACATAAAAAAAAAAACGCATTAAGCAGATGGAAACAACCCATAAATCAATACAAATTGATTAGATGCGAGCAACCACGCGAATCGGCGAGGCGACCAAAAAAAAGGGTTACTATTCCCGTACTTAGAGCCTCGTGTTACGGGCAACTTACGGAACTGGTTTTGCTGTTTTCCTGTGACCTATTAACCGAGTTGCTTTGCTTCGTTTTTCGTTCGTACATCGTACAGTGTTGGAATTTATATTTCACTTTGATTAGCTGTGGGAAAACTTTTCACCGTTTTTATCGAGCTGGAAGGCTGCCAAAAAAAAGATGAATAAATTGTAAATGTGAAAATTTTCCGCCACCCAACGACGCGACGGTTGTTGTTTAAATTGGCTCAGCAGCTCCTGTGTGTTGGCAGTTTGAAGCGATTTTTCCTGGTTGTTGGATTTTATCGAGGGTTAAGTGGCGGGGTTATTAGCCCTCAACTGGAAATTAATTTCCATGAAACAATTCGCGAAGGGAAGTTTGTATAATGAATATATATTTGGTAGTTGAGATGGGGTGAATGAATTGTTTTATTCTTTAACAGCTCGACAAAAGCAGCAGTGCCTGTTTTGGTATAAAGTTTAGTATTAAAATGAGTGAAGGCAAACCAAGCCATTTATTGGGGCAATTTTAATTTTAATTTTCAAACATCAATAGAGTTTTGATAAGTTCAATGAGGGAACTTGACACCTTGCAGCATCACTTCTTTACCTTTTTCCTTTCTGATTTTATTTAACTTATCACATTACACGTCTTGACTTATTTGAAACAAAACTTTTTAATTATGAAAATAACAGCAGCAGACACGAACTAGATATAATGTTTCATGATCTGGTAATACACGACCGAGCCAACAAGTCAAATAGCCTAGGCTCTACAGAAAATCACAGCGCCAAGTAGTAGTCTGTCTTTCTGAGCTGGGCTGAGTCGTGTATGTCCAGCTTATGAACTCAAAACCTAGGCTCTAGCTTATGAACTCAAAACCTAGGCTCTAGCTTATGAACTCAAAGCCTAGGCTCTATTGAAAAGCTTATGAACTCAAAGCTTAGGCTCTACAGAAAATCACAGCGCCAAGTAGTAGTCTGTCTTTCTGGGCTGGGCTGAGTCGTGTATGTCCAGCTTATGAACTCAAAACCTAGGCTCTAGCTTATGAACTCAAAGCCTAGGCTCTAGCTTATGAACTCAAAGCATAGGCTCTACAGAAAAGCTTATGAACTCAAAGCTTAGGCTCTACAGTAAATCACAGCGCCAAGTAGTAGTCTGTCTTTCTGGGCTGGGCTGTGAGTCGTGTATGTCCAGCTTATGACTTCAAAACCTAGGCTCTACAGAAAAGCTTATGAACTCAAAGCCTAGGCACTACAGAAAAGCTTATGAACTCAAAGCTTAAGCTCTACAGAAAATCACAGCGCCAAGTAGTAGTCTGTCTTTATGGGCTGGGCTGAGTCGTGTATGTCCAGCCTATGAACTCAAAACCTAGGCTCTAGCTTATGAACTCAAAGCCTAGCCTCTACAGAAAAGCTTATGAACTCAAGGCTGAGGCTCTACAGAAAATCACAGCGCCAAGAGTAGTCTCTCTTGCTGGGCTGGGCTGAGTCGTGTATGTCCAGCTTATGATCTCAAAACCTAGGCTCTAGCTTATGAACTAAAAGCCTAGGCTCTACAGAAAAGCTTATGAACTCAAGGCTGAGGCTCTACAGAAAATCACAGCGCCAAGAGTAGTCTGTCTTGCTGGGCTGGGCTGAGTCGTGTATGTCCAGCTTATGATCTCAAAACCTAGGCTCTAGCTTATGAACTAAAAGCCTAGGCTCTACAGAAAAGCTTATGAACTCAAAGCCTAGTCTCTACAGAAAAGCTTATGAACTCAAAACCTAGGCACTACAGAAAAGCTTATGAACTCAAAGCTTAAGCTCTACAGAAAATCACAGCGCCAGGAGTAGTTTGTCTTTCTGGGCTGGGCTGTGAGTCGTGTATGTCCAGCTTATGACTTCAAAACCTAGGCTCTACAGAAAAGCTTATGAACTCAAAACCTAGGCTCTACAGAAAAGCTTATGAACTCAAAGCCTAGTCTCTACAGAAAAGCTTATGAACTCAAAGCTTAGGCTCTACAGAAAATCACAGCGCCAAGTAGTAGTCTATCTTTCTGGGCTGGGCTGAGTCGTGTATGTCCAGCTTATGAACTCAAAACCTAGGCTCTAGCTTATGAACTCAAAGCATTGGCTCTACAGAAAAGCTTATGAACTCAAAGCTTAGGCTCTACAGAAAATCACAGCGCCAAGTAGTAGTCTGTCTTTATGGGCTGGGCTGAGTCGTGTATGTCCAGCTTATGAACTCAAAACATTTAATGTATTTATTTGTGATTGCTTGATACAAATGTTTGAGACCTCGATTCATTCCTTACGCATTAGGTTCTTGCGTTATTTTAATACGACAAATGGTTCATTGCCAAAACTTTCCTGGCTCGTTCAGGTCGGACAAACATTTAAGATTTCATACCCATTAGTCGTCTATCATCATTTCCTCTAAAAACTTCAGAAAGAAAAAAACGATATCCATTTACGCGCTAACATTGACAAGAGACTGTTGTCTACAGATCTGTTGAAACAGCCTTTGAATATTTACGTTCCATTGAATATTTCCTTCACCACAAAGAGTACACAATTATAGCATTCCTCGATATAGAAGGCGCTTTAAACATTGTAACGCATCGGCGACTGCAGCTGCACTGTCAGCTCTGAAGGTGGATGGCTTACTTAATTAATCAACTACTAACTAGTGGATTATAAACTCAAAGCCAGGTGTGAGCTCTGCCAGAAGGTCTCACCTTGTAAGTATGGAAGGAGATAGCTGCTGACTGATCGCTAATGCAGATGTCGTTGCTATTTTCGTTTCAGGGAAACACCTAAATACATTAAAAGAACTCCTACAAAACGCTAATTGTTGTGGTTTGGGTGTCAACCCCCAAAAAAATTCCACATATCAACCCCTTTCAATCAAGGGTACCTAATAGTTTAATATTTTCAGATCAAGCTAAATATCTGTCTCTCATCTTAGATAGGAAGCTTAGATATAAATCGAGCATACAGGAAAGGGTTCGGAAAGCTACGGTAGCGTAAAAAAGCCATTGGACGAGTGGGGACCTCAACCCGAAATCACTCACTGTCTGTAAGACCACGGTTGTAAGACCGATACTCAGATCCTTTTGGGAAGATGGTGTCTTCCAGGAGGGATCAAGAAATATTGATGTGGTTGGTGGAGGCTTTTTTTTGAAAGACGAAATCTTAGTCTATTTTTCCGTCTTCCTAATCATCGTAGTATCTGCCAAGGATATTCGAATCTTCCCGGACAATCAGGCGGCCACCAAGTATGTGGAATCGAAGATCTCTATAAACTCTTTTGTAGCCTTATACTGCCGGTATAATCGAAAGAACTAACTAGCTAGATTGCACTTCTTGTCAGACGACGAAACAGATTTAGCCAAACCTAGATCTAAATCGCTCTTAAAGTTTTATCATAACTATCTAATTGGAAGGCATGCAACCAAGCTTGGCGCTTATTCAAATTACTTTTGTATGAGCTGCATGGATGAGGAGGAAGAAGAGACTACTCTTCACCTTCAGCTAAAGCTTAAGTTGGTAGGCTTATTTCAAAAGCCAATGCTTCGCAGTCGTATCGCTTCGTATAACATTCGTCTATTGACTCGCAAAAAAAAATCCCCATCAATTCCACCCACAAAGAAGAAGAAAACAGATATCAGTTACACCGCAAATCCCACGTCGTAACAGCAAATCCATCAATAACATAACAACTAAAAATAATCCCGAACAGGGTGCGTCGCTTGTTCGCCACATGAATCCGATCCTCCAGTGTTCTGCACATAAACATAGAACATACTGTCCAACACTGGCTAGTGGGGAAAAACACCGATTAAATTTTCCGCCCGACAAATTTTCGCTGCACTACTTACGTGAGATTTATTGTTTCGTGTTTTTTTTTTTTTTTTTTTGTCTGAACGTATTTGCTTCTCCGTCCAATTAACCACCTGATCAAAGCTGTTGTTGACTGAAGATGGAGAGTAATTTTGTTATTTTATTTCCTACTTATGAAAGGTCATTCACCTTTTCCATGACGTTACATCACTTAAAGTCGTCTTCAATTTTTGGTTATTATTTCAAATTTATTTATTTTTTGCATTACGCAAGAAAACGGAGCATGATGATTGTATGGAATTGGGAAATTAATTGGGCTTTTGTGTGGCATGGAGAAATTATATTTATGCAACAATAGACACACACACACAAAAAAAAAAAAAAGAAGACAATCGTGGTGATGAAAAACTTATTAAATTGGACGACTCTTCGTCCATTTAAAATAAATACTTCAAATCAGTGCACTAATTGGATTTAATTTGAATGCTTTTCGGTGAACAAGTAATTAATTGTTGCGTCAGTTTGGTGTTGGAAGTGAAACTAAGAAAGTTTGGTTGTGGAAGATCCGGGATTTTAGAAAATGTGGTACTTGTCAAAATAGGCATCCCCCCAATGTAAGTTACTTAGGGGGAAATTAATTTGCAGACCCAATTGCATATACATACGTATGTTAGAATTTATATTCCAAAAGGAAACAATTTCTATGTTATTTGTCTATTAATTTGCTATTTTTTTCTCAATGATGATAAAGGGTGATCCATTTCGAGGTTCCCTACTTTTTTAAAGAAAAAAAAAAGTATCATTTGAAAGAACATTCTTTGGCATTTATTTTTTGAAGATTATGTCTATTAAATGTTGGCCATTGCTACGTCGCAGATGGTCCATCCGTTGAGTCCAATTTTCGATCACTCGTTCGAGCATTTCGACTGGTAACTGGCGAATGACACGCGTGATGTTTTCCTCCAAGGCCTGAATCGAAGCGGGTTTGTCGGCATAAGCTTTTGACTTTACATATCCCCACAGGAAAAAGTCTAACGGTGTGATATCACACGATCTTGGTGGCCAATCGACCGGCCCAAAACGTGAAATTATGTGCTCACCGAAATGTTCTCTCAATAAGTCCATTGATTGATGCGATGTGTGGGAAGTGGCGCCGTCTTGCTGAAACCAAATGTCGCCGAGATCACGAGCTTCAATGGCACGATAACGGTCGCCATTGACGGTTACGTTCGCACCGGCATAATTTTTAAAGAAATATGGACCGATGATTCCACCGGCCCACAAACCACACCAAACCGTTGTTTTTTCTGGATAAAGTGGCAGTTCTTCAATCTCTTCAGGTTGCTCTTCGTCCCAAATGCGGCAATTTTGTTTGTTTACATACCCATTGAGCCAGAAATGGGCCTCATCGCTAAACAAAATTTGCCTCGAAAACGTCGGATCTTCTTGGAACTTTTCAAGAGCCCATAGAGCGAAGCGATGTCGCTTGGGAAGGTCGAGCGGCTTCAGTTGTTGCACAAGCAGTATTTTGTACGCTTTCAATTTAAGATCTTGACGTAAAATGCGCCAAGTCGTTCCATACGTCAGTCGGAGTTGCTGCGAACGGCGCCGAATCGACTCTCTACGGTCTTCGTGTACACTCTCAGCTACGGCCGCTATATTTTCTTCACAGCGTGCTGGACGTGGTCTATTCGGTCGAATATTATCCAATAGTGAATGCTGGGTCTCAAAATGGGTGATGGTGTTGCGAATAGTACGCTCAGTAGGCCGATTATGTTGACCATAAGTTGAGCGAAGTGCACGAAACACATACCTCACAGAACGTGAATTTTCATAATAAAGTTGAACAATTTGTAAACGTTGTTCACGCGTAAGTCTTTCCATTATGAAATGCCAAACAATACTAAACAAAAATAACATGACAGCATGACACGACTCACACGTGATCTGTCAAAAAAGGCTATTGAAAAAAGTATCTCTACTTGGATCACCCGTTACAAGCTTATTGGCTTCAACTTATCTCTTCCAGATACAAACTGCAACTGATCAATTTAAAAACTAAAGTTGCAAGAATATCGCCTGTGCCCCGTTGTCGTCTCTATGTAAAAGTATATACATAAGTCCTGTCGTCCATGGGTACAGTCTATATGCGGTTCGATCGTCGTTTGCTATCTACTTCTGCATGTGTTCGTCCAGGCTGTTTACGTTCTGGTTGAAACCCAGCAAATGCAGAAGTACGGAAAAAACCGGTGAAATATGTACGTAACAAAAGTACTTTCTTTTCCCTGAAAAGGGATAGGCAGCTGGGATAAAATTCAGCTATATTCCTGCTGTATATAAGAATACGTGAAGCACACATATTGGAAAAAACTACTGCCTATACCCTCGAGCAAAGTACCAATATTTGTACTTCTAAGAACCACTTCAATAGTACTGCTAAAGAACTACTTCTAAAGTACTGCTGTGGAAGTACTTTAGCAGTAGTGTCGTAGAACTACTCCAGTCTTACTGCTGTAGAACTACTCCACGTAAGAACAAGTAATTTGTTTCCACTGAAAAAAATAGGCACCTTCATAAAAGCAATACGTAATAAAACAAAGAAATTTTCATTAAATTCATATAATTAATTAAATTTTGCAAACTAACATAGTAAAAAAAAAATAAGCATTACAATATAAATAATAATAATAAAATTAATATAATATTTTATTGTTTTCTTCTTTTATAGAAGCGATTGTGGGCATTAAGAATATATTTGCGTATTTCCCTTTCAAATCTCTCTTGCCCGAGAAGTCTACCACAAGCATCTGAAATGAAATTTAGAAAATAGTTCTTTCTGGTTTCAAAAATTTAACTACATACCAAAAAGTATCTTTTTGTATAGATACAAAGCATTTAGCGATTTCTTCCCCGCTCGTCCACCTAGTCTAGTTAAAGTCTGCAAAAAAAACGTCTGTAGCCAGGAAGCGAAAAACATTTTCTAACTTGGAACCATATTTCCTTAAGTAAGTTTCCTGAAAGTTTTGTGTTAGTATCTTCCTAGTTACTTCTTAGCTTTAAATAAGTTTTAAATATTTACCAATTTTGGCGCAAACTCAGCGTCTTTAAGGCGAAGTTCTAGGTCACTCATTTGGGATAGATTAGGTATCCAGTAAAATTGACAAACATGTTATGTGTTTGTCGATTTAATACCAAGCTTTTCCTTACTTTATTCTCCGCCAATTTCGTAGCCTGTTTTTCAGTTTCTTGTTTGCAGTATTTCTGTTGTTTTTAAATAAAAGTATAACAAAATTATAGATACTTTACCTCATTACGGAGCGTACTTTCGTTTTCTAGTCTATCGAATTGCGTTTTGAGTTCCCCTAGGTCGCCCATGATAGAATTGAGTTTTTCCAAGACATTGTCGCTGGATAAAATTTCTGTAAGAACAGAAATTGATGCAGTTTCTGTGGCCAATAACTTGCGCGACGTACGCGGAACAGTTTTCACACCCGATGCACTTAATGTTTTTAAAAGGGGGTTAACCTGGTTAACCACTTTTGGAGATTTGTTTTTAATGTTGGTAATATTTCCGAATCAGAATTTGATTACATTTCCATGCCAATTAAAGCATTTGCGTCCGCCGCCAAACTTCACTGACCGAATACAAAATTGTAACTCACTCGAATCCTTTTGATATTTTAAATATTATCTAACGGTCGATTCTACTTATATAGACATCAATAAGTTTTTGCTTATTGCTTGCACATGATTTTGTTTTGAGGGTGATAAGGAATCAACAAATGAAAAAATGTGGGCAACAAAGAGTGACCTAACTGAATTTTATTATGGTCAAAAAACTACATCCTTAGAGTACATATTTCATCGGTTATATCCGTTACTTCTTCGGATGTAGATCAGCTCAGCATACTAACACTCAAAGAGAACGCAAACACAATGACAAAACAAATTTCTTTGTGGTAGTGCTTTCGAGAAAACTACTGAATTTTGGTTTGAAGGGTATGTCCCGTTGACAAATGTTGGTGCATGTATCCTACCGTTGGTGTCGTCGTCCGTCTCTTACTCACACTTCTATCCTATATATTTTGGAACCTGACCAAACATTTTAAACATTACAAAAGCCCTTTAAAAGTTGGGTATTTCGCTTTTCTACAGATAAATTTTGCAGTCATACTTACGCTTGGTAAGTATTGTTACAAAGGATCCTACAAGTTGAAACTCTAATCCAAGATTATGATTCTATTTAGAAAAAAGATTCTTAGTTTTTCACCTTCAGAGAAGCACCTACTCTACTCCCCGTCACTCCTTTTTCTTCAGATTTGACGGCGTCCGTCGATCCATCTATTTATGTTCAATATGTTTTTTCCTTCGAGAAGATAAAATTATTCAAAATGTCATGAATTCAGTTTTGATGCTTGAGATGCTCGAAAAACCTGGTTTCAGTACGGTTCTGAGAAATTAACAGAAAACTTTTCTTTCTTACTGAGCTCTCCGAAATTATTTTTCCTCAACCTTGTGGCCTTGGGACATAAAAAATATACGATTCAAACCAAAGCAAAGTTTATGGCATCATTAACAGTCTCATAAATACTGGTACCATTTTAATTGTATTTTTTTATCTGTAATTAGTTGAAATCATCGTCTAAAATGCAGATTGAATCACGGTCTGGAACAATAAACAACAAAGCGAAGAACAGCTTTAATTTCAGATAAGAATTGTTTATTCATGTTCACAATATGAACAAATGCAATCTTCAAAAAAAATGTAACTTAAATATCCGTATAACTGAATTTAAGTCGCATAATTGTTTATTTTTTTTGTTTTGCAAATTTTAAATCTTACTTCTTAGCAGCCTAAAGTTCAAGGTCACTGAGCCAGCACTCATCTTGAAGTATTTGCTTAAATCATATTCGGGTTGTTTCCATCCACAGCGATTTGACGTCTTCATCTCTGTGTGTGTGTGTGTGTGCGTATACCTTTATCTGGCGCATGAGTCGTCTCGTAAACGCAAAAACGGAAGTGCTTACATTAATAAATTTACAAATGTTTTCGCCACATTAACATCATACATAACCAGCGCTTAGGGGGACAGCTACAGCACCAGACCCTCGCCGAATAATTTAAAATGACAAAACATAAATATGTATATATGATGTGTGCGCGCACTGGTTGGGGTTCTGCCGGACGAAAGCTCCCACGAGACTACCCTAAGTCATTTCGCATTCCAACGCTCGCAAACCAAGTGTAAAGGGCATGTTGTAGTTGTAAGTCTGTCATTGTGGTGCGCTCGATTTCTGGCCACTTTGGGGAATGGATGGAATGACGGCACATGTCATTGTTTATTTTTGCTCTCTTACAACCTTTGAAGCCGCTTCCCCCCGCTGCTGGTGACAGTTGACGTTTTAGTGTGACCGGAAGTGGCACATTATAAAAAACAACATTTGAACAGGCCGCCCCTCCCCCATATGAAGAGTTGAAGAATGCATTTGACTTTCATCGCTGGTCTGGGTCTGGTGTCTTATTAAGCACGATTTGGGGACACCATTTTAATGATGTATGTGGTCGGTCATAAAATGTATTCTGAAATTCATAAAAATGTTCAACACAGAGGGCGACTGTGTTCGACAAAATCCAAGCAAATTGTCACCATGTACGGGGGTTGAGTTCAGTGGGTGAATTAATGTTTGTCGATGGGTGGAAGCCGTGATTACTTGAGTTAAATTTAGTGCCACTAAATAGACGGTTGGTGGTATCGGGTTATACTTATAATGACTTTGATGTTGTTGACTGGTGGTGTACTGTGTCTATGTGTGGAATCAGTGGCACGAAAAGAATGCCTAATCTGTTTCTGGTGGGTGTTTAGGCTGGAAAAGCGGAAGGAAATAGACGGTATTTGGGGGAGAGAAAGTCTCAAATGTCTACACAGTTGCAGTTAGTGAAAGCAGTGATTTGTGGATTTTGTTTGCAGACTTAATGTTATTTTTATGCATTTACGGGTTCTGTTCCCGTTTATATTGTTTCGGTAGTGACCATTTGGGAAATTTAGTTATGGTGAATTCACGCGTTTATAGGGCAAACATTTCGAAACCGCACTCGTTTAATAGAGATAGACATCGTAGAAGAACGGTTTTGAAATATAGCGTTTTAAATTAGGGAGTAATCATGTTAAATATGAAATTGTCTTAGATAAAAGAAGATTCGATTTTAGTTTCTATTTATTATTTTTGATTTTTATTTTAGGTTGATTTTTCGATCTGGCAACTCTAATGTTATTTATGTTCAGTTTGGTTTGCCATTTCATGATGAACAGGTTGACAAATGAACAAAGCTTGCAAATCGTGCAAATTGATTTCGAAAATAATGGTTCAGTTATAATAATGAAATAATGGCGAAGTTTACCGCGAAAATTTTGTTCAGTGATGAGGCTCATTTTGGGTTGAATGTGAAAGTGAAGAGAATCCACATGAGACCCTTGAAACCCCATTACATCCACAAAACCTGACTGTTTGATGTGTTCTATGGGCTGGTGGAGTCATTGGGCCATACTTACTCCGAAATGATGCTGGCGAGTCAGTTACCGTTAATGGAGACCGGTATAGAGCCATGATAACCGACTATTTTGTTCGAGATCGTGAGATTTTACACGATTGGATTATTTTCTTTGGGGATGAAGTCGCCCGCCTACGCCAACAAATCAGAAACGTTAGGGGACTTGGAAGCCTACATTCGTGGCGTTATTGCCGACATACAGCCCCAAATGCCAAACCAGCCGCGGCGGCCACATGCCCGAAATCATATTTAAACATTACTACTTACTTACTTAACGGGCTTCCGACCCGGGAAGAGTCCCTGCCTGAGATACGGCTGCCTTTCACCCTCTGCGATCCCGAGCACGCTGCTTCCAGTTGTCCAGACCAAGCGCTCTGGCATCCGCGATGGCTTGGTCTTTAAAACGGAGGTTCGGTCTTCCTTGTCGTCTCGAACCTGGGGGCTGGGATTTGAAGATCCTCTTGGCTGGAGCGTTGTTGTCCATTCGCTCGATGAGGCCGAGCCAATGTAGTCGCCGAGTTTTAGCTTTTCGGACTACATCCACATCTTGGTACAGCTCATAGAGTTCGCGGTTGTATCTTCTCCTCCATTCGCCCACCTCGCACACAGGACCAAATATCCGTCGAAGGATTTTTCTTTCAAAGGATCCAAAGCGTAAATAAATTGTGACTTGTGTGAGTGCAGATAGAGAGTTCAAATCCCCAAAAAATGGTTTAGTTCGATTTTTCATTTTCGGATTTCGGGCGATTCCGTCTCAAAAACAGATCCAAGTATTAATCGCGAATGTTCATTTCAACTTTTGGGTAAATGCTCAGAAGGTCCTTATACTCTTTTATATTATCACCGGACAACAATATCTAACAGAAAATTTGACTCAGCAAAGACAAAGGCAGAGGATGCGAGGATGAGGATGTGTATGAAGATTTTTTGTTACTGCTCAGCACGCTTCCGCCAAATGTTTGATAAACTTTCTGGCTGGTCTGCTGCTAAGATTTATAAATGCCTCAGGTTGGTTTGTAAACTCTTACTTTTTTTTATTGGTCCTATAGTATGGAAGTAGTAATCATACAAAGGGTTAAAATTGATACAAGTGTTGACTTAACCAAACTTTCTTTATATCGATGGCGCGAAAATGCGTGGTGCTCCTGGGCCTTACTTAAAATGCCCCTCCAGCCTGCCGTCACTAATTTCGCACTCCAAGCAGTCGCTCCATCAAAGATGAGGTCTTCATTGGTGCCTCCCTCCCTCTGATATGGCGTCGAAGACTTTAAGTGCTGGAGCGTCTATATTCATTCGCTCTACATGACCCCAGCATCTTATTCTTCCCTATTTGCACTGTCGTACGCTGCTCGATGAACAGATGATGGGCCTCGATATTAAATTCTTGGGTTTCCTCCAGGATCTGGTGCAATGTAAAGATTTGATAGGTAGGTAGATTTTGCATACTATCCTCCAACCATATTTTGCAGATGAGTTTGCTTATGCTCCTAACTAGGTTCTTTCCAGCATGGTAAAAAAGTTCCGCTTGTAGCTTTCATTCATTTCTTAGTCCGACGTAGCAATTTTGTTAGGGCAGTTGCACCTCTTGGTTGTCATCCAGATTGATTGGTACAGGTCGGTCATTGCCAGGAACTTGGCTTTCATCGGCATTTAGCACCTGATTTCTGTTAAAGCATTATTGCATCTTCTCGACTTTACGTTGTTGGTGATCTTTTTTCTTTCTCCTGAGCAAGCGTTTCTCATTCTTCCTTCGTTCGACATAGAGATTTCGGGGTACTTTAGTATCCTTTTGGAGCCACGACTTGTTAACTTTACCTAACATATGAAAAAAGTTTTGATAACACTCATATTACAAAACCTCGAAACTTCAAAATTTCAATATGTTTTAGGCGAAAAGTTCTTGACTACAACATGAGGTTCATCCAACAAAAGTTGTAATTTTAGGTTTCAATCCATTGTTGCACTGTTAACGTTGAACAATAATTGCGATGACTTTTGATAAGTTAAAACAAGAGAAATAGTTCAACAACCGCAACAAGTGTGACAGCTTGTCAATAATCATGAGTCATATTTTTCAAAATTTAGTTGGACATATCACACAGCTGGTGAAACAATGGCTCAATTGCAAGACAAATTCCCTGAAAGTGTGATTTCTCGAAATGGTGACTTTAATTCCATGGTTAGATTAAAACTTAAAACGAAATTATAAATTATAGTTCTTCATCCAGTTTTAAATTCAAAATATCTCAAAAATCGAGTGAAAATATGGGATAGCCTGGTACAAAACTGTCAACCGACTGATGGGCACTGATTAGCTAATTACATTTGCTATCGTATGGCTCGCTTCGTATTGCTGCCATGAGCGTTGTTTTTGCAGCTTGTGCTGCCTGTTTCTTTGTCTTATGACGGCATTTCCTGTTTGAGTGTTTAAAAATTGGCAAAGCCAGTTGAAACGAACTATAGCATGGACCTATAGCAGTCCACAACTGACCAGATTTTCACACTTCGGCAGATCCTGGAAAAAACCCAAGAAGTCCAGATCGATACTCACCATCTTTTTATCGATTTTAAGGCCGCATATGACAGCATTTATAGAGACGAGCTATACAGAGCCATGTCTAGTTTTGGCATACCTGCCAAACTCGTCAGATTGTGCAGGATGACGATGGAGAACTCTCGCTGCTCCATTAAGGTCGGAAACAATCTCACCGAGACCTTTGATGTCAAAAAAGGATTTAGACAAGGCGATGCGCTGTCATGTAACTTCTTCAACATCATACTTGAGAGAATTGTGCGAAACTCGCAAGCCAACACCAGGGGCACAATTTTCCAAAAGTCTGTGCAACTACGACATCATTGGCAGAACACAGCGAGCTGTCACTGGTGCGTTTGCAAGTATCAGTACAGAGGCGGCAAGTGAAGGGTTTAGAAGTGAATGAGGGTAAAACGAAATATATGCTGTCAACAAGAAGGGACGCACAACATCGACGAATCGGACAGAACGTCACGATAGAGAGCTATAACTTCGAGGTAGTTCGGGACTTTATCTACCTCGGCTCCGCTATTAACTCTGACAATGACATATCGTCAGAAATCAAGCGAAGAATTACACTTGCCAACCGCTGTTACTTTGGCCTAAGGAGGCAATTGATTAGTAAGGCCTTGTCGAGAAACACCAAGGAGACTCTATATGAGACCCTCATCATCCCAGTCCTGCTGTATGGCGCAGAAGCATGGACGTTATCAAAGGCGGATGAAGATCTCCTTGGTCGTTTCGAACGCAAAATTCTTCGAGTGATTTTCGGTCCCGTTTGCGTTGACGGGCTTTGGAGGAGGAGATTTAACAGCGAACTCTACGAGCTGTACAGCGACATCGACCTGGTCAGAAAAATACGGATTAGTCGTCTAAGATGGCTGGGACATGTAGAGCGAATGGACACCAACGCTCCGGCCCGAAGAGTCTTCGAATCCAACCCGGAGGGACAACGCAGTAGAGGAAGCCCTCGCCTAAGGTGGCGCGCGCAAGTGGAAGGTGACCTCAACCAACTTGGAGTGCGCAACTGGAGGCAGTTAGCCAAAGATCGTGCTAACTGGAGAGGTGTATTGGTTGAGGCCCAGGTCCACCCCGGACTGTAGCGCCACCTAAGTAAGTAAGTAGTATAGCATGGACCTATTGAGCAAACTCTATTTTATGATCATAATGCCCATAAACATTGGCATTCAAATTAAGTCATCACAATTTACCCAACATAAAAAGAAACAATTTTTCGATTCCCAATTAAACTTATTCGCTATGCAACAGCCTACTTACCGTTATAATCGATTCCACAATCAACTATACTAGACATAACAAATCACTCGCCATATACATACACCTAAACCAGGCAAACTTGTGCAGAGAAACACATGCAAAAGTCTATCGTCGAACAAAGAAAAAGAAATAAATAAATTAACTGGTGCATTATCCGGAATGCGGATTAGCACTGCTCAAAGAGCTAGCTATAGTTCATTCACCTGCAGCTGCCTAGAACCGACTTAATTCACATTGATTCGCTTTGCCAGGAGGTAACCAGGTGAATAAAAAACCAACTCGCGTGGCTATTCTCTAGCAAAATGTTAAACAAAAAATAATTGAATGCAAAACTGTTGCATTCGAATAGAGCAGCACAAACAAGCAACAAACTGACCATAGTGGAGTGAATTGACAGTGCAACTCGTGTTTGTGTTGCGTGCAATAGTCTGGTTTTAAGTTTTAACGTCATCAAACACAACAAAGACCACTGTGCCCGGTTGGTTGCTCATTAAATCCGATGTAGAATTAAAGTGATTCATTCGGCGTGTTTGTTGATTATAGACAGTTAATTCGTATATAAAGGATACGGACACACTTGGTTTGGTAGCGGCTCTGTCCAGAACTATTTGATTGGTTTGCCATATATGGGTCAGTTGTTAAATTGTAGGAGCGTTTTCTGTCTGGGAGTGGTGCCTCATTAAGTGGGGTTATGTGTTCTTTGTGTATGCGTAAAAGGGATTTCCTGATTCATTAACACGTAAGTCGATAGCTATTCCATCGTAAGCAGATGACTTAGAAAAGAATCGAACATAACCTTAAAAAATAGACGTTAATACGGCGAAAGTGTGAAATGTTTCCTGTTTTTTTTTTAAAGCGAATTAAGTTACTTTTCTCTTTCTGCTTTAGGAAGTTTTTTTTTTTCAATTGCTGGTGACTAGTTTTTCGTGAAAAAAATTGCAAAAAAAACCCCATTTAAAGTGTGAATTTTTTTTCTGCTAAATCACTACAGAATTCCTCCGCTGCATCTTTCTTCAACGTCATTCAACCAAGTAATGTTCTGACAGCTTCCTGTTACACACTCCTTAATAATGACCAATCATCGATTTGCAAGCAAATTGACTTGAATGCGTTTGTCAAACATTTGTTCAGTCATTCAAAAGCATCTATACACGATAGCTACTGCAGTTGCAACATCCCAGTGCAGCCACACAATTCCACCACATCAATCATATCAATCAAATTATCTGCGTGCTCTCATGTGTCACAGCAATGAAATGACACCTTACTCCCGTACAAGGTGAAATCCATAAACGATCGATTACGCCAGCTTCTTTTTACGTTGTGGTCGCTCGCAATGAAACCGAGATCCACCAGCGCACACACTTGACACACACAAGAGCATGAAAATAAAAATAAATTCAAAAAAATCTCTGAATCAACAGACCGCTTGTATTCTGCTGCAAGTGACTTGAGTGTACTTGCACCGCTATGCGGCAGACTTAAGTTCTAAATTGAGTCGAGCTCTAAAGAAAGACTGTTTTTACGATGCACACTCCTCTGTGGGGATGTGTGGGGACTTAATGGAAATTAAAATAAGAAAAAGATATGTACCTACCGTGGCCGTGGTGTGCTTCAATGACACATGCCATACTGATCTGTGGACGGAACACGCGTCGACTCATCACATTCACATTATAAATATTAATGTCATTCATCGTCGTCTTTGTTATGTTAACTATTTGAATGCCGGCTTTAAACTCTCGGGGGAAAAAAAAAACGTACACTCAAGTGGGCAGGCAATAGGAGGCATAGGTGAAGTGGTTATGGTTAATTCAGATATTAGTTCTATCTCTTTAATTGAGTTAAATTTTGTTTTTATGATTTTTGTCAGAAATATATGTATTAAGCTAGGAAAAAACTGGTTAAACTGGATGAATATGTAAATTGACCGTGAGAAGTAAATGGAAATGTTACGCTCTTTTTCGCCCTTCTGACAGCGTTTATTCTTTTTCAGATTTGTTTTTTAATTTAAATGATTCAAAACACAAGTATGTGCCAATTCAATCACATCCACATTGCTAACAATAAGAAGGGTAAAACATCCGTCGGATTTAATTTACGACAACCCTGTTTTAATTTTAATTGCACAGTGCATCTATAAATCGTATCTGTCAATTATTTAGTAACGAAATTCTGAAAAACTATATTTAAAATACTGAAATCAAACACGGACACTAGGTTTTCGACTAAACTCCTAAAACATATTTTTTTTTTCATATACCTATTTGACATTGCTTTATTTTTAATGGATGCATACAAAATACATAAAAATTATATGATAGGTTATTGAGGGAATAGATTGGTGTTCTAATGACCATAGAAAAATAAAGTCAAGAGAACTAGGTAACGGTACCTTTAAGACTGTTTTGCTAAATGAGTCAGAATAGCACGCATTTAAATTGGTTATTAAAATTAGAAGCAGTTGCAGCAGTGACGTTGTTTGCGAAGTGTTTTTTAATTTTTTGTTGTGTTAAGAATAATTTCCCGACCTGTAGCATCTGAAAGGTTTCATTAGCTGCCCCACCACTTGCGAACGTCTGACAAACATCCAAAAGTAAGAACTGTTATGAGAAGCTTCTCAAAAATTAAATGCAGTTCGGAATCGGCAATAAACTATAGGTCCATTCCATTCATGTCAAAAAATATATCTTCGCACACACAGTGGTTGGAGAAGCTAGGCTTTGGGTTCTCTAAGGGCGGTTTACGCTTAATTTTTTTTATTATACTCTATTCTAGGGTATATTCATTTTGACACATTTAATATATATATTTATGATCAAGGTTTTAAACTTAATTTAGAGAGATAGTGTTTTACAGACCTTACAAGATATGTAGGCACTGCCCTCCTTTAGAAGTTTGTCATATATCCTTTTTTCCTCCGCATACTATTTGGAGGTGTTTTTCACAAAAATCATTTTTTTTTTTAAATTTAATAGAATGAAATAAAATGCAATCCATCATCTTCTTAATGCTTTTTTCTTTGGGGCGTATAAGGATATGGATAGGGTATAATACTGTTCGCCCCGAGCGGATTGTAGCCTTTCCTTATGTTTTTTTTTAAGAATAATTTTCGATTACTAAGTTTTATTTTTGCTTAAAAAAAATGGGTAAAAAAACTATTTAATATTATCAGAGAGGGCCAAAATATAAGTTAAAGGAAGTGATCATGCATTTGGGAATTACTTAAAAGATCCAAAAATGTACGCCCAGAACTACAAAGGAAATGTTTCCACGGCGTTTAGGCTTAAGGAAAATTACTAATACTTACCGCACCGCTCAAGCCAACGATTGCAATTTGCGAAAGACAATAGACCTGGTATGTGCAACAAGGAGCAAGTTCAAAATACTGGAAACATTTTTTTTGCGAAAGAATTGAATTAAACTATTAATGGCTATCATTTACCTACTTTGTTAGTTCAAATACAACTCTATCTGGGGTCTGGGTCTTAGATGTCAAATGAAAATTCCCATTTAGTGCAATTTAGCGCTGCTTATTTATTCTATCCCACTTATACAATCCACAATCCACTTAGTAGAAATTACATAAACACGTCTCTTTAACACATATGACGCATTTTTTTTTTGTTTTTTTTTTTTGCTAGCCTACTGACATTTTGTTATCTGATGAAGTGATGATATTCATTCTGTTTTCTAATTCATTCTACGAAACGTATCTTATCGCGTTAGATTGGCGTCAGTGTGCGAAAACTGAATGCGAAGGAATGTACTTGTACACTTGTATGTTTATCACTTGGGAAGTTTATGATTTCGGTGTAATTTTGAAGTGAAAATGTAGAATTATATTGCTTTGAATTGTAGCTGTCATTATGGATGGAAACATATATGGTTGTCACATATCATATAAGTATGTGCGTATGTATTAGCTTAACTCACTTGAGGACATTGATTAGATTACTCGTTGTAATTGAACTATCAGGGAAGTATTAAAAGCAATAATGTATAATTTCCCGAGGATTAGTAAACCATGTAGGTGTCATTTTGTTGACAATTAGGCAACAACGATTTTGGTAAGTACGTAGGCAACAGGCAGTGCGATAAGAGTTAAATGTTTGCGGAATTTTTATATAACAAATATTGCATACACGTACAGACATTGTTTACATTGTTTTCGGGGTGCGCGATTTGTGTTATCTGTGACGTCTTTCAAGCTTAGGTTAGGCCTGTCGCTAGTATACTTACATATTTTAAATTCAGCTCTAACAGGGCCCATGCACCACAGAAGCATGTTCGGGCAAACACGTGTTTGGATGTGGAAATCTTCTAAAGATGCGGTAGACAGTGCTACCTACATTCACGATTCGCAGAAGTGGAATAATCGACGCCACACTACTACGTCCTTTATGCTATGCTTCCTGTGATTGGTTCTTCAGCTCGTCTAATTTTTTCAATTATTTTTAGCTTGTTTTGCACCACAGCCTTCGTTAGAATGATCACATGCTCGGTGTCGCCAAAAATGCAGCAAAGTGTCTAGGCATCCTCAAGCGAAGGAAGATATATTTCAGTTCCTTATCTGGTAAAAATATTGTCGCGGCAAAATTTACTGGGAAAAGAAAGGGACCGAAGGGTGCTCTTTATTGGTTCGAGCGCTCAAGTACTTAAGAAGTGGAAGGACAGTCAATGGCCCACTTCATTAGAACCTTGGGGCAGAAACCACAACAGGTTAACCGGGCGTAAACAGGAAGGCATAACACAGACGGACGGTCTACTTGCCAGTGGAGATGTGCTGCCTATCCGATCGTGAGCTGGGCGCACGGTCTGGAGACTCCCAACGGATCAACAAGGCAAAGTGGGAAAAAAGACGGACGGTCTGAAGCAGGAGACTTAACATAAAAGGGTGTGGGCGGACGGCCCTTGTCATTAAAACACCCTAATATATTTGATAATGCCCGAGAGGCAGACATCAGCAATTGTGGAGCACGGGCGGATGGCCCAGAGTAAATAAGCTCCAACGAAAATTGCACCAGAACTACTATCAACACGGTAGGGAATCAGGTTCGATGAGCAAGGGCCTTTTGATCCTACTCCATCATGAGAAGCAGCAGAGAAGTGCGGGCGGACTACCGAAACCTCACAACACTCAAAACTGCACTGGGTGACGTTTTAACCAAACACCGGACCCAGCTGTTATACGGGAAGTGTGGCCAATAACCACCTGACCTAGCTGTCAGCGTGGAAACAGATGTCGGTTTTCAACCAACCGAAATTTAAACACGGATGGCCTGTAAAGTGGACACCATTCCAACAAAAAAGGTGTTTATTCGCCCCAAACTTGGTTACAACGCGTACATCTGGTCCAGTGTACAGAATTAAAAAACTCGCAAAAAAAATCGTGATCGAGACATTGTATAATCGCTCGACTCTCTGACAATTAGTCAAAATCAACATCTCACCGTTATCTCTATTTCCACATTTCCCTGTCCGCATGTTGTTCTTCACTCTAAGGTAACCCAAAATCCCTTATTATAAAAAAAAACATATCTTCGTATTACTGACCATATACTTTTAAAAATTCTAAATAGTACTTCTCCAACCAGACAATAGCTATAGCACCCTCTGTGGAACTAGATAAAAGTATGTCCACAAAGAGCACGATACCATTGAAGTGCTTAAATTCGTAGAAAAAAAATGTGGAGAACTTTCTAATTAAAATGCTTTTCATTTTTTTTCCTCTTTTACCTCTAAACATGGCTCCAACTAAAAATATCAAAAAATAAAACTCATACACCTACCCAAACGGATCCCTCAACGTCCATACCAATTTGACATTGAATAGACCACCACAAATCTGCATGCGCACAAATAAAACAGAACAATGGAGACTTCCTGGGACTTCTTCCCCACTATCATTATCCTCATCTTCATCGACACACAGTAAACAACCGCTCTGTGGAGAGAAAACATTTCTAAATTGGCAGTTCTAATGCCCAGTCACAGCGACTGAGGACTGACTTGACTATGCCTACTCGTTTCGTCGTCGTCCTTGTCATTTATGCCTCTATTATTGCACACAAACATTGTCGTACTATTGTCTGAAGGTGTTAGGGGATTAGATTCATCTGTGCACAAAATATGATAGTGACAGTGTGGCACATAGGCTTGTGAATTTTTGTAATTATTTTTTTAAATCTGTTTACTTCTGCGGATGTCTTTTATTTATTTTTTTTCTGTTTGTTGTATTTGTTGGTAAATAGGGTATGTTGCAAAATTCAACCAAAATGAGTGTCTTGATGAAGATTAATTATGGTGTCGATGTACTTTAAGTAATTAATTTTTCAATATGAAAAGGATGAGAAGGGAACTTTTTGTGATTTATTTCTGGACGAAAAGTGGGCGCATCAGTGTTGCGTCCTTGTAAAGGGACGCGTTTCCAATATTTGGAAAAAAAAGTAATTATATGTCATTAGCGCCGATGTTCCAAAATGCTTTGTATTTCAACTAGTGCTTATTTCGCGAATGGTAACACTTAGCTCATGTCTGATTTGACAGATAATTAGTTTTATCCTTCCGCTGAACGAATACGGCTGGTGTATACGCTTGAACAACGCTGCGAAATATTGCGAAATTACTTTGAAAATCATGGTAATGTTGCAGAATGTGTGCGAAAATTGCGTACGGATTTTGGAAGAAGAGAACCACCGTCAACTCCGTATGTCCGTTATCTTGTGAAAAAAGTGAAAGAAACTGGCATCCTCATCGATAAACCAAAGCGTGAAAAGCCAAAAACAGTGCGTACACCCGAGAAAAGTGCTGCTGTTGCGCCATCAACATCAATTCACCGTCGTTCTCAACAATTGAACATTTCGGAGACATCATTGAGACGAATTTTGCATAAAGACCTTGGTATGGCGCCATACAAAGTTCAATTGGTTCAGGAGTTGAAGCCAACTGACCATCCAATGACAACCATCGCTTCGCTAAGTGGGCCTGCGATCGACTTAGAGAAGATGCCGATTTTGCCAAAAATATCATCTTTTCAGATGAAGCTCATTTTGATCTTGGCGGGTATGTAAACAAGCAAAATTGTCGCATTTGGGGCACAGAAAACCCGCACGCATACATTGCAAAGCCGATATAGCCAAAACGAGTCACTCTTTGGTGCGGATTTTGGTCCAGAGGCATAATTGGGCCATTTCTTCGAAAATGAGCAAGGAGTGGCCGTTACAGTCAATGGCGATCGTTATCGGGCCTTGTTGAACGAATTGTTATTCACAAAAATTGATGAGGAGGATATTGGCAACATTTGGTTTCAACAGGACCGCGCTACGTGCCACACAGCTGAAGCTACACTCAATGTTTTGTGACCTGTTTTTGAAGATCGCATTATCAGCCGCAGAGCTGATGTCGTTTGGCCACCGCGGAGCTGCGATTTGACACCGTTGGACTATTATTTAAGGGGTGCTGTAAAAGATAAGTGTTACGCCGACATGCCA
This sequence comes from Ferdinandea cuprea, assembly GCA_963576555.1. Lineage (NCBI taxonomy): Eukaryota > Metazoa > Arthropoda > Insecta > Diptera > Syrphidae > Ferdinandea > Ferdinandea cuprea. The sequence continues at coordinate 9,170,287 of OY754960.1, forward strand.
GAGACAATTGACGCTTTAAAGGACAATATTCGTGAAGCCTTTGGTGAAAATTGGACCGATCGTGTAGGCTACTGCGTGGCCAGCCGAGGCAGCCATTTGAATGAAATTATTTTCCATTACTAACCGGAAGGATTGTACTTTCAAATAAAAAAAAAAATTGAGAAAATATTCAATAGTTTTTTTTTTATAGCATTTTCAAAAAAAAAAAGGATTTGGCGGACCCTTTACAATTTGGTTAGAATTCATTGTTTGTGTTTTATTTCAAAAAGTTACTGAAATTAATTTTCTGATAAGATTTTTGTACAAATTCCTATCTCACACTGTTTTACTCGTTTATATTCAAATCTGGATAAAAATTTCAATAAACATGCTTGCAGAGCACTGGACTTTTTATAAAGCTTAAAATGTCTTCACTTTTCAAAAGGAAAACATGTTTATTTAAAATTTTGATATTGCAGTTCTGTTTATGTTTCTATGTATAGGAAGGTAGGTAGAGCTGTTGCTTCTTTAATCCTGAAAAGCGCTTAAGCACCAATCACGGGACCCGTGAGAACGGAGGGAAATGAAGTGGTATAGCTTAAAACAAGCCCGTGAAGTTAAGGAAATGTAATGTATGTTTTTAAGTTATAAGCCTAAGATGTTCGCGAGGTTATCGAAGAATTGCATTATCTGGCGTTAGCCGGACACCCACAGAGAAGATGAAAGATGGTTTTCTTCTGGCAACTGTGACAGACACTTGGTCGTTTTCGTAGCTATAGACCAGTGACCACATAGCAGTCAGCCTGGCGACCTATGGACGCGTTTTATTTATATGAGGTTCTGTGTTATAGATTTGTTGTAAATGGGCAATAATTTCCTGGAAATGACGCAAGTCGTCCGACTCGAGCAGCTAGACTCAGTCATTGAGGTAAAATGCAAGAAGATTTTTCTCTTCACGGATCCTTTGACTTTCTCTGCCAGTGATACATGGAGAGCAGAGCTATGTCTGTTTCGATGGCGCGGAACCCACAAGAGAGTGGGTTCCACAAAAATATACCCTTTTTTCTTGAATATCAATGGGATTACTCTCCATAGGATTGCAAATTTTCAAGCGCAGACTCCACTCAATCAGTACGGGATGGGATGATTATGTTGTAAATGGTTAAGTACGTAACGTACCTAACCTCTCTCTCTGATTTATTAAACACGCATAACGTTTGCAGAATGCAAACATGCACTCATAGAGTGTAGAGTTTCATTTGCATAGTAAGATCGTAGAATATCGTATTTCCACTCTCCGCAATGTATATGCTCGGCATCCTACTAGTTTTGCTAAGGATTTACAGTTAGTCGGTTATATCCTGATATTTTGTATTATTAGAATTAAGTTTATTGTGACAATCAAATCTGTATTTTAATAGTGAAATATCTTAAAGACTTTTGTATCACTCATCCCCCCAAATCATACTCTCGCATCATATTAGTTTAAATAAATTAATCGAGTAGCTAAAGATATGTAAACGAATATTTTTTCTTAGATAAATCACTTTTAATTGCCATAATACGTTTTTAATAATTTTCTTTTTGTTTTTCTTTCAGGTACGTTGACAAAAATCATCTAAAATTAAATGCGCATTCGTAAGTTTGATAAATAAAAAAAAATATTAAAAGTGATGACAAAACCGTATTCTAAGAATCTGACGTATGGCTGTCGTATTAAAGACTTTTTTTTAATGTGTGGGATAAAGAGAATGGGATTTACCTTGGTATGAATCACCTAAGAATGTTCATATTCTTATAAAAAAAAACACGTGTTAGAGACTTAAGTTACAAACTCAGATGAAAACTTACCTATATTTGGATATGGTGATGCTAAAACTGGTTTTTAGGTTAATCTAAAGCAAATACAAAAGTAAAACCGCATTGGAAGGCATGAAACGGAAAATACCTTAAAAATGACTCTTAAAACGCACCATAGTCTTAATTTGTACTCCCATTATACAACCATTGATTTGATATGGGTGGCGCTAATGACAATCCTGGAACCTATCTTCAGATGATCGGGGACGTGTGCAAGAGAGCAAACATAAGAGTTAGATGTCCCGCCGACGAAGCTTCTTAAGTCCTTTACTTTTTATCCCGGACTTCGATTATTTGCTTGAAAGAATGTCCTTTACAAGACATCTATTTCAATGGAAAAGTTATTTCCAAGTGCGAAAAGCTAAAATATCTGGGATTTAGGTGTTAAGCGAGGCAAGCGTGGATGGCGACATAAATCATCATTGAAGCGTATAGGGTATGAAGTAGTAATGAAACTCTTCTGATATCAAAAAATGCCCCTAAGGTGGAAGAAAGGCTCTACACCAAGTTGTTCATCCGGCGCTAACAAACGCTTTGCCATGTTAGACACTGTACAATAATTATGAACGCAAATTGACAGCATCATTTAAATTATTGTTGTCCTTTCATCTTAAGGTTAGAATCTTTTCTGAAAAAATAATGAGAGACCCTAAGTTCTTCAAACTGACCTTAAATTTTCTGCGCTTAAGATAACAATGATCATCAAAGCTAATACTGTCATTCGATATCGGATATCTCAGCAACAAACTGACGTTGAGACTCAAGCCATTAAAAATCGCAGCTGAATAAACAAACTAAGGGCACACTGCAATGATTTGACTGAAAAACTCACTCTGGCCCGTGGACCAAATGTATTTCCTAAGATACAGGTCATTAAAAACACTACAATGTTCTTTTACTCAGTTAAAAATGCTGTGTGAAATGACCTTGTAATCAAGGAAAAAATACAGTCACTCAAAAAAGTGCACGTACACTTATATTACTCTGAAGTGTAGCTTCTAATACAAGGTGGCGCAAAAATAACCTTCCTATGTTTTTTGCCTGTAATTTAAAAAAAAAATGAAAAACTTTGATTCTTCTTGTGGATTATTTTTATTTGGTCTTTAAATTTTTTTTTACATCAAGTCGAGAATATGATGTCATGTAAACGGCCGCCGCCACAGTTGTTTGTCATTTGAGCCCTTTTTATGGCATTTTCCATCACTTTGGCCAAAACTTCCGGCGATAGGTCCTCACATTCTTGACGGACATTGTCTTTAAGAGCTGCAAGAGTCTGAGGCTTGTTGACATAAACCCGCGACTTCAAAAAGCCCCACAAAAAGAAGTCTGGAGCGGTCAAATCAGGCGATCTTGCTGGCCAGTGCAAATCGCCAAAACGGGAGATTAGGCGCCCAGGAAATGCATCCTTCAGCATATCGGTTGTGGCACGTGCAGTGTGTGCCGTTGCACCGTCCTGTTGGAACCACATGTTTTCCAATCCCAATTCATCAAGCAAGGGGCAAAAAGAACTCGTTAATCATTGCTCTGTAGCGCTCACCATTCACAGTAACCGTTTGGCCCGCGACGTCTTCGAAGAAAAAAGGTCCGATGACTCCTCCAGGGAAAACAGCACACCATACAGTGACTTTGAGCGGGTGTAATGGCTCTTCGTGGGTTACACGCGGATTTTCAGTGCCCCAGAAGCGTAAATTTTGCTTATTTACGTACCCGCTAAGATGGAAATGGGCCTCATCACTCATGATTATTTTTGATGAAAAATCATCTTCCTCTTGGTGGTGATTAAGGATGGCTTGAGCGTATGTTAGACGCGATTGGCGGTCAGCAGCTAACAGCTGATGCACCGTCTGGACTTTGTACGGAAACATCTTCAAATCTTGTACAAAAATTCGCTGTAAAGACCGTCGACTGATACCCATTTGCGTGGCACGTCGTCTGGTCGATGTCGACAGCGCTTCCATGACATCTTCGGCTACAGCAGCAATATTCTCTGCAGAACGGCTACTCCGGGGTCTGCCACGCCTGGCAGCATCTCGTGTTGTGCCAGTCTCTTCGAGGCGAGCGGCTAATCGTCGCAGTGTTTCACCAGTAGGCGTTGGACGGCTAGGAAATCTGCGACGAAATTCACGTTGTGCCAAAGTCACCGACCGATTATTGCTCAAATAAATAGTCACCAATATTCCGCGTTCTGGAGCAGTGTAGCGTAACATTGTTTATTAACGTGTATTTCGCATGTGTTTACATTTATCGCAAAATTTATAGCATTTTCTGATAGGAGGATTACTTTTGCGCCACCTTGTATGTAAAGGGTTTTCCAACTTTCACTGTGAACGCATCCTTGGATTAATGACCCAACTGTCAATGTCAAAATTTTCGGTAAAACCAACATTTCCATCCTGGTGAAGTTCACGAACGAGAAAAGTTTACTAATAATTTAAATTTATTACCTGAATTCCGCAGGAGTCGATTACGGCATTTGTATGACCAATTTCATCGCAAAACCATATTCAGTGATGGAGGGCATTTTCATCAACAAACAGAATATGCTTTATTTGTCAGCTGAAAAACTTCATGTGCTTCAAGAAACACCACTTTGTCTAAAAAAAAATAACTGTATGGTGTGGTTTTCATGCTGGTGTTGTCATTGGGCCGTTGAAATGTGCGGTCGAGTCTCCAAAATTGGGTTCAACAACGACGAATTCCATACATGTTGGATTGTACTTAAAATAATTTCAAAAAAAAAATTATCAAAACCTTATTGAAAAATCAGATATGTTTATCACATTAAAATGTCACAAATTGTAGAATGGGATTTATCGAAATCGAACGAATAAAACATGGTATAAACCGACAAAGTGCAAACTTAGGATTTGGAGGTAAAGGGTGATCCATTTCGAGGTTCCCTACTTTTTTAAAGAAAAAAACACAGAAAATTCAAATTTAATGGAGAATGTTTGAAAGTATCATTTGAAAGAACATTCTTTGGCATTTATTTTTTGAAGATTATGTCTATCAAATGTTGGCCGTTGCTACGTCGCAGATGGTCCATCCGTTGAGTCCAATTTTCGATCACTCGTTCGAGCATTTCGACTGGTAACTGGCGAATGACACGCGTGATGTTTTCCTCCAAGGCCTGAATCGAAGCGGGTTTGTCGGCATAAGCTTTTGACTTTACATATTCCCACAGGAAAAAGTCTAACGGTGTGATATCACACGATCTTGGTGGCCAATCGACGGGCCCAAAACGTGAAATTATGTGCTCCCCGAAATGTTCTCTCAATAAGTCCATTGATTGATGCGATGTGTGGGAAGTGGCGCAGTCTTGCTGAAACCAAATGTCGCCGAGATCACGAGCTTCAATGGCACGATAACGGTCGCCATTGACGGTTACGTTCGCACCGGCATAATTTTTAAAGAAATATGGACCGATGATTCCACCGGCCCACAAACCACACCAAACCGTTGTTTTTTCTGGATGAAGTGGCAGTTCTTCAATCTCTTCAGGTTGCTCTTCGTCCCAAATGCGGCAATTTTGTTTGTTTACATACCCATTGAGCCAGAAATGGGCCTCATCGCTAAACAAAATTTGCCTCGAAAACGTCGGATCTTCTTGGAACTTTTCAAGAGCCCATAGAGCGAAGCGATGTCGCTTGGGAAGGTCGAGCGGCTTCAGTTGTTGCACAAGCTGTATTTTGTACGCTTTCAATTTAAGATCTTGACGTAAAATGCGCCAAGTCGTTCCATACGTCAGTCCGAGTTGCTGCGAACGGCGCCGAATCGACTCTCTACGGTCTTCGTGTACACTCTCAGCTACGGCCGCTATATTTTCTTCACAGCGTGCTGGACGTGGTCTATTCGGTCGAATATTATCCAATAATGAATGCTGGGTCTCAAAATGGGTGATGGTGTTGCGAATAGTACGCTCAGTAGGCCGATTATGTTGACCATAAGTTGAGCGAAGTGCACGAAACACATTCCTCACAGAACGTGAATTTTCATAATAAAGTTGAACAATTTGTAAACGTTGTTCACGCGTAAGTCTTTCCATTATGAAATGCCAAACAATACTAAACAAAAATAACATGACAGCATGACACGACTCACACGTGATCTGTCAAAAAAGGCTATTGAAAAAAGTATCTCTACTTGGATCACCCGTTATAACTACTCTAAATGATATAACAATTTAATAATGCAAGAAATGTTAACAATGTCGTGTAATTTTACAAACCCAGTTAAAAGCTATGACAAGTTTAGTATTAATTAAAGTTTTTTAGGTTTTCATTTCAAATGCTACAACGCTACTCTACACAATTTCTGTTATTTCAGAGAAGCAAATTGAAGATATACTTCAAAGTTAAATTAGTGTACGCTCAATTTTGGGAGTCACTGTGACTTAAAAACATCTCTAATTATTTTGGTATTTTAAAGTATCCAACTTTGGACTTTGTGTTGAAAAAAAACAACCGACAAAATCGATTGCAATTAACCGATACTTAATAATTGCAACTAAAATTCGCCCAAAACTGGTATATTTTAAGATTTAGCTCTCCGTTGATACACAAACTTAAATCGGATTTATTGCTCAGACTTGCTATTCCCTTCTTCCCGTCTTCTTATTTAAATAAGTCCAAGACTGTTAAGCCAACCCTGTTTTCACCCTCTATTAAACTCAATGTACATATTTACATTTCAAGTACATTTGATGACTTATCTAAATCAGCTCCTAAATCAAAGAAATCTTATCAAAGTGCTACAGTAACTACCACTACGTTTTGCTCTTGACACTTGACACTTTATGGCGATTTCTGACTCTTCTTCTATAAACTTTCCAAACAACTTTTCTCTACTCCTGCCGACTTAATGTTAAACCCCACTATATTAGGTTACACTCTCCTCTTTCTCTCGAGATGTAACACAATGTGACATAAATTTTCACTATTTCCATCCCAGACAAGATACACACACACACACACACGCAGACAACTTCTACCGTCCTAGTTAACTATTTTAAGAGTGTCCCTCTACCATTGAAACGGGACTTTGTGTGTTGAATCTGAACAAACGTCTATAAGTTTGCAAAAATTTTACTCTCAAACAAAGTCCGGACGTAACCCACTTACATTTCCATTGCCATTCCTTTCACTATATCCATACCATACCACAACATTCGTAATGTGTGCGAGACGGTTTGTACTCCGGCGACGATGACGACTTGTGTAAAGAACTGGCGTCAGATCGTCTCCATACGATATAAACCCTACTCATTCCCTACCTTATATCTAACCTACCACTTTAGTGTTTCGTGTGTCTCGCAATTTCATTGAGCGAACCACAACACGACGACGACGACGACGACGATGGAAATAATAATTCCGCAGTTCCTTTGCATTGCCAGTTGCTGGCTCCTGCAGTAAGTCGTTGTCGTATTCGAATAACGATCCATACAATTGGGGTCACTGAATCTGGAATATACATACTCGTATGTATATTTTCATAACAACTGTCCTCCGTGCTGGAGTGTTATTTAACAAAAGCGAAGAAATTCATCCCCTCGACACGAGCTAGGGCTACCCTAGACTACGTGTAGAGGATAAATTGCAGTAATCAAGGAAGGAATGGTTGGATTGGAACGCTGCCGCTGTGTGTCCGTGTTTGTGTTTGTGTACTACAAGCGGTTGTTGTTTTAATCATACTTCTTCGCATGCAAATTGCAAACCTTCTTCTCATTCTTCTTCGTGTTGTGAATATCTTCTGTCTAGAGTGGGCAGCATTAGCTGATATTAGTAAGAAGGAGTCGGCAAACACTATCTACATATATGGAATACTGGAATTTAAATTCCAACCGGCACATTTTCAACTGATTGACGTTTCTCTGTTCGCTTAACAGAATTCCATAATTACTTGCTTGGTGTTCATCCAGTAGCTCGTACATGCTACTTTTATTAGCCCATCGGCCAAACGTTAAATCTTAAAAGGACCAACCGGACGGATGGGCGACGGCGGTTCTATCCTTTAGTTCTATCGCTCATCACACTTGGTTTTGTGGTGTATTAATTATTTTCTACTCTTTTGTGGTAATCAGCTTGACGATAATTGAATCTGGCGTTATCGCCAGGCCACCACATCACGCTGAGGGGACGGGATAGATACTTATTAATCGATAATAATGTACATCGTCGTGTGATGATGAAGAGATTTTCTCTCGTGTTTTTATGGCATCATCTGCAGTTGCAATTAATGTTTGCGTTTAATATGCTTCCGTATATGCAGTGAATTTTGCGCGTGTTTTGTTTAATGGTTATTCGAATAATGCATTAAATGCAGTTTCATAAGTGTGAGTTCAATAAGCTGGCAAACATGTAGATGCATATGTATGTGAGTGAGAGAGATAACTATTGGATGTTGTTTGGAAGAGTTTACATAGTTTTGTAGAAAGAGCGACTAAAATCTGTGTATTTAAAAAATGAGTCTAAAAAGCCATTTGTACCGTCCTTAAGCAGTTATTTAAAAAAAGAAAGAGGACCCAATGCCCGCGGCTCCGCTTACGTTTAGTAATACGATAAGGAACGTGTACGAATTCGGAAAGAGTCATCGTTGCAATTAGAAATGTAACAGTTATTTGGTCGGATTCTGGATACCAGATATTCGGCATGTAAAGGGGCCGGATATCTGGCCAAAAAAAAAATCTAGAAGATTAAGGGTGCGATAAGACGGACATCCAAAATTCGCATCCGGATTCGCTGTCGGGATGACCATTTTAGGACATATTCTACGTCATAATGACGTCAGGATGTCATTCGGATGACAAGTTTGGATGACCGTCTAATCGCACCCTTAATCTTCTAGATCCGAGGTAACATGACAACCTCAGAGGAAGGTCCACTGAGACAGCCCTACGTGAAGTGGTGCGTACCATAGAGAGGTCCATCAAATATCAAAAAACACGCTCGCCACCTTTCTAGATATAGAAAATGTTTTTAATTATGTTCATACTGAAGCAATCCATGAATCTCTTATACCGAGTTGGGTGTAGAGGATTTCAGCCGCTGAATGAGTTCTCTATGCTGAGAACAAGGATCATTCAGGCAAAATTAAGAAACAGAATCTCAATCCGTTAGCAGAGGCACACCACAAGAGGGAGAGGTTTTCCCTCTTCTGTGGAATATGGCTACAGTGCTAAATACTTGGGTGTCACTTTAGACCCTAAGCTCAACTTGAAGCTGAATATCGAACACCGAGTGCGGAAAGCTACGCATGTAGAACAAACATTTGGGAAAAAATGGTGCTTTGGCCCAATTCTCACTTACGAGTCCCTGGTTTGATGGCCCGCCCTAAGTGAAGCTTATAACATCATCAGGCCTAGTAGAATACAGGGAGGTGCAAAATGGACTGTGGAGTAGGTGGGGGGCCTTTTTTACGGATGAATGACACACATCCGTATCTTTGTAGCTTCCGAACTCATCCAGCGTCAACGTCCAAGCTCGCCGAGGAGTTCAGGGAGATACTGGCAAGGGCAAGCCGTCGGCTTAGAATCACTCTTCCCTGAGTTCCCGGGCATAGGAAAATAGATGGGAATGAGTGAGCCGACGAGCTGGCCAGACACTGCTCCTCCCTTCCGTGTTTTGCGAGCTTATCCCTCCCCCGCTTAAACTAAGTCAGAGTCTAAGTGGAGGAACCTGACGAATGGGTTCATTTCTAGGAAGATTTGGTCCAAATACAACAAGTTTTAGGACCCTTAAATTGAGTTACAATGTTGAAAGAATTCTTAAAAACAGCCGACTAGCCCCAGAGTTTGCTTCCCTTATAATCTTATTCCTCTCGCTGTCCCTTAGGTAGCCTACAACAATGATAGATATAGGGCCCTACATAAGTTACACTGATCCGAAGGGCTTTTACCAGAATTTTTAAAAACGGGCAAGTAGCTTCTCCGTTAGCATATTAGTGGATATTGAATATAATGCATTTCACCTTACTGAACAGACGAGTAGGACCCTATTCTGGTTGTGGACAAATGCAGGTCTGTCAAATGCGTCAGCGCTTTGGTTCACCTAGATGCAAGTGTACCCGGCATCTCACGTTGGCATTACATGGTCACACCTGATCAATCTATTTGGCTAACCATGGCCTTCGCTTAAATTTTGTAGGAAATCGGAATATGAAAACAGGTTCTTAAGCAAGGAGCAGCAATAAGCAACAGCCTCAACTTTCTTAGAAGATTTGGCTAGCAGATATTACTCATCTGGTTTATCGCTTCAACACGCGAAAGTGAAGAATATTGCACATTTAAAAGACTTAGACGGACCTATGTCGAATTGTTTTTGTATCTCAAATTTAAGTTCCGAATTTTTCCTAAAAATATTCAAGACTTTGCTTAACTCGCGCTCTTCGACGAATAATGTCGAAAGTTGAAATTCACAATACTTTAGTCATTAATTAAAAGGTATCAAGACGAAACCTTTAATCCATGTAACACGAGACACGTCAAAGAAATTGAGCTTCAGCTCACTTATCTTCATTACGCCAGCCTGCACTTTTTTGGACAAATTTAGCACCCATCCATTTGCATGTGTCTGACAACTTCGTCACGCTTGATATGCAACATCCACTTCGAAGAATCACCAAGTAATCATTTCTTCTACTAAATTTAGCCCCTAAACAAACTGGCAGTTCTGGGCCACCATCATTCCACCTTTTCTATAAACAAAAAAAAAACTCCATCAGAATATGCAGCAAAACACAACCCGTTCCATATGCACTGCACACATCATGTCAGTCAAAATGTAAGCACAGCACAGACGTGGGCTTTATTTTTAGCGCCAAGCACTCTACTTAACCTGTACCGACGCGTTTCGACGGACGCGACGGCTAGAAGAAGACACTTCGACAGCGCAAAGTAAGAGGTGCTCCTACCATTCGGCGGCTGCTAATTGCACTTTTCGGCGACTCGAAAACGAAAAATGCTTTCGCATCGAGTGTGCAAGATAGACAGACCGATAAACAGCTGGGTGCGAACATTCTTGGGAATGGTTTAGCGTAAATTTTCGAATCTCTAATTGCGGTGCAATTAAATGCAATTTAGATCGTTCGTTTGGTTGGTTGTGTGAGTTGCAATGAAATTCATCATGACAGGATGTGCAGGTTTTCTCTTGGCAATGTTCTTGTTCATTCAACCCTAAAAGCATTATTTTTGCCACCAAGAGAGGGGGGTGCAAGTAAACAAATCCCTTCGTTGAATTGCAATTTGCAACCCCCATTCTGTCTGTCGAATGTGTCGAAGCCGGAGACGACGATGATATGATGTTGTTTTGTATTTTTATTTTTATTTTTTTTTTAAACAAGAAAAAGTTCTCGTGTTTTTTGCAACATTTTCTTGTATATGAAAACGGATGAACAAAAAGAATTTTATTTGAGTTGGAAATTGTATGCATTCATTCATGCCTTAGAAATGCCACGAAACCCTCGTTGAATTTAAAACTCTTGTTTCCATCGTCGTTTTGTATTTTTGTTTTTTTTTTTTTTTTTTTTTAAATCTGAATTTGATTGTCTTTTTTTATGTCTAGTAAGTTATGGAATTGGTTTCAGAGGAGGGTTGTGCGAGTGCATATGGTAGGCTGCTTGCTCCCTAGTGAACTGTTGGATAATATGAAACATTCCCTTTCGCACATGTGTTGCAATGCATGTGGAAAATAAATAAAACCTGAATAGTGATAAAGAAGATGTGATTGAATTTGTGTCACTTCTTGACTTGACTTGGCAAACAAGAAAATGGAAACAAGAAGTCTGTGAGGATTATGAAATTCGTGTTTTAGGAATGCGAAAAAAGGCTGTGCCTTTCTTGAACGTGGTTTTATAATTCTAATTGTTTTTCGTTCTGAATATCACAATACGAGTAGATCATCGTTATCTAAGATAAGATAAAAGAAAAAATAATTTGGTTAAAAACGAACACAAAAAGTGAGAGTGCACATTGAGTTCAAAACCTTCATTTTCGTGGGATTAAGTTTTATAACGGTGTTTTTATAACTTGTTTTCCAGTCCGAGTCATTGCTCGAAAAGGTGATTACAATTGACGACCGAGAATGCTAAACAGAATGCGAGCAAGTAAAGCGGACTAGTCGATACTTTGAACAGTTACATATCATCAGCTGAGAATTACAAGGTCGTATGGGAATACGAAACAAATTGTCAGATTGAAATTTTTATTTATTTTGACATGCACGATTCAACAACGTTTCCAAAGTTATGTTTCTGCGCGGCAAAATTATGTTGTTGATCATTTTTGAAAGGTTTAAGAAGACTGAGTACTAAAATCTGAAATTTTTTTATTTAAAAGCTTATAAGATCCACCTTGTTACTTCGGTGACTGGGCCCAAAATCAACGGGCATTGGATCCGCTGTTTTATGGAAAATTTTGTTCAGCTATGAGTTACATTTATGAGGCGTATATGGCCCATGTATATTTTTGGTACATAAAGAAGGAACCGAAGGTTCAATGCCGATTCCGAACGGCAACTTTTTAAGAAGCCTCTCATTGGATGTTTGTTTGGCTCTCGCAAGAGACAGTCAACCACTAAGCCATCCCCATGTTATTCCTATCTAGTAGTTCTCATTTCCGTTTTTATACACGTTTGGCAGGCATCCTCCCAGCGAAAGCACCTGCTAATACCGCCAATTGCTCGCGGTTACATCTTATTGCGCTAGTTCAAATGGTTTTATCCGTTGAAGTCGGCGCACTAAATTTGTCTCGTACAACATTTGTAGCATTTTGTTATTGCAATGTAGTGGCCGGTGGCCGGTAGTTATACCTAAGTCTCGGTGGATATCACTGTTTCTGATATGCCACGGGGCGTTTACAATTATTCTGAGCACGTTATTTTGAAAGGTTTGTAAAATTTGTATGTTACTTGTTTTGGTACAACCCCAAAGTTGTATACCATACCACCGAACCGGTTTTAGAACTTGCTTGTATATAAGCAGCTTGTTTTGCATCCTGAGTTTGACAACTCGACCAAGCATAATCAATGCATTTGATTATATTTAATAACGAGCTCTTCATGTTTCTTATATACGTGCGATTTCCATTTTAGTCATTCTTAAAAACTTAGCTTTATTTGTGTAATCAATTTGTACGGAGTCTATAACAATGAGTAACGTATTTAAATTTTTGTAAGTAAAATTAACGTGCGTAGATTTTGTATCATCGAGGACAATACAACAAGTCCTTGTCCCCTCGCGAAATATTTCGGTTGTAGATTTAAAATAGAATCGGTCCCATAACGCTTCCTTGTGGAACTCCTGAAGCGATTTATTTAAATTTCGCGTAATGAGCCTGTAAATTGGCCTCTAAGATCTTGTGATTTTTTTTTTTTTATTGTACGCGCACTAAAGGGACGTTGGATGCCCTTATAATGAAGTGACACAGTGCGGGCATTAGGGAAATAAAGGATAAGAGAAAGGGAGAAACCGATGCACGTTGGTTTTAAATGTTTGTAAACTATAATGCGGAGGAAAAACAGAGCGTGGTAGAGCATTCCACATTCGTATTGTACGGTTGTGAAAGGAATCTTTATATTTCACAGTACGTCCGAAAACAGGCTTAAGGGTAAACTGATGCCTATTCCTCGAGTATTGCGGTTCAACTGCTGGAGGGGTGGAATACAACTGGCTATTTCGTTTGAGCACTTGTGGTGGAAATACCGATAAAACAATGACAGGCAGGAGACATTACGACGATGACTAAGAGAGTCAAGTGATTTAGCGATGTCTCGATCGCCAATAAATTTTACCGCACGTTTTTGAATCATGTCAAGTAGCTCCAAATATGTCATTGGTGCACCAGACCAGATATGAGCGTTGTACTCAAGTTTTGGGCGAATAAACGCCTTGTAGATTCTAGCCAGATCAGAAGGGGTGAAATATTTCTTGCATCGCTTAAGGAAGCCTAGACATTTGGCAGCGTTCTTGGCGACATCGAATATGTGGTCATTCCAACGAAGTTTGTCGTTAACGCACATACCGAGGATGGAGAGTCTTTCGGTTTCGGCGATGCAAGTGCCATCCATGGATAATGGCAGAGAATTAGGGGTTCGCTTCAATGACAGCAGACAGCATTGCGTTTTGGAAGCATTAAATCCCACTCTGTTGGTTTTACCCCATTTAAGTATGCTGTCAAGATCGGAATTCAATGAGCTTAACATACGTCGCCGTTCCAGTTTAACGCCCGAAGATGAGGGGCGTTGCCCAGGAAACGAATATGTAAAGCTGAGAGTACTGTCATCAGCAAAGGAATGGATTGGATTAGAAGTGACAGATAGGAGGTCATTGATAAAAATGAGAAAGAGAGTCGGAGACAAAACAGAGCCTTGAGGGACACCAGCATTTATTGGGTGAGTTGCAGACTTGAAACCGTCCAAAAGAACTTGTATTGAACGGTCCGAAAGGTAGTTTCTAATCCATTGAAGAAGGGTAACATCGATCCCAAATGCACGCATTTTCGACAAGAGAGCTTGATGCCAAACTCTGTCGAATGCCTTTGAAATATCAAGCGCAACGACCTTGCTTTCACCACCATGGTGAATATATTGCTTCCACTTTTCGGTTAGATATGTCATCAAATCACTAGTTGACCTGTTTCTGCGTAAACCGTACTGCCGGTCATTAAGAAGTTTTCGGGATTCAAGATATTTCATAAGCTGACGATTTATCAGCGTTTCCAAGACCTTGGAAAGAAGGGACGTTAGTGCAATTGGTCGGTAGGAGGAGACAGAGGAAGATTCGCCTTTTTTGGGACGGGCTGGACAAATGCTGTTTTCCATCTTCTCGGAAAGAGCCCTGAAGAATAGGACAGATAGAAAAGCTTACGCATTGGTTTTGCCAGCGTGGAAGAACACCTCTTCAGAACGATAGGGGAAATACCATCTGGACCAGCGGATTTATGTATGTTGAGATCTCGAAGAACTTTGACAACTCTTGTCGCTGAATAACAAGCAACGCATTTAAAGCCAACATTATTCGGCCACAATTTGTGCCAAATCTATTCTCTCACTGAAACACATATGAAATTTCCTGTATTTTGTTAAAACAAAGTTAGTACCGGCTTTAAAAAAAAACCTTAACAAACAACGCTCAAGACAAGCAACAATAGTGTCTGTTGAGGTGGACAAATGACAGTCTATTATTGGCAAAAACCGGACAATCGCATATAAAGTATGATGGCGATTGTTAGCTTCCAGGTAAGACCTATATTTAATCTGGAGCCTTATAGTGTTGAGATGCTAATTAAGAGGACTACTACCAGTGACAAGGCTAGTTAAGGATCTTAAGTCTGAGCAGATCTGATAATGAGTTTCAGTTGTTTCATTGCTCGTATATCTCTATTTTTGGAGGACTCGGGTTAGAGTTTCAGAGTTGATTTCAGCCTCCTTTTATAGGTATTCGTATCAGCAGAGCAGCTTGGCTATCGGAGAAAATTAATAAGACGGCGTTTTTTACTCTTCTTACTAGGAGAAGCAATTGCGATCGCGAAGATCTCTGCTTATAGGCGGTTTTTGTCTGTACACGATGTTATCACTTGGTCTAAAGCCGATCCACCCAGGTAATCAGGAAGGAGTAGCTCTAATTTAAACTCTAAAAAGTTGTTTTCGAGTTGATTCATTGCTAGAAATGGTGATTAAAATTGCCAGGAAACACAATTGTCGCCACAGGCGTTGTTCTCCGCAGAATTTAATGATTACACTCCCAATAAAAAGTAATACAGCATTTGATTGACCTCAGTGATTTATTGGAAACTGTGATGAGGTCGCTACACAGCAGTAAAATTGGGAAACGTTTTATACCTCATTCGACTGTATAAATATAAAAAAATATCGAAAGCATGCAACAACCAAAACAGCAACCTTGATCGATAAAAACTGTGTTAATCTGTTTACCTGCAGTAGTAATACTGCAAGTCTTTAAAACGCCTCAATTGAGTCCATTGCAATCTCTCTTCTTCCCCAGGAGGCGCTCCCCACCTTTCGGGAACCACAAAAGTTCGATCCTCTTGAATTGCTTTAACATTTGAAGTATTCAGTCTGTGGTCACACCTGTAACTTTAGCTGAGGAGTTTACAAAACTTCATAACCAGAGGTGAAGAAATAAACAAAAATGCTTACTCACTTCAAACCAAAAAAATATATATATTTTATTTAAGTGTGCTCAAGTTTGGACAATCAATTGAAGAAGTAATCCAGTTCAAACAAGAGCCCTTAAAAAGCTACACAAATCAACAACAACTTCTGAGAGATCGTGCCTCTGGTGTTCACTTAAGTTGCGCACTAATTTATGTGTACATGTGCCTACCTCTATCTCTCATTTCTTGCGAAGTTAACTACAAATTAGTTCAGCAAAAGGACAACGATCTGATTGATTTTAATTGGTGACAAAACGACAAAATGTCTGCCCACAATGAATGCGATTCTCCGAAAATCGGATCGCAAAATAGCACTAAGTAGTACCTACCTACTTCTTCTTCTTAGAATTTAGGATTTTTATGAAACGCTGATACGTTGCTTCTTGCGTGTGGTTCAAATTATAGGTTCATTGTTCTTGTTCTTTTTTCACTGCAATGTCATTGCAGAGCAGGTGCCGAGTTCAACCAGGATATAAGAGTTTCAGCATGCAGCTGTTGTGTAGTTTCTTTTGGATAAAGAAGAAAACGAAAGACAAAGTGCAATACGGCAGACCTTAAGAAGTTTGCCGTCGTTTATCGCAGACAAGTATAGAAAGAGAAAAACATAAAGGAAACATTAATCAAGGAACAGAATGACGCCATGTACTGTCAAAAATATTGCAAAAGTTCGAATTCGAAATGTAGTGGTGGGGAATTTTATTCGGAACAAATTTCAATTCAGCTTCTGATTGACTGATGACCGACCACAAGGCTACGCAGTATGCCTCCCTAATTAACGCAGCTTAAACCTACGAATAAAGAGTTATTTAGTTTGCAATTTCAAAATAACATTTCGCAACCTCAATTTCCTTGGTGATTTCAAATTTATGATCATGTTTTAGTCATCATTAAAGTACGTTACACCAATTTTTTATGGCATGCAAAACAAAACAAAAGCATACAAAGTGTTTTTATTTAAACAAAACAAAAAAAGCAATAAACGAACAAAATTGGCAAAATTCCTGCATCACAACAAGGGAATTGTTTAGAAACCGTAAACATTTGCATATCAACCATAAAAGTTATTCTAATACCGAAAACCGAGAACACTCATAGGAATCTGTTTCCTGATTCGAGAGCCCCGTCTGTTGAAAAATCTCCATTTCCAATTAACATATTTTGCGGTTCTATACTGCTGGTTGGGATACGTCAGTCAGTAAGTATATTGCTAAGTCATTTCGTTTCTATTTCTGGTGAGTTTTCGGAATTTTATAAGAATAAATTAAAATAACAATTAGCCAGCACCGTTGTGGTCATTAGACATTCATTTTTCATAGTCACTATCATCGAAAGCCGTGAATGAAAAAATAAAAAAAACTTATCTCTCTCTTGCTCTCTCTGACCTCACATCTATGATTCATATTGAGAAAAAAATATTTGTTATCTTTTAAAATGGAAAATACCTTAAAGCCTGCGGACGTTGTATGCATTTTGCAGGTGAAATAACAAATATGGGACTTTATCTTTATCTATGGGAATTCAACCGCTCTTGGAAATGCTAAGACTCCCAGTCCCTCAGACAAAAAATTAAATATGTTTTTGCATTTAAAAAAGCATCTCCTAGATACTCATCTATGCAATCTGCATTTGTGTTGCATGAAACCTTGAATTTTAAGCGAAAGAGGGGTTTTGTGAAAAAAATATCTACTTCTGGCAAGTGGCATCCTTGGAAGAGAGCATAATAATGATTCAAGATATGGAAACAACTTTAATCTGTTTTCTAGTGGATTACAGTCTACCCCAGCTTAATGTTTCTCGTGAGTGTTATCTGATTGTTTTGGTTTTATGAATATGTATTGTTTATCCTCCCTCGGTTTAGGGAAAGGTTTTAGAAAGGAAATCTAATCCAAATATGTTCTAAGTTATGGTTTATGTTATCTGCGTATTTTGCAACAAGACAAAACGACAGAGTGTGCTTTTATATTATCGTCGAACGTTTGCGATGACATCGGTGTAAGAAATTCGAAAGAGTACTTAAAATAAAAACTTCTTACAGACCTGGAGCTGCGAAATTTGGCTTCAATTTGAGCTGAAATATTTTTGAAGACCGAGTTAATCGGGCGAATCCGAAGGGCGGCTTGCATTGGTATAACAGGGTCCCTAAGGATAACACCCACTGCAGATTTCGAGGTACTGCTTAATCTGGAGCCACTAGACAAGTTCTGCAGCAGCAAGGCGGTAGAAACGGCCGTCAGATTAAGAGAGTGTAGACTCTGGTCCCAAAAACACAGACACGCCTTTGTGGAGTCCCAATGGTGCGCCTCTGTAGGCACACCAATTACGGAATATCTAGACCGACATTCGCTTTTTTACCAAAATACATGAAAGAAGCGAATGGGGTGAGAAGACAGTTCCAAGAGGTGACGAGATGGCCATATACACGGACGGTTCCAAAATGGATGTCGGCACAGGCGAAAGCATCTTCTGTAAATCCCTAGGATTAAGCAAATCCTTTAGAATCAACGACGACTGATGCGTTCTTCAGGCTGAGATAGCTGTCATTATACAGGCTACCGCGGAACTGAAAATGGCACTGCCTTGCCAAAAGGACCATCACCATCTACTCTGACAGTCAAGCGGCCATAAAGGACATGTCGTGGGTTGTGGTGAAATCAAGGGCTGTGAATCAATGCAGAAAGTCGTTAGACGAGATATCATCTAAAAACACAGCAACCATGTGCTGGGTCCAGGTCCTGATATCCCGGGAAACGAGGAAGCGGACAAGCTTGCAAGGTCAGTTCTATTGCACGAAAAATCTAAATCGAGTCCTTGAGTAGAACCAACCTACGCTGTACACAACTCGACACGTGTAGTCATACTAAAGAGCTATGGCCAGCGGTTTGCAAAAGGAGATCAAAATTCATGATCGAGCTAAACCTCAAGGATATCCGAGTACCAACATGAGTATTCACGTGGCACTGCGTTGTGGGTCTAGAAAAAAATGAGTCTGTTCGTCACCTGTTATGTGAATTCCCGTCCCAAAATTTAGGACCCTCGGCAGATACTTCTACGATGAACTGGAGGACGTAAACAAAGTCCAGCTAAAAGAACTTAATAGATTTGTGTACAAATCGGGACGGTTATAAGAGAGCGACACTTTGAGCCTCATGCTTGTAAAATAATGGGATAAGGGACGATCGATAAAAAAATATCCGGGGTTTGTGTGTGTGTGAATGTTGGTTTACTGGTCTGGTAAGCGAGGAGATCGACGTTCAATAGTTATTTATTTTGGTCTGCATTTTCACACCTTACAGACATTGGGCAAATGAAATACAAACGCAGGTACCAAATATAATAGCAAGGGATTGAAGAAGTTAAGGCTTTTATAAAAAAAATTGGCTTAGAATTTATTGTGGGTGGTCTAACAACAACTTTGCAATTGGGTGGTTTATACATTTGACATAACACCTATGGATTGAGAGGTTAATGTTGGCAACCGCGAGCCTAAGTTACTTAAAGTGTATGGTAGTTTTCCTTTTCTTTATGTCTCTCCAGCCTTCTTACAGGAATTGTAAAACAGGAGTGTCATTCCCTTTTTATTAGGCAATTGCCAGTGATTGGCTCCAGCAGCTGACTAAATGTTTTTACTTCTAGGAGAATGGCGTTTGAAAGTAAACGCTGATACCTAAAACTCCAAAGTGAAGGCTTTGTAAGTCGAATATTCTGCTTTTGTGGGTGCATTGGACTTGGAACCAACTACAAAAGTTTATATTCACTGCTCGACCTCTTGCGAAAGTCTGATAAACATCTTCTCAATTTGCCGTTCGGAATTGGCTTACAATTCTATGTCCAAAAATATGTCTTCGCACACACAATGATTGGAGAAGCTAGGCTTTAGGTCCTACATATAAGAGCCGTTAATGCCTAATATTTATTTATTTTTTTAATAACGTCACGGCTTCGAATTGACTTGAAATTCGAAACGCCATCAAAGGAAGTTAAATGATAAAACTGATTTTGTCTTTTGGTGGTCTAAAGCCAAACAAACTCCTAATCCTATAGTTTTTACAAAATATCGTGGAAAGCTTATTTAAAAAAAAAAAAAAGAAGTCTGACGCATCGTATATTCTTGTTGTAACCGCTGAGACATACCTACTTAATCTAAACATTCCAAAGAAGCGAATGCCTACAACGGCAAAAGAAGCCCTACAAGCAGACACTTGACAATTTCCCATTCATTACATAAGGATGTTAAAAGAGTTACATTGTCGCCTGGGGCACAAAAGGATATTCACATAACACTTAAGTCTTGGTTTTCCGTATTGCTCCTTGAGTGTGTGGTTTTTTTTTCATTACCTACAAGAATTGGAAGGAATCTTACCTAACTCCTACCCTCTTCCACCACTGTTAATTATTTTCCATCTAACACAAGTCCGAATTTCTATAGAAAAGTTCCGAGAAGGAAATCCAACAGCCATTCAGCGAACAAACACAAACATAAAGAACAGAACGGAACAGCATCAGTGTTTAGCGCAGCATGACAAAATGCCAACAGCATGAGTGCCTGCACTGGATGACTGAGAAACTGAGAGACTGAGACTTAAGATAGGCTGGTGCTGGTCCTGGTGGTACGGTGCAAGTGATGAAGAAAATCCTTTATCCTGCACAAAGATGAGAAGAAACAGTGTATACATATATTTGTTCGCATGTACCGCCATTGTGCAAATCTCGACGTAAAAGTACTTTATAATGGTTCTTTAGACTGTACATTCACGCAAACAAACAACACTGTGACAGCCAGTGACAATAGCCTAACCAAAAACATCACGTGGGAGATCCAGTTGCATCTATCTTTTATGGTTTCTATATGCGATTCTTGAAAAGTGAAACAGTCCAACAACGTGGCCCTGAACCAAAGTGGTGGAATAGTTTTACTTTTTTTTTTTTTTTTTTCAAGTACAAGGACAAAAACGTAGAAGTTCTGTTCTGTGTTTGGATAACTTGGTTGGGGTAAATTAAATAGATTTTTCTTTATTTGAATTGAAAATGTCTCTGCTGTCATAGTTTAGAAGCAATTAAAAAGAATACCCTTATAAACAGCAAATAATGCTGCCAGGATGAAAAAAAAAAAATAAAATTTACGTGGGGTTTCTGTTGAATGTTGACAGGCGAATATCCTTTGTGGACTTCCTTATGTAACGAGAATGAGAATGAAATAAACATGAAGCGCTTGAAGTTGCCGTTCAAATTTGGATTATAGTATCGTTGCGTGACCAATTAATTTATAGTTCCCTTGAGTATAATGTAGCGAGGGGACACAATGTTGATGGATGAAAAACTGCACAAAAAAAAGGATAGGAAATAAGTATGTAAAATTAACGAATATGCTGCTAAAGGGAGTTTCACCAATCTTACGGGTTAGGTCCATGCTATTTTCGTGGAGCCATAAATTTCCGATTACGTATATATATGTTAATTGTGCCGTGGTGGCTCAGGGGTTGGACTACTTTGCGGGGAGTTCCAAATAACTAGTGTAAATCCTATTCCGTCTGCGTATTACAGGTTACAGTGTTTATCCCGGTAATTTTGAATATTGGTTGCGTGAAAGAGTCGAAAGCAAGTAAACCCGTACCAATGCCAGAAGGATCTATTCTCTAAAATAGATAACTAATAAAAGAGATCGTTTTTTCAATTTCTTTTCCCAACACCTAGAACAATTCGTCACTGTTACAAAAAATTGTCTTTTTAATGACATTTATCATTTGTTTTCAGCGTTTTTGAATGAAAGAGATTTGAAGCAAATATAATTTCGATTTTTTTCCATTGAGGGGAAATTAGCAATGTTTGGTTCTCTCCTCATGCGATGAAATAAAACTAGGTGGCGCTATAGTCCTAGGTTGACCTGAGCGCAAACAATTAGCATTTCTAGTCAGCGCGGACTTTGGCTAACTGCCTTCAGTTTCAAATGTTTTCAGATTGTTAAATTGCCTTTCCACATGTGCGCGCAAACTAAGGCCCAGCCTCTCTCTATTGCATCGGCACTGAGGATTAGATTTCGCAACGCAATTTCACAACCCAACAACGCAAACTAGACCAAATATCTTACAAAAAATGTTCCTCTCTGGACTGAGCTTATCTAGGGCGCATATAAAGTTTCCTTAAATGTTCTGGAAACTTACTACATAGTTGCCAGCGTTTGGCAAGCTTTATTTTTAGATTTTCAGGACCCTGCAAACAAACTAAGTCTCATATAGATCTAACTCCTGCAGAATTTGGGACTTAGGTCATATGAATTCACTCTCACGATTTTTAGGAACCAAGACCCAATTCTAAAATGAAATTAGTCCTAAAAGGGTACCTAACTACTCCATCGCTAGGAATATCAGGCCAATTATTTTATCATCCTCTGAAATGGTTGGTTTAGCTGCACAAGCTCAAAGTGGCTTTGAGGGCTCACCAACTTTCTTAAATGCAACGTCCGCCTGTCAGCGAGGAAAATACTGCGACATCACTTTAGAACCTTGTTGGATGGATAAAGGTGTACGCGCTAGGCATTTATTGAGGGTGCCTTTGACAAGGCGATTTTTGACAGAATACGCAGCTCCGCTAGACCACGTGGTGCAGAAGAATCACTTGTCGCGTGGATCCGAGCAAAGTTAGAGAGCAGAACGATGGTTTCAGACATGTAATGACAAGGGTAAACAGGAGCTAACCTCAAGGCGGCATTCTGTCTCCACCGTTATGCCGCATGGTGGTCGGTTCTCTTCTGACCATACTCAACGTTTTTGGCCTCTACACGCAGGTTCATACTAATAATGTAGCTGTTTTTTTGATTGGATCAGGTATAGAGAATGTTTGTGCAAAAGCGCAAGTGGCGTTAGACATAATCGACGATTGGATTTCAGAGGATGATAAAATATCTCAAAATGGAGTTTGTTCTCTTTACGAGAAGGAGTTGCCTCATCTGGTACTGAAAAACCTCACATTGCAGCTATCAAGGGAAGCTAATATATTGGTGTAAACCTCGATAGCAAGCTCCTTTGGATCAAGCATAATGAGACGAAGACATTTAAGGCATTCATCAGCTTTCTGGAAATGCAAGGGTTCCTTCGGTAAAAAATGGGTCTCATTGGTCTTCAGAATTTGATAAATAAATCATAAATAAGTTTATACTGTGCTTTGCTGGATCGGTCAGTCAGGACGAACTATAGACGAAGTTCTGTTATGTTTGGTTCGTTTCTATCCCCAAACATTGACTTCCAAATAATAATATTTATTATTTAATTCTTCAGTGTTACATACATATATTCTCACAACGCATGCCAGGTGTACATTTGCTTCAAGTAGAAGTAAATTTGAAAAGAGACCTTACGTGTTTTCCAGGACCTAAACCTTGAAACTCCCACTCAGTTGTCCAGTGCACAAAACGTGGTTCCCCTACTACATAGGTTTTGAAATGCATACACGTTTTATTTGCTTACCCACAATCAGAGAGCTGGAAAGGTTTTCCAAGAATTCAATCAAAACTACTTTCGTATGCAATTATACAAGGAGTGCGTGCCAAACATATTTATGTAAACCACATGCAAGAATATGTAACCACATGGCCTAACATATCTATTGCTTTTGCTCTTCAAGTGTAATTGCGATCCATTTCATTCATCATATAATTTAGCTTTGTCCTCACCTTTTCTACCTCAGTCACGTGCATTTTTCAATGCACGCCATTCCTCTTTCTTACAATTTGTTTTCAAAATCAGACTTTCAACAGCAATGCATGTCCTTTTATTGAAGCAGCTGTCACACCCAACACTTCCGTCTCCGTCATTCTTCATACCGTTTGGTTCCTTTTGTTCTACCTCGTTCTCGTTCGTCCATTCCCTGCAATCTTTTAATTAATTAAAATTCTTCTCACCCAAGCTAAATGAATTGCAGTCAATGAAATAAATGATAGCAATGAATTAAATGGAGAAGTCGGAACGATAACAACGACGTCGACGACGACGACGACGACAGCGACACACATTTCACGCATTTCCTAACAACTTCCTTATTTGGCTAGACAAACTCAAATGGCTTTTCATTCCATACATTTGCTTACCCCTTACGACACCTTTCCCGACATGCTTGGTTGGATACTATCTAACTACATATTCTATATGTGTCCATTTCGCCCCCCTCCCGTCACGCGGAAATGAGCTAAGGGCTCTCTGCAGGAACGCATGTTTTGACACACAACTCTATCACTTTTGAGATAAATTTTGTAGCTAATTGGATTTTTATTTGTATTCTATTCTTTCAGGGTGCTGGCAAGGAAATTCGAGAGGCCATTGCTGACCCATCGCCGCAGTGCCAAGAAAAGGCGTGGAACGCTGTCCTGCCGCTGGTGATAAAGCTGAAACGTTGCTACGAACACTCTCTGGAGCTGGAAAAGATTGTACCAAAACTTCTGGGCCAATTGGTTGGCGGTAAACTGAATCCTACTCAGCACTTGGAAACGCAACAGGCACTGGTCAAACAGTTGGCAGAGATTCTGGAATTTGTACTAAAGTTCGACGAATATAAGGTAAGTAAGCGCTGGGGGCTCCATGCATCGTTGCGCCGCCACTGTACTGTTATTATTCTACCAATTCTTCAAGTGGGTGTTCTATGATTGCACTCGAGAGGAACAACAGAAATTATACTGAGCAATCAAAGAAGCAACCGTATAGGAATAGCAATCGCGCAGAGGCGTGAAGCGCTTGCGGAACGCATTATCATCTTCTGTTGGTCGCTTGTGGGTAATAACCATTCATCAAATCGTGCGTAAAGATTGCTGTTCCATAAACGTGTTTTGGAGTTGTTACTGTGGTTGGCTTAGACGCTTTGCCAAGAAAATATTCGCTTTTGGCGTGTTCGGTGTGGAAATTGAATTTGACTTCCTACTCAATTCGAGAGAGAGAGAGAGATATGTTTTGCTGCAATGATCCACGCTGTGTGGGAATAATTTATGAGATTGGGGCCTGAGGTTGTTTTTTTTTAGGGAGCACGAGTGGGTAATTTATTGAAATCTAGCTAGAATTGTTTTGAAATATGAGCGGCAACTGGTTTGTTTCGTCAAAGTTCTCTTTAAATAAAATTCCCGATTGCATGGCACTGACGCTTGTAAATGAAGTGCAGCAACTCCTGAAATTTCGGCTTCATCCTTGAAGTGGATTTGATAAAATAAGCTACCTATCGTTTGCACATCCTTTTTCGATTGTGATTATGTCCATTTTCCGTTCAAATTTGAACATATTTCGATGAAAGAGTGATTTCGGCTCAACTTTCCTAAGGAGGAGCAGGAATAAACACATACGAATACATTTATTCAAAATAACAAATCCAAAATCTGAATGTGAAAATTTACACTTTTTGCACTGAAATGACAGGAAAATATGGATGTATGGTTGCGTTCATCGAAATGCAGCTACTTTTACTTTGTTTTGTTTTGGGATTTTTTTACACTTCTCTTTGTTTCAGTGATGCCATAGCGAAGTTTGTTATTTGATATTTTGTAGGGAATTTTTCTTTTTTTGTTGAATTTTAGTGATTAAACCTGAAGAAGTTTTAAAATCATTTTTTTTATTCATTATTTTGCGGTAGTGTTGCCACATGAAAAGCACATACCCCAAGCGGAGCAACGCAGTTACGTGAGCGGTACCTGGCGCCTGCGGAAAGAGGGTTGAAATCCCTTAAACCCTTAAATCCCTCATTGACGCATCCGCTGAAACCATCATCCCTGACAGGTCCAAAATGGACTGTGGAGTAAGAGCGGGCGAATTACGCACATCCTTATCTTTCCGGCTCCCGGACATATCTAGCGTCTTCCAGGAGGAGGTCCTTGCGGTTAGGGAGGCGGGCAAGGTGCTTCCAAATAGTTCGACAAAAAATCTTAAAATATCCAATTTCGTCGACTGTCAGGCCGCAATCAAGGCCCTCATCTAAACCAGGACTACGTCTAAGCTCGTAGGGGAGTATAAGGAGATACTTTCCAGGGCGGGCCGTCTGTTTATAGTCTCTCTCATCTGGGTTAAAGAGCATAGGAGCATAGAGGGGAGCGAGAAAGCCGACGAGCTGGCCAGAACTGACACCTCCCTGGGCAGAGTCCAGGTGGAGGAATCTGACGGAATCTGCTTCACTTATAGGAAGACGTGGACCGAATACTCCAAAACTAGAACCCAAAATCTCATAAACAGAACGCGAGAGGATGTCGCTAGACTAGTGGCCCTAAGTGCAGGCCACTGTGCAGTAGGCACCCCGCTGCCAAGCTCGGCATACCCCATAATACCCACTGCCACAGCTGCAACGACGCGCTAATGAGAGTGAAACAGTGTTTTTACTTCCTTCCTATGTGTAGATGACCCCTAAGGTCATCATGAGTGGTGGCATCAATACGGCGCTATAGCGCTACTTGCGTTTTCCATAGTAGTTATGAAAACCACCCACTTCACCTGCCTACATAAACCCGCGAAGCGGGCCACCCAAGTACTGTTACCATATTGTATTCATTAATATTTATGCCATCTGATGGAAAATTTAAATGTTTTTCACGACAAAAAAAAAATAAAAAATTTTAGGTTGAAAAAGTGGGGTTAAAACAGAAAATTAAAAAAAAATTTAACGATTTAGGGGGGTCTCCTCACTTCCACTTCTTAAATATGTTCTATTGAAGCAACTACCAAGCTCTTAAAAAAAAATTCAACTTTCAAAGCCTGCTGCCCCTTTGGAAAGGGGCCCCGTGATTTCGGCCATGTGGTAAAATCCTACGAAATCACTGCACAAATCACAATTTATTATATCAAAAAGGTAAAGGAACAGACACAGTTTCGTTATTTAATCGATCAGGAACTAAAAATCCGTCAACATCCTTGTAATTTGAACTACAACATTCCACAAAGACCATAAACATTTACAAATATTTTCAAAAAAAAAAAAATCACGTAAACAATTTGTGTTGATTTCCCTAAATATTGGACAGCACTTTGCGCCATCGTCGTCACACACTTAAGAACAACAAAACCCCTTTTAGTACCTGACTTGACTCCAAATGCTCGAATTAAAAAAAAATTTAAAACCACTCAAAATGACCTACAAAGCATCAACTCACCAAATCAGAACAGAAGCACACACAAATCTATCCAAAATCTAGATTGAAAGGTAGAGGTCATGGCAATTAGAATTACCAAAGCACACTCGCATAGTGTCCAATATTAATTGCTTGCATATTATTCATCGTTTGTGGTTTCAAATTTACGATAGAGCTATAAAAAAGTGAAATCAAAGAGCAACAAGCAACAAACTCCGTGCAATTGTTAAATAAGTACTACAACTATAGATGGTGAGTCTTTGAGGGGTATAAAAGCGAAAGTCTGTTTAAAGTGTAAATCAGTTTCTAATTAGAATTGTGCTTGGTAATTTCTTGAAACAATGTTGCGGCTTGTAAGTAAGGCGATGTCGTTGGCGGGGCAAAATGAAATAAGGTGTTTTTTTTTTTTTATTCTAGTGGACTATCCTGCTATCGATTGCATCATTTTCGTACTGCCAATCGACTTACTTTGAGTCACCAATAGTTGTGGAAGATACTCCTGAAGTTTATACACTTTTTCAAGCTGAATCAACACCACGGTCAGAGCAGCAATTTGAAGGATACAACAATCTCAATTATCCAAGACCCAATTATGTTTTGAATAGAAATGTTTATGAAGTGCCGCAAGTAAGACCACCAAGTCGTCTTAATACAGTAGCTGTTGGCAGACAATTTTATTCCCAGGTTCCAGCAGCGAGCAGAAGTCGTGTGCTACCCTTGCATTCAAATGGCCTAGATTATGATTTCGAAGGATACAAATATGATCCAACGCAGCCAGTGGTGTATCAGCATTGATATGTGTTTTGTTAAATAAATAATTCGTTTATTTTGTATTTCCATTCTTTATAACCGAAATGGACCGATGGAAAGTATGCATTTCTACAGTTTGCTGTGTCTTTAAAATGCGCTTGTTTGTATCAGTACTAGGCTTCTGTAGCAGCTTCCAAAATATGGTACACAAGGACTTAAATCGAAGCTTTAGACACTCGGTGCCGGACGCCTATAAAGCCTTTTGTGTAAAAAACGGACCTAGGCCTACCCTAAATTATATTTTGTTTTGTGCTATGCATTATCGAGCTTTCTGCGACTTTCCTTTTTATATCGTCACTCCATCAAGTTGGTAGTCTTTCTATTATTCTCAACTCTTCTTGTGGTCTCCATTCTAGCTGTCTTTTTATTTGCTTTATTATAGGTTGTTCTCGCCACATGTCCTGCCCACATCCACTATGAACTTGCAATCTGCTTCGGATTTCTTTGTTTCTCATTGCTTCTGCTGCTTATTTTGCTTTCATTGGTCTCTGCGTCACCTCGAGTTTATTAATGCTGATGTACCTTGTTAGGGTTAAGGTCTCAGCTACGTTGGCAATGACTGGCAGTATGCATTAATCAAACACGTTTACTGTTTCTATTTAAGATGTTCTTCATTCTTTCCGAGACTAGGCTAGTCTGTTACGACGCTGGGTTTCACGGGTTTGGTTGTCTCCCGATATTCGTATTTCAAGGGTGAGATACCTGCTCGATCTCCATCCCGGCAACCACTGGGGACGAGATCATGGTCATAAATAACGTTAATGTTTAAGCATATATTTTTTGAAGATTTCGAAGGTTTAACATCTGCTTAACAGCCTCGATGCTTTCGGTTATAAGATGTAAAAGTATGTCATCGCTGTCTTCTAGAAAGACTTGAGTATCCACCTGTCTATAAAAATGCGAAGCCATTGAAGCAAGTAGATCTTCTTAACGTAGCCATCTCTATACCACAGTTGAATATTACACTGTGATTAGTTCCATGTTGAAGTAAACACTCAGAGATATTATGTTGGTGATGAAAATAGCTCTTTAATAGCACAACTTTATATTGCATTCTTCTTCTTCTCTCCATTTAACGACGAGATTATGATCACGATTATGGGGATCATAACCCTCCCACTTCACTGCATTCCTACTGGTCCGCCTGTGGGGTTCGCCGGTTCGACCTCAAAAAATATCTGCAGGCCTCCCAATTTTGAATCACTTCATCATTGAGGCCAATCAAATGCTGGTGTTTCTTCATTTGTGTGATCCAGGAGTTTTTAGGCCTGCCTCAATGGAACGTTGATTGCCATTGTCTTTTTGACTCGGTTCGTAGGATCCCTTCTTTGAACATGACAATACCAACTGAGTCGGTCGGGCTCCGTTTTTTTCAAGATGGGTTCTTTGACGTGTAGGCCTCCTCGGATTCTGGAACTTCTGATTCGATCAAGCTTTGTTACTTCCGCTGTAATGCGAAGCATCTTCATCTCAGCTGCTGTCAACTTGCCCTCATACTTTTTGTACATTGTCCAGCATTGTGAACCGTATGTGAGCGCCGGACGCACAACTGGGGTGTAGAGCCTTTCCTTATTTAATCCTTTCAGCATAGGGGACATTTTTCGGTCACAGAAGATGGCAGAGTTTTCCTGCCACTTCATCCACCCTACGCTTACACGATGATTGAAGTCGTCATCAACGGTTGCTTCGCTTTTGATCATTGATCCCAGATATTTGAACTTTTCACACCTGGGAACCATTTTCTATTGCATTGATGTACCTTATTCAATCCAGCGTAGCTAATCGCTATACAAATTTGCCGAATTTGATCCTGAGACAATCCAACTCTTAGCCTGCTCTATATACTGCCTAAACTGTATATTGTGCGATGCGTTGGCATGCCCTAATATTTGCTATTTTATCTAAGTTGCAAGACGAGGAAGAAACAGCACAATTCAACTCTCCCTAAGCAAGTATAACTTTGCTAGCGTTAGGTCCATGTCAATCCCATTATCACAAACGATCTCAACAATGCCTGCATAGCTTGCAGCAATAACTTTATAAAAGAGAAATCCATTCTTGGACTCACCTGGTCCTCCCCAATGGCATCACAATCGACCTATCTTCGGCATCCCCATCGATAAACAAACCATTCGAACTTACAAAGTGTGCTTCATCGAAATATGTCCATTCCAGAGCTTCCATTTCCCTATGGGAAAAACCTTGACCCTTGCAAATAAAACTTTTGCATTCCTTCACATTCTGCACATTGGAATTAAGGCACTCATCCAACAGCTGTAAAATGTATTTTCCTGTCCAAAGATCAAGCAAATTTCCATATGGATAAATAGCAAATTCGCTATAGATACAATTTTTTTATCTATTCATCTACAGAATGCTCTCTTTGTCATACATTCTACATTTTCATAATTAAAAACTGACACCCCCACTGTGCTCTGCTCTGATGTTCATATTGTATCCCTTTGGGATTGATTATTTTTAGATATGATTTACTCATAACTTCATTAGTCAGACCAATAGCTGCCGTACACTACCCCTTTTGCCGCCACCATCACTTCAACTTAATCTGATAAATCATAAATTTCCTATTCGCAACTATGGCATAATCATTTTTCCACAACCCTACCTAACTTTCTAATCAATAGCACAAGGATACAAAGTCTATCTGAAGGGATGATATGGACACTAACGTGTTATTTTCCTCATATCGCGTGATCACGCCCGATTTTTTTTTTACTTTGTTTTCTTTAAAGATAAATTTGCCCAGAAATCAGAAAAAGTGGGCGACTATTCACCATATTGTGCCTCTGTCATTAGCATGGTGACTGAGATAAACAGTCCCCATTGTCCGCCTATAGAAACTCAGGAAAACATAAAACCTCCACAACACAGTTGTGTTCTTTTTTCTGTGTATTTCATTAGTTTATCGAAAGCTAACAGTTAGTTCAGAGAGTTTTTTGTATTTTTGTTATCGGTCGTGTGTGTGTGTTTTTTTTTTCGCAATAATTCAAACACATGCGCGTATTCATAACCTCAGGGGATATGCCACATGTTTGTATGTTGACCAGAACATTTTAACATTTTATGTTCGTGAGTTTCGCAAATTTATTAAAAAAAAAAAAACAAAAAACATTTGGAACTGTTGAATTTCAAGTTGAAATCAAAAAGCACACCCAGAATGTCGGGTATTGAAGAAATATTACCCTATGACATGGAATTAATATTGGGTGGTGTGTGAGTGCAAGGATTTTCTCAATTTTTTGGAGAAAACACCTCAAGACTATGGAAGAACCTTCATTCATTTTTTTTTCATGCAACAACCCTTCTCCCGACCTCTTCGCCCCTTCTTTCTTCCCACTCCCGATTTGTCACTGTATAAGAGAAAGGAGTTTTCCATTGCCACATTAGTTGTGAAAATTTTTAAACATGGCATCCGAAGTCACAAAGGAGACTCCTACGCAAACTATTCAAAAAGCAGAGACGATTCGCTCGTTACTGTAAAAAATTGTAAAGGCTGACGAAATTATAATTTAAGCTTTTTGAAACTTGTGGTAAATGATCTACTAATTTCCCCGCAAGCGGAGGGTTCCGAAGTGACGCTTATGCGGATGACATTGCTATTGCCGTCTCAGGTACATACTTACTTTTGGAGCAATTGTCTGCTTTTGATAAAGCGATTAATCCCGATCAGCTTATTTATGCATTGGTGGAGCCCTACACTGCATTCGACATGCTAAAACCCTCAATTTTTTGGGTAAACAAACGCGGCTGTTCGTCTTAAAGCTACATCACAGTGGATCGATACACCAGTTGACCACGTTTTTATTCTAAAATGAATTCGGACTCGCCTTAGAAAATCGACTACATCCTACCCGAACTTCAATTCAAAATATTCTTCCATGTCACCATCCCATTCTGGCCATTCTTTCTGGGATGAGGACGCATTCATGGAGGAGGACCTTCCGTCTTCCCAACTATTGCAGCTTTTTGAATTTGGAAATAATGCTGATTAAAGAAGTTTTATCTTGGCTAAAAAAATCGTCGGAAGATATTGGAATTTTTTTGGTTAGTCAAGTCCTTGGAATCAGTCTCTGTAAACTCTATGGTTGCCCTAGACTGTCGATCGTCTCTTCAGGAGATGGCGGAGCAGTCAAATATTCACCTTTGCTGGTTAAATACACATGGACATTCGTGGGATATGTTAGACTTATAAGCTCGCTAAATTAGAAACCACCATACCTCTCTCACCTGGAAAATGGGTGTTAGGTATAATCTAAGCTGGAACGCTCAATGATTTGATATCTCTCAGCAGACGGCGCATTAGCAATGCAATAGGTGTCACTACCGGTCACCATCTCATAGACAAGCAGGTATCAGGGCGCCTTTTGCCTAGATCACTGTGGTATCATAACGGTAAAATATCGGCCTAAGTCTGTCGATAATGAGCCGGCAGCCACTTCAACCTAACCTACCTACTTAGTTTTACTTAACGCGCTCCCGACCCGTGAAGAGCCTCTTCCATCTTCTGCGATCCCGCGCACACTGCTTCTAATTTTCCAGACCATTCGCTCTGGCATTCACGATGGCTTGGTCACAGAAACGGAGGTTCGTTCTGCTTGAAATTGAAATTGAAATTTTAAGGCCTCTTGGAGCACTTTTGTCCATTCGCTCGATGTAAACAAAGTGTTTTGGCTTCGTGGTATACAAACGTCGAAAAAAGTCCCCAATATAAGCTCTTCTTTCCTGCTTATCGTTTAGCACTTGCCGCCTTCAGGGCAGAACTTTTTAACGCATTCCCATTTGACATATCTAGAAATATGATCCGGATAAATCCCCTTATTTGAGTACCGCCTGCTTGAAAACTTCATAAAATAGCAGCGCAGACATATTTTTCAAAGAAATGTTTAGTCAAACTGGAATTCAAAAAAAAAGATCCTTAATAAAATATATGCGTCATTCATGAATAACTCATTCTTTAACGATCCTCCCACACATCCCGAATAAAAATCCTCAACCATAAATCCATTCACACCCTACACGATCCATGACCCGTCATTATTTTATTGATTCCAAAGAAATGCACTCAAATTATTTCATTAACAAATGCGAATTAATTACCCCGTTGGCAAGACATCAACGAATTGGATGCACATTAAAAGGCCTGCATTCCATTGGCAATTACATTCTTTGCCGCGCTAATTCCCTGAAACTTCTTTAAGTGACGTTCTATTCCCCACGATGCCTAGCAGCGTGTGTTCGACAGGGCAATTACTTGTTTCGGCCATCTATTTTTGGCGCCACACACTATGTAAAACGACGACCGACGCCTGGCAAGCGCACTGATCGATATTACTTCCATCTTCGTGGTCTGACCACCGATCGCGAGTTTCTAATCGTGCACGATAGATATGTGCGTTGCCGCAATAAATAATCATTCGGCCTTATTCGAGATGGAACATAAAAAAAAGATCAATTAGTCAATCCATTAAGACGTGTACCTAATTGCATTTTATTTCCCTATTTCAGATGAAGACCCCAGCGATACAAAATGACTTCAGCTACTACAGACGCATCGTTAGCCGGCAACGTATAGATAGCACCAACAATCTGCTGGTAAGCACAGAATTGGCAAATCGTATGTCACTGTTCTATGCCCATGCGACGCCAATGCTGAAGGTGCTCAGCGAAGCGACGTCAAAATTCGTACACGATAATGCCGATGATGTTGAGAATACCACGGAAACTCTGGGCACAATGGCAAAAGTGTGCCTGAGGATGTTGGAAAATCCGTAAGTACAATAAAATACTAATACCAAATGTTGATAATAAAAATGTTTGCTTCTTTGCAGAAAACTTCTCTCACAAATCGAACGCGAAGAAACCCACCTTCTAGTCCTTAGAGTAATGGTTGGCCTGGTCATCCTTTACGACCACGTGCATCCGGTTGGTGCATTCGCTCGTGGCGCCCATGTCGATGTAAAAGGATGTGTTCGATTGCTACAAGCCCAGCCAGCTATTAAGGCGGAGCCTCTCCTTAACGCTTTACGCTACACAACCAAACATCTGAACGAGGAGAACACGCCGAAAAATATTCGGAACCTCTTGGCGGCATAATAGTCACTCTTCGAGCAGCCACTAGTATCCCCCTCATCCCACTCCCTTTTATTATGAGTGCTGATTGCATTTTAGAATTATCCACACACAAAGATAACGTAGAAATTCTGAATGTATGCAATTTATTTTATTTTTTTTATTTTTTGTTTTTAGATTTTAAAATCATTTTAATATTAAATATAGACTTAACAATAAGTACATGTAAACATTATTTTAATATATCAAAACTTTCTTTATTCATAAGTAGAACTATGCTATACGTAGAAAGAAACAAGAAAAAAATGTGAGTCGTAATCCTTTTTGAAATAATAATAACCAACCCTATTGTGCTTTAATTTTATAATTTATTATTTTCAATTGTTATTGTTTGTTTTTCTTTCTTTTCTTTTGTGAATTAGACTACAGCAAAAAAGAAAACCGCAAAACTACTTACTGCGCATAAATTTTAAGAGCAAAAAAAAAATCACTTAAAACAAATAGTTAATCACAAGTTCATACACACACACACACACACAACCAGCATGGCATACAATTTTAATTTTAGTGTACTAAGTAAAAATTCGAAGAAAAGAAAAGTTAATTTTTAGATAAAAAAGAAAAATAAAACAAAATAGCAAAGAAGAAGAAAACACAAAATGAATATACAAAGATATCTAGCGTAATTAATGCGAATTATAAACAAAAAGTAAAATTATATATTTAACAAAAAAAGAAAAACTCGTATATATTTAGAATATATATATATGTTTATGGACTTCTCTAAACACAAAACAAATACCATAAAAAAATGAAAATGCATTTATTATTAAATTATACAAAAAGAAAGATTTTTGTTTTGCGTTTTTTGTACCAAAAAAAAAAAAAAGAAGAAAGAAATTTAATAAATGATTATTAAGAAGAACTATATGAATGCAAAACATTTTGATTGTAATCTAGTTTTTGTTCTTGTTTTTTGTTTTTTTTTTTTTTATTTTATTTTTGAATAAAAAGAAAAATTAAATTATATTTCAATATTTAGGTTTCTTCTTTTTTTTTTTAACAAAGGAAGAAAAATGATGATCTGCAAATGAAAATCAAATAAAATTTATATAACTCTGCCAGAAAAATGTATGAATTTGTTTTATTTTACACCTATACCGTGGAGGATATATTTCATAAAAGAGTGGGCAAGTTTTAAGTAAGGCGAAATCGTGATGATCCAAGCTAGTGAGCCGGAGTTTCATAGGAAAATACCTGGACTTTTTCCAATGTTTGGTAGGCTGAGTAAGGTTAGGTAGAAGTGACTGCCACCACAAAGAACTCCATATTATACCGCAGGATCTCGAAAAGAGTTCCTCCCTTTTCGTTAAAGCAATTGGAACCTCTGACAAAGCGAAGGAGATTTTAAAGTCCACTTTGGTGGGATTGCTCAGATTTTCAAAGAAGAAGGCTCCAAGATATAGGTGTCGTTTTTCTGCAAAGGTTCAGTGGAGGTCCAGGATAGTTTCTACCTCCTCTTCGTGTATGAGTGGACATCAGCATCATTAGATTGAGAACGTGGCAAGCTTAGTTGCATAGTTATGAGAACGTGTCCCGTAATAACACCTATTGTAGTGCCGAAGTTCAGCCTGCTTAGAGAGATCAAGTCCTTATAGTCCTGTGATTCTTAGGTGTATACTAAGGTTAGTTTTCTCCGAACAGTCAAATTTAAAAAAAAATTACAAGACACTTCAGGTGAGAAAGTTAAAGTCGTTCTTAATGAAGTCATCAACCTTGCAATTCTGAGGAATATCTACCAAAAGGAGGTGAATGTTAAACTGCTCCGTCAACTCACCAAATGACAATTAGCAGTCTATGGCCAGAATTGAGTTTATGGAGACTGATTTTAAAAACCTGATTCTGTCCGAGAATGACATATATCACGCTGCTTCTTCGGCCTATATAGAACTTTTTAAATTGACATTAATTCCGCTTGGAACACACTACAATGGTCAGGATGTGGGAAGGAGACACTTAAGTTCAGTGTTATCAGAGAAAATACCTCTACCCACTTCATCATTAGCTTTTGATGTATCTTCCAGCGCCCTCTTGCCATAATGACCTGAAGTCATTACTACACTGTAGTGGGGGCATATTGTAGTCAGTGGGTCTTGAACTGGTCCCAAATCCATTTATGATGGAAGCGTGTCCAATTGTATTGTTGTAGCCGCCGTTTGTCTGCTGATATCAAGGAGTTCAAAATAAAACTGAATGTCCAGTGGAGTGGAGGAAAGTGCTTGTGTGGGCTAACTCCGAACTGCCAAAATCGTTAGCTTCTTAAAGGCGTATTGAAGGAGTTTTTTAAAAGTACTGAAATGCTTACCCAAAGTGTTCAGCTTTCTTTCGATCCCTTTTCCATATTATCCATCTCAATAGTGCGGTAGTTTCAGTGCCTACTTTTAGGCAGACGGTTTTTGGTACCTTTTCTGGTTACATGGGTAGCAATTCTTAAATTAA
This sequence comes from Ferdinandea cuprea, assembly GCA_963576555.1. NCBI lineage: Eukaryota > Metazoa > Arthropoda > Insecta > Diptera > Syrphidae > Ferdinandea > Ferdinandea cuprea. The sequence goes on from OY754960.1 coordinate 9,206,781, forward strand.
CAAGAAATGGAAAATTGCGGCAAAGTTAACAAACGCATTGTATTACATTTGTGTATCAATAAGTGACATCATCAAAAGATACCCAACAAGAACAAATCAGCACACATACAGCAAGCTTAATACAAGATATTTGCATTTTTAACATTTTTTTCAAGTGGCCTGTATTCGCAAATCTTTGGAGCTGATAAATCACACTATACAGGATAAAATTTCACTTCATTTACGTAACTACTGTATTTAAAGCTCGTGAATTTGTTATTTCAGAGGAAATCACTTTATTTTTCAGGTAAAACCTAACTTCTACAGCCATTTGTATCTGCGAAACTATATTTTGGGACTTTATTTTGCAGTGAAAAACTTAAAATGGTACTAAAAGATGCCTACCTTGTCTTCCTTGGAAACGTAGGTATTTAATTGCACCAACTTATTGTTGAGGCACTACTGCTACATCAATGGCAATTCTGACTATAATAACATACTTAAGTGGGGTTAAATCAATAGAGTCGAATGCATACAAAACACAATGATGATTTCTTTTCATTGAAGCGAAACCGAGCGATCATTCAGAGTATGTGTACCAATGACAACCCACTGAAAGCTTCGATTGAATGATATTATTGAATTGATAGATCAGATGACGATTTCTCTTATGGTTTTAAAAATTATTATTTATTACTATTTCAAAGTAACTCTGGAAGGAGATGAACATTCATTTGATTTCTTCTGCATAATATATTCACAGGCACTTTTGGTTAGCCTTGAAATGAAACAAGCAAATACGGAAAGTTGTGCTCGACGGGCTTAACGGGCATTTCAACTTTTTTTTTATTTCGGCTATATGGCCCTGTTTGCGACGATGACAGATGGTGAAGATATAACCGCAAACTTTAAACTGCGCCCACCTTAACCAGCAATGGCTTAAAATGAACAACGCACCGACTTCATGGAAATTGTTAATTTTATTTTACTAACAAACCTAACAACAAATATTTGGAGAAATCGCGGAAAATGGATTTTTTTTTAATTTTTTTTTGTTTGGTTTTTTTTCCGAGTATCAAACGTTTGAACACGAAAAACATCAAAATAAATGTATTTACAAAACTAATCGATACAGGCGATCCACATTATTCCCGATCATGACCGCCTGATAGTTAAATTTAGACAAACCAACCAATGACTGCCAGCTTATAATCATTAAAATCGTTTCGTTCTCCTTTGTTTTCTTATAGACTAGTTCGCCGGCGTGGCTTTTTCACTGAATCTCAGTTATTATTTGGTCTAGGCTTCAGAATAAGTTTTCCGGTGTCATCACAGCTCATGTTAAAATCGCCGAGCACAAGTCGCATGCGGGAAGTAATGATCTGCGGCGCTATTACTAGTTTATGTATACCAAATAGGAAGAGGATAACTGCAAAAAAATGTTCTGTTAAGACACGAACCTCAAATGGACTCAAAAACTTACTCAATGTCAGTGTTGCGCAAGAGAATACTGGATGAATGAGGAGGGATTCGGTCAGCGGTACTACTGAAGTCTTTGGATCACGTAGCCAGTAAAATGCTCCGATGGCTGTGCACAATGATATAACTGCAAGAACAACTACAAATATTTGTAAAAAGTTATATCACCTGATAAAACTCAACTGAAGGTATATAACTTACTTCTCCATCGCAGAGTGGATGGTCGATAGGATGACACCACTTCGGTGAGTCGTCGCTCGAACGCCTTTAGATCTGCAGGAAAATGCAAACAATGGATGACAGTGATATGGTAAGGAGAAAACAAAGTTCACCGCTTTTTTCTGTTTCGTACTTTGATTACCTTCGCATGCCGATGGCTCCATTGTGTCGAGATATAATTTTTTTTTAATCTCTTTTTGAGCAATTTTATTAAATAAAATAATAGGGATTTATTTTTTGTTGTTAATTTAATTTATTTCTTAAGAAATTAAGTTTTTGGAAAGTTTTTAAATTAATCGAATTCGCATAACTTATTGCTGTAAAATTGAAAATACTTTCCGCAGTTTATGGATAGCAAATAATATACAATACAAAATGAAAAAGTGCGATGGTTTACTATTGCCAACTGACAGCTGTCAAATTGATTCGCCGCTAGTTGGTAAATATTTTAGGTACAGTAATGGGCGTAACATTTGGTAGGCTTGAATTAAGTGTCTGTCCGCATTACCAAGCGAAGTAGAATCTTTCCATAAATTTCGTGATTTTAATAGCCGCAGTTTACCAAACAATCGACATATATACAACTATGTTAAAGCTTCATAGGTCTCAATAAATTCAACTTTCAAATTTAGTCGTGACTTCGTACATCAAGAGCTGGCATTTCCGAAAAATATTTTTTAAAAGCAAACCTTTGGTGTATCGTTTGTTTCTGCCCAGTTTTAAAATTTTACTTAATCACTTTTTGACTTTTATTCTCTTATTCCGTTTGTTCCCGTATTGTCTTAAGTTTCGAATTTTTATAAAATTTTACGAAATATAATAAAAGTCTGTTCCGTACGTTAAAATTTTACAATTTTTTGTAAAAGAGACAGCTCATGGGAGACTAAGAAATGTCTCCTACCTGTGAATTTTAATTCAAGAAATTCTTTGGACAAATATATGAAACATGTCAAACGAGTCAGATGTCACCCACAATCTCACAAAACATTTCAGTCTCTATTAGGTAAATTATTTATAATCAAACATTTGCTTACAAAATATCCAATAAAACTTAAAACTATGTTATTGGATTATGCTCAATTACATCAAACTTTCGTTAACTTGAATGGGCTTATGGAAAGTGTAAATTAAATTAGACGTTCAGTAATAAAATTTGACAATTGACACCAACAGAAAAAATTATTAAGAACTTTTGTCTATATTCCTACTTTCCTAATTTTTAAATATGTTCCAATGTCAACTGTGTTCCAATGTCAACTGTGCATTTTTAAAGAATGTAGCAAATGTTGAAAATAAATAATTACAAATAAGTAAAATACTGTCACAATGTGTAAGAAACAATGATGGTAATTCAAAAGTTAATTTTTCACATATTTTAATTTGCTCGAATATAACATTTTTGACGGTTTGCTTGATTTGCTAAATTTTGCAATGGGTATTTTTAATGGGTAACTAGAGGGTTTGCGAGAAATTGAGTGAGCTATTCGTTTAGTTTTGACATAAGGTTAATACCATATCCCGTTCCGCAATTTGTTGTACTAGTTTTAAGGGGCGCGCCACGCCCAAACGGTAAGAGAGCGCCATCAAGTTTTTGCAGATGTGAGTTCAGTGCATGAAAATCAACTATATTACAAAATATGGGTGATTTTTCAAGTGTAAAATCTAGGCTAATATACGAACTTCTTTTCACTTTAAAGACAAAATGTACATCAACGAATTGATAACCCTACTTGACTCGGATATTTTTTATAATAAATTAATACCGTTCGATAAACCACAGTTGCAGCTTTAAGTTTTAAGAAAACTTGCTGCATTCACGCGAACAGAGTCTTTACCCAATTCGCCGTATTCTCCAGCGATTTGACAACACCGTTATGTCAAAAATATTTGCATTGCATTACAACCCCCATCCTCCAGCTATTGGAAAAATATTTTCTACAAATCAGCGATTTTTTAAATCTGACATTTTTCACTGCGATTTACTAACTTAATTAGTCTAATAATAAGCTCATAAACCACTTAAAAATCGAATATGTCCCCTAATTAAGGAATACCAATTAAGCATTTTATCACATAGACTGAAGCTGACAAACAAAAATGACGAAAGTGCCCATGGCAAGTATTTTGTTAGCTGTATTTCTATTTGTATTTGGTGAGTGAGAAAAAAAAGAAATATAAAATCAATTGTCCTATTACATTGTAACAACTTCCAATTGCAGCAAATCCCGCCCTAAGCGATGCTACGCGTGTTCTCGAACTTAGCGATCGTTTTATCGATGTGCGACACGAAGGTCAATGGCTGGTGATGTTTTACGCACCTTGGTGTGCCTATTGTAAGCGCACCGAACCAGTGTTTGGACTGGTCGCACAAGCACTTCATAGTACAAATGTAAGAGTAGGTCGTTTGGACTGTACTCGTTTCCCAGCAGCTGCCAAAGAGTTCCGGGTTCGTGGGTATCCCACTATAATGTTTATCAAAGGCAATATGGAATTCGTCTACAATGGCGATCGCACCAAGGAAGATTTGGTCGACTATGCCCTAAGAATGAGTGGACCACCAGTACAGCTTGTTACTAGAACCGAGAGCGTTGACATGTTGAAAGACGCGCATACGTTGTTCTTCATGTTTGTCGGGCAGCAGGAAGGAATTGTCTGGGACGTATTCTATATGGCAGCAGAGGGCTATCAAGAACATGGCTTTTTCTATGCTACGACTGAAGATATTGCTCAGCAGCACTTTGACATTGAGCACTTGCCATGTGTTTTGGTGTACAAGGAGGAGTCACAGCATTTATACCCGCATGCTCATGTGGCCCACGAAATGGATCCAACAGAGGTCAACGACACTATCCATCATTGGGTGAATGTAGAGCGGTTCGTAACATTCCCAAAGATCACACGGTTTAACATTCATCAGCTGATGAAGACGAAGAAATTCCTGGTCATAGCCGTCGTCGAGGAGGACAAACTAAATCAGGTGGCCACGCATGAACTGGAGTTCCGCGATATGGTCGAGGGTGTCATTCGGAAGTACCGTGATCGCTATCATTCTCAATTTCAGTTTGGTTGGGTGAGTAGTTTCTGTTTTGTTATTGTTGGGCTTTGAAATCGTAAGAAGTGATAATGAATTTGTATCAGTTCGGAGTGCGAACATTGCACCTAGTGTTCAAAATGTTCGTTAATTGAACCTCAGGGCGGCCACTAAGTGAAAACACGATATACAGAATTCTTTCATCTTTTTTTTTGTGCAAGAAGGTTGTCTTTTAGGCTTTGTCTTTTACTTTACAAGACATGGGACTAGACTTTGGACTTTCCAGGAGATTAGCTCTAACCTAATGCTTATACTAAACCAAGGGCAATTGGGTTCACAATCTCCATATAATAGGAAATTTGTCTAATCAACTATTTCCTTTTGCAGATCGGCGACCCCAGCATCGCTCATTCCATCGTCATGGACGCCATGCCAACTCCCCACATCATAGTGATCAACTCGACAACCCAACACCATCATATCCCCGAGGACGATCCGCTACAAATGACCCCGCAATCGTTACACATCTTCCTCGAATCGATTTGCAACCAAAGTGCCACAGTATATGGAGGTGACACATTCGTTGTGCGTCTATATCGAACGTACTTTGAGGCAAAAAAAGGTCTGAAGGAAATGTGGCTAGGCAATCCGGTTCTCACCTCAGTGATGTTTGGTCTGCCCCTCGGATTCCTCGGGCTGATCATGTACTCCATATTTTGCGGAGATTGCCTAGACGCAACCGAAGAGGACGAGGAAGACCACGAAAAGAAGGAATAGATCGTCTTCCAGCTGACATGTTCATCTCTGCCCCTTAGTACCAAACCAAGTGTTACATGTTGTACTCTTCCGTTGTGATCTCGACTACTTAACTGTGTTTACTTGTTTGTCATATGTATTTATTTTGTGAAAGATTCCTTTTTATTATTATTTCTATTTTCGTCTCAGTTTAGTTTAAGTAAAAAGAAAATTGATTAAATTATTTTTAAAAATAGCAAAATGTGTGAAGAATAAACAAATGAAACTACACACAGCTTGTTTTCGTGTTCGTAATGTCATCCTTCGCCTATAGCAATGGCCTTCTTGACCAGCAATCAGCATCCGTAGTCATCGTCGTCGTCCGAATCGATGGCGGCTCTTCGGCGATCGTATTTCACTGTGGACTTACTTTGCGGCATTTGAGAATTAACTTTTTCCAGAATCGAAACGAACTGGGCATCATCTAGTTTTCCCATTATCTGTCCCATTTGTGCCATGCGAATGACCATGTTTTCGAAGATGTCAGCTTTCTCTGGCTTACTCAGCTTGAGGGTGTTCACTATTTGGAAAAAAAAAGTCAGAATATTAGAGTGTATGAGAATTTGTGTCACGACATACGTCTTGCTCTGGCTTGTTGGTCGAGCACTTGACTAAGGATGGAGTGCTTCATTTCTTCCTGTTGTCGCATTTGCTCTTGCTGTTGTCGTTGCTTCTCTGGGTCATTTCCGCCGCCGCCACCCTAGAAGGAGGAAACAATCGATATGGGTGAGTCATGCAAAGATTTCATAGACTTTTCGCAAAGTTTCTAGAGGCATGAATGATATAATCTGGTTCAGATTATTTATGAACATATTGGGCAGTTGTTTTTTAGCGATTTTAAAACAGCTGGTCGCCGATTTATGGCTATTTTTGGAGTCACTGCTTCAGACGTCCACATGAAAACTGTGTTTTTCTTACTGAGAAAACTTACATATTGGGACTGGAGTTGAGACATCCTTTGGTTACGAAGTGCTTCTAGTTCAGCGTCACCCATTTTGCAAAATAAATCGAATTTATCCTTGACTAAATTAGGTCTATACAAATTAGCTTTAAGAAAAAATGTGTACGGCGTTTAGAAATTTCGATTCTGTTTTTGACATATGTCAAAAAAAATGCAGCTCAAATTATTTGCGTCACGTTTCATAACGTTACAGATGTATATCGATAACTTATTTGAAGGTGTTGTGAATTGTTGTAAATTTGTTTTTTATGAAAATATCTATCTATATCTGACTTTGATTACTAAATTACTAAATGCCAAATTAAAAAAAGAATTTACAAAAAAATTTAGTTTACTGGTGATACTCTCCCTGCTAAAGAACAAATTATAAATGAAAGTTGTTTAAAGCAGCCAAAAAGTACTTAGCTATATGTGTTCAAATCCAAGATAACTGGTGAACTTCCTTTCGCGTACGAAGTGATAAAATCTTGAAGCTTTTCTTCCCAAAAACTGTACAATAATGTGAAGGTTTTCTCTCAAATGGCTCTCTGTCATTCAAATTTGCGCAAAAACCGACCAACATCTGGTCGTCAAATTACTTCCTCAGACATTGACATCAAGTAGTGTTTACCAGATTGAAGTTTAAATGGTAAATCTCTGAATTCAATGAAGATTAAGGAAAGTTTAATTTTAATCCCCATTAAGTACTTGGTGGAAACAAAAATGTCAAGAAACAAAACGCCATTTATTAGAAACGAAAAATCAGTTATGTTTTCTGAGGATAAACATCAATAAAATTTTATGATATACATATATGTATTGTAATTGTGAGTGGGTGCAGTGGCTAAATAGTTATGTACCACCTTTAGTATTTTTATCCGCTGCTCAACATCTTGTGAAAGTTTGTCAAACATCTGTCATGGGAAACTTCATCGGCATTAAACTCTAGGTCCCTTCCATTCGTGTCAAAATATATATCTTCGCACCCACAATAACTCGGGAAGATAGGAGCAATATCCTGTATGGGCCATTTTATATTACAAATGCAGAAAAATGACAGCTGACAGCTTTAAGAAAACTCATCAAGTTTAGCTTAGTTTTCGCTCACTTTATATTCTATTAATTCTCAATGTGTTTTTTTTTTTTAAAGTTCAACCAGCAATCGTCCGCATCGTTGAGTGTCTCAAAGTTGCGTCTGTCTTTTGAATTGAATCTTTTACTATTCAATAATCTAAAGATAGAAACAGCAATTTGTACTTGTCTACACTTTTGAACAGCACACAAAAGAACAACAATCTCTCAACACAGTTTCGATAACTCATGTGTCACCTGTCAAATAATTCAAACCGGTGGATATTACCACGTGCGGTTGATAGTTTTGTGCCTTGTTTATAACTTTTTCTCGCTTAAATTATTTGAATTTTCATTCGTTATCCAATATAAAAATAATGAGTCTAAAAGAAGAGGATCAAGAACCAGATGGTCGCACGAAAATTCACAATGTTCGCTTTTACAATTTAACACCACGGTCAATTCTCTGCCTTGCCTACAATAAAGTCTTCAAGAAATTGGCACTCTCGAGGTTCGTATACAGACATGAAGGCAATCCCAAAAGAATACCTTATTTTCCTTTCACAGAAATGATAATACAATCGAAATCTGGGACATGAATCATGCCCCCTTCCATGAGAAAACCCTGGTCATTGTAGACGACGTTTCTATAGAAGGAATTGCTTGGTCAGGCAAACGCTTCTTCACCGTTGGCCTGGGAGGACGATTGATCGAATGGGATCTGACCTCGTTAAAGATGCTGCAGTCGCAACATGCGACGGGAAATTCCATTTGGTGTCTAGATGTCAACGCAGAAGGTTCACATCTGGCTGTGGGCACAGAGGAGGGATACATAAACGTTTTCGATATCAGCGAGGGTCAGATGGTCTACAGTAACCTATTCGATAAGCAGGAAGGTCGCATTCTTTGCTGTAAGTTTGATGCGACTGGGGAACATCTGGTAACAGGTGGTATCGGTGCCATTCGCATTTGGGACGTGAAAACTGGGCATGCGGTAAGCAAGATGACCCTCAGCCGAATGGAAGCCAAAAAAGAAGTGATTGTGTGGTCACTTCAGGTGTTGCGGGATTTCACAATAATATCGGGGGACTCTCGTGGCATACTTACTGTATGGGATGGAAAACATGCTGCCCACATCGAGGAGCACCACGTCCTCAAGGCTGATGTGTTGGCAGTGACTGTCAACGAGGAGGAGAACATGATCATATGTTCTGGCATTGATCCCATTATTCGCATCTACGCTTTGACCGAGATCAAAAGAGAAGACGCCACCCTATTCAAATGGGTAAAGTATCGCCAGCGAAGTGTTCATGAGCATGACGTGAAAGCCATGGTCTGCATGGGCGACAGAATTTTGTCCGGTGGTATGGATGGATATTTAGGCATTTCTTCTATTACTCGCTCCAAAGTTCCAATTGTCAGGCATGGACCTTTTCTACAAGGCCGCTGTGCTACTGTCGCGGCTGAGAAGAAACTATTGCTGCTTCGCTATACAAATACCGTGGAAATATGGCGATTGGGGGAGCCCACTGGCAAGCGAGAACTCATTGATGACGAACGAACCCCAGAAGAAGACGGCGACGAGGAGTGTCTTAACGGCAGCGGAAAGCTGCTGGCTCTCCATCGTGGCCCCAAAAAACTCCTCGAAATGAAGAGCAAAAACGGTAACATAATAACCTGTAGTACGCTTTCGCCGGATGGAAACTGGCTGGTCTACTCGACTCTCACTGAAATTCGACTGTTTTTATTCAGTGACGTCGATGATGTTGTACAAGTGACCAGAATCAAAGCCTTGCCGGAACAATTCTCTGCCTGTAAACACGTTCTCTTCACCGAAGACTCTAGCTTACTGTTTCTAGTGAAAGGAGACAACACAGTCGATGTGTTCAGCATATTATCGGACGGAGACATTGATCACTCGCACACAATCGAAGCCAGAAAGTACATCAAAGACACCATTCACTTAATAGACGTCTCAAGGTGTGGGACCTACTTTGTAACAGCTGGAACCTGCCGAACGATAGCTGTGTGGAGCAAAAAGGGCAAACATTACAAGCATCATTTGAACTTACCACGATACTCGGCACCCACCACCGCCATAGCTATACACCACGATTACCCACGGCTTGTGGCCGCATTTTCTGATTCGAAAATTTTCGAATATGACTTGGAGGATATGTGCTTCACATGCACGGACAAGGATTACTTTGTCAAAGACTCTGAGACGCATTGTGTGAATAATATTGTCTTGGATTGTCGGAATCCTAATGTATTCGTCCTGCACAACGATACTAGTCTCTTTGTTTTAGAGAAATGCTCGCCCGATGAACAAAACGAAGGGGATGCGAAAAAGGTCAAGAGAGTGGTGGATAACAACGTCAGTTGTTTGAAGCTAAAATTCCAGAAAGTCTATGAGGTGAGTCTTGTTTTTTATTTTTCTTATAATAACTAATCATGTGCTCCCGCTTTTGTAGCATTTTATTCAACTGAAATGGCTGAGTCCCGACGAACTGGTGGCTGTTGGCGTAAATCCCCTTTCGTTGATCGAGCAATTACCTGGAGCATTCCAGCAGAAGAAGTTCGGAGCGGCGTAGTCTAGTCTTTAAGTATTAGAAATTTGTAATTAAAGCTAAATAAAAAAAAATTATATTTTAAGTTGGCCGAAGTTTGTCATCTTGAGATGGTAAAAATAGTAGGTTCATAGTAGCAACTAAATGTAGATGTTGGAACCGCAATAACTGGAGAGCCCTTTAAGTTGCAATCAGGGTTCACCACAAACTAAGTAAGTCAGCACAAAAAGGCTATGTTCCATGGTCTCTATACCTGCTTTGCTATTAAATTCTCCGGTGTATGGAGATAAAATATCCCAGATCTAAGTTCCAACGTCAAAGTTATGGAACTGTTTACTTCGCATTAGTTTTGTTTAAATTTTTAAGAAACTGTTTACGTTGATGAAGACCGCATTGAGACTTTTTGGAACTCAGCCAAACGCAGGCGTATAACATCGATGACAACCTTCTCACGGAAGATGTATTATTCCTTCCACATAATTTGTACTCGATGAGCTACGTAGGTCGGACAAAGCCCTCTTGTCGAAGATCGGATCAGAGACACCCGTTGACAAGGTATCGTTTTGCAGAAATATTTATGTTGTTCGTTTGGTAATCCGGAAGACTTCTGGACTCTTCTGAAAGTGTTCGTTTGATGCATTAAATGAAAGTTCCTCTCCTGGAAAGAAGAGAAATTCGCTTCTGACTTTGAATTCAAAATCAAAACCAGAAGCACTTACACATTCAAACGTCATAATCGATATATGTCATATTTGTTGCTTAAGCATTTAATAATTCTTCAAGAATTAGAAGAATTGCCGAGATTAGCTGAAAGTTATTTCTAAATTTAACTAAACGAATAATGAAATAATATTGGAGGTAAGATAATACTATTTGTCTTCCAGCCCCTTTATCCTCATCAGATTGGTAGTGGGGATGTTGGAAATACATATACATAAATACAAAGATCGGAGAGCTCTTTCGGATAGCCAAAAGAAAACGACATAAGACTGCGCGCTCGGAAAAGCGATGCGATGCAAGAAGTGATAAAACTGTTTAAATGTTTTCTTATGAACGTACTTTTCTTACTTTACTGTGCGCTCAACCTTAGGATGTAGTACTGACTCTTTTATACTATTTATTAATATTTGTAGTGTTGTTATTCATAAAAAATTATTAAGTCTTTATTTGCATACGAAAACTCACAAGCCAAAACTTTTTTACGAAGAACGATCTTTTAAAAGTCTGTTCAATTACTTGGTTTTTTTATGTTTATGTTTATTGGCTCTACACAGCTGTTGACACGAAGGGACACACATCAACAGCTATAACATTCTTTATCTCCGCTCTGCCATCACATCTAAAAATGAAATTTTTTCAAAACTTTCTTTTGGCCTGATAATGCAACTAGGTTTTTTTTGTTTTTGTCGGAGGTTGCTACTATCCGATGGAGCACTCAGACACAACTACAGGTCCATTGTACTACCATTCAGACACCTTACATTAATGTACTTAGTTTTCCCGTCTTTTGAAGAAAAACGAGAAGGAGCTTAGATGTTCGGCACTCACCACGTCAGCCCCGAAAATACGCCACCTGATGCGAGCATAGGCCGGACAACTGCAGAGAAAGTGTTCTGATGTGTCATCCTTATCACCGCAAGCAGGACAGGTAGTGGTGTCGCTTGAGCCCAACACACTTAAGTGTTTAGTAAAAGCCTGGTGGCCCGAAAGAACGCCTACAAGTAGCCTACAGTCGATTCTCCTCAGAGATAGAAAAAAAAGATGCTGACCAGTAGTTTGGTCTGTCTACATCCACCCCAATCGCGCCACCGAATCTTGTGTTTACCAAAAACCCAAGAATCGATAGAAGACATGGCTAAAGATGCAGGCAGACCCAACACAGGTTCGGGTCCTGAGAAAACTTCTTCTGAACCTTGCCTAGCAAGCTCATCCGAGATCTCATTTCCCTGGATGTCAGTGTGATCTGGTACCCAGGCAAGATCAGTCTTCCGACCAAATTTAGAGAAATCTTGAGCTCTAGCACTAACTTGGACGAGGTAAGAGGGTTTAGAAGGACTTTTAATGCAACTTGGCTATCACTGCAGATGCAAATGCCTCTAGCCCTCCACCTGTTGTTCACAATATGGCGCATAGCCTTTGGAAGTCAAAAACCTCCGCTTGGAAAAAAGACCTATGTTTACCCAAGGGGTAGTAAAGTCTATTATTTACGCATTCCACAGAGACTCCAGCACCAGACCCCTGTCCGGTTTTGGAGCCATCCGTGAAAATACGATGGCATTCAATCCATGGTTCAGAGTCTGACCGAAGCCATTCCGTTACCTGTGAAAAATTGACGTGGTAGATTTTTCGCAAAAGGATTTCTGGTGTCATTGCATGAATCGGCATATCCATGAGACAGGGGTCAAAGGATAATTCTCGAGCAAGTTCTTCAAAATTCCAGTGCGCATGGTACCCAAAACAACCTCTCTTTAAGCGAAAGATGCAACTATGTAGTAATGCCTTCTTTTGGCCTGCTAATGCATCTATGTAGTAATGACCTGATCCAAATTCTGATCTATGGACCCGAAGCATGGATCCTTCCTAAAGCGGATGAAGATATCCTTGGTCCTGGATGAGATGATTCTACAAACTGTACAGAGACAACGATCTGTTTAAAAAAAACTCTAGCCTACAAATTCTTCGACTCTGATCCGAAAGAGGCAAAGCATTAGAAGACGTCCTCGCCTTAGTTGACATGCATAAGTGGAAGGGGACCTTTCGAAGTCGTCGAAAAATCGTATTTCTTTACGTTAAAAACTTATCCAGATTTCGAACTCTACATCACTTCTTAATTGTCTTTTGAAGAGATCGCACTTTTAGACGTTCCGATTTTTCACGCTCCGTGCCATTTTTTTTTTAATTTTCAAATTTATTTGAATTTATTTATTCGAAGCAAACGCGACCGAGTAGAACACGTCCTCTATAACGCAGTGAATTCATTTCATATGTACCTAAAACCGAGTGTGATTTGGAACGCCCGTAAGGTTATTTAAATATAGCAACATGTAGTTCTATGCGTTTTAAATGTCATCTTTCGTTGCTCGTTACTCCCAAGATCCAGTTTAAGCTTTGAAAGAACGAAAATACTTTCCATTGTATCCGAAAATAATCGAACGATCCTTTCCACACAGTGATAGACAAAACACTCGAGATAAAGCTTTACAACTACATATTTTTATTGATTTACTTTCGAAAGAATATTAACAAACAAAGGAAAAATTAGTCTTTGTAAAGTATAGGTAAAACAAAGAGAGCAAAACAAATATAAAAAAAGAACTACAAATAGGTAGTCTACAACATACCGCTACCGCTACCGTTACTATAAAATATATATATATTATGTTATTATAAGGGAAACTTAAAATAAGAATTCTCAAATGTTGTACATTGGTTTGAAGAGAGTTACATAAGCTAGAGACTTACAAAATAAAGGATACGTAATTAAATTAGAATTGGAAGATTTTTTGTAGTTAACTTCCTGCTGCTCGTGGGGATGAGGGTTGAGTTGGACGAATGATGATGACTTGGCGCTGGTGACTTCCTAATCGATTGCTGCTCCATTAGATTCATTTTTGAAGCGTTCCGCAACAATCGGGGATTCGGCAGACGAATATTTTCTTTCGTTGCTTTGCGCTGTGAGCCCGAAGTTAGGGCTGTTGGCACCACAGACGATCGTGATGCTGGCTCAATGCACTTTTGGAAGAGCTCGTAGTTGTCGGTGTCTGACATGTCAGAGCTCTCTGTGATGGTAATTTTAGGTGCATGAGGTTTTCCCAGACGAGACGTCGAACGTCGCTTTTTATTGTTGCCGGCGCTTTGTCTGGCTGAGCGACGTCTGATGGTGGTGGCTATGACGCGGGTCTTCTTCATTGGCGATTTGAATGGTGTCCTGGTGTTACTGTTGGTCGACGACTTGGCGAATATGCTGGGGCTGTTGAGGACAGTCATCAGGCTGCGCTTGGCCGAGGGCGTGTGGCGGTCGGTTGTGGCTAGTTTACGCTTGTTTGAATGAAGAACGGACGATATACTTGTGGTGGACGGTGTTCTCTTCATCGTAGATGCTGACATTGGGCAGTTGCGTATGGACATGGGCGTGCGATTCACCAGCGGTGTTTGTGGATTTTTGCGTGCACTACTAAGCTTCTCCTTTTCCAGACGCTTTTTCTCCCAGTCGCGTGAAATTACTTCAAGGATATCTTCGCCGTAGATAAGAAACTTTTTGTGATGCTGCTCCTCAAAGGCGTTTACCAATTCTGTAAGTAAAGCTTCTATTTTGGGTAACTTACTTGCGATGGTCTTCCGCTCCTTTTCTTCTTTAAGCAGCTGTCCGCCGCGATTGTTGTAACGCCCAGGTTCAGATGCCTTTTGTTCCAGCGCAGTCATACGTTCCCACAGGACTCGGCGATCCTCGAAAAGCTGAAATATCTTCTCATTATTATGGTAGAACGTCTTCAGATCCTCCAATTCCATTTCGTGCAAGATAAGCAGATCGTCGGTATAGCAGTCGCTGTAGAAGTTTGAAAAGCGATTTCTCTGTACCTCTGACTTCATGCACTTGTCCCACCATTCGAGGATTTCCTTGCGGATTTGTTCGACAAACAGTCTGATGTTCTGCTTCTTCATGGTCTCGCAGCGGCCGACTTCTTTGTGCAACATCGCGTATGTGGACTGTGAGCATTCCGTGTACTTGCTAAACTTGTGCCTAGTAGCAGGACTGGTATCCAGGCGATCCCAAAGCGATTGCAGTTTTCTCTTCATGCCCTCAATGCTTTCTTCTAGTTCAATGACCCGATCACTGTAGCGTTTGTGCATTTCCTCAAGACCATCGAAAGTTTCTTTGCTCAGTTTGATTTGACGGTAATTGAGGAGTCTGTCTTCATCTTCGGCAAATACTTGGACTTCGAGAATTTGAAGAAAATTTTTGATTTCACGACGCATCGTTGAGACTCTATGCAGTCTGTCGACCTTTACGGCTTTCAATCTGTCCAAATGTCGACGGAAATCCTGTAGTTCCTCTTCAGACGGCAGCGGGTCAGCAACTAACGAACGCGGTTCTTCTTCCAACTCGCTACAGAGTGCATCTTGCTCCAACAAAAGCTCAAATATCTGCTCCCTGCGAAGTCTCAGAGTTTCACGTAGCCCCAGAAGACTTTCATCCAATTCAGATTGAAACACTAAAAGAGGAATACCCTCGGACGGCTTCAAATTAATGTCGACTTTAAGCAGTCTCTTCAAATTCTCTGCTTCTTCTCTCAAATCAGCAATTTCTTTTTCGATCTGCTCATGTTTTTCCATGGACTCAACGACGAGATCTTCGAAGAAATTCTTGGTGTGTTCGGTGAGTTTGACGAGATTTTCTTTGCACACGTTTTGATCGAATATTTTCTTCCAAATTTGTTGCAACTCACGCACATAGCTTTGTGTAAGGACTTGCATGTCCTTTTCTACTTCTGTAAAAAAATCCGACATTTTGTCGCTAAGGCACTATAAAACTATTTACACTGAATTTTACAATTTTTGTATTTTAGTTTTCTGTTTTTCCTTTTTTTAAATAAGGATTACGTATTCCTATTTCCAGTTAAACTTGTGCTGGGATGGGAGCCGCTCGTTAAGAAATCCGTTGTAATCCATTCAATTTTGAAATCTTTATTGGCATCTTTTTCGTGTGTAGAAATGCAAGCAAAAAAGGGAGATGTATAGAGAAGCCGAAAGGGAACGACATTTAAAAACGAAATGAGCGTGATCAGTCAAACAAATATTTAAGGGATGTGTTCGATGAGTGAAATTGTTTTACTGTTTGAAAAAAAAAAAAAATACATATATAAATTTTCATGTTTACATGTTACCAACTATAAATATGAGTTCAAGTAAAAATTTCTAACAATCAGAGCCCAAGCCGCAGCAATTAAGTTTATTTCTTCCAAGTTTGATGGAAATGTGTTTACAATTCTGAATGTGAATCTTTATGAGATACAAGGTAATTTTCAACCGAATTTGGAATATGAACTTATATGATTTATTAGCGGGCACCACCAGGTGCCCCAAGTGTTAATAGGAAACCCATTACTTATATTGTAAATTCATTATAATCTCAACAAGATTAATATTTGATGCAGCCTATATTTTTATGGATAAATATTGCAATTTACTATATTGCTGTCATCGAAGAAGATTCGCAGTTAAATTTAGTTCTTATTATGCGCTTATCAGAATTGGTTTTTCATAAAATGCCAAAATCCATTTGCAGCAGATATCAAAATGCAAACTCAATCATGTGTTCAAAATTATGCTAACTGCGCTTATAATTGAAATGTCTAGGAGCGCATAAATATGTTTATCAGCTGAAGATAAAGAAGTACGGTGAGATGTACTGGCTGCAGTATAGTTGTTCATTGGTATGTTATTTTGAGCAAAGCTATTAGAATGCTCTAGTATTTAATGATACAGAGTTTTTTATTTTCATATAATGATCCATATAGATTATTTCCGTTACTAAAAATGGCTAATATGACATTTGCCCAAGTAGTAAAAAAAAAACATTATTTTATTATTGTTTCTTATATGTTGGAATAGTTAAGAACATGAATTTCGATTTGTTTCATGTGTGTCAATTTACCAAGAAGTGGACCAGAACATGTTAACTGAGAAGTGAAACAGATATAGTTGTTCGTATGTAAACATATATAAATTATAGTTGGCCATTTCAGAACTTTTTGCGTAAATAATTATAGTTTAAGCCCACAGAAAATTATTGATTGAAATTTTTACTGAGTAAAGATAATATTCAGAACCGGAATATTTCCCAAGAAATTAGGTGAAAATCCGATTTTTTGATACTCGCGTCGTCTCTGTTCAAATTCGACAATTCGACTCAGAGTTAGTAGCCGATCAATTGACTTAATTTTTAGGTTATTCGATTTTGTTTCATTTCATTTTGTACAAATGTGATACAAATGAGCTCATTTGCAAATGTGTATTCGAATGGGAAATGCGGTAATTTTCATTTACATTTGTATATAATGAGCTCATTTGCCTCGGTATATATTCTATTACTGTGCACGTATTTTATTTTGTTTTAAAAAAAAGGTGTTGTTCTGATGCGCACATTCTTTCTGATAGAAATGTTTTACATCTATTTAGCTGCATTTAAAGTCAAAGATTTAGTTTAAACTAGGGTTTAAGAAGCTAAATGCTAGAAATGTTAAAATAAGTTAAAAAATAAAAAAGGGTTCTTAAGAAATGGCAATTTTTTTTATTAATTTGTTTGGCAAAGATTGAGAGTTAAACAAATTAATTTAATTTACTCAAACGAGTAAAGAAAATAAATGCAAAACGAATTTGTGAAACTTAATTGGGCTATTGAACTCCACACCTATTAGGTTAAAAAAAAAATTACGCATTTTTACGTGCGAAAAAGGTATTCTTTTACTGTGAATAAAGTCAATAATATTTAACTAAACAGCGAACCGCCACATGCGACCCAGCCGTGCACCTTACAACTGATTAACTAATTTGTTCCTTCGTGTTGGAATACTGTGAATAAGAACATTGGTTCAACCGGCCATCTCCCTCCATCGCGATCATATGTTATTTGCGCACTTTTTCACTCTCGTCTCGTCGCCAGAAAAGTGCACTTTTGATTTAGGCAGTGCATGATGTTCTTTCATTTTTAAATCCGGTTATATACTCTCACACACTAGTGCAAATGCTATCAAATTAACTAAAGAAGAGGAGAAAAAATGGACTAGTTATATAATTAATAACCAAAAAGCACTGAACAAAGCGAGACGACCCCACAACACTAGGTAGTCCACTGCACGGTCCGCTCCGCATCCGCGCCGTACAAAATTATGTGTTGTTCCAAAATCCACCTTTCATTCTCAATTTGATTATTGACGCAGTGACACATTGTTAAGTCAAATTCCTTCTCTCTAAACTGCAGATTTTGTGACTGTGTGCAAGAAATTATTGAAAAAAAAGCACCAGAATATAAACTCACCTTTTTCTGAAATATTATAAATTTGTTTTGATTTTCAATTAGATTTTGTTTTGAATTGGAAAAGTGCATAAAGAGAAACTTCAGACAAGCTGTGTGTCGTCGACGTTACGTTCCCGTGGGTGGTGTATAAAAAAAAAGTGTGAAAAAGAAAAATAAATTATTCACCCTGGAATCCGGGAGATTTCCATTCCCTTTTCTGTTCTTGATTGGAAGAAGGACCACGTCGAATTTCACCGAAAATAGAAAACTTAATTAAAACACACACAAATATCTATATAAAAAATCTCCACACCCATCGCAGTGCGAGGAAATAGCTATTTTTTCTGGGGAAGAGACAACGAAAACTAAACGTCGAGAATAAGAATTTTCCTTTTATTTTGTGTTCTTTTCTAAATCAAACATGGCGGATGTTGAATCGTCTAGCTCGGCTGTACAACAGCCCCCTACATCAACCAGTCATCTCAACTCGATTCCATTGATTGCTGCTGAACTAATGGTGGACAATAACAGTGTCCAGGTGAATATTCAGCAGCAACAACAATTGCAGCCCCAATCGTCGTCTGGGGGCGGTGGTTCGTCCAGCGCATCGTCGTCGTCATCATCGGTGGCGGCGAATTCGTCGTCAGCCTCGGGTGCTGGAACGACAAGGACATCGTCTGTTGTCGTTGGTGGAGATTCCAATGAGCCAGAGGTAAAGAAGCCAAAATTGGACTTGATCACAGCTGGTGCTGGTACCTCGGCGACTACCACACAGCAGGAAAAGCTCGAATATCGTTTGGGTGGGATACTTTGTTGTGCTGTTTGTTTGGATCTACCCAAGACGGCCATGTACCAGGTGAGTGATCTTGCGGTTGCGTAGCGTATGTGCGGGTGTGTGTATGTGTTCAGCATGTTTGGGGTTATTTATTGTTTTTTTTTATCGCTCGCGTTCGTGTTGCATAAACAAGAACGTCCTTGAATTTTTCGATTTTGATTGTAGCTATAGCTTTCTTCAGAATAATTCCGATAAGCGTGTGTCGGCACTTTGGAAAGTAGGTACATACATACGTACCTAAATTGGATGCATTTTTCATGTAATCACCACCGAACTACTGCAAAGTGCATTTTTGTATCGAGAAAGAGATAGGAATAGGCAAACGTTAAATAAATAGAGTTTTTGGATGTTTTTATTTTTACTGCGCTGCTGCTAGTTCTTGATTTTTCTTTTATTTTTCTATTTATTTCCCCTCCCGGTTTTGTTGTGTGGTCTCAAAAAAATGCTAGTTTGAAGCGAAGAAAAACAAAAATGCAACGCCGCAACACAAATAAAAAAAAAGATGAACATATGTGATTGTGAAAGTAATCAGTAAATGCATGCAGGGGAAGAAGATGATAGATAACCTGTAAATATGTAAAACTTTTTAATCTTACGGCGTAAAAAAAAGATTAGAGATGACGTTCTAGCGGAATTTTTGCAGTATTATGACTTTGAATCTTCTGCGTAACAGTTGCGGGCAAAAGTTTTGTAGGCAGGTAAAATATGGTTTTAATGAAATGGATTTATTTTTGGGCTATTTTTTTGTATTTATTTTACACAAAAAAATAACTTGAAAAGTGTCAGGAGCGAGGAAGAATCTTATCATAAGCTGCTCATTTGAATTTAAACGACCTCTTCGTATCTATTAATCTACAAAATCTAGTCTCTTGAACTAAGGATAAATATAAAAAACACACTGCTCTGGCTTTGATACAAAGATGAATGGAAAATCAAATTCATACTCGCTTCTCCTTTAAATTTTTGAAATTGTATTACACTGGAACTCATGGTTTTAAGGTGTTTTGTGGTAATCACTGATGATCCCTATCAACACCATCTGAACAGCTGGCGAACCAAAGCGAATAAGTCCAATGTACATTTTACAGGAGAGAAAATGCATTTATTGATCTTCGAACATGTTTTGATTTAAATTTTTTTCGTAGGAGTTCTGAGAGCAGGAAAAAGCAAAAAAAAAAAAAAAATTAAAACATAAACTGTTATAAAGAACTTATCCGTTTTATTACTTATTAGTTTTATCCTATGTTGTTAAAAAATGTAGATACCTCTGTTTTAAACCTAGAAAGATTAACCGATTTGATTTACATTACTGTTAAAATATGGTTATCTTTCTAGGGGTAATAAACAAACTTAACTAACTATTAGTTTGAGTCATAGTTAAATATTATGATAGCAATCGTTTATTTTTATATCCTGTTTATGAAAGTGAATCAGGAAGTTGTAATGTTTGCAGGACAGGTATAGTACTTGGTGCAATACAAATCGTTGAGGGTAATTCTTTAAAAAAAAAATTAAATTTTAAATGTTTTTTTTGATTTGCATTTCTAAATTTGACGAAAAAAAAATCGTAAAGGATCGCTTACGTACTATACTTTATGAGCGATGAACGATTTTTTAATTTTTTTAGCTCATTATGAGCTCGTAAAGATTAATTTTAGATTTCAAAAGCCGCAAAAGGTAACAACCTACACCAAACTTTGTTTTTTTTTAAAATTTATTTTAACTACATTCATAAGTGATTAAAAATAGTTTACATTTCGTTTTGGTTCATGCACCAAACAAGTTGAAAAATGTATGTAAATTGACAGAGAACAAATCCAGTTTCATTGCAATTGCAACCATTGGAGACCAATGGAGTTAGAATATATGAAACAAATATAGACTTCAGTTTTTACTATATGTTCAGCCTACCTATGTATATTTTCTATTTTATTATCGCCTCTGACCTGATCCGAATCGGATTTGATATTACCCATCTAAAACAACTCGGATTATTCGATTTGGAAAAATCCGATTGTTTTATAGCTATTACCTATATTTTTGGAAGCAAATCCAATCCAAATCAGACTAGATGCAATAATTAAATAGGTACTACGGCTATTATGTACATACCAAACGTTGAATTTCACAATATATGCAAAAATTGAATCTTTGTTGTTACAAAAGTGCAATGTCATTACTTGGTTCACGTCATATTATTATTTACTACCACTATACTAGGTAAGTAGGTACATAAATGACAGAATTTTTTGACGTTCTGGGCTTTTGTTTTCCCCCAAAACCGAAACTGCCTACCTACCTACCTACCTACATAATCTGCACATTTAATAGTAAAATGCAAAATTTCCTTTTATAATATTTACTTATGTACACAACCTACATATGTATCTGCACATTCGTACATACACAACACTGTATATTGTGTAAGGATTTATATTCCAATGCTGCGCAGTTAAACTCTATTTACTATTTATAGTGCGATGTGAGTTAATTGCCATAAGCGTGTCGTTGTTTTAAAAAGTTTCCGATTCCGATCAACAAAAGTATAAACAAATAAAATACAAAATGGGGAATGTGTGTACCTACTACCTACCTACGCAAAAATAGGTAGGTATCTAATGTCTAATTAGCTTGTCTGCTCTGTTATTTTGCGCTTTAAAAATAGTACACATACATAGGTACATATATAAAAAGTAACTTAAAAAACAACGAAAAGCGCGACAACGTTTGACGTTCCCAAAGTCAGTTTGAAATGAACCCCTTACAGATATATGTATGTATATCGTCGGTTAGCAGAGATATATAACATAGATTACTCACTCTGTCGTTCGCATGGACGACATACAATCTACCGTTGAATAAAAACGCGATAGATAGAAAGGGTCAGCTGTTTTTGACAACCAACAACAATGGTGGCGTAAAATAACAACAAAACGAAGATAAAAACTGCTGTTTTGTTTTTGTTTTGTTTCGTCAGCTGAGTAAGAGATGTGTTGACTTTTGCTCGTGCCAACGAAACGAGTCGTCGATTTGTTGTTATTGCCTTCTCATTTTTCCTGATTGTCTCTCTTTCTCATTTAATATTAAATTTCTTTGTTTAGTTTTTTTTTTTTCTTTTTAAATTTTCTTTTCTATAAAATGGTTTGAGGAGAGTTGTGAAGGCAAAGGAGTGGTAATGGAATTATAGAAGTAAATAATATTGAAGTGTGTGAGTGTATATCTATCTACATTTTGGGTTTTATAACCTTTCTTAAGTATTTTTTTTATTTCGTCAAAATCAATAGGGAGAAGTGTGTAAATAGGAACATACTTTTGACATGTGATTTTAGTCACAGCTAGGCGCATAGTGTATGTACAATTGTACATACTTAAGAACGGTTAAAGTGGAATAAAACGTTCTGGAGATATTTGAATATATAAAAATATATAGGTGGAGTCGAAAGTGGACGAAAACTTGCTTATCTCGATAAAAATTCTAAGTACCCACATTATCTGAGCCCTAGAACTCATATCTTGAAATAATCACCCCTTATGTGTTTCAGAGTTAAACAAATGGAACGTACTAACACCATGTTTCGACATTTTATCAGATGCTTGGGTTCTCCGATTACTTTCGGTTGTAATCTTTTCTTACCGAAAGGTCGTGGAGGCTTTGAACAAGGTCATTGGAGACTGAAAACGGCATTCTTCGAAAATGTTTTTTGAATTATGTGACTACTTGTGGTTCCATATTTTACAACTACAAGCCGACTATTTTATTCTCGTTTCGTTAGTACACCTTGATTGAAAACTACGCTTATTGGCCTGCGCATCTTTTGTGGTAAAGTAGTTATAGTAAGTTTTTAAATCGGCATTGCTAACAAGTGCCTGTAAATTTTTTAAATTTTGGTACAAACCCCAGATAATTTTAAAGGTGCTTTAAGCCTAAAAAGGGTATACCTACATCTTAAAAATATTTTGTAATGTTAGGCTTTGTAAAAGATCTTTGAAACATTAAAGAATACATAATTTTTATCTTAGCGTCATCCGGTCATTTGAATTATACTCGTCAGACTCTCCCCCCTATCATGCTATCCGTTCGGAGAGGAATTTTCTCCGCAACGCAAATATAATCGGAGACTTCATTTACATTCACCGTATCCGTTTTCCGAACGCGTTTTTATAAATTATTATTTCCGCGATGAATATATGTCGGAGACAATCGGAGAGAAATTGACAGGTGGCTGTCAAAAACTGATGTAAAAAACGCAGCTCATCGCGTTGAAATGTATACTGCCGGTATGCGTTACGTTTTGTCGGAGAAATGTTCCGCACAGGTGACCGGAACAATTACCATGAAGAAAAATTGTCCGATTCGTATAAAATCGGAGAGTTTTCCTTTCGGAACGGATACCAAGATAGGGGGGGTCTATTTTGGCATATATGAGAAATTTAAACAGTTTCTTATCAAATATGACCGTTTGGCATTAAAACTGTATACTCAAATCTTTAAATCTTGAATGAACAATATGAGATTTTTATCTGCCAAATTTAGACAAGGCAAGTGTGTTTATCAAGACCATCAATCGGTAATTATAGAAATGCCAAATAAACTGTATGACAGCGGACTTACATTTCTGTCATATTGATATGACCAATAACATACAAATTGGTGTTGAATGTCGGGTTTTCAGAAAATATAATGATTTCGTTCAACTTCTTGAAGAAGAAGATGGCTGTGAAGATCTGTTTGTGTGGCGCAACATGAAAATTTACCTAAACATTTAATTTGTACTAAATTAAATTAAAGTAACAATTTGCCTGATTCACATTATACATATATTGCATCTAACAGCCATGTTCCTTTCTTTAAAGTATCACTCACAGCAATTTTAATTTCTTACAAAAGAAACTACAAACAAGAAGGTATAATGAAATCCATCTTGCTGGCGATTGGTATTTAACTGGTTTCTCGAGATTTTATGACTTTAAAGAGGTAAATGGCCGCAACAAAAATCCATCCTCCATCTTTTAGTTTTACAATATGTACATAAAATATCCATAGAACCATCAACGTTCTGTGAACAGGTCATCGGTACAACAACACGTAAAACCTGTAGGTCAATATAAATCAGTACTATCAGCTGTTGTTAAACATTAATTTTTTTCCACATTGGCATCTAAATGCATTTAGTATATATGTATGTTTCATTTTCAATTCGTAAATCACACTTAAATTGCCTCGAAACATTTACGTCTACCCTACCCTTGTTCCAAGAAAGCAAATACGTTCATCATCATTCCATTCATTGATTCGCTCTAACTATACTCTTACAAATATGAGGGACTATTATTTAGTCATTTGGCTGGCGTTGTATTCAAATTTAAATTTGCTACCACTTAAATGTGTTGAGGTAGACATTTTTCAACGTCTGAACATGATGATGAGATGGTGCTGCTGTCGAAAACACACGCACCGCATAGTGTGGCCTTCAGCTTCATCATGTCTATCCGGGAGGATTTCTAAATAAATTTTTATGTTTTGTTTCGTTTTTGTCAGTATAGTGTGCTAAGTCTTCTGTTTGCATTTGATACGATGCGGCAAGAGAGTATAATATAATTTTAGATATTCCCAAAATAGAACACGTTCACGTTGTTCTTCAAGAGATCACTTTTCTAACGGAAGCTATTCGGAAACGAGCAATACAAAATATGACAAACTACAACAGAAGCAAGTTCGAATTGAATTTCATCTGTCAGAATAAATAAACAAATAAAACTTCGTCGCAGTTAAATAGAAAGTTGCTTGATAGTTTGCAGTAAATTGCTCATCATGGGAGCAGAGTCCAATAGTCTGTTGATAAGATAAGATATATAAATTATGTCTTGTTTGCAACGTGGATCAAAGTAGGACAATTTTAGCTAATCACTCGATTTTTGTTTACACAAACATTCGATTAGATAATAGGTACACAAAATGCTGAGACAGTTGGACGTGGAATGATAGGTCGTAGAATGAATGTCTCGTGTCTGCCACGGGACTGCTACATGATGGAGCAAAAATGTCAGGACAATTAGATTAGAGAAGGTCAAACAAGAATTTAAATGTTCTATTTGCAGAATGATATGAAACCGGGAGGCCTGTCGATCATTTTCTGTTCTCAAAATTATGTACTAAAAAAAATAGAATTCCTCTAATTTACTGCGTAAATGGGGAATATTTTGTGCGTAGATTTCTAAACACTTTATTTCGGTATCGGTATCGGTATCCAATTTGAATAGAAAGTAAGTCAAACACCACCAAGGTTGGAAATGCTTTGTTTTTGTTTTTTTTACCGGGGTCAATGTTCTGAAGTCGTCGTATTGGTTTCTGCGCACATGGCTTAAATTTCCTATGCCTAATGTTTATTTATTTTTTGTTAGCACTTTCTCGTTTTATAGCACACACGTATTTAGATTTGATTGGCATTTGCAAAAGAACTTCCGGCTAAATAAAATAACTGAACTAAATACGTTTTTATTGCACCGTCACATGACGATATTTATTTACCAATGCGAATCTAGACAGAGTACGTTATATACTTACAAATATCTGCACGCTTTGCATTCAAGCAGCAAGTGCAGTATAAAAGTCTCTTATTTGTTATAGTTTTCATTGGCAAACAACAAAAACACCCGTTTCACTTATTTACTGTGATTGTGAATAATTACGATCTCGTGACCTTGTTCGCATTAATACTAATTCGCCGTTGTAAAGTTTCCTCTTTGTTTACGTTTTTTTTGTTGTTTTATTTGCTTTTCTTTTCGCTATAAAATCATAAAAATTTAACCGGGTTGTTTGTTAATGAATGATTTTTCGCACTGGCATTGCATCAGAATTTGTAGTTGGTACTCGTAACTCGTATCATTCAGGTCAATAGGAATTTATTTTTAAAGTAATAGGTGCATATGTATATCTATATATATTTAAATTATCTATTTTGATAGCGGAGATAAGTTTCACGGGTATTGTCATGTCATTATTGAAATTCATAAAAACGTTCGAAAAACTCTCATTGTACAACAACTATGCATCTGAAGCGCAGTTGCGCTTGCCTAGCCCGTGTTAATTCAAATAAGTTTTACTATTCAACTACGTATTAACTAACTATTTTAAGTCAGAAAATATACAGCAACTTATTCTATTGTAGGTGCATAGGTAGTCGTTTTGAAATCACAGATTACTTGTATTGCATACAAAATATAAAAATTGCATGGGGAAATATATCCCTGGTAAATCCCCTAGATGCGTTTGTTCCACATGTATATGCGTTCATTTTTTCCCTACTATGTATTGAAAATGAAACCACAACATAACCTATATATTCGCTTAGTTAAGCGGGAATGATTACCGGCGCTAACTATAGGGTCCGCCAAATAACTTTTTTTTTTTAAACAGGGCGCAAAACATCGAGTGTAGCTTCGGCTGTGTGGCACGTAGCGCCGTCCTGTTGAAACAAAATGTTGCCAATATCCTCCTCCTCTTCAATTTTTGCGAACAAAAATTCGTTCAACATGGCCCGATAACGATCGCCATTGAGTGTAACGGCCACTCTTTGCTCATTTAAAAAAATAAATGAAAAATGGCCCAATTATGCCGCAATATTTTCCAGCGTTGTTCAAGCGTATACACAACCATATTCGTTCAGCGGAAGGATAAAACTAATTATCTGTCAAATCAGACATGAGCTAAGTGTTACTTAGCTTAGCTTATTTAAATTCCTTCGCGATTACTATTTTCTTATAACATAATATAAATCCCTTCAATAATTGTTTACTCACACATTTTTTAAAAATAATTGAAAATCCTTATTTATCTCCATTGCAATTATGTCACTCAACCATCTCGTGGAGGTTTTTATGCCTCTTCACTCATAGATGGCGGTAAATTGTTTTGTGTAACTTGAATTTATGCTACAATGTTATGGTTATGTGAAACTTCGTAAGTCCTTTAGCCATTGAATTAAGAAAACGCGATCTAGATATAGGTATTTACAATTTCAGCCTTTTAGCAGTTACAGTTTAGGTCCCGAGTAAATTTGCAATTATGAGTCTCTTGAAGTCTTTAAAAGTAGGAGGCGCCTTGAAACTAGTACAAAGTACATATTATTGTCATCGTCTTCCTCCCTTCTGTCATGCTGATATTGGGTAACTTTATAAGCCTTACAGTTTCTAGGTAATTTTGGGTCTGACAGAATGGGGGACGGTGGAGTGAGATTGTTTTTTTTTTTTTTTGATTTTAAAAATGATTTATACTTTGAAGTACCAAAATGAAAGTTTTTTTTCGTCCCATATCGAAATTCGTTTGCTCTAACAGCATTAAGTTCCTATAAACCATTTGGGCAAAATTTAATATGTATAAACCTTGTTCGAGAAATGCAAATCATATCAGTGAAAACCGCAACAAAATCCATTTATTGCTTTTCTTAATTATCGAAAATCAACAGATAGACACATTTTGGAAAATTCAAGAAAAGTACTAGACTTCGTATTCCATGTTCATCTCAGTTTGGTGTAGTATTTTCTGCACCAACTTTTGGGAATGAGCTGGTGTGTGATAATGTAGAATTTTCAGCTGGTTTGTTTACTTGTGTGATTTTGAGTTACTTCCATTTGTTTGATATATATTCAAATATTAAAATAGAAGGGAATGAAAAATGCTCATCAAAATGCCGCTAGGGTATCAAAAGGCATTATTTTGAGGTTATAAAGAAAATTAAGGTAATCTTAGGCTGAAAACATACTGTAGCTTAAGGATTTTGGAGCTGCGAGCGCCGAGGAAAGTGGCAAAAAAGAAACATTTTTTCTTATGAGTGCTCGTACACTGAGGCTTAATGTGGTTGTCATAAGAAGATGTGCATAGCATAAGACGAATTCGTTAGCGTACTTAAAAAGTGATAACAGAATGAACGAAAATAAAATGTACTTTCGTTCAGTTTTCAAAAAACTGTCAAAGGATAAAAATACAGGCAAAGCGGTTTTTGGTTGATTGTGGCAAACGTATTAAATGAATAAGAGAATTTTCGAATATTTGACAGTTTTACAAAAGTACGCAACAGACCTCTTTTCTTGAGAAATTACACGAACCGCAATGAAAAAGTACTAAAAAGCGAAAGAAAATAAAATCTGCTTTCGTTGACCTAAATCTGCCAAGGGCTTTAAACCCATGAAAAACTGCGGTTAGACAAAGACGTATTCAATCTGAAGTTTTTCATTTTCTTAAGTGGGCGTATACTTTTCAACCATTCCTCGTGTTTTTTTTTTTTAATATTTCACAATTTTAATTTTGCTCAAAATTATTCGTGGTAAAATGGTATTTTCATAAATCTGGGACCATAGGGCATAACAGCATAAATATCAGTTTTCTGACATTTCAGGAGAAAAATATTTTGTATATGAAATGAACATATATCCAAATTGAGTTATCTGCACTTCAAAAAAAAACTCAATTTGGATATAGATCGACTTATGCTGTTATGACTTATCGCCACAGAAATGTAGGGACATCTAAAAAGTCAGATTAAAGTGACACCCCATCATCTTCGGTAAGTAAATTGAATCATAAGGTAAAATTAGACTGCATGCAAATTGGTCAAATAATGACCATTTTGCTGTCAAATGATAATATTTTTCAAGCGAAAACTATCAAAAATTGTTACTATATGACCACTTAGCATACAGTCTATACCTTTACCTTTAGTTCTCGAAACGTCAGCAGAATTAAGTCGCTTTTCAAAAACTAAATAAAGTATTTTCATTACTTGACAACCTGAGTTGAATTTAGTAGTCACACAAATATATCTTTTAGACTCGGACTTAATTTTTCAGAAACAGTAGTTGGTTATCACGATAACTAAGCTAACCATAAAAACAGGACTTTGCTTGTCAGGCATATACAAATAAAAGTACTTGATATGCTTTTTAACTGAAAATTAATCTACAGCTAGGGTTTATAAAATCAGTAAAGCTTTTGGTATATTTCTGAAATGTTTTTAATCGTCAAATAATCCAGATCAATAAAGTTGTGCAGCAGTATTACATAATTACATAATAGCAACTACTAGGTAAACAAAGCCTAATGGATTACTGTGCACTGGTATGAATTATTTCATAGGGAAAAATTATTATCTAAGTTAAACGAGTTTCAATGAACAATATCTTTCAATTACATAGGATGAAGTCGAATTATTAGTGCACAGTTATTAATTAGTTCATCGTTAAAAACTCGTCCAAACCATCTATATTATTGGGGTAAATAACTGACCGAATATTTCGCTTAAATTTAATTATTTTTTTCAAAATTATAGAATTAATATTAAAAGCATCAACTGAATCAATAATGCGCAATATTAACCTCAACTTGTTCCGCATGTCTAATGCAAACGAACAATTTGTTTCAATCAAATGTCCTTCATTGCGTAATAAATATCTATCGCAGTCTTTAGACGATCAATACTTTTTTTGATTTTATTATTTCACAAAAATAGTTGTTCGTCTAAAAAAATATAACTCAGCTGTCAGAAATTTTATTTTAACTTTTTCTTATTTTTTATATAACATATTTTGCAATCGTTTTGTCTACTTTTAATCACAAAGCTTGTAGTAAAATAAAGCTGCAATTTTAATAACTTTATAACTAAATTCACAAAAAAAAAAATATATTTATTTTTAAAAATAAAATTAAGTATATTTGTCACTGTGTGAAAAAATTAAAAATATAATTTCCAATAAAATAATTAGTTATTAGAATCCGTAATTTAGCTAACGAACCAAAGACAAATAAAATCAATTATAAACATATATGTTTTCTTTAATTTATGTAATCGTCTTTGTTATAATTAAACAAACAGAAAAAAATAATGTGAATACAAAATAAAAAATAAAAACGACAAAAATATGAAAGAATGAAGAATTAAAATGTAATCAAATCATTTCTATGTAAGTTCAGTTTGTATTCCAACTCATAAAATACGCAAACAATAAAGGATGAAAAGCAAAAAAAAAAAATATTCAGATGCCTAAAATATTTTTGTTTTATTCGCAAACCTTCCTCTCTATCTCTCTCTCTCTCTCTCTCTCTTTATGTCGCCCATCATTTTCAGAGAACACTTTCATTCGAAAAATAAACAGCGTTTTAACATTCACATTTCAGTTGGTTTTCTTTTTCTAGGAAATACAATTTTATTAAAAAAAAAAAATAATAATTGGTAAACGATTTAAAAAAAATAAAAGTTTAATTATAAATATTAAAATATTTTTTAAAAAAAATATAATTAATCAATTTGTTCTTTTTTGTATTTTTTAACAGATAATGTAGTGAGTTGCAAAAACTTTATATGTTTTCTTAGTCTTATAATTAAATAATATATTTTATAATAATCCTAACTTAATGTTAAAACTTTTATTTACTCTTCTCCTTTTTGTGTTTTTTTTTTGTCAATTTTCAGTGTCAAATGGGACATTTAATGTGTGCGGCTTGCTTCACCCATCTGTTGGCTGATGGACGGTATGTTGGGTTGATGTTGGATGCAATTTATATTAATCTAAATTTTAATACTTTTAGCATTTTACTTTTAATTATTTTACAAATTTTAATTAATTTTTCTTTCGCTGCAGTTTAAGAGATCAAATTGCTACTTGCCCCAATTGTCGGGTTGAAATCTCAAAGAGTACTGCTTCCAGAAATTTAGCTGTGGAGAAGGCAGCTTCAGAGCTTCCAAGTGAATGTGAGGTAAGTCAATCGGTTTTCTCTTATTTTAATTTTCATTCCTTAACATTGACATTTATAAAATCATCAGTACTGCAATAAGGAGTTCCCCTACAAGTCTTTGGAACGTCACGAAATACACGAATGCCAAGAACGTCCGACAAATTGCAAATACGCACGAATCGGGTGTCAATGGCGTGGACCTAACCATGAAAGTAAACCTTACTTCAAAACTTGAGTATAAGAGCCATTTTAACACATTTTTATTCGTAGCCACAGAACACGAACGAGTTTGTTCGCACCCACTTAAGTCTGGTTATGAAGTGATGGCCGCCCTAGAAACCCATGACGCTAAAATGAAAGACGAGAAGAAAATGTTCAACACACTAATTGATTTATTGAGCTACGAGAAAATTATATTCAATGGTTAGTTTGTTGCGTTGACAATTCTTGCGAGAAAAATTTAAATTTAAATTTTTGTATAACTTTTCGTAGACCTACAAATGAAGCCATACCGAACAGATGAGTATGTTCACAAGTTGTTCTATGAAACTGCTCGGTTTTCTGCATTCAATCAACAATGGGTTGTTAAGTCTAGAATAAATAACAGTCAACGTGATCCACACCAATCAAACGATAGGACAATTACCTATCAAGTAAGTTAATTTTTATACTGGAACTGGTCGATATTGGTCTATGTTGACTGGTTCCTTTAAATGAATGTTTTTCTTTTTTGGATTTCCTTGCAGCTAATTCTGAAAACAAAAACAAGTACACCGCTGAGCATTCACTTCTTTGCTCTGAAAGGACCTTTTTCTGATATGAAAGTTTCTACACAAATCTACAAACATGACTTCACAGAACAAGTAAGTACAAAATGAATGGTTGTGGAACAATCATTTTTTCTTTGGTCTTTTCTTTATAGACGAAAGCATTATGGTGTTTATATGGGTCTTCTGTGGGTTGCGTTTCTGAAATGAGGTCTTGCAAAAGTTTATAGTTTTCTGTCGCATTTCTGCGCAGTTTTTAAGATATTCTTTCTGCGAATAACGCGTATAAGTTTGTTATATGCCATAAATTGACTGAGAGTTTTGTTTAATTAATATTTTCGTCCAAGAAGAGGCAATTGTCCGGAGGTCAGAGCTTGTAAAGCTTTGCTATACTTGAATGTTTCAAAACTCATGTATTCTGAAGCTGAGCTGTATTGGACAGACTCAGTAAAAGGCTTTTGTTAGAACTTTTTATGTTCTACTTGGATAACTTTTATCAAAGAACGATTTGTGGTCTATTCTACTTCCTACTCAGTGACATCAAGACCACTAACTGGGATCTGTTTTTGCACCACTTCCCACTACATGTCACTAGTCATTTTGTAATTTAATGAACGCTGGCTTATTTTTCAATGGCTAATGATAACGGATATTTTTTACATTTAAATATGAAATGATCTAGATTTAGACTATGTTTTCATTGTTAAATATCTCTATGTTGCATTCCGCGTTCGTTGTTGCGCCTACTAAAAGATATTGGTACACGTCGTCTTTTTTTAGTAGAATTATGGACCGATTTGATTGGCCAAACTTCACTGAAACCACCCTATCAGGTCAATACCGAAGAACGTCTGAAGGTTGAGTTAAATCGATTCGGTGGTTTCGGCGTCCATAGCATGCATTGACTTTTAGATCACAGAAAATTGACAGTCGTAGTAAAGTTATGAAATTATAATTCGTCCTTTGTAGCTCTCGATAAACATCAAATTGGAAACATTACCTTGGAACTAACTGCACCTCAATCGCTGTTTGTTTAGAAATCCTCTATTTAAGTCCTGCATACATAGGGAAGGTTAGCCAAAGTTACCCTGCATTCGTTTCTTGATTGCTTTAGCATCGCTTGATCTATAAATATAATAAGCAAAAATAAAGTAATTAGTTGCCGGAATCTGTTTCTTAAACAGTAAGCCTTTGGCTCTGCCTATTGTGGCGCACCATAAGTGGTTTGTGGTTCCCTTCCATTTGTGGGCATTGTTGAAGCGTCTGTTCCAAAACCCGGATAGGAGTTGGGTGTCCCCTTTTAAAACTTCATAACTTTGTTTTGCCTGCGCAAATATAGTTCCTGAGTAGCCACAAAATTGTCAGCGTTTACAATTTTACTCAAAGTATTTTTAATCAGATCAACACTCTTCTTTCTAAACAGTACTATGTGTTTTTTTTTATAAACAAAAGTTTTCCACACTAAGTTGTTCTACTCAACTTTCGGACCTAATATAGACAAAATCGTCTCTATATTAGAAGTGACCTAATAAATTAAACTTCACATATTTTGGATTAGGTGTGGTGGCCGAGGCGTAGTGGTTAAGTGCGTTGGACCACTAAGCGAGAGGTCGCTGGTTCAAATCCCCACCTGTACCAAACGAATGATTTTATTCGCAGCCCCACCTCTTGCGAACGTCTGACAAACATCCAAGAGTAAAAATTGTCATGAAAAGCTTCTCATAAACTAATTGCCGTTCGGAATTGGCATTAAAATGTAGGTCCGAACACAGTGATGGAGAAGCTAGGCTTTGGGTCATGTATTGTATTTTTTTTTTTATGGGACGAATAGAGGAGACTTGCAATTTTATGTTGATTCCGAAGACTTGGGCAGTATCCTCTACAGATATCGTTATTCTTGAGATTAAGTTTCATTGCATGGCTTCTTTGATGTTTATGCCCTTTAAGGCAACCTAGACAGGGACATTTTTTAATACTGAAGAATTTTTCAGGTCCAACTTTTATCATATTTTGATATGTCGATGTCTTTCACCTTCATTTCTTTCGCCTTCATTTGCATCTTGCCACCCACTCGTTTTTTTTAGTTTGCAAAATAGTGACTTAATCGATTGAAGCTGAGATATGTCTTACGACAGTCTAAGCTTCAGTTGAAGACAGCATCTTCTATTGAAATAAATTCAAGTCTTGTTCATCGCTATCGCATTGAACTCAAGGCTCAATATAATTTTTTTTATTGCTATCATTGACACAATGCTTCAAACAGTCCTTTGAGAACAGTAAACAACTGTAAACATGGATATCGATTTGCTTTTCATGGGTTTATTCGTATCCAATTTTTCATTGTTGGCTTCAGAAACGAGTAGAATGGTTTTTAAAAATCTATAGAGGGAGACATGTTAGTCAGAATCCACATTGGTTCCTAAATATTTAGGCTTGCACGCTGCAGTCTTTGGCTTATACTCAAGGCGCTTTGGACAAACAACAGATATTAGTCCTTTAAATAGACGTTAGGCGTATTTCACTTCACTTGATGTGATTGTTTTTAGCTAGCTATAGATTTGGATGCATACCATACTCGTACACGCCAAAGAATCGAAGTAAAATTGGATCAAAGAATCAGCTTTGGCGCTCAGGGCAAAATAAGTGTTCGCTTTTTGTTCTTCATGCAAGCACTTTATTTTGCTAAAACCGTTATAAACCGTGGCTTCCTAACAAATATCGACATAAGGGAGATGAACTCCTTAACTAGATTTTTGTTGCTTCAGTCGATAGTATCGATCATTTTATTTTAAGTCATTCTATGTCTAAAGTAAACGCATTTTTGAAAACTTTGTAATATTTTAAAAGTAATTCAGTGCAGATTTAGTGGAATTGGTACGATACTACATTCTATACCATCGTGTTTCATTCCATGTTTTAGATCACAGAAAAAGATCAAAGATCTTTTTATACTTTGACAGTAATACCATTCAGTCAGTCTCCCATAGAACCTGCGATTCATAGACACTCAAGTGCGCATCTACTTCTTGCTTTTCTCCGCTCCGTTCTACATTCTTGATCAAACTTCTAAAAGTCTGTGCATTTTATTTTGCAGAATACCGAAAGTGATTACTACATTTTGCCCCTGCCAGACAGCTCCGAATGCAATCGTTTGCTTTCAAATAAAGCAATCAACTTCAGGTTTGTATTGATCTGCGTTAAATAATGGAAAATTAATTCTGTTTCTTTTTTTTCTGAACAGACTTTTGATGTTCTTGCTTAATAAATAAATAAATTCAAATCTAAGGATACCAA
The DNA here is from genome assembly GCA_963576555.1 of Ferdinandea cuprea. NCBI lineage: Eukaryota > Metazoa > Arthropoda > Insecta > Diptera > Syrphidae > Ferdinandea > Ferdinandea cuprea. The sequence continues at coordinate 9,241,506 of OY754960.1, forward strand.
ACAATCGTCATTAAAATTGTCCAATCCCTTTCTACATTCAGAGATAGAAACAAAAATACTTTTCTTTTATTTTTTTATAATTAACTATCAAAAAAAAAAAAACAAACAAAAAATCTTTCCATATGTGGAAAATGATAAAATTACTAAAATATATTTCTATATTGCTTAAGAAATTTAATTCTTTAAATATATATATATTTTTTTTTTTCAAATTGCGTAAAACAAATTTTACAAACATTTATTTGACATTTGTTTGAATTTCTGTATTTTTATTTTATTTTTTAAGAAAAACAAAAATACAAAACAATTCAGTTCAAAGACTCTAATTTAAGTTCTGAATTTAAGCATTACGATAAACGCAATAAAAATTAAAATACATATTTTAATCTTACGTTTTAAATCGCCATTTTGTTTTTTTTCCTATACAAATAACAAGTAAAAAAAAAATAAATAAAACTAAAATCGATTCATATACAAAATATATTTTATTTCACTAAGAAAAATAAGAGAACAAAAACTAAAATAACTTGTGTAACGAATATTATAAGCAAATGAAAGAATCACGAAATAAAGAAAATAAAAAAACCAACAAAAATAGAATTATAATAGTTGTATTAGAACAAGATGAAAAAAAAAATATTAAAGTCTATTAAAACTAATAAATTACATTTTAATTGATCTCACTCATAATGTTATATAAATTTTAAAGTTAACCATTTTAAGTTTCCAATAAATAATGCCCATTGTAATTTTTTGTTTTTACTTTTGTTTTTTACTTCTTTGACTGCGCAATAGTTTATTCTACTTGCTTATGTATAAAAAAAAAACACAAACACATTGTTGCAACTAAAAAAAAAAAAAACCTTTTCTTTTTCCTCTATTTTGTTTGTTTTCTTGTTTTTCATTGAATTTAATTAGAGATATTTAAGCATAAGTTAAGGAGAATTGATATAGAAAAATTTATTATTATATACCATCCACTATAAATGTATATGTAATTCTCTAATATTCACTGTGAATGAAATGAAAAATGGATAAATTAAAACTAAATATTAAATATTATTAATAAAATTAATTAATAATAAAATTTCAAAATATATTTAAAAAAACAAATTTAATGTTGTTTTAATTATATTAATTTATAAGTGCATCGAGCAGACAGGATGTATGACAGGTTTTTATGATTCTTAAAACGAAAGATTGCGAAACGTAGTGAGATAAACAAAACCAATCACAATCCCATCCAAATACTTACTTTGAATGAACGACGAGACGAAAGTAAATAAGGAAACATATCATACTTACTTACTTAACGGGCTCCCGACCCGTGAAGAGCCTCTGCTTGAGATACGGCAGCCTTCCACCCTCTGCGATCCCGAGCACGCTGCATCCAGTTGTCCAGAACAAGCGCTCTGGCATCCGCGATGGCTTGGTCTTTAAAACGGAGGTTCGGTCTTCCTTGTCGTCTCGAACCTGGGGACTGGGATTCGAAGATCCTCTTGGCTGGAACGTTGTGGTCCATTAGCTCGATGTGGCCGAGCCAATGTAGTCGACGAGTTTTAGCTTTTCGGACTACATCCACATCTTGGTACAGCTCATAGACTTCGCGGTTGTATCTTCTCCTCCATTCGCCCTCCTCGCACACAGGACAAAATATCCGTCGAAGAATTTTTCTTTCAAAGGATCCCAGTATTAACTCTCCTTTCCTGCTTATCGTCCAGCACTCGGCGCCGTATAGCAGAAGTGGAAGGATAAGGGTTCTGTAGAGCATGCACTTTGTCCTTCGAGTTAGGAGTTTTGAACCCATTTGTTTTACCAAACCGAAGTAGCAGCGGTTTCCTAGGGTAATTCTTCGACGGATCTCCACTAAGATGTCATTTGTGTAGTTGATGTTTACCCCAAGGTAGATGAAGTCCTTAACTACCTCGAAGTTGCTGCTATCAACAGTCACAGAAACATATCATAGTCCAACCAATACTCCGAGTCCGATTCCAATTCCAATTCGACAACTATCCAAGCAAACCAATCAGATTTTAACTACTTTTTCAATGGGTTTATCAAATCTAGCGAACATTTCGTTTCTTTCAATGTTTGCGTGGTGATACATGGAACGAATTAAATCTGAGGCACCTCGCTAAGTAGCCGAACATATCAACCACTGAGCCACTGTCATTACTGGTATATTTGGAGATAATAATTATCAGCCATCTGGACACGATCGCTAAGATAACGTTTGTCAATCATGAGTATTTGTCGTTTGTGCTATTATGGAAGGACGATTTTCATCAATTAGGAAACTTATGTCTGTTTCAATTGGCAATCTAGAAGACTTCCGAACTCTATGTGTTCTATTGGTATTGAAAAGACATGCGACTGAAAAAATGTTCCATCATATTCATCCGTTCACAATAGCAATTTTTAATTTACAAAATTAATAGGAGTGAAGATCTTCCACTTTTTTTTCAAAACTCCAGAGGGTATCTCGTCCTTTCTCGTTCCAAAGAAAGCAATCAAAGATACTTGCCCGACGGCTTATCCCTCTCCTTAGTTACGCAAGAAGTTGCGTAAGCGGATTTACCCTGCGGTTTAAAGAAGGAAACGCTTAAAATCGTGTTGGGTTTTGAGTTTTCTACCTACGACCCTATCCTCATACGTTCCTACGACCTTGTTCTGATACGCATGATTGTTTGGAAATGTAAAATCAATATTAGACTACTTAATGGATGCGGGTGTGCTAATTCGTTGAAGGAATTCTTCGTACGCAACTTTAATACCTCGCTTTTTTCTCTTTTCCTTTTTGTCGGAGGCTGATTCTATCCGATGGTGCACTCAGACACAAGCAGTGGTCCATCGTTCTACCACGCGGACACCTAACTTTAATGTACTTGTATGTTCGGCAGTGACGTCAACCCAGAAACTATACAGAAGGAAGTATTCCGCTGTATCATCTTCCTTTCAACAAGCAATAAAGGTGCCGGTGCCACTCAAGCCTTACACATTTAAGTGTTCAGCAAAAACTGGTCCAGAAGAACGCCTGTGAGCAGCCTGCAGTCGATTCTCCTGAGCGATGAAGGGCAGATGCAGGTATACCCAAAGCAGAGAAAACTTCTTCTGAACTTTGCCTAGCAATCTCACCGGAGATCCATTTCTCTGAAAACCAGTCTGATCTGGATCTGGAGAAACCATTCCTTAATTCCTTAAGATGTTTCTTTGATAATTATAGGTTAACGCTCCAGTTTTAGCTCTATACGTTAAACACAAGCGGGACAAAATTGGTCGGATTTTTTGAAGCACTCAAACTTAATAGTTTTAGCCAATGATCGAAACCAACATTTACAGGTTTTATAAGAACGCCAAGCAAGAGGCTGCCGACTTTAAGACCAGAACGCAGGCCTTCCATGTAAATGCAGTGATAGGGGAAAAAAAACACGTTCATTCAATGAAGTATGGAAGAAGTTGGCTTAGCTATAAAGAAACCAACAATTCATTTTATTTTGACAACTCAAGTCAAATATTTTAGAAAGACAGCTTCAGTGAAGATCAACCAAGGAATTGCCATAGAAAACCAAACGCTGTATAACTTCGATTAGGCAAAATAAATATGTTTGAAACTCCAGATTCGAAGGAAACATAGAACCCTTATCCTACCAGTTCTGCTATGCGGGGCCTACATACTTCTGGACGATAAGCAGGAGTAATATTAGGATCTTTCAACTATTCAACTTTATGAGTTGAACCTCACCCAAGTGGAACTTCGAATTCCATCGCCCAGGTTCGAGACGACAAGGAAGACCGAACCTCGTTTTAAAGGCCAAGCCGTTGCGGATGTCAGGGTGCAAATTTTCGCAGTTATTTCGCAGGTATTTTTCAACAGCACTTAACTAAGGTTAGGTTAGAAGGGCTGACAATTTGATTTCTGGTAGATGTACCTCTGCGAAGTCGCCCAAGCTTTCGAAGAACCGTGCTCCTATGCAGGATAAGCTGTTATACGGACTCTATTTTCTCTTCGTCTCTACAGCTTTTGCAGAAATAGTTTGTAAGGACTCCAATGGTAAAGTTTCCGGTTAATACAACGACGTGCCCCGGTACCCAACAGAGTAGAATTGAGCGATGACTTACAGCCCTGAGCCTACATATTTAAGTACTGTTTGCCTCTCCACATGGAAATTTCAATTAATCCGATAGCCTGTCAGATTTCTTAACCGCACAAATCTCAGCTTGAAAGACACTGCAGTGATCAGTCAGTCGATAAGACTGGTTAATATCAAGTAAGTGCCTCTGAGAAGACGCCAGCTCGTCTAACTTTCTCTGTCTTTGAACCATCCGTGTAGAGTATAGTTCGTTTCAACTGGCTTTGCCAATTTTTAAACACTCAAACTGTTGGAAGGCAACTAGAACAAATGAAGAGTTGTTGGCTATTCAGTGCCCATCACTCTGTCGACCGATGAACATGTCACATGCTTAGTACCGGGCTATCCCATATTTGTACTCAACTTAACTGGAAGGATTGGGTACCTTCCAAGAAAATGGCAAGGAAAGATGAAACGAACTTTACTACGTGAGTCCAAGTTCTCTCTTTCGGGTACAGTGAATCTGAAACTTTTTCGAAGTCATACCTGGGTTTCTGGTAATCAGTAAGTGACATGAGTCCACTGCAGTGGACAATGTACGATTTTAAATTACATAAAATCAACCAATCGCTCCAATATTACTAATGTTGCAGTTGCACAATAGATGGTTGGATGGACGAATACGACGAACCATAAGCGCAGACTTAAGTCCGCACACTCAGTCATTCGAAATTCCTTCCCCAAATCTTAAAAATAGAAACGAAAACAGTGGACAGGTGCCTCGCCATAGATGAGGCCCCTGGAATCCTTCAAAAATAAATAATAAAAAACAGCAAATTATACGTTTTAAATGACGCGCTCTGGCATCTTTTTATTCTGTTCTGGATAATGAAAGAAAAAATACAATCATACATCTATTTAATTTGTATCTTACGGTTAAGTAGTTAGCTCACCACCCAGCTGTAGCAGCAGCAGATCTATGGTGAGTTCGAGATGTCCATGTTGTCTGACTTCTCTACGCTGACAGACTTTCTGACCTTGTCGGTGCTGGAGCGCTGTCCAATCTTTTCCTCGGCGTCATAGTCTCGCTGGACTACAGTGTCTTCGACAATTTTCTTCAGTTTGCGGGTGTCTGGTGTGCGTGAACGCCTCTTTGCGATCGGTTTCACTATGGGTACGTCCTTGGCTCGGCTTGAGTGAGTTCGTGACGGTGAACGACGCTTACTGCGCGACCTAGTTGTCCGCCTCTTTTCATCGCGGGTACGATGCGCACGTTTGCGATCGCGCGAACGCGACCTCTTTATATTGCGCGACCTTGATCGCCGTGATCGGGATGTTCGGGAAGCGCTGCGGCGACGGGATCGAGATCGCTTGCGACGATCACGAGATCTCGAGCGTTTCGAACGCGAGCGAGAGCGGCTCTTGCGACGAGACCGCGATCGCTTGCGTGAACGTGAACGCTTACGAGAGTGTGATCGTCTCGAACGTGAGCGTGACCGTTTGGTCTTGCTCTGCGATCGTTTCGATCTCGTTCTAGAGCGTGAGCGACGCCTAGACCTAGATCGGTGTGAGCGTGAGCGTGAAGCACGCCGATCTCGGGAACGAGAACGTGATCTCGAACGCCGACGCTTGTCCTTGGCCAACATCCCGATGACTGGATCAATGGCCGCCGAAATCATATTCTGCGCTTCCTTGACAATGGTCATGGCCTCTTCAATTTCCGCCTGCGCTGCTTCGTTACTTTTGGCCTCCGGCTTAGAGATGGAGTCGGTTGCGTGGTAAACACTCAAGTAGCCTCCCTTGAACTCCAATCCGTGCATACGAAGTGCATGGATAATGCTTTGCTGCTCGCAAAACTCAATCATGCAGTACGTCTTTGACTCCTTCTCTGCCCAGCGAGCATACTTAACCTCACCTGCACGTGAAAAACACTCCATCAGATCGTCCAGTCGCCACTCGTTCTTCACATCGCACACGATGATGGTGCGGCGAATCTCCTCAATCTTCCTCGAATCGTAAAAGGAGGGAAGAGCCGGGTACTCTGGCAAATTGTTTTCCGACAACTTAGGATCGTACGTTCGTATCACCTGCAATACAGTTCTAGTTACTTTTGTGTCTCTCGACGGACGCACTATCTCACTTACCTGCTGTGGCGATTGTCCTTCGATGCGGTTCACTACCTCAGGTGGTAGTTTGGAGTCGGGTTTCTGCAGTCCCGGTACTATGGTGCCATTCTTCGACATTTCCAAAGCTCGATACTCCTCAGGAATGGACAACACAGGGATGACAATCAATGCACGGTCGATAAACACCGTATTGGTTAGGTGCTGAGCCACGGGAACACACGTATTGTCCACGTACTTCACGTAACAAATTCGCGATTGCACCGGACAGGAGACATCTCGAACAGTGGGATAGAGTCGGATTTCTTCGATTTTTCCAATGTTTCCGAACAAAGTCTGCATTTGATCCTTGGTGGCTTGTGGTGCGATATTCGTGACTTGAATCACTTTAGCGCCCGATGCTGCTCCTCCTCCCGCCATCGTGGAGTAGGGTTTTGTAAATAAACTTTCTATGGTAAATTGCAGCGTTTTGTTGTGCTTTTATAGCGGAAAATCTGCTTAAATTTAGCAGCTCCGGCAATTTGGACAAATGAAATCAAACGATTGCTACAGTCTTGCGAAAAAACGCCATTTATAAAAAAAAATTATTGATGTACACTGAACTGTGAGCATACTTAACGAAATTAAAACTTAACGACTGTTAAGGTTGTGTGTAGATTGAAGTGAGTGGATTTCCACAGAACAATTTTAAACGTTTTAAACGTTTGATGATTCTTTCAGTTTTGTGTTTGTTTATTTTTTATTGTTATCTCTATGAACTGAATTCATGTAAAAAACGTGCCACATTTAAACGAACTTAAACGTTTGAATATGAATCATAACATTTTGGAGGCCGGTCTTCAGGCATGTTTACAAAATTATGTCAATAAACTTTTCAATGACTCAGTAAATTTTGGAATGACATAGAAAACAGGTAAACTGGGTTAATTAGGCTACATGTACTATTCCTTTATTTTCTTAAGCATAATGACACTTTTAGGTAGAATAAATATTTAAAATCAGCTAGAGGAACGATAGTAATGCGAATTTTGATAATCCTTTTATATATCAAACAATTACTTGGTTGCAAATACTCGATTAGGAAATGACAATAAATCAAAAGAACATCATCAATAGTTTTGCATTTTAATCGTGTATTAGCTAGGAGCTACCAAATAAAATCCCTTTTCAGAAACAAAAGAACATTTTTAAAGCTATCGAAGTGATACCGTAAAGTAAGTACGTAAAGACTTAAAATAGATTAAAAAACGGAATTCTGCAATGACATTCCTGTGAAGGTGTTAAATATGTCTTACTAATCGAAATCGTTTTCAATCCACTAAAAGAGATTTTATACTTAAAATTCTATTTAGCCCAATTTTGAGTTTAACTTTTTCTTCTACTGCATCCCTAAAGAATTTGTCCTCAAACATATTTGTCTTTCCATTTCAGATAAATCATCCTTTTATGTGATCTAGAAGTTCTTAACTACATACCACCCACATGTTGGTTGGTTGTTGGGCGCATGCTATATTGCAATTCTGCTCATAATTTTTTAAATACCTGTAAAAAACAAAAAGAAGAATTTTTGAACAAAGACCACAAAATAATAAAAGTTAGCTCCGTATCGTTTCCATCAGGCGACACTTGTTAAAACCTTAAACAAGAAATACTTCCGTTGTTATGATAATTTTATAAAACGCTATGCAGACAAAACAGTTTTTCGCTTGTTCTAAAGAACTTCAATTTATTCAGTCGTGTCACTTTTAAATTGATATTTTCGTTTTAAATATAAAAATATTAATTTTAATTTTCCTTTTTTCTTATTCCCTTGTGGTACCACCCTTAGCTAATTCATTTACCCTCGCAGCAGCTTCTGTAATTAAGTACATTCCCAAAAGTGTTGCCATTTCAAACAAATTATTATTTGGAAAATAAACAAAATTCACCAATAATGAACTATATCATGCGCTGTCATCTGCCAAATGTCAGCCGATTCGGCCAACACGACCAACACCACATGCTACCGTCTCTTTTCATCCAATTACTTGCTTGCCTGCGTTAAAAATGCATCTTTTCTCCTTTTTTTTTTTGTTTTACAAAATCCGACGAATAAATTTCTTCTTAACAACATGAACATCTAATTTGAAATAAATTCACTTGCCGTTCATTCGTTATTTTGTCTTTCATACGTTCGGTTGTTCACCCACCGTATCTCATATCGTGATTAGTGCAGCCGTAACATTAAATTGTAAAAAAGAGAAAAGAATTTCACGTGAAATAACCAATAAAATTTGTTTTATTTGTCATTTTGTTGTTTTTGTTTTTCTTTTATTTTCAATTAAATTATTGAAGCAAAGTACGAAACAGTGCAGTGATATACACTATACTACTCTGTGAAAGTCACATTCGCTTCCCCTGTTCCTTTCGCCTTTTGATTACCTACATATTTCTGTGTGTCGAATAAAACGCAGTCAATTCCATATAAAGAAGGAAAAAAGACGACGAATCAGCGATTTATTGATTTTGTACAAAAAGTGAAAGAAATTTAACTGAAATATCCATAGGGTAAGTTTAAATTTCTAATTTATTTCTAATTAGTTTTCTGAATTCTTGCATAATTTAAATTTCAAAATTTTCATTTCATTTCCATTGCATTCATTATCATTTTAATGATTCGTGGTATTTGATTGTTTTCTCCATGAAATGTCTGCTTAGACAGAACTAGCAAAAAAAAAGTGGGGCTTTTTGAGTCACCGTCGCAGACGAGCGTTATCATCTATCTAGTTGTGGCTGTGCTGTTGGGTATTTCTTTTTGAATGCAGTTTTGTTTATATAACATAACATCCACGTCATGAGATGACGTAAACAGCTTCAGCTCACCAGGAGCATGCCTATTGGCATGGTCCGATAGGTTTGCCGGGAAGCTGCTCCAAGTAGGTATGGGAATGTCATGGGCGGAGGCCGATATCTTTAGATCGATGAAAAGGTTGCAGAGCACGACACGTTCCGTATACATTGTTTTGGTTTCAATGAAGCGTATGAATAGAAAAGCAAATATTTTGAGAGTCGCCGCTTGATTGTGTAATTGTGTATTTCAAGATTTCAAGTTCAGTATCTACATAAAGGGGTCACACCACTTGCAGGGAAGCTCTTGAAACAAGGACACAAGTGGCAGAGATGGCTTTTGTCGGTCGGCAACACGCACCTTCTTTCCTACGCAAAATAAAGCTTCGTTCGTTGCTGCAATGATACAACAATGCCGGTACTGTTCACAATATACATAAGTCTTTGGGATGACATCACGTAGGATGGTGCCACTGTATCATGCCATCGTATGAGTATGTATGTTCGAAAGGTGAAGCACAGTTAACTGCTTGGAGACGGACTGGAAAAGAGTGGAAAAGTTTAACAAAAATATGAATTAATTTTTTTTTTTTTTTACTTTGAAGAAGTAATTTTTGTTCTTTCCTCAGCTGTGACACTTTTTTTCGATCCACTTAAACTGGACGATAACACTTAAAATTTCTGCTCACCTGACCAACACGAAGTGAAGATTGCGATATCGATGCTAAAATAAAACAAAGAAATTGAGGTCAATGACTTCTCGGCAGCTGGAAGCCACCAATATTTTTTTTTCAACTAAGTAAAAGGCTTAATTTTTGTTGTTTTGCATTTTGCTGACGTTAGCATTACTTAACTTTTTAACAAATGTTTCTGGCAGCTACTACAACGAGTAGAAACACGCGATATTGTTGAAACGGGTAGACGTTGAGATTGGGATAGCCTTGAACCTATTTAGTTCTATATTTCAGATGTTAACTTTTTGCATGCCATTCATACGCGTAAAGTCTTCAGTTATATGACAACATCGTCTGGATTCGGCCAACCAAACGCATTGTATCGTTGTACTGACTGCGTCTCTGTACTTTCTGTTGTTTCGATGTCTTCCTTACTTGCAGTGCAATGACAAGAATTTGGAACCGGGAATCAGTTTTGTTTTCACCACTCACGATTCTAGTAAGAAAAGAAGGGAATGTGTGAACATCAAGCTCAAAACCAGCCCGCGGATTTAAGGAAATAAATTATGTTGTTGAATTTAATGCCAGAGATGTTCGAGAGGGCTTGTCTAGTGTAAAATACTGAGCCTAAGCTAAATAGGGATACTCAAATAAAAAATTATACAAGTTTTCATTCTCATTAGTGTCGAAGCAATTGCGGCAGTTGGAATAATGGGGGATTCCCGTGCGTGCGTACCTCAAGCGTGCGGTAGACCCTCGAACATGATGCAAGAAAACTTGGTACGACTTAATTTTTCAAGGGTACCAAGCAGGCTTGTTCAATTACCAATTTCGTGGTTCGAGTAAAACAAAAATGTGAGCCTCACCAAAATTAAAAGTGCATATGTACCTACTTTGATATTTTTCAATGTTCGAGGAGGTATATGTTCATCGACTCGTTTAATTACTCGACCAATTTTTTTTTTTTTTTGCATTAGAACCTTTGAGTAGTCTGACGTGCAGTAGATAAAACTCCCTAATTGGTCTTGCTGCCTGAGAGGTTTATTGCAACCAAGTTTACTTGCACTATGTTCGTTTAGCTACTTAGCTCGATCACCTAGACTTATCCTTTGAGGTAAAGATCAAAGTAGATTGAGTTCGTCCGCCAGTGACATACAGAGCTTAGCCATTTCTCCTTTATGTTCCTAAGGTTCCTATGGCCAGTAACCCACACTAGAGTGATTTTGAAACGAGGGCTAGATTTGACCAGTTTTTCCTTTCAATGACCGACTAGTTTTGGGGATGTACTCATGGTTGAATCGAGGGCTTTGAACGCGGTCTGACTACCAACGAAGACACAGCCACTTCAATCCGGAATTGCAATGAACCTTCTACCGGGAAGTCCTTGAACATTGAAAAAAACCTTGAAACCTAAAAATCAAAAAGGACCTACAAATTTAGTAGAGGCAATTCTTTGAAAATGGTATCTGAAATAAGTGAGCATTTATTCTTTTAAAGATATTTTCCATGGAGGCGCCAAGAAAGGACATTTCTACATTATATCTATAGAAAGAGCTCTGCATTTTTATTTCCAATAATATCCTAAATAGAGGTCCTCGAATTCTTAAATTTACATTCTGATAAAAAGGCCTCGGACTATACGTCAAACCCATGGAACCGTTTTATTTGATACCCGCACCGAGGTTGTGATAAAAAATCAATCTGCCGTTTTTGATTAAATATAGCTTAACACCACAAGGAAGAGGCTGGAATTACAGCTGTTTCATGGCTTGCCACTTCCGATCATCAGATTCCTTTGTGTGGTGCTGGTCTATATATTGGTCATTTAATTCGAAAACACTTTCCTCCATCAGGAATCGAACCTTTACTCAGACCAGCGATCTCGTCAATCAAGCATACTATGCACAACGCCATCGAAGCCACAATGGACAGACCAGCATTTTTCTAGGCGCCGACAAGTACATTGCATTTCGTTCGGATTCCTTATTTTTCCCCATTAGACTCATTATCCAACAATTCTTTGTACTGATTTGAGAAGGGGGAGGCAGTGAAAGATTTTTTTATTCTAGTGGTCAAAAAAAAAAAAAACGATCAGTTCTTATTTTTAGTATTTTAACCCTTAGAAGCATGGTGGTAACCCACGTTACCACTTTGATTTAATTGAATATTTCTAATTTATTTACGTTTGAACTTATCCAGATACGGTTTTTTGCACTTTTCAGTTACTTGAGGGATGTAAGAACATAACAATACACTCTAATTGGTATAATTGTTTATAATATAAGATTTATAAACAAACAAACTGAAAAAAATGACGTTTTTTTTTTCGAAAGAATTCATTTTTGAAGAATCTATCCAACAAAATAATTGGAAATTTTTTTGATTTGGTGATTTGGAATCCGAAGTCAGATTCGCGTCGATACAAAATACAAAATAGCCGACGTGAACACATAAGTTCGAAAAATTAATTGATTTTTAAAATTCACTGTTCTTTGGCACAACATCGATTTCTACCACTGTGTCTTTTGCCAGAAAGGAATTGTTTTCAAAGATACCACACTTGATTCGAAGTCAACACTTATCTGCTCATAATTGTATATAACTAAAAAAATTAAAAAAAAAAAAAAATGGAGCTATAACTCTTCACGTCCTCGTCGTTAGCTCTGGGTTGTGCCAAGAAAGAGTAAATTTTCAAAATCTTATGGATATTTTTGTAGAGTTACGCTTCGGTGTCGGCCATATTGGATCCGCAATCTTGAATTTTGAAAATCTAACTTCAGATTCGTAATCAGCGACCCCGAAAACCCCGGGGTAAGAATTTTCATGATGATAGGATCGTTCAAAAAATGTTTGCTTCTAAGGGTTGAGAACGGTAGAGAACTGGTATGGGGATAATAAATAGTTTCTCAAGTAAGTAAGTAAATTGTTCACTTACGTCCTGTGAATGGTGGCAAAAAGGGGTGCATTAAGAGCTTAATTCGTTTCCCAGTATTCTAATTTCAGGCAGCTTCCACTTTACCTAAGCCAAGTACATTACCTGAAACTAATCTTTGGTCTGTCACCTACGAGTGTACCGAAACTAACTCTATCTAGGGTGTGCACCGAACTGAAAGTTTTCTTAGAAAAGTTTCCTTCAGTAATCAATTATGAGGCGATTCATTCTTATAGTTCTTTATAGTTTTTATAGAGATGTGAGTGCCATGAATGAGATACTCGCAAAAATTTAGATCGAAACTGACTTCAAGACATAAATTGCATATGTATAGTAATATAGTAACCAACGGCAATGCAAGTTCCGTCAAAGAAATTCAAATCAAATTAAAAATAGCGAGCTTGTAATTTTCTGAAATCCAAATAAGGGTCTGTGTTAGGCTTATTCTGTCTGGTTGCTTAATAGGCATTACTTGCAAAAATGATTAAGAAATACCTATAAAGCCTTCAAATGTGGAAATGGAATACTGCATATCTCTTTCACGTTGGGTGGCTACGGTGTAGTGTGGGGCATGTTGGCTTGTGTCGGTGGAGGGGCATCAGCACGTAACTTAATACATCGGGGAGTGTTAATCGTCATTCAACTAGAAATAAATAAATTCCCTAGCACGTAACTTGAAACTAGTTTTATTGTGGTTTTTACTTAAAACGATTATTGTTAAATTGGAAATTTATGTTCTTGTTTTGGGAAGTTAAGAATTGGAAGTTTTTTTTTATGTTATCAATTGAAACAATCTGAGAGATAACAGTTACTTGACCTGCAGCCAATGGGCCATATTTCATACAACTAAAAAGTTTAGAGTTTCGTTTTTTTAGTCGTCCCTCCTGTAAATTTTAAAAGCAAGCAACGACAAATTAAAAACTTACACTGGGAATGCTTTTGTTTCAATACAGAATTCAATCGTCTAAACTTTCAAATAGAAAAAAACAAAAAAACATTACTTCATCTGTAAAAAGAGCTCTGTGCAACATTGAATCTCGAAGCCAGTGGTAAGTTTCATGTTTAATGTCGGAACAAATGTATTCAAAGAGCTAGAACGTCGACATTTAAAGCCTCATTCCCTATATTAAATACTCTTAATGGTTTAACGAGTAGAATAGGAAAGCATACACCCACGTGGTTTCACAAAGGAACTTGTTTTGGTCTAAGTGAGGCTGCCAAACCCAAATTTGAACTACCCACAGAAAACCGACCTGGCATAATCATATTAACCGCTGATGACTTATTAATACTTGAAGGAGGAGTATCATCTTTGAAAAAAAAAACTGTCAAAATGTGGCAAAAATGTTGTGGTCAAACGATCTTTCGCCACAGACGAACAATTATGCTGTTCGTGTTTGATGTAGTGAAGGTAAAAGATGGTTATAATAAAGGGTGATCCATTTCGAGGTTCCCTACTTTATTAAAGAAAAAAACACAGAAAATTCAAATGGAGAATGTTTATTATCATTTGAAAGAACATTCTTTGGCATTTATTTTTTGAAGATTATGTCTATCAAATGTTGGCCGTTGCTACGTCGCAGATGGTCCATCCGTTGAGTCCAATTTTCGATCACTCGTTCGAGCAATTCGACTGGTAACTGGCGAATGACACGCGTGATGTTTTCCTCCAAGGCCTGAATCGAAACGGGTTTGTCGGCATAAGCTTTTGACTTTACATATCCCCACAGGAAAAAGTCTAACGGTGTGATATCACACGATATTGGTGGCCAATCGACCGGCCCAAAACGTGAAATTATGTGCTCACCGAAATGTTCTCTCAATAAGTCCATTGATTGATGCGATGTGTGGGAAGTGGCGCCGTCTTGCTGAAACCAAATGTCGCCGAGATCACGAGCTTCAATTTCAGGCATCAAATAGTCGGTTATCATGGCACGATAACGGTCGCCATTGACGGTTACGTTCGCACCGGCATAATTTTTAAAGAAATATGGGCCGGTGGAATCATCACAAACCACACCAAACCGTTGTTTTTTCTGGATGAAGTGGCAGTTCTTCAATCTCTTCAGGTTACTTTTCGTCCCAAATGCGGCAATTTTGTTTGTTTACATACCCATTGAGCCAGAAATGGGCCTCATCGCTAAACAAAATTTGCCTCGAAAACGTCGGATCTTCTTGGAACTTTTCAAGAGCCCATAGAGCGAAGCGATGCCGCTTGGGAAGGTCGGCAGGAGCGGCTTCAGTTGTTGCACAAGCTGTATTTTGTACGCTTTCAATTTAAGATCTTGACGTAAAATGCGCCAAGTCGTTCCATACGTCAGTCCGAGTTGCTGCGAACGGCGCCGAATCGACTCTCTACGGTCTTCGTGTACACTCTCAACTACGGCCGCTATATTTTCTTCACAGCGTGCTGGACGTGGTCTATTCGGTCGAATATTATCCAATAATGAATGCTGGGTCTCAAAATGGGTGATGGTGTTGCGAATAGTACGCTCAGTAGGCCGATTATGTTGACCATAAGTTGAGCGAAGTGCACGAAACACATTCCCCACAGAACGTGAATTTTCATAATAAAGTTGAACAATTTGTAAACGTTGTTCACGCGTAAGTCTTTCCATTAAGAAATGCCAAACAATACTAAACAAAAATAACATGACAGCATGACACGACTCACACGTGATCTGTCAAAAAAGGCTATTGAAAAAAGTATCTCTACTTGGATCACCCGTTACTTCTAATTCATATCATAACGTCGCGTCGCAAGAAGAAGAACTGCCATATGTAAACATCAAAAAGCTCAAAATGTGCTAAATCATTTAACAGTTCGTCGGAATACCCAGATACAAACAGCTGCCAAAAAAGAGGAACACGAAGGATCGTGAAACAAATCAGTCATGGCTACGGACCTTACGCATCCAACTAAATCTCAAGAAATTGGACACCTCAGGCCTCGGATATTTCACTGCATTTTTGAATATCCAAAATTTAGAAAGTTGGCAGAGTTTTATCGCACTTAACACCTAGCAAACTAGAAGCAATCTTACTTCCAACGTTCCAATCTGGAGCACTTCAATATGAATTTTGCAGAATCCATAGTACGACCATAGCCCTTAACATATGGACCTGCTCAAAGCTTACTTGCAGACATTCATGAATCATCACTGCCGAATATGACCAAGCGTTGGCTTGCTAACTATTTTTCTTACCAGCAAGCATACGTTGAGTTAAGAAATGCGAAATCGCCTTAGAGGAACATATTCAAAGCATTATAAACTTGGTATCTTACGCTTGTGATTGCACCATCCTCATTACACTTCCAAATATTTCAGAGCTATGCTCAATATTAAACAAATTTTTAACGACGCCCAATTTTTTTCAAAAGAAAGTAACCACAAGTCTCATTCAAACTCATTTCATGTGCCAGAGAGGTAAAACAAACACTTAACATCAACATAGGAAACCATTTGACAACTTGCGAGTCACAAGGCAATTGGACGTCTGACGTAAACTGCCAAACTGAAAAACCTCCAATGAAGTCAATATTTCTCTATACGGTGCTGCCTTCTTATGTCCAACGAAGACCATTTGCAAGCAGATAC
Source organism: Ferdinandea cuprea (assembly GCA_963576555.1). Classification (NCBI taxonomy): domain Eukaryota; kingdom Metazoa; phylum Arthropoda; class Insecta; order Diptera; family Syrphidae; genus Ferdinandea; species Ferdinandea cuprea. Next base: position 9,257,730 of record OY754960.1, read on the forward strand.
CAAAATGTAAATGAGTACAAACAACTTCCTGCTTCCTGAACCCAGACCATACACTCACAACATCGATGGAACTTCAACCGCTTGGGCTAGTTAATAGAGGATAAATTTCCAAACTGTAGCAATAGTTCATACGACACCTTGCAACTCTTCAACTGCCCAGCAAAGTCAACAAAATTATGCGTCCTTCCATTGAAGCAGCCCTTTCCATGAGCCTGAACACAACGGACATAAGAAATGAACCAAATTCAGAAACCTAAACTTCATTCCATGTGAAGATCTTTGAAAGTTTCGATGACAGTTAAGGTCACCTAATGCACGTTGACAAAAAAAATAATAGAATTTATTTTGTCTGGAGCCAGTTGTCACGTGAAGCAACACCCTACATTGACGCATGAAGTAAAAGCCCATCCCACTTTTTTTTAAACAAACACAATTCTTTTTTTGTTTGGTAGATTTAACATAGCAAGATGTGAAACCGCTGTTACTCCTTCGGCGTGGCAGCTTCTATAAATGCAGATTACTCTATCGATGTTTTTCTCAGGGCTTAACACTTAAACACTTCGAAAGTAAATTTTAATTAAAAAAGTGAAAGATAATTCATTCATGAAAGGATAGTTCAAACTTTTTTGTAAAAATGACAATAACTTAACCGATATCACGGTGTTATGTCAAAGTCAAAATAGCAAGTGCTTATCGTTATCGAACGTTTCGATGCCAAAATGAATTGCAGCAAAACAAAAAAGCAATCACACGAAGTTATTTATGTATATATTTTCGATGTCATCCTGATTCGATCCATCACTTGTTGTCGTTTGCCAGCGGACGCTACAGTGAGCTGTCTAAAGAAATCTCAAGGTTTTCATAAATAATCTGACAGGACGGTGCATTCCATAACCGATGATTGCCAACATCACCATGTCAATTGAAGATGTCACCCTGCCTATCAAGCGGAATAGTTACGTATTTCTGAATTAAAAAAATAAACCCCATCCAAAAGCTTTCACTGTGAATTTGTCACGTTTATCGAAGTCGTCGATTGTTTTGAAAAGCAAAAGATAACCCATGTGCTTTTTTATTTTTATTCTTCCATTCTTGGGTGATCCCCGATAACGTAAGCAGAATATCAATTTAAAATTTTATAGCCACCGAATGTCTTTGGGGGAATGGGAATTATAGGAAACATCGCAAAAGTGTTCCATAAATAGAATGTTCTGTGATTGCTCGAATCGCCATTACGTGCCTGCAACTTAGGCATTTAATGCCTCAACAATTCTAATTTTTTTTTTCACACCACATCGTTCGATTTATTGATGAGTCGTGCTGCCACCCATGAAATGTAATCTCTTAGAAATATTCAATATCAAATCATTGACATAATTTCAGGAAAAAAAAGAAAAAATTCAGCTTTTCCTGGTACCATTTCAACAAATTTATTCAGGCACATGACTTGAACATGTCATCATCCAACCGAAAATTCGTACCATGACTCAACAACAGTATCTAGGTAAATTCAATAGCAAAAAAAAAATTCGCATAAATAGGATTGGATGTCAATGACGAGATGTATACTTTTTTTGTGCAAAAAATCGACCTTTAGACTTTGTCGAATGTTTCCGTTCCATGGAAAGTTGGCTTTTCAATTACTAAATTCGCTCAAAATAATACAAAATGTACTCCAATCTCTTGGCCTTGCTAGTATTTTTTTTTGTTTTATTTTTTGCACAACAATTTTGTGTTGTTTCATTCACCAGAGATAAGCGGGGGAAAAGCAAAGTCTTGCTATCATTCCATGTGTCGTATTGTATTGTAGTAGAGTGAGTTGTCTACACGTCACCTGTATAGTTTTTAGGTTACGACTTGAAGAATGCGGTCAGATGTTGAATATCCACGTCACAAAACCTCGTAGAAGTATTCGGTTTAATGTGACTATGTTGGCGCGATATTGCGCCGCGCGCGTAGATTAGTTTTTTTTTTTTTAATTCATGTGGTGAATTTCGATTCTTCTTGAAAGAGTTTCATTTCTTCGGACTTTGTTGCCGAGTGTCTTAAGTGCGTGTTTTGCTTGAAGCGAATTTGGGTAAATGAACTTTTTGAATGGTTTTGTTTGATTTATCTTTTCCTCTCAAGTTGAAGTAGTTAAGTGGCGAAAATCTGGCGAAATTTTGCACAAAGGCTACAACTCGTAGTCAGTTAATCATGTTTTCTATGACAGATGGTTTTTTAGTTTTAATTGCTTCTTTTTTTGTTGGATTTTTTTTCATTTTAAACCTTTTTAAAACGTGTGCCTTGAGGTTATTGAATTTTAACTTCTAATTAAAAGGGGCATAGTTTAGCACTTTAAAGGCAGGAAAGTCGTACAATTGAAACAAAGCTCCAACAGAAAATAAGTTTTTTTATTAAATGAAAAGCTTTTTCAAGTGTTTTTGGAAGGACTATACCTGAAAGACCATTTGGTACGTGCCAAAGCCTATGCCGACCAAGTGTCCCTAGAACTTGCGAGATACCTTACTAGCTATGAGTCCAGAAGAAATGCTGTAGAAGAAGTGCTAGAGTTATTACAGTCCTGGTTTGACTCAGAATCGGAATTAAACTGTAGGTCCCTCCATTCGCGTCAAAAATAAATCTTCGCACATAGATTTGTTGAAGAAGCTAGCCCTGTCAATAGGCAAAATCACAATTGGGGAAGACGATTCAACCAAGAACTAAACGAGATGTACAGCGACTTACCCCATGTAAAAAATTACGTGTTTAACGGTTCAGATGTTTAGGGCATCTTGAGCGAATGAACATCGACACTCCAGTCCGTAAGGTATTCAACGCTAAGGCAGAGCAAAGATGAGAGTCAGAGGCAGACCTCATCTCCGGTGGCGTGATCAAGTTGAGGGATATATACACCAACTTGGTATTCAAAATTGGAGATAGCAAGCCGGAGATCAAAAAAACTGTAGGAGTTTATTACTTGAGGCCCAGGTGCACCGCGCGCTGCAGCCCCAACTAAAGTTAAGTACGTAAGGTACGTACCAGTTCGATATTCTGTCAAAAAGAATAGACAAACATAAGGAAAGGTTACAGTCCGCTTGGAGCGAACAGTGCGATACCCTATCCCTATCCTTATATGCCACAAAGAAAAAAGCATTAGGAAGGTGATGGATATTATTTTATTTCATTCTATGAAACTTATAAAAAAAAATTCCCCCAAAAAGTGGGCTTGACCAAAAACTTTGTATGGGCGATATATTGGAAAAAATATTTGCTAAATATCTTGTTAAACATTTTTTTCAGTTTCTATGAAAATGTTGGCTGAAAACAGCATTTTAGTGAAAAAATCCCACAAAAGTAGGCGTGGCAAAAAATTGTATGTAACAGACTTATAAAGGAGGGCAGTGCCTACATATCTTGTGAAGGTTTTTTAGCCTTAAAACGGTTTTTTCTAAATTGTGGGCGTGGCAGCGGGCTTATTTAAAAACTTTTAACACTTTACCATTTCGGGACCCTAGGGAGTATATGCTCTAAATTTCAGGTTCCTACCATATATTTAAAGGACTCAAAAGTTGATACGGACTGACGGACGGACATTGCTAAATAGTCTTTGGATTTGGTCCTGATCATAAATATATATACTTTTATGGGTCTACGACGAATATTAAGGGGTGTTACAAACTATGTGTCAAAATTAATATAACCTTAGGATAGGGTATAACAAAGTTCAAATGACACATTTCTAGTAGAATGTCTATCAGTGGCTGACATCAAGAATGGATGGATCAAGCTCTAGGTTCTATGTGCACAAGATATATTTTTGAACCGTACTTACGGATAGCTTAGAATGGAAGAGCGGGTGAAACCATAGGTACACTGTGGATAATCGTTGAATGGTTGTAGAATTGGCCGAGACCATTTCGAACCCCACTGCTTCAAATATCCATTAACATCAGAATAGAAAAACGTTCCTTGAACATCTGACTATATAGAAGAGCCTCCACTGCTGTAAGGATTATATCGTCGGCTTAGAGTGTAAACCGTCTAACTCCTTTTTTATGATATTTGAGATTAATATACCATTAGAAAGGTTAACAGAAGTAAAAGTGGTCCCAATCGCATGATGAGTAAGAAAGTTGAGTCCTTAAGTTTCCAACTAAACTACTTAGCCTATCAAAACTAGGAAGCGCATACAGAAAAACTTTACGTAAAAAGGTTGAAGAATATTTAATTTCCTTTATTGTTCAGAAAAAATAAATATAAGACAACACACAACTCAAATTTTGAATTTTATTACAAAGAGGCAAAAAGTGTTTTGGTGTAGTTTTTTCTTTTCCCTGTAAAATTTTCATTTAAGGAGTTTGCAGGCTTACACTTTAAGCCGACGATATGTGAATATGTGGAGGATCCCTCGGTTAAGCTAAACAGATTGGGAAGATGTAACTACGAAAATTTTGTGTTTTCCGCATTGTCCTGTGAATGTCGGGCTTGTGAAGTTGAATTTAGGTCTATATTCCACGTAGCTCCGCCTCATACTCACGCTTTGCTTACAGCTCCCAGAGTCGTATTTGGGTACCAAGCTATTGGCAAGCTATCGTTATGCAGCTGATCTGTAAATGAGGCAGTCGTGGACAGTAGGCCTTAGTAAGGTGCATTGGTGCTGTGTTCATACAAAAACAAGCATCTGTAGAAAGGATTCTTGTTGCCTCCGAATGACCTAAATCAAAGTACAATTCAACAGAAATATATATTGTGCTTGTGTCCTAACCTTCCTAAAACTTACAATGGGTTGCAGATGCAGTAAAGGTATAAAAACTCTCAAGCGATCGTACAATGACATCAAATCCAACAGTCTGCAGCTAACCTCTCTAAATGCTTGCGGCGGCTATTCGTCTTCTTCATCCAGTTGAGAATATTAATTTGAGTTCTATTTAAGTGGATTCTCCCAAGTCTCATATTACGTAATACAAAGTGCAAAATATTTCTCTCTCTCTCTCTCTCTCTCTGTCAATTATCGCCATGTCTTCTGTTTATTTTCCTCTTTTACTTGGGCCATTTGGGTCGGCTTTCATCAGCAGTCTCTTGTTAATTAAAGTAAATTACCCCCAATTGAATGCAAAGCTAATAAGCGTCTTTTGCGACTTAGACATTTCATCCAAAGACCCATTCTCGTCAGTCAAGTTCAAGATTAAAATCAGACCACTGCTGCCAAGATGCAAATTTACTTATCGCCAACCCAAGCGAGGGTAGCTTCCACTGGACAATCAAGTTCGCCTTTGAAAATGTACATATGTATGTATGTATGACATTGCACGACGGCAACGTCGTTGTTCATTGAAAGTGACGTAAAAGTGCCTCGGAGTTGGTTTATTGACTGTCATTAGACCGGCCGATGATGCAAGATGTCTGTATGCGCGGAGTTTACAAAACCAAAGAGTAGGATGAAAAAAGATGCAGTGAGTTGGTTGCTTCCTGCTCGTATTACCAGCTAGCTATATACGAATGTGGTTCAAAGAAGAAATGCGTGTGATCGTATTTCAATGGAAGAGCTATGTGATGAAATACCAAAGAAATCACCTGATCTGGGTACGAAATGGCTACCGACGTGGTTAAGCTTGTAAAGTTGATCGGCAAGAATTGGGAATCTTGTTTTTGCTACCTTATTAAGCCAAGAACTTTGGTATGAATGCAGTTGTGATGGTGACTCAAATTAAGCGGCATCACACACTGTCACAATCATACTAAATGTTTTAGCTTTGAACTTGGGTTTTTTTTTGTGTTCTTGACGCGCGAAGTTGAATTTAAATGGCGAATTTAATTTTTTTCGGCGGCTATCACTTGTGAATAACTCACGAGTGCTGTGATTGAGTGCTAATTTGTTTTAAGAGAGATGTTATTATAGTTTCCTTGGTTGTGAGGAAGTTAGTGTCGGGTGGAATCTTGCATCTTATGCAGGCAACATTTCTTTTCATATTCAAGTCGAAATGGTTATTTCCCGATACGAGAAAATTTGGTGGATTTACGAATACTATATATTTAAAAATCAGACTCATTTGGCAGTATTTCGGACACACTAAAGTTCGACGTTGTTTCGTACCTTCAGATATATTTTGGGAATAATTGATTGAAATCAAAATGGGCATTAAGGCCCCAATTAAAGCTTTCATTGAAATGAATCATTGAAAATTTTGTTTTGCGATTTTAAGAAGAATAGGCAACCAATATTGGCTTTTAATCGTATCAAAATAAAGCTAATCACTTACAGAATTTTTCTGCAAACAAAATTAGTTTATTCTGATTTAAACTTTTGTTAAAATCTGTTTTTATCATTTCACTGACAGAAATCGATTTCAATGAACAGCTAACAATCTTTTCTACAATTTGGAACACAATCGTTCCACTGATGGGTTCGATTCTTTTGTTATTCTCAGCTGTCAGTTTTGCTTTCTAACCTTAAAACCTATACCAGCGGCCTTCCACTGACAGACTTGACAAAAAAATTAAACAACAATTCCACTGATTTGTTCCAATGATGCATTTCAATGATAGCTATAACTAGCCCCAAAGGTCCTAAACCTAAGCTTCTCCTAACTTTGATAGGGGCAAAGCTGTATTTTCTGTACGAATGGAATGTTACCGATCTGAAATTTCGAAAAGCAAATGGTGGGAGAAGGAGTCAATCATTGACTTAATGTGACCAGCTTTCACAAGAGGTACAATTCATTGTTGGAGTAATATCTTATCAGACTGTTACATTTTCAGAATACCATCAAAATTGCATTTGAGATGACAAGCTGAAAAACATTCTTTTTTCATTTTTACTGAAGTCGTCATAACTTTTTGCACGACGTTGTTAACATTTCTTGCGTTATAAAGTTAGATCTACAAATTGTAATAAGCGGTATTTGTTGGTCTTTGTCGAATAGTTCTACCTCACCTCAAAATGGAAAATTTTCACTTTGCAGGTCTACAACTTGGGTTAGGGTGAAAGTAGACCTCTCGATCATACCATTTCTTATTCGTTAGAAACCCAGGATGTTACTTACTGAAAAAAAACGTCTTTCTAATTATCGTGCCTCAGCTAACCTTGCCCTGGACTGTTACCTTAAAAATCAAATTTATTAAACAAGTCAGACCAGAGAATAGATACCTTTTAAATCACACTTTAAACATTTTATGCATATTTCCATCGTTTTGCATAACTTTCGCTGACATTTTTACGCACAAGGTCGCATTAACCACTTTGATGTTCGCAACACACAAAAAAAAAAAGAAAAAAAAGTTCAAATAAAAATAATTCTATTAGACGCTTAGACTTAATTAAAAATGCGTTCACAAACGTATCCAAGTGTGTCATCGATTTTTGATCTAAAAATACATACATACATGTTTCGCTTAGCTGTATTCTCATAATGTTTGTATGGAAATTTCCTTTTAATTTATTTATTTTGTATCTTTGCGCCAAACATTTTAATATACAATGACATTCTCTTTATTCTAAAAACTGATTACACGTTGTTCGTATATATATATATATATTTCTGTCAACATTTATAAATAGGCAAATTCTAATTACAGCCAGACTATAAAGTCAGCTTTAATTTCTTTGCAATGTGAGTTCAGATGCACTCGTCAGTTGACATTGAAATCGATTGGGTTGTTGTTTTTTTATTAATTGATATCAATTTCGCAGTTGCCTTAAAAACACATTGGCACTGTCACTTTTGCAGCTGACACAAACTCTGAGAATAGCGGTGATCCTATCATACAGTCAGTGCGTATTTCCTATTTTGTCTGCCAGTGACAATAATTTTTTTTTCAGTTCAGAAGAAATTTTTTCGTGGGGCTAAAAACAAGACTAATTATTTATTATGCAACGTCAAATATGACAACGAAGCAATGTCATTCGATGCAACACGTGCCTGTTTAATTTACCAACGTTTTTTAAAGTTTTTACCGACATCTTAATCCACTTGAAAATTGGTTAGTTATCAATTATTTCGTCGTTATCGCAGATATTTGTTTTTTTACGTTCGATTGCAGTTGCAGGGTACAAACGAAATATACTTTAACGCTCTGAATCACTAAGTGAGATTACTAAAAGTAAATCGATTAACTTTTGATCCAATGTTGACGGGAATGTATTGTCAATTTTTTGACATTTTCGCTGATGATAACGAACGCATTACGCCTTACACGTAATTTGCAAAAAGCACGATATGATGTTATATTTCAAGTAAAAACATTCACGCATATTCTGATAGAAAGTATATTAATCTTTCAGTGAATTTTAGACTTCAAAAGGTTATGGGTGCGGCTTACAGATAGAGTTATCGAGAAATATAATTTTAAAAACAATATTACATTGCTTCAATGTTGGGAAACGTGTAGAGCAGTTATCGCAGTTTATTGCACGTTAAACCTTGAAAAGACTATTTTAATTGTTTATTGAGGGTTAGCCAAATATGAAATAAGTAATGCAACTTCTGAAGCGAAGAAGCAAAAATAGTAACCAAGCTTATTGAAAACTAAACATTTTCGACTAATAACATTTTACTAAAAAAACATTTCCAGTTGCCTTCCTATAGTTTGAGTGTGAAAATTTGGCAAAGCCAGTTGAAACGAACCGTACCGAGAAGTTTAAATTAAATGATCACATGGACATTTTCGATGTCGTTAAGATCATTGGCGATCGCCCTGGAATAAAAATATAACCATGCAACGAATACACGACTTCAAACACTGTGCAACATCACACCACCTTTATTGCAGACACTTTTGCCTACAATGACACCTGCGATATTTACTTAACTCAATGCAGCACTGATTTAGTGTTACACTCGATTTCTAACATTATCTCTATTGACATACGGAAAACCTCTCTATTCTATTTGCATGCTTTACAATTCTCAAGCTCAACTAAATACAACTTGTTTGAGGAGAATAGAATAGAAGTATAATTTATCTCACTTCATCCAACTTGAACTGATTTAAAGAGTATACAACGCTGAAGAACAATTCAACGCAAAGCAACACCTCATGATGAGGAATTGATGAATAATTTCGATGAAAAACTCTGGTCCTCATTCCTCAAAAGAGGTGGTTCTCATTCCTTAAATGAGGAGTTAGCTCTGATTTGATGGTAGTTTAACGACTGTGTTGCCCTCGCAGTGTTTGATTAAATCTATCACAATTTAACCTATTAAAAGTAAAGCTTCAGTCACAAAAGCTTTAGTCTTATTTAAAGGATCGTTTTCGACCATGTGCTCCCAACCCTATTCGGCAACTCTAATAGTACCACAAGGGAGTCATTTAAGTCCTATACTTTATCATGTTGTTTTGAACATGCACTTCTAACCCTGAAACACAAGGGAGTCATTTAGGTTAGGTAGTGGCTGCGGAGCTATCACAGAGAACTTCACACTTTACACGCCGAAAATCGTATTAACATAAACTACTCAAAACAATTAAAGGAACATGCAGTTTTGAAAAGCTGTATATGTAAAATGTTCGAACCGAACCGAGAATTAAAATTCATTTTAGAGATCCAAATCTGAAGTTCTAAGGTCTTTTGGCAGAACATTTTTGTGATAAATTGTTATTGCGAAGTCATAGCAAATAAGGCGAGAATAAAAATGTTGGGTCTTTGTTCTCTAAAATGATTTTTATTTCATCTCAGTTCGACAATATTTCACCAAGATACATATTTCCAAAAAATAAAAAAAAAAATTATAAAAATTCGTTGTTTCTTTTGTAAAAGTGTAAAAAAACCTCTGTTGCGCCACCAGTAAATATTGTTATTTTGACTTAATTTGTTCGCATTACACACGCTATATAGGTCAAATGAACATTTTTGAGGGTTAAGAAATCAACAATTTTATCTAAGTGACAAGTGCAGTCAACAATATTATATTAACCGCCCAACTCAGATGTGGAAACTGGTTTTGACAGCGGTTCCTAACCTTTTCAATCTTATAACACCCCTATGAACTTTTAGGGAAAAGTTAGCTTATTACGGAAATTTCAAAGGCGGTCTTGTCAGGTTGATCATAAGAAATTGCTCAAACTGCTTGAGTCTTGAAAACAAAACTATACATCTAAATTGAACAACATGTGGTTTCTTAGCATTTTTAATTGACGAAAGCCATTTTTTTAAGTATCTTAGTTTTCGAGATATTGTGAGCATTTCAAAAGCTTGCACATTCTTTTTTCATTATCACATGACTCTGAGATTATGACTTATAATCAGCAGTGTCTGAAAAATGTTTTCATAGTCGTTTTATTTAATTACTTTATATTCCTACCGATGACTCTATAAATCGTGGTGCTCCTAGTCCTTACTTAATACCCCCCTCTAACCAACTCGATTTCTAGCCTACCGTCTTCGATTTTGCACTCCAAGCAGTGGGAAGCCTGCCCATCCAAGTCGCTCCATCGAAGGTGATGTCTTACTTGGTCCCTTCTTGCTTTGTTTTTACTTATCTTATGTCGCTATACATCACGTTCAATTCGTTGTTGTATCATCTTTGCCAGACATTGTTTTCTTCGGCACCATTGTTGTCCGCCATTTATTTAAATAGTAACTATTAACTTACTTAACCAACCTTATAAGCCCCACAGAAGAAACTTTTTTGGAAAGCCCCGTGTTTGGAATTTAGGCTTTATGTTCTTTGAGATTGGCAGTCAACCTTCATATCGGAAAATTCGTCCCTTCAATACTGCCTTATTTTTAATAATTAAAATTGTTTTAAAAGTCAATTACTAAAGTGTTGAAACACTTTGAAAAATCACTGCATGATCTCTGAAAAATCAGCATTCACGACGCTGCTTCTAGTTGTTTAAAAATTTTATGCTCAAAACCTGCCCAAAAAGGATCAATATCTAGAAGAAGAATGTTTTGAAAAAAAAAATTAAAAAATTCAGAAAAAAACTGTTTTCAAAATGTCGAAAAGGAACTTGAAATGTGGAACAAATCTTATGTGTTGGATCGAATGTGAACTAAGTTTCAGCAAATCCGATTTGTATTTTCTTTCAATACTTTTCAAAACAAACAAAATCAAAATATTCCACGGAAAGTATCCAATTATTTTCTCAAATTAAATTTATTTGAAAGTCAAAGATCTGAATAGATGTATAAGAATAGTTTCAAATATCAACCCTAAACGGGGTAAGGATACCCATAAAAAAGAGCCTTAAAATCGTTAGTAGTTTTTACCGCAAAGTTGCAAATAAATTTAACTTGCGTTTTGTGAGTTTCAAACAGTATTTTATGCAAAAGCCCATTTCGTGTTCAATGCAAAACTTGTACCCACTACAAAATTCCCTGACACAGAATGACCTCAATTTGCCAAACAACCAATATAAACGTAGTTAACAACTCTCAATCTCATACCGAAACGACACCCCCATTCTCCATGCAATTATCATAATGACATGTCATCATTTTTCACTTCCTTTTTTTACACCACTTTAAATGTCTTTATACCTCCTCCTCCTAATAGCCTAGACATTTGAAAATATGGACAATATGATTCAACACAAACAGCACTAGCTGCTACAAACTATACCCTTTTAGCTTTCAATTACATATAATCCTCTTGAACAGCAAAAGCGATTACACCAAGTGGATGGGATATGCGTTTTCTAAAAAGCAATACGTCAGAAACTTTCAAGTGATTTATTGGGAAATTAATTTCTAACCACAAAATCGTCAGCGATATAAAAGCGACGCCATCTAGTGGCTTTGACCGGAACAAATTAAGATCATCAACAAATAGAAGACTTGTGTGCATAGAACGCTTGTTTAAATCGTTTGATTTATGCTTGATACCGACCAACGAAGAGGGCACCCTTCTAGAAGAATATACACCCAGAATTGGCCGAAAGCTATAAATAAATCGTAGACAAGTTAAAAATAGTGAATTACAATAGAGCCCACAGTTGGCTGGCACTGCATGGGAATTTTGTTGTGTAAACATTATTCGTCGTAAATGGGCGTCAAACGTCAGATGCCATGAGAGTAGGTATAGGTAACGTCGTAGAAAGTTCACCGTGCAGCAGACATTAACAACATAAACACATTTATTTATTATTCATTTTGCTTTACAATGCATTAGGGGTCGAAAGGCGAGGGGGGTAGTTCAATTGTTTATTCGCTATTTATCTTCAAATTGTTTGTCAGGCTGAGTTATTTGGTCTTTTTTTTATTTTGATATCCTTTCTTTGTACATTTAATGGGCTTGTCACTTGTTAATGAAGGAAGAAATATCCAAATAGCGTGTTGTGAGGAATAATAATTAAAATGATGTTGTTTGTTTGGATTTTGTTTGCGGTAATTAAAATTTATACAACGTGAAAGTGACGCAATTAAAAATCGTGGAGGACACCTGTGTAAGCATTTATCATCAGCTGATGTGTGTGTAAGTGCAATTTTGCGGTTGACGTTGGGTTATTTAATGCGAGATTTTTGTTCTGAGTTAATCGACATGTAATTGCTTCAGCAGTTGAAATTGTTATCTAATTAAAGGTGGCAAGGTACAATAGAATTGTGGCTCTGATTCAAGTGGTCGGTCCAATTTTTGATGACCCGATCGAATATGTGTCGCGTTATTTTGGCAATAACGTCTCGAATGTTGGCCTCGAGTTTGTCCAAAGTGTTTTGCTCGTTAGCGTAGACTAAGGTCTTGACGTAGCCCCAGAGAAAATAGTCAGTCAGATTGATGAGATGACCCAAATTTCTCCTTCTCAACTTTGAGCGCTGCGTCGCTTATGTGCCATATGTAGCATTAATGGATCCACATCTCGGGTATATACATTTTGTCGAGCTCTGGCCACAGAAAGTCGGTTAACATCGCGTCAGTCAAATTGATGAGATGACCCAGTCGCCAAATTTCTCATTCACAACTTCGAGCGCTGCGTCGCTTGTGTGGCATGTAGCGCCGTCTTTATGGATCCACATCTCGGGTATATAAATTTTGTCGAGCTCTGGCCACAGAAAGTCGGTTAACATCGCGTCAGTCAAATTGATGAGATGACCCAGTCGCCAAATTTCTCCTTCACAACTTCGAGCGCTGCGTCGCTTGTGTGGCGTGTAGCGCCGTCTTTATGGATCCACATCTCGGGTATATAAATTTTGTCGAGCTCTGGCCACAGAAAGTCGGTTAACATCGCGTCAGTCAAATTGATGAGATGACCCAGTCGCCAAATTTCTCCTTCACAACTTCGAGCGCTGCGTCGCTTGTGTGGCATGTAGCGCCGTCTTTATGGATCCACATCTCGGGTATATACATTTTGTCGAGCTCTGGCCACAGAAAGTCGGTTAACATCGCGTCAGTCAAATTGATGAGATGACCCAGTCGCCAAATTTCTCCTTCACAACTTCGAGCGCTGCGTCGCTTGTGTGGCATGTAGCGCCGTCTTTATGGATCCACATCTCGGGTATATAAATTTTGTCGAGCTCTGGCCACAGAAAGTCGGTTAACATCGCGTCAGTCAAATTGATGAGATGACCCAGTCGCCAAATTTCTCCTTCACAATAGCTTCGAGCGCTGCGTCGCTTGTGTGGCGTGTAGCGCCGTCTTTATGGATCCACATCTCGGGTATATAAATTTTGTCGAGCTCTGGCCACAGAAAGTCGGTTAACATCGCGTCAGTCAAATTGATGAGATGACCCAGTCGCCAAATTTCTCCTTCACAACTTCGAGCGCTGCGTCGCTTGTGTGGCATGTAGCGCCGTCTTTATGGATCCACATCTCGGGTATATAAATTTTGTCGAGCTCTGGCCACAGAAAGTCGGTTAACATCGCGTCAGTCAAATTGATGAGATGACCCAGTCGCCAAATTTCTCCTTCACAACTTCGAGCGCTGCGTCGCTTGTGTGGCATGTAGCGCCGTCTTTATGGATCCACATCTCGGGTATATAAATTTTGTCGAGCTCTGGCCACAGAAAGTCGGTTAACATCGCGTCAGTCAAATTGATGAGATGACCCAGTCGCCAAATTTCTCCTTCACAACTTCGAGCGCTGCGTCGCTTGTGTGTCATGTAGCGCCGTCTTTATGGATCCACATCTCGGGTATATAAATTTTGTCGAGCTCTGGCCACAGAAAGTCGGTTAACATCGTTCCACCCCTGAGACCATTGGCGCTAACGGTGTCTCCTTCCTCATTTCGAAAGAAGTTCAGCCCGATGATGCCGCTATGCCGTTAACCGTACCAAACAATCAGTCTTGTCATAGCCTCTAAACCAAAAATGGGCTTTTTGGCCAAAATTAGGGAAGTCACGTCTTTCCCTATGGTTGTCCGTCTTCAATTCTTGCGGCAGCACAGTCTTATACGGATGTAGGCCTAAATCCAACCGCAAAATAAGCCGGTTTGACTTTGGCGATGCCAAATCACCTGATACCTGATATTTTCTTCATTCGCACCAATCTGGTGACTTAAGATCGAAAAAAGAGATTACTTATGCTCAAAATTTTCCACGGTGTGACGAATTACCTGCATACTGAAGCCACGATAGCGACCGACCTTATGATAAAATTCACGTTGACCTGGAATTTTGATAATATTTTGCCCGTTCGGTAATGCTTTACTGAATATATTGACAGCTGAATGTCATTGGTAACTTTGACAGCTGCTGAAACATAATAATAAATGACTGGTCACACTGGTCACTAATCCCTTCGCCCTCGGTGACTAGGTTTACTTCCCTGTTTCGGCGAGAGCTCGTTCCACTCTTAAATCCAGCAGTTAGTTTATAGGATTTTGTAAAAAATCCCCTCCGGATATTGTTTCGATCAAGAGTCTCATGACTAAAAACTCACAACTATCTGTGCATCTCATCGAACCGGAATTCCGAATACAAAAGTCTAGCATCAGGGTCACTTCTCGATGGCAAGGTAAGCAGAATAGATCTGTTGATGATGTATAGTCATTGTTTTGCTCTGCCATAGCAAAACAACATCCAACTACCACTACACATGTCAGCTCCAGTTTTTGTTTGACAATGACAACCAATCGAAACTTAATTTCTCAACTAATTGACTTTAATTTGTTAAACGAAAAAGCTCAAAACAATGCAAATAAAACAACCCGCATTGTTGTAGAAACATGCGGCGATTAAGTAAAGTAGCTTTCGAAATAAGGTCAACTTACATCCGAATGACAATAACAAATTAAAAACGTCATCGTGTCTCGCATAAATTGCCTGCACTGCCAGTTGTGGCAACATTCCAAAAGAAAAATCACTCGTTCACGTGTGGTGCGGCTCCAATTCGGTTTCTTTCTACTACATTTCGCATAACATCATCTGTTTTAATTTATCGCACCACCAAGTTGCGTCACATGAGAATGAATCTTTATCTTAAGCAAAATTATATGAATTTATTTATTTATTTACAGTAAATGTAGTAAATGTGAGCATGCCGACAAAAAAACGCTGAATAGTTATAAAGGCGTCGTCAGCAGTAGTATCAAGGTCAATATACGTATATACTGATAGCAAAAAATAGAATTATGAAATTTCCGCTTTCGGTTGTTTGTTTTTTGGGCAAAAAGTGCTTGCACAGTTGGCAATTGTTTCTCTTTTGAGTAAGTGACTCAGAGTGGTGTATGAACTGATTCTTCGAAGCGCCACAGGTGAATCATAGGGAAGTAGAACTTTCAAAAATAGAGACGGATAGCCATCACAGATGTTTCATAGATATCAAAAGATATATTTTCTTTTATGATTCCTGAATATAGTTAATTTTTGAAAATCTTCTCTCTCGGTACCAGAGACTTGAATATTCATTCTAAATTTGTACGCAAATGTACCTAAACTTAAATAATATTTCGAAAATCTATGTTTGGTACATTTTTTTTAAAGATTATCAACATTCGACCTAATAATCCCCGGATTTTTGAATTTTTTATGACGCAAGTGGCACGTTCTTTTCGAAGATAATCTTTAACTTTCAATGTTATTTTCATTTGAAATAAATTGTGGAACTATACGAATGCTCAAGCATGGCTGATTGTATAAACGTTTACTACTTTCCTTATAATCTAATTATAATGCCATTGTTAGGAGACTTAGTGCTATGTTTAGAAAATACGACAGAAGGAGGAAATAATAAATAAATTTTTTTTGTTTACCCTTACAAAGCTAAATGGTGAAATTGGAAAAGTTTTGAATGGCAGATATTGGAAAAAGCAAACAATAGGTCAGTAAATTTTTTTTAAAAAAAATATAGGATCAAGCAACTATATGACCGATACTCAGTATGGTGCCAACAAAATTTACTTACTCTTTTTGTTGCCAATTTTTTGTTTTTTTTTATAATATACGCGCGCTAAAGGGATTTTACTCTTTGACTCTTTCTACATCAATATTCACAGTATCCGTTTTTGAACGAACTTGAACACATTCACTAAACATTTGTCCATTCATCACTGTGTATCTTATCCCTAGCTTTCAAACCCGGCGTTCAATTTTGAAAGTGCTTTGACATTTATGTGCAGTATTTTTTTTTAAGAGAAAAGACTTATACATACCAGAATAACGTTCAATCGGTCTTCAATTCGCAAACTCATTAAATCTCCCCACAAGACCTTAGTCTATACTATTAGCCCCACCTGGTACGCTGAAGTGCTATCAGGTACTAAGGTTACAAGACCATGGCTTAAAACGGGAGTTTACATATTGTTGCGTAGTTTGAAGCTAACTTGATCGCGAAATGGACCAGTGTATTGTCCGAGACAATGCGATTTGACATTACTCGATCACTTCTTGTAGGCGGGCGCCATTTAAGTTTTCATTGCATACTGATAAAATGCATTCTATTCTGCCCATAAAATAATATTCAGCACGTTATTGCTGGGAAAGAGCCCCAAATCGGGTCACAATCAGTGCTGTCGTTTTTCAATTTCAAAGAACAGAAGATTTTGGGTAGCAATTTCAGTGAAAGAGGAGCCACCGAAATAGTATTGAAAATTGTATGAATTATCCCATCACTCACTTCATTTAAATTCGTTATCAAGTTGTAATAGAATGCAAATATTTTTAAGCATTATGCTTTAAAATTTACTTACTTAATACGTTTGTTCTTTGCAAATCTAACATTTTAAAAATTTGGGGAGCTCAGTGCTCATCAAAGGAGCCATTCCGGCAGCGCTGGTCACAATCTCTGAAAGACTGTGCTTTCTCGATTTCGAAGAATGCCGTTCATATATCTTCAAAAGTTAATAATTTTGACTCCATCTCAATTCCTGCCTAAAAAAGGTCTAAAAAAACACACACACATTACGCTTTTCAGAGAAACCTCTTGGGTCAGCATGGACGTTTTGTGAAAATTCAACTTTATTGGGTTAGGGACCAAAGGTACTGGTGGAGAAAGACTATATCCCGTTAGGATCTGTGAAGAGAGAAATCTTCTTGCATTTTTCCTCAATGGCTGGGTCTATATGGTCGAGTCTGATGACTTGTGTCAAATCCAAGAAGATGTGGCTCGCTTACAACAAATCTAAAATACGGAACAACATAAATATAACTTCACTGGCCGATTGGTATGCACGCGGCCAAGGTTGGTGGGGAAACCACAATACCAACTGTCGCAGTTTATTGGACTGACTTTCTTGAGTGACTTGCTGACGAAAGCGAGACCATGTTTAATTGTCTCTGTGGTTGTCAGGCTTTAAGTACAGCTAGATATTACACATTAGGCTAGCATAATGTCTTTCCTTAAAGTTATACTCCCATATTCCCTTCTTTTCTCACAGGTCCCGTGAATTGCGCTTTCCTGTACTGAATTTTAACGAAGCAGCCATTTTACCTATCTACCTAACTGTGTTTCGTGCAACCGCAACTATATACTTAATATACGCAGCTGTTAAAAATGCAGCTATAAAGCTAGGCGAATTCAGGCAAAAAATGTTTTACCGAATTTTTTTTTTACAAATTTCCATTTTTCATCTATTTTCAATTTGCATCCACACTCGTTAAATTTAAAGGTTAAACCAACACGTTCCAAAAGGTGCAATATTTATATAAATGAGTCAAAAATGTTTATTCTCTCTTACTTCGTATTTGTGGCCCCAGCGCCAGCCAGACAGACTATACGCCAATACCAATACTCTTCTCATCCATGTAATTATAATTAGATGTTCCTTAACAAATTACCTCACTCTACATATTTAAAAAAAATTCTAATCATTTTGCCCTCTCTCTTTCGATTACAGGTCAATACTATTCAATTAGAAGATCATACGATCCATCGTCGGCGTCATCGCATTCAGCTTGCTGCCTCTCTCCCCCCCAACCCAACAAACGGAATCGCACCAAAGAGAATTCAAAGAGACGCTAAATAAATAAAATATCTCATCACCAACGCTCTCATAAAAAAGAGAGAGAGAGAGACACAACTCAGCAGCTACATTAGCAAATCACTGCATTCAACAAAATACAAAACAAATCTCTATTGTTGTAGTGAATATTTTGTTGTTCTTGTTGTTGTTGTTGTTGTTGATTTCTTTAGCTTTTACGTTTTTGGTTTTAGCAGAGACAGTATTTGAATACCGAGACACACTCATCTTTGCTATGGCATCATCGTCGGTTCTTGCTAATAATCCAATTACAAGTCACTCAGCTCTTGGGACGTCCGCATCGCCTTCGTCGTCGTCGTCGTCGTCGTCTTCTTCAACAACTTCTCCTTCTTCGTCGTCGTCGTCATCTCGTAAAAGGACCTACGAGAGTGCCCTCTCGTCGATGCCCACATCAGAGAGTACAATGAAAGCGCCACCATTGAGCAGAGCTACATCTCTGGATGATGCAGCAGGACTTCGTTCAAAAGTCTCCACCACAATCGATATGCACAGCAGCGACGAAGCTGACAATGGTTTAGAATTGCCCACAATTGGTATTGATTCAGCCAAGGGATTAGCAGCATTCAATGGATCTAGTAGCAGCAGTAGCAAGAAGAAGTATGTTCCGCCGCAGAGTATAAACAGTAGTGCTGTCGAGTTCACGGTGAGTACTTAGAGAGGATAGCGAATGTGAGTGTGTGACAAAGTGTCGAGTTGTCACGATCGATGACGTGTTATTAAACAGTTCGAGTTTAGCGCGTGTGCTTATACAACTAATTTGCATCATGTTGGCATTCAAAAAAAAAAAGAGGCGGTTTTTGGTATGAGATCATGACTAATGTGAGAATTGAATGCCGTAAGCCGGCGAATGATTCGTAATCTTGTTCAAAGTGTCGTTAAAAAGCAAACGGTTGTGGTTTTTATAGAGCAAGTGAATGTTGGTTTTTGTTTTTTTGTCAATGCTGATGCAGTGAAAGTGAGCTTTAGGTAGGTGGTACGAATTTCTACAGAAATAAAGAGATAATTCTGTGTCATGCATCTATTGATTATTGTGTACCTACTTCAGTTTTCTCTCAAAACACCGTCGACGATACAACATATTCTTTGTAGTTTTTCGCCAAATAAAATGACTCAATTGTTTCACAATTTTTGTCTCTTCATAGCATGAAGAGATACGAGAAATTGTCTACTTAATGTTGATGCTCTTGCGCTCTAATTATTATAAATATTTTTTTAACTGTTTCTTAAGCAGTTTACCCTCGTTTAACTTCCGATCTTATAGAAATAACTTTCAGCCATGACATTTTTAAGTGGAATAAGGTTTTTGGCTTTGCGTTATTCAACAAAAGTGTTGCAATTTTGACATCAATGCACTTGAACTCTTGACTTGAATGACCTGGTTTTGCAAATTTGGGTTTTGTAAGATGTTGCTTTAATGAGCATTTTTTGATTGTCTTATTAATTAGTTGTCATACAAAAAAATAATTTTTACTGACTAAATGACTCAGGAACGCACGGGCCAAACCTCAAATCGCAGAGTTATGAAATTTGAATGTGATTTTCCCACAATACTGTAGACGGGAACTAAGATTTTTTGGTTCTCTTTTGCGTAATTTTGGAAAACACTATTACTCATGATTTTTTTGGAGGGTTATATAAACAAAAACAGAATTTTATAAAAAAAACATAAGGAAAGGCTACAGTCCGCTTGGGGCGAACAGTATGATACCCTATCCTTATCCCTATGTACCCCAAAGAAAAAAAGCATTAGGAAGATGATGGATAGCATTTTATTTCATTCTATGAAATTTAAAGAATTTTTTTTCTTTTTTTCAAAAAACGCCCCCAAAAAGTGGGCGTGGCCAAAAACTTTGTATGGGCGATATATTGAGAAAATTATTGGCATAATATATTGTTAAACATTTTTTTTCGATTTCTATGAAAATTTTCGAAGAAAACAGCATTTAAGTGAAAAACGCCCACAAAAAATAGGCGTGGCAAAAAACTTTATATGACAAATTAATAAAGGTGGGCAGTATCTACATATCTTGTGAAGGTTGTACAACTTTATCTCTCTAACTTAAGCCTTAAAACGGTTTTTTCTAAATTGTGGGCGTGGCAGTGGGCGTATTTTGAAAATTTTAACACTTTACCATTTCGGAACCCTAGGGAGTATATGTTCATTTCAGCTTCCTAGCGTAATTTTAAAGGCCTCAAAAGTTGATACGGACGGACGGACGGTCGGACATTGCTAAATAGTCTTAGATTTTGGTCCTGATCATAAATATATATACTTTTAGGGGTCTGCGACGAATATTAAGGGGTGTTACAAACTATGTTTTAAAATTAATATACCCTTAGGATAGGGTATAAACACTCCGGTTCAAATCCGACCCGTACCACCTAAAAGTTTTTATTCGCTGTCCCATCTCTTGCCACACATTCAAGAGTAAAGGTGCGATCAGACGGTTATCCCAACTTTGCATCCAGATGACATCCTGACGTCAAAATTTGTGTCAAAAAATTTGTGTCCAACTATGATTGGAGAAGCTAGGCCTTGGGTCCTGTAAGGGTCATTTACGCCTAATATTTATTTATTGCTTATTAAATAGATAAGCGGCGCTACAGTCCAGGGTGAATCTGGGCGTTGTTCTCAACAAATAAGCCTCGCCAATTAGCACGGTATTTGGGTAACTGCGTCCAATTGCGCGCTCCAAGTTGTTTAAGGTCCCCTTCCACTTGTACGCGCGCCTTTGTCTACTAGAAGATTCTGCGGTTTGGAGCGTTGGTGTTAATTCGCTCTACATACCCCAGCCATATCAAACGAACAAGGCTCAGTTTTTTGACCAGCTCAATGTCGCCCTACAGCTCGTAGAGTTCATAATAGTGGAATCGTCTCTTTCATAACCCGTCAACGCATACGGGACCGAATATCTTATGAAGAATTTTTCTCCCAAATCGACCAAAGAAATCTTCATCCGCTTCAGAAAGGGTCCATGCTTCAAATCCATAGAGTAGAACTGGTGTTATTAGGGTCTTATTTAGAGTTTCCTTAATTGTTCCGGAAGTTAGTTAGTTGCCTTCTCATCCCAAAGAAACAGTCCTTCACTACCCCAAAGTTATAGCTGTCGATTGTGACATTATATGCCAAAGAGCACTGAGTAAAAGAGAAATTTCAGTTCTTTGTTATAATTATGTAATTAAATTACAACTTCCATCCAGGACAAAATGTTAAGTAAAAACAGTATAAATTTTTCTATGCCAACGTTAGCTACAAAATTAGAAAATTTTACAGGAAAATGTTTTTTACTTTTTTTTAATTTTCAAATTCGTTTGTAGTATTTCTGGGTGACGGGAAATATTGCCAAACCAAATAATGCCAAATTTAGAATAAGGCGCCTTTGGCAACAGTACCTGAGTGGCCCCCTACGCGGGATTAAGGCATTTCAACCCTCTTTCCGCAGGCGGTTCGATTTTGGAATGGAAATAATGCTAAATTTTTAGAATTTGGCTTTATTTCGTTTGGCGTTATTTCACGTTACCGTTTTTCTGCTCTGACATCAGACTAACATCAGCTTACTGCGGCTCTGTCCATTGTTTGAAAGCATACTTCCAAATATTGTTGCGTTTTAAAAAAATTTAAGACGTTAAGGCAATACCACTTCATTTTGTATTGTACTTGTGTTATAGTCAAAATTGTTGTACAGCCAAACTCTGTAATTGATTGTTTCGCACTATAAAAGTTTCTCCCGTTGAACTAGAAATGCAGTCTCGCAATGTAATTTTGCTCGAGAATAATTGATCTTATGGATATGCCGTCTGACGGAGAGACATGTTGACTCAATAGATCGCGAAGAATTCGTACAAAGTCAGCTACATTTTTGCCTCTGTCAAACGAGCATTCAACTCAAATATGCATCCTAAGCTTTCCTGATTTTTAATAGAATAAATAATTTTCCATCCAAGATTCACTTTAATTTGTCAACTTGGCATTAATTTTTCGTTTATTTAAAATTACGTCACACATCATGTTATCAAAGTGGAAAATTTAATCTTGGATGGTAACAGTATTTTTGTTCTCGACGAACATGCACTTGCTAAAAAATAAACCTTAATCAGTAAACATGTTCATCGCTCCCAATTTTGTTTTTATTTATTTTTTTCTCTCTATAAACAAAAAAACATCTAAATCAATACTTGAACTTTGATGCCCTCGAAAATTGCATCGATTCCTTAAATAAATTAAACAGAGTTTATTTTGTTTGTGTTTTTTTTTTTTTTTAGCAACAAAAACAACGTACCTGTTGAATTATTTTCTGTTTATTTGTCCCATTGCAATTTTTGCAGCTGTTTGTTGTTTATTTTGTTCCCGTTTACAAAAAAAAAAAAAAAAAAAAAAAAACTGCAAACTGCGAGCTCTTCTTTTTTTCTTATCTATCTATTTTTATACATTTTAAGTGGAATTTATATTTATATTTAAAATATTTTCTAAAGACATCTCTCTCTCACTCTCACTGCGTTTGATAGTTTATGGTTGCAAAATGACAATATAGCTATCCTCGGAAGTTACCGACGATATTGTTCTCCAATTTTTGTATTTTATTATCTAACTCAAGTCGAGATATACCAAGTGAATTTGTTTTGTTATTTTTATAAAAGAAAATTTTCGTCTACTGCAAAAAAAGAAACCAATCATGTAATTAATTTAAGTTGTATCATTTGACGTTGTTTTGTTGTTGTTGTTGTTGATGTGTTCTCTCTTCTATTCCACCATGCATTGTCAGCTAAATTGAATACGATTTTGTTCACCTCGGGAGGTTTAAAACTATTTAGGCGAATCAGTTGGGAGTTTGTATTCGCCGGCAGCACACAAGTGCAGTGAAGCTTAAATTGATGAGTCGTCGTATAGTCTGGCTTGCACCTTGGACTGGCTTATTGAAAAAATAAAGAAAAAAAAATAAAACATTAAAATTTTGCTCAATTGAGCAAGCTCTGTTAAATTAAAAGTTCAAAGTGATTGTATTTCTCTCTGATTGAGCAATGGGCCGTAAGCTGACTTTAACTCCTTCCGTTGATAGTGTATGTGTATCTTTTTTTTTTGTTATATTAAAGTGTAATTTTTATAACCGAATTTGAGAATGTTGTGATATGTGTATATGTGCTTTACAACAGATCCGACAATTACCAGTTTTGGAAAAATAACTAGATATGTTTTCTGCTCAATTCTGCAGTTCAATAACAAAGAAAACAATTTGCATCCTCAACAGTGAATGTTTAATGTTGATTTAAATTCATTTTCTGTTACAAAGAGACTTGTCCATGTTTTGACTCTGCTCATGAACAGCCGATTGTTCCCATTTCAATAAATAAGAAAACCGCTGACGAAGTACTGTAGCTGTCGTCAGACTGCACACTTGTTTGGAATGTAAAACAAAAGAAAAAACATTTCGCTTTAAAGAACCATCGCTGCACCAATAATATTGGAACACGGCGCTATTCCACGGAAACGAACGCACCAGTTAACTCAATTTCGCATTCTGGCTCTGAGATGACATATGCAAAATGCAAAAAAAAACGGCATGAAATAACACGATTCATGGAGGCGAATTCATTGATCCATAACTGAGGATACGCTGTTGTTTCAAGTCATACTTTTTCAATGTATTCCAGAAAGGCATGGTTTGGTAGCTATCTCCATTAAGTGGGATTGCGCTACCAACATTTATGATGAACAAGTATAGACCAATGACTTATTCAATTCAGAATCAGCATCCCATATGCAATCATTTTGCTTCCAACAACCTGCAAAGGACATTGGGAGTAAGTGTATGCTTGTTGTTTGCAGAATGAATTTGATAACTTTTTTTAGAGTTTGCCGAAATTATGAAAAAGTAAAGGAATGCTGTATGTTGTTGTATGCAGCAATTTAACTTACCGAAAACAAAATATCCCTATTATTCCTGGCTTGGAAATGTTAAGGCTAAGTACTCAGCTTATTTGGGAGCAATCCATTACAGTTGGCCTTATGCCTATAATTGCCCAGCTCATTAAACAAACGTTCAGCACAAATTCACGTTGATCGCTTTGTGCGTTGAACATGTTGAGAGCAAAAAACTTAGTCCCCGTAGTTGTTTAACCTCATTTTTTGTGGTTGCGCATCGAGTTGATGCATGCGTTGATACCTTCGTACACTAGACTAATCATCGGGCGTTGATCAGCGTTAAACAGACTTATTAACTGAAACAGACAGCTATAGCGCTCCTTTGGTTGTCAGATTTTTTTTTCATTTTAATTCATTCGGTAGAGTTTATTTTCGTAAGTTTTTCAATCTCCCCAGAAAAGAAAAGTGGCTGCCACGTTGATAAACGTGCGCAAATAAACGCCAAACGATTGGAAAAATTAAATGGCGGTTAAGTCGACGACCGACAGCTGTTGGTGTGAGTTGATCAATAGCGACTCTTCAACTCGTCCCTGCACGCAAATTTTATGGCACCCAAACCACCAAACATTTCAAAGTGTAAAAGCAACGCGTTGAACCGTGATACAGCCGTATTTATTAGATGTTCTTAAAACACCTCTCAGAGGTTGCTTAGTTAAACAACGCGTAAGTATTTAAGTAACCTTTACGCATCTTTGCTGAAATTCTGATTTATAAACGATTTTCCTCTGTGTTTTAACTAAACGAGATCTGTGTCTAAATAAGTAAGAATACTTAAAAAATTAGTACCAAAAAAGATTCTACTTCATTTTGCTTTAAAAGTACAGAAACTCAGCTGCATTTGACAGATTTTTGTTTATTTATATTGAAATAGTTTGCGTAGCATGATGAACTCCCAAAAATAAAAGAAAACGGTCGGAAAATTGGGATTCCACTGATAAGGTATTACAATTTGTTTATGAAATATGTTACAAAGGCACTCATTTATATAATCAATTATACGATTTGCATTGTCTCGGGTTACTTTGCTGGCTTAAAAAGTTAATTAAATCGATATCCTTCACAAAAGCCAGGAAATCAAATGGCATTTTTATATCTTTTTATAACTTTTTAGGTACACCTTTTTGTTTTAATGAAAATATAAAAATGAGATTTGCAATCAAAAACAAATTTTACACATACCTTACGCAGCCTCTAAACGCAAATTTTGTTGTTTAGGATACGCATCGCTTAAGCAACGTTGCTTAAGTTTTATAAATAATGTTGTGCTGCGTAAGGGCAGTTGAAGTATTGCGTAAAGTTACTCTTGCCTTAAAATATGTTTGTAAATAAGGCTGATAGTGTTTAGTGATTGTTTTAAAATATGGTTTCTTAATCCGAAGCGCATTTATCCCCAATGAGCAACACGTCCGCTTGTTCACTTCCCGTATACTTGTAGAATAACGCTTTGAACAACGATATCCAATGCGTTCATTGAACATGGTTGAGAGCCAAGAATTTTGTGCGTTAAACATTTACTTTATGAGTTCATGCCTTGTGATTGATTGAACTTAAGCCTCGTATTGTTGTCAATTAGTAAAAAATAGTAAAAAAATCCCCAAAAAATATTTACGGAAAACATTAAACTTTTGTTTTAATACATTCATCATAGATCTTAGATAGTATAAGCCCCAAATTGTCCAAATTTCGATGTAAAGCAGCTGAAAGTTAACATTGAAAACCTGTGGTCCACATAACAACCAACATGCTTTTTCTCAATCCTCTCGAGAACAATATTTCTTTGTATCACCCCACTCCAAAGTGTTTAAATTACATCTTTTCTGTACTTAAGCCGACATATTCTGGTAAAATTGTATGCTAGAAGGTTGTATGCTACGGCATCACCGATCGTTGATACAAGGTTTAAAGTTAAATTTTTAAAACAGTTGGCGGAAGAGGAACTACAAAAAATTGAAACTCATTAGTTCCATGGCACTTTCATAAATAAATACAGCTACTTCCCTAATTGGGCGATTAGGGGCATTGATTTCCGACTTGGCGTTAGCATTAATTGGTGGCAGCACTTACGTCCCAAGGGCTGGCCTAATATCTCACTTCAAAATTGAATAGTTTGAAATAAAACAGTAGAAGCTAATTTTTAAAGCCCACGCTCTTTCCCAGGTATGGCTGATTGCATTTTGTTCGTTTTAAACATTATCGGTCGAGGAAGCACTCATAAGAAATTGAAATAAGCACGAATCGTGACATATGACTGTGGCTTCACTAAAACGATGAATCATAGTTTCTACCAAGGCTAACCTTTTGCATATGAACCAAAAATATTTATTAGTCTAAATTTGAAGCATACTCCGAGCGCTGATACACCTCTGCCTAGGGGCGAGTTATAGGGGCCAGTTATAGCTATCATTAAAATCCATCATTGAAAATTTTGGTTTCCTAATATAAGACGACTAAACAAACCATATTGGCTTTAAGCGGTATTAAAATAAAGCTAATCACTTATAGAATTTTTCTATATTATTTCACTGATAGAAATCGATTTCAATGAACAGCTGATAATCAATTCTACAATTTGGAAAACAATCGTTCCACTGGTGTGTTCGATTCTCTTCCTATTCTCATCTGTCAGTTTTTCTTTCAGTGATCAACTCTAACCTTAAAACTTGTACCAGTGGCCTTTCACTGACATCAATTTTTGAACTGCTATTCGATTGCTATCGACTATCGACTTGTCAAAAAATTAAATATCTATTCCTCTGATTTGTTTCAGTGATAGATTTGAATGATAGCCACAGCGTTCCCTCCCTTGCCGTTGGGCAAATATCTCTTTGAGGGTGAAAAAAGTACTCAAATGTCTCCGAAGGTTGTACGTCTCATATTGTAATAAAAAATGTTGCGATCAGGTATTACCTTGGATCACAATTACGGACGCGGAAAAACGATTAAAAGCGGCATCCAAGAAGTCAGCACAAACATATAATCTTCGGAGAAGGAACGCTCACAACTCCCAAATAAACTGGTCTGTAATAAGAATTATATTCCCTCGGACTGCCTAGTTCTATTATAATATTGGATATTGCCCTCTATAATATTGATATCGTACCACATTTCCAATGAATAAGATCACGCGCATAAACACAAAACAAAAAAGAGTTCAAAAGGGAGCAAAATAAATTGGTTGCGTGCTCTTAATAAGCAATAACAACCAATTAATTGCACTGATTTTAATATGTTAACCCCGACAAATCAAGCGGCAAAATAGTTTCGCCAATTAATGCATCTTTGTGTGTAGTTAACGGTGATAGTTTTTCTTTTCACTCAATCGATAGGGCGCAAGCTCTATAAGAGATATATGTATGTATAAAAAAAAATTATAGCAAGGGTAAACGCTTACAAATTGAAATGCTTAAGCAATTTAAATAAGACTGATTAAAACTAAATTTTGAAAGCAAACGCACTTGGTTCTAGTTCTTAAGAATGCCTGTCAGATCCATCGAATGCTGATGGAGCCGCCCAAATAGACAGTTCAGAGAAGAAATTGCATGCAGTGATATAATACTTGTCAAATTGGAACAACAGTAGGGCGCAAATCGCTTCAGGAAAACTCATCGCCACAGGGCAGTTAAATGCAGTAGAGAGTTCACTGGAAACGGGTTGTTTGTATCATCCAAACACAATGGCCTTGTCAAAACCTTGAGCAGGTACTCATACACATATCCTTTATAATTAGTTTCTCGTGCAAATTATGAGCGCCATTAGGTAAATGTTCAGAGAGTGCAATCATCACCAACAAAAAAAAAAAACTCAGTCACGTATTGCTCGCAGCTGAATCCACGTTCCAATATGCATGAATTGAATATACATTTTTAATTTCACGTTCGACTGACCAATGTTACAGATCAGAGACCATTTTCATAGTTACAAATCACCATCCTTTTTGTTGCATCGACTTCCTCCCATTGATGATGCAATTACCTAGTACTTCAATGTATTCCACAACAAAATACGTGAACATTGCTCTGTATCGGACCATCCAAAATGACGTGTCGTAAGCAAAACAAATAGCAATGCACTGATCTAAACGTGTCTCTCTATCTATCTATCTATACACTTTGTAGTTCCTCCTCTTATCTATATATCTTGAAGTGTATCACGCTTCAATTGCTTCAATTGACAAAGGAAATATTCGCTTTGTTGCAATTGAGATTTCTTCGCCCCGATGGGAGTACAGATAAAATTTTGCGCATCATTCACTGTTGTTCATTGCCAAGACCATACCCTGGGGCAAGAACCACCGAAAGCGAGCCATCAAAGAATACAATTATTTAATTTTTCTAACAACTAAATGCCATTAAATTTTGTTCAAAGAAGAGTGTGTGTGTGGGATGTTTTTGATTTAAATCAGGTGATGTCTCTTGCCAGTTGCCACCCACCCCTATGATTATGTATATATCTATATATTTCCCCCACCATCATTGTCGTCATGGGGTGACCTAGAAAAATTCTTCTTCTCTTTTTTTGCAACAGCGTGGCATTTTCATTTTCCAGTGGAATGAGAACATCGCAAGTAAATAATAAAAAAAAAAACATAAATCTAGTATACATTGTCGTCATTGTTTAGTTTTTATTTCTATCTTTTTATTTAACGAAACAATATTTTTTTTTCTCTACTTAAATGCTAAAGGAATATGTAAAATAATTCCGGATTTGTTTTAGTGGTTAATGTTTAATTTTGTTTTCTTTTTCAGACGATTTGCAAGCCAGCACCTTTCTCATCTGACGAGGAAGCAATTGTTGAGCGTGAACGATGTGATTACACGAAAAAGATCACCTATCAGATGGCACGTTCTGGACAGACATCAAGACGTGTTCGTGTCTATGCTGATGGAATTTATGATTTATTCCATCAGGGTCACGCCAGGCAGCTAATGCAGGTAAGAAGAAGAAGAAGATCAATTTGTTTGTTTGTTCTCACGTTGAATTGAATTGTCTCACGATGTAGGGGATAGAAGAAGAGATGAAGTATAGCCTTTTGGGAAGAGTTTGTTATAGTTTTTTTTAGGGAAAAATACTCTGGAACTGATATTTGTTTAGGAAGGTGTTTGCACACTCGTACAAGACTAACAATTGAGTTTGTGATGGTTTTCTTTCTATAAACAATAATTTTGTTGTGATTGAGAGCTTAGCTGCAGGAGAAAAGACGTATTTTTAAACAGTACATGTCCTTTGGTTGCAGTTGTAGCTGCAAATACAGCAACTTTTGCATCAGTACAATCAGTGTGTATTTGCTTAGAAAAAAGTTGGGTGTCGTCTAACTCGATTTAGAGAAGCCCTGAGGAGTCTAAAATGCTTACTCAATCCGAAAATATCATAAGCCATTTTGTATCACTTCCAGGCTGAAGTAATGACGATAAAAGTAAGTAATAACGTGAGATCTTCTAAAGATGATGTGTCATTAAGTCATTGGAATCACTTTCCATATACTTCATCGTAGCCATAGATCGTCATAGGGAGCTGATAAACTCGCGAAATAAGGAGAAACTCTACCTCTAAAGGTTGCTTCATGTGAACTAACGATAGATGCTACTGTTAGAGTAAAACTAAGTTGAACAAGTTACACAACATTCTTAGCCACTATACAAATCTAACGCACAGCTGGGTTGAAAACGCTCCAAGGTCTTTATCTCCCTAAGCAGAATTCACATTGACAGGTACGAGGAGGAAACTGTTGCCAACTATTCTAAAGCCTTCTGTTTTGTTTATTCTAATAAACTTAATAACACTGACATTAAAAGGCTCCTAACTAATTTAACGATTAGGGAGGAAAATTGTCCTAAAGTACAATCTACGTTCTCAGGTGGAATATATAATGCGAAGACAAAATATACTGTTTGAGGTCGTTAAAATTTTATAGCAAGAAGAGCTTTAGTAAGCCGTAAATTTACTAATAACACAGTTCAGCCACTACCAAGATTAAATTCCATATTTCATAGCAAATCGTGCTGTACAAAAAAAGCAGCGACCTTTTCAACCTTTTTTCCTTTTCTTGATGAGAATTCAATGAGGCTTCAATGCAAGACGGTGAAGTGAAATAACGCCAAACGAAATAAAGTCAAATTCTTAAAATTGAGCATTATTTCTATTCCATTCCATTTCGAACTGCCTGCGGAAAGAGGGCCACTCAGGTACTGTTGCCGTAGGCGCCTGCTCGAAGTTGTGATAGTTGAAATCCCTTAATCCCGCGTAGTCACCAAGGTACTGTTTCCAAATTAAGCCAATAATTCTTTCAAGAACACATTAAATTACCGCACTTACCATTATGGACGGTTATCAACGAACTTCGTCAGAAATTCCAGATTGCCTGTATAAGAACCGCCTTAAGAAATTTAAGAAAAGTTTGCCAAGAATGCAGTTTAACCTCAAAAACCTGCGTATAATGGCTTAGCTGCCGACAGCTAGATTGCCGTTAAATGTTACAGTACGTTTTGTAGGTCGTCGTTGTAATATGTCAGCATCGACTATTTCGGTCTGTTGAGAGATAGGGGTACCTCTTAACCGGGTTCATGTAATTCTATTAATTTCAATTAATTTCGATTCGCAAGTTCATGGTGAGGTGAGGAACTCCAATCGACTTTCACAGCGACATTGGAATCAATTTTCAGGAAGCTAAAGAGGAGTCTAATGAATCCTTTGCCTTTGCTTTGCGGATCTGATGCGGTCTATTAAAACAGTTCTCTATGCCATAACGCCTATGCCACCAACCCTACAGATGAAGTACTAAGAAGCATGTCAATGGAAGCCGAGAACATCGTAAAATGTACGACCTCTGACCTATAATCCCCTAGATAGCGAAGACCCACCCACCATTTTCTTTTAGGGTCATCCAATGGAACTAAAACCTTTTCCACATACTTCGACTACACTAGGGTGCTTTTATTAAATTGGCTAACCCTACAGCTTTTCACGAATCGCTTTTGGAGGCGATGTGTAAGGGAGTATCTTCCTACAATCGCAAGGCGTACGAAATGGTTTACGTTCATGAAACCGATTAAAGTGGGAAATATTAACCTCATTGTGGACCCAAACAGTCCCAGAAACTCCTGACCAAAAGAAGGGGTGATACAGACCAAGAAAGCAAGGGATGAGTGAGTTAGAAGTGCAGCAATTAAAATCCAAAGTGGCGTTTCTTGTTGACTCATTTTTATACTCTAAGTTTAGAGGTATCCGCTTTTTCTTTGTGGGAACTCATTCCATATTCTGTCCAGTCCAAGGCAGTAAAAGGTGTATCGTCGTGGATCACCGCAGCTTATTCAAATGTAGCCCTCCTTGAGATTAACACTTTAATCACGGTCAGCTAGTCGAAGCACAAGACTTGACATTTACTGTTAACAAACAACCTTCACTGGTACATTTCCTGTAAAGTAGAACACCCATCTTAAGGTTTGATATTCTTGCTATAAAGGTAATCAAAATAATAATTTTTTTTATTATTATTCAAAAACAAGTTTTTTTTTTACTACAAATTCATGGTAACAGCTAAGTTCTTGTCACATAAAATGCAAATTAATGGCAGAACATGTTTTTTCAGTTTTAAAATCTTGCTCCTGTCTTTCAAAACCTCTGTTCTTAATTCATTTAAATATCGTGTATATTTTTTACTGTAACTGTGATACTCTCCTGATGGCAAAACTATTCCACCTTGATATAAATTTAATTTAATCACCCCAACACCATAGTTATACGCATCCTTTCCATTTCAGGCTAAAAACATCTTTCCCAATGTATACCTAATTGTTGGGGTCTGCAGTGATGAGTTGACCCATGACAAGAAAGGTCGCACTGTTATGAACGACGCAGAGCGTTATGAAGGTGTTCGTCATTGTCGCTATGTCGATGAGGTAAGTCCAACTGTATTTTATTACATCTGATTTCCCACTAACACCATGTCAATGCGTATCTGTTTTTTTTTTAGATTGTCTGTGAAGCACCATGGACATTGACCGATGAATTCATAGAGGAAAACAAAATTGATTTTGTTGCACATGATGACATTCCATACACCGGTGAAGGTATTGACGATATCTACGGCCCATTGAAAGCAAGAGGAATGTTTGTGGCTACTGAGCGCACAGAAGGTATGTACCTTTTTTTTATTTTATTTTCACTTTTACGAGAAATAAATATTACTAAGAAGCTTTCAATGTCAATCAACACAGCACATGTGGCTTATCTGTAGTCTTGAAGTTTTACACTTAAACGTGTTCTTGTTTGGTTAACATTTTAATGACGTTATCGAACAATGGTTAGCTAGCTGTTAGCGTATGTATATATGTTTTGCAGAAACTGCATAGTCGCTGGTTAAGTGCTGTTCTTGGGGGTACTCAATGATATATGTGTTTTGTGCAAATCGAACTGGATTTCAAAGTCCAAAGAGTGCTAATGGTTTGACACAGATCGAAGTTTATTTTATCTGCAAAAGTCGGTAGATTAAGACATGCATATTATGCAACTCTGATGAAATGAACGCTCTGATTATTCTAGTGTATTTGTATGAAATCTAACCTACGAGGGTCACTTTGGTAACGAGGAAACTTTGGGGGTTAAACTTTCACAGGGGAACATATCGTTGATTGTGTTCTATACAAGCATCTACTTTGAAAAGGCTTTAGAGACCAACAAAAGAAAACGTGTTCTTCCATTTTATAAAGGAATTCTGGGATTCAATTGTATAAGTCTCTCCCCTTAAAGATTCGGGAGTGGTTAAGGTTCTCATTGCATAAGAAACCTCACTCTTCTCTAGTCCGATGACTTGACATTCAGTTTGATCTGACACCCGTCGATATCTTCAGTATACAAACTGCGCCCAACTAGACTGTTCGTCTTAAAGCTAAATCACAACGGACGCCTCTATTCGAAACCAATCCAACTTCAAGTTGGAAAGTCGTTTCATATGAGGGAGCATTCATGGAGGACACCTTGATTCATGTCGGCGCATACACCGACGGTTCAAAGACTGCTGATGGGGTGGGGTGTTCCTCTGATAGACTAGTCTTTAGTCTCTCCTTTCACTTTCTTGATCATTGATCTATAGTCTGTAGTCAAGAAGTCTAACCTTGGCTAAAAGCTGCTATCAAGTCCCTGAAATAAGTCTCTGTAAACTCCATCGTAGCCATAGACAGCTGATCGTCTCGTGAGGAGATTACGAAGCAGTTTAATATTCACCCTTGCTTGGTACCGGGGCACAGGGACATCCCTTGAAATTTTAAGGCTGATGAGCTTACTAAATAAGCAACCAACATACCAATCGCTAGAACAAGTAGAATCACATGTCTAGCGACGAAACAGACCTGCCATAGCGGGAACTGATACGCTCTAAAGATTTGATCTCTCTAAGCAAAAAGCACTGTTATGACACTGTCTTATAGACAAGCATGCAACAAGACTTGGCGCATTATCAAATGACTTTTGTAGAAGCTGCATGGGCGAAGATGAGGAGGAAAGTACCCTCACCTACTTTGTACATGTCCAGCTCTTTCCAGAAAAAGGAAGCTCCATCTCCGAGCCTTCTTTTATGAAGACATAAGTGATCTTACCAATATTGACATTAAAAGTCTTCTTCGCTTCGTCAGAAGATTTAACGAAAAGGTAGGAGCTGATTCCTTTATCCCTGTGGTTGCACTACGGACCAATCTTGGTCTAAGTGTGTAGGTATTTTGCCGACATCCACTTCAATCTATTGTACCCTACTTCAGTTTAAAAGTTCAGGAGCTGATGACACTGGTCGTATAAGCCAGCCTGTGCCAACGACCATTGGCGGCCATATGTATACCTAACTTAAAGCCATACCTCGAAGTGAACAGTCACCTAACCCACCCTATCCCGCCATCTTTTTACTTACTTTCTTTAACCAATGTTTCTTCTCCTTTTCAGGTGTTTCCACCTCTGACATTGTGGCACGTATTGTCAAGGACTACGATCTCTATGTACGTCGTAACTTGGCGCGTGGCTACTCAGCCAAAGATCTTAATGTATCATTCCTGTCGGAGAAGAAATTCCGCTTACAAAACAAAATGGACGAACTCAAGGATCGTGGTCGTCGTGTAATGACTGAAGTCAAGGGTGACATCATCACCAAATGGGAGGAGAAATCTCGGGAGTTTATTGACGCCTTCCTTCTGCTCTTCGGACGTGAACGTCTCAATCACTTGTGGAATGAATCAAAGGGTAAACTCATTCAGGCGCTTAGTCCCCCCGGTAGCCCCAGTGGATCGGTAAACGGTGACTACGACGAGTACGATGATGATGATGATGTACCAGAAGTCAGCGTTGATCATTCACCTTCAGCGAGACGTTCGTACCGCACAGCAACCGCCTCCGCCGCCGCTACAGCCACCACCACCAATGGTGAACGAATGGAGGACCGTCATCACAATCGCAGGCGACCAGCGGGTGCCACAGCACACAGTTCTGACCCAGATGACGATGATGAAGAGTACGAGAGAAGAAGCAACTAAGCTTGTTATAAGAAGCAATCTTTGATTTAGTGTTAGATATACTATTGACATCCTTTACCTCAATACAATTTCTTGTTCTTGCTTTCTTATACTCTCTTTCTATGTCTATCTCTCTCTCTCTTTCTCACTTTAGCATGTAGGCATTAGTCTCATAGAAAAAAAACAAACTTTGTTAGGTTTAAGGACTCTTCAAGAGAGAGCGCATGCACCTTGTTAAACAAAAGAAAATGCACTCTCCTAACGCGTCGTCTGTGTGTGCGCCGCATCAGTTGAAAATTATTTGCAAAAAAAAAGACATAAAAAATAACAAGAAAAGTTGTTGAGCCAGAAAATAAGGATACGCCACCAGACACAGGGAAAGTGGTTTTTCTATCTGTGCTACTTCTGTTCCTACTATATTTTAAAACAATTAAGTTTGTTATACATTTGTTTTTGTTTTTTTTTTTTTATTATTTGGCTATCAACTTTGTTACGCGTGACATTCTATTGAGAATTCTTATTTAAAAATGAAATTTATATATATATTTTTTTTTTTTGGTCGTAAAAGAACGTTTAAAACAAATGAGTATTCCCAGGAGAATGGGGTTTGTGGTTTTGTGTTGCTACAAATTTAATTTAAGAGCTATTATTTTCTTCTTTTTTTAAAAAAAAAAAAAAAACACTAAATTTTGTTAAGCTAATTAGTTTATATATTTTTATTTAATTTATTGAATGAAAAATGAACTTTTTGCTGGAATATTTGTTTTTAAAAAAAAGCAAACTATATGCAAATGTTTGTTTGTTTTTATTTTTAAATATTATTTAGAGAAGCTACATTAATTATCACATTACATACGTATAATCTAGTATATCTAATGAAACCAAATGTTTTCAAGTTAAAACAAAGATTATTATCAAATAATTTATTATTTAAACCTAAAAAAAAACAACAAAAAAAAAAACAAACATTTGTTATGTATTAAGTGCGTTCGCTAGTAAAACAAATAGAAAACTCGTATATGCTTAATATTTCCGCATAAAATTATAAAAAAAAAAATTTGTGATGTCACAACACCAGTATATGTGTAACTACAATTTTTGTTTTCGAGAAAAAGCAAACAACAACTGAAAAGAAAAGAAAATCTCTTTCAAAAGAACATTTGAATTTAAACCTAATAAAAAGAAAAAAAAAAAATATACTTAAGCAAAAGAATTGAACCGTCATAAGGTATTTTTTTAATAAAATTCGCAGTTTTTTTTTTTTATTCTTTTTTGAAAGTAAACACGTCGAAAACTTAAAATTTTAATTCAAAAAAAGTATCGATTGTCATGAATAGTATATACGTATTGATAAGAAGTACATTTAATGCGAACTTTTTGAATAAACAAAAAAACAAATTATTTACTAAATTTAATGAAATTTGTTGTAGTTTTTTTTTTTTGGTATTTCAATGGTAACAGTTTATTAATTTGGGACGAATCTAGTGCAGAATTAAATTTATTGAAACGCAAAGAGTGACTGTATTCCTTATTGGAAAGCTCTCTTAAAAAGCTGGTGGGTTGGGCAGTTCAGTGTGGCCTGGGTGTCAACACTCACTGAACTAGTTCTCTTCACAAGGAAATATAAAATTTCTCATATTGACCCTCAGTCCATAAACGGCGTAAGCTAAACTTTTTTCTGAAGAAGCGAAGTATCCAGGTCTGATTATAGATAAAAAGTTGAGCTGGAAGCCTAATATCCAGGAAAGAAAAAGCTACAGTAGCACTTTTCTCTTGCAAATGGGGCCCTCATCCTCATATAACTCACTGGCTATACATTTCGGTTATAAGACCGATACTTGGAGTGGCTGTTTGGCGGACTGCTTTAGATATAGCGACCAAACGCAATAAAATAAGAAAAGTCAAAAGCTCAGTCTTCTCATACATTGGAGGAGCCTTATGCACGACTCCCTCCGCTGCTTTAGACACTTTGTTTTACCTGACCCCCTTGATAATTTTAGCAGACAAACGGCAGCTAACACAGCTACGTCACAATGGACCGACAACTTTATTAGCCATGCTTCCATTCTAAATGAAATAGATAATATCCCTAGTAAAATCGATTACACCATTCCCCAATTACATTTGGAAAATCCTTCGATGTTACCATTCCATCCCGATCATTCTGGGAAGAGTATGCTTTCTTGGAGGACTCAGTGATCCATTTTTATACCGACGGATCAAAAATTAATGATGGGGAGGGGTGTGATGGGTATTCTCTGACAGACTAAATCTTAGTCTCTCCTTTTGGTTTTCTGATCATTGTAGCGTGTTCCACGCGGAAATAATGGCGATTTAAGAAGTCTTATCTTGTCTAAAGAGGAACGTGATATACTCGAAGGATTTAAGCATTTTCTCGGACAGTCAAGCGGCAATCAAGTCCTTGGAATGAGTCTCTGTAAACTCTATAGTAGTCCTAGACTACATATCGTCTCCTCAGGAGATGCAAAAAAAAAAAATATAAGGCGTAAAGCCTAACTTTCAGGTGGTACAGGTCGGGATTTGACCCAGCGACCTCTCGCTTTGTGGTCCAACGCACTTAACCACTAAGCCACTGCACGACATCAGGAGATGTCGGAGCAGTTAAACATTCACCTTTGCTGGGCGCCGGGGCACAGGGACATTCCCGGGAACTCTAAGGCTGGGAACTCGTCAAACTAGGAACCACGTTCTTCTCTCACCTGATAAAGGGGAGATAGGTATACCATTCGCTGCTTGTAAACTATAGCTTAGGCTGGCTGCTGCAGAAGAAACAAACTTTAGGTGAATAAGTGGTAGCTGGATCTGAATCGCTCTAAAAACTAGATCTCTCTAAGCAAACGGAATATAAGCTCTACTATAGGTGTCATCACTGGACACTGTCTTATCGGTAAACATGCGACAAGACTTGGTGTATTGTCTAACGACTTTTGCAGAAGTTGTATGGACAAAGATGAAAGAAGACACATGTGATCTCACAAATATTGACATCAAAGGCCAACTTCGCTCCATAATTAACTCCAATTGGTTCAACGAGTAGGGGGAAGCATTATCCCAGATCCCTGTAGTATCACAACGGACCAATACTGGTCTACGTGTGTCGGTTCTTATGCCGACAGCCACTTCCATCTAACCTAACCTAACCGTATTAGAATCGTAACAATTCAAGTTAAATTTAAACATTGGAATCAGAAACTTTATTTCTTGTATGTTCCTGGCAATGTCTGAGTTGAATGAGTAAACTTAGTATGTGTCATCTACAAGAACGACGATCCTATACTGCAGCTCTTGGCCTAGCGAATTGATCGTTTTCCGAGAAATTTTCAAATTGAAATCTGAAAAATACCAACGAGTTCCGACAGCAAACATTGAAAAAAACAAAGGAACATATTGTTACCGTTTGACTCGTATTTGAATTGATAAAAAATTATTCTCTTTAACTAATCTTTATAACTATTTACTTGTAACGTAACACAAATCTCTTCGCCATTAATCTTTCAAATTAAATTACAAACAAACTTATAGTTTAGAAACTGATGATTTCATTTATTTATTTCCAACCTATTAGAAAGACCTATTTATAAAACCCTAATAATCCCAGTCCTTCTCTATGGTGCAGAGGCATGGACTCTATCAAAAGCGGATGAGGCCAGTCTTTGTTGTTTTGAGAGGAAAATTCTTCGAGTAATTTTTGGTCCCGCCCGCATAGACGGTGAATCGAGGAGTAGATACAACTAAGAACTGTATGGGCTGTACAGCGACATCGACTTAGCCGGGTGGGTAATGTAGAGCGAATAGACGTGAATGCTCCGGCCTGGAAGGTCTTCGAAGCCACACCTGAGGGACGGCGCAGTAGAGGAAGACCGCGACTCTGGTGGCGCACGCAAGTGGAAGGGGACCTTCAAAAACTGGGGACGGCTGGAAAAATATCATGCTGGCTGGAGACGCTTGTTGGTTGAGGCCCATGTCCACCCCAGACTGTAGCACCACCTTAAGTAAGTAAGTAGCCTATTACAAAATGTCGGACTTCCCTTACAACTTATAAAAATCACTAATTCCGTGCCGTTTTTCAGGCTTCCTTACTCACGCTACATTTAGCCTCGATTCTGTAATATAATTATGGTTTGAGCAGTCCATAATTGAGTCTAGATAGCGCTATTTTCTTGTTTTGATTTTTGAAAACTTAAATTCTTTTGACATGAAATTTAGAAAACAAATTGTATTCCCGCACCTATTCATCACATGGTGTGTTTATATTCTATCTAAATATTAGATTTCTAGGCTGTACAGTTTTCGGGTACTTTTCGTTTTATTTACAAGTAATTAATAACTCTTATTTATCACAAACTGACTTCACCATCATTTCGATTCGGTATTATAATTTTAGTTCGAGTACAGATTCATCTATCGACTATCATTTGCTCCTATCTAGATGGCGCCTTATTTTATGTGTAGCTTGGATTTATGTCACAACTTCTATGGTTCTTGTGTTATAATTATGTTTTGAGTAATCTATTCTCCAATCTAGATGGTGCTGTTAACTTCAAGTTCTTACAACACAACTTTGACATTTTTTTCACTTCTTGCCTACCAAATTAAGAACTCATCAATGTTTTCGGTGATGCTTTTTTATTTATTGTTTGCCCATAATTTTACTCAACTATGCATTAATGAGCATTTGACGTTGATAATGATGCCAGTATTTTGATCTAATGCACATTTTATAATGCATCGAGAGCACCATAATGTTGGTGATGCGTGAATTTACTGAATTCACACAAGAGGGTCTTTGAGTTGGAGCCCCCATGACCAGTTAGTCTGCGTCTACCTTAGTAGCGGTTTCGGGACTGTATATGATGGAAAGGCGCCGTTTTTTCAGCTGTGCAGTGGATATTACGTTGGACTACGATGCGGAAGTTCCCAGAATCAAATCTATCCAAATACCATCTATACTGTTTTTTTACTGCCGTAAATTTGTCAAATATTCAAGAGTAAAGGCCCCGGCCCATAGAATCCGTCGCGGCCGTGCGTGCGTTAAAACTATAAAATTCACGCATTGGCCGACCCATAGAATCCGTCGGAACTTTGACAGGTGCATTTTGTCAAATCGGCTGCTGTCACCGATTGCCAATTGCCATATCAAAAGAATAACCTGTTTCTGGGTTAAATCGTTCAGTGTTCAAATTTTATGTTAAATCAGAACATATCATTTAAATATATTCACCCGTATTAATAAACACGAGTTAGCTTAACTCACCGTCGAAGGTGGTTTAACGATGGTTTAGCAGGCAAACGAAAACATTTTTTTTTGTTATTCCTACAGAAATATCTCACTTCTCTTTCGTGTTTTTTATACGATTCTCCATTTTTATTGTCTTCATTGCACTTTTAAATCTAAAAAAACATTTATTTGTTTATATTAAATTTTAAAAAAGCTCTACAGACAAAGAAAAAGTAATAGATTTGCGTAATGTTATTACTGAACGTCAGAATTTTTTATTAATAAGAAATTTTAACTCGTAAGTTAAGTCATATTGCATCGCTTAGTTAGCTCGTGAGTTAAGGGATTTTTATTAATAGGCCTGATAACTAGAGACCGTATTATATGCAACATAAAAAGCTTGAAATATGAATGCAAATATGCATGAAAAGTGCTAAAAATATGCATAAAAAGGGACAAAATATGCAACAATATGCAACATTAACTATATGATAAAATAATAGCAACAGTTTTTTATTTCAAATGCAATATAAAATATAGTTAAATAACATAGTTGAATAACATAGTTGAATAACATTTATAATTAAGAATTTTTTAACATTTTGTTAATCTTGAAAATGTGAACAATCATGTACTGTTCCAAATGTTCGGTGGTAAGATTATGTCTCCGATCACTTAAAATATTTTTATATGTGGAAAAGGACCGTTCCAAATCCACTGAGGTAACTGGGCAGTATTTGAATTTGGGTGCTATGTTAGCACTTATTGTTGCTGGCAAAAGTTCGCCCGTCCCATTAATAAAACTATTAATTTGACACAACGCTTCAAAGCCTGGGTTGTTGTTTAAAATATTCTCAAACTTTTTTTTAAGCTTACTTGGGAATGCCTCTGGCAATTCGGAACTCATTTGGCGGATTTTATTTATTAATTGAATAGATTCAGTCAACGCTAAGCCCTGAGTTTCGAGCTTCTTAATACTTGCTGGTATCAGAGAAAAATGAGTGCATATCACAGCTATGTTTTTTTTAATGTTAGAGTCATTAAATGCTTCCTTTGACTGACAAACTGCCACAGCCTCCGTACTATCGAAGCTATTTACTACACCTTTGATGGCCTCGAAATGTTCATTGTAAAACAAAACAGCTTCAATCCACGTTCCCCATCGAGTTACCACTGGTTCAGGAGGTTGAGACACATTTGGTAGCTTTTCTTTTTAGGCTCTAATGCGGGCAGGTGCCTTAAGAAACACTTTCTTAGTTGACGATATCAGCTTCTTCACATTTCCAAACGTGAATCGTACTTCTTCAGCGAGTCGATGTATTCCGTGAGCAAAGCACGTCACATGGATCAAATTAGGATAGAATATTTGGAGAGCTTTGCCTGCCTTGATCATATAGGGAGCAGCATCTGAGAGGAATATAAACACTCTTTCATCTGCAGAAGATTCAGGAAACAATTTTTTGATACCCTCATTCACAAATCTGAAGATCGTAGAATGATTTGTCTTTTCCAGTTCTTTGCAGGCCACCAAATAAGAAATAGAGGGCTCTAGTTTTAATGCACCGACAATTAAATTTGCAATGTAACGGCCACAACAGTCAGTAGTTTCGTCAGCTGAAATCCAAATAATGCTATCCTTGAGTTCATTGCGTATTTCTTCCAGAATATGTAGGTAAATTGTTGGTATGTAGTTTTTGCGCAATGTTGATTCGTCTGGTATATTTTGATTCAAGCAATATTTTTGCAGAAAAGCTTTGAAGGTAGGATTTCTAAGTTTGTAAATCGGAATATTGCTTGCGAGCAATGCTTCACATAAGTCCATGCTAAAGTGGTTTTTTTGTTTGTCTTTTGAAGAGGAGTTACTGCTGCTTGCCGCTGTTAGAAGTTGTTGTCTTGGGCTTTTCTTTCGCAATCCTGCAATATGAAGACTTGTCTTGACATGCTGGTCTATTTGAAACTTTTTTGTACATGAAATATTTTTATCGCAGACTCGACAATATAAAATTTTTCCGTCGTACGTCAATGTTTGACGATATTCAGCTATCCACGAAGATACACTTTTTTTTTCGAGAGGCATGGTAGATACACTAAGATTTGCACAGATATAAATACAAAAATAAACTGATGCAATAACCGAGCATATCAAATATAACATGCGTAATTGCCTAGAAAAAAAGTGTCGAAGTAGGCGATTGTGACACAAAACATCATCGGCCTACTTTGTCTCCCGTGAATTTTTATTTTACCAGGATTTAAACGAAAATATGTATTAGCACTTGATTTTAAGTAAAATATGTCATAACCGGTGAGAATAGGCAAAATATGCAAATGCTTATAATCCGGTCTTTACTGATAACGTATAAGTATTAATAAAAAAATACTAATAACTTTATATTTTAGTTGGAAAATAAATTTGAAAAAAATAATAGAAAACAGACAGAAAGCGACGATAAATTTGCTAATATGGCAAGGCTGATTGCAATGACATGTGCTTTCGTTCTTCCAATTGTTCAACCAATCAGCTGCTATAAGGGCTGCCGTCACCGTCAATGCGTTGTTTATAAGTCACCTTCCACAAGTATGGATACGTGTGTTTTATCTTGCTATCAGCCAAAAAACGGACTCACGCAGCAATGGTCGGGGCCTTAAGGGATTGAGAAACACTTTTGAAATAATTGTAACGGAAATTGTTACAATGTTTTTTGCTATAAATATATTAAAATAGTTAAATCTTCAGCAACGTGCTGAACCATAAATTTCTTGGGCCTTCATTTTTGAGATCACACAGTCTGTCGCACTATTCTGATATCAATTCTCTTTGAAAACGATTTATGGTTACCTATCACATCTAAGATTATCTCTTGTCTTTTAGAATATCCTTTTTTCACTGATAATTGCATTCAGTTTGGCTAAATCATATCATTTGTTTCTATTTTGCCTAACAAATTTTACATGAATGGAAAATTAAATATGCATAACAACACAAAGACTTAATTTATGTGAACTACTAATTTTTTTTTATTTCATGGAGTAACGTAAATCGTTTTTTATTTTTCTATTGTTAGTTCTGCAGTTAATTTGTTACACCACAGTAAAAGGTAGACCACGGTTTTACCTTCTTGGAATTCCTATCTAACACTAATTATTTCTCTTGCCCTTTGGGAGGAGTAAAATGCAAAAAGCAATTAAATTGTTGGTCGGAAAAGGAAACGTCTTTTTCCAAAGTAGGTAATTTTAGAAGTGCAGTTATATTCTTATTGCGGATGTAAACTTGGAAATGGAAGACTGCACAAACGACCTGTGGGTAGTTCGTACTGATTTCGAAACTAAAGAAAGTATAATTATAATTAGTTTAGGTATACTACTCTCGTGAAAGGCTCTGTAATAACTAAAAGTAATTTCCTTTAAATTAGTATTGGGACCAATATTATTTGAGAAGTAACTTTATTGGAGTGTTGACGGTGAGATTTAATTATTGCTGTGGAAACTCACAATAGATTTTTGGTAAATAGAAAAATGTAGAAATAGCTGTCAGAAGTAGGTCCTGATAAGGATTTTGTGCAAAGAAATATTAACCAAATAAAGCAGAACAATCCAACGCATTGGCGTGCGTACGCAGGGTTTTCTTTTAAAGTGTATAAACCTTGATTTGGATGAGGTATTTAAGCCGTTTACCTGCTCAACGTGTTCTGATAGTGGTGCAGCGGGTTTCTCAAAAGTTGAGTCGTGCACGCTGAATCATTGAAAATTTGGCACATCCATTTCCATTTAATGGTCGCAAAAACGAATAATGGCCTGATGACTGGACCATCAGCTCCATGTGTCATAATCATCAAAACAGTGGGATTGGGGGATATCTCTGCTGAGTGTTGCATATAAGATCCTATCCAACGTACTATGTGAACGTCTTACACCCTTCTTCAAAACACTTATCGTGGCTTTCGCCCCTGCAGATCATGCAGACAATGGACCAAATTTTTACAACTAGACAAATCCTGGAAAAGACCAACGAATTTCAAGTCGAGACACTTCAAAGCAGCATAAGAGTGTAAGGAGCTCTTCCTGGCGATGGCCGAATTCGGGATCCCGGCTGAACTTATCCAACTGTGTCGCGTGACACTAAAACATGCAATAGGCTTTCACGGC
This sequence comes from Ferdinandea cuprea, assembly GCA_963576555.1. Taxonomy (NCBI): domain Eukaryota; kingdom Metazoa; phylum Arthropoda; class Insecta; order Diptera; family Syrphidae; genus Ferdinandea; species Ferdinandea cuprea. Next base: position 9,301,861 of record OY754960.1, read on the forward strand.
TATTGAAAAGGCGAAGTAAATTGGCTTTGAGGTCAATCAAATCAAATTAAAAATATTGCTCGCCGACTGGGACAAAATGTCACTGTTGATAGTAGCAACTTCGAGTGGGTTAAGAAGCTCATCTACGTATGGTTAAGCATCAACTCCATGAATGACAACTTATTGGAGATGCGGCGAATAATTACCCTAGAAAAACGTTGCTACTTGTGTTTGGCAAAACGAATGGGTTCTGAACTTCCGACTCGAAAGGCAAACTGTATTCTATACAAAATCCTTATAATACAATTTCTGCTGCCGACTACTAGATGATAAGCAGGAACGGAGAATTAATATTGGGCTAATTCCCAGATCGCAGAGGATGCAAAACTGCCTTGTCTTAGGCAGAGACTTATCTATTTAGCTTTAATGTCTTTCGAAGAAAAACGAGAAGGAGCTTCAGTGATAAAGAGCTTAGATGTTCGGCACTCACGACGTCATCCCCGAAGATCCGCCACCTGATGCGAGCATAGGCCGGACAACTGCAGAGAAAGTGTTCTGCTGTGTCATCCTCCTCACCGCAAGCAGGACAGGTAGTGGTGTCGCTTAAGCCCAACACACTTAAGTGTTTAGCAAAAGCTTGGTGGCCCGAAAGAACGCCTACAAGCAGCCTACAGTCGATTCTCCTCAGATATAGAAGAAAAGATGCTGACTTTTGCAAATGTCCGGGCGCAGTAGTTTGATCTGTCTACATCCACCGCAATCACGCCACCGAATCTTGTGTTCACGAGAAACGCAAGAATCGATAGACGACATGACTAAAGATGCAGGCAGACCCAACACAGGGTCGGGTCCTGAGAAAACTTCTTCTGAACCTTGCCTAGCAAGCACATCCGAGATATCATTTCCCTGGATGCCAGTGTGACCTGGTACCCAGGCAAGATTCACTGTGTTCAGTCTTCCGACCAAGTTCAGAGAAATCTTAAGTTCTAGCACTAACTTGGACGAGGTAAGAGGGTTTAGAAGCGCTTTTAATGCAGCTTGGCTATCACTGCAGATGCAAATGCCTCTAGCCCTTTACCTGTTGTTTACAATATGGCGCATAGCCATTAGGATGGCAAAAATCTCTGTTTGGAAAACGGATGCATGTTTACCCAAGGGGTAGTAAAGTCGTATATCATCGCGTTCCACAAAGACTCCAGCATCAGACCCCTGTCCGGTTTTGAAGCCATCCGTGAAAATACGATGGCATTCAATCCATTGTTCAGAGTCTGACCGAAGCCATTCCATTACCTGTGGAAAGTTGACGTGGTAGACGTGGCTTTAATACTTAATTATATGTTTAGTATTCATTTTACCAGCGTTATGAAATTCGATCGTTAGCTTTTCGTGTCAAAAAAACTAAAAGTTTTGAACACAAACACGAGAAATAGTTTGTTCTAACACTGTTTTAAAAATTAACGACTGGCTGCTTTTTGGTGTGTTGGACCGCTTTTCAACCACTCAGCATTAAGCGAACCAAAAAGCTGAACTTTGTATTTACCAAAGCCTTGTGCGACGGGCTCGTATAGATTCTCTCACTGTAACCCTCTACCCGACCGCCACTGCTCGAACGCCTTCTCAGAGGAAAATAAAATAAAACTCAAAGGTAGTATTGCTGTGGTAATGTACAAACAACGCTGGAAAAATCGTCATAAAAAAGAGCAAAGAGCACGAAAGGAAAGCAAGGATCAAACAAATCTTGCTTCATTCCCTATTCTTTTTACAGTTTGAATATTCTCCTCCTGTGAATGGGCCCGTTTATTTTTAATTTTTATTTTACTGAAAACCCTTCCTGTAATATGTGGCATTTCCTGACTCTTGAAAACGGAAGTTTCCACAGTTTCAATAATATTTTCGAATGAGCACGAGCACGTTCGACTATTTACTTGACAAAATTCAACGCTAGCTGAAGAAGAAGTAGACAGATTTCATCTTAATTTAGCTAGGAAGGCATAGCAAAACTTCTCCAAATTATTTTAAATGAGGGTACAAAGTTTTCCCCAAAGTCTGAATTCAAAAAGTCAACAAGATTTTCCTCATTTGGTAGAAAGTTTTCCAAAATAAGAAGCCTCCATTCAGCTTCTCCTCTTTTACTAGATTCCGCGAAAGTGTGATTAATTTTAGACGAAAGAAGGTTTACTCTCATCGAACGACGCTACACTCTGTGCGGTACCCTTTCACGGCACATGTTAGATATCATCGCTTTGCTCTTGCTCACTCTACGCTCCACTCCGTTTGTACACTAAAGCCACAATAATGTAAGCGGTCGGATGTTAAATGTATTATTATTTTTTATCAGCCTAAATCCTGCTTGAAGAGTAACGAAACATTATTAAATTTCTCGTATACTAAGGAGAAAGCTATTGCAATCGTGCGGAAATTTCGAACTCAAACTGAGTATGAGGGATTACAACTATAGAGAAGTCCAAAAATATGGGTCCACCTATGCCGTCCATCGGTCTGTCTCTCTGTCTGTCCGAACGCCGTATGTTGAAACGGTTCCGCGGATTTGCTTCAATGTTCGTATATAAGGTTTTTGGGGCTACATCTCGCGGAGTCTTTTTATTTTTTGCATTATCGTTTGAAATAACGGTACCTGCCATACATTTTTTTTTGGAGAAAATGGTTCCAAGAATTTTGGTCTTTTTTTTTGTACTAAGAATATTTGGGCCAAAAATAAATATATTTATTTTTTAAAAAATAAAAAAAAAGTGAATAATGGTAGTTTATTAAACCGCCAATATCTCAAAACCTACTGAAGGGAATTCCGAAAAATTTTACTCTTTTTTATGATGTTTTATGAACAAATCTGCGTACTTCGATTTTTAAAATTATTTTTTCTAATTATTTTTCATATAACGATTTGCTTAAATGTAAATTAAATTCGTTTTCTCAAAAACTGCTCTAACTAATTTGATCAATTTTTATGTTAAATGTGCCCAACGTGCTAAATTACGTTAAAATCGTTCGAGCCGTTTTTGAGAAAATCTAATTTTTTAAAACCTAAAAAGTGATTTCAATAAAATTCCCACCATTAATTTTCGATTCATTTTGCGACTCAAAAATGCATCTCATGTACCGAGAAAGTTTCGTATGACGCAGTCGTGCACTTTATTTTTTTTTACAAAAACTCATGGACGGACCCAATATAAACATAACACAAAAATAATAAAATTTTTGCTTAGGTACTTGTGTAGCTACAATCTTATTTTATGTTTTCTTAAAGCCAGCATTAATCAAATTTTATATTTATAGAATTTATTAACATCCTTGCGGAGGAGAGAAAAAAAACGATTTTTAGAATCAAACAGTTAGGAACTTCCTTCTGAAGTTACCCGCAGAATTGAATGTGATTTGAATCAAAATCCAAATAATTTCAAGTTCTCTGTTCTGGATTATTCAACAAGCTGGAATGCAAAACCGAAATCCAATTTAGCTGTGCAAAAGAACTCAGGTAAACTATTATTATGCGGTTCTGTTGTAGTTCAGATAATGGGTGAAGGATGAACATTAAGAATGGCCAGCAATAAAGTGCATAATAGAATTGTCCTTTATCGCTTGCCACCATCTGTCAAATGCAGAAACTTTTTACTAACCAACAAAACTAACTAAAGCGGTTGCAAATGAAAACAACTTGGAGGTAAAAACCGATGTTTCTTGCGTTAAGCAGTGGAAATGTAAACAGGAAAGAATTGAAAAGTATTTCACGGCATGGTTAAGGTTAAGGCAACTTTAGTCATTACGCAATGGTTTTTCGCTATTTTAGATTTTGGTTTTTATTTTTAACAAACTCATTTTTATCGATCAATTTTGGTATATTGAATTCCTTACGATAGTTACAGCTATTTTCGTATTCGAAGGAAAGTCGTTTGAAAAACAATTGAAGTCGGAGGACTTTTACAACTTTTTCAATCAACCCTAATGCACTTAAAAATCAGTCATACATAAATAATACATTCCATTTGGTTAATCAAACACTTTTAACATTCCATCATCGTACCTTTCTGACTGGGAATGCAGTTGTTATGGCCAAATGTATGTGTAAGGAATCTGTTTCCATTTAGCTAGAAAAGGATGTTTTCGAATGTTTCTTACTTCTCTGTTTATATTTAGTCCTAAGGGTAAATTCAATTGATGTAAGGTTAGCAACGCAACTTAATATTGGTTACTAAAATAAGTCTATTTGCTACTGAATTAAGAGCCTTTAAAATTCTTACCAAAGAGCTGAAATTCGGAATGATTAGGTACTCTATAAAAGGCTGAAACATGACATCCAAAGGACGGGTACGTGGCTTAGTTGCAGGAGTTTTTTTTTGTTTTTAGTGCACTAGAGCTAAAGGGAATTTTGGATACCCTTAATGTGTTTACAAGACAGCACAAGTGGGAGGATGGGAATTAAAGATAATAGGTAGGTGCTGATGGTCTAAAACAGTTGTTGGTTAAAGGGATGCGGAAAAACAGAGTGTGGAAGCGTATTGCACATACATGCAGTGCGATCTATGATTGACTCCCTCTATTTGACAGTACTTCTGAAAGAATGCTTTAGAGTAAGCTGAAGTGAAGTGACCAAAGTAGTTTTGGGTGCATCTGACCAGATATGACAATTATACTCAATTTCGGGGCATATGAATGCCTTATAAATCGTAGCTAGATCAGGAGGGGGTTAAGAATTTCTTGCACCGGCTGAGGAAACCTAGACATGTTACAGTGTTCCTGGCGACATCTAACAGGGGAGAGCGGTACAATAAAGACCACTTAAACTTTATACATTCATAACTTTTTTTAATATTCATAAGAATCGGACAAAACTTTTTGCAAATAAAATATTAATCCTTGAACGTTATTATAGTTAAAGATAAAATTAGTTTAAGAAGGATGTATTGAGTTACAACCGAAAGTACGACACAACCTCCAGAAACGATTTTGCGCCGCGAGCGCCAAAAAATAGAACACTGGTTTCTTTAAAGTAAATAAAGAAACTAACGGGTGATCCAAGTAGAGATACTTTTTTCAATAGCCTTTTTTGACAGATCACGTGTGAGTCGTGTCATGATGTCATGTTATTTTTGTTTAGTATTGTTTGGCATTTCTTAATGGAAAGACTTACGCGTGAACAACGTTTACAAATTGTTCAACTTTATTATGAAAATGCACTTCGCTCAACTTATGGTCAACATTAATTAAGGGTGATCCATTTCGAGGTTCCCTACTTTTTTAAAGAAAAAAACACAGAAAATTCAAATTTAATGGAGAATGTTTATTATCATTTGAAAGAACATTCTTTGGCATTTATTTTTTGAAGATTATGTCTATCAAATGTTGGCCGTTGCTACGTCGCAAATGGTCCATCCGTTGAGTCCAATTTTCGATCACTCGTTCGAGCATTTCGACTGGTAACTGGCGAATGACACGCGTGATGTTTTCCTCCAAGGCCTGAATCGAAGCGGGTTTGTCGGCATAAGCTTTTGACTTTACATATCCCCACAGGAAAAAGTCTAACGGTGTGATATCACACGATCTTGGTGGCCAATCGACTGGCCCAAAACATGAAATTATGTGCTCACCGAAATGTTCTCTCAATAAGTCCATTGATTGATGCGATGTGTGGGAAGTGGCGCCGTCTTGCTGAAACCAAATGTCGCCGAGATCACGAGCTTCAATTTCAGGCATCGAATAGTCGGTTATCATGGCACGATAACGTTCGCCATTGACCAATGATTCCACCGGCCCACAAACCACACCAAACCGTTGTTTTTTCTGGATGAAGTGTCAGTTCTTCAATCTCTTCAGGTTGCTCTTCGTCCCAAATGCGGCAATTTTGTTTGTTTACATACCCATTGAGCCAGAAATGGGCCTCATCGCTAAACAAAATTTGCCTCGAAAACGTCGGATCTTCTTGGAACTTTTCAAGAGCCCATAGAACGAAGCGATGTCGCTTGGGAAGGTCGGCAGGAGCGGCTTCAGTTGTTGCACAAGCTGTATTTTGTACGCTTTCAATTTAAGATCTTGACGTAAAATGCGCCAAGTCGTTCCATACGTCAGTCCGAGTTGCTACGAACGGCGCCGAATCGACTCTCTACGGTCTTCGTGTACACTCTCAGCTACGGCCGCTATATTTTCTTCACAGCGTGCTGGACGTGGTCTATTCGGTCGAATATTATCCAATAATGAATGCTGGGTCTCAAAATGGGTGATGGTGTTGCGAATAGTACGCTCAGTACTATTGGACTCAACGGATGGACCATCTGCGACGTAGCAACGGCCAACATTTGATAGACATAATCTTCAAAAAATAAATGCCAAAGAATGTTCTTTCAAATGATAATAAACATTCTCCATTAAATTTGAATTTTCTGTGTTTTTTTCTTTAAAAAAGTAGGGAACCTCGAAATGGATCACCCTTAATTTATACAAAAACTACGATTTCTATACATACATATATAATAACTTTTTTTTTTTGAAACAGGGCGCAAGACATCGAGTGTAGCTTCGGCTGTGTGGCACGTAGCGCCGTCCTGTTAAAACCAAATGTTGCCAATATCCTCCTCTTCAATTTTTGTGAACAAATATTCGTTCAACATGGCCCGATAACGATCGCCATTGACTGTAACTGCCACTCCTTGTTGTTGTTGTTCGTTGTTCAAGCGTATACACAACCATATTCGTTCAGCGGTAGGATAAAACTAATTATCTGTGAAATCAGACATGAGCTAAGTATTACCATTCGCGAAGTAAGCACTAGTTGAAAAAAAAACATATTATTAAAAGTATGCAAAATAAATAAATTCCTCCTTGTCAAAGGAATGCGACGACAACTTATTTGTTTTAGCCAGCTCAACATCGTCAAAGAATTTTTTTCTAAGCAAACGTACTCTAAGTTCGTTTTCTTGTTCAGCATTATTAACTGTCTTAAGCTGACATATTCTTTTTTTAGGTATGTAATTTTCACGCTTTGAATAAGAGTAGTTTTGGAGTCTCAAATTTCTTAGGCCCCTGTTGTAGCAATACGTAACACCCAACCGGAAACAAATTATTTTACGATTTTGAGGCACTTACAGTTTAAAGTTTAACCCAATCTTTTTCCCTAAATGTAGCTTCTAATAAGCAAAACGGTACAATAAAAAGAAATGACCAATTAAACCTTTTTTTTTTGAAACAGAATTTATGTATTTTTACGTACGAAAAACATTTTCTGTTTCACTTCTCAGTGAATTCACAGAAAGGAAACAAATCATTCCTATGCTGTGTTCGTTTTTATATTTTTTCTGTTCCAATTTTTACGTATGGCTATAACTGTGGCCTTACTTGCCTAAAGATAACCCATTTCATTACGTTTATAGCGTCGATAGCTATCTGCATATTCTCCTTTGTCCATGTTTTTGGCTACTAAAACTGAAACAATTTTTTTATGAAAATGAAACTGCTGAACACTTTTTTTCATAAATCCAGTAAATGGAAATAATAGCGAGAAATGTTGTCAAAAATAAAAATTTCCTAGGAATCAATGCGCATGGCTGGATGTCTTTCATAAACTCTGTTTTTTTAGGAAATTGTCTGCTTTCATGATTTTATTATTAAACTAACTTCACTATGTCTATGAATCTAATTAATGCGTTCGTAAGTTTATCTTTTAATTAGTTGAGACTATTGAAAATGAGATGGAGCTAAAATCTGAGCCAAAATTGGTTTAGTCCTCTCCCCTACGTGGTCATTCCAACGAAAGTTGTCAGTAACACACATACCGAGAATGGAAAGGCTTTCGGTTTCATCGATGAAAGTGTTATTCATTGATAATGGCGGACTTATAAGGCCCCGCAGTTATTATAGAAGATAGCACTGCATTTTGAAAAAATCAGATTTCAATGATTTTAACATAATGGTGCCTCTCCGTTTGTACCGTCGAAGAGCAAGGACAAGATTTTTGAAATGAATATGAGAAACTGAGGATACTAATTATCAGCGAATGAGTGAATATTAGATGTTGCAGGCAGGAGGAAATTTAGCCATCCAAAAAAGTTTCATTGAATAAGAAAGACATCGATCCCGAAAGCATGCACTTTCGACAAAAGACCTTGATGCCGAACTCTGTCCTATGTGCAACAAGCCTTGCTTCAGCAAAGTGGTGAAGAGATTGCTTCCACTATTTAGTGAGATAGAGCATCAAATCTCCAGTTGATTTTTCTTCTCCGAAAACTATCCTGCGGGTCATTTAAGTGGTTTCGTAATTCAAAATATTTCATAAGCTGACTATTAATCAGGATTCCCATGACCTTGGAAAGAAGAGACATAAGCGCAACGGGTTGTTAGGTAGAGAAAAACCTTTTTGGGAACGGGCTGGACCAATGTTGTTTTTCATCTAATCGTAAAGAGACTAAAAGAAGAGAACAGATGGAAAAGCTTACACTGTGGTTTTTAGAACATGGAAAAATATCTCTTCAGAATGATTAGGGATATACCATATGGACCGTGCAGGTGCTAAAATGTGTTCTATTGAATACTCTATGCGGGTTTTCATCTAGGGGCAACTTGGAAGCTTTGGACTGGCGACGAAATGCGCAGCAAGCAAATCGGATGTGTCCAAAAAGCTGATGGCTCTAACGTGTTGTGACTGGAGGTAAGGATCGGCGATTTCATAAAATCTCTAATGTTGTTTACAAAGAACCAGAATTGTTTTTCTTTTGTTGAAAACGAAAACTTAACTCTTTTGACCTAATAGTCTCATTGCAGCTAGAGTAGCTACCCCAAACATTCTCCTTAGCTTTGACACTCTACATTCCATATTAAGTTAGGAATGGGTGGAGTAGTAAGAAAACTATTTAGATTCTTAATCATGCTCTGATGGCTAGCAGCTCATTTGGCCGGCGGAAATTGTTATCATCTCGGAGGTTTCTTTATCTGCGACAAGTAGACAATTTTTCTTTCCGCTTCGATTCTTCGAACGCCTGGACACGTTCCTCGGACTGAGGTGCGGTGTTTAAAAATACGACAAAACCCTTTTATCTATGATATTTTCTTTTATCTAAATAAACTTAGTTCATTTTATAGGGTCCGCCATCTAACGTTTTTTTTTTCAACTAGTGCTTATTTCGCAATTATTTCTCCATTAGATTGGAACATTTAAAATACAAATTCCAAGAATGCAGTTCACCTTCAAGCTGACGATAATATTCGGACGTACAATATGTAACAAATATTCATAATACAGAATCCGGTAATGGTCTAATATCTATTACTAGATATTTTATTTCTTTTCCACTAATTTCAGTTTCTCGCTTTGGTTTCTTTTATACAAAAATTGAGTGTAAAATACATAATGTACCAGAATAACAGGACCAGACTGAAAATTTTGTACATTATTTATCTCAGATAAATATCTTAAATGAAGTGGATGAGGTGGGGGCTTCTCGATGTTTTTCTTTATCCCATTGACTTAAGTGCTTGATTGGATGATTGTATATATTTTTTAAGGAATTTAATAACTTGCAAACGTTAAATGTATTTGAAGTATGTCGGAATTAGGGACCTAATGGAAATACGTAGAACTATGGAATGTAAAGATATACCAACTGCGCATTTAGGTTATTATGAGTTGGAATGAATTTGACACACAGTAAAGTGTTTAATAGAGTTCTGGTCCCTGTTGAGATTGTTTGATTGGCTATGATAAGTTATAGCACATTTGGTTACAGTGTATCGCTGTCGTACTTTGCTTTGTATTTTGTTTATTTGGGCATTCGTAGCAGTCATACAGTCTCAGAGGAATTCGACATTTTCATTACTAATTGATACGAGTCGTGACTGATGCCGTGGTTACTAAAACAAATAAACATAGAAATGCATATGCGTATTGAGATTGCTGTCTTTGTAGATCTTTTGAGAATACAATGTCACATACTGTGCTACAAAATAGGGTCACACGTTTGAGCAACGTTTCAAAATGTTTAAAACTTATATCCAAAGTGGTTGCTGTGCTGCCGAAACAGAACGATTATTTTTTTAGGTGAGCGTGAGCAAAATTGACGTATTGAGATGGCAATGCATCCTAAGCCTGTTTTGAAGAAACATGTTATTGTCTCGTGAGCTGTAAGTGAAAAGGTCCGAAAATATTAAAAATGTACTGCGCAATAAGGTGATGGAAGGCTACTGCAGAGGCTGTCAAGCAGTTGTTATTCAATGCCTTGAAAAAAAAAGCAATGACAGATGTAAGTTTTTTTTTTTTGGTTGCGCCTGGAGGTGAATAAACTTCAGAAGATACCAATGGCCCGTACCATTGGTTATGCCCGATTCAGATATATCTAGTCTGCCTACGGGCTAAACCTAACCCCTCAGAAAGGCACTATGAGATCCGGTCGCGGGTGCTCATAGTAGTAAGAAATTTGTTCCTCTCATTTTTTCATTTTTAGTGATGACTACGACTAAGTTACCTTAACAAGTAGTTTACGCTTCTGTAGTGTTAATCGCGTTTAGTAGGTAGCTTTCCAGCGAACGCTACCGTCATTACATGCGGTTTTTCCTTATGGCGCTAGGTCGAACGGTCTTGTTCTTTGTAGTCGGCGCTCAAGGTATGTCACGTCCAGGATACGAATTATTTCATTATTGCAGTGACCATGAATGCGAGTACGAAGTTTGCGAGCAAAATTTGTTACTTCGTTACTCACGGTAGCAATTCCTAGATCTCTGTGAATATCACTATTGCTCTTAGCGTTTTGTTTTGGAATGTTTGTATTATAGCCATATTGCTTGGTTTGGTACAACCCCAAGTTGTATACCGTATGTCCAAGAAGGTTTTAGCACTTGCTTATACAGGAGCAGTTTGTTGTATGCGCTTGTCTTCGAATATCTTCCGAGTAGCCAATACATTTGGAAGATATTCGAAGACAGATGTAAGTATGGATCTATTCAAGAGAACCATTTAACTGAGTTAGATGGTTTTTGTTTTAATTACTTACTTACCCCCTGCTTGAAACATATTAGCCTTCCATTCTCTCCCATCTCAAGAACGCTGTTTCCAATTATCCCCATCAAGCCCTCGGACACACACGATGTCTTGGTCTTTAAAAAGGATGTAAAGTGTTCCTTGTCGCCTCGAACATAGGGGCTGGTATTCGAATATCCTCCTAGATGGATCACTATTATCCATTAGCTCGATATGTAGTTAATTTGTTTTTGGATTTTCGGACTCCATGGACATCTTTGTACAGCCAATAGAACTCGCCCTCCTCGCACACATGACCAAATATCCTTCGAATAATTGTTCTTTCTTATAATATAAAATAATATTAACTATCCTTTCGAGCTAATCGTCCAGCATTCGGTGCCGTCTATGAAAAAACTAGCAGGATAACAGTTTTGTAGAGCATACATTTTGTCCTTTATTTTAACTTTGCCTGTTCTTCAATAGTCGTGAAAGCATCCTTTAAGACACGCTGCGAGCGCTAAATTATAGATATAGGTGCCGCCATTTAACGTTTTTTTTTCAACTAATGCTTATTTCGCAAATGGTAACATTTATATCATGTCTGATTTGACAGATAATTAGTTTTATCCTTCCGCTGAACGAATATGGTTGTGTATGCGCTTGAACAACGCTGGGAAATATTGCGACATAGCGACATAGAGAACATGCCGATTTTGCCAAAAAGATCATCTTTTCAGATGAAGCTCATTTTGATCTTGGCGGGTATGTAAATAAGCAAAATTGTCGCATTTGGGGCACAGTAAACCCGCACGCATACATTGCAAAGCCGATATAGCCAAAACTAGTCACTGTTTGGTGCGGATTTTGGTCCAGAGGCATAATTGGGCCATTTTTCTTCGAAAATGAGCAAGGAGTGTCCGTTACAGTCAATGGCGATCGTTATCGGGCCATGTTGAACGAATTTTTGTTCACACCGTTGGACTATTATTTGTGGGGTGCCGTAAAAGATAAGTATTACGCCGACATGCCAGAGACAATTGACGCTTTAAAGGACAATATTCGTGAAGCCATTGGTGAAATACAGCTGCACACAATCGATAATGTGCTTTAAAATTGGACCGATCGTGTAAGCTACTGCATGGCCAGCCGAGGCAGCCATTTGAATGAAACTATTTTCCATTATTAACCCGACGGATTGTACTTTCAAATTAAAAAAGAAATTTGAAAAAATATTCAGTAGTTTTTATTTATAGCCTTTTTAAAAAAAAAAATTTATATGGCGGACCCTATAGTTCCCCCCGTATTGACATCGTGCCAGGCTCACTTGATTGAAGGAGTCTCATAATAGCGCATGAACTTCCCGAAATCTGTTGCATACGTGGAAGAGTTTAGATGAACTGCTGTCGACTGAACATTGCACCAGCTTATTAAATCTCTCCTATACTAGGCTTCTTCATTTACTGGCCTAGTGTTTGCTTCCTGCTCTATCTCTGTTTCTACATGATGCCCGTTTAACAGCAGCTGGAAATTCTGCTTAAATACATCAACTGGTCATTGCGTGTCTAGGTTTCCTTCGCCTACTTTCTAGTCTTAAAGCCAGCAGACTAACCGATCTCTTTTATTGGCTTGATTCTCTCCCCTTGCCGGTCTTGTTTTCCGCTGCAGCGTTTTTATGTGTGCATCTTATCTTTTTCCACAACCTTTTTCTCTGGATGGCTGGTAACCTAATGTCCTAATGTCGCAATACTGGGATCATTGGTGTCTTTGATTATTGAATTTACATTGGACACTCAGGGATTTTCTATAGGCTTTGCCTATTTCAGGTGTGCTTAACCATCCAATGTCGAATTTTTTCTTCTGTTCATAGCTTCAGTCAGCTCTGAATGTAGCTCAAAAAAAAAATTACCACAGGGGACGTTTGTCCCTCGGAAAGAGTGCTCGTGCAAACAAAAAATCGAGATGTGTGCCTCGATTAGGAGATGGTAGATTTTTGTTGTGTGGATCCTTAGCCTTTGAAATCTGGTACTGGTACGAGCTGCTACACAGCCAATTAACCAGTAGCCGTTATCTGTTGCCATTCCGTGAAGGATGTATCTGGCAACTAATCCGCCAAAGATGTTTTCTCTTTCTGACTTTGACCTTCCCGGGAATAATTTTGATATCGTACCCCATTTAAGCATGCCCTAGGACTCTTTATGGATAGGGTCCTCAGTCTCGTCGGTAGCGGCGAGTGCACACATATATATATCAGGGGAGATTATCAGATTGACAATCGCTTGTTTCATATCGATTTCGTGTGACAGCTATTTAGGTGTCGCTTTCATAGATTTGTTTTTTATACCCTATCCTAAGGGTATATTAATTTTGACACATAGTTTGTAACACCCCTTAATATTCGTCGTAGACATAGAAGTATATATATTTATGATCAGGACCAAATCCTAAGACTATCTAGCAATGTACGTCCGTCCGTCCGTCCGTCCGTACGCAATTTTTAGGCCATTTAAAATTAAGCTAGGATGCTGAATTTGGACCACATATTCCCTAGGGCTCCGAAATGGTAAAGTTTAAAAATTTTTTGAATACGCCCGCTGCCACGCCCACAATTTAGAAAAAACCGTTTTCAAGTTAAAGTTAGAGAGATAGAGTGTTACAACCTTCACAGGATATGTAGGCACTGCCCTGCTTTATAAGTTTTTCATATAAAGTTTTTTGCCACGCCTACTTTTTGTGGACGTTTTTTACTAAAATGCTGTTTTCTTCGAAAATTTTCATAGAAAGGGAAACAAATGTTTAGCAATTTATTTACCCCATAATTTTTTCCAACATATCGCCCATACAAAGTTTTGTCCACGCCCACTTGTTGGGGGCTTTTTTTAAAAAAACTTTTTTTTTTTTTTAATTAATAGAATGAAATAAAATGCTAGCCATCATCTTCTTAATGTTTTTTTCTTTGGGGCATATAGGGATATGGATAGGGTATCATACTGTTCGCCTCAAGCGGACTGTAGCCTTTCCTTATGTTTTTTCATAGGTATGCACCTCGGAACGCACGAAATGCACCAACTACTAAGACGATGCAAATATCTTCGAACTTCCAAACCCGATAAAAGAATTCGTATATAGAAATATTATTTTTTTTCTGTAGCATTCATTATTGTAATTCGATTTTAATTGTATTAGCTGCTCGGAATGACAGCGTCGGCAAGGAAGTTGCGTTTGAAACTCTGAGTGCTGCCAATAATCAATCATTTTTTAGGGATCGCTTTACGCAGAGTCAAGGATAGTTAATAATCAAAAACGACAATCAACTATCACCTTAGCCGATTCCACCCCAGTATATGTCAGTGTACTAGTTACCAAATCTACAGTGGCGGTACTAGGTATCCAGCAGTCACTACCGAATAGAGATGAGTGGTAGGAATTTATGATAAGAGGCAAAAGTGAGAACGCATCACCAACCTTTTCACCAACGTTTTTAAAAGGTCTACGAAAACTGCGATTTGAATCAGGAAAATTTGAGGAAATCAACGAACTTACTTATCTTATCGTAAGTTATGGCAGTGGAGGCCAAGCGTTGGTTGGGTGCGTACCTAGTGGCTAGTGACCTATACTTATCGCCATCAGTCTGGATTGACGACTGCACGTGCTCTGTTGATGAAGTGCTGGATTACTAATTTATTATAATATGCTTAACCGTACCTGCAGTCAAATCATTTCGTTTTCATTTTACCCACAACAACATGCTCTAGTTAAATATTCTTTCGTTTCATTTTACTTCATTGTATAAGTCTTGTAATCTCAGATGCACCTTCCTTAACGGAATCAATACAAAGAAAAAAAAAACGACTGAAACCCGCACTTATCATAAAAATTACATTCCATTAGTGCCCACAAAACGATTCAACGATTCAATCAGACCAGCACCCAACATAGTCAAACATGCTGTGAGCTTTTTCTTGTAGTAAAACTTTTACGATAAAATCGGAAAACATCTCGTATCTGTTAAAATACCTACTAGTTCGCTTCTGTTAGTGTTCGCTGGCATTTAATGGTGAATGGTTTGGTACTTATAAATTCATTTCATTTGATTCCATCCCATGGTTTGTCGAATATTCACGTAAAAATCAAATATTCAATGAGAACCAAATCTACCCGAAGTTTTAAAAAAAGCAAGACTGCGAAATACATACATACCTTAGAACCTTCCGAAAAAGGACGATTTATCTTTAGAAATCGATGACGTAAATAAGACCTAGTAGGGCTATTGTTTTACCATCCGAGTCTATATTTGGAGGAAAACATATAATTTTATTCTGATGATGCAGCCAGAGATATCGATTAGCCGTGGCCAACGCGGCAGAGATGGAATGCGCTAAAAGCAAAAGATGGATAATCATAGAGTCCCCTAGGCTAGCCATTACGTATTGACATGTGTAGTGTCCTCATGTGACAGCGAAAACGTTTTCATTAATTTAGCATACTGTCACATGATGATGCAAATATTTTAGCTAAATATTTTGTTTGTTTGTAATTAAAGCAAATACGAGTACTAACCACCATCTGTTACTGTGTAATTTATTTGGTTAGTTAGCCAATTAGGAAGAGCGCGCTAAAAGTAATCATAATGTCAAAATACAATGGATCAATCTCATGGGAAATTAAGTTTGCAACGCAAATTTCACCCCGTTGATGAAAGGAGGTGATCAAAGTCAACCTTATCTGACGCAAACAAAAAAATTTAGTCATAACTTGTTAATTTAATACACATTAGGAGGCGTTAAATAGATTTTTTTTTTTGACTTGGAAATACATAATAAAATTTATTCAAGAGTAGCTGGAGGAAATTTTATTTCATGCTTAAAGACCTCTTTTGTTGAAGAGTAAAAAGGATTTTATCATCTAAATTCATTGACGGTGGTTTTTTTCCTTTTCCCACACACAAATTTGTTTTTATTTTTTCTGTGAGCAAAAAATCAAGTGAATAGCGGATTAAGGGGTAGGATTAGATGATTGGAATGATGATGGGAGCGCTACTTCTCATCCTAGCTAAGCTGTAGCGATGCAATTGTGTTTTTTTTTATAATTTATATGAGGCGTAAGCCTTCCGATAGGTCTAGATATCTGAAAAAAAACTAGAAATACAACTAAGAAGGACGACGCTCTAGAAAAATAATAATTGTCTTACGTGGAAAGAAAAAATTGGGGGAGGGGGAGTGGGGTTAAAAATGTTCGATATTCTTCAAATATCTAGAAATATAATGTATTAACATGCACTTCCACCCATACACATAGCACTGCAGGAGCGAACGGACCGACCCGGGTCTGTTCTGTGGGTGTGGTGTGCATGCAGGATCGCTCTGCCAGGACCCAAAATGTGTTTCACATAATCAATCGTTTTAAATACTCGCAATAAAAAAGACGTGCCTCTACGCATACAAAAATCTATTTTTTTTTTGATTTATTTTCATTATTTCTAAGTAATTTAGAATCCACCAGCTACCAATGAAAAGATCCTTAGGTAGGACACTAAACGCCGATTACTTTACAGCAAACGTGAATGGTTACAACAGAGGCAAAAACTAAAAATATCAAAAAACTTCACGCCTTCTTCAAAGACTTCAAGGCAGCGTTCGACTCTACTGATAGAAAATCCCATTTCTATAACCTTAACCACTTGTTAGTGTTGACAAGGAGAGAGAGGAAAAATGTTTGTTTAAAATTACTTATAAAGATATTCCGTTATTCAATAGTCATTTTCATTTTTAATAGTCGGAAAAGCCAGCCAAAATTTTATCAATAAATTATAACAAACTTGGCAAGAAAAAGAATTAGAGAAGGCAAAGGAGCTCAAGTATGTGGGAGCCACAATAACACCACGTCTGACCGTCAAAGAAACCTCTGCAAGAGAAATTAAAAGAAGCAAACATTTACAATAAATTGGAGTTGGAGAGGCATATCTCTATATAATAAAAACTTTTCACTTTTGTGTGTCACCTTATTTATAGAATCTGGCTGGTTGCATTTTTATAATTTTCTTATTAAATGGCACCATTTGTAGATGGTTTAGAAAAACAAATTTAAGTGCGTTGGGATTTTTTTTTTGAAAAACCGTTCAGCCGAATTTTTGGTTACGTGAAATAACGCCAAACGAAATAAAACCAAGTTCTAAAAACTAAGCATTATTTCCATTCTAAAATCGAACCGCCTGCAGAAAGATTAAAATCGTTTAATCTTGCGTAGCGGGTCACCAAAGTACTGTTACCAAGGGCTCCTTTTTTAAAATTTGGCACTATTTCGTTTGGCAATATTTCACGTCACCGAATTTTTTTGCAGGCCATTTTTTTAGAGCTGAATAATGAAGCATTGATGACATTGGAAGATGATTTCTAATGAGTAACGAACAACGTCTTCTTGGCGATATTTCTTCATCGTGTAACTACCGTGTAACTCTTGGCGATTCGAGAGATCATCGTTTTTTGTTGCTTCACATAAGAAAATCAACTGTCAAATTTCTAATCGTCTCATCGTTTGGAGTGAATTTTATGTGAATTCTTTAAGAAAATAAAATATATTGAAATTTTAATTGAAAAACATATTTTTTTAAAATTAAGCAGACAATCAGAAGTAATGAAGTCCTAAAACATGATGTACTTTTTGAAATATTTTCAATGCGATCTGAAACGTTCTTCCCAATAGCAAAAGACTTTGCGCATATCTTGGAGAATTTTAAGTCCAACTGAGCAGATTGACATTTGTTTCGGCTATGTGGTGGCGCTCTTAAAGGAATTACCTTAACCCTGCTATGTCCCTAATTTGGAACCCAAGGAATGAAATTGAACGCTGTGGAGGAATGTTACTCTTATTAAATCTATTATAGAACCACACAATAGTAAGTCTACCTTATGAAAAACGAATAGCGCTCTACTTTAAGGTCCTTAAAAACCAAAAAAAAAAAAAATTTGCAAAAATGTTGACATATGACATATTGACAGATGTCACATTTTACAAGAAGTTACTTTCAAACTGTTCAAATTTGGAAAATTTTCAATGATTCCGATACACGCCTCATTTAATTTCAACGATTAAAATTTCCAATTCGTTAAGTGTTTGCCATCACGATCAAAACGTCGTAAGACCAGACGATGATTGAAAATATTGAGGTTTTCCAATTGAAAAATTCATGCCTACTGACGAGTTGGTCACTAACAAAATTTATATATCTACAAGGTAAATCAGATATATTGTCCATACCATAAGGCGGAACAAATTAAAAATATTTGCGGGTAAAACAACGTTTGCCGGGTCAGCTAGTACTCTATAAATTAATATTGCTTTTAAGTTCAAAATACAAAATCAGGTGCTACGCAGTCCCAGTTTGGATATTGCCTAGTTCAAAAATTAATGTCATTTCCGAGTCAACTTATCCGACATATCTTCGCAATACATCAAATGCGTGGGAAACTAAAATTTTACAATGAATGGCATAGATTTGTGCAGCGAAAATAGCGTCCAACTAGGAACTAGCAGCCTTCAGTGCAACAACATTAATAACAACATGAAAAACAACATGAAAAACAACATACGTTAACAATAAAAGGTCGTCAAAGCTAACGCCAAATTCCAATGCTGCATTTTGTAAGTTTTCTTTTTATTTAGTTACTCGTATGAATAAGAAAATTAAACGCATCTTATTCTACACCATAACTGGACACACGCTAGACAACTTACCAAGCGTACTTGCTGTTTGGTCTCATTCGTCATTTCGTCTCTCACACTTGGCGAGCTGCATGTTTCCTATACTACTAGTAGTCCTATGATACTACTAATACACCCTAGAGAATGAGAGATTTGCTTTCTTAGGTAAGCCAAGGCATAGACTGTAATATAAATCTAATTTAAAATCTAATCAGAAATGTTACGTATACGACACCGATCAGCAAAACAGTAAATAAAAATCTTTCCACTACATTTTTCTGCATATTTGTTCTTTATATATAAGGCTATTTGCATTGTTTTTTATCCCATCTAGTTTACAGTTCGAGAAGAGAAGATGTGTTCATCCGCTTTTTACTTAAAAATATTCAGAGAAATTCGGGATCAATTAGAGGTAAATGAATATTTTTCAGCTCACGACCTTTTTAAAAAAGGGCCAAATAGAAAAGGTTTACCGATCACTTATGTAAAAGACCAAAGCATCGTGTTTTGGTCTTGTTACTGAAAGAAGAGCGCTCGCAATAGATTTAATACTGCCGCGTCTTAGGGCTTAAGAAAAATATCAAGTGAGTTTGGTCGCGCGACGAGATTGTGCCGGAAATCATGCCGTAGAGGTCGGGCGTGAGGGGGTTGTTAGTCCGTGTAGCAGATAGTGTTGGGAATTCGACATGCTCACAAGTTACAACTTTGTACAAATAAAAAGATCGAGCGCGCGTGGACAAAGATTTTATATAGATGTAGGTACATCGAATGTAGTAGATAGCTCCCCAATTATTGGTCGTGTTGCGCTTTATTTTTTGTACATTGGCTCTCGCTTTCTGTGGCAATGCGCCATTTGCGTGGTGATAAGGTAGCGTGTATCATAAATCAAGACCGTTGTTTTTAAGTGCCAGTCATTTAAAACATAGTTTCATCGTGAGATATCTTTCGGTTAAGAGTTGTAAAAGAATGCAATCGTTTTGTATTGCATTCTTTGAAGTCTCACTCAATGAATTTAATTAAATGATTTATTTCATTGACTTCACTATAAATGCTATCAATATTCATTTTAAAGTAAATGAATTCGCATTCGTTTCGGAGAATTCAAAAGCGTGCAATCAACTGAGTGCATTTACGATGACATATTTTTTACGGCGTCCGTTTTCAAGGATTCAAGGACCTTTTTTTTTAATGTTTCAAAGACCTCCCGGTGAAAATTGTTTGCAACAGCAAATTGTCAAGCTATTTAATGTTTATTTCAATGTTTCACGGACATATCTGGGAAATGCTATTTTCATCATTAAAAAAATGTCCTTCGATTACATTAGGTTATAAAGAAGAAGGCAATCTTGAACATAGCATGACGTCATGTGGCTTACAAGTGCATTTCGTTGTTAATTACTTTAAATTCAACGACCATTAAATTTTGTTAGCGCAATATTTTGCCGCTCTTATTCCAGTAAACAATTTATTAAACAAAATTTATTCGCATGCTATTCTTGTTATTTTCAATCTTGAATATTTTAAAATTATGAAATTATTTAATAAGTGCATAAACTGATCTCTTAAATTCAAATTTGCCTACGAGGCGGTTTGCCAGTCGTGCTTTGAAACTAACTCCTAGAATACGAATACGGATGTAGAACTTAGATTCCTCACAAGGAAAACGCTACGAGGCGTTCAGCGACATAAAACGACTTAAAAGTTCACGGCTGTAATACCGATTTCAAAAAACGATAGCTGTCATTTAATATTACCTCCAACTTTGTTACTTTGAGAAAATGCAAAAAATAATTTAATTTTTCAAAATTGTGACTGCCTCTAACCTGGCTGTAACAGTTATTGGCAACCGTTATTCTTCGGTGGACTTTTGATGTGATGTCGTTTTCAGATGTGATAGAAGAGCAGAGGTAGACAAAGGCCCTTACTACCTCACGGTTATAGCGATGTTTATAGGACTTTCTTGTGAACCAAGCAAACGACGGGTTAGGCTCTATTTATGAGGCATAAATTCTTCCGACCTAATATTGGAGATGAGTTGGTGTATGTTTTCTGCATTGTCGTCTTCTGCTGCCTTAAATAGTTCGGCTCATCAGTCTTGTGTCCTTTCGGGTGGACGGAATTCTTGACTTACATCGTCAATGCAATGAATGTTTCCCTAGACAACCAGTCTCCTTTGACTAAGAAAAACGACCCGTTTTTTAACTTTCTCGTATACTAGAGAGAAAGTTATTGCAATCGTGCGAACGAATTTCGAACTCAAACTTAGTATAAGGGATGATATTACGACTATAGAGAAGTCCAAAAAGTGGGTCCGCTAATGCCGTCCGTCTGTCTGTCTGTCTGTTTGTCTGTCTGTCCGGGCATTGTATGGCGAAACGATTCGACGGGATTTGCTTCAAAGTTCGTATATAAGTTTTTTGGGGTCACATCTCGGGGAATCTTTTTACTTTTTGATTTATCTTTTGAAATAACGGTACCCGCCATACAATTTTTTGGAGAAAATCAATTGTCACTATTTTGCTCGAAAGTGGTTCCAAGGATTTCGGTTTTTTTTTGTACTAAGAATATTTGGGATAGTGTCAAAAATTCTTCATACTCAGTTTTTGGAAAAAAAAATCGATTAACGGTAATTTATAAAACGGGCAATATCTCGAAAACTAATAAAGGGAATTTAAAACAGTTTTTTTTCTACTGTAAAGATGAACAAATTTGCATACTTCGATTTTTGAAATAATTTTTTTCATATAACGATTTTCTTAAATTTAAATTAAATTCGTTTTATCAAAAACGGCTCTAACGATTTTGATAATTTTAAGTATTTCGAAGAATTATGTTAAATGTGTCCAATGTGCGAAATTAGATCAAAATCGTATGTGCCGTTTTTGAGAAAATCAAATTTTTTAAAACCTAAAAAGTGATTTAAATAAATTTGTCACCATTAATTTTCGATTCATTTTGCGATTCAAAAACGCATCTTATGTACCGAGAAAGTTTCGTATGACGCAGTCGTGCAGTAGTCTGCCACAGACCTGGCAACATTGAAATAATCTTAGATCACCAGATTTGTTATGGGAGTTGGTACAATAAGAAATATATACTCAAAAACTGTTTGGCACACGTGTTGCCACATTTTTGAGATCACACAAGCTTACCCTTTAAATTCATTAAAATTAAATCTAAATGAGTTTATTTATGGAATAGTGATTTGGCGTGACTTTCTAAAGTCTTATTTCTAAAGTCACAGCAAATCACCATTCCATAAACAAAAACTCGGTTCGATTTGATTTTAATTAATAAAGGTTAAGCTTATGTGATCTTAAAAATCCCTTTACTAAGCTCTTTCGTCTCTTTTGTGCAAGGGCTATATCTGCCTTATTTAACTCTAAAGCCCCGGAAAAAGGGCCAACAAATTTCATTAAATTACTAAACATCCAATTGCTAACCCCCCTTGTTTTGTTTTCAACAAATCCCTGAAGAACTGCTATGTAATTTTTGAAAACATTGAAGGCCTAAAAAAAGCTTTACACTATGACGTATACACATAAAACTGCGCTTCAACTGCAAACTTTTCTTTAATATCAAATGGTAAAAATAACGCCTATTTCTCACGAGTCTAATCTAGCATGCCTGTACTTGGCATTCATATCCTAATATTTTTCGTAAAAATATGTCAAAAGTCAAGAAATGAAAAAGTTTTCAAAACAATGTACCTTTTTCGGTTTAGATCGAAAAATGGCTTCTCTAGTGCAGCCGTCCATATTGGTTCCACAAATTATGTACCAGTCTACGTCTTTAAAGCAATAATATCATTTACACTAGATTTTTGTAAAGGGTCTTCGATCTTATTAGGAATTTTTCACTCAATGGAATTTCAACAAATTTTTTTTACCAAAACTATCTTCATCCGGTTCAGAAAGGGCTGGGATTATTAGGGTCTTGCATAGAGTTTCCATAGTTGTTCTAAAGGGGGCCCTACTTCTAAGATTAATGTAGGATTAAGGTGTTAGGGCCAGTCAGAGGCTCGAAAAAAAATATTTTCAATAATTTGTTGTTTTTTAATAAAAGATACAAAACTAAATAATTATTTCATGTTTAAATTTGATTTTACCCAAATTTGAAAATAAAATTATATAAAAAGTTATATCCACAAGTAGTCCTTTGCGATGACCATCATAACTTCTCAACCGTTCACTCGAATTCATTCAAATAAAAATAAAATATTTGAATACTTAATCTAGTGACTGATCGAAGCCCATTTTGTTTTTTTTTTTTTGAAAATAAGCGAAATGGCGTCCTCAGAAAATTTACTTTCGAATTTTCAGAAAAAAAGCAACAGTAAATTGTTTATACAAAAATTAGGTTTTGAAATCTCGATCAGGCTCTATTAATATGTTTAATATGTTTTAAAAAAGCTGTAAAAAATTCATTCGGTAGTCACCGTCCTTAAAAACATAGTTTTGAGAAAAACGCTGTTAAAGTTTTACACTTAACCCTATAGGGCATCAGAGAGCCTTTCATTGTTGAATAACTTAAAAAGTATTCGTCGGATTCTCTTCAAATTTTCAGAGAATTAAAATTCTGACTGCCCCTTCAAACATTATTCTTCGTTTAATTGGTGAAGTGATGTCGTTTTCAGATGTAATAGAAGAGCAGAGGTACCCAAAGTCCCTTACTACCTCAGGGTTATAGCGATGTTTACAGGACTTTCTTGTGAAGCAAGCAAACCACAGCTCTTGTGTTTGGAACACGTGTTGCCAGATTTTTGAGATTACACAAGCTACCCTTTAAATTAATTAAAATCAAATTGAACCGAGTTTGAATCGTGATTTGCTGTGACTTTACTTACTTACTTAGGTGGCGCTACAGTCCGGGGTGGACCTGGCCTCAACCAATACACCTCTCCAGTTATCACGATCTTTGGCTAACTGCCTCCAGTTGCGCACTCCAAGTTGGTTGAGGTCCCTTTCCACTTGCGCGCGCCATCTTAGGCGAGGTCTTCCTCTACTGCGTTGTCCCTCCGGGTTGGATTCGAAGACTCTTCGGGCCGGAGCGTTGGTGTCCATTCGCTCTACATGTCCCAGACATCTTAGACGACTAATCCGTATTTTTCTGACCAGGTACAGTACAGCTCGTAGAGTTCGCTGTTAAATCTCCTCCTCCAAAGCCCGTCAACGCAAACGGGACCGAAAATCACTCGAAGAATTTTGCGTTCGAAACGACCAAGGAGATCTTCATCCGCCTTTGATAACGTCCATGCTTCTGCGCCATACAGCAGGACTGGGATGATGAGGGTTTTTTGCGCTTGTAGCCGTTCAACGTTGAATCTCCTCACAGTATTTCCTCGCTGTTGTGGTGTCTGGGATATCCGCATACGTACCTTGGCTACAACAAGGTAGTGATCCGAGTTTATGTTGGCCGCTCGGAAAGTTCGGACATCTAGAATACTGGAGGAGTGCCTTGCGTCGATCGCAACATGGTCAATTTGATTGACGGTTTGGTGATCTGGTGACCGCGATGTTCCTTTGTGGATATTGAGGTGAGGAAATCGTGTGTTAGCTATAGTAACATTACGTCCCGCAGCAAAGTCAATTAGCCTAAGTCCGTTTCCAGACGTGGTGTCGTGTAGGCTATGCTTTTCGATTGTGCTACCAAAGATGTCCTCCTTTCCTATTTTGGCGTTAAAATCACCTAGGACGATTTTAACGTCGTATTTAGGACATTGCTCATATGTTTTCTCGAGGAGCTCGTAGAAACATTTCTTGGTAGCATCATCTTTCTCTTCTGTGGGGGCGTGAGCGCATAAAAGGCTGATGTTGGCGAATTTAGCCTTGATGCGGATGGTTCTAAGGCGTTTACTAACGTGTCGAAAGCTCAAGACTTCTTGCCTAAGTCTGCCGCTTACAACGAATCCACATCCAAATAGACGCTGCTTCTGTTTCCTATAGCAATCACCGTAGTAGATGTCACAGTTTTTCATTCTTCTTTTGCCCGGTCCATCCCATCGCGCTTCTTGGATGGCGGTGATATCTGCATTGTAGCAGGTTAGGGCCTCCGCTAATTGTTCGGCTGCACGTGGTCTATTCAGGGTTCGAACATTCCACGTGCAGATCCGAAAGTCATTGTCCTTTTTCCGTTTTGCAGGGTCGTCAACAGTGAATCCGTCCGTATCCGAGGCTTTTGGTTGCTTCGTAACCATGTGGTTTTTCCGTGGTTGGGTAGTTACCCCACGCACAACCCCCAACCTGGAGGACCAGGCCCTAAGTTGACCCTAGGACAGCGGGTCGGATAATCCGTTGTCAGTAACCCACTTCGGGGATATGAGCGCTACCGTTGGCCCATAAAGGGTTCATCCGCCACCCTGACTAGTGCTGAAAAAAAACCTTACCGACCTTTGCTCTAAATATGTCAGAGTAGCTCGCTTTAGGCATCTGCCATCCCGACTGTTGACAACACCGTTGATTCAATATGGCGAATTCATCTGCTGTATGTCCTCTTTCTGAGGGGCTCATGTAAGTCCTCTGAGACTCATCAGCCAGTCATTCCGACAGAGCATTACAGTGTTGCTACTTCTTTCGTGTTCAACACTCGCGCTTATAAGTTTAGCAAGTCAAGCCCGGGTGGGCGAGACCAGTATCCGGCGGTTACCACTCGGAGGTAAAATAAGCACAATTGATGTGTACGAGATAGTTACAACGACTGGGCATCGCCAAGTTGATGCCAATCAGCGTCTACCCTATTCATACACACCCAACCACAGCTGTGACTTTAGAAAGCTTTAATAAGCTCTTTCGCCTTTTTTGCGCTGGGGCTATATCTGGCCTTATTTAACTCTAAAGCCCCGAAAAAGGGCCAACAAATTTCATTAAATTACCAAACCTCCCTTTTGTTTTCAACAAATCCCTGAAGAATCGATTCAATTTAATCCGTAAAGATTGTATTCAATAGTATGCAATACCCCAGCCTCTGCCTTTTGATTCTTAAATATTAAAGGTACCTTTTCACATTTATCTGAAAAGACTCCCACTGTTATGTTCTATTTTTCGTTTCTTTCTCTGTTCCTGAATTCCAGATGTCGCTCAATTTGAGATGATCCTTTTGCTTTTAGCAAAATTGCACTAAATACAACCTATTGATTAATATTTACCATAGTTGGAGTTGAGTAGAAAGCAACAACATTTCCTAAATGTGTCCCATATGGCCTATTCAGCTCCACAATGGTATCATTGACTTTTAAGTTCAACCAAGCATTTAATTCCCCTTCTCTTACTTAGTCTTAGAATGTTTCAATTATTGTTTGCGCGACAAGACTACCAAAGAGCACCAATATCCAATAGCACCTGTTGTTCTAGTATAGACTGTCGTCGACTTTTTTTGTTTTTTGGGGAATTTTTGGAATTTCCCCGAAGTTGGTAAATGACACCACTTAAAAGCCGGGCTAATACAAAATGGAAGCAGTAGCAACAGCAGCACATGATGATGTCGTCGGAAACATAAGCACATTATACCTGCTAAGCTGTCTCGCATACGAATCGCCTTGAGAACGAACCTCTATGTGGGCTGAAATAGGAAACAAAATAAAAATGAAACTGTGTCGTATGTCAATCTACGATGGAATTAATGTCCACACTTTTGCTTTTAACATTGTTCTCCTTCAGTCTTCCTGCTACTTCATCACTTTGTCGGGGTAAAAAGATGAATGTCCATCCATAGAAAGTATGTGGGTACTTGTTTCCTTTTTGATTTTCTGGTCGCCATAGTCATCACATTAAGAACAGCACATACACATACTTATGTATGGGTGCCGGACATAAGAGGATGTAGTAGTTGCCATTGTTGGCAATTGATCAAGTTCACTCGAAATGTAATGGCCATCGAATGTGAGTTGGTTTTTGCTATTTGTTTCTGGAGGTGGATTATTTTCCTCCTCACTGTTTGGGGGAGGGACATCGATTTTACTTAAAGAGTTGAATACACACACACAGTGTGTGCGGTGGATTATTATTTGGTTTCGATTTCAATTCACATTTCAAGGAGAAATTCCAATCTGGCAGCAAGGAGCTGCATTAAGATGTGAATGCTCCTAATAAGTGTCCCCTTTCCCATTTCTTTGTGAAAATAAAAACCAAATAAAAACAAAGGACGCAAAAGCACTTCGCTGGATGTAAATGCCTTTGGTGCTGTGTTTGAGTTGATGTTCTAGTTCCATTGATTCATTGCGTGCTTTCCGATTTCAATGAAACAGCTGTCATTCCAACAAATGTCCGGATATTAAAAAGGATCATCATTACCAGTTGGACTTCCGTTTAGAGGAGAGATTTTATGCAAATAAAAAGTAAATAGCTTTATGGCAGGTTGAGAAAAGCAATTAAAGTGACGAAGGTATTTCACGTTTTAAGCTGTTCTCTTATTATTAGAATTAAAATTAAAGAGTAAGAAAGAGTACATGGGAATTCGGAGGAAATGACTTTGTAGATTAGTTCTATGTTTTTGAAAACTGCGAAAGGGGAATTTTAAAAAAAAAATGTGTGTGTGAAGCACCTATTTATGACTGCACTCAGTTTGTTGGAACATATAGTTTACAAAATGTTTAATAAACAAAGAGAGCACAGGAAGCAGGCGCAATCAGTTTTTTGTTTGAAAACTATTTGTGTTCGATAGATTGTAGTAAAAGCAACTCCAAGGCGTTCTCGACCTTCAATAATTCTAGGATAAAATCGCATAGTTATCCTAGCAACCTTTTTCAAATAATGAGATGGGGAATAGCATCTAAAGATGCGAATCAAATTTGTGATTTATCTGCCGCATTCTTAATCAGACCGAACGATATTACGATTTTCACAGATGGTTCCAAAAGAGTGGATGGAACAGGTTCTGCCATCTTCTCAGAAGATGAAGAAATGAGAGTGTCTATACGAATACCGGATACTAGTAGTGTCTTTCAATCAGAGGTCCTGGCTGTGCTCAGGGCGGCTGAGTTAATGCAGATGAGATCGGTATACGGAAGAGATATCGCCATCAACATCAAGGTTGCAAGGTTGTAAAAACTCGTTCGTCGTCGTTTGTTAAGAATATTAAAAATTCGGCCTCATCATCTATCCTGACACTCATTTGCAATGACACTTCAGCTGTCAGCTCTTTGGATAAAGCCAATCTGCTTGCTGCTCATTTTGCAGCTAGCTCAACGCTCCCAGATTGTGCCTTTTCTCCCCCAGTACTCGAACGCATAGAACAATTCATGGGACAAATCCACTTCCGCACCCGTACTGTGGCGAGAGTTCTTCAAGATCTCAACATTCACAAATCCACTGGCCCAGATGGTATTTCCCCTATCGTTTTGAAGAGGTGTTCCGGCCCTTCCCCAAAAAAGGCGAATCTTCCTCTCCCTCCTCCTACCGACCATTCATTGCACTTCCGTCCCTTCTTTCCAATGTAAATAAGGGTAATAAATCGTCAGCTTATGAAATATCTTGAATCCCGAAAACTTCTTAATGACCGGCAGTACGGTTTTCGCAGCAACAGATCCACTGGTGATTTGATGACATATCTAACCGAAAAGTGGAACCAATCTATTCACCACGGTGAAAGCAAGGTCGTTGCGCTTGATATTTCAAAGGCATTTGACAAAGTTTGGCATCAAGCTCTCTTGTCGAAAATGCGTGCATTTGGGATCGATGATACCCTTCTTCAATGGATTAGAAATTACCTTTCGGACCATTCAATACAAGTTGTTTTGGACGGTTTCAAGTCTGCAACTCACCAAATAAATACTGGTGTCCCTCAAGGCTCTGTTTTGTCTCCGACTCTCTTTCTCATTTTTATCAATGACCTCCTGTCTGTCACTTCTAATCCAATCCATTCCTTTGTGATGACAGTACTCTCAGCTTTACATATTCGTTTCCTGGGCAACGCCCCTCATCTTCGGGCGTTAAACTGGAACGGCGACGTATGTTAAGCTCATTGAATTCCGATCTTGACAGCATACTTCAATGGGGTAAAACCAACAGAGTGGAATTTAATGCTTCCAAAACGCAATGCTGTCTTCTGTCATTAAAGCGAAATCTCAATACTCCGCCATTATTCATGAGTGGCATTTACATCGCTGAAACCGAACGACTTTCCATTCTCGGTATGTGTGTTAATGACAACCTTCGTTGGAATGACCATATATTTGATGTCGCCAAGAACGCTAAGAAATGTCTAGGCTTCCTTAAGCGATGCAAGAAATATTTCACCCCTTCTGATCTGGCAAGAATTTATAAGGCGTTTATTCGCCCTAAACTTGAGTATAACGCTCATATCTGGTCCGGTGCTCCAATAACATATTTGGAGCTACTTGGCAGGATCCAAAAACATGCGGTAAAACTTATTGGCGATCGAGACATTGCGAAATCACTTGACTCTCTTAGTCATCGTCGTAATGTCTCCTGCCTGTCATTGTTTTATCGGTATTTCAACCAACATGCATCGGTTTCTCCCTTTTTCTTATCCTTTATTTCCCTAATGCCCGCACTGTGTCACTTCATTATAAGGGTATTCAAAGTCCCTTTAGTGCGCGTACATTATAAAAAAATACGATCTGATGTCGACACACTAATAGGAGTAAAGAAGATAAAATTTCACTTCTCGAAAGCCCTTGCTCCAGAGCTAATAGTTAGAGGATTTTTTTCAAATTAGGTTTTCTGATGTTTTTTTGCTATTTGATTTCTAATCTCCCAAATTTTTGCCATAGCTGTTTCCCGCTCGAAATCTTGACAGATAGTCAGTTTCATACTTCAAACGTTGGGAAATATGGCCCAAACAGTGCATTTTTTGAAAATAAGTTTTGACCGAAATGGAGCACCCACCCACCCAAAGTTCGATAGACTGGTATGCTAGTGGACAACACTCATGGACCCCGTCGTCGTACGGTGCCTACATCGGACTATTTTTCTCCGAAAATGTAGTTTGGAACAACGTTTCGGTTGTTTTTACTGAAATGGAAGGCATGGATTTGGGCGACCTCTGGTTCATGCAGGATGGCGCCATGCCACAATCGATCTTTCGCGCACTAAATTCCCAAATCATGTTATCAGCCGCCTTGGCGATGTCAATTGGCCGCATCGGAGCTGCGACCCCTTTGGACTTTTTTTGTGATCTTTTGCCAACAGTCGGGAATAGATTCAAGCACTTAAAGCCAATATTATCCAAGCAATCCGTGAGCTACAGCCCGAAACCATCAACAAGGTCTTGGAAAATTGGAGTGGCAGAATGCGCTACTGCTGAGCAAGCCGAGGCAGCCACTTATGGAGAACATTTATGTTTGTCCATATTATTTTATTTTAAAAAAGAAACTTGTATTTGGCCGACCCTGTATATTGAAATGGACCACAAACAATATGTCCGTGATTTGGGATTTCTCCGGGCTTCCACAAGACAGTCACTTTGGTCCAATCTTATTCGTTTTATTCATTAATGACCTGTCAAAGTATTTACTTTCGAGTAGTCTTGTGTTTGCGGATGACTTTAAATTGCTTAACTCAATTAAGGGCCCATCATGCCAACAAGACATAAATAGTGTTTTGAAATGGTGCGAAATTTATTACGCCTAATATTTATTTTCTATTTTACTATTAGTATCATAAGAGAAGAATTGAAATAACAACAATTTTCCCCTACTTACACCAGCCGCAGTTTTCTGCTTGGCTTATCTAGTTTGCAAAATAGAAGAAAATATTTCTACGAATCATATTGGATGTCCTGCTCTTTTACTAGCATTTAATCCTGTATGCAATGTATTCGTTGACCAATTTGTATCTCTAAAATTGGAAAAATAACCTTTGACTTCTTTGCGGAAGAATATATTCAATTTTGACATTTTAAGCAATGACTCATTATTCTAAAATAAATTATCTCAAAACCATTTTCATGTACCAAGGCAAATGTATTCCCGTGGGCTCTGTTGTATATCAGATGAATAATCCAATTACAACTTGACAAAATCGATACTAAATAATTAAGGGATTTAACCAAAGGCTTATTGAATCTAGCGCGTTTGGAAGATCTTTCTCTTTGTGCGAATTTTGAATTTACGCTTGGATTAAGCAAGTGGATTTATGTTTGAGGATGTCATGATTTATGTGCTTTAATTATACACATATTGTACAATTTGATATAGTATGCAAAATCATTATATATATTTATTCAAAGGCATCAAGCATGGATTTCTATAAAGAATACAAATTAAGTATGAAGTGTTGAAATTTACCCACACTTCCATTATACAATGTGATTCTGTGTGTGGGAATTTTTTGATGTCGGCTCGTTCGCACTGTATTCTGGTCACAGACGACTTACGCCATATCGGCGAATACCTGGGAATAAATTGGATGTTTGTTCTTTGTATCATATCGGGAGATGTCAGTTTATTTGGGCTTTCTTAAAAGTCATCGTGCCCGAAAACACACCACCGCGCGATAATCTTTAAGGTTTCTGAGTAGCTCTGGTTTTTAAGCAAAACATAATTTCTAGGAGTTATTTAGCGGCTTTTATGTAGCCCTCCTTTTTTTAAATAAAATGTAAGACTGGCTCTCTCAAAACATTCTTCGTTTGATGAATTTGATTTTTTTTTTTATTTCATCCAACAAACTATATCTAAAATACGAAATGTAGCTATGTGAGATTGTTTCAGATCAATTAAATTTTGTTAAAAATATTTTGATAGCTTCTAAGATATTCGTGTTTTTCTAGATAACCGTTATTCGAATACAACTTTTTTTTTCCAACCTAAGGCGTAGTGATATTTTGTACACACACCATTTCGGGGCACTCGGAAGCAGTTGCAACGTGATCCCAAAAAATGTTGTCGTTCAGTAAATTTTCACTTGCGATATAGGCTTAGATTAAGGTTTATTACACACATATAAGTTAATTGTTGTATCTGGTAATTAATTTAAAAATTATTCTCATAAACAAAGAAAATTAAGGTTTGAGGGCCATTTCCAGTTAGCCCAGAGCCAAGGGCCAAAACACAAAACTGTCCCTTTTTTGGAGCTATCGGGTACTTTTTGACGACGCTGACAGACATTTATCAATTCCTTTATTCATGAATACTCAGTAATTTCCATACTTATTACGATCCTCGTCCATAACTAATTTGAAATACTTGGTTGTTCCTATGATGTGCGACCTGTTTCTTTTCCTGTATGCATTCAATAGATATATTTCGTTGCCGAATGGTTTGAATGCGTTCGGTAGGTACTCACAGTGGTTAAGTAAGAAAAAAGGCTGTCACGTAAATTGTTATTGTTCTGGTAAAGTGGTGCATAAAAGGGATGCACGAGTTGGAAAATTGGAAACAAATATAAGGAATGACTAAAATAAGGACAAAAGTGTGAATATTTTGTGTTTGGTTAGTGGACGCAAAAATTGAAATAATAACATCTCAAAGTTAGGCGTTCATGCACGAGTTGAACAATTGGAGGCGTCGCCACTGATCGGAAGGATGTCATTCACTTCATACATACGGTTCATTTGTTTATGAAATTTTGGTTTTTTGGTTCAGATCCCTTGTTCAGATCCCACACTTAACAATTTTTTAATAAATATTGTGTCAAACGCAAAGAGATTTTTCTAAAAACTAACTAATCGCACTTGGCATGGATGAAAGAAAAATAGTAAAGAAAATAGCAAATGAAAAGACTGGCAAGTTTCATAAAAAAGTAACTTACAAAAAAAATGCAGAAAGGGGACGAAAAGGAAGGTGGGAAAGCGCTTATTTATTTTTATTTATTTAATAAAAGTCAATCATATACAAATTTTAGTTAATTACTAGTTTTATACTTATACAGTCAAACCTGGATAAGCGAGAGTTCAATTCTCGCTTATAGAGGTTTCTCACTAACCCGAGTTTCTCGCTAATGCAGTTATGTATTATGTACAGTGCTCTTCACTTGATTAGACGCACCAACTTTTTTTTAAATAAATCAATTTTTTTTCTAAGTGTGGCTAGCAATTATCAAACAATTGCATTTATTTGAAAGCTTATTAAGTTCTTAACAAAAAAAAAAAACAAACGGTAGGTGAGTAGAAGCTAAAAATATTTTTTCTCTTTCTTGCCTATGCTGCCAGTAAAAGTGCAGTTTTTTTTGGTTCACTTGATTAGACGCACCTGTAAAATGATCGTAAAAATGAAACATAGACTTTTTAATTTACTTTTTTTCTTTTATTTTTATTTTTTTAGTTATTTTTTTATATTTTCAGTACTTTGTAGGACCACCACGATTTAAAATTACATCAAAAATTCTATTTTCTATTGAAGCATATAACTTTTCTAAATAATTTAATGGAATCCTCTTCCAGGCTTCTTTGATTGCCACAATTAATTCTTCACACGTCTCATACTGCCTACCTCCGTCATAAACCATACGTGTGAGCCATCCCCAAACATTTTCAATTATATTGAGGTCAGGTGAATATGGTGGCCAAGGCAAAAGTTCAACATTTTCATCGGCAAGGAAGCTTTTGACTAGACGAGCGTTATGGATTGGCGCATTATCTTGCTGAAAAATCCACTTTAGCGGTCCAAAAAGCTCTTTCATAGCGGGGAAGGCCGATTGTAAAAGAGCTTTATACGAAACTCCCGTCATTTTGTTGGAAACAAAAACCAAATCGAACGCCCCATAGTACGAAATGGCTCCCCAAACCATTACTCCTCCTTGTCTCGAATGGTGGCGTGTCAAAAACTTTTCCTCTTTTCGCAAATCATGGAAGTAGTGATTATATCCATCAGGGCCATCCAAGTTAAATTTTTTTTCGTCTGAAAAAACCACATTTCGCCAATTTAGCTCACTTCCAAGTTTGGTATCCCAGGTCATGTGAAGGCGTGCGAACTCCAACCGCTGTTCTTTTCTTATGGCGTTTAGTGGAGGCTTTTTTTTTAGTTTTTATAATTTAAGATGGTCCGCACTTAAAATAGCTCGGCGAACAGTTGATGTGCTGGCAGTTATCCCCGCTTTTTCTTTTATTTTGCTGGTGGAGAGAGCTGAATTTGACGCAATTCTTAAAATTTTTCTCTTATCCTGAGGAGTTAAAGCGGTTTTTGTCCTTCCTATGTAATTTTTACCATATGAATCACTGTTCTTAATAAAATTTCTCACGACATGGTCACTTCGGCCTATTTTTTTGGCAATACTTGTCATCGAAAATCCTTCGGAATGCAACGCGTCAATTTTCCCTATTTCTTCAGCAGTTAAAACTTTTTTTTCCCATTTTGGATTGAAATCTGTGGCAAAAACTTTTTTACTGCTTAAACTTTGCAGCTAACTCTAATCCACGTAACAGATCGCGACCAACTAACCGATTTAACAGGTGCGTCTAATCAAGTGAACCAAAAAAAACTGCACTTTTTCTGGCAGCATAGGCAAGAAAGAGAAAAAATATCTTTAGCTTCTACTCACCTACCGTTTGTTTGTTTTTTTTTTGTTAAGAACTTAATAAGCTTTCAAATAAATGCAATTGTTTGATAATTGCTAGCCACACTTAGAAAAAAAATTGATTTATTTAAAAAAAAGTTGGTGCGTCTAATCAAGTGAAGAGCACTGTACATATATATTTTTAATAGTGTTTATATGTTACGTTCATTAGATTTCGACATATAAGTACTTTATAAGGGTAGGTATCAAGATGCTTACGAAAACAAAACAAAAATTCATGCACTATGTAATTTTATTTTATTTAGAACTTATTTACACTTAAAAAAATCCGTCAATTTCGTTTAGGTTTTTGTTTTTGTATTTTGAATGGGCCTTACTAATAATCACATTTAGTGCATGCTTAAATAAAAATCTTCACACTTTAAACAAATCATGTACCAATAAAGAATTTAGTGCCCAGCTTAGTCACAACTGAGAGGATAAAATTTAATGTATGGAAAGCCATGTTTAAGTCGTAACTACACAAGTATAGACTGACATTCCGAAGCAGGTGTTACCTGTTGTACAATATGATGGTACCTAAAGTAGGTAGTTTAATATACAAATGTACTGAAAGGTGTCAGGTTAATAAGCAATAAATTTTAATACATGTAGGATTCGGAAGGAACAATACGGATAACTATAACACAAAATAACATCGAAGTAGAAAATATAAATAAATTGCAACTTGTCTAGACGCAGTCCATACTACCGATAAAGATCACAAATTTAACGATATAAGGCAAAATAATACACACGCATGCGCAAATAAAGAGCTCAGTAGTAGTTCAAAGCCCATCAAGACTCCGTCATTATCACTCCGCACCCATAGTTATTAAAATTCTTTGCATTTATATTATTAATTCATTTTGAACTAAACATAATTAAAATATTGAATCTGTGGTGTTTTATTTATTTAAAAAAAAATCCCCCACATGCATATAAATATAAATATATCCATATTAATAGTTCCTACTCGGTACACTCATCGAATGAAAAGGTTCGATATGTATAACATGAGGAGCTTTAGTTGGAAATCAAAATGCACAAAAGTTTCTAAGGTTTTCTCATATTATTTCAATTCTGAACCCTTTCTATGTGGAATTGCATTAACAGAATTATTTGTTAATCAATTAATTAATGAAACTAAAATCGCTTTAAAAACGCATTGACACGGGTATCAAGAGCAATAATACTTAGTGCTAAAATACCAACTACTAAATACTACCACACGGTAATACCTACTGATATACGAAGGAAACGATTTTGACAGATTATCGACTAGATCCATTCTTTCGTCCGAAAATAACTAAAAAATAATGGGATTTCAAAGTAATGATGATGCATTAATTATTTCCAAATCGGCAAATAAACCTTCGTTACTCGAAGTACTTTTAATATTTGATTTGGAATTTTTTTTTTGAGAACTACAAAATTGATTTCGACATTTAGTGTTGTTTGATAACAACTTTGATGGAAATTGTGGTAGATTGAAAGAAAGTACGAAGGTTACTTAATGAATAGGTGAAATCGTTTATTAGTAGGATTCTTTTAAAGCTGACTACTATACTATAACCTTGCAATTAGTTAGTAGTCGACATTTGTGTCTGTTTATTAGTAAGGCCCAATGTTTTTCTCTAACTCATAAATTTTGTCGAATATTGCTTGATCAACAACCGCTGCGTATTCAAAGTACTGATGGACCGTCTCCAACGCATTTAAAACTAGCTTCATTGGAATGATCTTTATTTCTGTTTCCGGAATCTGTGCCTCGTCTTCACCGTCATTTCCAGAAATACAGGTGTTCACACAATTCTTAACGATATCGTAGTCGGTTTGTTCTCCAGCGGTAGTTACGTCGTCGTAAATTTGAACGAAATCTTCGAAGCTCGGCATTGACATATTGGATTCGTGAAACACAAGTTAGGTCCAACTTCAACATCATTTTCCTCTGGCAGGTCTCGCTCATATGTACTTTTCCAAAATACAGCTTTTTTGAAGCAGTTTTTGACAGTAACGTCACTGACTAAGTACCATGTTTTTCTAGCAAATTTCATAGCTAGAAGTATGTTAATATCAGGGCTACTGTTTTCTTCCAGACTCGTAAGAATATGTTTAACGACTTCTATGCGATAAAAGCGTTTAAATGTATGAATGATGCCTTGATCTAATGGTTGAAGTTTACTAGTGGTGTTAGCCGGTAAAAATATGAATTTAACGTTTGCAAGTGTTGGTAAGTCCGTATGGGCAGCACAGTTGTCAATGAATAGCAGAACTTTTTTTCTTCACTTGTCTGTCAACTTTTTTCAACCAATCTTTAAACAAAATCTTGGTCACTCCACGAAATACAATAGGTACAATATTGACGAGAAAACAATACAAAAACAATGGTAGGAAGTTCCACGAATGTTAAGAATGAGTCATAAAATAGCAGATGTTAAATTTGTAATTTGTTACTGTATGTATTGATATTGTAGCTATAGTTCCTGCTAAATAATATATATAAATAAAGCTCTACTGTCGCTTATAGAGGTAAAGATAAGTAGCAGTCTCACTTGCGGAGGTCCATGAGGGAAAAACGACTCGCTCTTACAGAGGTTTCTGTTTCTCGCTAATAGAGGTTTTGGGAGCTTAAAATGATGAGTCCGCTCACTTATAGAGTTTTCTCACTTAACCAGGTTTGACTGTATATTTAAATTAATAAACCGAAGCTCCATTTCCTTGAAATGGCTCCAAAGCTCCGGTAGCTGCCTTTTAATATCAGCTAAATAAACAACTACCTACATATTTGAATTCGTTGAATCTGTCGCTGTAGGCGAAAGTATTTGGTTGCACTTCTTCAGGTTACTCAAATTCAAAAAACATACCCCGAGTGGAGCTCACCAAGGAACTATTGCAAAAGCCATTTTGCACCACATCTTACTATTGGATGTTTGTCAGACTTTCGCAAGAGGTGGGGCAGCGAATGATACGGGCCGGGATTTAAACTATCCACTAAGCCACTGCACCCACCCATAAGCATTAAAGTTGTAAAAAAAAACCTACCAAATCGAATTAAGCCTACCAACCTACCAAAGCGTAAAAAAACCTACCAAGTTTGGTAGGGTTCTACCAAAATGGCAACCATGCCTATAGTTTTAAAGGCGTTCCACCCATGTGGTGGTTAAGAATCTTCGGCCACAAATCACATTTGATCCAAAAACACTTTTCTTCTCGGTTTTTTGCCGAGTACCTATATCAAAATTCACGTCTATAATATCTTTAGTTCGAAGTTCGCCAAAACAAAAAGAATCCGATAATTTGTCGTGGAAAATCATGATGCATCGCTTCATAAGTTAGTAAATACTTGTTCAAACTTCAAAGCATTCAGTACCCTTAACCTGTTTAGCTCTCCTTTAAGATCGTATTCGTAGGTTACTAAAGTTATTGCAATCCGATTATTAAGTACTATCAAGGTGTATAGTTCCAATGTTAAAGAATTCTTAATTACAAATTGAGCTTAAAGGTTCTAACTTTAATCTTCTCAATATACATATATGTTCGCTAAATTGATACGAAGAGTCATAGTTGAAAAAGTTAAACAATTTCTAATTTGAATTCGCTTAATGGTCAACCCTTTGTGAGAATCAATTTTGATTAATTTCACCCAACAAAGCAATCCTATTGTGCATTAATCACAAGGGTCAGTTCAGGGATAATATACATTCACATGAGATGATTTATGTTTCGAAATCGCCTAATTGGCAATTTGCTTTTAACAATAATCAGCTTACAATGACATAAGGTATTTGCATCTTCACAAAGCTGAACAAACAAACTTATTACAAAAGGCCTTAATTCATCTCCTAATATCCATTAATACCGTTTACCGCTATCAATTTAGTCTTTACAATCAGTCCTTAGTCCGCCAGTCAAAAATCACGACAACGACATTGAAAATCTATTTAATTCAATTTGAAATGCTAATAACGCTATTTTGGCAGCCGCTTAAAAGTCACACCCACAAATCCATCTTCTTCTTTCCTCGGCCCGTCATGATTTATTGATGCCTTGTATTGTCCATAAAATTGCCATAAACCAAAGACTGACGCGGACGCACTATTCAACATTAAAGGAGAACACCAAAGGAGTGCCAAAACAAGTGCCATCGTCATCGTCGTCGTCGTCGAAGTTGACGTCGCCGTTGTAAACAGGAAAAGTTTCTTCAACTCTTGAATATCCTTACGACGCTTTTGAAATCGTTTTGTGCACAACTTTACTTGGACTTGGGAAAGTATTGTTGTGAGTTCTCTTCCCGTTGTTGTTGTTGTGGTTTCTCGTGTTTTGCGCCAATCGAAAATATTTTTGCCGTCTGTTCTCCACAGGAAGACAATTTCCTCTTGTTCCCAATAGATTACAGCTCGTAAAATATAGCCATAAGGACTTTTTGTTAGTGCTTAGCTTACGCATTGAGGACGCTATTGGGAATGGTTGCTGCTTGTTTTTGTTGTCGATTTTTTTTTTGACTGAATGCTGCTGTTGTAAAGGTATCTATCTACACGACAAAGCATGTATCTAGAGAAATTTTATATTCGTCAAGAGAATATCAATTTGTAGTTTCCTTCTTTTACAGGACTTGTATGCGGGATACACAGAAAATGTGTTGACTTCTCTGTCTCGAGCGCCAACTGCAGATAACTATGTATTTTTTTGACGTCTAGCCCTGGTAGATGGTAGAGACAGGGCTAATTTGTTAGCGAAAAAGTTTTTAATTAAACGATTTTCACTACAAAGGACTTTAACACCTTGTGGTTTAAGTTTTGGGGTTTTTTTTTTCAAAAGCGGGCGATGTCACTTTACCGCCGAGCAAATCAATTGAAGTGTTTCTTTTGGTTATAAATTATTTCCAAAATAAAAAACAAGTCTTTCATCTTTAGACAGCATTTCAAATATTTGTCTTTCAGCTAAATTATGTTTCGACTTTCGTTTGTTTACTTATTTCCTTCGCAGACGGTGAAGGTTTTGTGGTCTAGGACTATAATTTAATGAGTTTAACGATTTCGTTTGACTTTGCATTTGTTACCAACTTTTCGGGGTAATGATTTTCAAATATTTTGAGGGTTAGGTTTGTGATAGCGAATAGGCATTGAAGATGAAAAGAATTAAGTATGTTTGTGTTGATTGGTTTTGCAAAACCCATGTTTATAGCACTTACTAGATCCTTGAAGCTCATTCAAGGAGAAAGGGATTTCTTATCGAGAATTATCACACCCTAACAGAAGTTTACCCAAACGTAGTGATGCCACAGTCAACGGAGGGGGGGATTAGCCAAAAAAATAATATTTATGCTTGCATAGATATTGCTTGCACCGCCGCACAATTTTGATGTGTAAATCCGGGTGTTAAGAGGTTTTAGGAAACTTTAAAAAGGGAAAACATAAATACATGGAGATGGGGATGTTTGATTTGAATTTATACTGAAGTGAAGTACGTAACTGTTATTGTAGCTGAGATGTAGTAAGAACTTGCAAGTGCCTAGTTTGATATCGTAAAAAAAAATAAATAAGCTCAGATGTGAATGCGATCTTTGGTAACTCATTTCGGTTCAGGTCCAACTGATTTTCTTTTTCTAACAAAAAACTATGGCTTCTTGGGTATAGTCACTCCGTCCACAACCAGCGAACTGTGGAACATTTCTGACAGGTTAGGGGGTTAGCCATTGGTGTTAGAGATGGGTAGGCTTCATGTCCCTTTGCTCGACGCCGCGCTGTATATCCATCCCGATATCCTCACAAATCAGAAAGTTTAGTGTCAGAAAGTTCTTGTAAGTCAGGGAAGTAATGGCTTTCAGGTGTTCTGTTCCTCAAGTGACAGAGTCTTGAACAGTTGCAGGGGGAATGAGGTGTGTCCTCATGGACATATTCGTCTCGACAGCCTCTACATTTATCGGTATCCTTGAGATTTAATTTCATTGTTTGGTATCTGGAGCCCCTAGAAGCTTAGACGGCGATGACCTGTCAAACTGTAGAAGCTTAATACCTCACGGGTCGTTAGTTCTTTCCACTCGTAATTGCTTTTTATACGAATCTTGTTCTCCACTCGTTCTCTAAGATTAAAGAGTGGTGGCTTCATCGACTGTAGTGCTTGTCCATGGTTCATTGCGGACCCATTCTTTGCCATCTCATCAGCCCTATTACGGAAGCAGAAACTGCTTTTATAACCGTCTGGCTGTCAATGAAAATGATATATCATTTCGAGGTATTGTCAACAATGACACCTCAATTGCCAGAAACTCCGCTTAGAACTTACTGCTGCTATCAGGAACCTGGATTAAGCAGTGTATTTTTAATCCCTCCGAGAATATTCCGGCACCGGTTACAAAGTCCATCTTTGATTTATCTGTGTAGATGGATATTGATTTCCTCTTCGTGTGTTCATTTGAATTCTATTCATCTCTGCTTGCATAGGAGCAGCAGAATGGTATATCAGAGTCCAGTTGGGGAGACATATATTCGGAAGTGTTTTACTGTAGCGCTGGATGCTAGTGCTTAGTCGTGTTTATCGTTAAGTCAAACTAATTTATTCCAATAGTAAATAGATATGTCAAAAACCATGTTCTTTTAATCGGACGGACACATTTGACTGGACGCGGTCAACTGCAAGGTGGCGCAAAAGTCATCATTATACTATGTAAAGGAAACCGATACGAAATTAACGTCAACAAGATATGAATCGCGATACTCCTGAAGTGTTTCGATTTGTTTTTGCAGAATAATTCGACGGTGGCAAACACTACGAAGTTGTGGTGAAAGACTTGAAGATGTTACCTTTCAAAGTTGCAGACAGTTCCTCAGCTGTTAGCTGTTGACCGCAAAGTACGTGTTAACCTATGCTCAAGCCATCCTGAATCTTGACCATGAGGGAAACAATTTTTCATTGATAATCATCATGAGCGACGAGGCCCATTTTATCTCTCTGGATAGGTGCACAAGCAAAATTGTCACTGCTGGAGATTTATTTTTTCGAAACCACCGCGGGCCAAACGTCTGCTGTGGACGGCGAGCACTTTAGAGCCATGTGTAATGACTTTCTCCTTCCTAAATTGAATTAATTGAGACTGGAGAATATGTGGTTCCAACATGATGGAGCAACGGCGCATTGTGCACGAGCCACAACCTAAATTTTATGGGCTGCTCGTTTAGGCGATTTGCACTGACTGGCAAGAGCATCTGATTTATATGTTCCAGACTACTTTAAGTGAGGTTTTTTTTTTTATTAAAGTCATGAGTCTATGTTAACAAGCTTCAGACTTTTGAAGACCTCAAAGAGAATATCCGTCAAGAAATCGTCAAAATCGAAACCTGCAATAAAACAGGACCGAATGTTCTTTAATTCCCACGGCAGCTACTTAATCCATATCATTTTCGCGGAAACAAATTTAAGACATCTAATAAACATAATACAAAAGAACCCACAGCCAAAGAACATCGTGTGACAGCTTTTGCGCCACCTTGTATTGCCGAAAAGATTCCTCACTCCAACTGCTGTCAGTGCTACTTTACCTGAAGTCGGTGCCGATCTTGCTTTAAAACTAGAGCAGTACTGACAGCGGCTGGAGTAAGCTCTGACAGTTGTGGATGGCTCAATGAAAATCGACATAAGTAGGTATAATTTTAGCTTTGAAATCGAGTCCGTTAATGCCTTATATTTTAGTTATACAGAATTTTCATTTTATTATCTTGTATTTGCGAATTAAATTCGTTATATATTTAATGAAAGTGATTTCAAAGACGATTAAAACCAAGGAATGCAGGCTCACTATTTTTCAGAAGTGAACTTAATCTATGACTACGGTGACCATCTTTCCTGATGTTTCTGTATGTATTTTCCATTTTTATATTTTTTAAAACAAAATTTCTTCTCAATGAAAGTGCAATTACCGCAATCACAACCTGTCATAGATTTGATTTACTGAAACGGCTCTAGGAAATAAGGCCCCAAGAAATAAAGCCCCAAAATAAAAACGAAATAAAGGCCCAAAAGTTTCATAATGACATAAAGTTATTTATATTATAACAATTATTAAAAATCGTTGAATGGAAAATGAAAATGCAACCCCCCTGCTTCTTTTCACTGTTACATTCCGATTGGTGCGATGTTGGGTATAAACAAAGTTTGCATATAGCCAAACGCAAGCGTACTTCAAATCTAAAAGCGAAACAAAGCAGGGGCGCTGCAGGAGCCCCCCCATATTCCATTCCGTAACTATTAAATCAACCACGAAATCATTAAGAGTTTTAAAAACGAAATAAAGCCCGGCGGCCCTTATTTGGCAGTAGTCATTGAACCGACAAATACGTTGCGATAGTATTTCATAGAAATGAACTCAAATAAAAAAATATTGAAATACAAAAATGAAATAAGACCCCGAAAGAATGAAATATGTCCCCAAAAAAAAAAATGAAATAAGACCCCAATTTAAAAAAAAAATTTTGTTGTTCTTGTTTCGCGTTTATATTTTTGGAGCCTTATTTCTTTTTTATTTTGGGGCTTTATTTCTTGGGGCCTTTTTTACTAGAGCCTACTGAAACTCACTTTTGAAATCAAAATCATCTTAGTAACAACTGTCAACTGTTTCAAAAAAAAGTTATTAATTTTTTTTATTTGTTCAATAAAACAGATTTATTATTGTCAATTTATGACATGCCACCAACAAGAAAGTGTGAGTTCAGCAATGATCTTCAAAGAGATTTTACTTTTATCAAAAAATCTGGAAAACCCGGCCTAGTAAGGTGTCCCAAATGCATTTCAACGTTTTCAATAAGTAGTGGTGAGTTTTTAAATTGTTCACTTTTTGTCCCGGGTTTTTTCTCCCAGAAATATGGTCACCGTATCTATGACGGTAAGTGTACAAAAAGCTTGCGATTACTCTTTTCCCCTCAGAATATGAGAAGATAAAATAAATAAATAAAATATTAGGCGTAAACGGCCCATGCAGGATCCAACGCCTAGCTTCTCCAACCACTATGTGTGCGAAGATATATTTTTTGACACGAATGAAAGGGACCTGCAAAACTTTCAGGTGGTACAAGTCGGGATTTAAAACAGCGACCTCTCGCTTAGTGGTCCAACGCACTTAACCGCTAAGCCACTGCACCCTATAAGAAGATAATATATTATATTACCTTATAAAGTCTCCTTTTCTCTAAAAGTGCTTCCAACCCAAGCGAAACAAGTCACAAACCGTTCTTAAATACTTTTTCCGGTTTAGGTTCTATTTAATGTTTGATCCACCCGCAAATCTACTCGGTTTGAAGGGAATTGTTCTTTAAAGTCTTCAAATTCAAGTGTCCTATTAGAATGGTGAGAAATAACGGGTGATCCAAGTAGAGATACTTTTTTCAATAGCCTTTTTTGACAGATCACGTGTGAGTCGTGTCATGCTGTCATGTTATTTTTGTTTAGTATTGTTTGGCATTTCATAATGGAAAGACTTACGCCTGAACAATGTTTACAAATTGTTCAACTTTATTATGAAAATTCACGTTCTGTGAGGAATGTGTTTCGTGCACTTCGCTCAACTTATGGTCAACATAATCGGCCTACTGAGCGTACTATTCGCAACACCATCACCCATTTTGAGACCCAGCATTCATTATTGGATAATATTCGACCGAATAGACCACGTCCAGCACGCTGTGAAGAAAATATAGCGGCCGTAGCTGAGAGTGTACACGAAGACCGTAGAGAGTCGATTCGGCGCCGTTCGCAGCAACTCGGACTGACGTATGGAACGACTTGGCGCATTTTACGTCAAGATCTTAAATTGAAAGCGAACAAAATACAGCTTGTGGCAACAACTGAAGCCGCTCGACCTTCCCAAGCGACATCGCTTCGCTCTATGGGCTCTTGAAAAGTTCCAAGAAGATCCGACGTTTTCGAGGCAAATTTTGTTTAGCGATGAGGCCCATTTCTAGCTCAATGGGTATGTAAACAAACAAAATTGCCGCATTTGGGACGAAGAGCAACCTGAAGAGATTGAAGAACTGCCACTTCATCCAGAAAAAACAACGGTTGGGTGTGGTTTGTGGGCCGGTGGAATCATCGGTCAATGGCGACCGTTATCGTGCCATGATAACCGACTATTTGATGCCTGAAATTGAAGCTCGTGATCTCGGCGACATTTGGTTTCAGCAAGACGGCGCCACTTCCCACACATCGCATCAATCAATGGACTTATTGAGAGAACATTTCGGTGAGCACATAATTTCACGTTTTGGGCCGGTCGATTGGCCAC
Source organism: Ferdinandea cuprea (assembly GCA_963576555.1). Taxonomy (NCBI): domain Eukaryota; kingdom Metazoa; phylum Arthropoda; class Insecta; order Diptera; family Syrphidae; genus Ferdinandea; species Ferdinandea cuprea. The sequence continues at coordinate 9,346,220 of OY754960.1, forward strand.
CAAGATCGTGTGATATCACACCGTTAGACTTTTTCCTGTGGGGATATGTAAAGTCAAAAGCTTATGCCGACAAACCCGCTTCGATTCAGGCCTTGGAGGAAAACATCACGCGTGTCATTCGCCAGTTACCAGTCGAAATGCTCGAACGAGTGATCGAAAATTGGACTCAACGGATGGACCATCTGCGACGTAGCAACGGCCAACATTTGATAGACATAATCTTCAAAAAATAAATGCCAAAGAATGTTCTTTCAAATGATAATAAACATTCTCCATTAAATTTTAATTTTCTGTGTATTTTTTCTTAAAAAAGTAGGGAACCTCGAAATGGATCACCCTTTAGCATCAGCCAGTTTTGAATTATATAATATAATTCAGCATTCTGAACGGAGTAAGAAATTTTGCTGCTTACTATTGGCGTGTTTTCGTGAGAATTATGCAAGTAAACGTAAATATTTGCACCAAATCCATTATCAATTTTCAATATTTTTTGACTGGAAATCGAATTATCCCAAATCGCACTTGACACAGATAAAAAGAGCTTAAATGATAGCCAGTTAGTTTTTAACATACTTCACAGAGGAGTTTCGATTTTTCAAGAACAGAAGCTCTCATAATGTTGAAGGCCTTAAATTTACTGCGCAAACAATTTATTATCTTTTAAAAGGCAATTTCCAATATGAATGCGGTTGATCCCAACTGTAACAAGTAATAGTTTTCTGAAACCCGCACAAACCTCAAGGTGAATAAACAACCAGAAGCCGGCACATCCGCATTCATTAAAACATCCCTTGTACGGCATCCGCAATTATCATACCCGTGTGATAGGCACCAACCCAACCACCCGCCGCCGGCTTCACACATCGAACATTTTCCAAAGCACGCCAGACACTCTAGTGCAGTGTAAGCTTTTTTACGATATTACAATTTCCAGATACGATATTATTTCATCAACACTACCATCTGTTGGGCCGTTACTGTCAGTGTTTCGGTTAACATTGTCGACACTGGAGATGTTACAAGCAGGAACGTTCGGTGTCCCTTAATCGTGTTTGCCTTTGTTTAGTAACAGTTTACATTCAGTCGTGGTCGTGGACAAACAAGGATACTTGGCTGGCAAATCCTTTCAGTAAGATTTTGAATTTCTGCGGTATCGGACGTGTTTACTTAGTGACGACGACGAATAACGGATAAACGTCGGTTTCTCTTTAGAATTTAAATTTTGCGATCGAAACTGTTGATTCGCAAAAAAATAAAAAAAAATAAAATTCCACGAGCGTCCTTAAAATAGAAGAGCAGTTTAAGTGAAAATAATCCTTGTGCTTGGGAATGGCTTGTGTTTGAGATTTAGTGCATTATTGAGAAAAAATATTGTGAATAAGTGCTTGCTTCCTCGGTATTCGTGTGTGTTTGTTTGTGGCTGAAAGGATACTCTCAGATTTCATCTATAATGTGGCGATATTAACAGCGATTAGCAAATGTAAGTGTTTGTGGTGTGAGATTATTTTAATTTTAATCACGTATCCTTAAATATCGATTGGAATTTGTGCCGCATCAACGAAGAGCCAATACACACACACACACACACACATTGAATCTGAGTAGGTTAAGGCCAGCCAACGTATCAACATATGCCGCCACTTTTCTGTGCAACAGTCCTATTTTAAGCGGCCCTGTAGACACAATAAGTATCATCTCCTATGTTTACGTTCTTTTGAGTGTCTTGCTCTGGGGTCTAACTTCGTCGTCGTTGTCGTCGTCGTCATCGTTGACGGTGTTTACTATTCCAACTGTAGCAACTACAGTATGTTTCTTTTTTTATTTCTCTGAATGAATTCTCTGTGCTTGCTTTAAAGTTTTGCAAATAATGAAATTAATTAAATGAATTTTATTTGAAGAAGTTGTGGCTCTGGAATTTAATACTTTTTCATTGGACTAAAACACGGATGACACCAATGCACAATAAAATCTTTTAAAAGGATTTGTGGAGATTTGCTGAAAATCTCTTTGGTGTTTTATACAAACGACAAACTTAATTGACATTTCAAAGGAATAAAGAATCAAGTGAGTGCCAAAGGACAAGGAAGAATAGTTCTTGGTTGAATTCGTTATCACAACTTAAAGTGCTGCTCGTGTTCATATATTAGTATGCGTATGCGTCTGTGCTTTTATTTTAATTTGTTCGAAAGATTAATTTTCTTGGAAATGCATTTTTTTTTTTTAAAAGAGCAAGACCCTTAACATTTTATTTTTAGTTCCACTTTTAATTTATGTAGGAAGCATAAGAGCATCGTAAGGAGATATCTTGCGCAAGGTTTTAAAACATTTGGGCCACGTATTCGCTTCTTTTATATGTCAAATTCACTAGATTTAAAAATCTCCCTTGTCGAAAACACTATAAACTGCTAATTTAAAATAAGGATTGACAGCAGGTCACAAATTGTGAATAATTTCTCCAAGTCAATTTTTCACTTTTACTGCATCCCCACTGGTTGCCCGTTCGACCTCAAAAGAGATTCGATATGCCTATCAGTTTTGAAAAATCACTGGGGCTAATCAAATGCTGGTGTTGTTATATTTGTGAATGCCGGGTTTTGGAACAGCGGCAAAGTAGCGATTGCCGAACTGCGGCTAGTTTTGTTGTTTCAAGTCTCAAGGAGTTTAAATAGTAATTTCTCAGTCACACTTATGTCTTTTCGTTGGCTTAAGATAAAGCGATAACAGGATTGTTAGCACCCTTATAATGTTGATAGTAACACATCACGGGTATTAAGGAAATGAGGAATTAGTTGAGAGGATGAGGATGAAAAACCGATGCACATTGATTTGAAATGATTGCAAATTAAAGTGGTTAGGAAAAACAGAGTGTGGTAGAGCATTCCACATTCGTCTTGTGCGGCAGAGGAACGAATCTTTATATTTTAAATTTCGTTCTAAGGGTGAACTGATAAGAATTCCTGGCATGGCGTATATTACGGTTGAAGTGTTGAAGGGGAGGAATGCAACTGGCACTTACGATTGAATTAACGATGTACAGGAGACATTACGACGATGGGAGTCAAGCGATTTCGAAATATCGCGATCGCCGATAAGTTTTGTAGCACGTTTTTGAATTCCGTCATCAAGTAGCTCCAAATATGTCATCGGTGCACCGGCCAGATATGTGCGTTGTACTCAAGTTGAGGGCGAATGAGCACCTTATAAATTCTAGGCAGATCAAAAGGGGTAAAATATTTCATGCATCGCTTGAGAAAGCTTAGACATTTCGCAGCGTTCTTGGCGACGTCAAATATGTGGTCATTCCAACAAGGGTTGTCATTAACGCACTTACCAATGATGGAACGAGCTTAACATAAATTGCCGTTCCAGCTCCACGACCGAATATGAGGGTCGTAAGTCCGAAAACGAATATAAGAAGCTTAGGGTACTATCATCAGAGAAGAAATTGGATTCTGAGTGACAGGTAAGAGATCATTGATAAAAATTAGAAAGAGAGTCGGAGACAAAACAGAGCCTTGGAAAACACTAGGTATTATTTGGTGTGTTGGCCACTTGGAACTATCCAAAACAACTTGAATGGAACGATCCGAAACAGCAATAAAAAGACAACAATGAAATTAATATAAGTTTTGATTAGCAAATTTTGTGAAAGTCTTTAACGCTCCTGGGCACTCCGGAATGCTAATAAGATTTTAAAAAGACAATTTTTTGGATCACTTTAATATTAAAGAATTTCGGGGAAGTTTTTCTAAAAATATTTTTCCATTCTGTTTGCGCTTGTCTGGGCTCAAATCTAACTACTTCCATTTATATGATAAAGGCAGCTATAGATAAAGAAATATCGTCACGATGTCGACGCCTTACGCGATCTGGGACTATATTTAAATGGTTTTGCAGTCGTTTTGTGTAAGAACAGTTTAAAAATTCTTGAGGGGAATTATGGATATAGTTCCAAAAGGCAGATCTGCTAGTCGAGTGCTTCAGCACTCTTGTCATTTACTATAGGTTTGTGATTCCAAACAAATTTTGCGGATTATTTGCTGCAATGTAGGTGCAGTTGGACTACTAAGCGAGAGGTCCCAGGTTCAAATCCGATCCGTACTACCTGCCCCTGCGAAAGCCTGACAAACGTAAGAACTGTCATGAGAAGCATCACAAGATCTTCGCGCAGGCAATGGTTGGAGAAGTCCGTATATGCCTGATATTAATTTTTGTTGTATTCTGCTTCTACTTACTTTACATGAGACATGGCAACCTTCCATCCTCTGCGATCCCGGGTTATACAGACCAAGCGCTCTAGCATCCACGAGGGCTTGGTCTTTAAAACGGAGGTTCGGTCTTCCTTATCGTCTCGAACCTGGGGGCTGGAACTCAAAGAACTACGAGGATCTTGGAGCATTATTGTCCCTTTCGTTCGATGTGGCCGAGCCAATGTAGTCGACGAGTTTTGACTTTTTTGGCTACATCCACATATTGGTACAGCTCATAGAGCTATCTTCTTCCCCATTCGCCCTCCTCGCACGTAGGGCCAAATATCCGCCGAAGGATTTTTCTATAGAACATGCACTTTGTTCTTCCAGGTAGGAGCTTTAAACCCATTTTTTTCTCTAAACCGAAGTAGCAGCGGTTTCCTAGGGTAATATTCACACCGAGGTAGATGCACTCCTTAACTACCTCGAAGTTGCTGCTATCAACAGTGGCATTTTGTCCTAGTCGGTGGACAGGTGTTTGTTGTTATTTTGCTTCTGCAATAGGAATATGTTAGAGAAATTTAACTGAACTTACAAACTATTGCTAATAGCCTTGATTTTTGTTTCTGATTTTTTTTAAATTTTTATTTTCTGCAATAGATAAAATCCTTTTCCACTAATATTTGTTGCTTTATTATAATTCCCTATTTGAAGAGATTTTTAGAAAGTTTTAAAGTCTAAAAGTTCAAGCCTATACAATCTGTCACACTCTGTCAAATTTTGTAGTTTAAAAATGCATTTAGAAAGGGCTCATCCGAAGACAACAAGTACTTAGACCTAGTGACCCATTGTACTCCAGTGTGGCTGCCAAAATTAGTCACATTATGATTCGTTTCTATCGAAGTCTAAAATGATGAACCTGTCAGTGCTTCTAGAAAGCCAATCTGGTTCTGACGTAAAGTAGATAAAGTGTGATGCCGTGTTGTCAGCTTCCAGACTGCACTCACCTCCGGTCCGGGATTATAACTCGAAACAAATATTTTTTTCCAACATGACAATTAAACAACTAAGTAAATAAAAACCCACTAAACTATTTTTAACGGAGTTTATTAATATTTATTTATTGCGAAATTATATCTCATATCTGGGTCGTAATTTTTTTTTTTTTTTGTTTTCAATTAAAGCCATCTGTTTGAGAATTTCCATGCCGCTTTATAATAAAAACAAAACAAAACAAATCTTGAAAAGTATAAAAAAAACAACTACAGCCTGCTTATATATATATATATTTTTTTTATTATTCATATATGCATGCCGATTATTTATCTATTTTCGTTTGCATATTATTTTATAAAAAATATTGTAGCTTTTATTTGTTATCAAGCTTATCACTTTCTTATAAGATTATTGTGTCTTAAGAACTTCGAGGTAAAACATTTGTCAAACTCGTAGTGAGTATTTACAAAACAAGGGTATGACAAATAATATGGGATTATCTTATTTATTTTGAAAAATGAATACACATGATGTGAAATAATTCTTAAATACTTAATGCATTACAGTTTGTGACTAACACACTCAGTCACACATAATATAAGCAAGCGATGTGTAACACTATAAACAGTGTTGTTATCTCAAGCTAAATGCATAGCGACAATTCATGCAATTTGCAGTAAAGCAAAAAGTGAACATACTCTATAGGAAAACCCATTGGTTATGTATTATTTTGTGGTTTTATGTCGCATTCCCAAGCACGGCAAGAAATATCAAAGCGAGCTATGCCGGCACCATAAAGGGTGATCCATTTTGAGGTTCTCTACTTTTTTAAAGAAAAAAACACAAAAAAATTCAAATTTAATGGAGAATGTTTATTATAATTTGAAAGAACATTCCTTGGCATTTATTTTTTGAAGATTATGTCTATCAAATGTTGGCCGTTGCTACGTCGCAGATGGTCCATCCGTTGAGTCCAATTTTCGATAACTCGTTCGAGCATTTCGACTGGTAACTGGCGAATGACACGCGTGATGTTTTCCTCCAAGGCCTGAATCGAAGCGGGTTTGTCGGCATAAGCTTTTGACTTTACATATCCCCACAGGAAAAAGTCTAACGGTGTGATATCACACGATCTTGGTGGCCAATCGACCGGGCCAAAACGTGAAATTATGTGCTCACCGAAATGTTCTCTCAATAAGTCCATTGATTGATGCGATTTGTGGGAAGTGGCGCCGTCTTGCTGAAACCAAATGTCGCCGAGATTACGAGCTTCAATTTCAGGCATCAAATAGTCGGTTATCATGGCACGATAACGGTCGCCATTGACGGTTACGTTCGCACCGGCATAATTTTTAAAGAAATATGGGCCGATGATTCCACCGGCCCACAAACCACACCAAACCGTTGTTTTTTCTGGATAAAGTGGCAGTTCTTCAATCTCTTCAGGTTGCTCTTCGTCCCAAATGCGGCAATTTTGTTTGTTTACATACCCATTGAGCCAGAAATGGGCCTCATCGCTTATCAAAATTTGCCTCGAAAAGGCGGATCTTCTTGGAACTTTTCAAGAGCCCATAGAGCGAAGCGATGTCGCTTGGGAAGGTCGAGCGGCTTCAGTTGTTGCACAAGCTGTATTTTGTACGCTTTCAATTTAAGATCTTGACGTAAAATGCGCCAAGTCGTTCCATACGTCAGTCCGAGTTCGACTCTCTACGGTCTTCGTGTACACTCTCAGCTACGGCCGCTATATTTTCTTCACAGCGTGCTGGACGTGGTCTATTCGGTCGAATATTATCCAATAATGAATGCTGGGTCTCAAAATGGGTGATGGTGTTGCGAATAGTACGCACAGTAGGTCGATTATGTTGACCATAAGTTGAGCTAAGTGCATTTTCATAATAAAGTTGAACAATTTGTAAACGTTGTTCACGCGTAAGCCTTTCCATTATGAAATGCCAAACAATACTAAACAAAAACAACATGACAGCATGACACGACTCACACGTGATCTGTCAAAAAAGGCTATTGAAAAAAGTATCTCTACTTGGATCACCCGTTACATAGATTGCGAACTCTCTCTCTCTCTGTCTCTCTCTTACGAAAAACATTCTCATTTTACCAATGCCTTAATGGGGAAATACGCAAAATATGCCATATTGAATAGTAAAAAACTGTGATGTGCTTTTGGAAACTCAACGGCATCTACAAAAAACGACCATGTGATGTGGATATGTGGACATTGACCGAAATGGGTGGAAGAGTGATCGCTGCAGAGGTGTTCGGCTGAAGCGATGTCGTCAAGATGTCGTCTCCTTGCGTGATCTGGGCCCTGAATTCTTATTTTTTTAAAGGCTGTTGGAAACGGCCTCTATGCTCAAATCTCCCAAATCGCGTTTTATTTTTGATGTAAAATAAAATTGGGCGGTTTATGATTTTTAATTTTTTGACTGATTTGGCATTGCTTTGATTTCTTGGGGATTTTACGGCGGTGCCCTTGGTTTTAGAACATCCCCAAGTGGTTTAGGGACTTTCTTGTTCAACTAAATCCACAAAGCAGACAAAGCATTTGACTGATTCTAAAACCGACAACCGAGTGCAGTGGCTAAGTGCGTTGGGCCACTAAGCGAGAGGTCGCTGGTTCAAATCCCGACCTGTACCACCTGAAAGTTTTTATTCGCTGCCCCATCTCTTGCGAACGTCTGACAATCATCCAAGAGTATGAAATGTCATGAGAAGCTTCTCAAAAATAAATTGCCGTTCAGAACCGGCATTAAACTGTAGGTCCCTACATTCGTGCCAAAAATATAATTTCGCACACACAATGTTTGGAGAAGCTAGGCTTTAGGTCCTATATGGGCCGTTTACTCCTAATATTTATTTATTTTTTAAAACCGACAACTACCCTGTTGTTTTTCACGTGCGATTTTTATTTTAGTTTTCCAAAAAGTGTCATTCCCAAAAGTTTGGCTTCATTTGTCTTTAAAAATTGGTGTACGTGTTAACATTTCTTTAAGCAAAACTTGTATGCATCGACTAAGACTAATTGAGGACAATATGCCAGGAATTTGTCCACTCAAAAACATAGTCATTAGTCCGCGGTATCATCCAAACGTACCTTGTTTGTTTTGTGTTTTTTGTTGCGGAATATCACGAGCTTCGTTCGAAATAGAATTGGACTTAGAAAGCATCCTTGTGTTACTCCTGCCGCGATTTCTTTGAATTTGGGGTATTCGTTTCCGTGCTTTATTTGGAATCACTCATAATATAAAATAAAGTTGAAATTCCCTTGCAAGGACCTAGACAGCGAAAGGCTGAATCCATTTTACTAATAATTCACAAGAAACGGGGTCGTCCATTTAAAAATATTTGATTTTAAATGCACGAAGCCACGAAATTCAAAAGTCGATTTTAAATAAAGTGAACTTAAAATGCGTCCAGTGGATTAATGTGCTCATATTTAGACGAGCTCAGAAATATAAGAAATAGCTGGTTCTAAAATTTAGTTAATTTGTTCTTTGTTCGTTCGCAATGAGCACTAGTCTGTTGAGCTAACATCATTCCTTATCCTTTTGGTATCATAGGTATTTGCTGTTAGGTAATAGACGTTTGTGGGAGTCGCTTAAAATATAATAAGGGGATGACGGATTATTTTCCCAAACAGTTCCGGGATAGATCCCTCTTCACTTACAACACTCTCAGCTTTATTCGTTTGAATGGTTTGGCTTGACAGAAATTCCATTTTATTTTAGAAATATAGTATGAGCGTTTAGCGCAAATAACTACCTATTTTGTTTACTTCTGAGAGGGGCTTTCAATTAGTCATTGGTGAAGCAAAGAATCGAATCACTGTAAAACTGGGAATTAGGTAACGATGCTTGATTGTTCTCTGTTTGCATTATATCCTAGATTTATTTTGATTTATTTATTTATCCACGCAATAGAAAAAAAAGTGTTCTGCGACCCAGTCTTTCTTTTTATTAGTCCCAGTCTTTCATCTAAAAAATACTAAATTGTAGGCGAAACCGTTTCAGAGGAATGACTTTTTTTAAGTTACGGTGACCGTGTCTATTTTCGAGAATCGTGCCCGTAACCGGAACTCTCAACCTTTAGATAATTAAAACAGAAGTAAGTTTTTTTTTATAAAAATTCATGTTTGGTAGATAAGATAAGATATTACCAAGACTTTTTTTCCTACTTTCCTACGATGGCGTCAACAACAAGCAAACAACAAGCTGCAAATGATGAAAACGTGCGTATGAAGAGCAGCTACGTGGACAGTAGGCCTAAAGGTGCTATCAGACGGTCATCCAAACTTGTCATTCGGATGACATCCTGACGTTACGATGACGTAGAATTTATCCTAAAGTAGTCATCCCGTCTCAAATAAACAAGTTTTCTGACGTCAGCATGTCATCCGGATGACAAGTTTGGATGATCGTCTGATCGCACCTTAAGACTATACAGTACAGGGTGTATATGCTAAGAAAGAATAAAACACTTTCATATTTCTATTTAATGTTTGAGGTTCTGCCGTTTATTAGAGAATTTATGTCGACGAAAGTCCTAACTTATCTATGGTATCTCAAGAGACATTTTTTCCCCTTGAGTACTTTTCATTTATAAACAAAATAAAAATGTATAAGAATTTTGAATGATCAATTTTAGTCTTCTCGTCCAAATTTTTTATAATGCATTATTCGTCTATTATGACACTTTCAGTTTTTCCGAAATTTCTTTCCGTAAAACATTATTTGGAATATCAAACAAATTATTAGCCAAAACGGTCCCACCTTTCTCAAGTGATGGACTTACTTACGAATAGCATTTAATTATTTCCAACCCTAAAATGAAAATGACATGACTGTGTTTGTGTTTCCGGCAGAGAAAAAATTTCCTTACATTAACCGATGAGGTATTAATCCATCTCAAAAAAATTGGAGCACGAACGACTCAGTTGGTATTGTCATGTTCAAAGGAAGGATCCTACGAACCACGTCAAAGAGGCAATGGCAATCAACGTTCCCTTACAATTGCGTAAGAGAGGCAGGCCTAAAAACTGCTGGAACACACAAATGCAGAAACATCAGCTTTGATAGGCCGCAATGATGAAGTGATCCAAAATCGGGATGCCTGCAGATATCTTTTGAGGTCGAACTGGCGAGTTCCACAGGCGGACCAGTGGGAGGGTTATGATCCCTGTAATCCTGATCATAATCTCGTCGTTAAATGGAGAAAAGAAGAACCGATGAGGCATATCTCTTAGTCTCTATTAGTTAGGCTGTTGTAGGCATTACATGTTCGCTAACTGACGACTGATGTCTTCATTTCAACTGTCATTCATCTGCCATCTGTCAAATGTCACTGTCGCCTGTCATCTATCATATGTCGTCACATGTTATCTGTCAGCTGTTATTGGTCATCTATCTATCGTATGGCTTTTAAAATATTCCAAGATATCTAGATCGCGATAAAAAATATAGCGCCTACGTTTTTATAGAATGGGTCTTACTGTTTTACACAGTTAAGTGGACGAAAACAAAAAGTCATTGCGACGCCGATGGTTGGAATTATCTCCCTTTGAAACTAAAACACCCTGTAAACTCTTATTTACACCACCATTGAATGTAGACATGCCGACAAATAATAAAAATGATATCTATTATCTTGTGTGCAACTTTAGGTAGCAACAAGTAGTTATCTATAGTTTGTCGACATTCCGGATCTTGCGGTCTGGCCTACCTACATGTCAAACAAATTTGTTTATCTTCCAAATAAGACCAAAAGAAATTAAGTATCTAAACTCCAACATAAATATAAAATATACGCCAATTAATGATAAAGAAAAACAAACAAACAATATTGGCCCTGTACTACCAAAAAGGTAAATATTGTGTAATTTGTCTCTAACCGCCGTAGATAAATACGACATCCAAACTCCATGTATAGTGTTCTCGGCAGGCTGGCTATCGCGAATAAAAATTCACTTTATAGTCACTTCTGGATATACATATATATTATAATTTAAATCAAAAGCACGCGCCAAACTTACAAATTTGCTCTAGAAAAGTGGTTTATTTCTGTGCTCTTCCTGCCTGCATTCACATTTTGAATTGTGAATTGTACTGGAATAACCTAATAATAGCAGAGAGTTGTTAATAAATTTGGCTAGCAAATTAGGGCATACTTGTTAGGGAACAATCGAAAACAACAACAACAACAATAAGAACATGATTTAAATTCATAACAACGTCGAAAGATAAGTAATAAGTAATAACCATTATAAAGACATAGAGAGACAAGTCGGCATTAAAATTGACGTAAGCAGACTACTACCTTCGCCGACCGACCATAAACAAAGCCAATAAACATTAGACTGGGCTTGTTAATTGCATTTCCCACTTAATGAATCTAGATGTGATTTGATCTTTGTTGAATAGCTAAACCTATTAGGAGGAGAGCTATCCCCATATACACAAGTCTAAATTGTATTTAAATTTTTTATGTTTTTTTTTTTCAATTACGGAAGAAATGACTTTTGGAAACATTTGACAGTTGATGTCACGATGACGTTGGTGGTGCTGCTCAGATTGCAGTTATTTATTTTTGTTTTGAAAATCTGTTTCGATTGAGTTAAAATTTGCCAAAACATGCAATTAATATTCGGTCCACAGAATTGCATGGCAATAACATATTTTTAGGTCACAAATTGGGCGGAAAAACTATGAAATTATTTGATTTTCTCTCACACATGTGCGATATGAAATAATAAACAAATTTCCCTAGTGGCTAACTAATCGAAAGTCGTGGCGGATTTTCCTGTTAAAAAACAAATCTACAATCTGCCGCCCTATTACTGATGTGCAGTGTGCAGTTGTGCATTATTAAAAATGCATTTATTTTTATTTTGGGAAAGCATAAATAATGCAGTATGGTTAATGTGAAATTTATGCACACTACCTGATTATGTAAAGTGAGGTTTAAACATGTAAAATATAATAAAAATGTTAAGAGACATTTAGAGAGGAATTATTTATTTTTATTGTTTTTGGCTGTATATTTGTTGGGAGCAATTTGCTTCAAAAATTGAGCTGACAATCTGTTCAAAGAAGTCACAAATAGTTTCACAGAATCAAAATGTATAAAAATAAGCAGTAGGAATCATTCTGTAAGCACGTCCGCGTTGAATTTGTTGGTGCTTAAAGAATATGTTGACAAAAGTTTAGCTTTCTAATCTTTGGCGATTAGTTAACTCAAGATAATTATCTTTCTGTCTATGAATCTCCTGAATAGAGTCATTTCTGTTAATACATGGTGCTACCGGTTGATTAAACGATTTCAAGCGGTGACATAATTGATCATATTTGACTGGAAACGGCATAAACCGTTCCTCTACGCTGGCATATAGTCTGATCAGTATGATCACAAATGACCGCGTTGATTTTCACAGATTTAGGTCATTCAGTATAATTGGAGAAAAATTACCAACGACTCCGCATACCCCAATTTTTATTTTTTTTTTTTTAATGTACGCGCACTAAAGGGACTTTGGATACCCTTGAAGATAATGAAGTGACACAGTGCGGGCATTAGGGAAGTGAAGGATTAGAAAAAAGCAGATACCGATGCACGTTGGTCTTAAATGACTGTAAACTATAATGTGTTGGGAAAACAGAGCGGGGTAGAGCATACCACATTCGTATTGTACGGTTAAGAAACGAATCCTTGTATTTCACAGTACGTCCGAAAACAGGCTTAATGGTAAACTGATGTGCATTCCTCGCGTGGCGAGTATTGCGGTTGAATTGCTGTAGGGGTGGAATGCAACTGACTATTTCATTTGAGCACTTGTGGTGGAAATCCCGATAAAACAATGACAGGCAGGAGACATTACGACGATGACTAAGAGAGTCAAGTGATTTCGCGATGTCTCGATCGCCAATAAGTTTTACCGCACGTTTTTGAATCATGTCAAGTAGCTCCCAATATGTTATTGGAGCACCGGACCAGATATGAGCGTTATACATAAGTTTAGGGCGAATGCGGTTGCCTTATAAATTGTTGCCAGATCAGAAGGGGTGAAATATTTCTTGCATCGCTTAAGGAATCCGAGACATTTCGCAGCGTTCTTGGCGACATCAAATATGTGGTCATTCCAACGAAGGTTGTCATTAACACACATACCGAGAATGGAAAGTCTTTCGGTTTTAGCGATGCAAGTGCCATTCATGGATAATGGCAGAGAATTAGGGGTTCGCTTCAATGACTGTTTAAGTATGCTGTCAAGATCGGAATTCAATGAGCTTAACATACGTCGCCGTTCCAGTTCAACGCCCGAAGATGAGGGGCGTTGCCCAGGAAACGAATATGTAAAGCTGAGAGTACTGTCATCAGCAAAGGAATGGATTGGATTAGAAGTGACAGACAGGAGGTCATTGATAAAAATGAGAAAGAGAGTCGGAGACAAAACAGAGCCTTGAGGGACACCAGCATTTATTTGGTGAGTTGCAGACTTGAAACCGTCCAAAACAACTTGTATTGAACGGTCCGAAATGTAATTTCTAATCCATTGAAGAAGGGTATCATCGATCCCAAATGCACGCATTTTCGACAAGAGAGCTTGATGCCAAACTCTGTCAAATGCCTTTGAAATATCAAGCGCAACGACCTTGCTTGCACCACCAATATATTGGTTCCACTTTTCGGTTAGATATGTCATCAAATCACCAGTGGGTCTGTTGCTGCGAAAACCGTACTGCCGGTCATTAAGAAGTTTTCGGGATTCAAGATATTTCATAAGCTGACGATTTATCAGCGTTTCCATGTCCTTGGAAAGAAGGGACGGTAGTGCAATTGGTCGGTAGGAGGAGGGAGAGGAAGATTCGCCTTTTTTGGGAACGGGCTGGACAAATGATGTTTTCCATCTTCTCGGAAAGAGCCTTGAAGAATAGAACAGATAGAAAAGCGTACGCAGTGGTTTTGCCAGCGTGGAAGAACACCTCTTCAGAACGATAGGGGAAATACCATCTGGGCCAGCGGATTTGTGAATGTTGAGATCTTGAAGTACTCTTGCCACAGTACGAGTGCGAAAATGGATCGGTCCCATAGAAGATTCTACGCGCTCGAGTACAGGGGGAGACAAAGTACAATCTGGCAGCGTTGAGCTAGCTGCAAAATGAGCAGCGAGCAGATTGGCTTTATCCGAGGAGCTGACAGCTGGGGTGTCATTGCAAATGAGTGTCGGGATAGATGACGAGGCCGAATTTTTAATATTCTTAACAAACGACCAAAACTTTTTACTACCGGAGGGACTTTGTAGTATTTTTTGCCTCAACTTTTGGTCGTAGGAGAATTTGACACGATTAATATGGGCATTGCAGTCATTTCTGGCTCGTTTGAACTTTTTTCGGTTTTCCTCAGTTGAGTTACCTCTTTCGCTTGCCGGTATTCTATCTTCTGAATCTTCTGAATATCTTTTATCCGCACTTGAACTTTACATATTTCTTTTAAAACGTTGACATTCATTTCGAAGATTGAGTTAAAAAGGAGAAAATAATTCAATTTTTTGAACAACCCTATTTATATTTGGTGAAGATGTTGCACAAATTTAAAACTAAGAATTAAAAATAAATAAAATCTATTTTATATTTCTATACTTAAAGCTGCAATAAAATTGATGTAATTTAAGTAAATAAGAAACTTTTCTTCAGGCATTTAGGTCGATCTGGAAATTTTTTGATAGCTTTACGCATGACCTGTCTGACCAGCGGAACTGGAATGCCCATTTTTGGAAAAGCTAGTCATACAGTCTAATATACATTAAAATGGAAATGCTGTAATTTTTTTATAGTCTTCTGCATGACAACATGGCATATAGTCTTTGCTTAAGGTAACTTACAAATTCAGAACTTTGCGAAATATAGTTGGAATTTTCAGGATTTAGATGTAGTTTTTACAGTTCTGGTTTTTTTTATCTTTGGGTAGGCAAGGCTTTATGCATATCAAAAATTTGTTCTATAGCTATTAGTGGTCTAACCGGAAAGAAATGGGTTAAAGCAAATAGAAGATTTTATTTTAATGTGATATCTCAGCTATATCTCCACAGTGTTTGTTTTTGTATTTAAAAACATAGAAACATAAGTAGCAATCTATGAACTTTTAGGGTGTTTTTCTTCCATCAGTAAACCCCAATTGCTTTTTGAAGTTAGTTGATGTTGGGTGTCCCTTATTGTTGAAAGTATGAACCTAGTTTTGCCCTCGGTTTTTGAAACTTCCGTTTTTACACTTTCAAACGCAACAGTAACAGCTTTGTAAGATTTGAACAATCATTTCCAGTAATGTTAGCGAAGTCATATGAAAACTTCTAAATTCTATTTTGACATAGAAGATGTCGGTTAATTCGCTACGGAACTTTCTTTCCAAATGTAGTCATGGCTTTGTATAAACCGTCTTTGTGAATTTGCTGTGCTGTCAAATGCGGCTTTAAAATTCATAAAAATGTGATGAGTTTTAATTTGAACTTCTTGGCTCATCTCCAAGATCTGCCGTAGTATGAATATATGCCCATTTGTAGATTTACCGGACTAAAGGATTGATAGGGAACAACCAAAGGAGTCTCATGCCCTTGCAGTTAGAGTAGTTAAAATGGGTCTTGTTACATCTTCCAAGCCTTAGATGATATTTCTATATATTGTGAGAGCTGAGCAATATTAGAAATATATTTGCCAAATTTTATTTTAAAGGACAATATTAAGAGAACAGACGCGATTGGGTTCATTTTGATTGAGGGATCCGTCAGTGATACAAACAAATTAAAAAAGCAGACGCGTACCTATCGGCAAAAGAAACCGATGAGCTTTCAATCTGCCATCCATCCTCTGCGATCTTAGACTCTCTGCTTTAAATTTTGCACGGTCTTTGAAACAAATGTTTGGTCTTCCTTGTTGTGGCGAACCTGGAAGCTGGTGTTCGAAAATCCTCCTGGCTTTAGCTCTATTGTCCATTCGCTTGTTTTGGCCGAGCCAATGTAGCCGACAAGACAACATCCACAGCTTGGTACAGCTCATAGAGTTCGCGGTTGTATCTTCTCCTCCTCGCACACAGGATGCTCTAACCTAAATGAGCATCACTGAAAATAAACTTCACATATGGTAGTTTTTAGAAAAGCATTCTCCGCTAATTTATTCTTCTGATCTGTCTTTTTGCTACTCAGGATGATGTTCGTAACTGTGGGGTTGCTTTGAATTTCAACGGAGCTAAATTTCCATTCCAATTCTTCACTTGGTTTTGTTAAACGTTGGTCCAAAGAATTCTCCAACCCTGACGTGACAAGATCTCCCCTATATTTCCTTTGTTCCCCCCCCCCTCGTCAAGTGTGGTCGCCCTTTCAGTGAGTTCATGTATTCAGAATCGAGTGCATTCAACGTCGCTTTCTTCGATTCGCTATTCGAGGTTTTCCCTGGAACGACTGAAAACTTATAAACTTGAACACCCTTGAAGAACGCAGGGATGTAGCAGACATTCTTTTCATTCATCGACTCCTCTCAGGTTCTGTCGAACCCACGTCTATTTACAAGTTTATTTTCTTTAACACTTACCCTCGGAATTATCGATATCCCCCTTTTTCCATCTACCAATGCTCAAATCTCCCATATGCTGAGAAAGGTAAACATAAAGCTTATAGTTTTTGATATCAACCGCGGCACTGTCTGTCTCCAACACGACCTTCTTCCCAATTTAGCTGTCACTCTTAATCGTCACTTGTAATGACTTTCATACTTCTTATAACATCAACAACAAAGCAATCGATGAAAGGGTATGAATGCAAAAGGGGGCTAAGAATGCAACTCTAATAGTTGTATGTTTTCAACGGCAAGTTAAGAAATTCGTCAAAGATGCTTTAGAGATATCTGAAATGTATGTGATGAAATTTTGGAAGGAAATAGTCCTTCAACTCGTCATCAGGACAGTTGATAGACCAGGATGATGATCAGAATACTTTCTGGATACTGTATTCTAGGTAAACATGCCAGGACGTTGGAACTTGAATACTGACGCTTGTAGGTTTTGCGACGATTTGTGCGTAACAGATGACATCATGCGCATATTGTGCGAATATGAAGCAATTGCTCGTTGCAGAACTAAACACTTAAGAAACTGCTTCTTCAGCAACAAAGAGCCGGTTGAGTTTTCGGAGGAAAATATATAAATAAATTTGAAAAAGTGGTGTAGGATACTTGTTTTGAGGTTAGATTCATTTTGAGGTTAATTTTCCCAGGGATCGTGATGGGCTAATTTCTGTCCCCTGTGTTTTCTTGACGGCATAGCTGTCACAATCCAGCTTAACTAACCTAACCTCCTTCAACTGGAGATGTCACCAGCTGCACTTGCCTTGATTGGGATTATCACTCATTTTAATTCTTTCACCCAAAATTACCCTCTTTAAAGTTACTTTTAAATCACATAAAATGTTAGCCCCTTCGTAGAAAGTTTTAAAATATTACCTCAGCTTAAATGTGTGTAATTCCATCTGTCGTTGAACAACTAAATCAATTTACATGCTCTAATGATGGGCTCACATCAATCATTGTCTAACACCATTTTGAAATCATAAATCCCAATCTAAGTCCCACCATCGTCACACTTTCACGCCCAGCACTTTGGCCTGACATTGCATCCATCGAGCTATCACTATTTGGTATTAAATTTAATGAGAAATCATATAACGGGATATTATAATCGAATAAAGTTTTCCCCATTCTCACAATCACCCGCGAGCCAACATTATAACAAAGCGTTTTTAGAGCCCCAACGCAAAGCCCAACACAAATACCGCTGGTAAACAATTTCGGGGGCAAACTACAAAATTAACTCGAAGTGAGAGGTAAATATTTTCAGTTCTTAATTATAAATGACTCATTACACACACACACAAACATGTAGTGTGTGAAAAAATGTTACGTATACGCAGCGGTGACCGGTGGCTTACAATGACTCGCTTAAAGGATTACGTACACATCAGAGTGGCTATTAACCTTTCTTAATGGCAATCCTAAAGGATGAATAACACCCACCATAAACGACAGATGAGATAATAACTCTCTTTTTAAGGGAATAATCCCAGTCCTACTGCATTGCGCTGGCAACAAAAAAAAGCCACCCCTAATGAGTTATGCTAAACATTCCATTTTCTAGATGCCAAATGCATTTCGTCCAAAACAATTCCTTTTCCGTGGGCTTTATTGGTAGAATTAATGGCTTTTCGCCATCCAAAAGGACACTACAGTACACATTGCACATCTGCCGCAAAACCATGTAAAGTCACCAAAAGGATCTGAAGAACTACATACAATGCAACCGCAACCGAAGTGGAAAAATTCCACTCACTTCTTTTTCCGTACCTTAGCCATTCGTTTCAGGATTCAATACGTACTCTCAATATGAGTTAAAGTGAAAAGGAAATCCGTTCAGTTGTGCACGTAGAGAGCACCAACACTGGCAATTGCTTAAATTTTCCAGACGTTCGTTTTCAATTGGAAAATGGAAGAAATTTAGTTTGCTTGCTGAATTCGTTATAATCAGGGAGCATGATTTTCTTTTATTGTTTTCGTTTTATTCTTTTTGG
Source organism: Ferdinandea cuprea (assembly GCA_963576555.1). Classification (NCBI taxonomy): domain Eukaryota; kingdom Metazoa; phylum Arthropoda; class Insecta; order Diptera; family Syrphidae; genus Ferdinandea; species Ferdinandea cuprea. The sequence continues at coordinate 9,365,024 of OY754960.1, forward strand.
TTTTTTTTTTCGACTCCTGGTTAACATAATTTTTGTGGAGTAATTGTGCGGTATCCACGGGGTTTTTGGGTGAACAAAAAAAAAAAATCGTAAATTACGTCCTTGAAGGACTGCGATGAGGTAGCAGGAGGTGCGGTGTTTGTTGTGTTTAATGAACATTTATTGCTTTTTAATTAGTGAGCATTGTTTAGCGTGTTAATGATGTGTAGTTAGGAATGTTTTATTGAATGCAATAGTGTGTGAGTGACAGAGTGTCTTTATTGCGGTTAATTTGTGGTCGTTCTGAGGTTGAAGTTAAGAAGAAAACTACTTTTCAGTGAGCTTTGTGAATATGGAATAGATGGGCACGCAAATTCAATTGTTCATTTGGTAATGCGTGGTTATTGAAACTTCATATAAAAAACTTTGTATAAAGAGCTCCTTTTTTGGGAATAATATTCGTATATGTGAAATAGACAAACAGGATCTGCTTCTCCAACATGGACAAGACCTTCAATTTAAAGTAAATTCTGAAAGGCATATTCTAAAACCTTCTAATAACGGTAAGAATCATGGAATTTTATCAGACTTTCGCGAGAGTTGAAAACTTTTATTTCCGTGTAAAGGTTGGGAAAACATCTTGATGTAAATTTCAAGACCACTAAAGTACCCTAATATTTCCCAACAGTGCTTTTTTTGTTCGCTTTAAGAGTAGTAGCTTCGGATATGCTGCGGTCCTTTCGAAGCTACTGCCAAGCAATCCAATTATAATGGATGAAATCCCCCCCGTGTGGAGCTGAGAAAACTTTGTTTAGATCATTTTTGAAAGTGTAGTAGTAGATTCTTTGAGGGAGGGCTTTTTGGAGGCTCAAGCTTATACTGACACGGAAGTTTTATTTACGAGGACTTCGTTAAGGAATAGTATTTTAAGCGCCCTAATCATACACAGCCCTCGATTCATGTCATGGACCTCATGCCCACCAAAGTAAACTTTCATCTTCTTCTTCTCTCAATTTAATGACGAGACTATGATCAGGATTACAGGGATCATAACCCTCCCACTTCACAGCATTCCTACTGGTCCGCCTGTGGTGTTCGCCGAAAAGTAAACTTTCATCGACAATTCCATATCACCATACCCGACCGCTCGGTGTGGAAAACTGGAGGCCCTAGGCTAAACAGATCCCACTCAGTCTGGTACATGGATGGATCAAAAATGTCAACGGGTGTAGAAGCAGGCATCAGCTGACCCAACTGCAAAATGTCAGTTCTCCTAGGATACACAACATCAATCTTCCAAGCTGAAGTTCATGCCATTGAACCATGCGCAAGAGAATGCTTAAGGCGAAATCTCAGAAGAACAGACACTTACATCCCCTCAGACAGACAGACAGCTCTTAACTCCTACAAGTTTAACTCTCAACTTGTCTGGAACTGTCTAACCATTCTAAACACAACAGAGTGACTTTTTGTTGGGTCCCAGGACACGAAGGAATTCTCGGCTATGAAGAGGCCGATGAGCTAGCACGAAGAGGCTCTGCGAGCGCCTTCATCGGCCCAGAGCCCTTCTGTGGACTACCCACCAGTAATATAAAAGTTGAACTCCATCCAAGGATTACGCCACGCTAAAAAAAAATTCATTGGCCTCGCCAACAAAAAACGAACTCTTTAGATCCTCTCTATGAGCAAACTTGATGCTAAGATCGTAACTGACTTCCAAACTGGTCACTGCGCCCTGAACCATCGTCTCATGAAAGAACGTTGTCCTTATTTTATGAATCTGCAAAAGCATATTAGACTTTAAGTAAGCCTTTGATAAAGTTTCAATTAATGGCTCTTGAAAGTTTTTACAAGGGGCTTACATGAAGTTTTGCCAAAAGTTTTATTGAAGATTTAAGGAAGTTTGGCCTGTCGAACCTTAAATAATTTGTGCCCTAAGAAAATTTAAATTGGTGCAGAAGTGTCTGGGGTCATCTTTTTGAGGAGTCAAGAGCTTTGAGTGTTGCTCAGCGAGAATTTCATATAGCGTATTTGATCTTCTATGACAGCATTCATCGTCAGGAGCTCTTTTTGGCGACGTCCGAATTCGGGATCCCGTCAAAACTGATCCAGATGTGTCGCATGACATTAGATAACACGCGATGCAATGTGCAGTTTGGCAGCAGCTCATCTGAACTCTTTCAAGCATGCACCGGATTTCGGCAAGGAGATGCGCTGTCGTGTGATTTCTTCAATCTTGTTCTTGAGTAGATAGTACGCAGGGCAGGTGTCAACACGGAGGGCACTATCTTCAACAGATCAGTCCAAGATATCATCGGTCCATCCCAGCGTATCGTGATAGAGAGTTTCACGGCTATTGAAGAACAGGCGAAACTAGTTGGCCTTGAAGTGAATGAGGACAAGACTAAATATATGCTATCAACAAACAAACAATCACCTGTCCACCTGACTAGGACAAAATGTCACTGTTGATAGCAGAAACTTCGAGGTAGTTAAGGAGTTCATCTACCTCGGGGTAAACATCAACTCCACATATGACATCTTAGTGGAGATCCGTCGAAGAATTACCCTAGGAAACCGCTGATACTTCGGATTGGCAAAACAAATGGGTTCAAAACTCCTAACTCGAAGGACAAAGTGCATGCTCTACAGAACCCTTATCCTGCCAGTTCTGCTATACGTCGCCGAGTGCTGGACGATAAGCAGGAAATGAGAGTTAATACTGGGATCCTTTGAAAGAAAAATCCTTCGACGGATATTTGGTCCTGTGTGCGAGGAGGGCGCATGGAGGAGAAGATACAACCGCGAACTCTATTTCGATGTGGATGTAGTCCAAAAATCCAAAACTCGTAGACTACATTGCCCCGGCCACATCGAACAAATGGAAAACAATGCTCCAGCCAAGAGAATCTTCAAATCCCAGTCCCAGATTCGAGACGACAAGGAAGAGCGGATGACAGCGGATCGCGGATCGCGGATGACAGAGCGCTTGGTCTGGACAACTGGAAGAAGTGTGCAGAGGATGGAAGGCTGCCGTGTCTCTGGCAGGGACTCTTCAGGGGTCGGGAGCCCGTTAAGTAAGTAAACAAGTATTTGATCTTCTGAGATTCCTTTAAAGTATTCTCTAGTAAAGGGAGCGCGTGAATTTCAGCTTGGTCGTTGAGAAGGAAGGAATGATATGTTGAACTGAGGTCCGCTCAATGATCTTATCCTTATGCTCCATAACATTGAACTCTAGTCTAGGGCGGACAGTATTGTTATGTTTATTTTGGGTATAATTGTATGGCAATAGCTTTCCTTCGATCAGGAATAGAAACGTTTTGTATAGAACGTTTTCTGTAAATATTTACGTTTTACAAGATTGGCTTTATGTCACTTTTGAAAACTTATCAAACGCAACGCTGGTGCCCCGCTTTGATCTAAATTTAAGAAATGTTCACCAAATTTTTGGCACTTTCCGCTTCCTATATAGTTTTGGCGTGGTGTTGGGACGGACGTACCCCACTTATTTACTACACCAGGGGTGAACACTCACAAGTAGATCGATTAACCATTTAAAAACGCAGACGTTTGCTTAGCAGTCTATACCTTGAAGCCAAACTTACAAACTTAATTTCTATAAATGTTCATATTTTTATAACAAACAATTATTATACCTTCGATTGGCTGTACGAAATCGTCCACGCCCTGTGCTTCAAAGATCGCTTTGAAAAAGAAAACAATAATTTCCTTCCAACTCATTTCCACATTCCGAGTTAATTCGCTATTTTATTGCCAATTTAACGGGCCACTAGGTTACCCTGCAGGATGCAGTATTATTTTATGCTCCTTTTAGCCATAGCCCATAAACCTAAACAAACATGAATTCCTCAAAGTCACCAAGTGTGTAAATCAATTAATGAATTGGTTCGTGGTTAGTCAAACAACCCGAAAATCCAAAAACCATAGGACTATTACCCCACTCTCGCAGTTAGAATTCTCCGAAGGTCTTCGCTATTCACAAGTTATATTAAGTTACGCCGGGTTGGGTATGGCTAAGGAATGAGGGATGGGGCTGATGATGGCGATATCGATGGCGATGGAGGCTCTGGTTTACTTTGATACTTATATAGAATACTTGGTTCTGGTTTAGGTGTTTGGTCGGATTTATTTTCGTCATCCACCGGAAGTCTGTTTCCATTTTAGTTCCTTACGAAAAATATGTTATTGATTGTGGCCGAGACTTTGCGCGCGCCACGGGGATAACTATTCTGTGTGAAGCTGGCTGACTTTGCGTTTGAAGTTCGAGTGAAAATCAATTTTGTGTGTGTGTGTTTTTTTGGTGTTAGCCAAAAGAATTCACAAGAAATAAAGTGGACGACGAAGTCGTTTAAAACGTTTTCGCTTTACTAGATGCGTTTTTGACATGCGTTATGAAGAATTATTTGAATTACTTTATCTGTTTTTTTAGAACTTGGCATTCTAGCAAAAAATGTCTTTGAAATGAAGAGCTGAAAACAGTCATAAGTTTTTTCTGGGCTTATAAAATTACACGACGTTTATGTCTACAAAATATATTACGCGATTTTTCTAAATATTTCTTATATATCTGAAGTTAGAAAGGGTAATTTTTTAAGCGCAGTTTTTTTTAGAAATCGAATAAAACACTCAAATTTGCATCAAATATTCAAATCGATAAATAGGCATTCGCCATTTAGGTTTTAAAGACAACTTCATGTAAATGTTGTACGCGGCTCCGTTTCAAATGGTCCATTCGGAACGTCCAATTTTGCGTCACTTTTTCGAGCATTTCGGCCTGTATTCCACGAATTATGCGTGTTATGTTATCCTGTAAGGCTTCAATTGAAGCTTATAATCTTGGGGGCAACTCACAGGGCCATTTCAAGAGATAAGCTGCTAACCAAATTCATCCTTCAACATTTCCATTGTTTCACGAGCTGTGTGGCATGTGCCACCGTCTTGATGAAACCACACGTCAACCAAGTTCAACTCAGCCAACTAAGGCAAAAAAACGTCACGTATCATGGCTCGATATCGTTTGCTGTTGACGGTAACGTTTCTTCCACGGTCGTCTTTGAAGAAAAATGGAACGATGATGCCACCAGCCCATAAACCACACAAATCTGTCGTTTTTTCGGGATGCATCGGTAATTCTTGTATGGCATGTGGCTGTTCATCACTCCAGATGTGACAGTTTTGCTTACTTATGTATCCCTTGCTCATCGTTGAACAAAATTTTTCGAAAAAACAGCGGATTTTCACATTTCTTACAGAGCACGAATTTTGATAATAAATTTCAATAATTTGCAATCGTTGCTCGTTTCTAAGGTATTTCCATGATTAAATGGCAGAGTATACTGAAAACTTTTCACTTTGACAAATGACGTTTAGACGCCATTACTAACCGGTGCTGCCAACCTAAAACAACTTAACTCTTAAAAAAATCACCTGTTATCGTTTAAAGTAGTTTGTCCCAAAAACGCATATTTTCACTTTGACGGTTTATAAATTGAATGGGAATGGTAAAACACCTACTGCTTCATGTTTTATTCCATGTTCCTATCCTAAATAAGTGTTTTTTATGCTATGATATTCTGAAGTGACTTCTAAATAGATTTTAGAAGTGATACTTTAAAGATAAATAATTGTACGCTCAATTTTGTGAGTCACTATAATTTACAATTTACTTACTTACTGAACGGGCTCCCGACCCGTGAATAGTCTCTGTTTGAAGCTATGCAGTCTTCCATCCTCTGCAATCTCTTAAACGCTGTTTTCCAGACCAAGCGGAATAGTTCTTCTTTCAAACGGATGTTGGGTCTTTCTTCTTGTCTCGAACCTGGGGACTAAGCTTCGAAGATCCTCTTGGCTGGAGCTCTATCGGTCATTCGCTCGATGTGGTCGACCCAGTGTTTTCTTGATTTTTAAACTATATCCAAAGCTCATAGAGCTCACGCTTGTATTATTATCCCCTCCATTCCGCCTCCTCGCACAGACCAAATATCCATCGAAGAATTTTTCTATAATTTAAGTCCACCAATTTCACCAGCCCAGCTTGTCCCTCAAGTGACTGATGTTTTCTGACTCTCCTATAATCGTCATAATATTTTAGGGCATTCTCGGTTTGAATTTGAAATTTTAGGACGATCGCAATAACTTTGCCTTTAGTATTTTAATGTATACGAGAAAGTTGAATTAAAGTGAAACAATATGTCAATCATGTGTCAAAATTGAAAAAAAAAATAATAATAAAACGGAATAGCGAATGCAAAGCTCCTGACATTATTCAGGAGTCAGTTGCAAAGGTGAAAAAAAAGTCTCAACCAAATGCAAAACATTTGACAGAAGTTGTTGTCCAATTCTTTCTTTTTTTGATAACTAGATGGAATTGCTTAAAGACGTCATTTCGATGGCAATTTGTGGTTTGTAAAGTTATTAAATATATTAATCGTAAATAAATAGATTCCATGGACAACAAAAAAATCTTCTGACCAATTTGGAACAAATAATTGGTGGTTCTGGTGCTTTCGTGGAATGTAACAATGTAAGGTTTTTTCTCCTCATTGGGCACATATGCATCTTCCAAGGCTTATATTTAGAAGAGCTGGTTAAGGGGTCGAAGTAATTGTGTCTGAAGTGACGGCCATGCCGGACCTAAAGCCTTGCTCAACCCTTTAGTCCTGAGACTTGCTTCGTTTACCGGTTCCAATTAGAATCAGATCTTCGACGAACTTATTTTTTATGACAAAAGGAAATGCTCTCAAACTTACAAAGTCTAGCAGAGTCCAGAAAAAAACTGTAATTGGACCCACGATAGCTCCGCAATCAACTCCCCCTAGATTCTTATCCCGTTGACCTGCACATCGAAAATACTTTGTCTTGTAGTGCTCTAAGTTTGTACAAATTTGGTTTGAAGATTCTACGGACGTCCTCTATGCTGAAGTTCTGACAATTGGGAATTCCTGTAAGTTATTCGAGAATATCGATAGCCAGGATGCGATAAATTCCATTTTACAATTTTCAAAGAAGGCACTTGCGCATAAAAGTTGGTCATTCAAAATCCCTGTTGTCTGTGATCCCCGCCATAAAAACATAGAGAGGAATAAAAGAGTCGACTCTGAATAAACTGACTTCACTTAGAAGGCAGAGTCTAGGTGGATGAATTGCGTCTTATCCAGAAATATTTGGCAGGCAGGCTTATCATCCCTCACTATAAATATTGCAAGGGTTGTTGAGATGCGAATGAGACTAGATCCCACATTCTCTTTGAGTAAATCCGCTATTTGGTAAAACTATGCATTGATTACTAAGCAAGCTTTTCTTTAAACACCTTTAAGGCGTCAGAATTAGTAACTTCATTGAAAACCTCACTATGATGGTTTCATTATTAATTTGTTTTCCTTATTCTTCCGGCTCCCGAACTCATCCAGCGTCTTCCAGGCGAAGGTCTGGCGAAAACAACCCAGCTATCTTCGTCGATAACCAGGCTGCGATCAAGACCCTCATCGCAACCAAAACAACGTCTAAGTTCGGACTTCAGGAGTGCAGGGAGATACTTGCCAGGGTAAGCCGCCTGTTTAGAATCACCCTTATCTGGGTTTCAGGGCATAAAAACATAGATGGCTACGAGAGAGCGACAAGCTGGCCAGACACGTTTTTTGAAGGAACCTGACGAAATGCGTTATTTCTAGAAAGATTTGGCCGAAATACAACAAACCCATAATCCTAAACCTCGTACACAGCATGCGTGCGGAGCTCGCTAGGCTGATGGCTGTAAATACGGGCCACATGGCAGTAGGCACTCACGCTGCCAAGCTCGGCATACCCCATAACATCCACTGCCGTAGTTGCAATGACTGTAATGAATTAAACCGTATTTTACCTCCTATGCGGGTGGCCGGCTCTGGCTGGTTACATTCTATTTCCTTTCTAGTATTATTTTGGTAGTCGCTTTAATATGGCGTTTATTGCCAGGCACTAGAACTGGGTGCAGTGTCTTAGTGGACATTGGACCATTAACCGAGGGGTCGCTGGTTCCAATCCTGGCACGTACCATATTAAAGTTCTTATTCGCTGCCCCCCTCTTGTGAACGTCTGACAAACATCCAAGAGTGAGAAATGTCAAATAAAACTGCTCTTCGGGATCGGCATTAACCTGTAAGTCCCTCCATTCGTGTCAAAAACATATCTTCGCACACACAATCGTTGGAAAATCTCTAGGCTCTAGGCCTAATATTTATTTATTTTACTGAAACCAATTGATTTTGAAGATACAAATCAATCTGTCAAGTTTAAAACCTAACACCGATACTAAAATATTTATTAAAAGTTTCCTCGCTACAATTTCACATCCATCTCGCTACTACTACTACTGCCAGCGTAAATTTTAACTAGAAATCCAAGTAAAATCTCAAATTTCTCTATCCAGAGAAATGCAGACACTGCTAAATGACTGCCTGCCTGCCATGGTACATCCCTTAATTAACTTATTAGCTTATTACTTCGATCAATCATTCCGCGCGTGTTTCCAGTTTACTCAGTTTCTTTGTTGGCTTTCTCTCCCAAAAATTTAATTAACAATTGTCATTAACATTATTCTCCCCAATCTGCTAATTGAGTCGAAATGTAAAAACAAAAAGACAAAAAAAAAAAAACACATTCCCAAAAATGAATGCCAAATTTTGAACGAGGTACTCGCAGAATTGCTTACCGGTGATCCAAGTTTGTTTTTGTTTCGTTGTTGTTGTTGTTGTTGTCGTTATTACAAGAGGTGAGCCACAGGTGCCTTATGACTCTTGTCTCCTTCTTCAACAATTCATCACACAACGAGTACATACGTACCAACGACAGAAACGTAATTAACAGTCTGAAGCTTTTCTATCTCTCTCATTAGAAGGCAAATTTATTTTAGTCGCATGGTTTGCATTTGTTTAGTAATCGAGTGGACAGGCGACCGACCGCGAAGGGCTGGAGAAAAAATTATGACTAATAAGGAATTATCGACTTATCTCCATCAACAGAGAAACCAGTCAAAAGTAATTTAACTAAAATGAAACCCCAAAGGGTGCTTGTGAGCTTTTGTGGAATGTAATTAAATGTTACATACTGTCGTCGTTCGTTTATGGATATAACTTATGAGAACATTTGGGGACGGTTATCATACTTTGGGGGTAGGTACTTCATCGATATTAAGCTTGTACTTAAATTATCCCGCAGGAGAAGTGTGTTATCTTCATAAGGAGATATTATTTTAGGAGATGTTCGTATCCAAGACAATGGAAGGTAATATTTTGTGGTTTTATGGAATAAGGGAAATGCTTTAGCAATAATAATGAGCGGAGTGTTTTTTAAGCTGCATTTAAAAAGATGAAGGGAATAAACTCATTGAAGAGCAGAGAAGAAAGTTCAGACAACTTTTTGGCATGTGGAAACAAAATTCGTCGGGGAGATGCTATTAGTATAGTATAGTCTATTTAATACTCCTTTGAGACGAAACTGGTCTTCAATGATTACAAGTTCAGTGTGCTACCTATGCGCGCTGGGAATTAAAATGTAGGGCCTTACCTCATCTGTTTTGTGCTTTTTATTTATCGCTTTTAAAGATGACAATGGCAGTATCAATGCCGTCTTTATGTATATCAATGGGCACTGAATACTGACACTGGTAAAACGGATCCTGAAAATGCTCAAGACTTGAAAAATCACAACATATGTTGGCAGCTGCGTTAGTACTATATAAGCTGTCAAAAGTTTTGCTTAGGGGGGTGTGCTTTCCGCCAACTTGTGTAATCTGTTAGTCGAGTCCTATTTCAAAAGACTCGATAGGGAGCGCTAACCTGCTATCGATGCTTGTAGCATTGTCAGCGAAGGCAACTAAGCAACTCATTCCGAGTGTATGAAATTAGCTCTAAACATAGTTCGGTGTTGGTGCTGTAAATAAGTGAATGAACTATGTCGGTCGACCCGACCTAGACGAATATAAAGCATACCAAATGGTTGGTTTTTTTTTAGACTTTCCTGAAGTAGTTGGGCATCACTCTAACTACGAAAGTTTCATAAGAGCAGCACATCGAGGCAGGCACGTCTGAGCCAACAAACATTCCCTGCCAGTGCCAGTACCGTAAATTGCTTAGTAGAACATGGGGTCTAAGCCCCAGACTGGATATTTACGTGTGCTGTTAGACTTTACTGTACGAACGCTATGGTTGTTTGGTTGACAGGAGCTAAGAATCTCAGCAGATATCTGACTGCGCTACAAAATCTTGCGTATTTATACAGGGTGTTTTTTTAGAGGTATAGAACTTCGAATTGAAATAAAACACAGGAAAATTGGAAGGATAATTTTATGCCATTAATGTTTAAATATGATTTCGGGCTTGTGGCCGCCGCGGCTAGTTCGAATAAAGACAAGGCTAGAGGTCTAATTTTCAACCACTTTTTCACGCATTTGGGGCTGTATGTCGGCAATAACGCCACGAATGCTGGCTTCCAAGTCCCCTAACGTTTCTGGTTTGTTGGCGTAGGCGAGCCAAAAAACCAATGGTGTCAAATCACACGATTTTGGTGGCCAATTGACAGGTCCATTCCGCGAAACTATGCGCTCATCGAATGTTCCCTTTAATAAATCGATTGTGACGTGCGCTGTGTGGCATGTAGCGCCGTCTTGTTGGAACCACATCTCATCCATATTCATGCCATCCAATTCGGGTACAAAATAGTCGGTTATCGTGACTCTCCAGCATTATTTCGGAAGAAGTATGGCCCAATGACTCCACCAGCCTATAGAGCACACCAAACAGTCAGTTTTTGTGGATGTAATGGCGTTTCAAGGGTCTCATGTGGATTCTCTTTACTCCAAATGCCGCAATTTTGCTTGTTGATGTAGCCATTCAACCCAAAATGAGCCTCATCACTGAACAAAATTTCTTGCGGTAAACTTCGCGAACTGAAACATTATTTTCGAAATAAATTTGCACGATTTGCAAGCGTTGTTCATTTGTCAACCTGTTCATGATGAAATGGCCAACCAAACTGAACATAAATGACATTAGAGTTGCCAGATTTGACCACAAAATGTCAGTTTTATCTCTATTCGAAAAACCAACCAGGGGAACTCTCACACCAAGTTTTTGCTTTGTTTAGCTCCCTTGCAGTTCTTTGTTGAAATAATTGCCTTAAAATGTTTTTTATCGCATGTGCATGGTACTTGGACGGCAGATCAGTATTGCCTAAGGAATTAGAGGTGGTAATAGGTTCAGAAGTGATGAAAGGCATGACCATCGATGAGGAACATTCGACTCCATGTGACTAATATAGATTTTTGAGCGCTGCTTTCGGGTCCGTTCTTCTGATTACCTAGAATTGAATATCGCTAAGTTGATCGGCTTTAGACTGAGCGATACCGTTATGAATACCATCTGGAGCCAGAGCTTGTTTTTTAGATTTTATCGGATAAAAGTATTTCAATCCAAATATATGCAGGGATTTTCGCGATCGCATTTCCGGTGAATGGTCTTTAGGAAAGATAGCCATACAGCCCAGCAGTTACGATAGCCTGATCTGCTGATATGATCATCTCAAAAATTGTGGAGGAAGGCATAAGCAAGCTAAACAGGTTGGATAAATGTAACTCTGTAATTCTAACTTGGGTCCACGGAAATATCCGTGTATTTGGTTCGTACGATTGGGCTGTGAACTGAAATTAAAATGTGAACTCATTTACTCAAAATTCCACCAAGGCAGAGCAAAGTTCAAAAAAAGAAGTCCAGATTTCCCTAGGGCAACGTTTTCACTCACATCTATGCTAGTTTTAAAGATACTTTCGTATCGTTTGTCACTGATTTGTACGGTGGTGAAGCCATTGCCCGTGTCACTGTTGTGGCATGAAAGTGAACGCTGATCGAGATGAGGCCACTCAGGATGTTTCTGAGAAGTGCAAAACTCTTAGCATCACTGCCCTTCATACAAGATCAAGAGTCCAGGACCTCGTGCACAGTTCACACTCCGTGCTTTGTCTCTATTCATTGATAAAAATCTGCCACTTTGAAGAATCCCATCAGATTCTACAAGCAGGAAGGACGGTCTTATTGGTCGCCGTTTGTAGATTTTATGCTGAATAATTTTTGCGCCCATGACTGTTCGGTATTTCCGACGAAATTGATATTTTATTGATATAAAACTCATACGGGTATCAGGGGTAATGAAAGAGCTGACAGAAAGACACAGAGGTAGGCAAGGGTCAGGTTAACGTCTACAGCATACGGAATACGAAGATGATCTTGCATCATGTTGAAATTCGAAGCTTTTGACTGACGATTTAAAAATCAGCAGTCCTAAATATTGCTCGGTCTGAAGACACGTCACATTAGTCATCTCAACGAGCATCTTACAATCATCAGGGTAACCAGCTCCGGCCTTTGCCAGTGCTGTCGAAACTACGTCAAACTTTATCTGCAATTTTGCTGGAACCAGACTGGCTTGGCTGTTGCTCGTCCTTTAAAAGCTTTACATAATTTTCCACCCAATCATCACTTTATGTTCACGTCGAAACCTGTGCCTTCAAGCAAATGTGTTGTAAGGACCTTTCCCATGCAACTACGTAGACTTCTTTCTCTCTTTGGTCTTCCTAACCATTTTAGCGTCTCGCAAATGAAAATTTGTTGGTGGCGGTTATGACCTCGGCAAATTTAGAACTACATAACCTCACTTCGTACATTTAACCACACTCCTCGATTAAAGCATAAATAACGTTTCATAAACAATCAACAATCAACAAGGTGTCATATTATTCCAAAAATATCCCCGCCCAATGAAATCAAGTAAACAAATTCAGTATCGCATCAAACAAAATGCAAATATAATATTTAAAAATGTCAACTTGTATCGTGCCAACTCCCGCGCACTTCAACACTCGGGAATTGTTTTGCAATTCGCTTACCGACAATAAAACTGTCCAAGCTGATGTTATGCGAATTCTTAATTATGTATTTAATTCACATGCCATCCGCCGCGCTGGTTGCAATAACCGCCCCAGGGAGTGATTCCTTATCCTTCCATTAGCATTTGAGACAGAGCGACAAGGCTGACACATGAACGTTTATATCCTTCTCAATTTAGCAGATTGTCCAATCATTGTACCCACACATGTATACATGTAGTATATATGAATGTCCCTCTATTCAGAACACATTCCAACACAACATACACCATAAATCATAATCACAAACAATGAAATTTTGCTGCTGCACAATCCACCGAGTATCGTTTTAGTTTGTTTTCTCCATTTTCTTCTTCTTGTTATTCGTTTCAGGATACCCAAAGAGGGTCGGCCCTCCCAGTAATTGTCCACCCAGCAGCAAACATCGTTCACAAGTATGCAAGCCCAAATGAAATTTATATTTCCTGTCATTGTCGCTGGCTTCGTCCTCGTCCTAACCACCTACTCCGACTTTCTAGAGTAGAAAAACGGATACCAAAGAGTCACCAACCCACAATGGGATACCAATAGTGTGCATACTGCTCGTTTCTACACCAGGATACAGTTTCAGCTCCTTAGCAATTGTCTTCTACTTTAGACGACGACTGAGGGAAAAATATGCACCACCGACCGCCACAACCACCACCACCAGCACCAACATCCAAAGGACAAATATAGTTTTATCGAATTACAAACATATGTACGATATGATGGGTGAGGAGCGCATACATTTCCAAGTACTGTAAGAGCTTCCAGTGTGTCGGTGTCCTGCAATGTTGGTCGCAATGTTCATGTTTGGGAGTGTCACTCCCGTTGCCATCAATTAAATAGTTGAAAGTTCTCAATTAGTGCCGGGGGATCAAATGAAGTGAAACAAGAATAATTTCAAGAAAAGACACATTGCCAGAGGTGGTTTGTATATACATAAACACACGCAGCCAGAAAGAGACAGGGAGATCGAGCTTTATTTTAGAAAAATTAAAAAGTACTTCCGCCTGCCACACAATGAGAGACGACGAAGAGGAAACCGTTTGCCTTCGGTAAGTATTAGAAACATGTTATGCCCTTCAATTGAAAATGTTCCCCAGGATATTATTAATTGCATTCGTCCTCCTCATTGGTATGTATAGGTTTAAATGCAAAAAAGAAACAAATTTTATCTCACATTCTTATTCCCATTCAACACCATTAAATGGGAATAAATATGTTGTCGCCCATAAGAATGGTCGAATGTCCTTGTGGAATGTATTTGTATATATTTTTTTTTCCGTTGTTGAACAAAACACTTCAGACGTGTGCTCTGAGGAATGTGGATAATGGTCAATATTCGTTTAGGGATTTTTTCGTTTGTTTGAAAAATGATTACGGTTAAGGTAAGAGTGTAAGATGAAGCCCATCAGTTTTATTTAACAAACAAAATAAAAGCGAAGACAAACGCTCAAAAGGGGTATTATTGGACCCATAGAAGATAAACACAAAAAAAAAAAACGCTCTATCTCGCCAAGGAACGATGTGTAATGAAATTTTATTAACCATTTGCGGTGGTTTGCACAATTCGGTTTACAGGTATCTGTATAATAAAATCAATATCCTATGGACAACATCAACATCAATCTAAATATAAAATCCTTATAAACTAAGGTTAATGTCCTGTAAAATATTTAATTTTGAAAATTTTGCTTTTGAACGTAGTAAACAGAGGATGTTGTTTTGGGCTGTGAATGTTAAACCTTTTTTGTGTAAGGGGGGGTAATCGTTTTAATGATTGGGAATATTATGAATGAAACTTGTGTTGTGACACTTTGAGATTTTAGACTTTGGGCCTAGATGTGGTTTTAAAATCTATGTGATGGCGAAACTGTTTGGGCTTCTAATGCATAAACCCAACGATTTAATTGAGACTTTTAAGGGTTTGGTAAACTTGGGTTTGTAGCATAATTTTGGGTGATTATAAATGTTTTTTTTTTAATTAATATTTGTATACCTTCGGGCGGAACGGTACGTGTAAAGAAATAGAGACATGTCATGAAGTTGGTCTTTGTTGTCTACGGGTTAGTCATTGGAGAATTTTCTCTGATTCGATAGGGTGACCAGATAGTGATGATAGTTTTTCCAATTGTTATGTTTCAGCACCTGTCAAAGTTATCAATGACATCCAGCTGTCAAAATATTCAATTTGGTTTGTCATTTCATCGCATCAGGCTTGCCGAAAGTGTGAACATTTTTAAAAAATGTTATCCAAATTTCAGATCAGTTGTAAATGGGTAACTTAAATTTCGCCGTGAGGTGGGTTGCTATCGTGGCTTCAATGCGCACGAAATTCCTCGCAAAAGTTTGAGAGTGAAAACATTCTTTCGGACCTTAAGGCACCACGCGCGTCGTAGCAGCCAGTATCGGGAAAGACCCCGAAATGTCGATTCAGTTCCGATCAGCTTAATTGGGGATTACCCGGCTTATTTTGCGGTTGAATTTTGGCCTTAATTCTTATAAGATTGTGCTGACGCAGAAATTGAAGCCGCACGACCATTGACAACGCCGTGAGTTGCCTAATTGGGCAGATTTTTCAAAAAAAAATGTTTGATATTTTCTCGGACGAGACTCATGTTTGGCTCTGCGACTATGTCAACAAAGAAATAGATGGGGTTACTTGAAAAAATGCTGAAATTTATTTTAGGCAAACGTGCAAAGTTTCAAATCAATTCCACTGATTGTTGCTTCAAAATCATATAAATGTCTCTTAAATGAGGAAGGGGCCTTTGAGTAACCCCTAAGGGTTTCTAATTTGTTAATCTGAAGTAAATGTATTTTCCCATCCTTTAAAAGGACAAGGGAGGAATGTGTACATTTTCAAATCGATGCCACTGATGGTTTTTTTTAAATGCCATGAAAATGCCCACTAAGTGAGGAAGCTGTTTTTGGGTCTTTGTTTTAAAAATGCATTAAGACCTTCTTTTTACTTAACTCGTAGAGAGTCTCTTCCCGAGACACAACATATTAACGACTCTTACTAATCTAGTACACCAAAAGCTCTGCTATTTACAATATGCTTGGCCTTGGAAACGGAGGTTCGGTCTTTTCGAAATCGACGTTGGTTATAGAGTTCGTGGTTGTATCTTCTCCAGCATTAGCCATCTTCGTACACAGGGCCATATTTTATATTCTTCGAGCGATTGTTCTCTCAAAAGTATTTAGTTTCTGCTTAGGTATAGAGTAGACAGCAGCGTTGATGTTAACCCCTAGGTAGGTAAACTCCCTAACCACTTCGAAGTTAAGTTTTTTTCGGAGCCGCTGGACAGATTTTTGCTCTTTTATTAAAAGCTAATTTTTGTTTTTGCCTTTGTTTACTTTAATTGCGGAAGAAGCCTCTAGAACGGCATGTTAAAAGCGCCCTATGATATCGAAATAGTCCGTATGCGACAGAACTTGGACGGATCTGTAGAAGGTAGTGCCTTCCGGTTAGATGTCTGCCCTGTGCACTATATGCTCCAGAGCAAGCTTAAAGAAGTCACATGTTAGCGAATCTTCTTACCATAATACGGTGCCTGTTTGGAATTATTCGCGTGTTTTCAGCGACACAGTGGTACACAATTCATGTGTTGTAGAGCTCCTGAAGACGAATGCTATAATATTTTAAGTCGATGAAAAGAAGACTCTTTTATCTTTTTTCTAGGATTTTTCTAAGTGTGAACATTGTCGATTTTCTGGCCGGCATTCTTCCACTCACACTTGGTGAATGATTTGACTTCCGCTGGCAAACCCATTAGAGCCAGTGGAATTGTTGTTGTGACCACATATCCCGGGCGTGGAAGATGGAATTTGTTTTTAGATTAAATGGACGCAGAGTCGACGACAATCCTTTGAATGATCCCTATTCAGCAAATTCAAAGTTCCAGACTTAAAGTCAGTTACATAGTTTTTTTGTAAGCTATCTGGGTCTTATTTCGATTACAAGACTCTTCGATTGCCTTAAGCTCGGACACTGCATATGCCGTCTTATTTCTTTTCACTCAGGATTTGTTTCTCCTCCCATTTACTGGCTCGATACTTCCTTTCCTTTGCAGCTCTAATTTTGCGCTTGTCTCATTCTGTAATACTGGTTTCACATGCTGTACACAATCGTGGAAGGTGAGTGCATAGTAGATAGTTTCTCCTTTCTCGCTCACAGCTTATAGCTGCTCCGTATATTCGTATATTGGTGGCCTCGGAACAAAAAGTGTATACAATGATAGTAGAATTATAAGGAAGATCAACTTAAAGTTTATACATTTATTTCAACTTCAGCACTCTACGTTGTGAGCTTGATCTCCTTCACCAATTCCAGCTTTGAAGCTTTGGATGATTAGATATCTATTTTGAATGATGTTTTGTTCCTTAAGTCCTAGCTTCTTGTATTAAGCTGTGTTAATAAAGGCTTTGTTCTTTATTAAAATAAATTCGAATTCTTCGCAAAATTGTACAATTAAAACTAGTTAAACACTTATCATGTTCAAGCCGATTTTAATATTTAAAGGACTTTTGTAACCTTTGAGTTTGCTTATTTTTGATTTTGAGAGACGTAATTTGAATTCTCCGATTTTCGTTCAACTTAAAATTATCTGCATTTTAAGCTGTTTGCTGTTGGAAATGACCTATAAGAGCGCAGGCACACAATTTAAAAACATTTTTGAATAAAGTCTTCCTTAAGCTCGTTATGACTGTAATGAATTTGTGTTTTCTCTCAGGATCGTCGATTATGCTATTGGTCTTGCACTTGCACTTTAAATTCTTTTGGGTTTGATGATATTGCTCCCGGTGTTGTTAGGACTATTCTGGCGTAGAGCCTGAAATACATAAATATTTATTTACGGCAGTTTTTCTTTCTACTTGGAAATAAGATAAAGCAGAAATCAGACAAGCAGAGGATAACAATGCCGTACCTTTCTTCATCTTACTCGATTTCTCTAAAACACTTGATATTGTTAACCACTACAATAGTCTTTATGGTTAGATACGACAGCAAATCAATTTTTCTTCTTCGTCTACAAATTATCTTTCTTACTGAAGTCGATGATATCAGGCAGTTGTGGTAAATAAATCCACGTCCATGTGCTCCCCAAAGCTCGATATTGTCAATAACTTTTCTGAATTCCTATATCCTAAATAGATATATATACTGATGATGTACAGTTGCGAAAGAGTT
This sequence comes from Ferdinandea cuprea, assembly GCA_963576555.1. Lineage (NCBI taxonomy): Eukaryota > Metazoa > Arthropoda > Insecta > Diptera > Syrphidae > Ferdinandea > Ferdinandea cuprea. Next base: position 9,383,158 of record OY754960.1, read on the forward strand.
GGTGCATATGAAATAAATAAAGACCTGGAAAGGATTACAGTCTAAATGTTTGGTTATTTCCAGGAAGTTGATTGATATTTTTCGTTTTTCTGGAATATGTACATCTCAAAAATAGACCCATTGAAGTTTTCCAAATTTGGAAATCTTTGTACAACTTTGAGCAAAACTCTTCCTTGAAATAACCACAAACCATAGTGATCGTCGTATTCCTTCGTGGAGACTACTAAAGATAGGAATAATTCTTGCCAAAACGCTTCTTATTCCCATAGTTGTGGTCTTTTAAGGAAGCACGGACTGAATCTTAATATTCCACATTAAGTTTCCGTGTGTACATACTGTATATATAGCGCGATGAGACTAAGGCTGCACGCACAGTTAAGCGAGAATGCGATGCGAGAAGCATTTAATCCTCACATGGGCGATAATTCTTACCCCTTAATCAGTAGCTTATTAACCTAGGTTAATATTATTATTCCATTTGTGTTTGTAAAGGGTGATTTTTTAGCTGGTTTGGTTTTGGCAACACTGGTTTTGTCAGCTGACGTGTGTTTAGTACCTTGTATCACTTTCAAACAGCTTCAGTTTGGTTTGCAATTTAACCATGGATCGTCTTACAAATGAACAACGCTTGCAAATTATTGAATTTTACTATCAAAGTTCGTGCTCGGTTCGAAATGTTCATCGCGCGCTGCTTCCATTTTATGATCGGCATTCTCGACCTTCTGAGCAGTCTATTCGGAAGATTGTGACCAAATTTCGCACCAAATTTACTTTGTTGGACATTAAACCACCAACACGTTTACGTACTGTGCGTATTGAAGAAAATATTGCGGCCGTATCAGCTAGTGTGACAGAAGACCGCGAAATGTCGATTCGGCGCCGTTCCCAGCAGTTAGGCCTTTGTTACAGCACTACGTGGAAAATTTTGCGGAAGGATTTGGGCGTAAAGCCTTTTAAAATACAGCTGGTGCAAGAACTAAATCCAGCCGACCTACCACAACGCCGAATTTTTGGTGAATGGGCTCTTGGAAAGCTGGCCGAGGATCCGCTTTTTTATCGAAAAATTGTGTTCAGCGATGAGGCTCATTTTTGGTTGAATGGGTACGTAAATAAGCAAAATTGCCGCATTTGGAGTGAAGATCAGCCAGAAGCATTGCAACAGCTACCAATGCATCCCGAAAAAGCCACTGTTTGGTGCGGTTTATGGGCCGGCGGCATTATTGGGCCATATTTCTTCAAAGATGATGCGAAACTTTTTTTTGCCCGAAATGGAAGTTCTTGACTTGCATGATATGTGGTTTCAACAAGACGGTGCCACATGCCACACAGCACGCGAAACAATGGCGCAATTGCGAGGCGAGTTTGGTGAACAGTTAATTTCACGTTTCGGGCCGGTCAATTGGCCGCCTAGATCGTGCGATTTGACACCATTAGATTATTTTTTGTGGGGGTATGCCAAGGCTAATGTGTATAGGGACAAGCCCGCTTCGATTGACGCACTGGAAGCCAACATCCATGCATTCATTCGTGAGATACCGGCCGATATGTGTGAAAGCGGATGGGCTAACTGAGACGCAGCCGCGGTCAACATTTGCATGAAATTATCTTTAAACATTAAATTGCAAGGTTCAAACTATCGATTCAAATAAATATTTCATTCATTTTTTCGAATTTTTTGTGTTTTTTTTTTAAAAAAAGTTCTAAACCTCTTAAAAAATCACCCTTTATGTTCCCATTAGTGTAATAACCATGGTAACATTAATTTTTCAAAATGTATCAAATATCTAGTCACTGGCTCCAAAAAAAAAATATTTGGGTAAAAAGTGTCCAAGATATGATAGAATAAAAATGCTCATTTTAACCCTGGTTAAAAAAGAACGTGTGAGGGTTAAATGCGATAAAACTATTTAATAAGACGCAAACCCTATTCAAAGTGGATCTCATGCAATACCTGTCAGCACTCCGATGATGATGACTCGATGTCAATGTCCTGGCGCATCCAATATCTACTACGGCCACCAACAAGCCAACCCATTTAAAGGGATTACCAACGGAATAACACGTGTTGCAATACCACCTCTCATTGTTGTAAACAATTTGCGAAAGCCTCTTATGTACTCCAGATTACGCTATTGCTTTTCAATGAACACAAAATATCCGCAATGTATTTAACGTATATCCAACCAGCTCACCTCTAACCCGCTAAGTAAACACATTGCGTTAAGCGAAAGACAAGGCAAACGTAAAAAAAAACTTTTATTTCCTAAAACCAAAAATGAGGTCACCCACCAAAGTAATGGCCCAACGAAGGAAGAAATTTACTTTATCATCCCCAAAAAATACCTACCATTGTGTCGGCTAATTATCCGTTTGATAAATTAATTTAACTATCTCCCTGTCTCCAAAAAAATACAACTTACCCCGAGGTGAATGTACCGCCGCCGCGCCGTTGTGTTTTCGTGGACAAAGGTTTGCTTCTCCTGGGATGATTTTGACCAATCCCTTGCACGGCTCACATTATAGCTGGATTCGAATATTCTGTTTGACCTTATTCCCTAATTAAATTACTCAATATCAATCAGCCGAATTTCGAAAATTCCCCAAATAATTTCTATGGCCAATAATGAAAGAAAATATTGACTTTATATAGTTACCCAAATAGGAGTGAGTCCCTAATCGCAATGCCTGCGGCTTTGTTGATTTCTTTCCTTTAGAGGCAGGGGATGCGTCCCCTGCTGGAAGTTCTGCAAGTTTTTATAGGCAGAGACACACACATACAAAACACACATATGTATTTGAAACAAACGTTCCCCAGAGTTTTGAATCGAAATTAAACCATAAACGTTGGCACGGAGTCCGCCATGCGTCAGAGACAGCCGTTCGAAAGTAACAAAAAGCAATCAACACGATAACGGGTTGAATTTCATTTTCACCTAAAAAAACGAATTTAATGTGGTTCAAATCCACAAGATACAGAGTGAAATTTAAAAACATACAAAACATTTCATGTCTGAATGTTTTGGCCCTAGGTGAACTCTATTGCCACGTGGAAATCGCATGAAATTAAAATTCATAAAGTTCCTCCTCAGAGAATCGTATTAAACGTTCACGGAATGCCTAAGAAGATTTCGCGCACGACAAAATTGATGATACCGTTAATGGGGCTGGTGGATACCGCCACGTACATATGTTTGTATGTACAAATGGGCATGTGTGTCACTGTGGGCTGAACTGAGAAGGAAAAATAATGTTGTTCACCTCTGTGACGCAGAGTAAGCCCACACAGCACCGCACCGCACCGTCTCGAATGACAGTTTGGTGTCAATTGCCCAGCTCTATAATTAATTCTCACAGTCTGGCTATGGTAGGGATTTCTCGTGAATGTGGGTTTCGCACGTTAGAACGGCAAACACTCCGTTTGGATCATCAATATTCCTTCTGGCTGTCTCGGTAGCTCCGCTGCAGATTCGTGAGGCAATTACGAATTTCCCAGCGAGAGAGGCAAATTCGTGTGTGGAATTTGCTAAGTTTCGAAGGTAAAACTCCTGCACCGGGTTAGTGTATAAGTACGTACGAATAGCGTTGACAATATTCATGTCAGCGTTATTTTTTTTTTGTAGCCGTTTTAAGGGGATTTTTCTTCTTCCATTCTACATGGTTGGTGGTTATGGGCTCCTCTGAGGATATATTCGTCAATAAAATGTAATGCCTGTGCATACTCGTGTAAGGCATTCTCTTCAGGACTTACTAGACCATAACTGTGCAAAACTTGAACGAGCATTATTGCTTTTGCACTGAGCAAAAAGTAGACGGACGGGAAATTTTCTTTAGGACGTTTAGGTAGTTTCCTGATGGAAGCATGGATTCGTTTGTGCTTTTTATCTTTTCTGATGTTTATATTGGATGTACATATGTATATTTGGGATACTTTCGTCCATGGGTTTTAAACTACAAAAATAGTCAATTGGGTGTATCCAGTGCGAACGGGAAAATTGCAGAGAATTTATTTTTTGGGAAACCTTTTTTTTTTTTTTGAATTTAATCAAGAATATTACGTTATTTGAGATTTATTTAACCTTATTATGATGTTGCATGTAAAAATTTAAATCTTATTGGACAAGGAGGTTATGTTTGAAATATATGAAAGGTATGAAACGCTTTATCCCTAACAGGATAAAGTGTATCAGACCTAAGGAAAACGCGTGGTGTGACTTGAGCTGTAAAGAAGCTATCAGGGCTAAAGAGGCAACGTTTCGGTCATTTAAGGCCAACCCAACTGAGTAAAACCGAAAAAAGTTCAAACGAGCCAGAAATGACTGCAATGCCCATATTAATCGTGTCAAATTCTCCTACGACCAAAAGTTGAGGCAAAAAATTCTACTAAGTCCCTCCGGTAGTAAAAACTTTTGGTCGTTTGTTAAGAATATTAAAAATTCGGCCTCGTCATCTATCCCGACACTCATTTACAATGGCACTCCAGCTGTCAGCTCTTCGGATAAAGACAATCCGCTTGCTGCTCATTTTGCAGCTAGCTCAACGCTCCCAGATTGTGCTTTATCTCCCCCAGTACTCGAGCGCGTAGAATATTCTATGCTGTTTCATTTTCGCACTCGTACAGTGGCAAGAGTTCCTCAAGATCTCAACATACATAAATCCGCTGGCCCAGATGTTATTTCCCCTATCGTTCTGAACAGGTGTTCTTCCACGCTGGCAAAACCACTGCGTAAGCTTTTCTATCTGTCCTATTCTTCAGGGCTCTTTCCGAGAAGATGGAAAACAGCATTTGTCCAGCCCGTCCCCAAAAAAGGCGAATCTTCCTCCCCCTCCTCCTACCGACCAATTGCACTTCCGTCCCTTCTTTCCAAGGTCATGGAAACGCTGATAAATCGTCAGCTTATGAAATATCTTGAATCCCGAAAACTTCTTAATGACCGGCAGTACGGTTTTCGCAGCAACAGACCCACTGGTGATTTCATGACATATCTAACCGAAAAGTGGAACCAATCTATTCACCACGGTGAAAGCAAGGTCGTTGCGCTTGATATTTCAAAGGCATTTGACAGAGTTTGGCATCAAGCTCACTTGTCGAAAATGCGTGCATTTGGGATCGATGGTACCCTTTTTCAATGGATTAGAAATTACCTTTCGGACCGTTCAATACAAGATGTTTTGGACGGTTTCAAGTCTGCAACTCACCAAATAAATGCTGGTGTCCCTCAAGGCTCTGTTTTGTCTCCGACTCTCTTTCTCATTTTTATCAATGACCTCCTGTCTGTCACTTCTAATCCAATCCATTCCTTTACTGATGACAGTACTCTCAGCTTTACATATTCGTTTCCTGGGCAACGCCCCTCATCTTCGGGCGTTAAACTGGAACGGCGACGTATGTTAAGCTCATTGAATTGAGATCTTGTCAGCATACTTAAATGGGGTAAAACCAACAGAGTGGAATTTAATGCTTCGAAAACGCAATGCTGTCTGCTGTCATTGAAGCGAACCCCTAATTCTCTGCCATTATCTATGAATGGCACTTGCATCGCTAAAACCGAAAGACTTTCCATTCTCGGTATGTGTGTTAATGACAACCTTCGTTGGAATGACCACATATTTGATGTCGCCAAGAACGCTGCGAAATGTCTCGGATTCCTTAAGCGATGCAAGAAATATTTCACCCCTTCTGATCTGGCAACAATTTATAAGGCGTTTTTTCGCTTGAAACTTGAGTATAACGCTCATATCTGGTCCGGTGCATATTTGGAGCTACTTGACATGATTCAAAAACGTGCGGTAAAACTTATTGGCAGTCGAGACATCACGAAATCACTTGACTCTCTTAGTCATCGTCGTAATGTCTCCTGCCTGTCATTGTTTTATCGGTATTTCCACCACAAGTGCTCAAATGAAATAGCCAGTTGCATTCCACCCCTACAGCAATTCAACCGCAATACTCGCCATGCTAGGAATGCACATCAGTTTACCCTCAAGCCTGTATTCGGACGTACAGTGAAATACAAGGATTCGATTCTTAACCCTACAATACGAATGTGGAATGTTCTACCACGCTCTGTTTTTCCTCTGCACTATAATTTACAAACATTTAAAACCAACGTGCATCGGTTTCTCCCTTTCTCTAATCCTTCATTTCCCTAATGCCCGCACTGTGCACTTCATTATAAGGGTATCCAAAGTCCCTTTAGTGCGCGTACATTATAAAAAAAACAAAAAAAAAATATCGTTTCTAGGGACTTTTATGCATGCACTACTGAACTGGAACGATAACTGATTTTTCATTTGATAAAGTCAACGAAGAAAAGTATAATGGAAACAGAAAAAATAGAAAAATAAAATAAAATAGAAAGTTAGGAAGTCAAAATGTTGCAGTGTCATTCAAAACTGTAAAAAGAAGGCTTAATGATTTTGTAACATTTTTTTGTAAGTTTATAGAGGGAGTGATGGGGCAAGAAGAGAACCCACGTCCAGTCCCTCCGCCCAGTATAGAAGAGGTTGGCTTAGCTATTAAGAAGCTAAAGAACAACAAGGCCGCCGGCTCTGATGGTCTACCTGCAGAGCTTTTCAAATACGGAGGTGATGTTATCGTAAGGCGCATGCACCAAATCATCAACCAAGTTTGGGTGGAGGAAAGCATGCCCGATGACTGTACCATAAGCTCTATATGTCCCATCTACAAGAAAGGCGATCCTATGTCTTGCAAGAACTATCGAGGCATATCACTGCTTAATGTCGCATATAAGATCCTATCCAACGTACTGTGTGAACGTCTCAAACCTTTCTGCAACACACTAATCGGCACGTACCAGTGTGGCTTCCGGCCCGGCAGATCAACTGTAGACCAAATCTTCACACTGGAAAAAAACAACGAGTTTCAAGTCGAGACACACCATCTCTTCATCGACTTTAAAGCCGCATATGACAGCATTCATCGTCAGGAGCTTTTTGTGGCGATGGCCGAATTTGGGATCCCGTCAAAACTGATCCAGATGTGTCGCATGACACATATTTGATATTTGGTCCTGTGTGCGAGGATTGCGAATGGAGGAGAAGATACAACCGCGAACTCTATGAGCTGCACCAAGATGTGGATGTAGTCCGAAAAGCTAAAACTCGTCGACTACATTGGCTCGGCCACATCGAGCGAATGGACAACAACAACGCTCCAGCCAAGAGGATCTTCGAATCCCAGCCCCCAGGTTCGAGACGACAAGGAAGACCGAACCTCCATTTTAAAGACCAAGCCATCGCGGATGCCAGAGCGCTTGGTCTGGACAACTGGAAGCTGCGTGCTCGGGATCGCAGAGTATGGAAGGCTGCCGTATCTCAGGCAGGGACTCTTCACGGGTCGGGAGCCAGATAAGTAAGTAAAGTAATGATTTCGTAACAGCATACCGACCAGCAAAAGCAATGTTAGAACGGCAAGTAGAGCCCAGTTAAAAGACGTCACGTCATCAACTGCAATATTTGAAGGCGGTTTTAAGTTTTCAGCTCCATCTACTATATTAGGAATTTATTATTTCGTGGATGGTCTTAAGTCCCTTATTTGCAGAAAAGACAGTGTTGACATTTTTCACCACAACTTCAGCAACTGGTTTGTTGTTGTTTTAACAAAATCTCGAAATCAGTTATTTTGACCAGTCTGCGACGAAGTATGAACCAAGATGACAGCGTGCACACTTTGGGAGCAAAAAAGGCAAGGTCAACACAAAGTTTTTTGATGTGGAATACCAGAAACTCACTTATAAGAGTTCATCGAAATTTGATCCACCCCATACAATTTTTTGTAGGTTTTGTTCATGGTTTTATAGGCAAAACAAGTTGGAGACAAATTAAGACCGAGTTGCACTTCCGACTTTGATGGCAGAATACCTAGTGTAATTGTCTGAGAAGACGCTGTTGAGGGTTCAATTCCCACTGAGAGGAAATATTTTCGTTTCCGAGAATAATAAATAAAATCAGCCAGCTTTCAGCTTTGTGATCAAAATCACGTTACAGTACTTTAAAGGATCTCCTTCAATATGTTCCCAACAAGCTACGAGTTGACTGAACCGAACTATTATTTTTTTCAAGGAAATATAAAATTCCACATATTGACACTGTCCCTATGAAAGGCCTAAGCTAAACTTTCTCTGAAGAAGCTATATATATGGGACCGATTATATTATTCACTTATTATCCATTCAGCTCTGTCATAATACCGATACCTACGGCTGGAGTATAGTGGACTGCTGTGATAAGCTTAGCAAAGTCCAAAGATCAAGATTTGCAAAGACAAATCACGGACTGACTGGGTGGAGTGTGATGATTTCCTTAACAACCTAAACCTTGGTCTACCCTTCCGTCTTCCTGACCGTTTTAGTAATAAAGGTGATCAAAGAAGTCTAATCATGGGTGAAGGGAAACGTGATATCCTATTAGTATTTTTCTGGATAATCAAGCTGCAATCAAGTCTTTAGAATTTAGGGTTCAACCTATAGTAGCCCTAGATTATCGTCTCTTCAGGAGATGGCCAAGTAGTTTAATGTTCACCTTTGCTGAGTGCCGGAGCATAGGGACATTCCTATATAAACTGTCCCTAAGGCTTGATACTAGTGAGATAACAAACATTAGGTTGACAAGTGGAATTACACGTCAAGCTACGAAACAGATCTGCCAAAGCTGGATCTGAAACGCTCTAAATATTTGATCTCTCTTAGCAGGTATTAGTACAGCAATAGGTATCATTACTGGACACTGTCGTATAGGCAAGCATGCAACAAGGCTTGGCAAATTCTCAAACGACTTTTGCAGAAGCTGCATTGACGAAGGGAAGGAGGAAACGATCGCTCATCACTTTTCTACATGCCCTGGTTCATCTCGGAGCCTTTTTTTATGAAGAAATAAGTGATGTTACCAATATTGGCATTTTAAAATATCCTTCGCTTCGTCAAAAACTCCAAATAGAGCAAAATATTGGGCGCATTTTTCCAAACTATTTAACAGAGAAGGAGCATTAAAAGTTATCCTCTTCAAGAGACTGTCGACGTATTCTTATTATTGGTTAAGCCTTGACTGGTAGTTGTCTTTCCATTTGCTGACGAAATAATGATCAGGAATTTAACTGTTTCCAACTTAAACGCGGGTTCGACCTCAACAGGGTTCAGCAGGTCTCCCAGCTCCGAACAATTACTGAGTCCAATCAAATATGCTGTTGTAGCATTTGTGTTTTACTTAGAAAATGTGAAAAATTTAAAATTTAGTGAAATTAAATTGGACTTAGTTAGAAGACAGTCATTAAAGACCTGGAAGTAAAATATCGAAGAATCAATTCGTATCTAAACATTCGCCAGACCAAATCATTTATTCAATGCGCAGGGTTCAACATCAACTGACTACTTAGACTACTGTCCAAGCTCAACTTTTAAAAACATTTCTCTACAGAGTCTGGACTGGGGGGGCTTTTGAAGTCATCCAGCGTCAATATCAACACAGCCATCTTCGTCGACAGTCAGGCCCTTGTTTCAACCAAGACAAAGCCCAGACTGGTTTAGGATCTTCCAGGCGACAAGTAAGTTACTTTTAAACACTGGGACAGTCAATATCAACACAGCCATCTTCGTCGACAGTCAGGCCCTTGTTTCAACCAAGACAAAGCCTTGACTGGTAGATTCTAGCCTGGGCGAGCCTTCGGTCCATTTTCTTCTGGGTTGGTGGTCATATGAACCCGGTCTGATGGGAATGAGAAACCCGATAGGCTACTCTCTTCTCGAATCCTCTGCGAAGGTAATCGGTTTCCTACTGAGATTTGCAAAGGGGAAAATATCCACGCACTTCAGGGTAGGATGGATGCCTCTGTCGAATTATGTAAGGGAAGATTGGGCCCACATACAAAAAATGCACAACCCTCAAAAACAGAACCTCTCTAGATTGGTAACCGTAAGTTTGGGAAATACGCTGTCAAACTCGGCATTGCCCATTACAACTACTGTCTCTGCTCTGAAGTTGAGTCATCCCTGTTCTTTTCTAACAGCCTACAATTAAAAGTGTACAACTCATCGACAGGCTCTCTCCCATCGAGTCCGAAACTTTATAATCACTTCAAGCTTAAAAGTTAAAATAAATAACCATTATTATGACCTCATCATAGATCTATAATAATTCTCACTGCAAACATGACAAGTTAATCCCCCTGATCCCTCTTGGTATATGTCTATAAAATAACGCCCGAACTATTGTTCCTAAACTAATCCAATGTAAAGTTCATGGCCCATCTTTGATTAATGATTTCCTTGTTTGAAATAATTTTCAACATGACAAGAAAGAGAAGCACGTTATGGTATATTTAAAGCCTATTTTTATCTCCATACTGTGATATGGTTATGACCTCCAATAAAACACAGTTTAAACTATGCAGATCGCTTTCCGCCTTGAGCTTGCTACTAAAAAAAATGACAATTCACCATTAGTTTATATATCACAAAAAACTTTTAAATAAATCACCAAAAGCCTTTGGCCAATGACCATAGATTGAAGTACGAATGCCAAAACTAAATATCGATTGCCATTGATGTACGTTTGGCCATGCTTCGCATCGTTTTGTTTCTATAACTAATCGTTCTGCCAGCTGGGAAATGGGACTACACATAGTCAAGGGTAGCAAAAACAAAAGTGTATCCGGGTGCATTTGTCTCTATTTGTGCGGAGTTTGAGGCTATATTGATATATGGAACAAGGGAAAGTGAAATGTCCCTCGTTTTTTTCATGTATCACGTTGACAAACGACTCTCCTACTTTATTAACTATCTTAACAGCATCCTAACGGGAAAATTAATGCGAAGTACAGTCAAGTCTTTACGTGTTTTAGGATCTTAGACATTGAAAGGCCTTCTTGATTACCTTTATTTATGACTTTTGTGGAACTTATAGGTTTTCTCTCAGAAGATGTTTACAGATTTCAATTTCAATGAAGATACCAATTTTAATTATTTGATTCTCTCATTTTACGATTCCAGGAGCAATCAATACCATTATAACCTTTCCATAAGTAATTATTCCTTAAAAGGATATTCACTAAAGAAATACCCTTCATCTTCCATAGCTGATTCTATTCGGGCTTTGTAAATCCAACAAAAGAACAAACAAAATTTTACCTTTTGGTGAAAAGTTTTAAAGGTATAAAGATAAACTTTTGCGGATACTGTACTAGTACAGTTTATTGTAAAAAGGACGGTGATTAACGTTTAAAAAAAACACTCATTAACTTGAAAATAAGAATCGCTTTATGTATATCTGTTTATCGCAGTACCAAAGGAAAAGTTTGGCCAAAGTTTAGAGAGTTAAAATGGAATTACTTTTAATGTTAGTTAGTCCTTGAGTTAAACAAGGAATTTATAGGGATACTTGTTTCGCAATTGTGCTTCTCAATTCAACTAACTTTACTATGGTGGCAATAAATTAGGTGCTGAGAAACATATGCATTGTTCCTTGTTGCTCCTTGACAACGATGGGTTTGGGAATGACTATCCTTTGGAATACCTCAACCAAATAGACCAATTGTTATACACACAAAATGGAGAGTTGGCTTACGCTAAGGTCAGAACTGCAACAAGTAGTTAGGAGTATCGATATCAACCGAGTGCATCGCTGAAAACTACAAATAGACCAATCAAAACGAACTCCGAGTTGATATTGAATTAGGGAAAAAGTGCATAATGTCCCAAAAGACGTATCCATCTTCGCAAGCTTCTTCGTCTTTTTCGAAGTTGTGCTTGTGTCAAATTGTTTAAACGCTTGTGAACGCATCCCACTAAAGTACAAAGCTGTGGAAATGCAATCATCGAAAAGGTCGATCTCGAATTTCACGTGAAATGGCATGGAAAAATGGGGCGGAAACGGTGGCACGGGTTTAGTGATTTGACAATTTTAAAAAATTTTCTGAAAATTTTCTTAAAAAAAAATTAAAAAATATGTCAAAGATTTCGAAAGAATGTTTATGAATTTCTGAAAAATTTTGTGATACAATTTTTTATGACACAGCAAAATAGTTCAAATTTCAGTATTAACAGTGTTGACACGTCGAAGTCATTAAGGACTGTTTCACGCTTATTGGCTTCCATTTGGCACTCCTTGGAAGAACGTCGTTTCCGCCGAAAATAATAACCCGATTAGAATTGCGCACATTAAAACCTATGTGCCGTTTACTTTAGCGGTGCAGTGAAGCAAAAAAAAACACTAGTGCATCGGCACTTAAGTCTAAGACCCACATAGTCAACGTTTCCATCTATGTCCCGCCAAAGTGGGACATAATTCCATAGAAAACATGTGTGGAATTATGTCCCATTTTTGAAAAATTTTGTTTTTTGGAAAATACTGTACTTTTGGACGCTGCAGCAGCTTTGAATTCCACGAATGCATAAGCAATAACATACATATGTATAAACCCATTACATGATTTCATTATTAGATTTGGAGTAGGCGCTAGGTTGGGTGTATTCAAACTTTGTGTATACTGTTATATATAACAATGAAACCATGCAGGGCTTATGTCCCTGTGCTGCTGGTTCAAATCCCGTCCCGTTCCATCTGAAAGTTTTTATTCCTATGACAAACATCCAAGAGTAACAAATGTCATGAGACGCTTCTCAAAAATAAAATTGCCGCTTGGAATCGGCATTATACTGTCCCTTCATTCGTGTCAAAAACTATATATGTTCCCACATACAATGTTTGGAGAAGTTAGGTTTTATGGCCCCTATGGGCCATTTACGCCTTATATTTATATTGTTTTTTTTATTAAAAATTGTGCTTGGGGATGGGGTTTTAAGTGCTTACGATATTTATATAGAAAACGAGAATACGAGAACAGATAAGAGCTACTAACTGATTAATGTTGTACTAGGTTAACAAGGCTGCTTCTGTCTTTTTAATATTTCTTTCTTATTAATAGGCCACCTGCAGAATTTTCCGGGCTTACACCAACATGTAGTTGTCCAACATTGTGAACCGTATGTGAGCGCCGGAAGAACAAAATGCGGTAAAAAGCATTCATTTCAGCTTAGTGGACATTTTTTGGTCGCAGATGGTCACCATGGTTGCTTCGCTTTTGATCATAGATTCCAGATAATTGAACTTTTCAGCCTTCAAAATCACTTTTCCATTCAAATAAACACGTAGAATAGCTCGGAGTGCATCAGAGAATAAGCAAAAGAGATATTCTATGTTTTTTTGACTAAAACGATGCACACGATACAAGACTCCAAAAGATCCACCGAATTATTAAGTGCTCGTTGCAGGGAAGTATAATCCTCGCTAAAGATTGCTCCATCGTCAGTCAAAAATAACTGAACTGACACCTTAGAGTCTGTCGCTTTAACCTTCAAGCTGAAAATCTAGAACTGCAATAAATAGCAAAGGACTTAAGACACACAATGATGGGGAACTTTTTAACGACTTCAGAGGAACAACTTACTCCTGTCATTGATCCGTCGTACAAGTCGATAATCATCTGGAAGTGGGTTTCGGATACTCTTGTTGTCTTAGCGCAACCCATATGAGAAGCTTTCACTTTATACTATACACTTTTTCCGGGTTTTCATGGCTCTCTTCAGACTATCGAACCGCCAACAAAATTGACTCAAGGCATCTTTCTAACATAGTAAACGTTCCCACTCTACAAGGTTGTGCGGAATTCAGAGAACGCCTGTCCGGCGCTCAAATTGCCATTGGACGCTCAAGCTCACCTTAATTCACCTAGAACAAACAATAACAAGATGTATACACAAAAACGATGCAGCAGAAAGAGAGGCAGCAAGAGGGGAGTAACAAGTCAGGAGCAGGGATGAGATGAAGATCCTCTGTAGAAAGAACTGAGCTTAGTAGCTTTTCTAGTTTTTCTCAGTGCAACAGAAACTTGTAAAATCGTGTGATTAGTTGGAAAATGATAAGTGATAAGTCTTTGGTGCAGTAGGGCTAAGTAGCGGAATCTCCCATCCCGCCATTATCGACGTTTTTCCATTGGTGCTGCTAGTTTCCTTTTTGTGATGCATTAAACTGTTTTTCAAAAAACTCCTGGCAAGTTCCAGTTCTTCTTAAAGCAAACTAAATTAAAGTCACAACAGTCGCTCAGTGCTATAAAAAAACACATGTTTATCCGATTAAAAAATCCTGAGTATTATATTTCTTAAAAAAATATCTCAATTGTCCACTCGAAATTTACCCAAAATCATCAGAATTTTAAATTCAAAGTGTTATCGCAAACTAACATGAAGTATTTTGCATAATAACTCCTGCTCCTTGTCATTGCATTAAATGGCCACACAGTAGCAGTACTAGTAATCAGTCCTTAACTATTCCCTTAACAACCACTTCCGCATCCATATCCCAATTGCCTTCGCATCCCCTGCTGGTTCATGCCCATCTATATTTATCTGCACATCAATTCTTATGCAAATATTTTTGTCAACAAAAAAGTATAAAACAAAACCTTCCCCTTCCCACCATCCACCGCATCGTGTCGCCATAGTAAATTTCTATTTATCTGGGTATTCGGCTGTAAAACCGTCGACCAACTTTCAATGCGACTTTATACGTTCTTAAATGTTCCCTTAGTGGATTTTCGAGTTGAAGAAAGAGGAGGTTGTTTTTGATTTAGTTTCTCCTAAGTTATTTTTTCTGTATTATGCATATGCATGGGTAGCTATAGAATGTCCATCGTCATCATGACACACAAAGGTCCTTCGTGCACACTCATATTATATAAAAAAAAAAAAAACATTTTTCCTCCACGTAGATATGGATACCCTTCTCGAGCCACCGTCAAACCAGAACAATGTCCTGGATTTTATGTTCAGCTCATCCTCCGCAGCTTTCTGCCATGGAATGTGGATCGAATTCACTTATTGTGCGCGACTCCACAGCGCTCGGATTGTTTTTGTCCATTATTGCATTGCTTTGTGACAAACCTTTGCAGTGTGTGTGTGTGTGTGTGTGTTATATATTTGTAAAGTAAGGATTCGCCTTTGTGCAGATATTCAAATGAGCTATCCCTCTTACGAACTCGAATGTTCGAATATTTTCAGATTCAAAACGACATATTTGGCGCTTGAAATTTACACATACACCACACGCGTTGTTGGGATTGTGAATGCGGGTCCCTGGTTGTAAGTCTGATTTTAATTGAATTTTCCAGCGATTTGATCCCGGTCGAAATAATTTCCATATTTGATGCGGGATAGTTCTTGTAGCTTGTTTGTACAGCAAATGGTTCGAGTCCTGACTATGAAGCATAATTTTACATATTCTACTTTTGTAAATGAATGAATGAATTATTGCAGCAGTTGGAACGTTGTGGTGAATAACTCAGTATAGTGAAAGATGACGGAGAAAGGAATATAAACTGTTTACATTTCTCTTACTGGTGCGTGCCTTGATTTAAGATAGACTTAAACAGAATTGTGTATGCAAGGGAAAAGTGCTGAAAGGCCTTACCTGAAGTCGCATGCGGAGAGGAACTCAACTGACTCATTGTACGGTTCCGTCGGAACGCATTTTCTCAAACAATGTCCCCTCGCGACTATCCTTCAAACACGGCCGGTAGAGTACGTTGGAAAACACACTCCGAAGTGCCCCACAGGGCCATTTGGCCCTCTGTTTTGCGTTTTTGCGCTTGGCTCCGGGCCTCTTGGAAATGGCCCTCAAGTCTCCAAATTCTACTAGATATGGAATTACACTGACTCCTTTTCTTATAAAAAATATATTATTATGTTGCATAGTCAGGTTTTTTTGAATTCCATCTACCCGACCAAAATTAAGTGAGGACAAAAATTGAAATAGTCGAAAAAGTCCAACAAGGCGGCTGGGCCGGACAGTCTACCCGCCGAACTATTTAAGGCAACAGGAGAGGACTCGCAAAAGGGCGCACACCAACTCACTTCCACGATTTTCCAGATAAATGGAACGTTGTCCATTTCACAACCAAGGTGTCCTTCTAAACTGCGACAACCATTAGGCATCAGTCTCCTAAACATCGCACGTAAGATCTTGTCAGCCTAAAACCATTTCGATTTTTGGTCCGGTAAGTCCACAGTTGACCAAATATTCACACTAAGGCAGATCCTGATGAAACCCCAAAATCTTCAGATCGACACTCTCCACTTATAATAAACACAGGCCTGTTCTATGGATCCGAAGTATAGACTCTTTCTAAAGCGGATATTCTTGGTCGTTTTAAGATATTTGGTCCCGAATGCATTGAAAGGTTTTGCGTTCTGGAGGAGACATTCAATGAATAACTCTAAAAGTTGTACAACGACATTGACCTGGTAAAAAAAACTACTATAAATAATTGGTGCCGAAATGAATTACATATTGTAAAAGACAGCAGGAATATAAACTTTAAAATTCCTTACTTTTACCAAATCGTCCTCATAAATGCCCCCAATATTTTGTTCTTCGTGGCACCGCTTCTCCGAAGATCTCAATAAGCTCATCAACACAAATATTTGCGACATCTGCTAACTCATCAATAAGTCCAAATGGTGCCCTCTAGCATATGTCCAGAAATTCGACAGACTGGGGTCAGTGCATTGGCAGACAGCTAATCTCCCGAATCTTAGAGAAAAGTCTGGGGTTTGATTGTAGGCACCTCACTATTTCATTCTATGTGCAATTTTGAGATAAGTCTTTATTGTATTAGTAACGTTATCCTTCTGTCCCTCCAGTGAATATAGAGTGGTTCAATTGTATCAGTCACTTTACTTCTTCTCCTTTTAAAGCTTGGAATACTGAAGAAAGAATGAAAAAGGACTAAATGCCTTTTACGCTTACAGTAAGACCTTTAGGAAGAAGGAAGGTCTACAACCGAACACTGTGGACTGGTTGTGAATCGCGGTACTGAGACCTAATCTAACCTCAAGAATTTATCTCAAGAATTTTAAAAAGGTACAGAGTATTACTTGTCTGTGTTAAACAGGTTCTATTAAATCCATACCATACAGTTAAAACTGCAGTTATTTGACTTTTCACAAAGAACGTGGTAGCCAAAGCCGCTTTCGGACACTCGAGCATACTTAAAATCTTTGATCGGAAGGGACTCATGTCATATGATTACGAGAAACCCAGGTATGAATTATTGTTAGAGAAAAAAATGGGCCTCACCCAGCACTATCATCAAAGGATGCTTCAAAGATAGAGAAAGGTACAGGAGCTGGCGTCCTCTCAGAGGCAATTGATATTAACCAGTCTTATCGGCTCTCTGGTCACTGCAATGTCCTTTAATCTGAGCTATATGCGGTTAAGAAACTAGCACAGACCATCCTATCGATGGAACTACCAGCAATGGAAATAACCATGACGGTAGACAGTCAACTCAAAGGACTCGGGTCCAACCTTTTAAACGTGAAATTCGTCACAGATTGCCTCTTTTCACTCAGGGCTATGAATCATCACTCAGTTGCACTCTGCTAGATTCCCAGACACATCAGATACGGCTCTGATCTGAATCCACTACTAACGGACGGACGAACAGGTGCTGCCACCTTTCGTAGTCTCACCAAACCAAAACAAAGTCCACAGTCTCTCTTAATAGAAGCCAAATCCGAGTGCTCGTCGGTGTATTAACCGGACACTGTATCATTGGAAGATTAGGTTAGTTAAGGTTAAGACGTAGGGGGTGTGATGTAAGAGTCATCACACAACACTAGGCACCGAAGTGGGCCCATCGCGATCCCTGGGGAACCGGCCGAATTTTTAATCAAAACAGTAGGCAAAGAACATAAACACTTTCCCTTTGGAAGCAACCAATTACCCTACAAAAGCCAAGAAGGTCTTTGAAGTTTGTACCGTCTATTTCCTCCAAAGCTTTGAAGGAGTGTCTCCTTCTGTCTCCAACGACTGCCTGAGATTGACTCACATTCGCACAATATGTGCGGTATATCCTGCAGATGTCCCTGTATCTGCCCTGTCAGGATTCCGGCTATTAGTCTAAGCTTGTCCCTGCTTGAGATTTTGACACTGTATGTCCCCCAAGACTTGACCACCTGCGGTTGGTAGTCCTTAGGTTTATTTCTAAATAGTACCCCTTATTATGCAGAAGGGAGGTTTTGTGTTGCAACCTCACCACTATTGAGTAGCCCTCCTATATCTTCAATACCGCAGTGTCCTGGCACCCAGCACAATATCAATCAGTTCTGATTGCATAATGCCTTGAGCATTGTGCGACAGTTCCTGACTGTATCAGAATTGATGTTTATTGATTCCATTGCCTTAAGTGCGGCCTGGCTGTCGACGTAGATATCGATCTCATCGGCATTTGCTCAGCCGCCTTGAGGACAGCCACAACCTCTGATTGAAAGACGTTTTGCTTGTGCCTGGTAGTCTTATTGACACTCTTAGTTCCCCAGCCTCTGTTCCCTCTCCGGATATATAACATCATACGAATTGTCAAAGTCAACTAAAGGGGGAATTCATCTGTTATGATTGGATTGCCTAGCAGTGGCTTCGAAAGGACCCTACTATGTCCGAAGCTATTTCTCTTAAAGCGACCCAAAAAAGTGAGTCGTATTGCACTGTTGCCAGCCAGTTTTCTGATATGTGTTAGGTTTAGAAAGGTGTCCAGTGCCGCCGTACGGGTGTTGCGGAGCGCACTATACAAGTCTTTCTTTGAACCGCCGCTAATTTGCCCCATATTGTTTTCTTCTCTTTTGTTTTCCACCATACTAGTGTGCCATATGTGAATATGGGCCTCACCACCACTGTATACAGCCAGTGCACCACAGTAGGTCTTAAGACCCAAGTTTTTGTATCATTGGAAACATGAATAGAAAATAGTGTCTACAAAAACGTAGTTTATTCGGCGTGGGAGCAGGGTTCCAAGAAAGCTTGGACGACTTGGAACTGATACCACTGTCATACCAGAAACGATTTACTAAAAGATCGAAAGAGTTGTGTAAGTCACAGTTCCAAACATATACAACTAAAAACAATCCCTCCTAACCCTACCCCCGGCGAAATAAATAAATAATAGGAGTAATAATATCTTAACAATTACATTCTCCACCTTTGGTTCGTAGCTCCTAAAGTAATCCAATTTATGAAGATATCACCACCAGCGTCGTGGATTCAAAAATCATTCATGCCGTTCCCCATATTTTTGGATCTACCTAGAAAACTATTCCTCGCTCCATAAGCTCTCGCAATGTTTATCAGATGTCAGACCAAAAGTTCAGAAAAGTTAAAACTTCAGAATTAAATCACTCACCCTTCGAGTCGTTCAGATATCACAACTCTATAAATGCCCCATAAGTCGTCTTTCCCTTCTTCTGCAAAAGAATATCATTACCAATTAACTGTAGCAAACAATAACGCCCTGCACTTCCCACTCATAAAGCGATAAAGCGATTCTTAACCCAACCACTGCTGAACGAAAAAAAAAAAAATAATAAAACCGATTGAGAACGTAATGTGATAATTCGTTGGCGTCATCGCTGTTACTTCAGTCAGCACTATGTTTCCCTCAACGTCATCCGTTTAAGTGCGATAATAAAATGCAATCGCAGTCATTCTTAGCCAGAGTTTTCTCTCAAACATCATCTCACCCATGAGACATCAAATTAAAACTTTATTCGTTACTTGTTCCAGACTTTTATTCTTGGGCACTTGTGTGTGGGTCGATGAGGGTTTACCCTATAACGATCGTCTTGTATTCGTTTAATTGAATTGATATAAGAGGACTCTTTGAGATTTTACCGCACCAGCACCAAACCAACCGCAGCAGCAATCACTATATCCTGTAAGTGGCTGTGTGTGATATTAATTGGGAATACAAGGAGAAGACGCTGTGCATTCAAGGATTAATTAATTTTCTAAGTTGTTATTGGGTTGCTGCCTGACGTCATAAAAAAAATTAGATCTTGGTGAAATGCTTGCTAAGCAGGTTGCTTACATCTCGAGGACCTTTAGATGAATCTGGGATAAAGGTGTTTATTTAATTAACTTGCTAGAATTGATGCCAAAAAATGCTGCCGAATTTTACGAAAATATATTTCATGAATGTTTTGATATATCTGGGACATTCTCGGAGTTCATTGATGTTACAAATTTGCTCTTTATTTCATCTTCCTTTTGATTGTTGCTGAGAAGATGTGACGAAGGGAGAAATTTACAATCACTTGTAACATTGGTGAAGTTTATTTATGTAACTCCTAGAAATATGCAATGGTAATTAAGTTGTTAATATGGCGCTTAAAAATTGCAGAATTTATTTATTAACTAGCAAATTCGTTAATGTAATAAAAATTATAATACCGAGCGGGCACATGCTGCTTCATGTAATTCGGTCAATTCAAATTCTTTATTCAAAAATTCCATTAATCAAAATGGTCCTTGCCAATAAAAAAATAAATTTCAAGATTAAATTTGTGGTCTCGTTCTTTCGATATTTCTTTTGCATAAATACGTAAGAGACGTCAAATTTAAGCCAAACGTCAAATTTGTAATTGGTTCCGCGCAATGGAAGCAACTGTATAACAATGTCGATGTGTTTCAATCAAACCGCAATGATTGTTTTGGCCGCAGAATAAGAACATCTTTGTCTTCGAATTTTACACTCAAAATCGTCGCTTGAATGACATTTGATTTGAGATTCTTCATAATCAAACGCGTTCCGTTACGAAGCATTAAGGTTGCGCAACAAACTTGTAACTGAGCCGACTATTATATGTACAGGGTGGTCCATCTAGTGGTTTCTTTTTAATTCATAGTTTATTGACACTGACAGCTGTTTCCTAATCGAAATCTTGAAAGAATCTAGCATTTGCAAACCTCCGCGGAACGAAATGAGTCGCTTTACGCTTGAACAACGTTGGGAAATATTGAAAACTTACGAAAACTTATTGAATTGAATTGAAAAGTGAGTGCTGAGAAGCACCCACCGCCCCTGCTGTACGCAAGTTGGTGCAAAAAGTTCGTGAGACTGGTATTCTAGTGGACAACATTCATGGTCCCCGTCGTCGTACGGTGCGCACAGACGAGAATGTGGAGTGGTGGCATCATTGGACCATTTTTCTTCGAAAATGGGGTTGAGAACAACATCAACAATGGGCGTTGCAGACCCATGGCAACCGACTTTTTTTTTACTGAAATTGAAGACATAGATTTCGATTTTTTGCGCACCAAATTCCCAAATCGTGTAATCAACCGTCTTGGCGATATCAATTGGCCGCCTCGGAGCTGCGATTTGAACCCATTGGACTTGGGTCCCGCGATGCTTCCATTGATTCTTGGGTTTCTCGTGAACCCTAAATTCTGTGGCGCGCCTACGATGGTTGCAGACAGACCAAACTATTACGCCCGGAGATTTGCAAAAGGTCTGCGTCTTTTCGTCTATCTCTTAGGAGAATCGACTGCATGCTGGTTGTAGGCGTCCTATCGGGCCACCAAGTTTTTGCTAAACACTTAAATGTGTTGGGCTTAGGCGACACCACTAGCTGTCCTGATTGTGGTGAGGAGAATGACACAGCAGAACACTTTCTCCGCCTTTGCTCGCATTCGGAGGAGTATTTTCGGGGCTGACGAGGTGTGCCGAACACCTAAGCTCCTCATCAATGAAGCTCCTTCCATAAGTTCATTAATTTAAAGTTTCTGAGGCGCTCCATCGAAGAGTAGCCTCCTCCGACAAAAGAAAGAAGAGGCCATTCACATGTTGTTATATTCACTTGTCCACTCCAACCGTTTCTCTCATTCAGTTACTTCTTGTCGTCAACTTTAACCGACCCTTCAAATTCAAGAATATTTATATGTGTTCTAATAAAAGGGTGCTGTGTTTCCTTCTAACAACCTCTTGTTTTCTAGCAACGGGCAAAGTTTGCAATCAGTCTCACAGGTTTTTTTTATAGATGTCATGAAAATCGTCTTAAAATTACGAGGGGGCCCGAGAAACCCCGTATGCGTATTTAGAGAAAAAGGCTCCACTAAAAAGGGTAAGGCTGTCCCTAAAAAAAAATGTCTCAAACACGTATCCAGTTTTTTAACTTTCTCGTACACATTAGTTACTAACGAGAAAGTTATTACGATCGTGCGGAAATTTCGAACCCAAACTGAGCGATGATATTACTTCTATAGAGAGGTTCAAAAAAGTCCACCAATGCCGTCCGTCGGTCTGTCTGTCTGTCCGGGCGTCTTATGGCGAAACGGTTCGACGGATTTGTTGCAAAGTTCATATATAAGGTTTTTGGGGTTACATATTAGGGAATCTTTTTATTTTTTGCTATATCGTTTAAATAACGGTACCTGCCCTACAATTTTTTTTTTGTGAAAATCACTTATCACTGTTTTTCTAGAAAATGATTCCAAGGATTTTGGTCTTTTTTTGTAATAAGGATACATTTTTTGTACTAAGGATGGGGCCATACTGCATACTCAGTTTTTGGAAAAAAATCGATTAATTTATAAAACCGCCAATTTCTTCAAAACTAATAAAGGGAACTTCAAAAATTTTACTGTTTTTTTATACTATAAAGTTGAACAAATTTGCGTACTTCGATTTATGAAATAATTTTTTCATATAACGATTTTCTTAAATTTTAATTAAATTCGTTTTCTCAAAAACGGCTTAAACGATTTTGATAAGTTTTTGTATTTGGAACAATTAAAAAAAATCGTATGTGCCGTTTTTGAGAAAATCTAATTTTTAAAAGTCTAAAAAGTGATTTCAATGTATTTGGTTTTCATTTTGTTGGAGGCGATTCAAAATTGAATTTCATGTAGCGAGAAAGTTTCGTATGAAGCAGTCGTGCACTTTATATTTCCTTCGTCAGCGTGCAAAATTTCAAATGAATTTTACCAAAGGATCTTGAGTTCTCGTTTTTTCCTTAAACTACGCAAGAAGCGTTGACTTTTAACGTTGACTTGCATTAGACTTGTTTGACAGTCTGCAATTTAAATTTAATGCCACAGCTCTAACTTCACAATGACAGATGAACTCAACTTTGAATTGATAAATCAAAAATATTTCAGAAACAAGACAAAAATTCTTCAGCTGCTTGAATTGATTTCTTCTTACAATACCTACCGGTGATTGCAAGTCGTGTCAAACAATAGACTCACATGCTGCGGAATGGTCTTAAGATATTGAATGTGTTGCTAGGCAGTATTCTCTGCCTCCACATGAATCTGCTAAACGTTTAATAAGATCATAACGACTTGCATAAGTATGTAATTTATTTTTTAAAAGAACAAGGGGAGAAGAAGACACGCTTATTGTCATCGTCAAGGTTACATACAATTGCCTACTAATGAAAACATTTCCCAAACACACAAACATAACATAATAAGAATAAAAACATATCGCCGGCCATACAAAGAAGCTCCACCCGTTGGCGTAGGGTACGTATGTATCTATCACACAAAACATAAGCGAAATCATATCAGTATGGCAAATTCCCATCAGGCGAACAGAAATCTCTCATCAAAAAAAAAAAATATTGACTTTGTTTACTCGTAATCGTAAGTGAACGTGTGTATTGGGGATGTCCTTTTTAGCGGAATACAGCAATTTTTTGAAAACATCTCTAAGCATTAACTCACCGCAGTTCCTGGGAAAGCGTGACAACAGTTGACTGGTATATCGCACAGAACACCCACCTGTATACAAATCACACATTCACTATATCAATAGAACAAAAATATACCATGACAAGTTTTGGCCAGGCAATCAGAAGCACTTGGAAGTGAACTCCGGAAAAAATTAATCCCCTTGCTAAGGGCAAGTGAGGCGCCTCTGATACATACATATGTTCAACCCCAAAATGTGAACACGTATTTGAATGTTGAACTTTTTTTACATGTATCATAACCATGAATATTCCTTTAGATGCGTTTGGGGTGCGATAAAAACGAATTGTACGATAGGCAGACGGGTGTGTTTGATGTTGATTCAGGCTGTGGACAATCTAATTAGCAAAACTAGCAACACCAAGTAATCAGTCTAATTTGACATATTTAAACTGTCGGAGGACAACTCATTCATGCTCGATGCGTTGGCAATATGCGAACAAAATAAATACCTACACAGGCTTTGTCTATTGTCTGCTTTGGATACATTACCTACCATGTGCAAGCAAACAAACTCCTGCCAAGTATATTGTTATAGGAATCATAAAAATATACAATAACAAGTTTCTATCAGGCACACAGGAGCTGGCATAAGACGCTACTGCAGTCAATTTTGGGGGGGAAAGTTTTCCATGTAGAAACATCCGCCTGAATGTGTACATGCTGTTTGAATTGGGTAAATATATCCATAATTCGAACGGCATCCGTCGAAGTTGTTATGCTGAGACTGGTCGGGTGTAAGCTTGCAATACAAACTGACGTCATTTAGCATCAGATTTCACTCGGAATATTAAAGATTTGTATCTGGAAATCCGTTTTTAAATTCATTGTGTTTGCAAATACGCTCGAAACCAAATCGATATATTTGTACCTGATACATAGATCTGGCATTCTTTGTATTCACTCGCTTTAGATGCAAAACATATATATATAGATCTATGGATACAGATACTTATGTATATCAATAAACAAATATACAGGTTTTTATCGGGCGTACAGGAATGACAAACTTTTCTCTTCATTCGACTAAGCACAGTACACGCATTCTACTAGCGAAATATTTAGTACACTAGACAGACACAGCAACCCCTAATTTGGCTAAATAAACAAAATCATGCTCAACACACGACAACAAAAAGATACAAGTTATTTATTTATTTATTTTTTTTACTCTTTTAACACAAAATGAAGAGTATAGATACGAGTATAGGGTTTTTGAATATTCTCAACCAAGTGCTCAGCTTTTTTGGGAAGCATCCACACTTGGCATTAGTTTAGTAGCAACCAGACAGAAGAAGCATATGTATCGCGTACAAGTTTTTTCTTTTTTTGCTCTTCATGAATATACCTCTCGTATCTGGTACAAAGCATTTGTGTATCTACATATATAGATTATTCTAAAAATGTATAAGATATGTTTTATGTGAAGAGAAAGTCTACTTACATACGAGTACGTTATGTATCTATCTATCTATACATATATCTTTTTGTTTCTTTCTGTATTTATCTCTCAATTGGTGTTATTTGTTTCTCAAACCATAACATTAATGGTCGTCTAATGGTAGATAACCACGGAATTTCTGTATCACAAGTAGCGCTGGCTGATTTGTCTCTCAATGGAATTATTTAAATTATAAAATAAGAAATACTTTAAATTTAGCGACTTTAATATACATACATAGGGTGATGGAGGGACTCTGCTTGTGGGCGTTGAAGCAATATACTGTGGCCCTCTCTTTTGATGAATAATAACTTATTTAATGAATGGAAGCCATATGTACGGATCTATTGATGCTCAGTGGTTAAAATTTAGACGTGCTAATTGTTTTAAAATCCATGTTCAACCAAAAGTAAAATAATGTTTATCCGTTATTTTGAGTGGTCTAAACGAATCTCGTGTTTGAACAAAACCGCACAAGATATTCGCACATCTACAGGACTTCTTAACGGACCCCTGTGTTTTAGGCGATCATAAAAGCTTTGGAAACATCATTTTTTCGGTACTTGCTTTGCGATTGTCCAGCAAACGATCTGAAGAAATCGAAGCTTAAGAAAATTCTGATATCAAGGGTGATATGATTTTAAGCGTTTGGTTGATCGGATAATGGTCCAAAAATCATAGGAGCGCTGGGAAAGTATATAAAATTTGTTTTAAAAATGCTGACCACGACAAAGATACAGAGAGTCCAAATTTTAGTCATGATTTCTAGCATATTGGCTGGTTTTGACTCTGCTTATCGGCAGGGACAACAGATCTAGGCGGGCAATTCACTGGTCCAAAACGAGAGATAATTAACTCACCGATCTCGTTTCTTAATTGTTCCATTGATTCGCGGGCTGGGTGGTATGTAGCACCGTCTTGCTGGAATCACATGTCCACCAGATTCAGCTGTTGGATTTCGGGCAAAAGTAAAAATCAAATCGAACGATAACAGACGCCATTGACCAAAACGTTGTTTCCACGGTCATCTTTAAAACAAAAACAAGTCAATGATGATACCACCAGTATTGTGAGAGACAAAAAGATTTCCCGGCTATACTTTCAAGGCGCCTCTCCTTAGGTTTACGGGTCGGTAGAGCAGAACTCTGAGCATCTTCTACGTATCTTTCATATCTTTATATCTCATCCGATTGATTATAGAAGCGCGCAAAATTTAGACCTTAAGGCTGTGGCCTGAATTACTGTTGTTAATCACAGATTAAATCCGCTTACAGATGCTGAATGTTCCCAATTCCGACACAGACGGCCTCTTCTTGAAATGATATGGTTGAGCATCAGTCTTTTTCTTTTTCTATCTCAGATACCTTTACTATATATTCGAACTGCAGCCGTTGAGCGTCAATGAAAAAGAAGGTAACCCTGTCTCCAAATACAACATTAGTTAGGTGTGTTGTTATGAAGTCGAAAAATTCGTTTTGGAAGAAACTTTTCAACTTCTTCAAAAGGAAAATAACCCCACACTTGGGCGATTTTGCTGTTGCATAATATAATTTCTGTTTTGAGTTACTAAAACAACGATTCCAAACTAAAGATATTGCGCGTTTCGCGCACCGATTTGCAGTTATCAGAACTCCAAGGTATTTGTATTCCCTTACGATTCCAATATATTCACCTTGAAGGAACCACTTCTCATTACCACTTCCACCTTTGAATATCATCATCGTCGACTTATCCAGTTCCATAGCTTGCGGTACTCAGCTAAGTATCAGAAAGGAAATCGATATCGTCTGCATACATAAGAGCAGGGATCTTTACTCGGTTCAGCTCGATTACTCCCCTAACAAAATCTGTTATGGCAAAGACGTATAGGATAAATAGAAGTGCACTCAGTATGCAACCTTGCTAACTCCCATAGATGTTTCAAACTCATCATAAATAAATTCGCTATCCAAGACGTTTACTAAATTACTGTCAAAATGTTGATTACTTTATTTGAAATTCCAATGACGTGGAGTTTATAAAATAGTGCCTTGCGAGGTATTGATTTAAAGGCTGCAGGGAAATCGACAAAAAGGGCATACAACTTCTTGTGTTGGTTTTTATAAATTTCGATGTCCATAAGCCAAAAAATTTTATCAATTGTTCAGTATTTTTTTCTAACATCGGCTTGAACCTTCTTGTCAGGGACCCACTGAATGAGCCTTTTGAACCAAATAGATCCAAACATCTTAGCCGATGTATTTAAGAAAGAGGTGCCCCTGTTATTCCTTGAATCACCATAGGGAAAATCATTGATCTTTTGAAACTACCAGGAACATTCGCGGTTTCGAAAATTCTGTTGCATTCCGCAGTTGCCCGCTACAAGCAATTTATTTGTGCAGTTTTTTTAAAATTCAAAGGAGATGCGATCGTCTACCGGTAATATCATGTCGTGGTATTGCCAACAATGACTCCTTACGCGCCGCTTCCGAGATCGCCAGGAGCTACTCCTTACCATGAAGAAGTAACTGATATTATGAAAAAGTGATTCTCGACATCGATAATCGTGTAAGCGTGGAATTGTTGAAGTTGCAGGAAATCTTTGATGCCTTTTCTGACCGTATTATGCTCTACACAATGTATAAAAAGAATAAGGGGATTTCAGAAGCAGTTGGATAAGATGCTTAGCTCAGACAGCAGGAGCAAATAATCTTGATCGAATTGGAAGTTCAAGAATCCGAAGAAGCCGAATGTCAATCAACGAGCCTATACAAACGTGAAATAGAGGAAGGCCTCGAAACATCTGGCAAACATCTGGATCACAAAACTTCGGACTAGAAATTGAGTCAGATTAAATTTGACTTTTGGGTTCGACGTAGCCCTAGAACATCAACTCGCAAAATATGTACATATCGGTCCGCCAAATAACTTTTTTTTTGAAACAGGGCGCAAAACATCGAGTGTAGCTTCGGCTGTGTGGCACGTAGCGCCGTCCTGTTGAAACCAAATTTTGCCAATATCCTCCTCTTCAATTTTTGTGAACAAAAATTCGTTCAACATGGCCCGGTAACGATCGCCATTGACTGTAACGGCCACTCCTTGCTCATTTTCGAAGAAAAATGGCACAATTATGCCGCAATATTTCCCAGCATTGCTCAAGCGTAGGATAAAACTAATTATCTGTCAAATCAGACATGAGCTAAGTGTTACCATTCGCGAAATAAGCACTAGTTGAAAAAAAAAAACGTTAGATGGCGGACCCTTTATATTGACAACTGAATACAAGCCGCGCTTCGCTACCCTGAGGAGTAAATACAAGTTTTAGGGGTAAACGGTCCATACAGGACCTAAGGCCTAGCTTCTTAAACCAATGTTTGTGCGAAGATGAATGAAATAATTGCTTAACGGGGGGCGGGGGGGAAACAGATAGCTCAAGGCATTACAAGTCAATTCAACTAACGCAGCACAATCGAAAAAACATTATCATGTATTTTTATTAAACCGCAGTACATGAGGCAGACAATGAAGTATCCTTAATAAGATAGTGCTCTCCTATTAGAACCAGTTTGGTTCTTCACTTCTATTTTTCAGGCTAGAGTAAACCTCTGCTCTTTTTGGGCTCGTTGACTAGCATCTTTGAATGCTTGGGCTAATACGAATAAATAATATCTCTTTCCTAGAAAGCATTCTAGGATCTTTTAGCACGTATTATATGGTTACACCTTTCCAACCTATTATAGCTTAACGATGGTCTGCTTCACAATTATGGAATCAAAAGTTGTCTGCCTGGAGTCTACCTAGGGCTTCTTCTTCAAGCTCAGCAGCAAGAAAGAATGGAGTTATGAATCCACATTCTATGCACTGAGCGATAAAGTGGTTTGCCGTCTTGAGAACTGATGAAGGAACTGGTGCAGGAGTGTTTGGACCAAGAACGAAACTCTACGAATTCATGGGCAAAAGTAGTAGCTTCTTTCAGGCTGAAATATGCGCCATAGAAACAAGTGTTCGAATCAATCTCGAAAAAAATTACAGAAACTGTAACATAGCATAGTCAGATAGTCAGAAGCAGTTATCAAAGTATTGGACTCCTTGGTCATTAAATCCAAACTTCTATGAGAATGCCTACAAAGTCTCAACAAATTGGGCAAGAAAAACAGATTATCTGTCTGCTGGATACCAGGCCGAGTGGGCATTATAGGTAACGAGGCGGCTGACTCTCTAGTGAGAAAAGGTGCAGTAGCAGCACCCTTCATAGGACCTGAACCATTCTGCGGGATAGGGAAACACACCCTACGCGAAGAATTTAGGAAATTGCAAAAGGGGAAAAGGGCTGGAACCTTTCGAGTTCTCCAGGGTCTGAGACAAGCCAAAAAATTCTTAGGAGATTATAATCTTAAAAGACTTTGCAACAGTCTTTGCAAAAATAACATACGTATCCTAACGGGTCATTGTAAACTCAGGAACCACCTAAGAAAGATAGGGATATCAGAAGAAGGTCTCTGCAGATTCTGCAATGAGTCCACAGAAACTCCAGAACACATACTGGGATGCTGTGGAGCACTGGACCAAAAAAGGTTTAAAAACACCAAATTCAAGAAAAGGATCCACTGCTCATTCTCAGATTCTTAAAAGAAACTTGACTGGATGATGTGCTCTGCGTAGGTTTTCATTCCAACATAATTCCTGGAGAATGAAGCTGTGAGGGGGCTCTGGGAGACGGAGCAGAACCTCTCCAAGGTATGAGTAGGGGGCACAATATACAGGGTTTTTCAACAGGGACGCTACAAAAGTAGAGCGACAGGGACAGCAAAAGACGCCATATTTCTTGCCGCTCTTTTGACATTTCTCTTCAGTAAGGTTAAGCATTTCATGATGGAAAGATATACGAGCCAACAACGAGTCGAAATTATTAAAATTTACTACCGAAATTCGGAGTCAATGGCCTCAACGTTAAGAGCGCTACGTCCAATTTATGGTCGTCATAATCGTCCTAGCAGATCAACAATTGAGCGTCTAGTGGAAAAATTTGAATCCACAGGCACAGTACAAAATGTTCCCGTGCCAGTGAGACAGTGATACAGTGCCCGTAGTGTCGAGAATATTGCTGCCGCTGAGGCTTCAGTTGAAGAAAGCCCAAATGTGTCTCTCACACGTCGTTCTCAAGCGTTGGGCATCTCTGTGACGTCGTTGTGGCGAATTTTGTGAAAAGATCTTGGCCTACATCCTTACAGGATTAAATTGACGCAAGAGCTGAAACGCTTGACCACCAGAAGCGTCGTATGTTCGTGAATTGGGCTGAGCAACAACTTGAAAATCTTCAGCGATGAGGCTCATTTCTGGCTGAATGGCTTCGTCAATAAACAAAATATGCGGTATTGGTCAGGCAGCAATCCACCCGGTACTCCATGAGTCATCATTGCATCCCGAAAAAATTACGGTTTGATGTGGTTTATAGGCTGGCTGCGTCATTGGGACGTACTTCTTCGGTGATTATCAAGAACGGCACGTTACTGTGAATGGGAATCGCTACCGTTCAATGATAACCGAATATTCTTGGCCCCAATTGGATGATATGGACTTGGAGGACATGTGGTTCGAACAGGACGGCGCCACAAGCCACAAGAACGTGTTAACTCACGAAATGGTCCAGTCGCTTGGCCGCCTCGGTCGTGCGATTTGACGCCGTTAGACTATTTCCTGTGGGGCTACGTCAAGTCTATGGTCTATGCCAACAAGCCAGCGACGATTGATGAACTTCGTACGAATATCGAACGTGAAATTGCAGCAGTATCGGCCGATTTATGCTTGAAAACCGTCGAAAATTGGGTTCAGCGTCGTGGTGGCCATGCAAAAGAAATAGAGTTCCATACATAATGGCATCGAACGTACTTTCACAGGAATAAAGAATTTCATTGATATCCAAAACCGTTTTTGTTTTATTTAAAAAAAAAAACTTTTGTAGCGCTCTTATTGAAAAATGATTGATACCACAAGGTCGCAGTGTACTACATCCTATATATTATTATTATTATAATAAGTCATTCCAATCAAACCTAAACTTTAAGCATCATTCCTGATTATTAGTAATGGAATCCCTAAAATTATAATTGTGCAATTGAAAATTTCCCATAATCTCAATAATTTTTTTGAATAATTCCTCCTCCCGTGTATATTTACATATTTAAGGGACAAAATATACCATGGGAAATAATGCTATTTCCGCATAAATACATAATGACTCTGTATTAACTTTGAATATTGAATGAGACTGTAGAATATTTAGGTGGATACAATCGAAATTGACGAACATTAATCCTAATCAATCCCGCATGCTTGGGGTTATAGACTTTCTGATTGACAACAATCAATACCCGCAACGAGCACCGATTATGCAATCCCTCCGGTGCAAATAAATCATTCAAATACAAATCAGATATAGCAGCCTGTAATGCGCGCTGATAGGTGGACGGACTTACATTTTGTGGAACCATCAAAACCAACACCGCCGTAATCAGTTGTGGTATAATTCAGTAAGGATAAATGAATATTTGCGCAATATAAATTTTGTCCTTACGACGAGTATGTCTCGATAAATATGCGCAGAGTCATGAATTTTTAAAACAAAGTTTCTGCATATCCTTTTTCTTTGTCATCGTTGTCGTTAAGGGGGGAGGGGGGAGGGGCGACAACGACGACAACGTACGTTTTAAATTGCATAATTGCGCACTATTTCAGTGGAACTCTGATTTTGCATTTCAATATCGCTTGAGCTGACAAATTGACAAAGTAAATGGATGGTTAACGGATTAATATGTCAATGGGTAGCGCCAATAACGATGTCATTATACTGGTCGGCTGAACGATGGTATTGAGAAAAATGTAAATGTTTTCGTTTTTAGGGACATCAAAGGAGAGGACGATTCATTAGCAACGTATTGAACTTGGGGGTTTTAAACATTATTGTCACCGGTGGGATAAACATACACTTAATATCAAGAAATTTATATTGATATGGAAGATTTAAATTCAGTAAAATTACGTAGATTATCAGATTATTCGGATTCCTTATCAAACCTTATTGAAAAACAAATCCCTATACAGGGTGTTTTTTTTAGAGCTATAGAACTTTGAAATGGAATAAAACAAAGATGATTTTTTTAAATAGACATGAAATTTACTTTATTCGAAAGATAATCTTCTGCCATATTTAAACATGATTTCTGGCATATGACCGCCACGGCTGGCTCGGACGTAGTCTAATCTGGAGGTCAAATTTTCGATGACTTTTTCCAACATTTATGGCCGTATATCGGCAATAACGTGGTGAATATTGTCCTCCAAGTTGTCAATCGTTTCGGGCCTATCGGCGTAGACTAGCGCCTTCACATACCCCCACAAAAAATAGTCAAGCGGCTTTAAATCGCACGATTCTGAGGGCCAATTCATGGGTCCGTAACGTGAGACTATACTATAACCAAACGTTTCCTTCAATAAATCAATTGTGTCACGAGCTGTGTGACATGTTGCGCCGCCTTATTGAAACCACAGCTCCTGCACATCATGGTCGTTCAATTGATGAACGAAAAAGTCAGTAATCATGGCTCTATAGCGGTCACCATTGACTGTAACGTTGTTGCCAGCATCGTTTTTAAAGAAGTATGGACCAATGATTCCAACCAGCCCATAAACCACACCATACCGTGCTGGATGTAGTGCAACCGGTCGAGTATCATCCACTGATATACGCTGGGACTCAAAATTGGGAATGGTATTGGCAATAGTGGTTTCAGTGGGTCTATTATGCGCACCGTAAGTTCCTCGAATCGCACGAAGAACATTTCTCACAGAACACTGATTTTAGTAATACAGCTGAACAATTTGGAGACACTGTTCTGGTGTGAGTCTTTCCACGATGATTTGCCGAACGATACTGAACAAAAATTCCAAAGCAGTTTGATAGGAATAGGAGTCACGCGGGATGCGAGTTGACAATAACATACAAAGTAAAATTGAGTCACAATGATTACATTAAATTTCACTTCTGTTAGATTTGATTTATTACTACGAACCCAAAAAGTGAATTAGCTACAACTAACTAGAGTCGAGTTACTAGTCGGGCTACGTCGCACACGTACTATATTTTTATATATAGTAGTTTTATAATAGTACTCATTGGCCCTTAGTAATAGAAATCATTACACTCAACCCTAAACTCGACTCTAGTTAGTTGTAGCTAATTCACTTTTTGGGTTCGTAGTAATTAATCAAATCTAACAGAAGTGAAATTTAATGTAATCATTGTGACTCAATTTTACTTTGTATGTTAGCACGACAAACTTTGACAGCGTGACAAACGAAAATAATTAGAAATGTGTATTGATTTTTTGAATTATTCAATTAACTGCGTTATCCAACGTTCAGATTCCTTGTCAAATCTTATTAAAAAATAGGGACCGCCAAATAACTTTTTTTTTTTTGAAACAGGGCGCTAAACATCGAGTGTAGCTTCGGCTGTGTGGCACGTAGCGCCGTCCTGTTGAAACCAAATGTTGCCAATATCCTCCTCTTCAATTTTTGTGAACAAAAATTCGTTCAACATGGCCCGATAACGATCGCCATTGACTGTAACGGCCACTCCTTTTTGTTGTTAAAGTTGTTGTTGTTGTTGTTCGTTACTCAAGCGTATACACAACCATATTCGTTCAGCGGAAGGATAAAACTAATTATCTGTCAAATCAGACATGAGCTAAGTGTTACCATTCGCGAAATAAGCACTAGTTGAAAAAAAAAACGTTAGATGGCGGATTCTTTACATAAAGGTTTTTTTTTAGAGGTATAGAACTTCGAATTGAAATAAAACACAAGAAAATTGGAAGGATAATTTTATGCCATTAATGTTTAAATATGATTTCAGACATGTGGTTCGAATAAAGACAAGTCTAGAGGTCCAATTTTCAACCACATAACGCCACGAATGTTGGCTTCCAAGTCCTCTATCGTTTCTGGTTTGTTGGCGTAGGCGAGCGACTTCACATATCCCCAAAGAAAATAATCCAATGTTGTCAAATCACACGATATTGGTGGCCAATTGACAGGTCCATTCCGCTAAATTATGCGCTCATCGAATGTTTCCTTCAATAAATCGATTGTGACGTGCGCTGTGTGGCATGTAGCGCCGTCTTTTTGGAACCACATATCATCCACATTCATGCCATCCAATTCGGGAACAAAATATTCGGTTATCATGGCTCTATACCGGTCTCTATTAACGATAACTGACTCTCCAGCATCATTTCGGAAGAAGTGTGGCCCAATGACTCCACCAGCCCATAGAGCACACCAAACAGTTAGTTTTTGTAATGGCGTTTCAAGGGTCTCATGTGGATTCTCTTAACTTGTTGACGTAGCCATTCAACCCAAAATGAGCCTCATCACTGAACAACAGTTCTTGCGGTAAACTTCGTGAAATAAAGAAATAAATTTGCACGATTTGCAAGCGTTGTTCATTTGTCAACCTGTTCATGATGAAATGGCAAACCAAACTGAATATAAATCACATTAGAGTTGCCAGATTTGACCACAAAATGTCTGTTTTATCTCTATTCGCAAATGTCTAAAAAAAACACCCTTTTATATGAAGTATATAGTTTAAAACTTTATACTTATCTATAATTTTTTTTTCTAAATTCTACATTATTGTAGTATTCTAACGCATTTAATAGTGATTTATATTTTTTTCGTCCTTTATTACTTTGCGCATCTTTAATAGTTTCAAAATCGCGTAGAATTTGTTCAACATTCATTTTGAAATGTTTAGTTGTCAATTTTAGATTTGACTTAAATGCGAGTGACCACAGTGACATTTATCATTATTATTACTAGCGATTTTTGGCTAAAGTCGACTTTAGGTAAAAGTCCACTTAAAACTCATTTATTACTAAGGGCTTCAATTGTTACATTTATCAGTCAATTGCACTTTGACATCAAGCTACTCCTCAAAGTTAAATGGATTCTTAAACCGAATCTCTTTAAGGTGAATTAATAAAAGAAATGTACATGCGGCAGCCGAAAGGGGTCCGCTGATTCATCAGCCAGGGTCGGTCGTCTTAGCCATGCGCTTTATGGCGCAAATAGTCGTTTGTGAAAGTACACGATAAATGAAATACTGCTGCGAGAAATTAAGTTTACGCGATCATCCTTTCACCGTTACATCGAATCTACTTCAAGCTACTACCAAAGAACCAATGCAATATTTTTAACTTCAGCATTCTGATTTTTTAAACGTAGATCGATCTATTTCGTACTGAGCTTCTGTTACTTTTTTTTAATTTCAAAATCCCAGGAAGCGTTCAAGTCAAATAATAAAATTGGAAATTTATTTGGCCTCAGTGGTAAAGTGATACGAAACCGGTAGGCCTGCAGATATGTTTTGAGGTCAAAGAAGTGACCAGTAGGGACGCAGTCAAGTTAATATAACCTTACCAATAAAAGGGAGGAAGAAGAAGACCATGCAAACTAATTCAATGAAACAAATTATTGTGGGATTTCCTCAAAAATCGTTACATTTCGTTCCGCAAATTAAATACCAGACTATTCCCCTGGCTCCGCTCGCATGCAAGTAACCCCTACACTTTCGTAGGGTGTCACTATTACAATGCTAAAACATTTTTTTCTTAAATCACCCGATCTCACCTCTATTCATCTTCCCTTTACAATTCCGACCGCCTCCTCCTTATTGTACTCTATTGTATTTAGGTAGGGGTTGTCCGAAGACAACAAGTACTAAGACCTAGTGATTCACTGTACTTCAGCAAAGACTGTCCAAATTTACCACAGAACTGCCAGTGCTTTTTGCAAATCAAAGGATCTGATCTGATTCAGATGATCTTCACGTTCACGCGGAAAGTGTTTGCCAAGGATAGGCAGTCTGGTTATTGCAAAAGCCGGATATTCACTGATAAAGTTTCGTCATTTTCCAGACATCACTCACAAAAGCCCGAGTTTATAACTCCGATGGTCTCGAGATGCTCGTTGAGAAAACAAGGCCAGTTTAGGATCTTAAGTCACTTCCTTTCAGTTCTAGAAGATATTTAGATCTGCTGAGTTTTGGACCGTCGATCAACAGCTTTAAATGTCTCCATGATGCGAGATAATCATTCAATCATTTCACTTTTGTGGACCGATGAGTTGCATCCTATAGATGCTTGGCCCTGTCTGGGAAGAACGTCAGCTATTTATTTACTCGAATGGCAGTACGAGCGGCAACCCAACTAAGAGTAACAGAATTGCACCTGCCCAACCTATTCAGATTGCTTATGGTCTCCACCACAATTTTGAAAGTGATCCTAACAGGAGCAGGCTTTAATATTTGATCGTATGTAAAAGGTAGCGCCTTTAAGTATTTTCCTTAAAAGGATGTTCTTATCGGTCGCAATCGCGTAGATCTCTGCCTGAAAGACAGTGATTTTTCTACCTAAGGTTCCAGATAATTTGATTCGATAATCTCCAGAATGACCGTTTATGAGGAAACCATCTGTGTATATAATGGTATCCCTCGAACTAAAGCCGATTAATCCATTCCATTTCAGTCGATCAGGAAGAAGGACTCGAAAGCGGTGCTCAAAAATCTGTATTGGACACACGGAAAAGAGTGTCCCTCTCCTATGACCAGGCATGACATTAAGAAGCGCCCTGAACCTAGCACCTCTGGTTCCTTCGCCGATATTGATTTGCTCTCAAAGTATCACACACATGCGACAAAGGAGGTAAACAAAGCAAAACTTCAATAGCAGCGGTAGGAGTTCCTTTCCCACGCAAGATGTCTCTTCTTTAAGTCAGCTATACCAACCAGGAAAGCACCATCAGTACAATGTTGCAAAATCGTCTGAGTAGTTGGAGATATGGCTCATCTCACCTTTATCCCTCTTCACCCAAATGGGCAACTAACTTATAAATGAAACCAACAAAATGGATAAATGACAGATGTTGGAAATTTACATCCAAAACACACATTTGTTCCAATGAACCAAAACATCACATTCTGCGTCAAATCATCTCCACCAGAACAGATAAGATATGAGAAACAAACAATTGTTCGCATTACCAAAGTCCGATGACGAAATTATGTACTCCACTAAATCAGCAAACTAATTATCTACGTAAAGACACAAACACAATCCATCAACTATCCGTAAATCCGCGCGCGCGTCATTTCTTGACCGCAAAAAAAACCAGGCACTACTACAATAACCATGTGATTAAATATTTGCCAAGCCACTGTTTAGTTAGCAAAAAAACACACAACCATTCGTCTACAAACAGCGATCACAACAAATATTTACCATTCTCATTTGAATATCATTAGACGTGAAGGTGCTCCTATCTGCCAATGCATTGACAATGACACCAGCAATCCATTCAGATATAGATACTCAGAATCGAAATCGGAACTCACACTCTCACTTTTCCAAAAACGAAATTCACCCAACAAGCGGAAAATACATTTAACACTGAAATTTTCTTCTTTGTTTTAACAAATAAATAAAAAAAAAATAAAAAAACTTTTAATGAAACCCAACACAAAAAAGGCCGACCTCTCATCCACCCACCCACCCACTCTCGCCGAACACAACTAGGTGCTGGCTGATTGCTAAAAACCTTTGCAGTTCATCGAAGCGATCTACGATAACGTTGTCATGGACTCGCATACACACACACGCATGCATACATTACAAACCGCGAAAGGAGGAACAAAAAAAAACAAAAGAACCAAATACCCCTGCGCCAGGGCTAATAACCAAAAGTTTGCTCAACCTCAAATAGGAAAACGTGGGATGATGATGTGATTGTGTTGTGATTATGTGTTGGGGCGCTCAGTTCAGCACCCTCTCTCTTTCGTTCTATCACTTTTCGCCAAAAGTGCGATATCTGAGGGCTAATACGTACAGCAGCAGCAGCAAAGCAATGATGAGGGTTGATAACCACCGCCAGACTTGACGGAGCGTTAGTGAAAATTTGTTAGCTATAGCACTTAGATGGATTCTATTTCGTCGCGGTACCGTAGATCGTCAGAAATTCATTTTCAACTTGTCGACTGTTCTAGACCGTTTTTCAAGACAAAAGATGTTTTGATCGCGTGTCCTTGTCCAAATTGAGTCGATTTTCGGTGCTAATTCGTCCAAATTGGCAGACCATCAGGTGACCGAATTTGTCTTCCGATTCCGATTGAATCATCATCGCGTATTGATTTTTATTTGCCGCCCTCAATCCCCCCCATCTGTACCATCTGTTGTTGAAGATACTCGTATCGTCGTCGTCGTATCGCGCGAAACGGATTCGAGGGTATCAAGCGCGCTAATCATATTAAAATTTGAATGCATTTAGTGGTTAGGTCTATTTTTGTACCAATTTGACACTGTGTGTGTGTGTGTGTTTGTGTTTGTGTTTGTGTTTATGTGTTGGTGATATTGTTACTGTTTGCTTTGTGATAAGGGTGCTACCCTTATCAACCATCAAAGTCGCGGCAGAGAGCCCGTAACGTACCTTTGGAGGTGTTTCGCAGCAGCGTATTGCTTTGAGCGGTTTGATGCCTCTTTTTACACCTGGTTCAAGGATAACATTCATGTGAGTGAATTATTTTCTATTTGTGCTATTTTCTATTTTCTCGAGTAAATTACTTTTTCGATGATATCCTTTGATGATGCTGAATGGATTCTAAATTCTGATTTCAACAGGAACAACTTGTTTCGGAAAAAATAAATTGTATTTTGTTTTATTTAATTTCGTCGATTTCGTTTGATCTACAAAAGCTAGATGATGTAACAAAACGACAGGAATTGTAATTCATTTGAACGGAAATTATTGAAATCAATTATGGGTACTAAATATTTTCGGGAGTCTGATATTTGGATTCGCCTTTGATTTGCAACAGGAGAGGTTTCCTTTTATCCTTTTTACCATCTGCGTTGCTGACTATTGTTTTCGTTTTCGAATAGTTACTTCATTCATTTGTCCACT
Organism: Ferdinandea cuprea; assembly: GCA_963576555.1. Lineage (NCBI taxonomy): Eukaryota > Metazoa > Arthropoda > Insecta > Diptera > Syrphidae > Ferdinandea > Ferdinandea cuprea. Next base: position 9,422,192 of record OY754960.1, read on the forward strand.
TTTCTTCCGAAACATCCAATTTGCTTAAAATAACGCTTGACTGGGAGTCATTCGCTTCAAAGAAACTTTAAAACAAAACATCAAATTTCACAGCACCGAGTTTTGTTGACGGGTGAATTACTAAAGGTGCAATCAAACGGTCATTCAAACTTGCATGCTGACGTCAGAAAACTTGCTTATTTCAGACGGGGTTACCACTTTAGGATAAATTCTACGTCAGGATGTCATCCAGATGACAAGCTTGGATGACCGTCCGATCGCACCTTAATGACATTCGATAGTTTCGGATAAAGTGAATTTTGAAGCTTTCTGTGGATTTCCCGTTCCCGTCTTCCACTTGTCCACACGGAAGCCGAGCCCTGCGTTGTCCCTCCGGATGAGAGGCCAAGCGTTGATGCCAGCTGGCTTTACATATCCGAGACATCTCAAACGCTCAATGCGAAGTATTTCGACCAGATCGATGTCGCTGGACAGCTCGTAAAGTTAGTCATTGAATCGAGTCTTTCAGAACCCGTCAACGCAAGCGAAACCAAATATCTTACGAAATATTTTTGCTTCAGTTCCATAGAGCAAGACTGGGTATATAGAGTTTCATTAGTTCTTTCGGAGAGAGCCTTACTACATAGCTACCTTCTCAGCTCAAAGAAACAGCGATTTCCGATGTAATAGCAGAGAAGAAAGTAATAGAAATGTTAAGGCGACTGATGTTCCCATAGTTGGAGCTTTAGATGATCTCCTTTCTTGTGAACTTGCCGAACTTAAGTTCCAAACATTCTTTCGACCAAATCTCAGAAAAGTGTTGGAGTATGGTGTATGCTCTCCACCAAGTCATCTCCGGCTGTAAACCGTCTATCCCAGCAGCGTGCTTTGACTTTAGTTTAGACGTTGCTATACTCACTTAATTTTGATAGGTTGGACGGAATTCTGGGCTTTCATTGTCAATGTTGTATGGTTCGCCATATCCTTGTGAATCCACCGATTGTGACTCCGCTTAAAGTTTGGTTTTTCATCTCTACAGGTCTCTGTTCGGCTCTTGTGTCCCTTCCACGGGACTCAAGGACTGAAGTCCATTGAAATTCTTACCGAGGATTATTGACAAAAGTACTTACCTACTATTAAATGGCTCTTAAGGCAACAACATTGATATGAACCTTAGCGATTCCAATGCCAAGACTAATCAAGACCAAATGATTGCGATGTATTTTCGGTCTTTCTTTTTATTGCAAAACCTAGGGCTGCGATCTTAAGAATCTTCTTTGCTTACTCGCTATTGTTCATTTGCTCGATGTGCGCCAACCGTCGACGTATTTTGGCTTTTGGACCACAAGAAGTTGCATGATACTGGATCTCATTGAAAAAATCCGGTGCATGTTTGGAAGAGCTCAGATAAGCTTTAGCCAAACTTCGCATTGCAACACAGGAAGGTAAGTTCGATCATCGCCATGTAACGCTCCTGATCAATGAATGGTGATGAAGGCTATCATATGCTGCCTTAAAGTCGATGAAATTAGTAGAGTATTTTGTTTCCTCCCTGCCGACATGGCTGACACTGTGATCTCAAAGGTCTATCAAAAAGGGGATGTTAGCCTAAGAGACGAGTGACATGTCCACAACGTCCTTAGTTGCAGACTTTCTGAACTCTGCCGATGTACGGAAGTCTTTATTAAAGATTCCTCGCCAATGAAGGACCGGACAATCACAGGGGATATGTTCGGAAGTTTCATCATCCTCTAGACAGAACCGACATTCAGTCTCTGGGCAAAAGTTCATATTGTTAAGGCCGCAATGGCCTATCAGAAAGCCCACCAGCTTCCTACTAATCTCCTTACTTAATAGTAGAATTTTCTTTTAGAAGTAGGGCTTGATTTTGGATTATCTTTAACCTGGGACACTTTCCCAGTGGTTCAGACAAAGTTGTTGTTCCTAATCGTTAATTAGCCTTAAAGTAGCAGCCCAGTTGCAGAAGTGTTCTGGTCCTAAGAACGCAGATTCTGATCCAGCTCTAACCAGCAATACCTGCAACACCTTGGTGACCAGGTACCCATCCAAGTTTGACTTTGTTGTGTTGGGATGATAGTAACTTCAGTGCTCAGAGTGCACCTTTAAATCAAATTTTCGCAAATCTCAATGGCATGGATATCCACCTAAAATACCGTGGGACACCTTCCCATGGGTGAAGACTTCAGTTTCCATTCTTGATCCGTTAATGTACCATATCATACTTCTCGGATCCCACTCGAATAGATTCCCAAACGTGTACTCCCTAACCATAAAATCATGGATGCAGTAAAATATGTCTATCTCAAATTCTGCCATACAAGCGTCTACTGGCTCATTTGGCTATAGTTGCGCGTTCGCGGGGACTTTATATGAGAATCCCCGATAAGTTTTTATCCAGGATAATTCTAAGATATTTGACTTCATTGGAGGAACTCATCGCGGTGCCTTTTATAGCGATGGGTTGGAGACTGACCAATCTTTTTCTAGTGAAAGGCACTAAAATGGTTTGGTAGGATTTATGGAAAATCCTTCCCGTTCGCACCATTCTAAGACTTGTAGTAATGCATCCCGTATACCACTAGTAATGGTTGTACTAAGCCAGGTCATTTGCATAATCAATGGCGCTATAGCCTAGTCTCTAGCAGATTCTCAATGACTAGTGACCATAGGAGTGAAGAGAGCACCCCTCCTTGTGGGCAGCCTTTAACTGCCGTTACAGACCTGAGCAGGAGGATATGATTCGACTTTCCAGCATGGCTATGATCCATTGGTTTGTAAAATCGTCGACACCTTTACCACTGATTTCCCTGGAAATCGCGTCGTATCCGGTGTTATCAAAAGCACCCTCAACGTCTAAGAAGGCACATTTCCTTTGATGTAAGCGAGAAGTAACTGATACAGTCGAACTCTAAGCTTTATGGAAATTATGGGTCGACTTTTCTTAAACTACTGGATTCGAACTACAGTTTACCATCAATTGAAATTCTCTCAAGTTAAAAAAAAATATCAGACTGAGGTGATTGGTTCAATCGAACGTTTGACCTTAGACTGCTATCAAGTTCAAGATTAGTCAACCTATTGTAATTTTTCCATGTATTTACTGCTATAGTAAATGTTCGTAGAAGTGTTCTCCTAAAATCTCAAACTTACAAGTCCAGAGTAGTTGCACATACGTTGTTCTGACGATTTCTTTCCTTTAAGGTCTTTGCAGCTTTTACAGAAGTCTTTTGATGGTACTTCGATTCTGCCTACCGTACACGGTTCCTATATTTTTTTCTGCTGTAATATAACATTCTTCGATTTTGAAGCTACTCCGTCCAGATTGTCTTGAATGTGCTGTTTCACGTATCACTCGCTATCTTGAGAACAGTCGCGGCTAGGCTAAATTTTAACGTTTGCATGAAGACGGAAAGTACATCTCTGACATCAGCTACGTAATTCATCTCTACTGTTCCGCCTGTGCGGTTGGAAAGTTCGAACTGCAAAAAGTCTTGGCCGCTAAGGCAATCAAATGATGATGTTGTTACATTTGGTAGATCCGAGAATCCAAGTACACCGATTCTGATATTCTTCTACGATAATTGAATAGGAAAAACCTCAGAGTGAAGCAAATCCCATGGCATTGTTGTAAATTTTGACACTTTTAAACTATTCTCGGTTATTAAACAATCTTGTCGGTCTTCTTCTTATTTGCATCATTTTCACGATATCCATTCAAAAAAGTGATTCATCAACAAGCCTAACTCCGTAGAATATTTCTATTTTATCAAACTTTCTGCAGACATTCCTTAAATAACTGCAAACCAGCAAAATATTTCCATCTTTAATGATGCTACCCGAGTAACTTAAATTGAGTACACAGCAATGAAAACAAGAGTGAATAGCAGCTATACCCTACTACAAGCTCAATGTTTGCTTTGCCTCTGCTAATCACATTCACTGTCAACGTTGATGAGAGCTATGTATACCTGACATTAAAGAATTAAATAGAATCAGATGTCACAATGTCATAATGCATGCTTAGCACCTGTGGCACGTACTGAGACTGACAAAGATGATTCCAATTCAAATGCTCTTGTCAGAAGGTTAATTTAATAAATAAATAATTTGACACATTAAACAGGTCGACAGGCACTCCTCAAATCTTGAATTATGTCAAATGTGGATATGTGTTGTTGTTGGAATTGCATTCGAAAATCATCATAGATATGTATCCCATCTTGTGTGTCTCTATTATTTCTTCTTCTTGGGGACTGAACTGTTGAATAAAGCCATCAAAGGATCATCACTGACGTTCAGAGGACAATCGCATAATTTTCAACACAATTTCCCTTGTAATCCTCCTGCGGGCATCAGATACCCAAATGTGTCTTTGTTCATCTTGGGTGTCAGCAGAAATAACCGTAAATAAACACTTGTTTTGGTGGCATCCATTATCCAACAGCATTTTGAATAAATTTCCTCCAAACTGCCAGTGACAGTGGCAGTGATAGTGGCAGTGACAGTGCCACCACCAAAGAATGGGCACATACACACGAATAAGCAATTCAAGACTAAATACAGCCGCAAGGAAAAATTGAAAAATTTACTTCTATTACCAACAGATTGGCTTTCCACAAGTTTGTTATCTCTCCGTAAATCTTCTCCCCAACCACACAGAGAAGAAAATCCAAACAAAGCCAATGGAGGAAAACAATTTGCATATTCAATAAATTCTGCTTTCGCTACTTTGATCCCCGAAGCATCCTTTCCACCGAGACACTCACCACCCACTATGCATTTTTTTTTTTTTTCAATTTCGAAATGTCTCTTCATTGATTTGGGGCATCCAATATGTACATAGATAGACACATACATACAAAGTGTGATGTGTCTTCTGAATTGTTTACAAAACTCGTTTATTCTCCTGACAAGGGATAATTCTCAACCAGGGATAGATATCCTTTAAAAGTTTAATTATACAAAGAAAAACAGAACAAATCACTAATTCTTGCATTGTCTCTTCTTGTTGTATCGTTGCAGATCGAATCAAGAGAGAACGATGGACAAATTGGTTTCCGATGAATCGAATATCCGTGGCCTAAGTCATTCGCCATTGGATCGATTGAATGCAGACAGCCAGGATTCAACGAGGACGATGAATCGAAGATTATCGAAAGGATGCAATGATGCTGGCACTGCTGACGAAGACGACGATGCTGATGGTGGTGGAATTGCAAACCTAGCGACTACCATTGACTTTGATGACCTAACTGACAGCGGATTTGGCAGAGCAGAGGTATGAAAGGAAACGAACGAAACACAAAAGGAATGGTGTAAAAACCGTTGAGAGGATATCCTCTGTAGGATGTGGATGATTACAGAAGGAACGGAAGTTACATTGATAAATTAGCAGATTGTTAGGTTATTTTTAGCCGCTTGGTGCGCATATGAATAGTAATAATTCTTCATTTGGTGGATATTTTTAGCTGAATTTCAGTGGTAATTAAGGTTGTTCTATTCCAGACACAGCCACAGTTATTTCTGGAATGAAATGGTTGACCAAAATTGGTTTGGGATAATCGATTGATTAGATTGGGGGTGAAGTAGTAAAGGTATACATCTCAGGGCATTTTGTTTGTATGGTTGATGTTTGCGCAAATCAATATCCGCACTTCAGCGAAAGACAGATGTGATTTAATTGACAGATTTATCGGAAATTGAGTTTCTACGCTCGGAGCCTATCATGTGGTGTTGACATTTTTTACTCTTGCCTCACACATTTTGCCATGCCTGAAGCCTCATTTATACTTTATACACTTTGCCCTATCCACTTGGGTGAAATTTTGACAAACAGAAAAACATAACCGCTAAACAAATTGTGCGTCGTCGCCATTATCTCTGTCGCCGCTGATATTGAAAATCTGTTGTTTTTTTTTTTTTTCTTAGCTATTGGCTTTAAAGCAATTATAGTCTATTTTTAGACATAAAGCTTATGTATTTTTGGCAATTTTTTGCCAATTTGTATATGTTCATTTTATCTCTGCACTTAGCCGTAGTCAGGATGTCTGACGGTGTAGTGGATTTGGTGTTTTTTCTGATCTTTTTTTTGATAAAGCAACACTTGAATCGGTTGCGAGGGGACTTTGGCCATTAGTAAGAGGTTCATACTTAAATTTTGTAGACTTTTCAACATGTGTTTGGAATTGGTCTTATTGTGGTTTACAAGCAAGGGATGCGAACTGAAGCTGTTGTAGTAGATTTTAGATTGGGAGACACCTGGCACTACGGTTGTTAAGATCAAAGTGCTAAGTAAAGGGTGATTTTTTAAGCGTCGACTTTTTAAAAATTGAATAAAACACTCAAATATGCATCAAACAATGAAAATTTTTATTGTAATCGACAAATTGGCCTTTGCTATTTACGTTTTAAGGATAACTTCATGTAAATGTTGTTCGCGGCTCCGCTTCAAATGGTCCACTCGTCCAATTTTGCGTCACCATTTCGAGAATTTCGGCCCGTATTCCACGAATTACGCGTGTTATGTTATTCTGTAAGGCTTCAATCGTCTACGGCTTTATAGATATAACCCCACAAGAAATAATCAAGAGGCGTTAAATCTCATGATCTTGGCGGCCAACTCACAGGGCCATTTCGAAAGATAAGCTTCCCACCAAATTCATCCTTAAACATTTCCATTGTTTCACGAGCAGTGTGGCATGTGCCACCGTCTTGATGACACCACATGTCAACCAAGTTCCACTCGGCTGATTCATCATTCATTCGGCTTCAATTCTTACACAAGGTTAATTTTATAGGCTTTCAAACCAAAATCGACACGTAAAATTGTCCATGTGACTGAGTAACACTTGCCCAATTGCTGAGAACGGCAAAGAATTGAAATTTTACGATCCTCATTAGCATTGGACGTTACGACTGCAATATTCTCTTCGGTGCGCACTGTACGCATGCGAGTCGATGTTTTGGTCATCGTATGGTTACGGTTCAGTGAATGCGTATTCTGACGAATGACTGCTCTGACGTACTTGTCAGAACAAACAAAACTGTGGATTCTTATGGAACTGGTTACATTGCCAGCGTTTTAATCTTCAGAACCCGCTAGAGTTCGTCACAAATCGATTCGTCCTTTTTTTTGCGAATCGGTAGTAAGAACTGATGATTGCACTGACAAAGGAACAGGTTTTTATGCGAGGTTGGTTCTATTTGGTTCTGCGAAAATGTTATTTGTTTTCTGAACACTAAGGCTTCAATCGTGTTTGGCTTTGAAATAGTCGGCACGTTTTGTTGTTTCGATGAAAACACAACTCTCCCAGCTTAATTTAATTTAATTCGGATTTGGGACTGAAAGAGGCTGGAATACTTGTGACATTCCGTGAAATGCGTCAAATTTCCATCCATGAACGCAGCCGTTCAACCAAATATTAGCCTTCTGCTGTTCAAAGTTTTGCGGTTATAATAAATAATGATTTTGAAAATAAATTTACAAAAGTTGCAAGCGTTGTTCTGGTATAACTAGAGAACTTTTTTATTCATATATATGGAATTATAAACTTGGAAATACTCTCTCAATCTTGCCCGAAAAAGGCTCCTTAGGCATACCAGTTTTCACATGCAAGCTCTTGTTAAAACTGGATGCCATAAAAAAAACTAACCCTGGATGAACAGGTCGTACTACCTGCCTCTACTTCAGCAATGATTTTAACGACCTAAATTTGACCGACCCAAAATGTCTGTCGCACCTTATAAACATCTGAAAATGGCTCAACGAGTAGACAGGAACTTCAGATCTACGTGGTATCACAATAGATCTTCTACAGGTCTAAGTGTGTCAGACATCAATCCGACTGCCACTTCAACCTAACCTAACCTAAGACGAACTTTACCATAAACTTAAAAAAGCCAATGAATGTCATTTTTCAGCTCGAACACACTGTTGTAAAGCCTTCCGTTTGAATAAACCATGCCCGAAAGAATGCCCCAAATGTTCTCGATAAGTTTGCAATCGGGACTAATGCTAGCAGTTAAAGTGATTCCAACTTTTTTGAAGAAAAGATGGCCTAAAAAGGTGGATGCAAGAGTTGTCTTGCTGGCAAATATAATATATTTGGATCAAGTTGAGTTGAGTCACAACTACCACTTCTACGTACAGGGACCTATTGCGAAATTTGTATAATTCAGTCAATTTCCGTTTTGATTACGGTACGGGTGTGATAATAAGGTTTTTGTAAAACGCATTTCGGTTCTGCCCGTCGCCAGTCCATGCAAATGGCAGCGATTCTTCAAATCACGCTTCCTTGCCAAGCTAGGAAGGCCATCACAAACATATTTCCTTCTCTTCCTGGGAATGCTGGTATTAATTTTGCTCGGAGTCATTCAAACTACTCGAGTCACGAGCAATCTAGCGAAATAAATCTGAAGCTAAAAATGCTGCACAGCATGCGGTTGATTTGGAAAGTCGAGAACATAGTTTTTCCATAGTAATAAACTTTTTAATTTCACTGATTTTGGCCAAAATACATACAATCGCAGGGAAATTTCGCACTCGATATCGCATTAGGTCTCTCATCGCGTAAGGCAAAAACGATCCGTCGTACGATCGTCTTGGCGATACTTCTTCTTCGTGTAACTACCAATTTACAATGATCGTCTTGGCCGTCTTGTCGATTCGAGAGATCATCGTTCTTGCTTCACATAAGAAAATCAACTGTTAAATTTGTATTCGACTCGTCGTTTGAAGTGAATTTTTAATGAATTCTTTAAGAAAATAAAATATTTTAAAAATTAAAATTGAGAAACATTTATTTCTAAAAGAAAGCAGATCATTATAATGAAGTCCTTAAACATGACGTACTTTTCGAAATATTTTCAATGTCTGGTACATCCAAATTCATCGTGTCATGCAATCTGAAACGTTCTTCCCAATAGCAAAAGACTTTGCGCATATCTTGGAGAATTTTAAGTCCAACTGAGCAGATCGATATTTATTTCGGTCCTTTGGTGGCACCCCAATCTGCTTGCTGCTCACTTTGCAGTTAACTCAACGCTCTCAGATTGCGCTCTATCTCCCTCTGTACTAGAGCGCGTAGAATATACTATGGGACCAATTCATTTTCGCACTCGTACAGTGGCAAGAGTTCTTCGAGATCTCAACTTACACAAATCCGCTGGTCCAGATGGTATTTCCCCTATCGTTCTAAAGAGGTGTTCTTCCACGCTGGCTAAACCACTGCGTAAGCTTTTCTATCTGTCCTATTCTTCAGGGCTCTTTCCGAGAAGATGGAAAACAGTATTTGTCCAGCCAGTCCCTAAAAAAGGCGAATCTTCCTCCCCCTCCTCTTACCGACCAATTTCACTTACGTCCCTTCTTTCCAAGGTCATGGAAACGCTGATAAATCGTCAGCTTATGAAATATCTTGAATCCCGAAAACTTCTTAATAACCGGCAGTACGGTTTTCGCAGCAACAGGTCCACTGGTGATTTGATGACATATCTAACCGAAAAGTGGAACCAATCTATTCACCATGGTGGTGAAAGCAAGGTCGTTTCGCTTGATATTTCAAAGGCATTTGACAGAGTTTGGCATCAAGCTCTCTTGTCAAAAATGCGTGCATTTGGGATCGATGATACCCTTCTTCAATGGATTAGAAATTTCCTTTCGGAACGTTCAATTCAAGTTGTTTTGGACGGTTTCAAGTCTGCAACTTACCAAGGCTCCGTTTTGTCTCCGACTCTCTTTCTCATTTTTATAAATGATCTACTGTCTGCTACTTCTAATCCCATTCACTCCTTCGCCGATGACAGCAGCCTCAGCTTTACATATTCGTTTCCTGGGCAACGCCCCTCATCTTCGGGCGTTGAACTGCAACGGCAACGTATGTTAAGCTCATTAAATTCCGATCTTGACAGCATTCTTGAGTGGGGAGTAGAATTTAATGCTTCCAAAACACAATGCTGTCTTCTGTCATTAAAGCGAAATCTCAATACATCGCTGAAACCGAACGACTTTCCATTCTCGGTATGTGTGTTAATGGCAACCTTCATTGGAATGACCACATATTCGATGTCGCCAACAACGCTGCGAAATGTCTAGGCTTCCTTAAGCGTTACAAGAAATATTTCACCCCTACTGATCTGGCTAGAATTTATAAGGCGTTTATTCGCCCCAAACTAGAGTACAACTCTCATATCTGGTCTGGTGCTCCAATTACATATTTGGAGCTACTTGACAGAATTCAAAAACGTGCAGTAAAACTTATTGGCGATCGAGACATCGCGAAATCACTTGACTCTCTTAGTCGTCGTCGTAATGCCTCTTGCCTGCCGTTGTTTTATCGTTATTTCCACCATAAGTGCTCGAACGAGCATACCCGTCTTGCCAGGAATGCACATCAGTTTACCATAAAACCTGTATTCGGACGTACTATGAAATATAAGGATTCTTTTCTTTGCCGCACAACCTGAATGTGGAATGCTCTGCCGCACTCTGTTTTTCCTAACCATTACAATTTACAAACATTTAAAATCAATGTGCATCGGTTACTCATCCTTTTCCATAATGCCCGTGCTGTGTTACTAACATTATAAGGGTGCATTATATCTGCTGCAATTCTGCAAAAATATTGACATATCCTACTGACAGAACTTTTTGTTTTTGAGATGGCACATTTTGCAAGTAGTTGCTTTCAATTTCAATTTCTAATTCCTTTAGTGTTTGCCAAACGATGATTGCTGATATTGAGGTTAGGAATTGGAAAATCCATGTGTTTCGCATAGCCAATTGTATGTGACCTGCATAGAACTGAAATGGGTACACATGCAACCTTTAGGCTGGCTCATTGACCACTTCTTTGAGACATGTAAAAAGTGCCATAATTTTGGTTCCATTTTTTAACGAATGGAATTTGTTAAATTTATAATTCCATTTGCTTGCATATAATTTGTTGGACTTAAAGCTACAAAATTTAGTCTACGTCCTTTATGAGTGTCATGATGGGTTATTTTTTATACTATGTTTTATTCCTGGACTACATCTAAGTCCATGATAGTCAGTAATATGACAATAAAGTCCCATTCATTGTTTATAAATTCACAATTTATCATCGCCCACATGGTAGTATGTAGTTCTTCTAGGTAACACACATTCTCGTCTCCCGCTGCCCTTTCTAAACGCATGACATTGCTTAATTGTGAAGTACAAGAGTGTTTGTTGTAAAACTTGTTTTGTCCTATCCTGACAACCACTCAGGTTCGTCTCCTACCATCGGAAAAATCTCTTAAATTGATAGTCCCAGAATGACTAATCAATTTCTGATGCTCAATTGATTTCACTTCGCAGAGCACACGCTTCTCCGACAATTATAATTAGACAACCTTCACCCACCTTCTGTTTTACTCGCAGGATCTTTCGCCATCGGAAATCGCCAAATTGCCTCGCCTGCCTGGCGACGGAGCACAAATGGATGACGACAATGATGTAGTCTTTGGCCGAGAATCCTCCACCGGCAATCATAATAGCCGTCATCAGCAACAGACGCAACAAAAAAACAATCTGTATCCATACAATAACGGACGTAAAAGCAATTGCAAGTCTCCGCAGCGTGGTCAATCGGTTCGTATTGTCGAAAGTGAGGCCCAGTTGTCGAAAGCTTCAACAAGACGCACACAGAGCTGTGGAATATTTGAAGAGGAATCAATTGGCAATGGTGGCGGTGGTAGAAGCGGCGGTGTTGATAGAATAGGAGAAATCACCGAACCCGCCTGCAACAGTCCTGGTGAGTTTATATCCTAAAAGAAAAACACAAACAACATTTTTTTCATATTTATTCTACAGACTTCTGCGAAGCCGGTGGCCATCCCCAGCCACGTCCGTTCAACAATGAAATCTATTCGGCCTTCAAGAGTGCCAACGTTGTCAAGGGTATCCTTTGTCCATCGTTGACGAATTCATTCAAGAATCACTCCTTAGAGCGGTCCTACCTGACGTACACGCATCGACAACGTCAGAAGTCCCTAATCATTGTGAATCTCGTTGATTTTATGCTGAAAGCAGTGCTGGCGTTAATTTGGCTACTTAAAGAGGCCGAGACTAGGGTTGAAGCGGTAAGCAGCACTATCACAGGACACGTGAAATGTTTTTTTTTTTCATGCACTATTATCATTTACAGAATATTAATCTGGATGCGGCTATCACATGGTCGGCTGTCTGCATGGTTGCCAATATGGGAATCTGCTTTCTGGGCTATTGGAGGTGCTTTGCAAATAATTACCTCCATTGGGCCGCTGTGTGCACGTGGCTATTGTTCAATATCCAAGGTAATTAATTGATGTTCGTCGGTTTATGTATGCAAAGTTCCTTGGTAGATTGGTATGTGTTTGCATTTTTTTTTTGTTTGCTTCATAGACATAGGGTATTAATTCAACCATTGAACCGGAGTGGAATATTATGCCACACATGTGTGCAGTTGGGGAACTTTAATCCGTTGGTATCCGTGTGTCATATTGATCGTACAGTAGAATGGGAACATTCAACCTTAGTTAACGACTTAGAAATAGGATAAAGAATTTATTAGCTGGGCATTGTTTTGTACTAGGGTGGGTAAGTTGATATTGCTAATTAATTAGCGAGTAGTTTTACGTGTGACATAGGAAGAATTTTGCATGGCTTTTATGAGTTATAGAGAGGTGGCCTAATTGCTTTCAAGTAGTGGAATTTAACGGTGTTTTAATTTAATTTATCAGCGCTATTCTTTATGGATAACACTTGTGTGTTGAAGTGGATAAATTGTTTTATGGTTGACTCGAATTTCCGTCTTTGATGATGAAATCATTTGTTTTTGTCTAAACTATGTAGCTCTCAAACTGTGGAGGTTCTTCTCATGTCGCCACCTAAAAGTAGGCAATGAATATTGTACACAAAAGTATCATTCGATCAAGGAAATGTTTTGTTTTACGACTGAAGTATAGGATTCACTTCTGCCAAGAGAAATAAATCAAAATAGATAAATTGTGATATATGCAACTACGACGGTGTAAACAAAAAATGGCATGCACTCGACTTGGTTAGAAAATTTGTTATTCATAAAATTTGTTCGCTTTATTGGTGAGCGTGAAGTTGAATGTTTCGGTGGTAGACGATGACCCAGCACTCTAAATTTGCTTCAAGATTCACAAACTCTTGAATATGTTTGAGAAAAGGGACTTACCACCCTAGAATAGAACCCTAAAAATCAAAATGACTCCCCCAAATCTTTAAAATGCTAGATTAATAAATAACAAAAGTAAGAAGTTCAGTATATTTTATTTTTGCCTTCTATTACAACGTGATAACAAAAATTCGTTGCATACACAATTTGCACATCTCCATTTCGAGTATAAAATGCACTTCCCTAATCCATTGTCAATGTCAAACACTGTTTAAATTTCAAATGGACATAGGTAATGCAATTTTCCTAAGAAAAATTTACTTGTGTCTGGCTAAAATGTATGAGTAAGTTGTTTAACGATATTTTGTTCTTCGTAGTCCTTCAACCAATTTGTTTATTTAAGATTTTTAATAAGAAAACCGAAGGAATCGACGCAGACACCACCAACGCCACCGTCCTCACAATCAACAAAACGACCAAATATTTGATACCTACTCTTCCGGTGGCTCCTCTTTCACTGAAATGGCTACCCAAAATCTTCAAATTGGCTCCTCTTTGAAATTGAAAAACGACAGCACTGGTAGGCAGTGGGCGTTGGACATGAATGCTCCTACAAGTAAGGTTCTTCTCTCTACCGGAAGGAGGAAATCGACGGGTTTGTCTCAACTAGTTCTAAAATGCGTCATATTGCAGCTGGTAAGCTAAGCCAAATATCCATGAGTAAAGCACGTCGAGACAAAGACATCTAAGACATCATCGGCTGTATACATGGCAATGATTAGGTCAATCTTATCACATGCGAGTAATGGTAACGGCTGTACCATCGCCTTCTTTAGTATACCTGCTCTGATGAATCTTTCAATTGGTTTTGGGTACAACTCGCACTAGATTTTTAATTCTTTGCTATATTTTTCCATATTTCCATATTTATCGCTGACACATTTTTAAATTGTCATTGATTGCTGCTTAACCGGCTGACGAGGTGCAAAGAACCCCTCTGTCAGGATTAAATTGACCTGAATTTTGTTATCTTATCCAAGCCAATCTACATTATCTGTTTATGAGCGAACCCATGCCATGCCATTTGTAGGTGTCAAGTAACATTTAAGCATAACATTATCTAATTCGGAGCAATAAAGAAATGTTAGTTTTATACAGTAGTCTCTGGGGTAGAAATAATAGCAACCGTAAACGAGCTAATTTAGTGGCTTATATTATTTTTTTTAATTTTAGGAAAAGAGATTTTCACTATTCTTTCCCTGTCGATAATAGGTTAGGTACAGATTTATAAAAGGGGGCTAAATCAAATGCTCCTTAATTTAATGTGAATTCACAGACCTAACTCCACAACAGCTTCTTCTATTTAAAAATACCTCATCAGTGGCTAAAACTGTCAAAGTGTACCTGTGATTAAGTTGGAATTTTAGGGCGAATTGAATCTAATTTTTGCAATTTTTTTACGTGCTTTTCTTTTCTCTTTTACCAATTCGCTTTTTGCTTTTGTTATCCTTCAGCAAGAAATATTACACCAGCTTTGTATGACTGCGATTAATTGGTCAACTTCGACTTCAACTTCAAATGGCATTTGAAGAGATACTGATCGATTATATTTTGGCAGTCTTTTCTACAAGAGTCCCAGTTAGTTGGTCCGCTAGTAAGTCTGGTTGAGCCATCCTTTTTCAAAATGACAGGCAGTAGGTCGAAGATCAGAGATCGGAAACGATCTTCAACTTTAACATAGCATTCGGAAATCCATTATTCGTAGGCCAATACATCGGTTTGTCTGATGAATAAAAGTCTACTCCAAATTGCATACCGGACTCGTAGAGAAAATGCATGTGGAACCCCAGGTATGTTTTGCATTAAAATCATCACCGACAACAAAGTTCCGAGCGAATGAGTTAAAATTACTCATACAATAAATTTTCTTTATCTCTTCCCTGGGAGGGATGTATATACCCGCAATTTCATAACTTTGATGTTTATTTAATTTATTTATCATCAAACTTTTCAAGCATGCATTTATTAATTCGACTCTGTGTCTGTTCCTCCATTCTAGCAAGAATTGCAGAAATTGGTTTTTGGGGTTACATCTCGCGGCGTTTTTTTATCATTTAAAATAACGGTACCTGCCATACAATACTTTCGGTGAAAACGCTTATCACAATTTTTCTAGAAAATGGTGTCGAAGATTTTGGTCTTTTTTAGTACTAATGATACTTGGGTAGGGGCCTATAACACTGCATACTCAAAAAATTCGAATAACTCGAAAACTAATAAAGGGAATTCCGAAAAATTTTACTATTTTTTTTGATGATGTCAAGTTAAAAAAAATCTGCGTACTTCGATTTTTGATAAATAATTGAAATTGTGAGTGCAGTGGCTTAGTGGCTTAGTGCGCTGGACCTCTAAGCAAGATTAGACCAAGATCACATTTGAAATACATCATTGATAATATATGGTATTTAATCAACATATAGAGATAACAGTAGGAGACCGAGTATAGAACTTTGCGGGACACCGCTACTAGTCGGAAAAATGTTTGATACACTATCACCTTACTTTAATGGCTTGCATTTTATGTGACAGATAGGATGAGATAAGCTTTACTGCTTTCGGCGAAAAGTAGTGAGACCAACGAAGTATCAAATGCGAGGAGAACCTGAAAGCTTACTTTGTCCTCGTCGAGTGCATGCCGAAGATCCTCAATGACATTTAACAAAGCAGTAACACAACTATGTTTTTCACGAAAGCCACTTTACTGTTAGTAGGTTAAACGACTTAGAAATCCGCTTATTTGTCTTTTTAAAAATCCGTTCAAAAACTTTCGAAGGGCAATGTAAAATGGAAATTGAAAATTGTACTAAGCATTCATGGGTATGGGCAAAATTTGTATATAAGGAAATACTCCAGTTTTTAAATTGGTAATAAATATATGAGTCATGTACGAAAGAACAACTAGATGAATCAATTTCAGAAAAATAGGGTGCATTTCGTTGAGCCTCATATCTTCACGGCTAACCGCTATAAACCCAAATCTGACATAAACATACTTTTGTCTCGCGCCTATTACATAAGAACATTTTACATTACAACCTTTTTCCATATAAATATTTAGCGCAAACAATTTTACTTACATGTCATACTTAACCCCACATAATTATTATTTTATCTCCCCAAAGGATTCCTTGGCCAAGGCTTGGGTTTTGCCGACCGTGAGTATCTAGTCTGGTACATCCTCTTTGCAATATTTGTCCCATATGCAATGTTACCGCTACCATTGAAATGGTGTGTCGCTGGAGGCACAATATCAGCTAGCTGCCATTTAGCCGTGATAACTATAATTAAATTCCAAAAGGAAACCGTAAGTATGATTATTATCAAATAGAATTAACTAACGTACTTGTGAAAGAAACAACAATATCATGTCAATTACTTTAAAATGTCATCACTTGACAGGTTTACAACCATATGTATCTGAAGACCGTTAAATGCTTGACATCCGCACCGCATGCACTTAAATTTATTAACTGCTATTGTTTTTTTTTTCTCTCTCTTCTATTCTATGCTACAACGCTTTGGCGTTGGCGTTTTGTCTATGGCGCACAATATCGCTGTATGTAACAGTATACACCGTGCATTTTATACCAAATAATAGCCAACTTTATCCTGTATACGGCCATCAACGTGGCTGGCATGTACACAAAGTATTTGACAGATCGAGGACAGCGACTGGCCTTCATCGAAACGCACAAAGCAATGGAGCATAAAAAGGAATCGGAAAGGGAGCTGCAAAGGACACAAAAACTATTGGATTCAAGTGAGTATGACGGTGGGTGGAGGGGTCAAGTGGAAAATTGTTATTATTAACGGGAGGTGGTGATGGTGGTGGTGATTATGAAAGGAAAGATAGATAGCACTTGCGATGACTTAAGAACTTATTTTTGGATTATGGATTAAAAGTTATAGTACAGGACAAGAAACCAAAGCTCATTGTTTGAGCATTATATTTCAATAAGCTTAAGAATATTACCTTAATATAGTTAGGTTGGTAAAAAGGGATTATATACATAAGTTAATTGTATGCATTTTTTAAAGCACGTCTGTGCAGTTTACCTTTGAAATGGGTCATTCCGAAGTAATGAGAATGTATTCTTGGAAGGTATTTTATATGACTATCCCTTTGTGTTTGCATTTGTATTCATATTTTAAGGTGACTCTTAAACAGTGAGACAGTCTCGTCACAAACAACTTAAGGGAAATAGCTTTGGAATATTGAAACCACTTCCGAATCCAAAAAGAAATTGTAAGTGCTCAAGTCAAAGTTATTTTTATTTTTTTTGGAGATTAGTCATCGTCACAGCTGAAACCGAAAGGCTTTCCATCCTCGGTATGTGTGTTAACGACAAACTTCGTTGGAACGACCACATATTCGACGTCGCCAAGAACGTTGCAAAATGTCTAGGCTTCCTTAAGCCATGCAATAAATATTTCAGCCCTTCTGATCTGACAACAAATTATAAGGCGTTTATACGCCCAAAACTTGAGTACAACGCTCATATCTGGTCTGGTGCACCAATAACATATTTGGCGCTACTGGACGGGATTCAAAAACGTATTGGCGATCGAGACATTGCGAGATCGCTTGACTCTTTTAGTCGTCGTCATGTTGTCTCCTGCCTATCGTTGTCTTATCGCTACATCCACCTTAAGTGCTCAAACGAAATAGCCAGTTGCATTCCACCCCTACAGCGTGATACTCGTCATGTTAGGAATGCACATCAGTTCACCCTTAAGCCTATATTCGGACGGACAGTAAAATACAAGGATTCGTTTCAATACGAATGTGGGATGCTCTACCTCGCTCTGTTTTTCCTACACATTATAGTTTACAGACATTTAAGACCAACGTGCATCGGTATCTCCTTTTTCCTAATCCGTCACTTCCCTAATGCCCGCACTATGTTACTTCATTATAAGGGTATCTAGAGTGCACGTATCTTTAGTGCACGTACATTATAAAAAAAAATAATAATAAACCGGGGTTTAACTATTAAAGTTGCCAATTTTTACCTAGTTTGCAACATATTTGGTGGTAGGACTGCCTAACCTTTTGAGGTCATACTGACAAGCCCAACATGCGGACCAATAGGGATGCATTAGAGACCTGAGTCAGAAATGTCTGCTGGCTTATGTAGTCAAAATCTTTTGATTTAGAAGATACCTGACAATCGCGTAATTTTTTCAAGCGAATGCCGAATGCAGGCAGGATACGCAGTGGGCGAATTTTCAGCCTTCGATACTTCTTATAACGTATTTTGTCACCCAGAGTAAAACACCTTCAAGCTTCATCATCAGAGTTAGTTTATGGTGAAAACTGTTTTGCAACAAAATAAGTACGTACATTCGAGTACGCAAAATTATTAATGGTTAATTCGTTAGGCACTTGCCTAAGCATTACTGAATGTTATCGGTGTATTCATTTTTAAACGTAGTTCCCCTCTCAGGAGAGTTTCCTTACGTGGGGACGTACAAAGTGTAAACAAAAATTATTAGTATGCTTTAGTTTTGCCCTAGTCAGTGATCAGACACCGACTAGCTGAAGTAGGTTCCCATCACAAGATAAGCTCATGGATGTTTGTCCAAATGTCACAAGATTTGGAGCAGTGATAAATTGTGTTCAAAAAAAATAATACATTACCCATTGAGTCACTTGTTGTGTATCCAAAATACTTTAAGGTCTAAAAAATACAAAAAATTAAAGAAAGTCATTGATAGGCTTAAACCTGTATTCAACCTGTTAACGCATTTTCGACATCTAAGTATAGATAATTGCCCTATGATGAATTGGAAGAACAAAAATTCGGGACCCATTTTCTCCTATGTTTTCGAGGGTGCTCTTTTCAATAGTGATGGCTGATTTTTCTTTCTTTTTAATTTTATTTTTTCAAGTCCAAAATCAATTAAAATCGCGCCCTCAATGCCTGAACTACAAATTTATATTTAGTTATTTTTATGTCAAAAAATTTTGGTAAACCGGCTAAAATGAAAATTTTTTTTGGAAACTTGACGAAGTTTTTCCTCGAAAACAATTTGTTCGTAAAAGCGTTAAGAAACGTAAAATGTGAGGTTCGTGTCCAAGTCGAGTTAAAGATCCATGAGGCCGCCATAACTGTCGCCTTCGATTGTTAAAGATCTAGTCTAGATCCATTGACTATACAAGGCCATGTATTCAGCCTAGCTCGACCTAGATGGTGGCTCTATTATTTTTGCCTTGTTCCAGTCCTTTGAGTCATCCCTAGCAACACAAGAAGTACCGTCTTTTAAAAGTCTGTTCAATTACTTTCATACGCCGACGATAACAAAGGGCAAAACTAAGTATATGCTGTCAACCCGACATCGACGATATCGGCCATAACTGTCGCCTTCGATTGTTAAAGATCTAGTTTAGAGCCATTGACTATACAAGGCCATGTATTCAGCCTAGCTCGACCTAGATGGTGGCTCTATTATTCTTGCCTTGTTCCAGTCCTTTGAGTCATCCCTGGCAACAGATGATGTACCGTCTTTCAAAAGTCTGTTCCATTACTTTCATACGCCGACGATAACAAAGGGCAAAACTAAGTATATGCTGTCAACCCGACATCGACGATATCGGCCATAACTGTCGCCTTCGATTGTTAAAGATCTAGTTTAGAGCCATTGACTATACAAGGCCATGTATTCAGCCTAGCTCGACCTAGATGGTGGCTCTATTATTCTTGCCTTGTTCCAGTCCTTTGAGTCATCCCTAGCAACACAAGAAGTACCGTCTTTTAAAAGTCTGTTCAATTACTTTCATACGCCGACGATAACAAAGGGCAAAACTAAGTATATGCTGTCAACCCGACATCGACGATATCGGCCATAACTGTCGCCTTCGATTGTTAAACATATAGTTTAGAGCCATTGACTATACAAGGCCATGTATTCAGCCTAGCTCGACCTAGATGGTGGCTCTATTATTCTTGCCTTGTTCCAGTCCTTTGAGTCATCCCTAGCAACACAAGAAGTACCGTCTTTTAAAAGTCTGTTCAATTATTTTCATACGCCGACGATAACAAAGGGCAAAACTAAGTATATGCTGTCAACCCGACATCGACGATATCGGCCATAACTGTCGCCTTCGATTGTTAAACATATAGTTTAGAGCCATTGACTATACAAGGCCATGTATTCAGCCTAGCTCGACCTAGATGGTGGCTCTATTATTCTTGCCTTGTTCCAGTCCTTTGAGTCATCCCTAGCAACACAAGAAGTACCGTCTTTTAAAAGTCTGTTCAATTACTTTCATACGCCGACGATAACAAAGGGCAAAACTAAGTATATGCTGTCAACCCGACATCGACGATATCGGCCATAACTGTCGCCTTCGATTGTTAAACATATAGTTTAGAGCCATTGACTATACAAGGCCATGTATTCAGCCTAGCTCGACCTAGATGGTGGCTCTATTATTCTTGCCTTGTTCCAGTCCTTTGAGTCATCCCTAGCAACACAAGAAGTACCGTCTTTTAAAAGTCTGTTCAATTATTTTCATACGCCGACGATAACAAAGGGCAAAACTAAGTATATGCTGTCAACCCGACATCGACGATATCGGCCATAACTGTCGCCTTCGATTGTTAAACATATAGTTTAGAGCCATTGACTATACAAGGCCATGTATTCAGCCTAGCTCGACCTAGATGGTGGCTCTATTATTCTTGCCTTGTTCCAGTCCTTTGAGTCATCCCTAGCAACACAAGAAGTACCGTCTTTTAAAAGTCTGTTCAATTACTTTCATACGCCGACGATAACAAAGGGCAAAACTAAGTATATGCTGTCAACCCGACATCGACGATATCGGCCATAACTGTCGCCTTCGATTGTTAAACATATAGTTTAGAGCCATTGACTATACAAGGCCATGTATTCAGCCTAGCTCGACCTAGATGGTGGCTCTATTATTTTTGCTTAGTTCCAGTCTTTTGAGTCATCCCTGGCAACACAAGATGTACCGTCTTTCAAAAGTCTGTTCCATTACTTTCATACGCCGACGATAACAAAGGGCAAAACTAAGTATATGCTGTCAACCCGACATCGACGATATCGGCCATAACTGTCGCCTTGACTATACAAGGCCATGTATTCAGCCTAGCTCGACCTAGATGGTGGCTCTATTATTCTTGCCTAGTTCCAGTCTTTTGAGTCATCCCTGGCAACGCAAGATGTACAGTCTTTCAAAAGTCTGTTCAATTACTTTCATACGCCGACGATAACAAAGGGCAAAACTAAGTATATGTATATAATGAACACCAACTCCAATCCGTAGGGACACCGCAGTAGAGGAAGGCCACGCCTTAGGCAGCGCGCACAAGTGGAAGGGCATAATTACAGACGCTCTCCAATGAACTGGAGGCAGTTAGCCAACGACCACCCCAGACTGTAGCGACGTCTAAATAAGTAAGCCAATCTTAAGCAAATTACGACGAAGAAAAGTGTTGTTCTTGATTCTTATTCAAGTGAACTTACTTATATTGAACTGTTTGTTTGGCCCTAGCTACGCTCACAACTGATATGAACTCGAAGACTTAAAGTGTACTTCTTCCCTAATCGATACGATACAATCGAAATTATAGATTTGACAAAAATCGCCAAACGTAAAGTTTTGTCTTCAAGCAAATGTTTCTTCATGTAACATTTGCCAAACCATAAAATTCTCGCCCACTCCGATCCCCATTTTTCAACGACCCAAGGATGGTATTAAAACATTTCACCTTTTTCTTCTACAATATAAAAAAACCCACCCCCTCTCATTGACCACCAACTATTGAAATACACAGGCCATCATGTTTTAGCAATAAATTGAATTTCAATCGAATAATATTCAAGGATCATAAAAATAAACGAAAACGAAAAAAAAAATACTAAAATTGCAACACGTCCACAATAGGGAGTGCTAGGAAGTAAAACAGACATAAAAATAATCACATAATCATAATTCCTGCTGTAAGGACATCCCCACCTAGCACCCTGTCTTTTAATAATTTATCTAATTTATTTCCTTTTTCGCTTGCAGTCCTTCCGATGGTTGTTAATAATGAAATCCGGCAAGAAATGTACAAAGGTACCGATCCGAACGTGGAAACGCAGTTTAACAAATTGTACGTGTACCCAATGGATAATGTCAGCATCCTGTTCGCGGATATAAAGGTATACATACATCGTCGTCGTCGCCGTCGCCGTCGCCGTCGCCACGGCGTTATTTTGGCCAAAAGCAATAAAATTAGCAATTTAAATGCGCGATGTTCGCTTTTGTACTATTTGCACGGTTTATCGCCTTATTTTTCGCGATTCATTTGGGCACACATTTTTTTCTGTTTCTCATTCGTTTTTTCCTTTCTGACTTTATTTATTTATCCTGCAGGGATTTACGGAGTTGGCTAGTAAAACCTCCGCTCAGCAGTTGGTGAAAATTCTGAACGACTTGTTTGCACGTTTCGATCGAATCGCTGAGGTTTGTTGCACGTATTCCTCTTTCTCAGTTGTCATGAGGAGAAAGAGGATATTGTGTATAATTCTTCGAGGATTTTTTATTTTTTTTTATTTTTGCAGGATAATCACTGTCTGAGGATAAAGCTACTGGGTGACTGTTATTACTGTGTGTCCATGTTTGAGAGTCATAATTGGAAGACACGTCCGGATCATGCAGTCTGCAGCGTCGAGACTGGGCTACATATGATAAAGGCAATCAAGGATGTTAGATTGCATACGCACGTAAGTTCTTTTCCCCCCTTCAAAATGGAATTAATGGCGGCGGTTTGTGTTGCGTGTAGATATTTCACAGGGGTTTATAGTGTCACTCTCAAGGACGTGTGTGCCAGTTCGTCATATTAAATGTCACTTAGATTGCGTCTATACATTGTGGTTACTGTGTCGTTCGTTCTTGATGAACAAGATTTATCTTTCGAACTTTTTTTTGCGTCTTCTAATAGGATTTTCATAAAAAAAAAAAAAAACATACATACATGTTTCGAACTTTTTAAGGCTCTCTTAACTCGATGGTGGTTAGCTAGAGAATGGTGCAAAACTTTGTCCTGTTGAATACGATTTGCTTGTATCTAATTTTAGAAGTGTTCCAAGGCTTCGCAACGCAAAGCTATACCTTTTTGCGGGGGGTTCTTAGGATTGAATGGAATTAAATTGTGTGATTTCCTTTTTCGCATGAAATTGATTGAAAAGGAAAACAAGAGGAAGATATTGAATACACTGAAGAATGGAATTGTAAGAATTTCTCCTTATGGATTTAAAAACGAAGTGCAGATTTGATTTAAAGCGAAGGAGAAGTTTCTATGTATTTATTCTTCAAGGGCATCGCAGTTGGTAATTAGGGATAAGCCAAGAAAAATTGTCTACATTTTGTTTGTTTGTTTTTTCGGAATGTTGGCTCTATTAAAGTTCAGGAAAATGCCTGCTTAGGGTGGGTTTTTAATGGCGGAAAGATCGTCATGTGTAATTATGTGGAAATTGTAAAGTTTACAGCAATTTACATATACAAAAGTTAAAGATGCTCTTACTTGCGGCCAAGTACTTGCGAAATGAAGTCAAAAGTAATACGAATTTGTTACTTTGATATATGCGAATAGACGCAAGGACTTGGTCACAAATAGAAGATTATCGCTGGTTTCTTTTTTTTTATCTGTAACTTCGTGCTATTTGAATTCAAAGATCTCCAGTCAACATATTAAAGTAGGATTCATCCGATGCTCCGATGCTCCCTACTTTTAAGACGCCGGATGAGTTCTGTTTGATTTGATTTCTGATTCTTAAAAGCCTTGCTGTAGGAGCTTTCGAGTATCCTAACAGAAACATCGTTGTTATCTGGGAGTTTTTTTCCTTCAGAAAAAGAGGAAAATTTTTACTTTCTTACATTTCTTTTCCTTTTTTTTGCACGTGTGCAAGCACTCAGACTAGAAACTGGATCATTGTACTTTCAGACAGATATTTCCTTTTACTTTAGTAATTTATGCGACTTTTTCAGAAAGATGAGAAGGCACTAAAGCGATAGGATTTACAAGATATTCACAGAGAAAATGTTCAGCGGTGTCTTCACCATCCCATAAGGGTTGCAGATAGTTGTATCGCTTAAGCGCGGACATTTAGGTGCTTGCCAAAAGCCTGATGGCCCGTTAAAATTTCTACTAGTAGCCTTGTCTTTTCTTGCTAATGAAAGCAAAAATGCCGCCAGACTTTCCGCCGACATTCGGTCGTACTTGTTTGATCTATCTGCAGCCCGAAGGACCGTGCAAAGGAATATTGTGCCTATACGAAACCTAGTCATCAAAGGAGGCCCTTACTAGACCCAACACAAATTCGTCGGAGATCTAATTTCCAAAGAAGACTCTGGGCGTTCACTCTTCCGTCGGAGTTCAAAGAGTTCTTGAGTTGAAGCACTAATTAAGAAGTGGGTAAGAGATTACTTACAGCTTGGCTATCACTACAGACACAAATACTTCGACTCCTCCACCTATTCTTCACTATATTTAGCAAAGTCATAAGAATACCATAGATGATAGCTTGGAAGACGGATGCACATATACCTTATGAGAAGAAAAGTCTTACGTTGTCACATTCTACGAAAGCACCTGAACCATGACAGGTTTTGGAACCAATTATGAAAATCCTATTACATTTCTGCCCTGGCTCCAATCATAGCCGAAAACATTCTTGAACTTGCAGAAAGTCGACTTTGAAGTTTTTACAAAGCCGAAAATCCGGTATCATTGCATCACGCGTACGATAGTTATCCCGCAATGTCATCGAAGATCCTTTACCACAAACCATTTTCCTTTAGACGAGAAATGGCCTTTAGGGTTGCTCCCATCATAAAAATATCAAGGGGTATCAGAGGATCTAGAACAGCGCCTGGTGTGCTAGTTGCTTAGTGAAATTAACAATGACGTATTTGCGTGAAAGCTTATTCCACCAAACAAACGATGCAAATGTTACTTACTTACATAGGCTGCACTCCACCCCGTGTGGACCTGGGCATCAATTAGCGTGGTATCTAGCTACCTGACTTCAGTTGCGTACCTCTTATTGGGTGAGGTTCCCCCTCTACTGGGCTATCTCTCTGGACTAGAGTCAAAGATTCTGCGGTTGCATCGTTGGTTTTCATTTGCCAGTCATTTCAAACTCCCATATTGCAGTTTTTTTTAAACCAAGTCGATGTCGCTGTACAGCTTGTATCGTTAATGTGATCTCCAACCACCAAGGATACCTTCATATGCTTAAGAAAGAGTCCATGTTTCTGATCTACGACCGTCATCCCGGATTAAAAATTCTTTAATAGATTTTCCTTAGTTGTTTCACAAAGGGCTTTCTCAACGCAAAGCGTTGTTTTTCGTTTCATTTCTGAGTAGATGTCGAGATAATAGTAGATCCGCGGCAGATAAAGCTGTCGATTGTAACGTTCTGGCCGATTCGTCAATGTTCGATGACCCATCTTGACAGTAAAATTAACTTTCAATATCGTCGGTGTATGCTGATAATTAAAAAAACTTTTGAAAGATCGTACGCCGTGTGTTGGCTTGTGAGTTTTGCACTTATCTATTAAGTATGATGTTCAAGAAGTTACAAGTCGTCGCCTTGCTAACATTTTTTTTTTGTATATAAGATCTCGGTTAGGTCGTAACTTACCTTTCTCTTCCATCATGCAATATCTGCAGTTTTGGGAAAAGTTCGTCAATTGTGAACTTATCGGTCCTAAAACCACGCAAATAGGCTCCAATGTATGCTCTATTCCAAGTTATCTCCTGCTGCCATAAATATTTCGGCGGGTAAACGGACCTTTAGGATAGGGTATAAAACGGACTTCATTTTGGTCAGGTTGACAGAATTCTTTGCTATCATCGTTAACATCTGAGTCCACTTTAGGTTTTCTTGTCAATCTCTATAGGTCTCGTTCGCGTCTTGGTTCCCTAATAAATTTTTTTTAACTTGTGTTAAGACTTCCGAAAGTAGCTCTTCCTGAAGTAGCACCTTTTAATGGGAAGGCAAATCTTACATACAAGTAGAAAAAAGAAGTAACGAATTTCTTCCACCCGAGTATCATCCGACGTCAAGCTGTCATATGTAATTCATTTTTGTTTGACTTTTGGCCATTATTGAGTGTTTCGCAATGTTGCATGTCGGTTTTGCCGCCGTTTAATGGCATTTTCATCGCTGAATGTGCAGTTCGACATTCTTCAGGCAACTTTTCGGACCTCGGGCGAACAGTGCCAAAATCACTGACTTGAGTAATGTTATCCTAGTACCACCGGACGCATCGAGGAAAAATAAGTCACCATTTTCATCATCAATTGCCGAAATCAACTCCCTTCTTTTGGGAGTTCAACAGTGGTACATTCGCTAAATGCATCTCCATCGTAATCGTAATCGCTGCGCCAAATGTCTCCAAATTTGATTGAATTCAGTATGTTGACCAAATTTTGTAAAGGGAATCGATAAATTGGAAGTCAAGGCATCTATCATCAAGGATACACCAGAAGAAATCTACAATCAGGCCAAGGCTAAAGTTATTGACGCAGTAAAACCACATACTGAAAAAGTTGTCAAACTAAAGTCAACTGGGCAACAAAAGGTATCCTCATTAAAGGACTTGGGATGGCAAAAGGCTAATGAAGTTTTGGCTTCACAATACGGTTCTTTGGCGCAGTTGATGATTTTGATAGTACAACTGCGCTGGCCATCACAAACTGCCGTGCCTCATTCGTCTCGAGATCGGGATTCCCAGAACTGAAACGAATTCAATGTAATGTCTTCTAACCTGTTCATGTGGATTCGATGGGAAAGTTGTCGAAACTAGCATATAATATGGCGTTTCTGATTTGGAAATGCAAAAACAACTGCTTCAGTGAATGTCATGTCCTAATGAGTATCTTCTTCTTATGGATCATAACCCCCCACACACACACAGCTTCCTTACGGCTCCACTTGTGGGATTTACCGGGTCAAAATCAAAAAATATCTGCAGGCTTCCCGGCTTCGTATCACTTCGCCACCAATCAAAAACTGTTTTTGCTGAATTTGCGTGATCCAAGAGTTCTTAAGCCTGCATTTTTTTCGCTCTTGTACGGAAACGTTGCTTGGCATTGCTCTTTTGACGGGGTTCATTCAAATAAGTATTGGCCACACCGTTGGCAGTTCAAAGTGATACAAATGATGTCGGCAAACAACCGAACATTCACCAGCAACAACCACAAGTAGAAGCATTCGTCATTCTACAAATGAACTGTGTAAATGCGACCAAGCGCATCAGTCCGGATGATCAGGAACCACATCGCCATGCTTCCTTCCGACAGTGAATTTTTTTTTTCAATTCTTTATCGAAATCAGTCAATCGTCCTTGTTCTCCATTTGGTCCAGCTGTTCTTGAGTTAAAAATGGGGTTACTACCCCGACATTGTTTTATAGATTGGAAATGAGTTTCGTGCGTTCTGAGACCGCAATAGTTAAATGTTCTTAAAATCTAACTGAAAGTTTATAGCATGACAATGGAATAAATAAATAAATAAAGGGTGCACCAAATAACTTTTTTTTTTGAAAATGCTATTAAAAAAACTACTGAATATTTTCTCAAATTTCTTTTTTTAATTGAAAGTACAATCCTTCCGGTTAATAATGGAAAATAATTTCATTCAAATGGCTGCCTCGGCTGGCCATGCAGTAGCCTACACGATCGGTCCAATTTTTAAGCACATTATCGATTGTGTGCAGCTGTATTTCACCAATGACTTCACGAATATTGTCCTTTAAAGCGTCAATTGTCTCTGGCATGTCGGCGTAACACTTATCTTTTACGGCACCCCACAAATAATAGTCCAACGGTGTCAAATCGCAGCTCCGCGGTGGCCAAACGACATCAGCTCTGCGGCTGATAATGCGATCTTCAAAAACAGAGCGCAAAACATCGAGTGTAGCTTCGGCTGTGTGGCACGTAGCGCCGTCCTGTTGAAATGGCAAATGTTGCCAATATCCTCCTCTTCAATTTTTGTGAACAAAAATTCGTTCAACATGGCCCGATAACAATCGCCATTGACTGTAACGGCCACTCCTTGCTCATTTTCGAAGAAAAATGGCCCAATTATACCTCACCAAACAGTGACTCGTTTTGGGTATATCGGCTTTTCAATGTATGCGTGCGGGTTTTCTGTGCCCCAAATGCGACAATTTTGCTTGTTTACATACCCGCCAAGATCAAAATGAGCTTCATCTGAAAAGATGATTTTTTTTGGCAAAATCGGCATCTTCTCTAAGTCGATCGCAGGCCCACTTAGCGAAGCGAAAACGCATTGGATGGTCAGTTGGCTTCAACTCCTGAACCAATTGGACTTTGTATGGCGTCATACCAAGGTCTTTATGCAAAATTCGTCTCAATGATGTCTCCGAAATGTTCAATTGTTGAGAACGACTGTGAATTGATGTTGATGGCGCTTCACGCACACTTTCTGCCACAGCAGCAATTTTCTCGGGTGTACGCACTGTTTTTGGCTTTTCACGCTTTGGTTTATCGATGAGGATGCCAGTTTTATTCACTTTCTGCACAAGATAACGAACATACGGAGCTGACGGTACTTCTCTTCTTCCAAAATCCGTACGCAATTTTCGCACACATTCTGCAACATTACCATGATTTTCAAAGTAATATTTCCCAGCGTTGTTCAAGCGTATACATAAAACTAATTATCTGTCAAATCAGACATGAACTAAGTGTTACCATTCGCGAAATAAGCACTAGTTGAAAAAAAAAACGTTAGATGGCGGACCCTTTATATTAGGTGCAAACGGATCGTGGAGGACCCAAAGCTGTGTTTTCAATGATTGCTGTCAAATATCATGATATGAAGAACCAAAAAACAATATTGAAATCTTAAAAATACCCCCATCCATTTAAAGACCATGGTGACTCATGGTGACTCATGTTTACGACATATTCCATTAAAAATTTAAAGAACGACCTTGAATTATGCATTTTTAATTGAACTCCTTTCCATTCATCTCCCATCTGTCCCGAACGATACATTATGCACATCACGATACCTGAGTCCGTGTCACTACAACTACCCCACACATGATACTCCATCCATACAATCATGATAAATCTCATTCAACATACATAAATTGCATTCTCTCCTGTTCCAAGAGATGCTCTTCTCGTCCTTTTTTTCGATTCTGTGTCGTTGTAGTTTGTTTTACTTCATTTTATGCCCTTTTTCTGGTCACATCACTCATTCCAGGTCGATCTGAACATGCGAATCGGCATTCATAGCGGCTCTGTGATGTGCGGTGTCCTAGGCAATAAAAAATGGCATTTTGATGTATGGTCCAATGATGTCATCATTGCCAATCACATGGAATCGGGCGGTATACCTGGGTAAGTGAATCGTGTATATCGTGGTCTACTCCACTGGACACCGTTACTATATTTTCCGTTTAATCAACATAGACGAGTGCATATATCGGAGGCGACTTTAAAGTGCTTGAACGATGCCTATGAAGTGGAGCCGGGCAATGGTGGAACCAGAGATAATCACTTGAAACACCTCAACATCAATACATATCTAATAAAGCGAACTGAACCATTGAGGTTGAGGTTTTAAGATAATTCTTAATGCAAATGCATATATATATTGTTGTTGTTGTTGTTGTTGTTTTCAGACCACGGCGACGCTTTGGCAACCGTCGAAGTAGTAATCCAATAAAAAAGTCACCAACTTCAGAGCAACCTCTGGCGAATAATAATTCCCTGGAAGTTGACATCGAGACAAATGGCGACAATTCAATAGTGGTTGCCAATGGCAAAACTCCTGTTGCAACGGATACCGATATCCGGGAATTCGATAAAGTCAACGATCCAAAGAAGGCTCCTGCTGACGATAATTTGGATCCGAAAAATGTAATCACAGAAGATGAGCCAACCACAGAGTGGACACCGGAAATTCCTTTCAAAAATGTAAGTCACTTCCTTTGCCGGCTGCCTGCACAAACACACACACACACAGGACGAAACGCCACTTAACCCTATTTTTACTTTTGTCCCATGCTCCATCTTTTCCCACATCCGTTTCTTATTTTCTGTCAATTTGTTTTGGGATTAGTTTTGTGGCAAAAAACCAAAAGACCAGCTTTTTGGCCCCAAATGATTCCATGTTTTTTTGTTTTTTTTTTTTTGTGTGTGACCGAAACATAACAAGCAAACACTTGAATTGACAAGAAAAAGCATATAAAGGAAATCCCTTGTTTATTCCTTTTCTCCTTCTCCTTCCCTTTCGGAGTGATACGAGTATATGAGGATGGATGTTTGTGCTGGCCTGGCCTGGCCTGGCTCTGAAGGAAAGAACAAAAATAAAATAGCACTGTTTTGTTTGACTGACTCTCATGTGACGTGCGTGTTCTTTTAAATTTAATTACTTCCAGCTGAATGAACCGGAAGAGGGACTTAATCGGACCGATTCAGTTCTCTGCGATGTCAAACAGGACCATAGGGCGTCCATAACTGCAATGGCAGAAGAGGTACGTACACACATGTTGACCATTGATTAATTTCCTGAACTTTGCGATATATATTTTTGATTACATAAATACGGAAGTCAGTGGTGACGGTTTTATGACCAAATTAGGCTCTGTGCTCAGTATTTAATGTCCCTTACTTTGGTCTAAGCCAATCGTTGGTAAGGTCGTTTGTAAGCCAATGCAAATGAGTTTTTGAGATATTCGAGGTAGTTATTTAGGGCGAAATTGACAAGCTAGCGGTGCTGGAATAGCAAACATACATGCTTATATTCCTTTGGATGACGTCTTGTTTTGCAAACCAATGATGCGGAATTGTGTGGATATTCAAATTTGGTTCTCGAATGGTACCTAGAATGGCATTAATCAATTCATACATCGGCAGGTAGAATATAGATATAGGTTCTGTGTTGTAATAAACCAAATGGAATGAGCCGAGCATTGGTTGCAGGGATCCAATAAATTTTAGTGAACAGAAAGTTGTGGACGCAGTTGAAGATTGATAAGGGTAAACAGAGTTGGGACCGTTGTAAGGGTATGGCTGGCGGTTGTTAATGATTAGATCAAACCATTAATTCATTACTCATCAAAAGGTTATCTTCGATCTATGTCTTCATAGTGGAAAGAAGATATTCTTAGGGTTTAGTGGTTGTCGACACGGTGAAGGTACATATCTTCGTGACTACATGGAAGCAAAACTATCCGGACACATACCAGGAGTGTTTAAAATGAGTAAAATAGTTCAAATGTAGATATTTATTTGTAAAGTGAAGATCTTCGTATAAATGTGTGCACAAGATGTTACCTCGATGGTTGATTAACGCCCAGCAGTAAAGCAGAACAGAAAATTATATGAACAAAATACGGTGTGAGGCTCAAAATTTACTGAAGCTGTAAGGATAGCGCCGATCCGGTAGTCCAGGAGAACCGCGCAAACCAATACAAGTTTTCTTATGAAACCTCGTTTAATGAGGTGTTCTCAATGCTCGCTATATCCTCGCAGGTGGATTATGCTTTGAGTGTCAATAAATTTCTTTCGTTACTAAAATAAATTCTAATTTTTCACAGGTGGTTGCCTAATTACTTTAGCTTGAGACAATGTAATTCCATCGGAAACTGAACTAGTCCTCTTTCCTCCTCTTTCGTTTAAAATATATGGAGCGAACATTTTCAAACCCCGCTAATTATCTCGGAGTGATCCTAAATAGCAAACTCATTTGGAAACTGAATCTTCAAGACCACATTCTTCATAAACTGTCATAAAAAGAGACTAGGCTTTAGATGGGGGCCTTCAAACCAAACTATTTTACTAGTTGTAATACAGATTCCCCTGAATAAGATCCTTACCGACTACTGAGCTGCTACAAAATGCTACACCATACTCCAATTTCGTAAGCTTTTGGCATCCAACGCGGCTTTAAGTCTTCCATCTGTTGATTTCGGTTTAAAATATAAGATTGCCATCGCGATTCCACTACAGTGTTATGAACTCCTTTTTCCAAGACAGCAAACGGCACCGAAACGGGCATTTTCTCAAACTGCCCCGAACTCAATATCGCCCTGCAGGTTCCGGAGCACTGAAGTATATATGAAGTGGCTGTCTTTTGAAGACTTTATATCGTGATAATCTTAGACAGTCAAGCAGCAATCAAGCCCTGGAATCGCCAACAATAAGATTCAAGTGTTGTTAAAGCAATACAGATAATCTATGAACCAGATTGCCAACAGATACGAAATTACGAAATTAGATACGAAAAATAGCAGCTCATTTCTGAGAGCAATCATCGGCCAATGCCTGTTAGGCGTGCTTGCTATCCGAATGGGAGACATTGAGGATGACACTATTTGTGCAATTGCCCCACAACTGTTAGATTAAGAAAGCAATTTCTAGGTGGATTTTTCTTTTTTGAAAATCGGTGTGATCAAACTAACGTAGGTATTTTCTGCAACAGTAAATTCATCACAAAGTCGAAAAGGTTGAGCTGATTGAATTCACAAACTTTTGAAAGTAGGCTGAAGTTGATTGCACCAGTTCTCTCAAAAGTTGTCTCAAAAGTTGTCTCCTCTCAAAAGTTGTAGGTTCGATATTCAAGACCGATTTGATTGTAGCAATCACCTTGATCTTCCTCTAGAACCCCCAAAATCTTTAGAAGGGGACTTTCAAAAATGTTTGGAGTTCTATTATTACACTAAACTCATTCTTAAACAGCGAACAAACTTAAGTCTCCCTAGTACACCGATTCTACCTAACTTCCGGTAAACATTTCCCCTCGCAACCTTGATCCCTATTTTCTTTAAATTTTATAGGCAAAATGCGTTTATATTCCTACTACAAATTTTTGAATCTCTGTTATGTGCTCTTTTCTAATAACCTGTTTTTTTTGTACAAACTAACTTTTTTTTTTTGGGCTCCTGACCTGTTAAGAGTTGCTACTAGATCAAGCGCTCTGGCATCCTTGATGGCTTGTCCTCCATTCGCCAGCACCAAATTTTCATTCGAAAGAGCCCAATATCAAGTCTCTTTCCTGCTTATCGTTGAGCACTCGGCGCCATATCGCAGAACTGGATGGATTAGTGTCCTGCATTTTGTCTTTCGACCCACGAGTTTAGAATCCATTTGTTTCATTGCACCGCTTGTAAAAGCTTCACGCGGCATAGTTGGATACGTTTCGCCGAGATCCCCAATCCGGCCATGGACATATAGAGCTCCTGACCATAAATACTATCACATGTGACTTTAAAGTCTATGAAAAGATGTTGTTTCCAGAATTTCCCTAAGTGTGAAAATTTGGTCTGCGATCAATCTTGAGCTCGATAGCTTGATCTTTAATCCGAAGGTTTGGTCTTCCTGTAATCTTAAAGCCTTCTTACTCGCAAAAAAAAACAAATAACGAAACCCCGAAGAAGGAATCCTGAAATCAGTCATCGCTCCCGCAATATTAAGCGTCTGTCTCTGGGATTTGTTAAGCGAAACAAATTTTAACAGGAAACTGTAAGCGCTTGAAGTTAGAGTACTAAGTATGTCGCTTCTCTGATCGCTTACAAAACAAAATACTTACATACAATTGCCAACTGAATGACACAAATCAGATCACAGATGTAAAATGAGGTACAATGAGATAGAGACTCAACATGCACAGTACCAACTACCAATCCAATTCCCCTGGCACTGAACTGGCCCTTCAAAAGCGCAAAATATTTCATACTTCATTTTCTCTAGGCACTTATAGTTAGGTGGTGCAAGAGGCCCCGTTTTCAAAATTAGGCTCATCAGATTCAGAGTCATCCGAGTTTGACAATCTTATTACACCTCATCTCATCTGTGCACACGTCACATGCACACATGTTCCTGCACTTCTGCAGCTGCACCGTTTTAACGGTTTTTTTATTTAAAAATATTTTTTTTCTCATGAGGCTTTGTATTTACAGAATTTTTATGGCCTAGAACTTTTGGTAGAGTGGAATAACTAGACAGCTGCACATAATCTTAACGCTTCAGCAGACGCACAAACCCATTCGAGATCGAGATTCGACATAAAATTTCTAAACTTTTAGAGCACGTAGGTATATAAAATTGGGCTTGAAATATGCGTAATTCAAAGCTCTAAAGACTGAATTAAATTAGGCATAGGAGAAGTTCACATATTTTTGGTTCAAAGTCTACTTACATACATTATTTTACTTAACGGGCTCCCGACCCGTGAAGAGTCCCTGCCAGAGACACGGCAGCCTTCCACCCTCTGCGATCCCGAGCACGCTGCTTCTAGTTGTCCAGACCAAGCGCTCTGGGATCCGCGATGGCTTGGTCTTTAAAACGGAGGTTCGGTCTTCCTTGTCATCTCGAACCTGGGGGCTGGGATTCGAAGATCCTCTTGGCTGGAGCGTTGTTGTCCATTCGCTCGATGTGGCCGAGCCAATGTAGTCGACGAGTTTTAGCTTTTCGGACTACATCCACATGTTTGTACAGCTCATAGAGTTCGCGGTTGTATCTTCTCCTCCATTCGCCCTCCGTCGTCGCACACAGGACCAAATATCCGTCGAAGGATTTTTCTTTCAAAGGATCCCAGTATTAACTCTCCTTTCCTGGTTATCGTCCAGCACTCGGCAGGATAAGCGTTCTGTAGAGCATGCACTTTGTCCTTCGAGTTAGAAGTTTTGAACCCATCTGTTTTTCCAAACCGAAGTAGCAGCGGTTTCCTAGGGTCTTCGACGGTTATCCACTAAGATGTCATTTGTGGAGTTGATGTTTGACCCGAGGTGGATGAACTCCTAACTACATCGAAATTCCTACTATCAACAGTGACATTTTGTCCTAGTCGGTGGACAGATGATTGTTTGTTTGTTGATAGAATATATTTAGTCTTGTCCTCAATCACTTCAAGGCCAACTAGTTTCGCCTGTTCTTCAATAGCCGTGAAAGCCTCTATCACGGCACGCTGGAATCGACCTATGATATCTACATCGTCCGCATACCCCAGCAATTGGACTGATCTGTTGAAGATAGTGCCTTCCGTGTTGACACCTGCCCTGCGCACTATCTGCTCAAGAACAAGATTGAAGAAATCACACGACAGCGCATCTCCTTGCCGAAATCCGGTGCATGTTTGAAAGAGTTCAGATGAGCTGCTGCCAAACTGCACATTGCATCGCGTGTTATCTAGTGTCATGCGACACATCTGGATCAGTTTTGACGGGATCCCGAATTCGGCCATCGCCACAATAATCTCCTGACGATGAATGCTGTCATATGCGGCTTTAAAGTCGATGAAGAGATGGTGTGTCTCGACTTGAAACTCGTTGGTCTTTTCCAGTGTGAAGGTTTGGTCTACAGTTGATCTGCAGGGCCGGAAGCCACACTGGTACGTGCCGATTAGTGTTGCAGAAAGGTTTGAGACGTTCATTTCACGTTGGATTCAAAGTCTACTTAGGCTTTCAAACACAACACAACCAGCACCTTGTCAATACCTAATTATTACCAAAATCCGTTCAGCCGTTCGCTGTGTAGGTCCAGTCTTTGTTTTATATTATTAGTGATGAAAAAAAATTATAATAGATAACCTACAAATAATTGTACAAAGTGTCGTCGCTTTATGACGACAGAGTTCTGTGCATATTTATACGCCAAACAATTAACATTTTAATTTAAAAATCTGACCAAATATTTATTTATAGTAAATTAATTTTTTTTAAATAAAATTCCTTTCACCACACAGATTGATGACTTAATCGATCAAAACATTCAAATAAATTCAAATAAGGAAATTCGTCGGGAATATCTCAACGGCTGGACACTAAAGTTTAAAGAGAAAACTCAGGAAACAAAATTCTGTCAATTACGTGAGGATATGTTCAGGTACCTACATATCCTGTTGTTTAAAATAACAACAACAAAAAATGTACAAAACAATTAATATTTTATATTATGCCCACCAGCAGCCAGCCAATTTTCAGTTAATTAAAAGTAAATATTTTTCTCCATTTCTGCTTCTGCAACCAGGTCGAATATGTTGTGTGTTTTTGTTATATGGATATTCATAGTTTTGTGCCAAACAATTGTGATACCAAAGTGCACAAAATTGCTAATTTGCCTGGCCATTGGTACTATTGTCCTGACCGCAGGCTGTGTCCTTGTAATGGCTGAAGAATTTTCAGGTACGAGTTGTTTTGATTTGTTTATTGTTTTGTCTTTGATTTTAGGTTTTGTTTAGGTCTTCCGACATTTTTAAGGCGCAACTCGGCAAAACTTGTCCATCAGCGACAACGTCGAACCATTTTCATTTGCTCAGTGATTATACTAATGTCCGTCCTCAGTGCCGTTGGGCTCATTCTTTGTCCATCGTCAACATTCCTAGACGTCGACGGAACATTTCTTGTACTGGAGAAACCCACCCGGGACAGTAGTAGCTTCAAAGTAAATGTCTACCTATCGGCAACAATACACCACAACATCACTATAAACAATCTTCAACAGCCGCCTATCAACTATGCCGTTGTTGACACCATCATTACGGACAACTTTACAGCTACAAATACTACGACAGCGCGCAAACATTCCTCCCCCGAAGTGCCAAGCAAAGGAGTACAAAAGAACATCGTCGACGCTGCCCTTAATCTTACGAAAAAAATTCCATCTCTGAATCTAAATCTGCTCGAGAATCCCCTTGAGACATTTGAATCGTCCAATCGAGCCGCTGTACTGCAAACTACAACAGCCTCGCCTGCCAGCACCAACATGACAGCCGAGCCATCCTTGAACGATATACCCGACTGCGCCCATCCCGAATACATCGTTTTCACCTGGATCCTGTGCCTAATCGCCTTGGCTACTGCACTGAAACTCTACTATTTGGTGAAAACAATGATGGCAGTGGTAATGGTCGCGTGTTACACGTCACTTATCATGGTCGTGTTTCCGAAAATCTTCTCCACCGAGAACGAGGTTATGGTACAATCGAGTGCGGGGATGCCACTCTCTGTGCAGATGCTTATATTGCTTGCGGTATTCCTGATAATGGTGACATATCATGCACGTTTGGTGGAGGTAAGATTGGCCCAGCTCCCACTCTTATATTATATTATATTATGTAACTTTTAGGTAACGTCCCGGTTGGATTTCATTTGGAAGGAACAAGCCGAGAAGGAACTCTCGAATATGAAATCGAACCGTTTCCTCAACGACACATTGATAAAGGTCAGTTGTTGCTTTTATTGATGTGTGCGCTTTCTTGCGTTAATCAAACTTGTTACCTATTCATACATAACATGTATTTGTTTTTTCCATTTGCAGAACATCCTACCCGATCACGTGGCCGCTTATTACTTGTCTGACGAACGGACCGATGAACTGTACTCGAACATGCATAGTTTGTGTGGTGTAATGTTTGCGTCGATTCCGAATTTTCAAGACTTCTATTCGGAGGACATTGACAATGGGAAGGCGTGCATACGCATATTGAATGAGATTATATGTAAGCTAGCTTTATATGTTGTGCATGTAGTCGTCGGTCGTTAGGGCGGGCTTGTCTTAATGAATATTTGATTGAATGCGTTAAACATATATGTACACATGTCCATCCGAGGAGATGTGCGTCTGATGATCTAATTAGGAAAATGTGTCGGGAGAGTATTTTATGATATTTCTTTGATTTGATTGAGCTGAATATTGGCAATAGTTGTCATTTTGTGTCATTTTGTGTCATTGTGGGTGGCGACATTAGACTCACTTCAGAAGAAATATATATACATAGATTATGGATTCGAAGGAATTGAAGCTTTAAGGATATTGCTCATGTTTGCGCCATGAAATATGGTTTGCATAATACTCGAAGTCATTGAGACATCACGAATGGGTAGTATTTTATGGGAGGGGGCGATATTCTGTGGAGAAAAGACTGAGGGATATTACTTCATGTTAATTTTGGGTAGACAAGAATGTCATCGACATTTGAGGGCAACACAATTTTTAAGAAATCATTTATATCGGAAAGTTCTGTGGGATTCTGCTCTTACTGAAGGTCGGCAGCCTACGATGCTCCGCGAACCGAAAGCGGTCTGGCATCCGCAATGGCTTGGTCAACTGGAGACTTAGG
Organism: Ferdinandea cuprea; assembly: GCA_963576555.1. Classification (NCBI taxonomy): domain Eukaryota; kingdom Metazoa; phylum Arthropoda; class Insecta; order Diptera; family Syrphidae; genus Ferdinandea; species Ferdinandea cuprea. The sequence continues at coordinate 9,460,515 of OY754960.1, forward strand.
TCGAGTTCATAAATGCAAATATGCTGCATGACTGCCAATGTCACGTAAATTATTGTAAAATTACTGCATTCCGATTCTCATGCAGGAGCTCGGCAAAATATATAAACAATTATTGCAAATTGTATTATTTATTATTTTATCACCAGAATTGTAACCCATTATCCTCGTACTGAAATCGTCATTGCGGGCGATTTCAATATACACAATTCAAGTTGGCTTCGACATTCTGGACAGACAACAACCGAAGGAAGGTATGTTGAGATCTTTGCTGAGTATACGGATACGGACATTAGCGGTCAAAACGCCAACACTCTGGACTTGGTTCTTACCTCTCATCCTGATAAATACACCTTAAATGTATTATCGCCTCTAGGTTCGTCAGACCATTATACCATATCGGCGAATTTCTCGTACACCAGCCACACAGTTAAAGAACAAGCTCTTAAAAGAACCGTATGGCAATACGAGAAAGCCAATTGGGAAGCTTTAAACGGTTTCTTTAGGAGTTTTAACTGGTCGTTGTGCTTCCTCAACAACGACGTGGATGCCGCTGCCGATATGATTACAAATCGAATTCACCTGGGTATGAAATGCTTTATCCCTAACAGGATAAAGTGTATCAGACCTAAGGAAAACGCGTGGTGTGACTTGAGCTGTAAAGAAGCTATCAGGGCTAAAGAGGTAAGTTTTCGGTCCTTTAAGGCCAACCCAACTGAGGAAAACAGGAAAAAGTTCAAACGAGCCAGAAATGACTGCAATGCCCACATTAATCGTGTCAAATTCTCCTACGACCAAAAGTTGAGGCAGAAAATACTACAAAGTCCCACCGGTAGTAAAAACTTTTGGTCGTTTATTAAGAATATTAAAAATTTGGCCTCGTCATCTATCCCGACACTCATTTGCAATGACACCCCAGCTGTCAGCTCTTCGGAGAAAGCCAATCTGCTCGCTGCTCATTTTGCAGCTAGCTAAACACTGCCAGTTTGTCTTTTGTCTCCCCCTGTACTCGAGCACGTAGAATCTTCTATGGGACTGATCCATTTTCGCACTCGTACAGTGGCAGGAGTTCTTCGAGATCTCAACATACATAAATCCGCTGGTCCAGATGGTATTTCCCCTATCGTTCTGAAGAGGTGTTCTGCCACGCTGGCAAAACTACTGCGTAAGCTTTTCTATCTGTCCTATTCTTCACGGCTCTTTCCGAGAAGATGAAAAACAGCATTTGTCCAGCCCGTCCCAAAAAAGGCGAATCTTCCTCTGTCTCCTCCTACTGACCAATTGCACTTCCGTCCCTTTTTTCCAAGGTCATGGAAACGCTGATAAATCGTCAGCTTATGATAATATCTTGAATCTCGGAAACCTCTTAATGACCGGCAGTACGGTTTTCGCAGCAACAGATCCACTGCTGATTTGATGACATATCTAACCGAAAAGTGGAAACAATCTATTCACCGTGGTGGTGAAAGTAAGGTCGTTGCGCTTGATATTTCAAATGGCATTTGACAGAGTTTGGCATCAAGCTCTTTTGTCGAAAATGCGTGCTTTTGGAATCGATGATACTCCTCTTCAATGGATTAAAAATGACCTTTCGGACCGTTCAATACAAGTTGCTTTGGACCGTTTTCAAGTCTGCTACTCACCAAATAAATGCTGGTGTCCCTCAAGGCTCTGTTTTGTCTCCGATTCTCTTTCTCATTTTTATCAATGACCCCCTTAGCTTTACATATTCGTTTTCTGGGCAACGCCCCTCAATAAATTCCGATCTTGACAGCATACTTAAAGGGGTAAAACCAACAGAGTGGAATTGAATGCTTCCAAAACACAATGCTGTCTTCTGTCATTAAAGCGAAATCTCAATACTCCGCCATTATCCATGAATGGCACTTGCATCGCTGAAACCGAACGACTTTCCATTCTCGGTATGTGTGTTAATGACAACCTTCGTTAGAATGACCACATATTCGATGTCGCCAACAACGCTGCGAAATGTCTAGGCTTCCTTAAGCGTTGCAAGAAACATTTCACCCCTACTGATCTGGCTAGAATCTACAAGGCGTTTATTCGCCCAAAACTTGAGTACAATGCTCATATCTGGTGCACCAATGACATATTTGGAGCTACTTGACAGGATTCAAAAACGTGCGGTAAAATTTATTGGCGATCGAGACATCACGAAATCATTTGACTCCCTTAGTCATCGTCATGATGTCTCCTGTCTGTCATTGTTTTATCGGTACTTCCACCACAAGTGCTCAAATGAAATAGCCAGTTGCTTTCCACCCCTACAACAATTCAACCGCAATACTTCCCATGCTAAGAATGCACATCAGTTTACCCTCAAGCCTGTATTCGGACGTACTGTGAAATACAAGGATTCGTTTCTTAACCGTTCAATACGAATGTGGAATGCTCTACCCCGCTCTGTTTTTCCTACACATTATAGTTTACAGACATTTAAGACCAACGTGCATCGGTATCTCCTTTTTTTCTAATCCTTCACTTCCCTAATGCCCGCACTGAGTTATTTCATTATAAGGGTATCCAAAGTCCCTTTAGTGCGCGTACATTATAAAAAAAATATATATGCAAATAAGTATTTACTTTGCATTTAAACTAGGAAATCAATATACTATGTTAGGACTGAACAACAAAAGATCTTTGGAAATTAATTTTCTTGGATGCCTTGCAAGTTTATGGTGTCCACTATCCTAAAATTATATTAATTTTGACACGTAGTTTGTAACGCCCCTTAATATTCGCCGTAGACCCCTAAAAGTATATAACCTCTATGTATGTATGGCATATGATCAGGACTAAAACCTAAAGGTACGATCAGACGGTCATCCAAACTTGTCATCCGGATGACATGCTGACGTCAAAAAACTCGTTTTTTCAGACTATTTAGTTTTTAAGACCATTTAGTAATGTCTGTCCGTTCGTATCAACTTTGGCGGCCTTTAAATTTATGCTAGGGACTTTAAAGTTTGAACATTGGGTCCTGAAATGGTAACGTATTAAACGTTTTTTAAAAACGCTGCAAATTTAGAAAAAACCGTTTTAAAGCTCTAGTTGAACAGATGCAGGGTTAGAACCTTACCAAAATATGTAGACACTGAACTCCTTCACAAGTTTGCTATGTAAAGTTTTTTAGCAATATGTTGTTTTCATCGAAATTTTCTATAGAAAAGGGAAAAAAATTGTATATCAAGATATTTCGCGAATATTTGTTTTAGCATATCACCGACACGAAGTTTTTGGCCATGCCAATTTTTGGAAGGATTTTTTTTTATAAATTTCATTAAATGAAATAAAATGCTATCCATCATGTTCTTAACGATATTTTCTTTGGGGAATATAGGGATAAGGATAGGGAATTAGACTCTTCGCCCCAAGCGGACTACAGCCTTGCCTTATGTTTTTTTTCTGACATTTCTAAGGAATGATGGCAATGCTAAGAGATATTCAAAGATATTCGAGCTGTCATTGATAAAATTGTTTTCAAATCTGTAATTTGAACTTTCATTCATTCATTTTTGTCAATGCATGAATTCCGCATTTATGCAGCTTCGTTTGCGGTCATAAATCAATATTTGTGGCAGAGCATGAGCAACATTATTTACAATTATGAACTCACATACTTTTCACATATCCTCTTAGCTAAACGTCTATTGTCCATTCATTGTTTTGGCTCTTTGGACTTCCAACAATACAGCAACAAAATATACTTCACGAAATTTTTTCTTCAAGGAGTCCGATATAAACTAACTCTCCCTTCTTGGTTATCTAACAGAACTCGATATCGTATGCATGCACTTTTTCCTTCGAGTCTAAAGTTTAGAACACATTTCTTTTTCCAAGCCGAAGTAGTCGCAGATTGATATTTGTGTAAAATTGATATTTTGTAAAACGCCGGGCTTAAATCCAGGAAGCAGAATAAAACACAACAGAAAAGTAGAGGATGTGGTGTGCCATGAGATGTTTTTCATTTTCTCTGACTTTCTTTTTACATCAGCTTTGTTTAATGAAAAAAATGAGCAGAAAAGCTCAAGTGCGTAAAAACTTCGGCTGCTATGAGGCTGACAGATTTAGTTGAGAGCTCAGTTGATTTATGTCGTTTTGGATTGGTAATCCGGAAGACTTTCGGACTCTTCAGAAAGTGTTCGTTTGGTACTAAAATGAAAGTTCCTCTCCTGGAAAGAGGAGAAATTTGCTTCTAACTTTGAATTTAGAATCAAAACCAGAAGCACTAACACATTCAAAAACCATAAATGTTATATTTTTTGCTGATTTTGAAATTTTGACGAGATTAGCTGAAAATTATATAATATAAACATTTTTACTATGACCAATACTATTCGTCTTCCACCCCTTTTATCGTCATCAGATTGGCAAGTGAAGCTTTTGAAAATAAATATACACAAATACAACGACAAATACACTTCAAATTCAAATGAAATATGTCTGCTTGTTCGGTTGGTAACCTGGACCGAAGAGCTCTTCTGGATTACCAAACGAAAACGACATTAGTTGAGTTGAGTTTAGTTTAGAAATGTAAACCCTCGAAATTTGGTTCATTGCCAGTATTGCCATGTTACCGAAATTCAGCAAACTAAAAAGCGTCCTTTTAATTACCCGAAAGCAAATATGAATTTCTCTGAATTTTGACATAGTACTATGCAGAAGGTTAAAGTAAACATTTCGCTATCAAAGCTTAAAATATAAACATTAAGGTGTAAACGGCCCATACAGGACCCAACCCCTAGCTTGTCCAACCACCTACAGTTTAATACCAATTCCGAAGAGAAAATTTGACTGTTCCTACTAATTGATGTTTTTGCAAGAAAGAAAGATGCAGTAAATAAATCCTTTACTTGGGCGGATTTAAACGTAGGACCCCTCGCTTAGTAGTCACTGCACTACGTCACTGCATTTACTATTCTTATTCAGATAAAAATAATCTCAATAAGAGAAATGATGTTGTTTATTATGGTGTTTTCATTAGATAAAAATAAATACTTTTTTTAAATTTAAATCTGTCACAACATCGATTTTGACAGTAATTATGTGAAGTTGGGCAAAAAACTTTTTTTTTTGATTCCTGGTCAATTTGGCAGATTCTGATTTTTCGTGGCTTCTTGAACTAACTGAATTGTTGCTGGAATTTTGCTAAAATAATTGAAAAGCGAACTTTTATGAAACATTACACATTGATCCAGATTCATTCCGTCTTCGCCTTCGCAGAGTGTTTGTTCCAAGTGATAAAGAATATTTTACATTGACATTTGGCACTTCCCAAGCAATCGTTCGATCTCAAAAGTAGGTGTAGAAAATGTTGCACAAAAAGGGAAGGGGCAGCTTCATGCATGAAACATAAGGAAGACCAAAATGGGTCAGAGATTTTCCTAATGGAAAACGATTGTATTGATGTCCTGCTTTGTTGATCACCTTTTAAAAGGGCCATTGACTGTCAAATTAATTTACGAATTTAAGATATATTTTCCGGACGAAAAGCAAGTACCTATTAGGTACAACTATTTCTAGTGTACTAGAAGGTGTTTTGAAACGAAACGAAATCATTGAAACATTAGTATGATTCCCAAACTTGGCTAAAATCTAGCTCGAAGAAGCTGTCGTTTCATTTCTGATAGACGTCAAGCAACCTTCACAATCTTATTATACATTTATTTAACAAATTACAAAAAAAGCTCATTATTTTCACGAGCTTTATTTTCTCGAGTTACATAACTTCAATACATGACTTTTAATTTCGAGAAGTGGGGATAAATTTTTTCCCAAAAATCAGAAGTCGTGAAAAAATAAAGGAACGCTTTTATAGTGAGCTTTGGCAGGAAATAATTCATTTAGTGTGACGCTAGTATCTAAGTAACAAACAATTTTTTTCCGGTCTTATAGCTTGTGGAATAATTCAGAAGTTATAGCATTTTATGTTAAATATTACAACTTTTCACTTTAAAGGCTTATTACTTCAATGGAAATTAAATAAGATCCTCTTACTTACCTAGTTACTAAGGTGGCGCTACAGTCTGGGGTTTACCAACTTCTCAAATAAGCGCAGTCTTTGGCGCGCCACCGGCGAGGTCTTTTTCTACAGCGTTGTCCCACTGGATTAGAGTCGTAAATTCTGCGTTGGTGTTCATTACAGGCTCCCTTCCCTCTACCCTCACTCTCTCAAACGTCCAATGGGCAGTTTTTTGACCAGGTCTATGTCGCTGTTCAGCTCGTAAAGTTCTATGGGCTATCACTTGCAACAATAGCCAGAGTGATAGCTATGGATGTATCAAAAAAAGTAATAGAGTTTCTAGGTTTTTCAAAAGACATAACGGTAGACTAGATTATCCTTGCCAACAACATCTAGCACGTCGAGGGCTTATAACGAACCAGTACCAAAGAAAGACTTGGGGAAGAAACATTTCGTTTAGGATAAGAAAGACTTAGGATAGAATTACGTTAGAGTAGGTGTAGGTTAGCTTTACCGCTAAGTTAGTTAAGGTTAAGTTTAGGCTAATTAGGTTAGCTTAGTGGTGTATTTTCTTTCTCTTTCTTGGGTACTTAGCCTAAGTCCGTGGACATTTTCATTTCATTTCAAAACTCTCAAGGATATCTTCATATTTTATACTTAAGGGTCATAGAACAGGACTGGGATTTTCAAGTTCTTATATAGAATTTCCTTTGCTGTTTTGAAAAGGGCTTCAATCAAAGCCTTTTCATCCTAAAGAAACCACCATTGCCCAGCATAATTCTTTGTTTGATTTTTAGAGAGATGTCGTTTTCAGATGTTCGCTAGTTGGAAGCTAACTTTGGTGTTCTTTCAACATGAACTTGCAGACAAGACTGGGCAGAAATTTATAACTTTCTCAGTTGAGGGAAAGTGATTTGGATCTCGTTGACTCTTTTACTCACGAAATTGGTAGGTTAAGCAAGCTTGATGTAATTTGAAAAAGGAAGGGAACAGACCTATTTTACAGGAGAAGGCCCAATTTTATATTACCTAATCTTTTGACTGTCAAATTGAGGAACATTTGTGATGTTTGATGATATCTGTCGTGAAGTGTTATACTTAGTAAAACATTGCAAACATTGTTTGGCCTTAATTTTACATAACTGCATTTCATAAAAATTCAAATTAAATTAAATTAATTAAAATCTCAATATTTTCTTTTCACTTTATTTCCATTGAATTATTTATTTCAATGAGGATTACATTTTTATCTAAACTGAAATAAATAAATAGCAGACATAGCAATGTGCAAAATGACATTGTAAATATGTATATTAATTAATCAATAAAGTACCTGACATTCCACTCATGCTTTCGGTTTGTTTCGGGTGCCTTTCTCCCGAAAAGAACTAATTAAATTTGATAGGAGTCAATTTGTATTTGACGTTCACATTTCAATTTCCGTTTCATCAAAGGGATCCATTTTTTATTTTATATATTTTTGTGCACGAATGACACTTGTAATTTAATAAGCTGTCAATTCATGTTGTTGTTCGCTTTTTTTTTTAATTTGACAGCTTGACATTGCAATGTTAAATTTTTAAATCAAGTGTAAGTAATATAGTAATATAAGGACCGTTTTTTCATGAAAAATGATACAAACTTGGTTTGCGCGATGAGAAAGTAGTTGCAAAATAAAGCAAATTTCGGCTGTGAAAGCAATAAAAACTGTCAAATTGGATAAAGCACATGAAAATTGTTGTTGGTTATGACAAGCACTTACTAAACTTTGACGTTTTTAATTTTTTTTACGCGAAAGGGGGTAGGTATACGACTATTTGTCCTTTTTGCCTGTTTGACACTTTTAATTCTTTTTCTCACAAAAGTACGCAAACAGACTTATTGATTGAATAATGTTTAGTTTAGTTTGGTAATCGGATTATAATAACAAACTTTTATTGAAACATTGATTAGGTGATTTCGATGCTCTGCTCGAGGAACCACGTTTCGCATCGATTGAAAAGATCAAAACCGTTGGAGCAACATATATGGCAGCATCGGGTCTTAACTGCAAGCATTTAACCGAACGTGGTAAAACATCTGAAGATAGCGTCTGTGATTTAGTAGAGTTTGCAATGGCAATGCGACAAAAGTTGGAAGAGATAAACAAGGAAGCCTTCAACAACTTCCAGCTGCGAGTGGGTATGTACATACATCGAGTCGAATTTTGCGAATAATATTATTTTAATGGAGTTTTGCAATTCAGGAATCTCCTGTGGTCCTCTGGTTAGTGGTGTTATTGGCGCCCGAAAGCCTGTCTACGACATTTGGGGCAATACAGTTAATGTGGCTTCTCGCATGGACTCAACAGGTATAATTTGGAAGATTCAAGTACCTTCAACGACTGCGGAACTTATCAAAAAGAAAGGATACACATGTGTTGTAAGTTAATAAATAACATCTAACGAACTGGTTAGAACTAATTACATCATTTATTACTAACAAATACTTATACTTTGATACATATTTTTAGCTTCGCGGTGAAGTCAATGTCAAGGGTAAAGGAATCATGACAACATACTTTGTTCATCCGAAGGGTGCGACTGCCAGTCAATTATCTTCACCCGTACGATTACCACCGGGTGTGCCTCAAGCAGCACAGCCACCATCCCTCCAAAGACAGACATCACATCATGGTTCCTTCAGTGCTGTCGTATTCGAAATGCTACAGGCGTCTAAGAGAAGTACTATTGCAGGAACGCGTAAGTTTTTGACATTGACATTCTAGGTTGAGCTTCTTATTTTTTTTTTTTAATTTCCCTTCATAGCGACTGGAACGCCATCACCACAGATCCGTAGAGGCAGGCGAGGTAGCACATTTAGTTCGGTGAGGCTCTCCCAAAAGGCGCCGGTGAATCCTGTCCGAAGGAATACGACAAGAGTTCGTGGGCGAAGCTATCACCAGAAGAAGGTATTACATTATTCATTTGTCAAACTCAAAGTCTGGAAATCAAAATACTTTTGTAAATTGCGCATACTCATTCAACATTTAAAATAGGGGTGCATTTGTCAGTTGACTATAAAGTTGAAACAGGTATCTTTCCTAAATGGGCTGTTGCACCAAGTATTACCCAATTTTTTTCGGGAGCTTTGTGCACTTGCTGAAGCACTCAGACCATTCTTCATTATTCTTTTAAAACCTGGAGCCTTGTTTCGAGGAAAGGCAGAACATTCACAGAGGAATCTTCATTTAGCACATTAATGTGCTTGGGAAAAGCGTGGTGGTCCGTCTGAAGGCCTACTAGGCGCCCGCAGTCTTTTCTCGCTATTGAAAGCAACAATGCCGCAGACTTCCCACAGACATTCGGTCGAACTAGTAGAAGAATTGTGTCAGCGAATATTGTGCATATTACTAGGGATGCCTGCTGACACAAGTTCAGGTCCTAAGAAAACTTCTTCTGAATCTTGACGAGCGATTTCATCAGGGATCTCCCATTTTCCGTTGATTCCAATATGGCACGGAACCGAAACAATACAGTTCAATTCAGTCTTCTGACCGAATTCTAAGAGTTCTTCAGTTGGAGCAATAACTTAGAAGGGGGTTAATGGAGTGAGCAAGGCGTTAAGTGCAGCTTGGCTGCCTATAGAGATGGCCCTAATACAACCCAACGGAATTAGCAATGACGTTTTTGCGTAGAAAACTTATTCCACCAAACAATCGAAGAGTATGATCTGATTATCCCAATCATTGCCGTGTAGGTTCATAAGACTTTTTTTGGTGGCAAAGGACCAAAGTGCAACCTTGGACTGCCAGCACGACGACAATGTCCTTGGCCTCTACATGCTTAGGCTAAAGAAGCTTGCCTTCGATGATTACTCCAAGATACTTAGCAGATGCGATAAACCCGTCAAGTGAATCCTTCTTGTTAAGGGAACAGCATAGGTTTTAAGAGGATTCATCGAAAGCCCATTTATAATACACCAATCGTCGATTTTGTCGAACTCCGGCTGCGCTTTTGCACAACCAATCGCTATGCCTAATCCGACAGAAAGAATAGCAACATCAGTAGCATAAGTCTGCGCGTATATACCAGACACGTTGAGTGTTGTGATCAGAGCACCATAACAGTAGTAACAGAACGCCACCTTGTGGACAGCCCCTTTTAACACCCTTCATGACAATATCAGCTACATGCTGTCAAAACTCGCATTGTCAATGACACACTCAATACCAATGAAAATGCACAGCGCGTTCTCCTATCAAGCGCACTCTTGGATCCTTCCAACAAAGTTGTGAAACTCCGTCTCGCAGAATTTTCCTCGCTGACAGGCACTTTGTGCGAGTGTAGCTCAGCCAGTCGTTCTATGCTTTTTCGAAATAAGGATGTTAGACTTAAAGGCCTGAAGTTCTTAGCGATGGAGTAGTCATCCTTACCACTCTTACCATTCGCCAGGGATATAGGATGCATGCCAGTGCCAAGCTAGCCGTGAAGAGTTTCGTATAAATTCCAACAGCGCCAGGCGTCTTAAAGCTCTCAAATGATGCGATAGCATATTCTATCCTGTCCTTACTCCTCCATTGTTACAGTGAGCGGAGCCATTTGTGAGTATGAGAAATATGGCTGAGAGTGTAAGTCTCTTGCTCAAAACCCATTTTTCTGATGGTAACCTGAGTATAGATCTGTAAAAATACCTGAACTGGTCTTGAGCGACCTATTCAGAAGCATTCTGATATATTTTTGTATTCTGTTTAGGTTGTCTTTCCACCATTTAATCTGCTTCCTGTGCGGCAGATTACTAACCGGACATGACAGTTCAAAACAGTTAGTAATGGCTTGAAAGATTTGTCTTAATCTTCATCAAATGTCGTCAAGTCGTTTTTTTCGGATTTCTTCTTCCTTTCGAGGTTGTGAAATTCGATGTACTAATTCGACGATCTAACAATGAAACTTCCAGCCTGACTATACAGCACCTTATTACTCACAGAAGTTGTCTTTGTTTTGAAACCTAAAAGGCTAGGATTAGTTAAGTTAAAGAGCGCTTAAAAGGGCAATCTTTTCCAAAAAAGAAATAGAGTTTCGACCCCGTTTACTGCTTTTACACACAACCAATCTTAATTTCATTCTCGCTTTGAAAGATTTTTTTTTTAAAAAAGCGGCTTCAATAGAAAATATTCAAAAAATGGCAGCAAGAAGACCCCCTCAATCGTTAAAAAAAAATTTATTTCCGTTTTTTACCCCACTTTTTCAACCTCAATTTTTTTTATCGTCAAAAACATACATTTTTAATCAGATGACATAAATATTGATCAATATAAGATAGCAACCATACCTTCGTGGCAAGCTTCGCAGGTTTAAGGGATTTCAAACGTCTTTCCGCAGGCGGCAGAAACCGCTCGCGCAATTTAGTTTCGGGGTATGTGCTTTTCGTCAGGCAGGTGGCTGTGGCAACAGTGTATGTGGCAACAAAATCACCGCAAAATATTGAAAAAAAGTGAATTTTAAAACTTCCTGAGGTTTAACCAAAATATTCAACAAAAAACCAATAATTCCTTACAAAAATCCCAAAATAAACCTCGCTATGGCGTCCCTGAAACAAACAGAAGTGTAAAAACCACTTCTTGTTCTCCTATATGACAGTTTTTTTCACAAACTTTCTACTCAATCTGAATTTTCTTCAAATTTAAGTTAACAAAATGTTGACAGTTTCTACTTACAAATATCTCTGTATGTCCTTATTTTCTTACTTAAAATAAAATTAAATAAAATTTATATTTCCAGAGCTCCTCAAATCAATCGATTGTCAATCAATGTGGCAACACTTTCATACCGACATTTAGAAAAATCGATCAAGTTGAGATCGGTGACGACGTTCAGAATTCTGCGTTATAGGTCGTACCATAGGTGCATCTAATAGTTTCGTGTTTTCTATTTCTTTGTACAAATAAGCATGCGCACATTATTTTATGTAAATACGCACATTTAACATTTAGATAAAAACTAAGTATATTTAGTATATTTGTTCTTTAAACTTTGTTTAATGGCCGCTTAAGTGGAATGCCAGAAAAAGGGTTGTTTATGTGAAGTGTTTGGATTTGAAATATAATTCCACTCCGAAGGTGCTTTCTGTAGAAGCCCAGTCGTATTAAACTGATAACTATAGAATAGAATAAACAGCTATTTACGTAACGTGAACGTATATGACGTTGTCAAACATTTGACAATTCACACTTTCAAACATTGAAACTTATGTCGATTTTCATTCTCCCATTCGCCATGTTGGAACTGTTCCAACTGCTGTCAAGAACTGTTTCAACTGCAGTCAGTGCTGTGCTAGCTATTTTGCGAGTACTTTTCCAACATGGCGAATTGGGTGAATGAAAATCGACTTAAACCACATTCATCAACATAAAACTGTCATCGTAAAAGACGGTTTTATTTTTTCATGCGACGAAAACGTCAACGTCAACATCATATCCGTGTACGCAATGAACAGAATAGATGTACGCATTTTAAATCCAAACTTTTTAAGCTCAATTAGTATGTTCTTACTTACCTCTGCTATTTTAGTCTATTGTAAAATAACATCGCCATTAAACAATGTTATAGATTTATTGTTTTGTTAAGAAAAAAAAAATCAGTAGGTCCAATGGTCCAATATATAATGTCTAATTGATGAGCCCATAAGTAGAAAAATTAATATAATTACATTTTTTTACTGTTCATACTAAATACTTTTTAATGTTTAACATTTAAATTTAATATTTATTCCTTGAAAATAAATAAACTGTTAGAAACACCAAATAACCAAATATTAATTAATAAATAAAATAAGTTTAATTTAATATATTTATTTTTTCTATTAAGTATAAATATTATATTTAAAAAAAAATATGTATGTATATTTGGTAATAGAATGATGTTATAAAATCAAACTAACTAAACATATTAATGTTACTGTACCTATTTAATAGAATACATACTACCTATATGTATTTATTTTTAATGTAAACTAGTTCATCTAATTGCTTCCTATTATAATTTTTTGTATAAGAAAAACATTATATAATGTTTAAAAACTGGAAATAAATGGAGTGTATTTTAATTGACACATAAACAAGACAAAGTTTATCGTATTCTTTTTGAGCGTAAGTTCACTTTCAGCAACTTTATGACTATTCAATTTTAAGGTTATGTTCGAACGAATTTTTCATTCGAGAGTTTGTGGATCGCGACTGTATTTTGTGGATTGTGAATAATGTGTGACAGTTCGCGGCAAGAATTTTTCAGTCGCTGTAAAATTGTTATACTGTTAAATTTCGCTTTTAAATCAATTTAGACTCAGTTTTTTTTTAGATAAGATATTAGATCAACTTTTATGGTAGAACCAATAGAAATTAAAATTGATTTGTACGCAATTCGCTCTCATGCGAATAGTCCTTAACTAACAACTACCCTAAGAACCGAAGTCAACCCATTGCATCGAACTTCCTGTCAAAAGATTAAGATCCCTCGTAGATTATTTTTGTATTACCAAATCCTTACCGATGGAGCTGATACTTCGACCTAAAATATCTTCTGTCTCAAAGGGTTTGCAACTTGCGAATTGCAACATTCAAAGGTGGACCCACACATATATTGCGCCGCCTCGTCGCCTTGAAAAACTACAGACAGAGAAGAAGCTTATTTATACAAATTGGCTGCATAGCAGGTGTAAAAGTATATATTCTTGTTAAAAATGGTATTAACAGCGCTCGTACGTGCATTTTTGTATAGCAAAGGGCTTTGATGTAGAACTTACAGCTAGGTATATCAGGCTGTCATAATTTTTGCAGCTTAAGCTGAATATTCCATCTGTCTTGAGTAAATATGACGTCCAGCATGCCTATCAAAGAAGTTAATCCGTCGCGATGACTTTGATAGAGCTACGGCCAGAGTTCACAAGGCACTTGACCGCAGGTTCTATTTCCCTACTGTCTTTATGGATATTGAGGGAGCGTATTGCAATCCCACCTTCTGCAGAATTGGGACTGCTTAAAAGATCTTAAGGGACTGAATCTATATGGATTCTGAATTCTTTGCTTAAAAGCAGAGAAATTACAGCCGCTGTTGGTAGTTGTGTTAGAACCTTGTCTTTAATATTCTGGTTGACTCCATATAGAAAATACTTGAAAGGGATGACCACCCTATCATAGGATACACTGATGATGGTTATATCATTGTCATCGTAAGTAACGAACCACCTACATGTGATCGCATGGAATCAGCTCTAAACATATTCGGCAATTTTTGCTGTGAACAAGCTCTGTCGGTTTAAAATAAGAAGAGTATTTTGGCATCTCTCTTGACCCGAAAATTGCATGTGCAACACATATAGGCTAAGGCCAGAAATATTCTCTGGCAGTGCCGTAGGATGCTTAGCAGAACCTGGGGTCTTGGCCCCAGACTGGTTCCCTGGATACACACGTTGTTTGGTGGCCCACTCTCAGGTGACTAAACTACAACATCTTGCGTGTTTATGCATAACAGCTTCGCTGAGAGGAACTCCCACCGCTGCAATGAAAGTTAGTCCCCTGCAGTTCTTTGTTGTAAGTAAAGCCAGAAAAGCGCTACATCGCATGTGTGTGATACTTGGATGGCAGATCAATATCGGCGAAGGAACCAAAGGTGCTAGGCTTAGTGTGCTTCTTGATCACATGCCTGGCCATAGAGTGGGAGCACTAGACTCCACGTGCCAAATACAGTTATCCTGACCGCCTGAAATGAAACGGCGATAGGTGGATCAGCTTTAGTCCATTTAGGTACCGAAGGTACCGAAGGCTCTAGCATCATGTGACACAATTGGGCCAATTTTGCCGAGATCCAGCATACGGATATCGCCATGTAGAACTTCTGACAAAACTATACAAGGTGAAAAGTCCTTTAACCAGTTTTGAATAGTATAATACCGAAAGTTATATTTTGGTGAGAGATTCGTACCTATATGTGCCTGTTTGGATCTGCAAAATGCTGGTGTATCTGATTGAGCTTGGGACGAATGCAATCGAATATCTGGGATCTTTATTTTATTCTGTGTTTTCACGTGGCGTGATTTTATAAAGTTTATTATTTTCACGCCTTGGACCAGGACCTCATTAAGAGAGAGTGACATTTTTTAATAGAATTTTCTGTCATGGACATATCTCTCTATCTATCTCTTTCCCAGTGCACACATCTAAATAGTGAACCCGTGAGGTGTAATTGATTAAAAATTGCTGAAATTAAAATTGCTAAATGGACAAATATCTATCAAGTTTCAGAAGCTCAAAATTAACAAGTCTGACGGAATATTCTGATATTTGTTTCCGCGGAGCACAATGTTCTTAGGCCGTCGCTCTCCCAGTCTCTTGGACCGTTTAAATCAGTTATTTTTGGCGAATAAAGTATATAACTTACCAAGCCCTAGTGTTTGTACTGTCATGTTGCTGTTTTAACATTAAGCTTGCAATGCGATTCTCAGTACATCAAGTACTAAATATCTTTAATAAATCAACGCAATTACTTGGCTTTTCTGACCACATCGCCGTGATTGGAAGATCAGTATGCGATGCATTTGCTACTAACGAGGACAAAACGAAGTCGAAGTCGACTATTTGATAACGTGGCATTTTTTTTTCCCGAGGGTAGGTGGAAAATCTTCCATAAGACACTATGAGGACCGACCGCACGTGCTCATAGTAACGTGAGATTCTTACTCACTAAAAACACCTCCCTTCAAATTACTTTATGCTACAACAAGTTTATTTTCTATCTAGTAGTTTAGAGTTTATTATATTCTCGTTTACCAGGCAGCTTCACATCGGATGCACCTGCTTGTACCGCCAAAAACACTAAGCTAAGCTTAATTGTTGCCGATTCAAGCGTATTACTCGGTATCATTCGTAAACGTGGCTACAGTTGTGCCTTCTTCCTGCGGAATATCTCGAGTAAAGATTAGAAATAAAATCGGACCCAAGACGCTTCCTTGTGGAACTCCTGCCGCGATTTCTTTGAATTCGGAATATTCGTTTCCGTGCTTAACACGAAAAAGTCTGCCCGCTAAATAAGAACTGTCACATAACGTGACATTGATAGGTTAGGTATTACTTCGAGATAGTCAGTGTATTTTTCTACCTGGGCACTGCTGTAAACGTGAATAACAGCATCAGCGCGGAAATGAAAAGTAGAATAACTCTTGTTGAACGCAGTTTTTTTGTTTGGCTAAGTAAGCTTATTGAGAAATAAAGCCCTATCGAGAATAACCAAGGAGACGCTCTACAAATCACTTATCATCCCGGTCCTGGTATATGGTTGTATTCGAGAGAATAGCCCTACATTAGCCTATTGTTTCATCGGTTAAGATAACTGGGCTAAAGGGAATGAACATCGCCGCTCCAGCGCGAAAGTCCTTCGACGCCATACCAGACTTGAGAAGTCACCAAGGAACACCTCATATGCGATGAAGCGACCAGATATAGAGAGATCGCCGACTTCTTGGAATGCGAAATTGAAGACCGACCGCAGGCTAGAGATCGAGCAGCTTTCAGTAATCAAAAGTAATTAGGTAAGTTCCGCAAAGTTGTGCATTTTCTCTGAATCCATTCATGGCAGTACTCTCAGAGCTTTCTATATTTCTCTAATTGATCTTCGTCCCTCATCTCTGGGCATTAAACTGTTACGGCAACGTATGTGTTTGAAAGACTTTGCATTTTCGGTATATGCGTTAATGACAACTTTTTTCGTAAATCCTAGTAGACCCCCACCTTTAGATGGCACAAACTCGAATGCAACACTTATTTGTAGTCAGATTCAATTTTTATCGGGAGACCACTTGACTGTTGTCAATTTATTATTATTATTTTCAACAGCTTTGTCTGCATTAAGTCGGTCTCTAATGGTTTTGCGTCAATCATGAACCATAACTTGCCAACGAAACGACTAAGAAATTATAAAATAAACATAAACCTCTAACAGGTTTTAGTCTCACCCCTTTTTCTCCATTTGACTGCTTGATACACATAAATTATGTAGGTAGGTAGGTACCCACTCATCAACACTAAATCTTTTCCCAACCAACAATGAACTTTCACTCTCCATTCGAGCATATTTCTTTCTACACACCTTAGCCAAAAATGTGGCATCTAATTACCCAAACATCAAGAAGATTTCCTTTTACAAGGTAAACAATATAATTTTCGTTATAACATTATTAACAAATTCTTTTACAAAATGTAGCCGTTGTATACCTATGTGAATCAGGTCACCGACAACACAGCAACACAACAACAACAACAAAAGAACTCAATTTACATCGTGCGAAATTCAATACAAAAAAACGAAAAAAAAGAAACGTATAATCTTTTGTTGTAAATAAATTACAAACGCAATGGTAAGCAGAATAAGATTCAAGATACAATTCCAAAGATGCTACACGCCATACGGGTATAAAGGCAGCAGGAGCAACAACAAAGAAAACCCCCAACAACAGCAACAAAAACACAATGCACTCGATGTCATCTTACCGACTGCGGTTGTTTTTAGTAGCAAGAAGCCAATAGCCAGCTCGTCTCGTCCCGTCCCGCTTTAGTTGCCAAAGTCCACAGCATGACGATCGGCCTGTGTAATTAGGTGCATAAAACCGCACTTGACGGCTCACCTGTCTCGCAGAACCTACTTGGCGGCGGCAGACCATTTACCTATAATCAAGTGCCTGATGCTCAAGTCAATAAGAAGACAATGGAGTGTTGGCGCTACGGGTTGGAAATACCGCCACCACTTTAGGGTGGTGCGACTGATGGCAACATATTGTGGTTGCCACTTGCCATTTTTCCCAATGCAGTCGATTTTCTTTGCAGAAGAAACAATTGCTTTCTGTATAAGTGGGGGCGGAAGAAGCTGATACTGTTCGCGATGAGAATGATGACTTCCAGTGTCACAAGAAGAAAACAACAAAAACAAAAAAGAGTGAATCTCCCAGATGTGTGACAGATTAAAGTGTAAACAACTTTTGTTTGCATACGTAATTGCGGATTGTCTTCAGTACAATCCGGCTGACTGCTGGAAAAGCGAGAAGATGGGTTTTTGTTTTTCCTTAAAGACACACAAAATTTGTTCCGTTGATTAGGTTCGTATGCTTATTACATTAGGTTATGTTCTCATTAGAGAGAGTACAATAAGTTTCTCGAAGTAAGTGAAAGTTTTTCTTTGTAATTATTATGCTCCCATCTGCGAGGGAGTTTGTTTGTGCCCACTGCCTTACATTCAGTCCATCAGCATGTAATGGAATGTAAGGAAAGGGTCGCTAGATAGTTAATTAGTTTGGTAGATATTCATAGGTTTGTATTTGTTTCTTCACAGGAGAAACTAAATCTTAAAAAATACAGTTCATGTCCCATTTATTCTTATATCCCACGAAGTTCAGTGTCACTCATCGTCCACCAGTAGGCGAGAACGCCTAATGAAAGTTTACCCACATATGTCTATGTGCAAAGTATAAAATAAATAAATATTAGGCGTAAACGGCCCATAAAGGACCCAAAGCGTAGCTTCTCCACGAATGGAAGGGACCTACAGTTTAATGCCGATTGCGAGCGGCAATTAATTTTTGAGAAGCATCTCATGACAGTTCTTAGGCTGCGCGCACAGTAAAGCGAGAAAGCGGTGCGATGCGATTATTATTAAATAGGTGCCTAATGTCGGCTTGACAAAAAGGTCCCGACGGATTTCATATGGCTAGGCTTACAAAAGTTTTACAAAACATTACTTATGACTACTCTTGATCTTATAATTGAATAATAAAAACTTAATTTAATTTAAAGTTGTTCGTGTTGGGATGAAAAGGATTTAGTGAAAATTTATAGGGTCTTAACTCCTATAGTGACTGTCTGTTTTCTCGGCGTCAGGTGGTTGTGGATGATGTTGTCAAATGTGTTGTGATGGTTCCAAATCCCGTTGAATTAGGTCCTGGATTTCTGAGATTTCTCAAGAGTCTTCCGTATTCTTCATAGAGTCTTCTTGTGGGGTAGTTCTTCAGTCGTGTGAAGTTCCGATATAGTCCTGTGCAGGATCTTAGTATCTTCCTCTCGAATAGCTGAATCTTCTTCATTGTTGTTGCCTATATGGTGAACAAAACAGGACAACCGTAGGTTATTACCAGACGGATGAGCTGCATGTATATCATCTGTTTGCTTAGCCCATTGCGCCTCTTGAGCAACGGATGTACCAGATGTAGCACTAAGTTCGCCTTTTTAAGGGTGACGTCTAAATGTGCGCTGTGTGTACTTTCGTGTTGTCCAGGTGTTTAATTTTGATGTTGCTGCAGCGGCTAGCAAATGCTCGTTGTCCTCTGGTTGCTGTTGCTGGATTGCAGAAACATATTAACTCCGTTTTGGCGCTGTTGATCTTCAGTCCTTACTTCAAGTAGTAGTCCCAAAGTTTCCTGATATGGGTTTCGACTCTTTGCAAAGCTATTTCTGGTGACAGAGAAGTAGCGTATGTGACAGAGTCGTCTGCATAAAGGAGTGTCTTGCTTCGTCTATACTTCATATATTATAATTGTCGGTTTGCTACGTATGACTACGAACGTAACTATACGAACTCACGCGATTCGTTGCTTAGTTTTGTCGACTTTTCGTTAACTTTCGGCCCAAAAGGATTTTTCGTACGTAAATTTGACATTTGCTAGATATGCGCCGAAAAAATGACAGAGCTTCTTCAAACTACTGTATAGCAAGAGTAGCACTGACCCAAGCTCTGACAGTTGTGGATGGGTGAATGAAAATTGTCATTACATTGATAAACTCTTCATTTAGCAGTGATGACAACTCATGCAATCTAGAAATTATGATCTAGACCTGTCGCACCTAGTCGTCAGTTTTTCCTAAGCTTATTTGTATAAAGCCGTTTTCGCACGGAACTTAGCTGAATAAACCTGGAAAATGTCGAATTGCACTGACGTAGAGTTGCATTCATGCATGCAGAAATATTGTCGGGTGATAATCTTCGACCATTTACAATCCTGAAGTTATTAATGATATCCCAACTAACAATTTACCTTCTATAAGGTCCAATTTTTTAAATTTGTTAAGCTATTGCTTCTATTGTGTTGTCATAAGGCTTATTTATAGATGTTTACTATATTTCGAGATATACTTTCAGAATTTTTCTTTAAAGTTATATACAGAAGGGAGAGATATTCTTATTTACCGAGGTGGCTATAAGGCCTTTCGAAGTTAGTTGGTTGAAAGCTGAAATGTAATAGCTTCTTTAAAGCTTGCTATACCAACTCAATATCAAGATTCTCTACAAGGCTTGTGAATAGAACATAACATATAATCAATATAGTGGAGATTTGAACCTGGGTTTAGATAATATAAATATTTATTTAGGTCGAAGAAACGGAAAGGAAATAATTAATCATTAATAATTATTTAGGTAGGTATTTCGTGGAAAAGCGAAGGCTCTCATTGACTTAGATAAGGACTATACATAAGAAACCAAAAATATAACACAAAGTTTGTGAATGATAATATTTTTATAGCTCCAGTGGTAGTTATTATAAACAATACCTATAACCAATAAATTTTTATCAGTTTAGGTTGTCATTATACCCTATCCTAAGGGTATATTAATTTTGACACATAGTTTGTAACACCCCTTAATATTCGTCGCAGACCCCTAAAAGTATATATATTTATGATCAGGACCAAAATCTAAGACTATTTAGCAATGTCCGTCCGTCCGTCCGTCCGTCCGTATCAACTTTTGAGGCCTTTAAAATTATGCTAGGAAGCTGAAATTTGGAACATATACTCCCTAGGGTTCCGAAATGGTAAAGTGTTAAAATTTTCAAAATACGCCCACTGCCACGCCCACAATTTAGAAAAAACCGTTTTAAGGCTTAAGTTAGAGAGATAAAGTTGTACAACCTTCACAAGATATGTAGATACTGCGCACCTTTATTAATTTGTCATATAAAGTTTTTTGCCACGCCTACTTTTTGTGGGCGTTTTTCACTAAAATGCTGTTTTCTTCGAAAATTTTCATAGAAATCGAAAAAAAATGTTTAACAATATAATATGCCAATATTTTTCTCAATATATCGCCCATACAAAGTTTTTGGCCACGCCCACTTTTTGGGGGCGTTTTTTGAAAAAAAAAAAAAATGTCTATAAATTTCATAGAATGAAATAAAATGCTATCCATCATCTTCCTAATGCTTTTTTTCTTTGGGGTACATAGGGATAAGGATAGGGTATCATACTGTTCGCCCCAAGCGGACTGTAGCCTTTCCTTATGTTTTTTTACTAACATGCAGACCTACTTTTTTACATAAGATGAAATTATTGCCGGCATCAAGGTCGTAACATCCTATATAACTAGGTACATCTACGATGTTTAAGATGATGAAATAGTATCAGCTTATCAATTTTTAATCTTCACTCTGTATTAATCAGTTTGACCCAGTGGATGCGTGTTGGGTTGGCTTCGACCGATGGTGCTTTTGTGGTCGAAGATCCCCAGGAGAAAGTAGACTTACTGGGCCGTGTCTACGGTGAACAATCCTGTTCGCCGTAATCACGACATTGAGAATAGGGCCCTGGTGAGGCACTTTTATCTACGCACTGAGCTCGAGAAGTGGCGATATGAGAATAACAGAATAACAGTGATGAAAGCTGAATAATGCATATTATCCCGCGCATTGGAAAATGGCAGTGGTACATGCAATCTCGAAAAAGGGAAAGGATAATACTAACCCTGCTAATCTTCGGTCAATTAGTTTGCTTCCAAATGTTAATAGAGCTCTGCTGAAATGGGTCGAGGACAATAAAATAATCCCGGACAACCAATTCGGTTTCAGGGCGAGGCATGACACTATTTATGTCGCGTCAAAACTGGTTTCCGACATTCAATGGAATAAATGCAAGAACCAATGCACGGGTGCTTGTCTGGTTGACTTTGAAAAGGCTTTCGACACCGTATGGTTAGAGGTTGATCAGGCTAGGAATGCACAAACCCTTGCTATATATAATTTATAACATGCTTATGGAAAAGAAGGTCGTGGTCAAATGTGGCAACGTAACTTCGAGCAGAGTCTATAACATAAAAAATGGTTTACAACAGGATCTGGTACGTTCACTCAGACATGCTATAGCGTATGCCGACAATATGGTCGCATACAGATCAGGTCCAAAGATCGAGGTCATCAACATCCTTCTGCAGCGTGACTTCGAGCAAATTAAGAGATACTGCGACGACTGGAAGTTGAAAATCAACTTCCAGAAGACGGAAACAATTCTGTTCAGGACCCCATTGGCTAATGCCACTAGGGATAGGAGAAAAAACTGGAAAAAATTGGCCATTATTGTACAGAATGGGCAGGCATTGGCGGTGAAAAACGTGGTCAGGTATCTTGGAATCTGGCTCGACCAGTATCTGTATTTTACTAAACATATAGATGCTTGTCTTGATGGAGCTACGAAGGCTTTTGCTCTGACAAGAAGACTGTTTCATAGCAGTCAAATTGCTTCTAGAGTTAAGGTCATATGCTACGTGGCCCTAATAAGGCCCATCATCGCTTATGGCTGTCCATTGTGGTAAAGATTCGGGTTTTCGAGAGACAATGTCTTAGGTCATGTCGCGGGTTGTTTCGAACAACTGAATCTGAGTACATAAAATATTATCCTTACACGGCATTATATGATGGGGCTCACTTAAATAGGATTGACAATTTCCTCATTAAGGTGACTCGAAGGCACGTTGCGAGGGCGATGACCAACGATAATAGCCTGATCTTCGGGGCATACTACCCCAATGAAGCACACATGGAGAGAACGCTCCGATCTGGCTTTGTTCCGCCAGAGGCTTTTCTCCATATTGATCAAAAAGGGCTAGTACAGACGAGGGATGGTATCCCGGTACTATATTATCGCTACCGCAGAGCGACTGATAAGCGGCTCACCTACGACGGGGACGTCGCTAATGCTCCCGAGCTCCTTCGTTTTAGTTCCGCGATAGCGTGGAAGGATCAAATTGATACGGATAAACAATTCACCGACTATTGGTGGCTTGCGGAAAGATTGAAAGAGGTGGGTATGCCTTTCCAGGTCGGTGTGTTACCTTAAGGTAACTCCTCCTAGTCTTAAGTAGTTTTAAGTGGCCGAAAGGTAATAGTATTAAGTATTAAGTGATATTTAAGTTTAGAGCGTCCGCATAAGGACCAGTAATCTAGAATAAGTATCCTGTTAATTTTAAGTTAGATTTAATCATTTTTGTCTAGTTTGTAAGCTTTATTGAAAGAAAATAAAAAATGGATTTAAAATTGAAATTGAAATTGCGTGTTGGGTTGACATGCGGATGGTTTCGAGTTCGAATCCTGGACAAGGCTAAGTAATTTTTCGATTTAATTCATTATTTATTTCCTCTTCAGATAAACTTTCAAGCAACTTGACGCTTTCAAATGATGAAAAATATTAATACGAGCAAATATTGTAAAAAACTATATGTGCGATTTTTTTAATTTCGTTAAGATTTCCGTAATAACTTCTGTAAGTCCTTAAAGTAACATCTACGAAGAAACTATGACTTTTATAGAGCCTGTGAACAAAGGTCTTAAGGGAAGTAAATAACTTCGCCAAATCGTTTTCCATAAGATCTCTTACAGTTATTATGGAAATAAGAAAATAGTTTTCCTTGGCCCTTATGGAAATTAAATTGTTACTTGGGATATCGTCAATCGCACGCATTAGTTGTTACTGTTGAACTTCAGATGTAAATTCATCATCACATGTAAGCTCATCTTTCTTAAGAAAATGCCTTCTTAACTAAGAACAATAATGGTCTGATTTCCTAAGGTACAAATCCATCATTTAACCGCCCTATCCTAGGTGTTACATTCTTTTGTAGGTTTGTGGGTTAAATATGCTTGCCGCAGAAAAACATAAATGAGTTGAGTCACATAAATTCAGCGCTCGCTGAAGTCGTCATCACAATTTTACATAACTTATTCTATTTCCATGCAGACCACATTCTGACTTTCGAGCTTTGAGTCATACGAATTACGTCAGAACAGTAGATATACCTACCTACGTTAATCTTTAAGTTATCCAGAAGCATTATTAATTACTGTAATGTGGTTTTAATTTCCCTTCCTTTTTTCAGAATGTGCCTACAAAATTATTTTCATTCAGAGCTCTACTCTATACAAATTTTATTTCGTATTTTCAAATTATTAACGACATCTTGACTTAACAGATTGTTAACAGAATATTCCATCCATCCAAAAGACGGTTGATGTACATAGTCTTATTGCGCCACACCACAGGCAGCTTTAATATGTTGGATTTAGTTTTTCTATTGCAGTGCAATTGCGACACATGTTTTCTACTTGCACTTGGAAATTATTGGCTACATTTCTCTTGTTGTTCCCACGAGTCACATTTTCTGTTAACGACTTTCGTATGTTCCTTTCCTATGGCATTGCTGCTTCGATAAATGCATAAGCTAAATAGACAAATAATTTTTTCCTCGAGAGGAAGAGAGAAGAAGAGATGAATATTTTGAGCGAGCAGCCAAGTAAGAAGGTCTTTTTTCTGTTGAGGGATTTTTTTAGTACTCTGTATGAAGGAAATAATATCGATAAATTATTCGATAAATCGAAAGTGATTGGAACGTTAAAAGGTGTTCTTCTGTGAATTACTTATTTGTGATGTTCGGCTACGATCTAGTTTTTATTCTTTGAACGTAATTAATGTTTATTACAGAGTATTTTTAGAACTTTCTGGTTTAGCAAATTAGCTGGTATAAAAATAACGACCTTTGGCTAACCGCAAAAATATATTGGAAAATATTGAAAACATTTTACTGATTTTCTATTAGATCCACAGATCTACAACATTTCTCGTTGCCTAAAATACGTATTTTGTGTTTAGTCAAATTTTAGTTGGGATAATTCCATTCATAATATAATAAAAAGAGGTATTGAACATATTTTGCATTATTGAATAGTTTCTTTAAAGCACACAAATCCGTCCTTGTAGCTAAAATACATAGGATGTTATAGTTTCATTTAATTTAGCACCAGATCACAATATGTCTCTTTAACTCTTTTAGTTGGAGTGATGTAGCCGCACTCTTTTTTAATTTTTTTCTTTCGTACGAGCTTCAGACATATTGGACTAGTAGAGATAACTTCTTCTCTAGAACACCTAGATGTGCAGGCAGATATATAATTAGGGTTATTTCACAATGACCTAAAATTTTCGCATTTCAACAACCGTATTAATAAACACGAGTTAGCGGTGAGTTACCCTTAAGTCATGAGCTATGTGTAGAATGTTATTAATAAAATAAATTTGACACTACCTGACGTTTTTCAACTGTGAGTTAATTTAACTCACCGTCGAAGGTGGTTTAACGGTGGTTTAGCAGGTAAACGAAAACATTTTTTTTTTTGTTATTCCTACAGAAATTTCTCACTTCTCTTTCGTATTTTTTGTACGATTCTCCATTTTTACTGTCAACATTTAAATCTAAAAAACATTTATTTGTTTACATTAAATTTGAAAAATGCTCTGTAGATAAAGAAAATTTGATTGATTGTAATAAAAAAAGTAATAGATTTGCGTAATGTTATTACTGAACGTCAGAATTTTTTATTAAAAATAAATTTTAACTCGTGAGTCTTATGCTATTGCTTAGTTAGCTCGTGAGTTAGAGGTGAGTTAAGGGATTTTTAGTAATAGGGCTGCTATTGTTTGCTTCTGATGCATACGTGTGTATAAGTTAGGTATATATAGATAGTTAAATTGACACCGAAAACAGATGCTCACGAATTTGGTAAACGTAAAATTACCTGTCGTACTTTTTAGTTATTTTTTAAAGCCTCGCGTTTAGCCCTGGAATCATAGTTAAAAGAAAACTTAATTACGCAATCTTTTGAAGAGAGCAATACTCTTTTTGTATACGCCATTTAAATTGTCCAATCGAGCCACCAAGTATTCGAACTAATACATATAATTCGCATTTCTAGATTTGTGAAGTCAGTATAAAAAATATCCCTATTTAATCATGCACTGAAAAAAATATTTATAAATTTCCCCTTACGCAATTCTCATCTGGCAGTGTCAAATTTAACAGCTCTGCAAAGTCTCTGTTACGTCTACCCCAAACAAATCATACTCTCCTCTCTTCTTAAAAGTATTACTGCTCCATTTGCACAACTGAAACTGACATCACACACACACACAAGTCAATTCCACATACCAAAAACACATAAAAATTCCCCATTTCCTCTGTACACGACTACGCACATAATACATACTCGTCGTTGTTGTTGTTGTTCTTTTTCATTGAAAATATTTTTCATTCATTCATGCACGACATTCCGACCGACCTCGTCTACCAAAAACAAGAGGAAGCGAGTACGAACAAAAAAAACATGCCATCGCACGTAAACCCAGCAACAGCAACAGAACAAACACGAGCACCGCTCGCCAGCCAGACTGCTGTCCGCGTATCGTTGTAGTATATCGCAAAACGTCTTCCGCTACTGTCTGTCATCGGAACAAAATTTTGTCGTCCGTCGTGTGGTAGAAAATTTTCCAAAAAATGAAGTGACTGTGGCACAATTTGTGTGAAATTTTGTGAGAAATATAAACAAGTGAATATAAAAAAAAAAAATTAAAAAAAGGAAGTGAAAATGTAGCAATTTACGAAATTGTAAATTGAAAATTAATGAATGAAATTAAATCGAAAGAAAAGAAAAAAAAACAAAGGAAGGATATATATGTACTTACATTCCGTCAAAGGAGTTTTTGTCTCGCGATCTGGATATTAGTTTTTTTTTTTTTTTTTAGTTCTTCCGTTGAAGAATTTTTTTATTTTCTATTGTATGTGTGCGTGTACCCCCAAAACTAGTAATTCTGTTTTATTACTTTTTTGTTGTTTCTCTCCTTTCATTTCCTTGCACATTGGGAAATAGGAAAAGAAATACATATAATAAAGTTCTCATCTCGCTCATTCGTGTTTCGTTCGAACTAAGTTGATCTCTTTCGCAACCATCATCGAAATGCATTTGAAGAAAAAACGCCATATAGCTGATGACAGAGACGACCCTACTAGTTATGGATTCAACATGGCCGACGATACACGCAAAGTACGAATCGAGGAGCAATTAAGAGTGAAAATTGGTATGTAAATTAGTGAAAAAGTGCAAAATTTCCATCACAATCGATAGTGTTAAGTTGTAGCTTTAAGTTAATGTAAAATTTGTGATAACCTAGAATGGATTTCGATGGAAATTCTCCTGTGGAATGTGTGTGTGTGTGCCTATGCTGCTTAGTTTTGTTGCGGGGAAGCTGCTTCTGCTTCTCTTCTGCTGTTGCTGCTGCTGCTGCTGTTTGTGCCGTCGTGATGTGAACTTTCTCAAACAGAGCAATGCCAGAGGAAAATCCAAAACAGGTGTCAATAAAATGAGTTTTCCCATCTAAAATGAATGGAATTCCATATCAAGTGTTTGTCAATTTCCGTGCCAGCAATGCGAAATCGAATTCTTGTGCAATGATGCCCAAATTAATTGTGAAATTTGCCCCCACAGCAGCAAGAATGCATTTTGCTTCAATTTGGCGTTTATAACCTCAGAAATGATACAACAAAAAAAAGAATCGTCTTCTCTGCTTCTCCAATTCTTGTTCGTTTAGTTTGGTCGTCGATGGAAATGGAAACAAGTATTTTGTGCGCCTAAGTGTGAGCGAGCGAGCAGGCGAGAGAAAATTCCAATACAGACAGTTTTGTTTTCCTGTGGTTATGAATGAAAACTGTTGTCAGTGGTTGTTAGGTGTGACAGTGTGTGTGCGCTTTTATGAATGGTGCTCGCCCCCGCTGCCTGTTTCTCGTTTTTTTTGATATATTGAACAGCAAACAGTTTGTTCATCGCGTCGCGCTCTAATTTTCGTTTGTATTTTATTTTTACAAACATCCATCGTCGATATACATAACGACGACAACAACAACAACACGACGACGACATCGACAAACACCTTTGGCCATGTGCAGATGTTGCCGATTGGCAGTAAAAATAACAACGAGCCTCATTCATTAATGAAAAAACGAAAGAAGTCTACATAAATGAATTTTATCGAACATGATAGCTAGCTAGTTGATGATTTCCACAGTCACAACTCACAGTCCAACCCTCGTCTGTATTTGCTCCAGTTTGTTGGGGGAGGGGGCGAGTGGGTTGAAGAGTCTTATTCGAGGCCGTTTATGGGGTAGAGGGATTGATCGGTCGGCTGTTGGTATAGGTACCAGCACCAGGGGCTTGTCAAAAGTTTCCCTTTTCTGTTGAATGAAAATTTAGCGCTAGTTGCGAAATTGAGCTCTGCATGCTCTAGGGGAAAGTGATGTGTGTGTTTGTGTTCGCTCAAAATTGGGATGATGATTCAAGTTTTGCGAACTTTGACACATGATTTATGCCAACAATGATAACAGCGATATGCGTGAGTAAAGCTAGTTTGCTTTACTCACGCATTTATAAACTATTTTTTTTTTCTTGACATTTAAGGGGCGGCGAGCGTTTGGTTGAAGTGGGAAAACTCACTTCCGGTGGTTGTTCCCACTTCTGTGAATAGAAAATTCGATCTTTTGGAAGTGTGCATTACGTAATAGTAGAGGTGACTTTCTGTTTTAAAATAAATTAGCACTTTAATGGCAGTTTCTATTAATTAACGTTTAATTTTTTTGAGGTTATGTATTTCGGTTTTTTTTTTAATCTATTTTTGGACAGCACTAGAAAGTCATTGAATTACCAATGATAAGGACACACTGCCTATTCATAAAGATTTTAAAAAATCGGGAAATGGTACAAACTTGTACATAACGTCGCTTCTTGAAAGCCATGAAGGTCTGGCATTGCTCCAAAGGTATAAAGGGTGAACCAAAATTCATGCTTAAATCATTGTGCAGTCAGAACCAAGTGGAACTTTGCTGGTATTGACGGAATTTAACAGGCGGATGAGGTTACTCGTTAATAGTAAAGTTGCAAACATCACACCTCCACATTGCACAATAAGGGTCAATATTGGGGAAAATACAATATGGTCTGCCAATCTAAGGTGGTCAAGTCTTGAAGGAAACAGATTATCTAGGGAGTTAATAAAAGTAAGCAGGGATAATCTTAAAACAGTAATAGCAATCCTGAGAGGACACTGTCTCCTGCGGAAACACGAAAAGGGATTGGAGAATACTGATTCTTCAGCGATCTGCAGGCTGTTGAGGATAAATTGCACATACTGGTTGAATGCGAGGCAATAGGCATCGCATAGTCAAAGTAAATTTTTAGGAAATACTTTTCTGAAATCCTAGGGGAAATAATTGACACAAATTTTAAAGGTCGTCTCGGCTTTCGCAAAGAAATTGGGAAGTCTGTTTTTCTTACTCTTTGAAGGTAAATTCAACTGGTTCCTCAGAGATCACGTTGGGACAATTTCGGTGTCCAGTGACGACTTTGTTTCACCACTTGTTTAACCAAACCTAACCTAAAATCGATTATTATTTCTTAGTTTTTGAAGCTGCAACAACTTCTTTTATATCGGCCCAAAGGTTCTCTATCAGATTGAGGAGGCGAGTCCATTTTTATTAACCCGAAACCAATCCTTAGACTCTTTGATGAAGTGTTTTGGGTCGTTGTCTTGTTGAAAGACTAATCTGGAAAGAAACAGCATGGTTCCCTAAAGTATATCATAACATAACATTTGTATGTTGTATCGGTCGAGCTGCTTACAAGCAATTTTTTATTTGAGAAGCAAGACAAATGCACTCTTCGAGTTGGTTTAATAACTTAACCCAGCCCGGGCCTTAACTGGTCGTGTTTTCCCTATACATAGAAAGAGTGTATGCGTTCGAACGACAGGAATAGTAAAATTGTAATAAGAATATCTGCAAGGCATCGAAGCGCAATGAATATTAGATGTGTTAAAGAAGCTCCTACATTTTACGAACACTTAAAAATAACAAGGCTACCAAAAGTGCTTCTTAAATAGGCAGAACTATTTAGACATAACCCTGCTTTATGTGGCATGTAAGATCCCATATTCCTGTTCGGAATTCTTAAACCTTTTTGCAACACGCCAAATGAGAATTATCTGTTTGACTAACGACAAAGGGTGAAAATATAAGACAAACGAACTTAAATTCGTGACCCCCATTTCTTTACGAACTTGTCGGTTCAGTTCACCTTTTACAGCTCTTCTCAACTCGAGATGGGCCATCATGTAAGATGGCAAGTGTCAGCACGGAAGCCATTATCTTTAACAGATCCGTCTAGCTACTGTGGTATGCGGACGGTATTGACACAATCGGCCTAATAGAAGCTTGCATGGCTATTGAAGAGCATGTGGAGCTATTTAATCTTGAATTAAATAAGTGCAAACCTAAACATATGCTGCCAACAAACATACAAATATCTGCCGCCCTCTAAGAACAATATGTCACCAACTTGATTACTACGACTACGAGGTAGTTACGAAAATGACTTTTATCTCGTTGTTGAGGACTCAAAAACCATTCCAGGTTTACCTGTTAAGATTCTCAAATGGGATGAATGGAAAAGTAAGACGCTGACTTCATTTAAATTTTCAGTTTTTTTATAAAATTGCATCCTTCGCCCTATGCTCATGGAGGGGTTAAAGTCATCAAAGCAGAATCTAATCTCACTCTTAGGGGTCTTGTTGAAAATGAGCATCTCGTGTCTTTCGGTGTTTTTCAGTAAACCCACAAACTCACCAAGGAAGCTCACTGCATCTACCTTAGAAGCTTAGGTGCCACACTTGCCTGGCCTTTACGCAAAAACTCAGTTTCCTTTGCAGTGTGACGATGGTTTTTGCCTTTTGGCGGCACATTTTTCCTAGATCAACTTTTTGCGCCAGCCACTTCTACCGAAACTATCCTAACTCATTCTTACTTTCTTACTCACTGTGAAAAGAATTTTTCTTAGAATCTCCGTAGAAGGTAGCTCGGTTGACACCAAAGGAAGTTTCCTATTCGTCATCACCTCAACATTGTGCGTCAAGCGTGACTGTGATGGCTCATTGTGTACTACAATTCGGCGGTTAAAGTGATATCACAATAATAAATAAAGTGTTCGACTGCGTCTTGAGAAACTATCTTACGTTACGTTAGATGTGACCAATTGTGAACAAAATATCGATTTTCTAATTTAATTTATTGTTTCATTTTTGACACTATGGATCTAAGGCCTCAATGATGAAGCCATCCAAAATTGGGATGCCTGCAGATATCTTTTGAGGTCGAACCGGCGGACCAGTAGGAATGCAGTGAAGTGGGAGGATTATGATTCCTGTAATCCTGATCATAATCTCGTCGTTAAATGGAGAGAAGAAGAAGGATCTAAGCCGTCTCTAAAACAAATCGTAAATAAAAAAAATTAAATAATTCAAGTTTGTTCATCTCCCCCTTAACTATTTCCCCCTATTTTATTACACCTGCTTCTGTGACTGACCTATTATGCTGATTTCTATAAAACAAAAGTTCCTTGGCATAGGACCTTTGCCCTCTCGATAAAATGCGTGCCATTCCAATGGCAATGAACTTCTCTCTCTCTCTCTCTCTGTTTTCGACTCACAGGTCACAGGTCAATTGTTATGGTTTCATTATAAATATTCACCCTCAACACTAATCGTGAGTTTGTTGTTGACCATGCCAAAGTGTGTTTACTTGACCTGTGTGCCAGCTGCGGTCAATCAACTAATATGCCATACAAATTCGGTTGCGTCAACCCGCACTATTAACTCAAAACCAAAGTGCAAACCTCAATGTAATTATCCATCCACATGATAGGTAGTCAGGTTAAAATGTTTAGCAACAATGCAAACGACTTCCTTTGTAGATCGTAAACTGCTGCGCGGCCCAATTCATCAAGCGTTCCAATCTAGATCGCGAGTTTTGGCCGAAATTCCAAAGCAAATTCATTGACCTCATCTCGCTTGTTAATCTATCTCATAATTAACCACACATCTACGCAGAAGATCTTTTCCTCGATTAATTAAGACCTCATTTGCATTGACCAAGTCACAACTATACTCAAACTCACGTAAATTGCGAAAAACCCCATCTTTTCTTTTAAATAGCATAATTCTAAGAAAATTTCCACCTACCTCCGCTCGATGAGCAACACAGCCAGTGCCAAGCGAAACCAGTTTCTCTCGTTTTCCAGTAAAAAAAAAAAAAAAACACATCTGGTACTGGTACTGGTACTTTAATTTTGCAACATAATTACGTGGAAAAAAAAAACCAAGAAGAAGAAGAAGATGAAACGACATAGGCGGCGGCCCCCCTTATATGTCATGCGTGTGTTGTGTGCTCATCTAAAATGGCCAATTAAACGCGCATTCAAAGCCTTCAAAAGCCAAAAGCTACATGACTGACGCACTATTAACAACAGCTCCGAGAGAGCAGGGAAGCCAACCGCAACCTCTCGTGGTTGCCACTAATAATTCCAATTACTTGAGCATTTCAAGCGCGCAACTAATTGTCGCTTGCTTACACGCTGCTTTTTTATTTTATATGATTCCCTCACACCGATGAGCCAGTCGCAGCCTCCTTTTATGATTGACCTTTGGATCAGGGCTCTTCTCTACTTTAGACAACTGACGCGGTTCGGTTCGTTTTTTTTTTTTTTTTCTCCAATTTTCTAGCAACGCATCTGCTTTAGTGCTGCGCATTGGTTGGGTTTTTTTTATTTTTAAAATTTTTTCCGGTGTGTTTACGTGATGTAAGTCTATTTTTGGGACTGAAAATGGGGCCGCATGTTGGTGGAGGCGCATTCGCGTCTTACTTGTGAAATGTTTACCCAATCGAGACACGAAAAAATAATAAAACGAGGAAAATGCTGCTGTGCCGCTGGTACCGCTGGTGCTGCTGGTGCACAGAAAAAATAAAGTAAAATAACCTGATGCTAATGATCTGTGTGTGGGGCTATTTATTTGGATGCTCCGCCGGTGAGCTAGAAACTGGAGAAAGATATATGTATGTTTGTGTGTATCTAATGTGCGATTTACTTAAAACTTGGAGGTCGTTGCTTGCAGTTGCGGTGTTACCACTGTTAACAGTTTGGGAGATGCATTTTTATTTGGGCCTTATAAACGGACGTTAAGTGCGAAGAAGTTTCATCAGATGATTTAAAGAATGGCAGCATTATTGGCACTCCTTTTTAAAGCGCTAAGTACGAAAGCTTAGCTGTCGGTTAGTCGTTCTGTTTGGGTTACTCATACCCGTTGCTTAAGGTGTGGACAGAATGACTGAAGTTTTTTTTGTGAAAAGGCTTCATTCCTTAACCGACGCAGCTAACCACTTACTTACTTAACGAGCTCTCGAACCGTGAAGAGCCTCTGCCTGAGGCAAGCCAGTCTTCCAGGAAAAACGAAAACGTATTCCAAATGAAAACGCGCTGATATTTTTAAAAACTTATTTATGCTTTTGTAGGTCAAACTCCTAGCTACAAGTTATGGAAGGCTTAATTCGCCATTTGCTTTAAAGCACGACCTTAGATGGCATTTTGAGTTCCGAACATTGTTCGGCTGAGGGTAAAGCGGCTGGAAAGCCCTGACATGCAGCTAACCATATACTTAGGGTTATTTCTGACAAATGGCTACTCAAGCTACTTTCAACAGTCCCAGTAAGGTACATTTAGCTTGAGTTGAGATATTAATCACATCCATGTTTAAATGTCGCAAAAGTGTGTCATCATCATCAATTGTCAAATTTCAATTAGCAAAAAAGGTATTTGTCCCTTCAGTGGTGTCAAAAAAAGTACTACAATGTGGCCCAAAATTTATCACTTGATATTCCTTAGCTGTAACTTTTTTTATGACTGAAAACTTTGCTTTTGGAATAGATATGATAAGTCGAGGAAATGATACTGATTGAAGTGGCCGCCGCCAAAATTGATGATCATTCGTGCCCGATTTATGACATTTTACATCTTTGAAAGCTTCCAAAGCTTGTTAAAAGTGACTTAAAAAACAGTCGGAAACGCCTTATGTTTCGCCAAAACGAGAGATTAGGCGACCCGGAAATGCAGCCCTCAGAATTTTGGTTGTGGTGGAACAACACCTTCTCCAGCCCCAATTCGTCCAACAATAGACGTTTGGCCGGTGGCGTTTTTTAAAAAAAATTATGCTGCCTTCAATTTAAACAATACGCCATGCAGTAGGTTAGGTTGAAGTGGCATTCGATGAGTCCAACTCACTTAGACCAAAAAGAGGTCCGTTGTGATACCACGTGGATATAAACTTTTACTACTCTACACGTTTAACCATTTGGAGCTCTGGATATAGCGAAAGAGATCTTAAACGTCAGTAGTTGACAGATCTTCAAGATTGTCATGTAAGATAGCACCTAGAGCAGGACAGGTGTAGAATTGCCTCTTCATCCTCCTCGTCCATGTAGCTTCTGCAAAAGTTCATTTGAATACATGTCAAGCCGAGTTGCATGCCTGTCTGG
Organism: Ferdinandea cuprea; assembly: GCA_963576555.1. Taxonomy (NCBI): domain Eukaryota; kingdom Metazoa; phylum Arthropoda; class Insecta; order Diptera; family Syrphidae; genus Ferdinandea; species Ferdinandea cuprea. The sequence continues at coordinate 9,495,009 of OY754960.1, forward strand.
CACAACTTGTCCACCTAAGGTTAGTTCCCTCAATAGCTTCTGATTTTTGCATTCGTTTTCATGTGGCAATTGGAATGCCTAAAGAAGCGTTATCAGATGAAATATCAGCCAGGGTGGTTTCATGCTTTGCGAGTTCGTCGGCCTTGCAGTTTCGTGGAATATGGCACCCAGCAGAGGTGAATGTTGAATTGCATCGACATCTCCTTAAGAGAGAATCGGCATTCGAGGGTTACTAAAGAGCTTAGAGAAAGCGAGTCCAGCGATTTTAAGGCCTCTTGGCTGGATATCTCTAGCGGATATCACGTTTTTCTTCAGCCAAGGTACACCATGTAGTAGCTTTGCTTATTCTCATATCCCCAGAGATGGAAATGGGCTTTTGCAGCTCATAATGATTTTCTATGAAAAGTTGTCTCCTTTGTTATCGAGATATAGGATGGCGTTTTGGTATTTGAATATTTTTATTTCACAAATGTCAAAGTAGAATTGACAGTTGCCGCCATTTGCAAAAAATGTAGCATCTTCCTATTGATGAGCTACCTTGTACTGTTATTATTCGGCTTATCGATTTTCTCCCCTCTCTCCAGTCTTTTCTAGTATTCTGCCGAGTTATTGAAGGAAGCCCTTACAACATTTTAATAGTTCTGCGTAATTTCACTTATTCGGTTTCGTTCTCTGCCATCGATATATTCACCTACAGTGAATTCATGTGCATGAATTTTACCCCTAGTTATGTAGCTAAAATAAGTCTAAGACTTTTGAAGAAAACACAGCCCGTAACATCATCAACCAAAGAAATCCGGAAATATTAAGCCTGAAAGACCTTTCGCCTTAAAATATCTTGGGGATTAGGACTTTTTCCCGTAACTTAGGACTGTTTTGAGATTTTCGGAATCTCTACAAGCTCCTTTTCCAAGTAATTTCCTTTGCGATTTTTGGCGATAGTCAAGTTTATTTCTCAGTAAAAAAAATATAAACAAATAAATAAACACACTGTGGCGTGTGTGTTTTGAATTTACATTAATTTGTTTATACAAATGCCAGGAAATGATTGTGCTGTATTGGCAAAATTTGAATCAAAAAAAAAGAAGATTTTTTTCTCATTTTGGTGGCAACACTTTGTATAGAGAGGAACTTTTATTCTAGAAGCTACCTCTCCTTGTGCTGCTATTCATCGTGAGAGTGAGACGTGTGCGCATCACGCTCATTTCCTACTCTGCCCCGTGTGTTGCACCCCGCTATCCCTATTTGTCGACTCTATTTCCACCGCCTGCCAACCCAGTATTAATGATCGCCGGAGCTGCCGGACGAGAACAACAAATCATGAATGTTTCGCAATAAAATTCGTAATTTCTACGAAATTGAAACATCGCGCGCTCGTCGCGGAGCAGTAAATAGATTTCCGGTGATGGTGCGTAGCGTAGACGGGATGAATGCTGATGATGAGTTGAATTTGAGTTTAATGCGGTGCGCTAGCGCTAGTGCTAGTGCTGGACTGGCAAGTCAGTCGTCTTCTTATTGTCTCAGTCTGTTTTCAATTTCCTTTTCATTTTGTCCGAGGAGGGTAATTTTTTTTTTTTTTTTTTTTTTTTAATGACTGACGGCTGATGGAATTGCAATGATTCAGAAAAATATATTGAGGTCCACTGCTGACGTATGCACTGGTTGGTCTCTCTGGGGTAGAAACTGGAATCGGGAAACACACATCCGACATAAGTAGTTATACTGTCTGCAATTTTGTTGACTTTGAGCGATTTCCTGTTTTTGTTTAATCTCGTTTCAAAGGAAATCGATTTGGCCAATGTTAATCGGTTTGCGTCGTCGTCGTCGTTGTCGTCTTTTTTTTTTTTTTTTTGCAAATTACGACGCAATTTTCTAAGCGATCTTGATCCACTCAGGTGTCACAAACATTGAACTGTTGGCGAGATAACACAACAAACGTCAACAAACAAAAAAATATCTAGAAAAAAAAAAAAAACTGCAGGAAGAGTGTATAAAATCAACAAGAACGCGAATTCCTCAATGCAAATTACATAGATACATACATACATCTGGCTACGCCTATGTATTTCGTCGTATTTGATAAGATAGATTGTGGAGCAGCAGCAGCAGCAGCAGAACCACCAGCGTGAGTAGATTCGTTTCCGTTTGGCATACGAGCGAACTCAAATATTTGATGGGGTAGCAGTGGCGGTGGCGGATGGTAACACTCGACGAAAAGGCGTCTAATCTAATCTTATCATTGCTGCCCGAGTGAATGAGTACTTAATGATATTTACCCCCAATGTAGGGAGAATGGTTGATGATGGTAAAGGAATAAACACCTGGCGAGGTGGTGAGAAGGGGATACCTGCAATTGAATGAAATAAGTAGGTACCTAGTTGTGCGGTGCGGTGCGGTTTACGTGCCGAGCAAAGAATATTGATGAGGTTTTAAGCCATGGCATAAATAAGTTGTCGAAGAGGAAACACGCTTATGGCCATGCATTTCTGTTTACACAATTAGGCTGTTGTTATTGTCTGTGGGACGCGTCGGTGTCTGCTCGACCTTGTGATTGAATGATTTTGTTGAAATAATTATTAAAGTATTTATTTTGTTTATCACGTTGTTATCACCAAACATTTCGACACATTCCCCTGTATTTTATTTTATTTTATTTTTTTCAATTTCAGGTGAAGCAAAGAATTTGAGCAGCCGTAATAATGGCACCAACAGCAGTTGCAGTGCGTCGGGCACACGTGACGTCTACTGTACGGTAGCCCTCGACCAAGAAGAAATATGCCGAACACCCACCATCGAGCGGACTCTGAGTCCGTTCTTTGGCGAAGAGTACTACTTCAAGATACCGCGACGATTCCGTTACCTGTCCGTTTACGTATGGGATCGGGATCGTCACCCGAAACAGGACAAACCAATCGGGAAGATTGCCATCCGGCGCGAAGAACTACACATGTACAATCACAAGGATCACTGGTTCTCGTTGCGGCCAGTAGATGCCGATTCCGAAGTACAAGGAATGGCCCGCCTAGAGATTCAATTCGAAGACCTTTCCTACGATCACATCGATTTGAGTAGTGGCGGTGGTGGAGGCGGCGGCGGTGGCGGTGGCGGTGGTGGCGGAGGCAACGACTACAAAGAGAACAACGAATTACACAGCCGCGACAGTCAAAGACAATCGTCTAATGTTAAAGCAAAATCGAATTTCTTTTCGGGCCGCGGACGTGTGGCAGTACGAGTACACGAGTGTGTGGAGTTGGCAAAAAAGAACGGCGCTTGTGACCCGTATGTGGTGTTCACAGCGGTGTACTCGAACAAACGACAGATAATCAAGCGAACAAAGGCCCGAAAGAAAACTGTTAATCCCCAATTTGACGAAGTAATGCATTTTGATCTGACGATCGATTACGACTCAAAGCATGAGTCATCGAACAAAGCGTACACTATCTACCCGCTGGGTGGTTCAGATCTCTGTGAAATCTGCGTCACTCTGTGGCACGATGCACCAGGCATTAGTGAAAAAGTATTCCTGGGCGAGGTGCGCGTTCCACTGCGCAACAAACAACATCAGGTGTCGGTGCAATCGAACGCCTGGTACTACCTTCAGCCGCGTACAAGTCAATCGAGACCGACGCGATCGTGTGCCACACCACCCGGTACTCGTCTTAGCTGTGATAATTCCCTTGGATCTCTGCGCCTGAACCTGGTGTATACCGCCGATCATGTATTTCCGCTCGCCACCTATGACGATCTGATGAATCTGTTACTCAAGAGCGTCGAACAACGACCGATCACTGTCAGCGCCGTGTCGATCCTGGGCGAAGTGGTGTCCTGCAAAACAGATGTTGCTGAACCGCTGGTTCGGCTCTTCACCTATACCGGGCAGATTGCCGAAATCATAAAAACCCTTGCCGATCATGAGATATCTAATCTGACCGATCCAACGACGATCTTTCGGGGGAACACGCTCGTCTCCAAGATGATGGACGAAGCGATGCGTCTCTCTGGCCTGCATTACTTACACAACACGTTGCGTCCGGTGCTCGAGCAGATTCTCCAAGAGAAGAAACCATGCGAAATCGATCCGGCGAAAGTGAAGGACAAAAGTGCTGTCGACACCAATCTGATCAATCTGCAGGACTATGTGGAGCGAGTCTTTGATGCGATTACGCGGAGTGCGGTCAAATGTCCCGCCGTACTGTGTCAGATATTCCACGATCTCAGAGAGTGTGCTGCGAAGCATTTTCCCTACAATCGAGAGGTACGCTACTCGGTGGTTTCGGGTTTCATATTCTTGCGATTCTTCGCTGCAGCAATTCTTGGTCCGAAGCTGTTTGATCTCACCACAGAACCAGTGGTAAGTTGAGCGGAGAAGAAGTGGTGCCACAACTGGGAGGATACTCAAGGTTTTTTTTTTTTGTTTTATCGTTCTTTACAGGATTTTCAAACCAGCCGAACACTGACACTCATATCGAAGACCATTCAATCGCTGGGCAATCTGGTGAGTTCGAGATCTTCACAGAAGCCCTGCAAGGAGGAATACACTGGACAGCTGTATAAGAAATTCTGCACGAAAAAACACGTTGACGCTGTTAAGCATTTTCTAGAGGTCATATCGACGGTGGGTGGTGCGACTGCTGACGATGGCCAAATTATTCTCGAGCCAGTATTATTGAAAGAGGGGTGAGTGTTGCTATTTGAAAGTGTTTTTTTTTTTTGTTTATGCCTGCGACACAATGCCGCAATTGTTCTTTGTTGATGTTGCGTGTGGTCATTCAATGTTCGATCTCCGTCGGTGGTCAAATGGTATAACGTATAAGTCGAAGAAATATCTCTTGTGACATGTGACTGTTGTGCTGCGTAATACTCTTATCATGTTAGTCATATCGAATGTGACGACCGTTATCGAAGATGTATTGCTAGTTTTTGTAGTACGTATACCAATGTTGTTGAAGAACTTACTGATAATGACTATACATAATTTTGACGGGCACATTCTCATGTTTCATGACCATATAAGGGGCATATTTTTGAAATGGTTCTTCAACACGTAGGTAGGGTTAGTGTACCAGTACTCCTTTTCCAACTTTGCAGCAGGCTAATAATGCAAATGGTTGACGCGATGGTTTTATTCCGAAAATATGGAACATATAATGGGCCAGGGTAGGCCAAAATAAGGGTTAGGGATATTTTCAAAACGAGAGCTGTAATAAAAAATGTGGCTTAACTTTGGTTAAATACAAAGGATTCAACAGACTCTTCTTCAACAATAAGTCCGATCGACTAGATAGCAACCTTATGATAACTTCACTGCCTTTCAACATTTTAGAGCAGGCCATAGTTTAACTGCAAGATTGCGCGGTACAACTCATAAGCCCACACTTAGTCCCACCGATATCAGGATAATGGTGTTCAATCGCGACAGTTCTTGCATAACTCCTTGCGAGTATTCCCGAGTGCAATTAACTGTAGGTTTAAACAGGTTTGCATTGACTCGCGACAGTTCTTGCTGCTTATCGAAATAGTTTTGTATATATTGCGCTCGCGGCTGGTCGACGTCTTTTATGTTTTTAATAAAAAATGAGTCGAACAATAGTTTGTGAATTATCAAAGAGTCAAGCTGCCGAATGCAGTCGTTAACTAAAATGCTCGGTCATGATCCTTTTCTTGCTAGCTCGTCGCCATCCCATTGCCGGTCACGTTCCTGTGTCCAGGAACCCAGCAAAGACATATGTACCTTGTACTGTGAGCCAAGAGCCTTGCGACAGCGGTGAACCAGTTTGGATTTGGCCGCTTGACTGTCAATGAAAATGGTAACATCATTCCGACATTTATACAGCACAGACCTCTTCCGCGATTGCCACAACCCCAGCCTGGAAAATACTACTTTGATCAGGGAGTCTGATGGAGTGGTGGAATATTTAATTCCTCTGAGAATACACCGGCACCTGTTCCACAATCTTCGATCCATCTGTGTGGTAATTCATTTTCCATTCTTCCCTGCTCGGAAAGGAGCAGGAGAGCGGTCTGTCAAAGTCCAAGTAGGGTAACATGTAGTCGGAGCTAACGTTGTCTCCTACATACATTTTTAGAATCTGTGCGAGACCTCGGTTCTGAGAAGTGTGCGCAAACTTGGTGAACCCGATTCCTAAGCGTCTGCAAGCTGTCATAGACAACAAAGAATTCGCAACCAAGTATTAAATTTTGCATTTTCATAATTTTGTTATTAATTCTTTCCGCTGAATACCGTTGTATTCGTTGAACACCAAGTATCGGAATATTTTTGTTTTTGTTGTGAAACTAAGAGTTTTCTTGTGAAAATTTTTTTATGTTTTTGAAAAATATGAACGTAATTTTTAAATAAAAGCAAAAGAAACGATTAATTTAGCTAATTTTGTTTAGTTTTAGAGCATATTTATCACAACAATGTACTTGTCCGATTATGCGATGGAGTCACTGTATCTAGTATCCGGTCACTCTGGAATAAGAACCACACAAAAAATTGGTTCCAATAACCGGCCACCTTAAAATATTGATATTGTAAAAGGAAATTTAACGATTTCTTCACATTTAATTATTAATAATTTTTATAACGGGTGATCCAAGTAGAGATACTTTTTTCAATAGCCTTTTTTGACAGATCACGTGTGAGTCGTGTCATGCTGTCATGTTATTTTTGTTTGGTATTGTTTGGCATTTCATAATGGAAAGACTTACGCGTGAACAACGCTTACAAATTGTTCAACTTTATTGTGAAAATTCACGTTCTGTGAGGAATGTGTTTCGTGCACTTCGCTCAACTTATGGTCAACATAATCGGCCTACTGAGCGTACTATTCGCAACACCATCACCCATTTTGAGATCCAGATAATATTCGACCGAATAGACCACGTCCAGCACGCTGTGAAGAAAATATAGCGGCCGTAGCTGAGAGTGTACACGAAGACCGTAGAGAGTCGATTCGGCGCCGTTCGCAGCAACTCGGACTGACGTATGGAACTACTTGGCGCATTTTACGTCAAGATCTTCAATTGAAAGCGTACAAAATACAGCTTGTGCAACAACTGAAGCCGCTAGACCTTCCCAAGCGACATCGCTTCGCTCTATGGGCTCTTGAAAAGTTCCAAGAAGATCCGACGTTTTCGAGGCAAATTTTGTTTAGCGATGAGGCCCATTTCTGGCTCAATGGGTATGTAAACAAACAAAATTGCCGCATTTGGGACGAAGAGCAACCTGAAGAGATTGAAGAACTTTCACTTCATCCAGAAAAAACAACGGTTTGGTGTGGTTTGTGGGCCGGTGGAATTATCGGTCCATATTTCTTTAAACATTATGCCGGTGCGAACGTAACCGTCAATGGCAACCGTTATCGTGCCATGATAACCGACTATTTGATGCCTGAAATTGAAGCTCGTGATCTCGGCGACATTTGGTTTCAGCAAGACGGCGCCACTTCCCACACATCGCATCAATCAATGGACTTATTGAGAGAACATTTCGGTGAGCACATAATTTCACGTTTTGGGCCGGTTGATTGGCCACCAAGATCGTGTGATATCACACCGTTAGACTTTTTCCTGTTGGGATATTGGAGGAAAACATCACGCGTGTCATTCGCCAGTTACCAGTCGAAATGCTCGAACGAGTGATCCAAAATTGGACTCAACGGATGGACCATCTGCGACGTAGCAACGGCCAACATTTGATAAAAAATAATCTTCAAAAAATAAATGCCAAAGAATGTTCTTTCAAATGATAATAAACATTCTCCATTAAATTTGAATTTTCTGTGTTTTTTTCTTTTAAAAAAGTAGGGAACTACGAAATGGATCACCCTTTATAAAAGTATGCATTCCCAAACAAATAACGCTAAAACTTAAAATTTAAGTTTAGTCCATCCACATCCAAACTCTAAAAGGAACTTTTTGATATTTTACCGAGGTTCGTAGATTTTGTGCATTTTTTATGGCGGTTGGTATAATGTTGAAAGCAGCCAAATACCATTACCATCGCTTTCCATAGGCCTGAAAATAAAATATTTTATTTTGCTTTATTATTAAGTATTTAATGCAGAGTGGCCGGGTATTGGTACACTTACCCTATAAGTCACTTAACAGTTTTCACTATTTCAATAAGTTTGATTTGTTGTTTTAAAAGTTAACGACTTGTGCGTTTTGTGGCAAACTAAATAAATAATCATAAATATCCGATTCTTTTTCTTCTTCTTCTCCTCATGCTTTCATATTGTTTCGCCTCTAAAGCGAAGGGTAAGCTACTTATCTTATTGTTAACCATAAAACTTTCATAATTTTTAGTAGAACTTTCTAACTTATCTCTGTTTTTTTTTGTTTTGTTTTTTACAGATGGATGACGAAACATCCTCAAGGACGAACGCGTTTCGGTCGACGTCTTAAGCATCGTTACTTTAAGCTAACAACACATTCACTTAGCTATGCTAAATCAAAGGGAAAGCCACCCATCTGTGATATTCCATTGTCTGAAATTCTGGCTGTTGAACCATTGAATGAACGAAGTTTTAAAATGCAAAACAGTTTTCAGGTAAGCAAATCCGCCCAACAAGTATACACCCTGTGTGTACAAGACTATGTGAACCAAAAGATACAAATTGTAACAAAGGATCGATGAAGTTTCTGTTTTTTTTTCTTGCTTTATAATTATTTCCTGTGCGAACTGTGGCCCTTTTTGTTTTTTTTTTGCTTGGAAATAGATTGGTAACCACAACTTCGCAGCAAGTTGTATAACATAACAACCAACCACTGAGGAGCTTCACACGGTTTGAATTTTGTTTTCTTCTTTTCTTGTATTCTTTCAACGTTGCTTCATAGGTGGTTGTGTTTTGTGTCTTTGTTCTATGTGGAGGGCGGCGAAAAAAGTGAGACTTCTTGCGATTGGAGACTTCCGTCGTCGTCGGTTTGGTTGATCTGATCCCTTTTCGCACAAGTTAATTACCCTTATGCACGCACACCTGAGGTAGGTAGATAGGTAGGTAGCAACCTACAAACAGAGAAAGTTACATACTTCACTTTTCACTTGTTTGACACACGAGGGGAACAGTCTTAACCCACTCATTAGGCATCTGCTGCAATTGCTACTGCTGCTGCCCGCATACTACTTTTCTCTATTTATTAATTATGCAAATTTGACACCATCCATCCGGCGGCCGGTTTATACTAATACACCAACCTGGCTTTCGATCGCAAGTCAAGCCAAGCCAACAACAGCACGAAGGTGTCGTCTTCGTCTTCTTCTTCTTCTTTGACTGTTGCTTGTTTACGTTCCACAACAACGATCATGGAGACGTTGATATATGTAGAGCATACACATGCGACCGGTGTCGGTTGGTTATAATAATATGAATAAGAAAAAAAAAACGTGTATCGCGTAGTTTTGCGTTTCCGGTGTCTTATACACTTTGTACACTTCTTTGCTCCCCTTTTCTGGGTTTTCTTATTTTTCTTCTTATTTATGCATCTTGCTTCATTGATTCCGGTATGTGGTGATCATCGTGATACCATACCTCGTGTGTTCGTGTGTGTGTTTCGGTGTTGTTGGAACTCGTTTCTCGCGTTATGCTCGTCGTAGGTGTTTCTCCACATCAGGCGAACGCATAACGCATAAAATTTATTCAAATTATTTTAATTGGAATTTGTTGTTATACTTTAAACATTTTTTTTCTTTTTGTATTCATGAGGGGAGACTATGAGAATAAAAAAAAAAAAAAATACAAAATGTGACAGGGAAATTGTTTACACTTTTTATTTGTCTCTGCGCGGATTAGAGAGACGAAGACAGTAGGCAAGGAAGGCTTATTGCGGGCCATCGCCGCCACACAGAATGCCAAATGGGGTTAACTTATGAATGGAGCAATGCAAGTAAAATGTGATTTAAGAGGGAAATTCGCGTAATTTAGATATATATGAAATATGTTAAGTGGGATGGATGCTTTCTTTAATTTCCTGGTTAAGTGAGGGAGAGTTAACTGTAGAAATATTAGTTAATAAATATTTCCTGCGTTTATCAGCACATGTAGATTAGTTGCGTCGGTAGGAAGGAGAGATGACGATAAGGTAGTTTTTCTAGTCAAAACTTGTAGATTAAAGATATAGTTTCCGGTTGGACTCTGTGGTTAGTGGTTGAACACTTAACAAAGGTTTGAAGATTCAAATCCCGAGGGTCCGCCACTATCATTTTTTTTTTTTGAAAATGCTATAAAAAAAAAACTACTGAATATTTTCTCAAATTTCTTTTTTTATTTGAAAGTACAATCCTTCCGGTTAATAATGGAAAATCCAATTTCATTCAAATGGCTGCCTCGGCTGGCCATGCAGTAGCCTACACGATCGGTCCAATTTTTAAGCACATTATCGATTGTGTGCAGCTGTATTTCATCAATGACTTCACGAATATTGTCCTTTAAAGCGTCAATTGTCTCTGGCATGTCGGCGTAACACTTATCTTTTACGGCACCCCACAAATAATAGTCCAACGGTGTCAACTGGCCAAACGACATCAGCTCTGCGGCTGATAATGCGATCTTCAAAAACAGGGCGCAAAACATCGAGTGTAGCTTCGGCTGTGTGGCACGTAGTGCCGACCTGTTGAAACCAAATGTTGCCAATATCCTCCTCTTCAATTTTTGTGAACAACAATTCATTCAACATGGCCCGATAACGATCGCCATTGACTGTAACGGCCACTCCTTGCTCATTTTCGAAGAAAAATGGCCCAATTATGCCTCTGGACCAAAATCCGCACCAAACAGTGACTCGTTTTGGGTATATCGGCTTTTCAATGTATGCGTACGGGTTTTCTGTGCCCCAAATGCGATCCGATGTCCATATCTTCAAAGTCCATATCTACAAAGACCCAGAGGCATAATTAAAGTTCAATGTTCTTAATGTGCCGAATTATCTAATCCTTTAGCTCTTTAATTGTTCTTGGCTTATTGACGTACACCTTTTCTTTTAAATATCCCCAAAGAAAGAAGTCCAACGGCCAATTAAAACATCGCCACGACGTGAGATAACACGCCCATTAAATTTCTCGCGCAAAAGAGCCATTGTTTCGTTGGCTGTGTGGAAAGTGGCAGCCTGCATGGACATATCGTCCAGGTCCATATCCTCAATTTCTGGCCAAAAGAAGTCCATTATCATCTCGCGATAGCGAACACCATTCACGGTAACTGTTTGGCCGACCTCATTTTCGAAGAAGTATGGCCCGATGATGCCGACAACTCGTAAACCGCACCAAACAGATACTCTTTGTGGATGCATCGGCTACATAGGTGTTTTTATATTTCCTACAGACCCAGTTTGCTGAAATTGGCGCACAATTCTACCGATTGTGGACACATTTGATCGATTATATTCACCAAAACATCATGCATTTTGATTTGAACGCCCATTTTCGTAAAAGGCTTCAACAATCTTAACGAGCTGTTCATTGGTGTACCTCTCCATGAAACAAAGAAACGTCAAATTAAGATGCGACTCACAATTAAAATCGTGCATTATGTCCAACAATCCGGAAATTCCTTAATTTACTTATTATTTTGAGTTTAGGGCAGTGGCACAGAAAATGGAAGGTATCCTCTTGAATTTCTTATCAGTAAAGCCTCTCCATAGGTCGTCGTCAGTCATCAGTTGGAAGCAGTTTGTGGGTTCTGGATTTGTCATACTCTGGCCAGATCTTCTAGGTTATTTTACAGGGTAGTTGGGTTAGGTTAAAGTGACTTCCGGCATAAGACACACACACTTATACCAATATTGGCAGTTTGTGATGCCATAGGGATCTGAGCATAAGCTCCTCCCTACTCATTAAACCATTTGAAGCATCTGACTTTTAATATCATTTTGCTAAGATAAATTCTATTTTCGTAGAATATTGCTCTGAGATTTAGCTTTCTTTTTTTGGAGTGAGCAGAGCATGTACAAAGTAGATAGGTGATCGTTTCCTCCTCTTCTTCTTCCATGCACCTTCTCTAAGTTTAAGATTGCGCGAAGCCTTTTTCAAAGATCGGAAGTAAGCCCCCCCGTTTTGGTCGATTTCCATTGTTACTTACCCATAACCGCATAATGGCGGTTTGAAAGACTGTCAGCCTGTTCAGGGTTCAGGGTAAATTCTTTCTTTCTTAAAACCTTTGTACCCCATGTCGAGGGACCCAGCTGAGTTTAATATTAAAACCGCCGAGAACCTAAATCTCTTCGGGACACTGTTTCACTAGCGTAGACTTGATTTCGACAGCGGACTTATTACAGCCTGTCTATCAATGAAAATGGGGATATTACCACCTGGAATTGTTATTACTGCCAGGAAGTCGAAATATTCTATTTAGCTTTAGTGTTAGTGTACTCAAGCTCCCACGCCTGCGTCCATTTGTTATTCGTTTGTTTAAATAGACATTCAGCTGCGTGTTTATTCCTCTTCCACTTCTTTTTGCTGGAAATATGCACTACAATTGTCGGAGTAATTTGAGATGCGGCTCAAAGGACGCCCCTGAGCCTAGGTTACTGTTCAAAACCTAATGAACACGACCTCCAGCAGCTTAGCTGGATGATTCTTAAAGCGATTTTCGCCGCAGGTTTTTGCATAAAGGTGTTTGCATAAGGTGGAGGATGATTTGTACCCTCAATATCGGGGAACTTCTCATTACACTAGTCGGGCCAACACATCGTCCTTGTAACGACTTGTAATTCTCAATTGACGACATGCTATTCAAATACTTTTGTCATGCTTTTGAAGTCAGTAACGTTATTTGTGGATAGCCCTTGCTAGAACTTTTACATGTGCAAATACAGCTCACCTCCATTTGGTCACTGCTCCGGAAAATTATCTGTATTTTGACTGATCTTCTGTTGAGATCGGTTAGGGTTGGGAGAAATCCAGTGCATGGAAACCCAACTCTTCCCCAATTTTCCACGTCTAGTGCGATTCGTCACTGCTTACCGAAATTACCTTTCTTCTAATTAAAATTGGTTGACGGAAGAGCCCCCAAACGGATCTATTCACTAGAACAGCAAATTCAAATCATTTCGACAGATCTGTTGCACGTTTTGTGGTTAGAAGACTAGAATAACCCAAAATCATAGAGCTTACGCCGTAGAATTCGTTAATCCCTTAAGTATTTTTTTACCAGTGTCTCACACCTGGAAAAACGGTTTAAAAATATCTTGACACCAAAGTGTTCCTTTAAAATCAAAATTTGAATTAATGTCCTACCGCTTCGTCAGGTACTTAAAATGAATGTGAATGTCACACTCAAATCCAGTATCGATTGTTTAATTGAAGCGCACTCCTCCCACTTACTCACGATTTTGCACACTCAACTGACCCTGAAATTCCTTGTTCAACCCACTGCCTGCCTCATTTCCTGTCACCTTTTGTAGTACATTACTCATTCCACCGCGCATAAACGAATTTCGCAACTTCCCCCCACATTCGCACGTGACCTCTTTTCAAATCGCGATGCTCATGCCCACCACCACTATCGTACACTTAACGTACTCATTATCGTTTTTCCCATTCATCACTTATTATTATTGTACGCACACGTCTCATCAGTGAATTTTTAAATTTAATTCAACTTAAAAATAAAACACACGCACAAAATAATGCTGAATGAAATTGAGTTACTCATTTCGTAATTAGGTTGAAACACTCCAAACAAATGGGCGGCCAAGTGCCCTCTGTATGCATGTGTGTGTGTCACATACGTCATTCAAGTACACAAACCCCTAAATGGCTTCAGAACGAAGCGAAAGTGCAATACTATGTAGTTTTTCAAATGAAATTGAAAATAATTTCTCTCTCTCTCTTTTGCAGATTATTCGCAAGGATCGTTCCCTATACGTACAAACAACAAACTGTGTCGAGGAGAAAGAATGGATCGATCTGCTGAGCAAAATCTGTCACACCAACTCCAAGCGCTTGCAAAACTTTCACCCGTGCGCCTATGTGAACGGCGTATGGAGCTGTTGTTCGCGAAGGGACGAAAATGCTGAAGGTTGCACACAAGTCTCTAGTGAACCATTCCAAATGGAGTTGGCAACAGCTCTAGATCCCGCCCGTGACTTGCAGCGCCTACACACTCTCATAATGACACATGCCTCACATCTAAAGTCACGAATGGAGCGAATCAATTGTCATCTGCTCAATTCAATGTCCGAGGAGGAGTACAAAGGCAGCCAGGCAACCATACGTCAGCTAATCGAAATCGCCTACACTCTGGATGTAGTGCATGGAACCTACAAGCAGGGAATTGCCCGTGAACTCAAGTACGGCAGTCGAATGGCTCCCATAGGCGATGATAATTATCTGCACACGATGCGTGGCGCATCAATGCAGTCGGCAGACAGCAGCTATCCCCGTTCCTTGGTGTTGATTGGTTGCTAATCACAAGTTGGTACCTACAAAGAAATTATACAAACAAGTATATGGATGTCAAGTTGATGTGTACAGAGTGTTATGATGACCTAGCTTTAGTAACAAAAAAAAAAAAAATTTAAGAGAAAAATAGACATACATCATAGAAGGAGAAGAAGTCGAGAGAGTAAACTAAATTCTAAACTATCTTTTAAGAAGGCAATTACCCCGCGATGGGTAGGCGTGAGTAGCTTAAGTATTTATTATTATTTTTAATTTTTTTTTTTTTTTGTAAAACAACTACAAACTGAATATTATAGTTGCGCTTCCGATAAGAAAAGAGATAAATAATTATCTTAAATCTTAAATCCAAATGCATTCCATTGTGACTATCTATTTTTTTTTTTTTTTTTTTTTATATTTGATTTGTTTGCGCGATCAATGTTAGTTTCTGCTGCGGCGCTTTCCATCAGAAATTATTTTATGTAGCGCAAAATGTAGTTGAATGTTTTTAGTTTTGAAATTTTCGTTGTGAGAATCATGAGCAATCGGTTTGGAGTTGGTGTTAATTTATGTTTTTAACTGCATTTATCACTCAATTTTGTTGATCGGACAATTTTTCCTATCACTTATGTCAGCTTGCATTTGTAACACAAAGTTCTGTTGTACATTTCTGACCTTAATTTAGGGTGTCTAGAAAGCTTCACACAACGACCGTTGCACGTACATAATTACATTACATTAAGGTGGCATTTCTTTTGAAAGAAAAAATTATGTTCTACAAAATCGTACATAGTAGTTGCGTCGCCTTACATTCCTTCTTCTTTGACCATCAATAACTATTAGCCACCTCGATTACCATTGAGTCTCGTGTCGTTGCTGAGTTTTTATTACTTAACGAAGACGATTTTGTAGTAGATCTTCATGCGACTCATAACCTCTTTTCGAAGAGCTGGTGTCTCTCGATGCGATAAACAAAGACAATTGAGGAATGGAGGGTTGATAATTATTTAAGTGAGGATACTCGGAATGTGTATTCAAACGTTGTTAGGTTAGGAACAATTTTTAAATACGATTTGTGTTAGGATTTTTCTGCACAGACTTCGTGCTACCTTACCTTTTTGAATTTAATCTAGTAACCAACTTACATATTCTTACTGAATAGACCGCACAAAACCAAAAATGTCTAACAACAACAAACATCGCCGTTGGTGTCGTTTTATTTTTGTTTAATCTACTACAAAAAGTGGTTTCGGCATTTTAATCAGACCCCCGTCACGTGGTATCGACAGGATCCATTTATTTTTCAATCACCAACAACATCGATAACCGCAGTGAATATTATTTCAATATTTTGTGCAATTACCGCATATTAATTGCATTCACCCGTGTTCCATGTTCCATAAACAAAGAACCGATTGCATCAAAAATATGAACACAAAATAAATTCTAAAAAAAAATAAAACTTAGAAATACATATTGCACATCATGAAGAAATTAGTTGCACTAAATTTAGCAAACTAAGGAAAAAAAATATAAACAAAAAAACAAAACAAACAAAGCAGCAACAATCGAAACAAAACTGTGAATTACTAATAATTTCTTCCCCTTCCAAAAATAAAAACCCTTCCCCTTTTCTACCGAATATACATATCCTCATAGTGTCCTTTTTAAAAAAGAGATACCAATCCAAAATGCATTAATTTTTTAAATGAAAAAAGGAAAAACTTTGCCTCGAATACACAAAAGAAAAACCCCCCACAAACTATATACATAATATGTTATTATCTTTCATTTAATTTAAATTTAAAAAAAAAATAAATCATAAAGCTAAAAGAAAAGTATTTATTTGTAGCTTAAATGTTAATGTAAAAAACTTACAAAACAAATAAGGAAAAAAATCATACAAAATTCTTCCCATCGTTAAACAATATTGTTTTTTGTTTTAAATTCTTAGCATTAAGTTCAGTTATAGCAAATAAGCAATGAAACTTAATACGTTACCACGTACACACATTCTATTGAATTAACAATCAAATATATATGCATATATTTTTATTCTTTTCTCTGTTAAGTATTAATTAAGTTTTAAGAGTATTAAGTTAAAGTGTAAAAATTATTATCTACTTAGAATTAATTTTTTTATTTTATGTTTGTTTTATAGGCAACTAATGTTAAGTTTTCTAAACAAATTTTAAATCAAAACATATTTGACAAAAAAAAAAAAAGAGCAGCGAAAAAATGAAATTTAAATATAAATTGTTGTTAAGTTATGTATTTTTGGCAATTAATTAATTGTAATATACAAATTAAAAATGGTTTTATCATTATTATTATTATTATACCTACATAATGTGTATGTACAACCAACGTTATATTTTATGTTGTAAATAGAAACAAACGAAGATGAAGTAATATGTATTATTATGTTGTTTTTTTTTTTATTATTTTCTTATACTAATACTAGAAATGATTTTAATATTGCAAAGAACGATTTCTACAATAGTTTAAAGAAAATATAAATATATCTTTAGTGGTAATCATATATATATATATATATATATATTGTATATGTGTATGGAGCATACAATTTATTTATCGATTTTAGATTTATACTATTATATTTTTTGTACTGTAATATTTAAAGAAACTAATTTCCTAACGAAAAATTAATAATAATAATAAACAAGAAAAAACATTTGAAAAAATATATAGGCAAGTGGTTTTTATTTGGCTGATGAAATGGCTGAAGAAGAAGTGTGGTAAGTGAGTGAGTGTTGGGTGAACAAATTTAATTATAAAATTGTATTTATTAACAAGCAGCGTCCAACAACTGCGTTCGAGTTGGACGCTGGATAATTGCAACGAGAAAAATGAAGTGTACTACTGCGTCATACGAAACTTTCTCGCTACATGACGTGCTTTTTAAATCAACTCAAAAAAAATGGTAACATTTGATCACATACCAAATTTATTTAAATCACTTTTTAGGTTTTGAAAAAGTCGATTTTTTTAAAAACGGTAACTACGATTGTTCACTTTTTACATAATGGTTCAAAATACAAAAATTGATCAAAATCGTTAGAGCCGTTTCTGAGAAAACGAATTTAATTTAAATTTAAGAAAATCATATGAAAAAAAAAATGATTCCCAAAATCAGAATAGGTACGCAGATTTGTCAACTGAATATCATAAAAAACTTAAAAAATTTTCGTAATTCCCTTTATTAGTTTTTGAGATATTGGCGGTTATATAAATTAAACCGTTCCCAAGTATCCGCAGAGCAAAAAAATACTAAAATCCTTGGAACCATTTTCTAGAAAAATAGTGACAAGTAATTTTCGCCAAAAACAATTGTATGGCAAGTGCCGTTATTTTAAACGATAATACAAAAAATAAAAAAAAAGCCACAACATTTAACCCTAAAAACGTTATATACGAACTTTGAAGCAAATCCGTCGAACCGTTTCGCCATACGGCGCCTGGACAGACCAACGGACAGCATAGACGGACCCATTTGGACTTCTCTATAGTCGTAATATCATCCCTCATACTCAGTTTGAGTTCGAAATTTTCACACGATCGCAATAACTTTTCCGAGTATACTAATGTAACGACAAAGTTAGAGTGCTCAGGCAATTAAGTAATTAAAAATGCTCAGGGCCAGCTTCTTGTGGATGACTAAGAAATTCTACCTAGGTGCCAGAAGTTATGTACAATTCCTTACTAAAAAGAAGTAACCAGGCTTTGCAGTCAAAAAAGTTAGAAAAGCGGTAAAATACAAAACGGCCAAAGGAGATACCCTTTGAGTTTTGGGAACATAAGAGACGTCACGTCCAGATGGCTCATGACTCTTATCGCCAAGCTCATCGAGAGGCGATCCAATGGCTTATCTTCTTCCTTTGCACAAAAGAAAGGAAAATACGAGAAACTGTAATAATCACCTTTTTATCAAGATGATGTCACATAACATGCAGATCGTTGACTTGGTATTAGATGGAAGATTGCGGCAAATAGTACGTCTATATATAGGATTATTGTGATTTCTTATGGTATTCGTTAATTTTGAAAGAGTATTCGTTAGACACCAAGAGATTAGAAATGGGGGCGCTGAGATAACGAGGAGCTCCAGAAACCTATGCCGAATTACCGAAGAGTTTACAATCAAAGTGAGTGTGCACCAGAGAAAGTGTCTACAGTCCTTATTTTTCTAAGGGGCAAACCTCCAATCAGTATAGACCGAGAACCGAGAGCAAGTTTTGTTGCCGTAAATATATAACCAATGTCAGAAATCAAGCGAAGAATTACACTTGCCAACCGCTGTTACTTTGGCCTAAGGAGGCAATTGATTAGAAAGGCCTTGTCGAGAAACACCAAGGAGACTCTATATAAGACCCTCATCATCCCAGTCCTGCTGTATGGCGCAGAAGCATGGACGTTATCAAAGGCGGATGAAGATCTCCTTGGTCGTTTCGAACGCAAAATTCTTCGAGTGATTTTCGGTCCCGTTTGCGTTGACGGGCTTTTTAGGAGGAGATTTAACAGCGAACTCTACGAGCTGTACAGCGACATCGACCTGGTCAGAAAAATACGGATTAGTCGTCTAAGATGGCTGGGGCATGTAGAGCGAATGGACACCAACGCTCCGGCCCGAAGAGTCTTCGAATCCAACCCGGAGGGACAACGCAGTAGAGGAAGACCTCGCCTAAGGTGGCGCGCGCAAGTGGAAGGGGACCTCAATTTATTTTTTTTCAATTTTAAATCCATTTTTTATTTTTTTTTTTCAATAAAGCTTACAAACTAGACAAAAATTATTAAATCTAACTTAAAATTAACAGGATACTTATTTTAGACTACTGGTCCTTATATGGACGCTCTAAACTTAACTATATCACTTAATACTATTACCTTTCAGCCTTAATTAATAATACAATTTTTATTAGTTAAATATCATTTTTTTTACAAGAAATTTTATTTTAAAAACTTGACTCCTTTATTAGTTTATTTTTATTTAAAACTAAAAAACTAAAACTACGTACGACTATACATTAAAACTTAAAATCTAACCAATGCTACTTAAAATTACCAAACTTATACTAAGTAGAGTGATGTGCCCCCAACTGCATTAGCATGGAAGGGGACCTCAACCATCTTGGAGTGCGCAACTGGAGGCAGTTAGCCAAAGATCGTCCTAACTGGAGAGGCATATTAGTTGAGGCCCAGGTCCACCCCGGACTGTAGCGCCACCTAAGTAAGTAAGTAAGTAAGTAAATATATAACCAACATTAATTTACGAGGATGTGAAAATATGAAAATCTTAATATTTTGACCGATAAAATGCTGATTTTTTTCTGCGAATAGTTTACTTCCCGCGAAAAACGTTGGTTCTTTTATCTTAATGCGAATATTTTATTTCTTTTCTGAACACTTACTTATGTATTTAAAATTGACTACAACTGAGCAGAAAACCATTTAGTGTGTTCTTGATTTTATCATTTTCTTTACAATCAAACGGTATAAGTAGGAATTTCAATATTTTCTTTTTCGATATAGAAAGCTGGAGCAAGTTTGAGAAAGTGGTAAAATTTTCAAAAGTCCCTTCTGTCCTTTAAATACCTAACAATGTTTTCAAAAACTGATTTGATAAATTAAAGATTAAAACTGCATTCAACGAAAATTAGGTTCGTCAGTAAAAGCATTCACTGTAACTGTAGACAGAGAGGCACGTCACACAAGAAATGCCAAAAATGCAAAAATTAAAAGGTTTGGTAACATTTTAACTATTGAAAATAGCGGCCACGTATAGCATAATTGTTGTGCGAAATAGGCAAACAAATGGATCAAAGAAGCTGCTTAGTACAGCTTTAGTACAGCTGTCAAATAATTGTTCACTTCCTTAACCTATAAATCTGATGTGAAGGTGAGGTGGCAGCCTGCGAAGGAATTTGGACCTATAGCTCATGTCTGATTTGACAGATAATTAGTTTATCCTTCCGCTGAACGAATATGGTTTTGGCCGTTAAAGTCAATGGCGATCGTTATCGGCCATGTTGAACGAATTTTTGTTCACAAAAATTTAAGAGGATGATATTGGCAACATTTGGTTTCAACAGGACGGCGCTACGTGCCACACAGCCGAAGCTACACTCGATGTTTTGCGCCCTGTTTAAAAAAAAAAGTTATTTGGCGGACCCTATATAATATTTGCCGTTTTTTTGTTCGAAACAACATTTGGGAAGCCAGAATTTAGATAAACTTAGATGTAAAACTACACAAACCAGAGAATGAAATAAAATAATTCTAAAACATTCAAAAAAATAATTTTAATTTTTATAAAAATACGAGAGAATCCTCTTTTTTTTCTATTCAAATTGTGATCTCAAAATTTAATTTGCGATTAATACTCTAGAGCCTTACAAATAAAGAATCGTGTGCCTTGTTATTGAGGACAAAACTAAGTATATGCTGTCAACAAGATAGGACTCTTAACATCGTCGACTCGGACAAAACGTCACGATGGACAGATACAACTTCGAAGTAGTTAAAGACTTTGTCTACCTGGGCCCCACTATCACTTCGCAAAATGACATCGGCGCAAAGATCAAGCGACGAATCACTCTGGCCAATCTTCATGATAAGAAAGCAGGTAAGAGGTAAAGCCCTCTCACATAGAACCAAGGAGATATTCGGCCCTAGCGAGGTATCCGTCGGAACGGAAAATTCTCCGCAACGCATACTCTGTCGGAGACCCTAATTACATTCGATGTATCCGATTTCGGAAAAGAATAATTAAAATGCGACGACGCATTGATCTGACATGCGACAAATGTAGAGATGTATAAAATGTACCGATATATGTCGACCCATATTTGTATTTGCAGAACTTTAAATCTGTATATGTTGACAGGGAGGTATTTAATACTTAATACTTTTTTTTAATTTTTTTATTTATACTTGCTTACATTTTTTAACTGCTTATCCGAAAATCGGAAAGAATTCCGCGACCACTTGCTGTCGGAGGAGATCGGACAAAAAATGGTGTGCAACTGTCACAAATGTCACTGCTAATGCATTTCATCGCACTGCAACGCAGATCATTAGTTGTGCGTTTTTTGCTATCGGAACAATGTTCCGAACAGATGTTCCGAAGAATACCTCGAAGCAAAAATCCTCCGAATCGTAGGAAATCGGAGAATTTTCCGTTCCGACGGATACCTCGCTACGGCCGTTTATATAAGACCTTAACCATCCCGTTCCTACTGTATGGTTGAAAACCTTTTGGGATGCTTTGAGAGAATTTTCCGGTGATATTCTATCCAGTTTGTCACGATGGAGTGTGGAGAAGAAGATTCAATGACGAACTATAAGGGCTATTCAGCGACGCTGACCTGGTCAAAAAGCTAAAAATACAAAAATATGTCTTCGCACACAAACAAATTTTTTGGAGAAGCTAGGCTTTGGGTCCTCTGGGCCGATTACGCCTAATATTATTATTTGTACAAATTATCCAAACAATCTGTAAACTCTCTCCATTAAAAATTCCATAATTGTTAGCTAATTGGTAGCACAATTTCTAGACTCGTGTAAGTCTTTTTTGCGGCTCAATTACGAAAATGGAGCTACTACTACGCCCCTAAAAGGAAAATACAAACTTGGACTAAGTAACCTTTAGTTTCAAAGACGTTTCACCCAGATGTGGCAGGACCATCAGTGGATCGCCACAAACTATGTTACGAAAAGGGGACTCTTTCACAATAGGAAACATAGGCTGTCTGCTGGTGTGTGTCTCAACAAATCCTGAAAATCTGATGTTTCCTTTTTCGTTTTTATGTTGTAAATATGTCCTGAGTTGGTTCCTGTAAATGTGGGTGTAGTGCTAAAGTAGCACACACTGCCGTGCACCATGATGGTTTGTCGCCAAACCAGCACCGAAAAATCAAATGACATCATTTTATTGGCGAATTAGTTATTTAAGCGGCAAATCTATAGGATTCAATACGTAACTTTCCCTAAACACGTCCCAGAATTAAATGAAAACAAATGCTCATTTTTTAAATATTTTTTTTTTTTATTTTATACTCAATTCAGTGCACATAAAACATTCAACTTTTCCATCTAGTTATGAAAATTATTATTATAATAAATTTGTTGTGTTTTGTTTTTCTTTTAAATAATTATGCGGAATATAGAATAAGATATAGTATTTTCCTTAAAAAAAAATATATAGAAAAAAAAACAATTGTTCGATAGAGTTTCTTCGTTTGTTTATAGATATAGATAGTTTTGCTTGTAACACATAAAAAAAAGTAACATAATCGTTGCACGAACGTATCAATTAAAACCATGCCAACCAATCACACATAGAAAGGATTAAGTTATATACAACTTGTTGTTGATTCATATGAAAAAGTTCGAAAGATAAAAGTGGAAAAAGCACACAAAATTGAAACTAGTCATTCATATGAATGACTAGAACTAACTACGTATTTATAGTAAACTTTTTTTAAAAAAAAAAATTGCATTTGTATCTCAATTTAACATACTTTAAGGATGCGAAAAGGCAAAGTTACACAATTATTTTATAAATAATTGCAGACCATTAGCAAGACTCCTTTCATTATTTACTCTGATGATGATTGCATTTATTTTATTTATTTATTGTAATTTTCTTTTTAAATTTCAAGTTTTTACCAAAGACCGTGAGTCTCGTGATCTTATTTTTTTTTTGTATAAATAAATGCTTCAAAAAAATTTACATAATTTTATACGAATTTCTAAAATATCTTAGTTAGTAGTTTGTTGACGAAATTCAATAGCATTCATTTTAGTTGTTTGTTGCTTTGATGAGATCGAGAACTTCTCGATTTAAATCAGTCGCCTGTTTTCGTAGCTTTAAAACCTGCAAAGAAATAATAATTTAATGTTAGTTTAATATAAAAGGATTTATCAATAGAGTATGTGTGCATTTTAATAGAAGTATTTTTCTCTGGATTATTATGACCGATCTGAATTGGTCCGAATGGCCTAACAAATTCGACTTAAGGGGTTACACGGGTTTATTAAATTTTTTTTTATATAAGAAATAAAATATTTTACTTTTTACTGAAAAAGAATTTCTGAAATTTTCAAAGGAAAATATTTAAAACCGTGAACCGTGTGACGTCTTTCCGGTGACCCCTCGGAAAAAAAGTGCGTCCGCATTGACATTAGAACTCGTGACGGGATCATCAAAAGTAAAAAAAAAATGTGTTTTAGTTAAGACCATAAACTTGAATTTGGACGAAGGGAAAAAAAGTGAAAATTGGATTTTTGGTAGACAAGAAAATGATAATTTTGCTCAAATTTGCTCAACATTTTTTTTTTAAATAGTTGTGATTGCAAAAAGATGATTCGTCCAAGTCCTCGTTAATTGTATCTCGAAGACTTGTGTTAAATTTCATCAAGATCGGTTGAGTGGTTTTCGAGAACTTTTGACATCCGACTTTGGAAACACAGTTTCGAGAAGAACGCGTTTAAAGTTTGGATAACTTCAAATACACCTCGTGATTCAATTGCGTGCGCACCTTTTCAAGACTGTATCGCCGAAACTTTTATTCGGAATGACTTGAAAAGTTAGGATAATATTCTCGAGATGTAGTAGAAATTAATAAGACAATAAATAAATTTGAAGCTGTAAAACTCATGTAACCCCTTAAACAAAATAAAAAACGGGCCAAAAATTTTTTCATAAATTCGAAATCAAATGTTGGTGTCTATAACAGCAATTTCATAATTATATTTCCTAGATACAATATGTGGCCTTAGGCGCCTGTCTGACGAAAAAAGCACATATAACTCGAGCGGAGCAACGACCTGAAATAGATGGCGCAGCTGGCCACCCAGTTAATGTAAGCGTCGCCATATATACAGCCATATGTAACAAAATTGTTGGGGATTGGGGCAATTTTTCATATGTCTGCGGCCATTTTTCATGTTCAATGTTAAAGAGAACAAAATGAAACAAATAAAAAAATAATTTAATATTGGCAACAGTCCCACACACACATACACAACACCTAGAACTTTTAAATTTCGTGTTCATCGTGCATGTAGCCAAAATCGATGGGGACATTAACCCACACACGTTACAAATTTGGCGAAGCCGACTTATTTACCTAGGGACAGAGAGTAAGAAAATTTAACGTAAACAGGGGAACTACACAAGGATCCGGTCACAGTTCAAATGAGTAGGATTTTTCAATGAACGAAAAGACGAAGTGGTAAACCTATATCCACGAAAATTCCGAAAATTCGCCAATTAAGCTCTCCTTCTAGTCAAAAACTGTGATGCGGGCCGTGAACTTGGAGTAAATCAATCGAAGACGGAAATCAAAACACCGACCTACAGCAAGATATTATTTTAGATTCTAAACTTGAAAGAAACATAGGATCGCCTTAAAAAAATGCATATAAAGCTGCTTTAAACCGCCTTGGTAGATTAGTTGTTCACAGTGGTAGTAATGGCTTAACTTATGGCGCAGTGGTATGGTGGAAAGCTGGGAAGCCTGCAACTATGGATATAATGCCAAACATCACCTCTCTAGCCATATTCTGCAGTAACTGAGCAGCTTAGGCTCATAGAGTCCGGAATATGGTCGTCCATCTCGTATTAGCCTTGTTTCCATTGCAACAGAATGGACCGCTTAAAAAGAGGCATCTAACAGACACTAACTACCTCCAGTCAACCTTCGTCTTTAAAAGGAGACTCACTTCAAGAATTCATAATAAAAACGAATGGAGGAGTGACATGGTCACTAGTATAGTATGTACATATACTATACGTATTCTGACAAACTATCGGCCATAAGGGCCATTGAATCAATTTTAAAGTCTAAAGGGATGAAACAGTGTAATAAATACTTAGACGAAACTTCAGTTGCAAATATGTTGACCTTATGCTGGGTGCCTAGGCGTGCAGATATTTCGGGCAACGAAAAAGCGATTGAGCTGTAGTTGTGTAGATGCACGCAGTTCAGCAGAAACAAGCGTTAGGGGAATAGAATAAATTGAGACCTTAAAAACAGCAGAGTGGCTAGCCTCGATAGTTACTACTTGGTGGTCTAGGTGGTTGAAAAAGTAAGAGGGATTGTTCCCGAGCTTTATTAATAGCTAAAATGTAAATGCGTGGTTCCCGAAATTAGACAGAATGGACCCCGTTCGTGGCATGGCCCACCAGCACAAAAGTTTACCAATTTATAAATAAAATACTCAATGACAACGACCGTATATGGTGGAATGCCAGTGACACCTTCGATGGAACTAGCAGATTATTGAACTGTAAGTTGCCAGATGCTGCTACTTTAAAGCATAACTTTTGAGCGAACAAGTGCAAACAAAGTTAAACTTTTGGGGGATTTATTATTAATAGCGAAGGAATTGTTGATGACGAATCTCTGTCAAATGAGGAAAATACTACTTCTAAGATATGAAACAACTCTCCGATGTCTTGGTTTCCAATCGTTACAGATTTCGTCGGGCTGGGTGGACAACATTGGGTGACCATGAAGAGGAAAGACGGCCACAAAGCCGAAGGGTCCATAACCATAACCTGCTACTTCATTCAAGCCACGCTAAGGTTAGCAGACCTAAGTGTGACAAAGTAAAGTGTGAGCGAAAAACGCCACCTCAGCTAAAAGGAATGTTGTTTATCCGGCGCTTGGACAAATTTACAAAACATATGAAATCAAATTGACAACAACTTAGATGAAGATGCGTCTTAAGACACCAGGAAAAACAAAGCTTGATAACAAAGTAGAAGTCTAAAGATCCGAGAAATATGTCAAAAAATCTTCAAAAAAAGTGAAGAAAGAAAGGCAATTTTTGATTCTAGGTAACCCAAGGGTCCTCAAAAGGTGAAGAGAAGTAGGCCATTATACTTATCAATCTTACAAATGACGAAGTGTTACGAAAACAGACATTTTTTGGGCTCAAACCAGTGGAGTACACAGGCAGACTGTTAAGAAACACATCGAGTGCAACGAACACTGCACCCAGTGATCTACTCACAAGTCATACATACAAACCACCGTCAGCGCACCGTAAGCAACAATGGGTCGTTGCGCTGACACACCTTATAGCATTAAGCAAATTAAGTTATTATAGCATTAAGAACTATGTTGTTTAGGTTAGCACTTATGTAACTAATTATAAGTATAAAAGAGGCATTTGGCCCAACAATAAAGCAATCGATATTCATCCATTGATTCAACCTCGTCTTTATATTCAACGACGTTTCGTTCTTAGTACAGTGAACAAGTTCAAGTGCTTGGCTCACAAAATTCTGCAAAATAACAAGTGCAATCGCTTGGTATTAGAATTCAAATCAACATTTTTGGTGGTCAGTTTTAAAGCAATTTACACAAAGCCGTTTTCTTTGGATCCATTTGAGCCGTGGTAAAGAGATGCACTACAAAGAGAGGGTTATAATCCAGAGGAGAGGGCTATATTCCGGAACACAACCTCTTCGAGTAAAAGGAAAGAAGAAAGAGTAGTAAAATTTAGAAAATCGCCCTTCAACAATATTTCTTGAACATACAAACATTCAACACTCACAGAACTCCCATCTTACCTTGTGACTTCACTCCCTTTCTAAATTAGGATATTAGTTCTTAGTGATGCAAAAACATTCAAAAGGCTCATAACAAGTTTTAAGCACAAAAATTTAATGGCATCTTTTAGCGCACAACAAACTAAAGAATTTTGTTTTTCAATAAATCAGAACCAGTACCTCAGCCGTATTCCACTTCGTTTATAGTAAAAAAAAATATCTCAGTAGATAAACTTTAATAAATCAAAATTTAATTTTTTCACAAAAGAAACTTGAAAATTATTTGTTAAACAAATTCCTTGTCGTGCTGTATACAATTCAAATATAATTATTCACGTTCGAATAAAAATTCATTGTTAAATAAATTTCGCGTTAAATATAAATTCCTTTCTCTCTTCTTATCGGAAAAAGTTATTTAATAAATTGTTTATCGTAAAATGCCTTGCCACGATGGGCCCAGATCATCCCGTTTAGGGGGCCGTGGACGCAGATCATTCCGTTCAGGGGGGCGTGGTGCCAGGTGCATGAGACCAGGGCCTGTTACCAATAATCCATATCTTAATTTCTTGAGAGAATTCCGCAAACAAAACTGCGGACTATCCTTTGTTGATATGGCGATTAAAGGAGGAAAGGCTTGGAATAGTTTGAGCGATCAACAAAGACGAAAATATGAAAAGGTGGTGAGTTGTTGGTGGTCCCATTTTTAATATAATCAATTCGTAATCGTTTATGCACAGGGAAGTGGTTCGAGTAGAATGGGAAAATCGTGCATGCGTCCGGGTCCGCTGACCAACAATCCATTTTTAAATTTTATGAGAGAATTTCGCAAACAACATTGCGGACTCTCTTTTACTCAGATGGGGATAAGAGGAGGAAAATCTTGGAATTCGCTTGGCGTTGCAGGAAGAAGAAAATATGAACAAATGGTAAATTCTAAATTACACACTGCGCATTCATTGGTTAATGATACGATTCTTTCTTTTTGTTTTCGGTAGACACGCTCAGGGCATAGAAAACATTAAAATGCAGTTTGGAAAATAATTTTAAATCCTCAAATTGTGATTCTTTTTAAAATATAATTAAACACTGTGTGTACCACTAAATGTGATCGTTTTATTTAGAGAATATGTTTTTTTCTCTGAAGGGCAGAGAGGTCGAGTACATAAATAAAACAAAAACAAAAAACTCTAGTCCTTGAAATTCAACTTAGCAACGCTTTGGCTCGTATTAATGCCGAATTCACAGAGCCGCGGTCGGGAGGTCACGCTTTGGGACATTTTGTAGAAAATATTGTCGCTCATTTGACAGCTTTCAAATGTTTGCCATTTCATTAAGTTGTGGCTAGTTTCTTTCGATATTTTTAAATTGAATTTAATCTTATTGCTGAATGCCAATTCATACTTAGCAAAAGGGTTTTTGGACAATTAATAGCTTTACCCCCTATAAGTCGTCGGGACTAGTTGGGTTCAGCGGATGAAGCTGGAATCCTACTAAATTATGTCCCTCAGCCATGGAGCAGCATATCCGAGTAGTTGCAAAAATTGGCACGAATCTGCCAAGGACTTAAGACCAATAAGTTTGTCCTCATCTTTACAGTTGGACTCCCCTTGTGTAAATCTTAACACGACTATCTTAAAGGCAAGTCAACCGAGACAGCTCGGTGCGAAGTAGTGCGAACCATTAAGAGATCATCACATTACCGTATAGAAGAGGCATTCAATTATGTCGATACTAAATCTATTCAAGAATCTTTTATCGAGTCAAGTGTAGAAGAGTTCGTAGGCAAATGGCAGATTGTCTCCATGCTAAAAACAAGTATCATACAGGCTTTCTTTTAACCAAATCAGTAATCAGAAACGCGCCCCAGGAGGAGGGGTGATCACGTCGCTCTCTTATGGTTTTTAAAATTCTACAATTCTGTTGAGACTTGAAAGCGATGAAATTAAAGTGGCTGCGTAGCGTATGTGGATAAAGTGGTTGTACTAGTTTTTGGTATTTATGTTTACTGACGCGATAAAGGAAATCATGGGGCTTGCATAAAATAAGTGCTTGAGCTACCCTACAAGATGTGGTCAGATTTCCCCGTCTAAATAATCAATACCTTATCCTCTATATCAAAAGCTTTCTGAACTCCACCGGATGGATCTGAGCACATACCCAGCGTCACTCTGGACGTGTAACTCTTTACAAGAAGTGGGGGCTTAAACAAAAAAATGGTTCTCTGGATGTACACAGTCGTGGTACGTCCCACTTACGGATCCCTGGTATGGTAGCCTGCGCTAAGTAAAGCCTACAACAATCACCAAATCAAGCAGAGTCCAAAGAAAAGCGGGAATTGATATCACAGAAGCCCTTCGGCCAAGCCCGAACGTGGCACCCAACGTGATACTGAGCATTCCCTTAATCATGAAATGCTATCAGAGAAGCGTGCAAGGTACTCTTGAATTCATTTTCATTGGCATCCACATCAAAGCTCTCGATTTAATCCAAGCTTATCAAAAATCGTAGGAAGACATTGGGCCGGGCTAACCGCCGGTTCGATATCGCATCAAAAATATGTGGATTCCGAGCCATAGGAATGAAGAGGGTAATGAGAGGGCCGACCAGCTTACCAGACGTGGCTCTGCTATCCATGTATAACTGGCGGAGGAAGTCTATCCGTGGAGTCTGACGACTGGCAACAAATCTAGAACACAAGACCTCATACTTAAAATGCGTGCAGACGTCCCTAGGCTGGTGGTCATATGTACGCGACACTGGCCAATTGTTTTGGGCTCGGCTAAACATGGCATCCCCCCCAATATTATCTGTCACAATTGCCTGTACGCTAACGAGGGTATCTTCTTTGTGTGTGTCCGGCTTTAGCGAACACCAGATATCACACATCACATTCTAATTACCACCCACTGGTTTTAGGCTATACTACCACATTCCCTTCTTTTCTTAGAGGTCCCGTGAGAGGTGGCAACAAAATGGCATTTTGATTAAATTTGCAGGAAGCTTCATACCTACCTACCTAGGTCATTTAGATTTCAATATTTTTATTTATTTATGTATCTTCTTGTTATGGATAAATTTAACATTAAAACATAAGAAACATGCCAGACTAACGCCAATAGGATTGTTGCTTCTATACATTCCAAACTCTCAGCGCGCACACGATTTGAAGCAGGATTTACATGCCCTGGCAGTGGACATTATCTTCAACAAATCTGAACAACTTTTAATGTGATTGGACAACATTGACATCATTGGTTAGTTCAAATGTGCGGTAATGCACCTTTTCTTGCCTTGAAGTAAACAGGAGCTAAATATATAACAAATGCGCTAAAGACTCCTGATATGAAAGGCACTATGCATGCCTTACCGAACTCTTATTATACGAGTTATGTGCTGTACGGCGGCCTAAGCTAAACAATTAACAGAAAGAAAGACCTGTTGCAGAGCATCTTCAAACGGATTGCATCGGTTGGATTTGTTCATGTGTGCGAGCGCAAAACGAGAAGATGCTATAACCGCGAGGTCTTCAAGTTGTGGATGTAGTCCAAAAAGCTAAGACACTTCGCTTCATGGCAGTGTCCAGCTACAAACGACAAGACCATCACGGACGTCAGAGGAGTGCTTGGTTTTTATCCCGAAATGGCAAAGAAAGGAAAATTACCGTGCTTCAGACAAAGAGTTTGCACGGAGCCCGATAAGATTATTAACGTTTGAGTTGACAATTGCGAGTTGACAGTAATTTACCGGATCAATTCTGTTTCATGTTCCTTCTTGCGCTACAGAAAAAGTAGATCTATTTAAGATAAATAAACCAAGACGCGTATCTTCACACCTTACACTTTATATCCGCAACCACCACCTCCCCCAGCAGCATTTAAACAAAACACCAACAATTACTTACTTTAGTTCTGAGTTCCTTCTCATAGGTTACAAGTTCTTGTATCTGTGCCATGGTATTTGCCATATTTTGTTGGTCCATCGTCCATCGTATGTACAGTTCTGAAAATTTAATTTTTGTTAAATTTAAACAGAATTCAAATGCAATTGCAATTGCAATTACCATCCCACAACTCCAGGCTGATTGGTGCCACAGAGGGCCAGATGACATGCGGATTTGGTTCATACAACGGATTCAGAAGGCTCTTCATTACGTCTGGGCGATTCAAGTATGACCACAAGCTCGTAGTTCGATTGTGCACTTTGTATTCGAAACGTTCCTTTTCCGAGTCGCAAAGAAACGTTCCATACTGGCTAAAATAACTATGTTCGAAGAGTTGAATTAGAAGATTTGTACTAAACTCAAAACTGCAGGGGAATTGACAAAACAGTTGGTATATACAGTCGAGGAAGAGGATGAATGTGGCTCCTGAGGTTTTTGGACGCGTCTGTGGTGGGGTGTAACAGGAGTATTTGTGCCGCGACGAAAAGGGATGCCCGGCTTGGATCCATTCACGTTCGATAAGTGCTTGTAGGCTATGGAAAAGGATTCAAAATCATGCTGAGGAAAAGACAGACAGCTTAGAACATACCCTCTAACCGTTCGACAGTCAGGATTCAAAATAATCTGTACCAGTGACGTTACTATCAGTGTCGAATCGAGACCCTTAGAGCCGTGCACAAGAACGGGACTGCCCTCTTGGTCCAAGCATTGGGCAACGACGCAGGCGGCGTTTAATGAATTCAAAACCATGCCAAGCCAACCGCTACCTTCGAGACGTGTTAACCACTTATCAGCGCTGCAGGTGATGTCGTTGCAAGCTGAGTAATTGGAAATCAAGCAATTTGATAGCTTTGATATGAAATCACTTACCTTCGATTAGCTTTGCAAAGCTGTCCAGTATCGACGAAGGATTAGAGACATTGCCAATTGATCGATTTACCTTTTTCCACTGTGAGTAGTGTTGATCAGTTTCAGTGTTGGACTTGCCCTTTCCCCATGTGTCAACAATGAAACCTTTTTTACTCCGTCCGAGCACCACGTTGAGAATAGCCTCATCGGCACGACAACGCTTTATGCCTTGCGTTGATATTGGTTGGGAACTTCGCATTAACGTCGCCTGCGTGACACATAAAACATTAAGATCACAATCGCAGTGGTTTCGCCATCGAACTCACCCCATTGTCATGTTTGTAACTGAGAATTGGAAACCGTCCGCCATCGCGAAATGAAGCCGACTGGCAGATTTGCTCGTCGGTTATTGACTTGGGTACAATGAGGGTAGCGCCATATGTTGCACAAACACTAAAGTCTTTGTTTGCATGCGAGATCCGCCACTCGTCGCCCGTTAGCAGCTTCGAAAATTCCGATTCTGGACTGAAATTTAAAAACAAAGCACGTCCGGCAAACTCTTCACCACATCGTTATCTATTGTAACTGTAACTTACCGAAAAATGGTAAACCCATCTTCCAATATGGAATACATCGGCCTATAGAAAAACGGATAGTCCAGTTCGATGTTGTGCAGTGAACTGAGTTGCTCCAAGGACGTGGCCACATTAAAGTACTCCTTCGAGTATTTAATTTCTAATGAAATGACGCGCAGATCCTTGCATTTGAGAGTAATTATCCCACCCACGACAACATTGTTGACGAGGAATGGCTTCTTTTCCACACAATCGATATTCTTGTGCAGTAGCTGAGTAGGACAAGGCAATACAGTAATGGGGTCAATTGTAAATTAGCTAAGCGGGAAGAGACTCACCCATAGTTCTTGGCTGTTCTCCTGGCGGGCGCTTAGCAATAAATGGTGACCAGTGATGCATAGGGTGCCCTCAACTGTTGCATGCAGATGGTCGTGCAATAGGACTCCGTCGAGTTTGGGGGTTTTTATGAGATCTGCGAATTCCATTGGACTTTCAATCGGACGAGCACCGTGGATATGCTAGACGAGAGGGTTTATGAATTCACTTGCATGTTTTCTTTGTTTTGTATGTTTTTCCAAGCCTAAACTCGGAAGGGAGAGTTATCAAAAAGTTGATTTTATCACTTTGGCTGCGGAACAGAAAGTTATGCGTGTACTGTTGGTTTCTCTTTTCTTCTTTGAATGACGAACAGACAGCGCCAGCGCTAGTAAAAACACTGAAAACGAGTGGTTGTCAATTGTTTCAGCACTGTTGTAACGAGCAGCGAGAAGATTGTAAATAAATATTGAAAATGATATAGATAACAATTTTTAAATTGTCTTATAAATAAAACTCTCGATATTTTCCACCAATGATTTGTTCTATGAAGTTATGTTTGGGTATTAAAGAAAAGATATGAATCAACCAGTGTATGTATAATTTAATTGCTGTTAGAAAATATGTTTCGACCTTTAATATTCATTGAGGAGGGGAATAATTTGTTTTGCTTCATCTGACAGGTGTCAGTAAAGTACGAAAAGGGTAGGCAGTGTTACCATTTGTATGAATTTATCGTCGCTGTTTCTAGAGAAGTTTCGCCTCAATTGGCGGCGACAAGATATTGAAGTCGAAAAGGAATATATATAAATATTTATTTGATGTTATTTTAAATATTCTGGATTAGTAGTCCAGAAGACTTCAGAAATCTTTTGTAAGTGTTCGAATGACAGTTGTTCCCCTCTAATGAAGAACGAGTGCACGAGATTTTACTCAAGCTCCTACCTCGCACGTTTCATCCCTTTGCACTAAATTACGGAGAAAATTATGGTGTAAGTAAAAGCTTAGATCGAGTTAAAGCATTAAGTTTGCATTTTATGTGATTGAAGTAGTTCGTTGAACTACTAAGCGACGGGTCACAAGTTCAAATCCGACCTAGAGCCTGATTCGCTGCAATATCTTGCAAACGAATTTCAAACGCTCATGAGTAAAGAAATTTTATGAGGAGTTTTTGAAATTTGTTGTTCGGAATCTGAAGCAATTCGTGCCAAAAACATTTTTCCGCACACACAATGGCAAAAGAAAGCCATTTTTAGATAGACCTAATACGGCTGCCTTCCACCCACTGCGATCCCAAGCACGCTGCTTCCAGTTGTCCAGACCAAGCGCTCTGGCATCCGCGATGGCTTGGTCTTAAAAACGGAGGTTCGGTCTACCTTGACGTCTCGAACCTGGGGGCTGGGATTCGAAGATCCTCTTGGCTGGAGCGTTGTTGTCCATTCGCTCGATGTGGCCGAGCCAATGTAGTCGACGAGTTTTGGATTTTTGGACTACATCCACATCGAAATAGAGTTCGCGGTTGTATCTTCTCCTCCATGCGCCCTTCTCGTACACAGGACCAAATATCCGTCGAAGGATTTTTCTATTAAAGGATACCAGTATTAACTCTCCTTTCCTGCTTATCGTCCAGCACTCGGCGCCGTATAGCAGAACTGGCAGGATAAGCGTTCTGTAGAGCATGCACTTTGTCCTTCGAGTTAGGAGTTTTGAACCCATTTGTTTTACCAAACCGAAGTAGCAGCGGTTTCCTAGGGTAATTCTTCGACGGATCTCCACTAAGATGTCATTTGCGTAGTTGATGTTTATCCCGAGGTAGATGAACTCCTTAACTACCTCGAAGTTTCTGCTATCAACAGTGACATTTTGTCCTAGTCAATGGACAGATGATTGTTTGTTTGTTGATAGCATATATTTAGTCTTGTCCTCATTCACTTCAAGGCCAACTAGTTTCGCCTGTTCATCAATAGCCGTGAAGGCCTCTATCACGGCACGCTGGGATCGACCGATGATATCGCATGCTTGAAAGCGTTCAGATGAGCTGCTGCCAAATTGCACATTGCATCGCGTGTTATCTAGTGTCATGCGACACATCTGGATCAGTTTTGACGGGATCCCGAATTTGGCCATCGCCACAAAAAGCTCCTGACGATGAATGCTGTCATATGCGGCTTTAAAGTCGATGAAGAGATGGTGTGTCTCGACTTGAAACTCGTTGGTCTTTTCCAGGATTTGCCTTAGTGTGAAGATTTGGTCTACAGTTGATCTGCCGGGCCGGAAGCCACACTGGTACGTGGCAATAAGTGTGTTGCAGAAAGGTTTGAGACATTCACACAGTACGTTGGATAGGATCTTATGTGCGACATTAAGCAGGGATATGCCTCGATAGTTCTTGCAAGACATAGGATCGCCTTTATTGTAGATGGGACATATGGAGCTGATGGTCCAGTCATCGGGCATGCTTTCCTCCACCCTCCATCCACAGGTAGACCATCAGAGCCGGGGGCCTTGTTGTTCTTTAGCTTTTTTATAGCTAAGCCTAGATAGACCTAATACTTATTTCGAAACTGTGCAGAAAAACACTGCACACAACTGGATTTAGTAGCTTATAGGTTCGTCCCCACTTTTGTTCTCGTTCTAATCTAGGATTTGTTCATTCAACACCACTAACTTGTTCATTCTTTTTTTATTTCTCTATTAAAGCTTTTTTTTGGATGAATATGAGATTCAATTTTTTGTTCCCAAAAAGGCAAAAACTGAGCTGAATGCTCAATGAAGCACTAGCCGATCTCATTTTAATGTCGGGCATGATAAGGATAATCTTATCTATACGATCGACACCAAACCTTAATAATACGAAAAGTTGAGCTGGATTGCAACACTAACTACTTTTGATTAATTTTCAACAACCAAAAAAAATTTATTGTTACCTGTATTAATGTTACACTCATACACCCTTAGATGCCACGCAAACAAAAAAAATTGTCTGTCCCCAATTACGCTGGTACATTCACGTGCAGGCCGCCTTGTAATTAAAGCATAGATACAATAGCTATTGTGTACTTGTAGTGTTCACCACCAAAATTCTTTGTGCATTATAATTAATTTGTCCATAAATAATATTGGTATCTCCAAATTAATTACAAGTTGTTCAAAAATAAATCTTACCTTAACGTAACGAAAAATTTCAAGATTTGAATCATTCCAAAGGATAATCTGCCTCAGAATGGACTATAAGAAAAATAAAGCCACAATCTTTATCGGTTCATTCTGGGAAGCGTTTTTGCCAAGTATTATTTCCAAATTTACATATCGTTATCTTTTAAACAATTTTTTTTTATATATTTTTAATAGTCCTCCGGTACTCGCAAATATTTGGCATCTATCCGTTAAAAGGAATCAACTCAAAGACAACCGACTTCATTCATTTCACCTGGTTTTCCGCTAGCACTTTCATATGTTACGTATTCCTTGCATGGGAGTTAGTGGACATTGGATGCTATCTCAAGTATAATCTCAAAAAACGAATAAGTGCTTCAATAATAAGTGAGTGGGAAAACCGTTTACATAGATAGTTTTTAGAATCTATTTTATTTAGCCACTATTGTTTTCCACTCAATGGGAATTTGCATTTACTTGACATTTCTACAACTGGCAAGACAATCGATAAAGATAATCAAAGGATGGATAGAAATGGAGCAGCGATTTCTTCAAAGGCCTTATATTACGAAAAAGTCTAAACAACTTAAATTTCGTTTAGTCACAATTGGGATAATTATCGGAGTTTTAGCAGTTGGTAAGGATTCAAAGTGTTATTCTATATGAACGAAAATCTAATGCGAATTTTGTGTACGCCAGGCGAACACGCTTTGTCTCAAGCATCCTATACTTATGGTTTTTTCAGCAAAGAAATCGAGTGTAATATAAGTGATGGGTTTTTCGAAAAGCGGTATCCCCATATTAACGAAATAATGCCGAATGGTGCTGCTTTTGTGTTATCTCAGGTGAGAAAATTATTTGTACCTTAAAGCTGTTTTACTTTTACTTGGGACATTATAACTTTTTTTCTGCGCCTCTGAAATTACACTTGGCCTACAAAAAAATATATTAAGTGGTTTTTGTGGCTATATCTAATAGTTCTGAAGTTATGTCATTTAGAGAAGTTATGCCCCAAAATTGCAAATTATCTCTTTACCTGGATATAACTTGTGTTGGTGTGATAGTAGACCCCACTACCATACGATTTTCTTTCCATTGGATCTCCATAAATCAGATCCAAGGAGTTTTTTCTCTACTGTAATATTCTGATTTATAAATAATTAATCCAAATTTGACAGCCAAGTTATTTGCCTTTACATATGTCGTTTTCGTTTGGTAATCCGGAAGACTTCCGTACTTCTCTTATGTCGTTTTCGTTTGGTAATCCGGGAGAGCTCTCCGATCCGGGATGCCAAACGAACAAGTAAATGCATTAAATTTGAATTTGAACTGCCAATGTGATGACGTTCAAGAGGATGGAAGAAAAACAAAATTAGCTATTGAAATATGTTTACATTATACAAGATATTATTTCTTTATTTGTTTAATTAAATTTGGTTATAATTTCTACCTAATCTAAGAATTATTAAATGCATCAGCAACAACAATTACATTTATCGATTTTGACGTTTGCGGTGTTTGGTTGGATTAGTGCTTCTGGTTCTGATTCTGAATTTAAAGTAACAAGCGAATTTCTCTTATTTCCAGGAGAGGAACTATCATTTTAGTACCAAGCGAACAGTTTCAGAAGAGTCCAGAAGTCTTCCGGATTAACAAACGAAAACGACATAATATTTTTTGCTAATGCATTTTATAATTCTTCAGTTTTGGCTAGATTAGCTGGAAATTTTAACCGAATTAAATTAACAAATTAACTCTTAACCCAAAAAAGTCGCAACGTATAATAATTTACAAGAAGTGTTTTGACGAATCTTATTTTCCTAAAATAATTTTAAATAAACATGTGGTCCCCTACAGTGTGACTGTCAATAACTTAGGCTTTGTGTTCAACAAAACGCTAACATGGGACGATCATGTAAATAATGTGATTGGTGGAATTTATGGCGGTCTAAGACGTTTGTGGAAAATATCTTTGTATCTGCCAAAATCTACAAGATTGACTCTGATTAAAACACTCATATCGCCAATTATAACTTACGGTGGTCCACTGTACGGTGGAATGGACTCAATAAGCAAACAAAAATTAAATGTAGCATTTAACTTTTGCGTTCGGTTTGTTCGATCATGTATCAAATTTATCTAACTGTATTTTTGGCATTTCCTCAATATCTCATTTCGTTGTCGAAATGTGCAAGATTCTTTTTAAGTTAATACACAATCGAACTCCAACTTATCAATTCGAAAAGATACATTTTTCCTCATCATCAAGAACATGTTATATCAATATCACCAGAACTTCAGCATTGCAAACTGGCAGATCATTTTTCCCTTTATGTACCAGATTTTGGAACAAATTACCAACTCAAATTAAAAACATAGCAAATTTAAATGAATTTGTAAGTTCTTTAAAAACCCATCTACAGAATCCAGATATCGCTTTGCATTTTCACTCCATTTTTATTAATTGATTTTATGAATAACATTTTACTATTTTTTGAATTACTTTTAATTTAAATACTTTTCTTGTTAACCTTCTCTCTTTTTAACGGATAAGATATGTTAAGATTTATTTTTGTATATTTTAAGAGCTATCAATGAGACTCCTATCTCAAAGCTCTCTCTGAACAAATAAATGAAATGAAAATGAAAAAAAAATTTATTAAACTAAACAACTCAAGAAATATTATTATGTATGATATAAACATATTTCAATAGCTTATACTATTTGTCTTCTTGTCAGTGAGGCGGTTGGAAATACGTGTACACAAATGCAACACTTCAAATTCGAATGTAATATGTTTGTTTTGTTCGATTGGCATCCCGGATCGGAGAGCTCTTCCAATTTACCAAACGAAAACGACATTAAACTTTTCTATCAAGCAATAGGTAGCAAGAAAAAGTTTTAGCTCCAGGCCATTGATCAGTGACATACATGATGGAGCCGATTCAGCTAATATAAAAACAGACAAAACTACTTGGTAGTGTCGGGCCTTGGCTCAGTAGCTCAAGATTGTGGAATTTAGACTTACTCAATATCTAATCAAACCTGCCGAACCGCACGGATCCGTCTGAATCCCTCCACACACGGTCAATTTTGGCTCGGCGCGTGGCCATTTGGCTTTTTGGCTCGTTCGACATAAATAGACAGAACAGATTAGAAAAATAGCAAATAATCTGCATTTCTTATGCGTTGATGATCACATTTTTTCGAAATATGCAGTTAAATATTGACTAAAACTTCGATACAACTCAACTGCAATTCCCATCACATCTTTCGTTGAAACCCATTGATTTATATACATATCTTCGAATAACATTCATATGGAACACTTCCTTATCATTGAGACACGTCACAATTATTCAATCTGTTGTTAGCGTTTAGTATAGTTAAACTTTTATACAAAACTTCAAAAACCATTTCGACAATAAATACATACCAATTATTACTGATATCAATAATTGATTCGTTAACCACTGCAGTAGTACTGCTACTGCACAACACATCAAACAACATATCTGCGCACATATATTTATTGACAGGTTAATTACGAGTTCTCGCCGTCTTAAAGTTATGGTAAAAAATACAAATGTCCGTCCCGATTCATTCAAACCCTAATGCTCCTCAAGAATGGACAACAAGAAACGCAAAGACACAATCTTCGCTGGTTCATTCTGGGAGGCAATATTCCCGGGTATTATTTTCAATATGTTCACTCTGTAATTCTTGGAACCAATCGCTCCTTTTTAGTCCTCAGTGTTTCGCAAATTATCGGAATCTATCCGCTGCAAAGTGTCAACGCACAAAGCCCGGAAATGATTAGCTTCAATTGGCTTTCGTGCAGTACTTTTATATGTATTACCATTTGTTCGTGGGTATCGATCGATATTGCATTGTTTATCCAATATAATCACAAGAAAAGAATCAATGTCGGATTAATGAGTAAGTAATATGAGCATATTATTCCATATTTTTCTTGGAATTTTTTCTTGAATTCAGACACTCTGGTTTTTAAATCGATGTTAGTTTGTATCTACATATCCTTTCTAAAACTGGCCAGACGATCAAGAGAGTTCATCAAACAATGGATGCAAATGGAACAGAGATTTTTTCAAAAACCTTATTGTAAGGGTCGGTGTAAGAAACTAAAACACAGAGTGCTAACTATAGCAGTAACCTTGCAAACTTTAGCAGTTGGTGAGAATTTAAAATGGCTTTAAACTATTAACTTACTTAATGCCTAATGCAAGTTCGTATGTGGTGTACCTATTAGTTGAACATTCTCTATTTCAAAGTTCTGAAATTTACACCTACTACAGAAGAGATGTTGAGTGTAACATAAGTGCAACGTTGTTTTTGAACCGCTTTCCACACATCTATGCAGTGATGCCGAAATGTGCTGCTTTGGTGATGTCTCAGGTGAGAGAAAAGTTTTTGTTTTAGTTCGACTTTGTCGTGAATTAATTTTCATAATGGCGCAAAAGAGGTCGCTTGTAGAAAAAAAATAGTCTCAAAATACATTTAAAAAGATCCAGTGAATATCCTGAAAATGAGCGTCCTCCGCGATTAGTACAGCACATTTTTTTAGAAACAGCTTGTAAAACAAATAAATTTTAGAAGTAAAAGGTCAGGACCTAAATCCTAGCTTTTCCAACCATTGTGGGTGCGAAGATATATTTTTTTAACACGAATGGAAACCGTAGGTCCCGTTTAATGCCGGTTCCGAACGGCAATTTTATTTTTGTGAAGTTTCTCATTGCTGTTCTTACTCTTGGATGTTTATCAGACATTCGCAAGCGAGTCGGATTTGAACCTGGGTCTCCTCGCTTAGAAGTACAACGAACTTAACGACTAATCAACTGCAAATTTATGATATTAGTAATTTTTTAATAAAACAGTGTAACAATTCTAATAATTATTTTTAGCTAATTGTTTGTTAAAAAGTGTTATGTGTTTACTTGTAAAGTAAATATCAATCCTATTGATATCAAATCTTACTCTAGATGGACTAGGTCTAAAGCTATGTTGTTAACAGCTAACAGTCAAACGCTAAGCGCGGTGACCGATATATTGTGCGTAATGCGGAAAACTCCTAAGGT
Source organism: Ferdinandea cuprea (assembly GCA_963576555.1). Classification (NCBI taxonomy): domain Eukaryota; kingdom Metazoa; phylum Arthropoda; class Insecta; order Diptera; family Syrphidae; genus Ferdinandea; species Ferdinandea cuprea. The sequence goes on from OY754960.1 coordinate 9,535,904, forward strand.
CCAAACTTTACCTAGACTGTAGTCGATTATAATGAAGCCCTGAAAGATATTTTTCTCAAAGGAATATGAAGGAGAAGATTATGAGAACTACGATGATATAGCCAATAGTAACAATTTATGGTAGCTAAACATTCACTCACTGCCACTTTGGGAACTGGCAAAAGTGAGTCTGAGCTGGCTTTAAACGTTCGTTCTTTAAAATGAGAATATCCTGCAATGTTGGGTACATCAAATGTTCTGGATTAAGAATTGTTTGGACCTCAAGAAATTGAAAATTATTGCGTTTCCTTTTCGTGTATAAACACGCGACTATTATTAGCTGCCAAGCTTTTCGTCAATTACATATTGAAGGGTTGAATAAAACAACAACAACTTGTGATTGCCACCACGAACAATGAATAGGCTGGAATTGCAGCTGTTTCACGGCTTGCCACTGCCGATCGTCAGATTCCTTTGTGTGGTGCTGGTCTATATGTCGGTCATATAAGACACAATGTAGATGTTCTCCCATCTTATAAGACCATAACACTCGCGATAAAAGCAGTAACATAAACATGTGCCAGAGTCGGTCTTCAACACATGATGGATTAAGGAAACCAAGAGTGAACAGAAATTAGTTGGACTTCCATAAAGTCTGGTGTTACAAAGCAATTGGACCTGTGATTGATCATCTGGGTAAAGTGCCTATAAACAAAAAATAGTAACACATGACGGTAAAATATGCAAACATCTTTATGGCCACAATTGTTCCCAAGAGACTTAAGTGTTCAAATAGTAAATATTGGAAAAACCCTCTCACCATCAGTTCATCGCTTATCGTTACCAAACGGAAAATTGTCATAAGAAGCTCCGGACTTCAAAAATAAGGAATACAAGAAATAAAGGTAACAAAATATGAGCAAGGCTTTAAGGATTTTGCAGAATAAAGACCTATTCAACATGGTGGCAGGCTCATTGTATTTCTTTGCTAAGGCATGTCAGAACTGAAAAAGACCTCAAAGCACGATTATCTTAAGAAAATACTCCGGACTTTGACAAAAGTTTCAAAGAAATATTTTTTTTTATTCTTCACGGTCAAACTTGAAATGTATTATTAAAAAAGTTTATTATTACAATCTTTTTGCAACACAAAATTTGTTTTCTGTTTCGCTTAAAACTAATGGAAATAATCTGCAGTTACTACAAAGCATTAACATTTGAGTTTTATTTTAAAGTAAATTACTATTTTTACGCCTTTGGATAAACATTTATTTTTTAACATGAAATTCTAGAAAGCCCTGAAAAGAATTTTTCTTAAATTTTATCAGTTTAATAGCAAAAAATTACCCTACATACTTCGTCCATGGCTTGACTTACAATGTACCACTGAAATTAGTATATTATGCATTCTAATGTGCACCAAAATACATCAGCAAAATTATTTAAAAGTAAATAAAATGTTGGATTCGTTTACTTTAATGCACAAGTGTGACTTTGTTCGACTCATAGACACCCTGTTTATACCCTATCCTAAGGGTATATTAATTTTGACACATAGTTTGTAACACCCCTTAATATTCGTCGTAGTCCCATAAAAGTATATATATTTATGATCAGGACCAAATCCTAAGACTATTTAGCAATGTCCGTCCGTCCGTCCGTCCGTCCGTCCGTCCGTCCGTACGCAATTTTTAGGCCTTTAAATTCAAGCTAGAAAGCTGAAATTTGGACCACATACTCCCTAGGGCTCCGAAATGGTTAAGTGTAAAATTTTTTGGAATACGCCCACTGCCACGCCTACAATTTAGAAAAAACCGATTTAAAGCTACAGATGGACAGATAGAGGGTTATAACCTTCACAAGCTATGAAGGCACTGCCCTCCTTTATAAGTTTGTCATATAAAGTTTTTTGCCACGCCTACTTTTTGTGGGCGTTTTTCACTAAAATGCTGTTTTCTTCGATAATTTTCATAGAAACCGAAAAAAAGTGTTTAACAAGATGTTTAGCTAATATTTTTTCCAATATATCGCCCATACAACGTTTTTGGCCGCGCCCACTTTTTGGGGGCGTTTTTTCAAAAAATGTTTTTTTTTTTTCTAAATTTTATAGAATGAAATAAAATGCAATCCATCATCTTCTTAAGGTTTTTTTTTGGGGCATATAGGGATAGGGATAGGGTATCATACTGTTCGCTCCAAGCGGACTGTAGCCTTTCCTTATGTTTTTTACTATTGTAATAAAATATTTAGTCCATTTCCTATGGGAAAAAATTTGTATTTTAAAAGAAGATTTTAAAACACCCTGTAAATATATTTTTTTATACCCTATCCTAAGGGTATATTAATTTTGACACATAGCTTGTAACACCCCTTAATATTCGTCGTAGACCCATAAAAGTATATATATTTATGATCAGGACCAAATCCTAAGACTATTTAGCAATGTCCGTCCGTCCGTCCGTCCGTCCGTCCGTACGCAATTTTTAGGCCTTTAAATTCAAGCTAGAAAGCTGAAATTTGGACCACACACTCCCTAGGGCTCCGAAATGGTTAAGTGTAAAATTTTTTTGAATACGCCCACTGCCACGCCCACAATTTAGAAAAAACCGATTTAAAGCTACAGATGGACAGATAGAGGGTTATAACCTTCACAAGATATGTAGGCACTGCCCTCCTTTATAATTTGTCATATAAAGTTTTTTGCCACACCTACTTTTTGTGGGCGTTTTTCACTAAAATGCTGTTTTCTTCGAAAATTTTCACAGAAAGCGAAAAAAACTGTTTAACAAAATATTTACCCAATATTTTTTCCAACATATCGCCCATACAAAGTTTTTGGCCATGCCCACTTTTTGGGGGCGTTTTTTCAAAAAATGTTTTTTTTTTTTCTAAATTTTATAGAATGAAATAAAATGCTGTCCATCATCTTCTTAAGTTTTTTTTTGGGGCATATAGGGATAGGGATAGGGTATCATACTGTTCGCTCCAAGCGGACTGTAGCCTTTCCTTATGTTTTTAATTCACAAAAGCAGAAAAAAAATTATCACGATGTCTTTATTCGTTTAACAGCTATGATTTTTGCATCCAAAATAGGCACTGTGCGCCGGCCGGCCTAAGGCTTTGGTTATTTGTGATTCATGATCTAAAACATCATTTTTAGCTTTCAAACTTTGTCAAAAGCTTTCTCGGTAAAAGTGTGACATTAATTATGTAGTCTTATAAAAAAAACTGCGCCACCTATAGGTCAGAGCATGGATTTAGTTGATTCTTACTTGGAGTATTTAACGCAAACTTTAAATTAAGCATTTCAATCGGCCCCAGTACCAATTAAAGTTAACTAATAAAGTGCCATAAGAAATCAAATTGCAGGTCTCTTACAGTCGCGCGAAAAATATATCTTCGCACACACTATTGTTGGGAAAGAAAGGTTTTGGTTTAAAATATTATTCTCTTTTCTTAGCTGGTGAGTATATTGGCAACTGCTGCATGGAACTTCTTGGATCTCTTCATCATTCTCATAAGTATTGGAATAAGTACACGTTTTGAACAATTAACCAGTGTCTTGGAAGATCACTTAAAACACGTAAGAAACTTTAACTTATGAAAATCATTTAAGAAAATCGGTTAATAACTTTTGTTTGGTTAGGAAGCATCCACCTGCAAGTCTATAATGAAGTTTCGAATGGACTTCATTGCAATCTGTGATCTACTAGCATTTATCGATAGTTACATGGGAATAATTGTGTTTTTATCTGCAGTCAACAATTTGTATTTCGTGTGTGTTCAACTGCTATATGTATTTCAGTGAGTTACTAAGTTTTTATAAAAAAACGATTTGTTTTTGTTTTAAGGATAAGCGTATTTCAGTCCACTGCGTTACACGATTGACTACATTTACTACTGGTATTCGCTTATCTACTTGCTGGGCAGAACATTGTACTTACTTATTACTGCGGCGGGCATTAACGAAGCCGCCGAAGGTCCAAAGGTATTGTTGCAAAACATACCCTCAGAGGATTGGAATGAAGAGGTAACGTATTGTATATATGTATGTAAAGTTTGTATTCATTTTCCAAATCGTTTAACAGAGCAGCAGATTTTTGTTTCAAATCAATTCGAATACAATTGCCTTATCAGCAATGGGTTTCTGCAATTTTACTCGCAGATTAATTTTGACTGTAAGTTGACCAAAATCAAATGTCTTCAAATCCATCCCATTGGTAACATGTATCTGCTTTCAGATGGCTGGGGCGATAGTAACCTTCGAGCTCGTGATGATGCAGTTCAACGGCACGAATGAATTAGCACCGTTATGCGGTTAGAAAACAAAAATCGCAACTTTAAACAACAATATTTATTCATATTTAACTTAATTTTAATCATTAAATGCAAACAATTCATTTAGTAACAAAAAAAAATAGAACACATTTATTTAAAAAGATTCTTCAAAGCTTCCTTCTGCGATCGGTCGAATTCCGATTGCAGCTGCTTCGCTCGATTGAGCTCGTTGAGGATGCTTTTATTATTAGGAACCATGGTATTGGCTTTGGTTAAATCGGCGATAGCTTCCATGTAGTTGTGCAAGTGGATGTGGGCTTGACCACGACGAAAGTAGGCTTTGCTGATTGAGGAATCATAGCGAATAGCCTGCAAGTAATTGAATATAGAACAAATCGGGAAAATTATCAAACTTACTTCGGAGGCGTAATGCCTGGTATTTAAGTATTCACCCAACTTCAACTCCACGGCGGCCATATTAACACAATTGAGAGCATTGAATGCGTCCAAGTGACTGAGATCTTCGTTGTTCTCGTAACCCTCTTCCTTCGCTTCGTACTTCTTGCGGAAAAAATTGTAATATCTTGTTGCTTTGCGGTATTTACGACGAGCTTCATAGTATTGTTCGCTAGCGAAAAATTCATTACCTACGCTGCGAATGACTGTTAGTATATTAACGATTTCCTGAGGCTATAAAAATAGGAATCATAAAAATCCCATCTTAAGTATCTACCAAAGGATTAACCTTGTGCGTTTTGAATTTACCATCCCAGTCATGCGGATATGGCGGCCATAGATCTCCTCCGTCTTTGTCACAGTAGCCCCAATCATCTCCGGGCGGTATTTCACCACAGTTGGCGATGTGGATTAGCTAAAATGCATGGCCTAGAGAAAAGCTTTGAAGAATACTCCGACTTACATCTGTTGGCTTTCCTTCGTCGTCTGTGTTCATTTCCATGTCACCGATGATGCCCAAGCCACGCATTACCTTGCCCACCACAACATTTGTCCCATTTAGAATATCGCACACGACGGAAGTTATGAAGAACTGCGAGTTGTTGGTATTTTCCTTACCATAATTGGCCATACTCACAACACCTTCTTCGTGCTACGCAAAATCCATTTGTAACGATAGGAAGTAATTCCGCTGTACTTACCTTGAGATAGTGGTTCTCATCACTGAATATAGGCCCATAGATGCTGTCGCCACTGGTGCCATCGTTGTTGACGACGTCGCCGCCTTGAGCTACATATACCCGTGTGACTTTGTGGAACTTGATACCTTTGTAGTGTAGAGGTTTGCCCATTCGGCCGATACCTCGCTCGCCAGTGCACAGGCAACGGAAGTTCTCTGCAGAGTTTGGCACAACATCCTTTCGCAGTTCGATTATCATACGGCCGGCTGAAAAGGGCGAATAATAATAGCTACAGGTTTTGCGGGAAAGAAAAAGAATTACCAAATTCCTGACCAATATTGATGTCGAAAAAAACAATTGGATTCAGCGGCGAAGCCGGAATGGCGAGTTCATGCATTCTTCTAATCCTAAAATTTACTTTTATATGTACTAAAAACAACAGTTGCAATTGCAAAAATCAGTTTTGGTTTTGGCAAACAACAAATGAGAATTGTCAAAATTTGCAAAACAGTGAAAATTTACAAAGAAGACGAAGTTGGCTGTAGCTTATTTGTTGGTATTCTTATCTGCGATGATTGTGTGAGGAAAGGTGAAAACCGTTGCTTTCAAATTATATCTAAGCGGTATAACTATGTATGGCTATTGACGTAAATATGTACGTTATCAGGGTTTGCTCCGTATTTTCGAGTTTGATATTTCTCTTTTACACTTTTGAGAAAACAAACAAAATATTCAGAACATATTAAATCAGTTCGTACGAACAAATCGCCTGCGATGCGTTTGTCTTAAAAGGCCGATTTTGTTCTAACGAAATTTTGTTCCAGAAATGTTTCAAGTGTCAGATTATATATTTGTTTTCTTACTTTAGTCTAAAGTTCACTACAGCGTAAAAAATTATAAATGTCAAAGTTTTAAAAGAGTTTGTCAAAAACAACCAGGAACCAACAACCTTTTGTTGGTGTTTTTTTTTATTAATCCTTTGACAGTTTTAATTTTTTTAGAGCCTGGCTACACACACAAAAACGCGTCATTAGAATGAAGGCAATTTGAACGTCGGGGAAAGCTGAAATATAAAAGAAATTTCTCTTCGGAAGTCGAACTTTTGTATTCTCTGGTACCTGTAGTCGGTCTTCACTCTTCCAACACAAATCTCAAATGAGGATTTCTGTCAAAAGTGATATGGTTTGGAACCGAAACCTTCATGCCCACGCCGAGAATTCAAATCGAAAGAGGACTTTCGCTGGATTCTTGATGCAATCTACCCTTTTCTTTCTGACTCACATAAAATCTACCTGTCTCGTGCGACATGACGATCATTCCCATGAACGTTGGGCTTGCTTACACTAGATGAATTCCTCCAGGAGAAAACCCAGTTTTTATCTTCCCTTCAAGCGTACACTGGATGAACCATTTTGGTGGAACAAAATGTATACATTAACCTCTTTTCATTGCGTTAGACATTTTGCAGACCTCAAAATGTAGAAAGTTTTTTATTTATTAGTATTCCACTTCGTTTTTCCACTCCAAACTTGGTGGAAGATTTTACTCCATTTCATATCGCACCTCTTCTTCAAAACTGGTTTTCATTCGAAGGAATACATCTCTTGTCCGCAGGCCCATTAAATTTGCAACAAACTCATCAGTCTACACTCTAGTTAATGAGTCTTTCACCAGCCCTACTAACCTATCGGCAGCAATTTATACCAGTAACGCGAAAAAGTCTTCAGGTCCGGACAAAATTTCCAACTTTGTCATGAAAAGACTTCCCCCATCAGCAATAATTTTTCTCACAATTATTCTCAATAATTGTATTAACAACTGCTATTTTCCAACCAAATGGAAAATTGCGGAAGCTTTTCCAATCCCAAAGAAATTATCTGCAAATTGCATTTCAAAATTTAGACCCATCTCTCTGCTCTCAAATATAAGCAAACTTCTAGAAATGTTGATTTTAAACAAAATCAACTCGGTCTGCACCGAACTAGAAATAGTACAAAACAACCAATTCGGATTCAAATCCAATCACTCGACATTTCACCCACTGCTGAAGCTGCACGCCGATGTTAGTATTGGGTTAAATAAGATAGAGACCACCGTTGCTTGTCTACTTGACATTGAAAAGGCATTTGATTCCGTTTGGATTGAAGGCTTAGTCTTCAAACTCAAGTCCCTTAACTTCCCAACACATACTATAAGAATCATACACAACTTTCTGACCAACCGTAAGTTCTATGTGCGAATAGGGAACTCCAAATCCAGTATCAGGGATATCAAAGCAGGGGTAGCCCAGGGCTCACGCCTCGGCCCCACCTTGTTTAATATCTATACTTGTGATCAAAAACAAAATGATGCTAGAACAGAGACTCTACTTTACGCAGATGACTCTATCACCTACTCTTCTTCCCCTTGCCATAACATTGCATTACGCAGAGTCAAGATACACATCCTCAAACTTTGGGAATACTACCAAAAATGGGGAATCAAAATAAACTCCGCTAAAACTAGCTTATAACATTTCGCTTATAACATTTCGAAATCCCTACGGCACTGCTCGCAACAACACTGTAGCGAAATGTAAAAAGCTAACTCTTACCCTGCCCGACAACTCCATAATACTGCCAAAACAACAGGTCAGATATTTAGGGGTGAACTTTTCAGAACGTTTCAAGTTCAACCGTCACGTAGCCCTTACCCTTCAAAAGGCAAACTTTGCCTTATCGTTAGTCCTGCCACTTATGCGAATAAGAGGTGGACTCGAGACAAAGACCAAACTTCTTCTCTACAAGCAGTTGATACGTCCAATCATAACCTACTGCTTTCCTATCTGGTACACTATCAGTCCCAGTTACATGAAAAAAAATACAAATCTTCGAGCGAAAAGTGCTTCGGCACTGTTTTTCGCTCTACCGAAACCCTCACAACAACCACTATTATAGAACAGAAGTCCTATATGAAGCCGCCAATCTTATCCCCATTGACCAATATCTGTGCTCGCTTTCAACGAAAATGACGCGCAATATCCTATCCCATCCCAACCCTTTGATTCATATCATTTCAGAGACTCCATCAATACAGGATTACTATCCCCACGTGATGGCTTTAATTGAACCAGATCTTGGAATAGTCCAAGAAAATTCATTCGAAGACTTCTACGTGGTTGCTGGAACGCGATACAACCGTGGCTGCCGGAAAGCAATGGAAACACAGACACGCCATCTAACACCAAGAAAAATACAAGCCAACGAACTAAATCTCCAACCCACCCCAACAAACCACACCAATGACCGTCGGCGCCACTCACGCTGTACGACAAATAATCAATAATGAATGTAAATAAATTTCAGAAATAATTTTTTAAATAAAAATGTAATAATAAAACATCATTTGCACAACGCAGAGCCCCATCTGTGCTCGCAGAATATTAGATTTATCCTAGACTTAAGAAAAACAATTGTATAAATATTGTAAACACACATTTTTTAAAAAAGAGTAATAAATTGTAGATAGATAGATAGAACCCATTAAATTTGCGCTTGCAAGTACGTAAAAGGAACTAATCATTCAAAGCCTCGTTCCAAGTCGAATGCTGGAAGCCGGAAACTCATTTTTTTCTGTCGTTTCTTTTATAACTTTGAAACACTTTGTATTTTTCTACGCAAAAGCGTTTTTTTTTAGAATAAGGGATTCCCCAAGTTCTAAATTTTGACAGGTTATAAATATTTTTTTAAATGTTCAAGAAATTTTGCACACGGTCCCTTCTTAATAAACGTGCCAAACTGATAGTCAATTGAATTGGATGCAATAATCCTCCAACAAATTTAGATCCGCCCAATTGGTCTAACAATAAGATCAAGAAAATGAAAATTGTCAAAATCAGTCTTTTGACAAATCCAATTTTTATGTAGCTTTGATTTCCTCAATTGAAAATAAATTTTGCTCACATTCTTTGTTCGTTTACTTAAAATGATTTATTCTAAGATATTTTGTGCAAAAGTTGTTGACACTAAAATTTTTTAACATGTTTTAGTTTTAGTTTAGTGAAGAGCATGTTTTCGTCCCTATGAGCACATTTAACGAATTTAAAGTTCAGTTATCAGTGCTATTTGCTATATGTAACCAATTTGATTTTAAACCTTGGAAAAACAAACCGATTAGTTAAATTTAGATTCTCATTTTTTATTTTTAAAATTATTGTTTTTTAATTAATACTATCACTTAAGTATGTCCAAATTTATTACTAAAAAAAAAAACAAGCTCCTCAAAAGCACAGAAAGCAATTTAATTTGTTTATGCTTCTTGTATACTAAAAACAAAACATTATTCATTTCCCATATTTTCATACCATACGCTGAAGAAGTTCGAGTGGAAAAAAAATATTTTCCCTCGACTGTTTGGAAAATAGACGCTCTTACGCAATTACTAATTTACATTTACATTTATTATTGTTACTAAAGTCTTACACAATGAATTATGTGTTTTTTTTTTTCATTCTTTTAAATATATAATATTGTATTTTGTTATTTTTGCTTAAACGAAATCCTCAGTAGTAAAAGTAAATTTTAGTTTTTGCTTAGCATTTTTTTTTTTTTTGTATTTTTTTTTTATATATTTATATATATTTGATTTATTATTTTCTTTTATACCAGTAAAACTAAAATAACAAATTTCTGTTCATTGACATCACTTCCATTTCACAAAATGGGAAATAGTAAAAAAAAAAATGAAAGGATAAAAAAATGTGTAAATGAAATGAAGAATGGAATTAATGTCCTCAATTTGGGACATTATTAAAAAAAAATGTTTATGTGATCAATATGAGAGAGAGTGAATGTACGGAGAGAACGGGAGAGCTAGAAAAAGTGAGAGAGGAAAAGGAGTCAAATAAAAAACAAATTTTTAATCACTATCAGTAGGCATTTCGATCTATAACTGTTCTCCAAGCAATGGAGCGGCAGCTGTTCCAACACCAACATTAATCCCCAAACCAGCAACCTCTTCTGCGGCTACCTCGCCTGGAGGTGCATCTCCATCGGCATTTGCCGCAGCTGATGCAGCTGCAGCTGTAGCGGCGGCCGCAGCAGCAGCAGCATCTGCCGTCTCTTGTTTTCGCTTTCTGTGTTCGTAATTCACCAACCGCTGTCCCACAAGATACTTGTCATTCTTAATGGCAACGTAGAGCTTCTTAAACTGTCTTATCTGGAAGTATATGATGGCGACAACGACCACTGCTAGAAGGAAGAATGGATATATCTCCCGCGCAATAAGAGTCCTAGCATTCACGTTCTCGTAGAATATTGGCACGATCGAATGGGCGATGACATATGGCACGGCCAGAGCCAGACCAAAGCAGGTGATTACCGGTGTGGCCAGCTCTCGAATGATAAACTTCAAGTCGATGTCTCGCAAACCGTCACGATAGGCGCGTTCGATGGCACGCTTAAGTCGCCAGTCTGGTCCCATTAGCGTGAGGGCGCAGGCGATTTTAGTGTAAAGTACGCCCAAGGCCCAATCTTGCCACAAGAAATGAATAGGCGTTTGACCGATGGGAACGCGCAGCGGAATCACCAGAACCAACTCGAGAAGTAGGCCAAATAACAAAGGAATCACTCCCAGCATCAGGACGAAGATAATTGCGGCGAGAGCATAGGATGCGCCCACATGCAGCCAATGCTTGATTTTGTCCATTACAGCGGCGCGGCCCTGGGGAAGGAGATTTACTGCAATCGCAATACCCCTCGATATGATCCAGCAGAGGTAGGTGCCTACGGCGGCAGTGTACAGCTCATGGGGACGTGGTGCTACCTCGGGATTCGTTGAAACTTGATGACTTGCGATATGATTTCCAACCGACCATAGGGCCATTACCTGGCGACCAATCCAAACGGGTACGGTGAGGGTGACCAGCGAGGAGATGACCAAGCTAATGCACATGCAAATGATTAGTCCGAAGAGACGGAAAGGGAAAAAAGTCGGCTTGTCGTACGGCTGGAATCCAACCGGGGCATCACGCTGTAGAATGAATTGATGAGCGGCTGCCAGTCCCTGATTGGGGTCGGGTTGAGCTCGTTCTGGTTCTGCCTGCCCGTTGCCGTTTTCGGTTGTATCGTTTCCAAGGAGATAGCTCTTAATGCCCAGAACCCATGAAACTGCTTGGCACCAGATGCGAAGCAATCCCTTAAGCCAAACGCGGGTGTGCGACTGCTCAAAGAAGCCGGGAAGAATAATCTGCAAGGAAAACGGCTTACTGCGTTAGTAAGTGATGGCGGAAGTTCAAAAAGGGCACTTACCTGCAATAGAAGCAGCTGCAGACTTAACTCATTAACCTCCGAGTCTCCAGACAGCGTGTACGGCAGAAATGTGGGCCAAACTGACTTTAAAATTTGTATCGGCAGCCAGAGCATGAGCAAAACTGCTGATCCGAATATTATGACGGACGCAATCAAGCGACGAACGTGGCGCAAAATCGAAAGGTGAATCATTTCCTACAAGCGAATTCATTTTATGAGAAATTCATCAACAAGCAAAAAAAAAACTCACCTGAATCGGGCTAAAATCTGGATCGTTGAGGTTCCTCAGGAACCATAGCACCCCGGGACGCAGCACTTCCCTCAGCAGCGAGATGAATGCCGCAAAGTAGTACACGTAAACCATGCCGAACATCCAGTGAATGAAAAGCGACGTACCTGGCGCTGCTCTGAAGCTAGTACGACGGTCTTTGATGGTTGCGTCGAACATCGGCAGCGAGCAAATGTCTAGCCACCAGCCGCATACCAACGGCAGTACACCGATCTCCACGACCGACAGCAGCGAGACTTTAACCACGATGTAGCACAATCCCAGCAGCCATCTGATCTTACTCATTTTGAAAAGCCGAGCAAAGTAGTGCAGCACCACGAGGGTCAGTCCGATGTTACAATAGCCAAACAGCGTGGTAATAAGACCATGAAAATGCAGCAGCGGCTTGTCGGGACGCAGAAGTCCCAACCAGTTTATGACAAAGTTCCCAATGCAGTAGGGACAGAATGCGAACGTGAATATGAAGATGGTGTTCAGCGAAATCACCCAAAACACGTGCTCCAGAAAAACCATACTCCCGTCCAGGCCCAGCAGGCGTTCCCAAGTCAGCTCCTCGGCGGCGCGATCCCACTCCATGGGATTCCAGTTTGCTTCCTCGTTGGCGTTCAAGTTCTCGGCGGGGTCCTCATTCAAAGCGCGATTTCCTGCAGCATTTGCCTCCGCATCTGCGGGGGGCGGCTCTGCGTTATCAATCGGCACGTCCACCGGTGCTTCATTCTCGTTGTTATTGTTCTCATTGTTGTTGTTGTCGTTCAGTTCGATTGGGCCATCAACAACTGCCGCTGCCACAACCGGCTCCGCGACAGCTGCTCCTGCTGCTTCTGGTACAGCTGCATCTTCAGCAATTCCATCACCATTACCACCTCCGCCTCCGCCACCAGCAATCGGTGCTACCTCATCACGCTCTAACCAGTCGGGACCACCGCCATGTAGAATCTGTTCCCTCAGCCAAACTAATCCAACAAACGACAACAGTGTGCATGTGACCACAAAACACCCTCGAAACGCGTCCGATGCTATATTCTCTGTGGAAAAGACATCGAACGGCAGCGATAAAATCATGTCAAAGCTCGACCCGCTAAACATGAACCGATACGTGCGATACGCCGACAATGGCACAATTCCAAACCAAGCAAACGCCACCAACGTGTAGTGCAACCAATATTTAGCTGCTTTTCCGACTGACGACAGCAGGCCACCGGCGACATCGCGAAGCGGCAGCACTCGCGGCATGTCCGGCGAGTATATTGGCGTGAATGAGAAGCGATGGCCGCATAACTCGCAGTATTCCTTGCGCGAGTAGCGCATCCATTGCATAAGACAGTCCTGGTGGATATATTTTATGCTGCCCGTGCAGATGCATGGATAGAAGAGCGGACGGTCGGACTGGCCTTCGCAACGGCAAACGCGACAAATGTCTCCCTGTGAGAGGTCATCCATTGTTTGATAAAATGTTCTTGCGTCCTTGCGTTTGTGCACTATCCGCTGATATACATTTGAAATCGTAACACAACACAAAATATTTAAAATGTAAAGCAAAATCCGACGAAAAGAAAAGTGAAAAAATTGATTTTTGTTTGTGCGTATGAATTAACTAATTTTTTCTTTTGTAAATTGAAAGAAAAACCACGTCAGATACCTGTCAAACGTAAATTTCGAAAAAAATGACGACAATTGATGTTTTATTTTACATCTTTACACGGTTCGGATATACTTTTGAAGACGAACTGTCCTTCTAAAACGATTTAATTATAATGTGTTGAGGTTGAGGATATTTTTAAGACAAAAATTGGAAAAAAAAACTCCCCAAGACGTACACTTTGCTTTCGTGTTTTCGCTTTTATTATTTTATAATTTTTTTTTTCCTCTTCTATTTTGAAAAGCAACCAACTTCAGGTTACGTACATATACGTGTGGGAATGTAGTTGTTGATTAGTGATGAATGCATTCAAGGAGGTAACAGTAACAGTTGTGTTAAGAACGGGATACGCATACCTACACATAAAATATAAAGAAGCAAATGTTCGAAAAGACTTCTGAAAATTTAGAAGAAATTATAATGTTCGAAATTGATAAACATTTTAATGAAGCCAACTGTCAAACTAAATTGAATTACCAGATCTCATAATATTTCGGTGTTAACGAAAATCGAGAAACACATAATTCCTATCGCATGTAATTTACTAAAGAAACTTATATTATTATTTCGAATAAAAAGAAATATTTTTAATTTTTACCACACAAAATTGAGGCACATTTAAATGAACAAAGACAAAGTAGCATGCGAGAAATGTCAAACGTTTTGATGGTTTGCAAGTGGGTGGTGTAAATCTTGATTCGATAGTCAAACATAGTAGTCTGACAGCTGTTAGAGTAAAATTGATAACGTGTCTATGTAGACTTCCCTGAAAGTTTCGAAGTAAGTTTATATTTTGTCCCTATTTTCGAAATCTCCTACTATTTTTAAGAGTGGATTTATGTTTTTGCTTATTCATTTAAAAAAAAAGGTTTAGACATAATTTTAATCTTTAAGGATTTTATAAATCATTTTTTTTCGATTTTAATGTTTTCTTTGTAGCTTCAAAATTAACTTTCCAACGCGTAAAGTTTAAGTTAAATAATCTTTTAGTAGTGGTGAGAATCGTACTTGTCGATATTGTATTGAAAGAATGTTAAATTCTTATATATATTTATTTATTTTTTTATGTTCGTAAAAACTTATATTTTAACAATTTCTACATTGATAATGTCATTGACAATTTATACATAAAAATTAGTAAAAAATAAAACAAGCATCTTCGAAATGCTTGACAAACACACTCTAGTTTAAAAAATCAAACATAACTAAATAATAAAAAAAACACATGGCACTATTGACAGTTCCGTCGACTTCATCAACAAAATATTTCGCAACATATTTTTGGTTTCCTTCGTAAATAATGGCAAAACGCAAAGCAAATAAAAACAAAAAGAATCATGTCATTGAGAAACCAAAAACCCGAAAAGATCTACGCAAAGAAAAGAAGCTTCTCAAAAAAGAAAACAAACGAAATTACTTTTCAAATGCCGGCAAAGTGAATCAAAAATTAGATGGAAACACCAAGCTAGCTCCACGGCGAGGACCTCCACCGCCACCAAAAGACTTAAGTGACGACGACGAAGAGATACCATCAGACTTCTCCGATGAAGAAGTGGATGCAATTATGCCAAAAGCCCAAAAGAAGCCGCCTCCAAAACCACAAAAGAAAGCAAAAACCCCACAAGATGCACGCCTTGATCCGGCAGAAATCCATCGCCGAGAGTTGGCTAAACAAAAGGACTTGGAAAAAGCATCACAAAAGCGACGCCTTAAACAATTGAAAGAGGCGAACGAGGAGGAAGACGTTATAATCGCTCGACTTGAAAAGAAGCTAAAGATGAACAAAAGCAAGGACAAAAAACGCCTTGTCCAGAAGATGTTCAACGATGGACTGGACTATGCGCTTGAGTTTTGCCTGGATGATGATGATTTGGGGAAAAAGAAAAAGAGTGAAGGCAAAAAGGAACAGTTTAGTGAAGAAATGGGCGATTCTGACTTTGATGAGGACATGGGTGCTGGAGATGACTTTGGCGAGGGAAGCGATGAAGATGGTGGTGATCGAGGATCGGATGAAGACGAATCTGAAGAAGAAACTCCAAAAGGTTAGTAATGTCGCTGAATGAAGAAAAATAAAAACTGAATTCTATAACAATTTTTACAGTTAAGGAGGACATTTATGGACGAAAGCGGGACATTGAGGGCAACGTCATTCCAGATGCTACTCCTACACCAGGGAAATACGTTCCACCACATCAACGTGCAGCAGCATGCGTCGCTGATAATGACAACCGCCAAGAGCAACTGAGTCGGCTTCGCAAGAACTGTAAAGGTTTTCTCAATCGACTCTCCGAGATTAATCTCCACAAGATCGCCAACAGCATTGAGAAGCTCTATATGTCCAACTCGCGTCACGATATGAACGAGACGCTGTACGCGCTACTCTCAGAGGCCCTGCTAACTAAGTCACTTTGCAAAGAGCGCATGGTGCAGGAGCACGTTGTCTTACTTGCCTACCTCCACGCCTCCGTGGGTACTGAGATTGGCGCCCATTTCTTGCAGATGTTTGTCCTTAAATTCGACCAACATCTTCGTGACATCACTGACAACACGGACGTGGAGAACAAACAGCTCAATAATTTGGTCCTGATCCTCGCCTATCTTTACATGTTCAAGGTCTTCGAGCACAATCTCCTTCTAGAGCTGATCGCACGCCTCGGCGGCAATCTGTGCGAGAAGACCGTCGAGTGTTTGCTTTTGATTTTCCAGTCTGTCGGCTTCAAGCTCCGCAAAGACGATCCGCTTGCTTTCAAGAACATGATGCAGGACATCCAGAAGAAAATAAGCGAATCTACGATGGAAATGAAAGAGAACCTGAGGCTCAAGTTTATGGTGGACATTCTGAATGCAGTGAAAAACAACAACATAAACAAAATCCCCCAGTTCGACCCCGAGCTGGGCGAGAATCTTCGCAAGAAACTAAAGGCCATGCTGACGAACGACAAATACGTGATCACACTCAACATTACCATCGACGACCTGCTCCGAGCCGATGAAGTTGGAAAATGGTGGATTGTCGGCTCCGCGTGGAGTGGCAACATCAAGGACATCAACGCCGCCAACAAGCCAGAAACCGCCAAACAAGAGCGCTTCTCGGAAAAACTTATCGCTCTGGCGAAGCAGCAGAAAATGAACACGGACGACCGCAAGAACATTTTCTGCATCGTCATGAGCGCCGAGGACTATGTGGATGCATTCGAGAAGATCCTTCATCTGGCGCTGAAGGATCAGCGCAGCATAGCCTACGTGATCCTCCACTGCAACCTCAATGAGACCAAGTACAACCCGTACTACGCTCACCTGGCGCAGAAGTTCTGCCAACACAATCGCAAGTATCAACTGGCATTCCAGTTTGCATCCTGGGATCGCATCAATGAGCTTGACCGACTAACCAAACAACAGATCAGTAACCTGGCCAAGTTTGAGCTTCATTTGATCATGAAGGGTGGTCTGGCGCTTTCCGTTCTGAAAGTAGTCAACTTTGTAAACCTAGACAAACCCAATTTTGCCTTGATGAAGGGCATCATGCTGGGGATTCTCCTATCCCCCGAGGCCGACTGTAGACTCGTGTTTGAGAAAATCGCTAAAAACACAAAACTGAACATCTTCAAGAACTCTATTCGACTCTTCATGCAGCATTTCCTACTCAAAAACGAGGCCTCCCTCAAACTGGACGAAGAAAAGATGGCTTTACTGAAGGTCCGGATAGACCTTGTCGATAAAATTCTATCGTATGTCGATCTCTAACACAATAAAGACTTCATTCTTTGGAAAATTCTCAATTTAATTGTTATTGCGTTTCGCTATCACTGTTATTCGATTTCTTGCTGCATTCACCCGGTCTATTTGGAGTCCTCTACAGCCTTGTCCACCCAGGCACGCAATTTGTCAGTGTCCTGCAGACCGACCAATTTGGTTAGAACTTTTCCGTCTTTGATGACCATCAGTACTGGAACTGATGCTACTTCGTAATCTAATGCAAGTTCACTGTGCTCATCAATGTCGACCTTGGCGAGGTTAATGGCTCCGGCCTTTTCGCCAATCACTGACTCAATGCGGGGTGTAAGCATTTTGCATGGATTGCACCAGCTGTAATGGAAATCTGTTACAGCTTTTACGTAACCGAAAAGAAAGTACTGAAAAACTTACGTTGCAAAAAAATCAACAATGACAGGCTTACTGCTTTTCTTAACCTTCTCGTCAAAGTCCTCGGAACTTTGGACTTTGAAGATATCGAAGCGGGAAGCTGTTGTTGTAATGGCACGCAAATTGGAGCAAACCATGCGGGAAATTGTCTGTGTCTTTACCAAGGAAAACATTTTATCGAGATTTTTCTGATTTTTTTTTTTTAAAAAAAGTTCCGTTTCACTTGAATAGATTTGGAGCAATTGATTTGATTCCAAATTCTTTATTAAGAAATCTGAAAGATGAGTTTTTTTAAAAACAATGTTTTGTGATTAAATAGAAAATAAAAATTATATAAATAAAAATTACTATGTACATTTAAAATATTGAAGCCGTGTTGCGAAATTCTCATTTACAAATTGTGTGCGGCAAGTGTCAAAAATTTGCGACTGCAAAACATTCAGCGACATACAAATATGGATTGTATGGTTATGACTAGTGGGCGCATTTAATGTCTGCTTGGATCAGTGAATTCGAATATTGACTGGAAATGTTGGCTTTCTGTCGCTTTTCGTTGGACTTTGAAGAAACGTCTGAAAATGAATTTAAAAAAGAGTCATACATTTGTTGATATCTCCCGTTTTTGTTTGGCTTTGATGAAATGATCAAATTTTTTAATGACATATACCTAATAACTATTTAGGTTATGTTGCATGTAAAATTATGTGCTTTTTCATTAAGCAAAAGATAAATCACTCACTTCTAATGAACTGAACAATGCCGCAAAATGTATATATCAAAGTGACAAGAGATACGTCAAACGGTTTTGGTGTTAGTGCGAGTTCATGTTAAGCTAGCCTTTGGTATGAGATTCACAAACACTGCTAAGAATCTAAAAAAAACAATAATATTTCTGGACGAATGGAAAGACAAAATGGTCGAAAGACAGACAAAATTTATCCACATCATAAAAAAAAACGTTTTTTCAAGTCAAGTTTTTAAAAATGGCCGTCGAATCCTCGCTCATATTTCCTTCCTGTGAATACCTATGACCCAGAGACTTGACGTTTGGTGGTATTTACGAAAATCTGTTTCTTAAACCAATTTGTATATGAGTATTCAAGCTTCTCATTTGATTTGCACGTAACCCTCTATATAATTACATCTTTCATTAGTAAAAATACCTAGTTGTGTTTTCTCTTGTGGCAAATAGAGAGAATCTATCGGAGTTGACTATCTAGCTCATTACTCATATGTGAAAATTGAACGCAATTGGCTTACCCATTAAGCGATATGATTAAGTGACGCGTTTGCATTGTGCAGCTCGACATTTGAAAACAAACTAAATGAGTAGTTCAATTTCGGGACACACATTAATACTTGGAATCTTAATTTGTTTGTATTTAACTTAAATAAGCAGTCTTGGAAAAGGTACCTACTTATGTAATTCATAGAATTCGAGTTCGAAAAGTTATTCTAATTGCAATACAGATTCTAGTTGCAAACAAACAGATCTACCGAAGAAAAACACACTTCAACGTGACTTTTTTGGCATTAGTGTTTGTGACTTTGTATTCCTCCACACTTTTTGTTTTGCTCCTCGTCAACCAACAATTAAATTCATAATGGCCAAAAAAGAGAAATCATCCACTTCAAATAAACCGAAAGGAACAAAAAGGAAGCATGAGCCAGATGAAGAAGAAGCCGTCGCATCCAAAAGTGTGATTCTCAGCAAAGGTATACATACTTTAAAATAACCACAAAGAAAACCTACGATTTCATGAACTACACTCATTCCTATCAATCCCCCATAGAAGCTGAGGAACTCCCACCCAAAAAACAAATATCACAGAAACTCAAGCTCAAACACAAATCTAAAGGCGACACAATCGACAAAGTATCAGATCAAATTAAATCAAAAAAACGCAAGGCATCAGACGAGGATGATGAAATGCGTGAACCTACAGCAGAAGAGTTGCGGGAAAGCGAAAAGCCAGAGAATACTAAAGCTGTTGTCACCGTTCGTCAAAAGAAAAAGCAGAAACATCAGCAACGATTGGAAGTACAAAAGGACCAATCGTCCAAGAATGAGGTTAACCGAAACGAGGAGTACCTCCAGAAGTGGAAAAATAACAAAGACGAATGGAAATTCGAAAAACTCAGACAAATCTCGATTCAGTTGTCCGTTTTCGACGATACAAAAATAAGCGCTGAAGTCTGGCCAATTGCGTTGGAGTACCTTTCTGGTTCAAAAGGTGCGGCCAAAGACAAAATCACAAAGTCAGCTGAAAAAGTCATAGACGAGCTGGACAAGGAAGCCGAGAAGGCAACGGATGATGCTGATGCGACATTAGTCACATTGTCCGAGAAGTATCGCAGGGCGAGAGAACTCCTCCAGAGTTTCGATTAAAAAGTTTTGTTTTCTTTAATTTTATAGCAATATATAGTTCATCATTATACGTTTGTTTGGATATTTTGTTGTTTTTCTTTTTGCGTTGCGTGTTTTGTATGTGCAGGTGGGGCGCGTTGGAATTAAACGTTAGTCGTCAACAATTTGTTCCGTTTGCCGTGGCTTTGATTTTCAATGAGAATATCTAGGCCCCACTTATGTGTGAAATGAAATTATGAGTTGAGTCCATGCAGGTCCATTGTAAACATATCCCCGAAATTCGAAGATGTTTATCATTAAAAATATCCCGAGTGGACATGCTTACGTCGGTAATGTAAATTATTTGTTCACTTGGTCATTAAGAGGGGATCGAATCTGCAAATTTTTACATTTCTGATCCGCGGGAAAAAAGTAACGGTTTGTGTTGATTGTGCTGTTGTTAAAAAAATGTCTTAACAAAATGTAAGTGTTTTTTTTTTTAAACAAATCAAATAGAGACTAATTTAGGAAAATTTCTTGCAGTTTTCAGACAGACGGAAAACATTTTTTTTATAATAAACACGCAGTAAAGGGACTTTTTATACCCTTATAATGAAGTAACACAGTGCGGGCATTAGGGAAATGAAGGATTAGGAAAAGGGAGATTTTGGGAAGATGTTAAAATAAGTCTAAACAGCCTTGGCCCACCACTTACTGCTTCTTGTAGAGTGGAAAAAAAGGTGTACATTTGGAGAAGAGTTACCTCCAAGGGTGATTTTTTTTTCGATTGAAATTTATTTAGCCTTAATTAGCTATTAGGTATAATTTACATTAGATAAAATACCATATAATATAAATAATTTAATTTTACCTCTGAATCTCTTTCTCAAGTACATAATTCACATATTGTTTGAATTTCTAAGTGAATATGACTGTATATCACTAACATACTGAACAGAACTTGTTAAATACTTTGGCATTAAATTATTTTTAATTTTGAAAACAAAAAGCAACAAATCTTTTGTTTTACACTTTAGCCTTTTTAAAACGTTTAACATAAAATTAATTGGGCTATATTTATTGCACTTCAAAAAGTTGAAGTCTTGATATTTCGCCTTACTTACTTACTTAACGGGCTCCCGGCCCTTGAAGAGTCCCTGCCTGAGATACGGCAGCCTTCCACCCTCTGCGATCCCGAGCACGCTGCTTCCAGTTGTCCAGACCAAGTGCTCTGGCATCCGCGATGGCTTGGTCTTTAAAACGGAGGTTCGGTCTTCCTTGTCGTCTCGAACCTGGGAGCTGGGATTCGAAGATCCTCTTGGCTGGAGCATTGGTCCTCGCACACAGGACCAAATAATCGCAGTATTAACTCTCCTTTTCTGCTTATCGTTCAGCACTCGGCGCCGTATAGCAGAACTGGCAGGATAAGGGTTCTGTTTTGTTTTGCCAAACCGAAGTAGCAGCGGTTTCCTAGGGTAATTCTTCGACGGATATCCACTAAGATGTCATTTGTGGAGTTGATGTTTACCCCGAGGTAGATGAACTCCTTAACTACCTCGAAGTTGCTGCTATCAACAGTGACATTTTGTCCTAGTCAATGGACAGATGATTGTTTTTTTGTTGATAGCATATATTTAGTCTTGTCCTCATTCACTTCAAGGCCAACTAGTTTCGCCTGTTCTTCAATAGCCGTGAAAGCCTCTATCACGGCACGTTGGGATCGACCGATGATATCTATATCGTCCGCATATCCCAGCAGTTGGACTGATCTGTTGAAGATAGTGCCTTCCGTGTTCGACTTCATTGCGTAAAAATAAAATAGAAGAGCAATACTCGTAATGAGGCTTTACAATAACGTTGTAAATTTTAATTGCTGTTAGTAATGACACATCTCTTCGAATTCTTTTCAAAAAAACAATTTTTTTTTACATAAGCACTTAATGTGACTTTCAAAAGTTAATTTGCAATCTATTACTATTATTAGGTGTTTTATTTCATCTACTCCTTCTATAAAATCGTTTTCAATTATAAGATTCGATAAAAAACTAGAGTTATTTCTCATAATCATACATTTCGTTTTCAGAGTGTTGGTTTTAAGCTTGTTTTGCAAAGCCAGTGGTATACCCTGTCCAAGTCCTGACACAGCAGCGTGTCATCCGCAAATAGTACAAGATGTCAGTTCCTCACTACTGGAACCATATCATTTATGTATATAATGAAAAGAATATCCCCTCAATTGTTGGAAGATGTCAACAGAGACTCAGAAGTCAACATTCTTGAAGCTCCTTCCATCGATATAGTAAGCGCGTAAGAAAATAGCCTGCCGCAGAAAACGAAGAAAGCAAAACGATTTGGGAAAACGACCTTCACAAGCTGATCTTTTTGAGAAGCATATAAATATTCGTTAGAAGAAGGAAGTTTTTAATGAAACTGAAATTAAAATTCATTACACAAAAAAAAAAACAAACAATGAAATCTATTGTCTGAGAGATCCATGATATCTTCAGCAGATGCGCTTAAATATGCACTGTCCTTTTGTTAGCAGATTTCTCTTACATTACAGAACAATGAAAGACACTGGATAGGCGTTGATCTCATCGTGTCCGTAATTAAGCGAATTGCGATGTAAAACTCGCTATCAATCATCTTGACACGAGAACTATTTAGTCAGATGGGATTAAGATCAGTAGCCTCCATTTTTTGAATTTCTTTCCAACGACTTTACGATTTGGTGAGTGTTTCTTCCATCACCTCTATAGACGTTTTTTCATAGATGTGTCTGTGTTTTATTTTAAAGTCGGTCACTGAACTTTTAGAAGAATACACGAAGTTTTCGCAAAAGGACTTTGGTTTCGCATACCTCTTAATTGTTTCCGTAAAAATCTCTAAACAGCTAACCATACACAGACAGACATTTGATCTGGAAGGCATTTTGGATCCTCCTCTATTTAGTTCAGTCGCGAATTATCTTCCTAAATGAAAGTAGAAGACACAAATGTGCACCATACTCTGCTGAAGATAGAGTCATTAAAACCGAGGTTTAAAGGTCCATGCGTAGTGTAGGAATGGGTTTACGTCTTTTTTGCCCAGATTGTTTCATTTTATTTCTTTTTCCCTCTTAATATTTTTCCCAAGAGGAAACCGTGTTGACGGATAAATGCCTCCTCCGGGATAACTTTCCATCTTTTATGAATGGTTACCAAATGGTCGCCAATCAGTGTTTTAATTTTACAATTCTTATCCTGTATTTTTGTTGTCATTAAGCCGACTTCAGGCATCCTAAATCAGGAAACTTTTCCGTTATTATTTACGGTAATATTGAGTTTCAAGAGTTAAAACACCCAGAGCTCTTGCCACATTCATCTTGTCAGCACGGTAAATGCGCTCTAAGTACAATGTCGTATACATTTTTCTTTTCCCTCATCCCAGCTGCATTACCCACGTCACTTATGTCTACAAGTGTCCCAATGCACTTGACTAGCTTTGTGAGCAATCTCTATTCCTCAAACCTTTATACCTACCTTGCCCCCATAATCAATCCAACGTGATCAAAACAACCACCCTTTCAAAACATTAAACATTACCCTCGAGTTTCATACTATATTTTTCTTAAGCAAATAGTTAAATAGTATTTTGCGATGATTTTCTAAAAAACTCTTAGTTGGTAATTTCGCCCCCATACCGATCGTTTTTTGCAATGCAAAAATTATGAAGAACACACGCGCCCACAACCACAACTAGGTTTGTAATTGAAGCCAGATTTGTTTGTTCCGTGCAGCAACTTAATTTTTTAAACCTCGATTTCAGAATAGCAAATGTGTTATCAGCCTCCGATGCAGTTTTAGCAACAATACCATTGAAATACAGTTGCAAGTCAGTAAGCTGCCCATAGTCGTTGAATGGTAATACAAGCCAAGTTGTCGAAGTGTACACAGGACCACCCACAATGAATGTATTGTTGGGAAACATTTCTGCATACTTGTTTTGAGCTCTTTCAAATAGTTCGGATCGTTCAAAAACTATATCCTCGGTAACTGAACCTCGCTCACCGCAATAGACATCAATAAACTGTTTGTCTGCATTGACAACTGCCTGTGGAACAATACTGTACGCCTCTTTTTTGTTGTGGTATGTCTTCTTTGCAATTCTGGGAGCTCCAATGGGTATATAGGTACACGAAAGAGCCCCAATCACCCCGGGTATTTTTCCCAAAGTCTAAAACTTGTCTAGGTTGTCCGTGACATCTGTTCCTATGGGCCAATGCACATATTTCTGGCCGATGGTAATAAGCCATTTAGTGACGCGGCCAACTGCTACCCAAGAGGATGATTTACTGTCATTCTGTTGACTATGTAGTTTATGTACATGTAGACTTCTTTTCGCGGGCCAATTCTGGTGTTCCCACCTTGCCTATCTGATCGGGGCAATAAAGAATAAAGAGCTAAAACAAAAAGATAAACCAAAGTTATGGGCTAACGTATTTGCTTTTCATACATAATATGTGCTCAACAGTTGATCGCTTCATCCTGAAATGTAACATAAATTCCTCGTCACTGTACGATTTAACGGTTTCCATATAATCTGGTGCATCAGTTTACTCCGAATTCATTTCGTTGCAGGAGTCAAAGTTTTCTTCTTCTGATTCCATATCAATCAAAATCGAACTGGAGCTTGAACTTGAATGAAAAAAATTGAGAAATGCTTCATCAGAGTCACCACTGGACAGCAGTTCCGTCAGCATCTGTAAGCGGAAATGATTTATTCTCGGAATAACTTATATGTATTTGAAAATTTTAAATTACTTTTGTCTGGAGTTGAATTGATCAACTTTGTTGTTTCTAATTTTGTTTACTTATTTTTGCGGCTCGAACGACATTTCAACATCAACAAGTCACAACAGTACTGCCAGAAAGGTTATTTTTAAACAACATTATTTGACTGTTTTCTTGTCGTAGAAAGCTAGAGGTTGTTTCGAGATATAGCACTTTGACTCATTCTACTACGTACTAATAAATTTTCTTTAATTTCAAAACTATATTTAATCACAGAAATAACAGCTAAGCTTTTGAAACTAACATGATGAAATTTGTAGTTCATACGCGAGGAAATTTCCACGAGAATTTCGAGGAAAATTAATTAATTCCATTCGTTCGTTTTTTTCTTGTGTTTGCTTCGAGTTAAGTAAAGTAAAATATTGTCTGCTGTCAGTTAGAGCAACTCTGACAGTAGAAGCCGTGCCAATGAAAATCTTACTTCAAGTGTGAATTTTGATATACTCAGTATGAAACCGAGAAGAAAATTGCACATGGATTTGATGTGCATTTGGCAACCCACTGATGATCCCAAACCACCACATCTGGGTGAAACGTCTTTGAAACTATAGTTCGCTAAAATCATTTATTGAAAATCGACATAAATTGAATTTAAAATATTTGAACCTTAGTCCCTCAAACGAAAAGGAAGATTAAGCCATCGCTAGTGTGGGATAACTGCAACATGCTTGAACTGGCAGTTTTATCTCAGATAGATACTCTCTACAAATCGAGAGCCCATTAAGTAAAGAAAGTCATACAAACAAATTCTTATCAAAAAACTTATTTTTTCAGCTTTCAAATCGGGGTGGACAACAAACCAACCATTTTCCTGCAGAATTGAGAATCTCTCCATACAAAAGTGATCTGCATTTTTATAGGCAAACAATTTAGTGCTGATAAAATACTCCCCGTCGCGTTGAATTTATTTATTTATGGCAACAATTACCAACGTTCGATGGTTTGGAAGCAGATATTTTTTTGGAAGTTGCCGAAGCAGTTTAAATATTCATACGATGAGATAGTATTGCGTGCTTCTTTGTCTACTTGTTTGATGATCGCATTTATATGGAATATATTCCCTCCGACGGGTTAAATTATTGACATAAAGCACGCTAGAAATTTATAATATGGAAAAAACTCACACGTTCTACTTGAATACGAAAATAAACAGAACTTTTACATTGCGCCATCTATTGTCGAATAGAAGTAAATTTAAATTTAAACAGTACTATTTTTTTACATACAACACATTCCGTTTCTCCCTTTAGGCAATAAAATATAATTTTAATTTATTAAAATCCAAAATGAATCCTCATTTAAAATCATATGTTGCTGCCATTCTTCGCTGGGCATGTTTCAAAAGTTCCTCCTATGTTTACATCTTTTCTCTCTTGCACTTGCAAAATTTCCGCGCACTAAAAAGAGACAAGACCATTCCCATTGCATTTTTGTGTATATTTTTGATTTGTTGACAGTCGCGACGCGTTAATTTTTCAGCATTTAACACATTTTTGCAAGAATCAGTTTTATCGGCTTAATTTCGGCAAATTATTAAAGAAAATGTCAATAAAATTGCAGTGCAAGTGATGTATTGTTCATTTTGAATGGCAAAAAATCAAAATCTAGTTAGAAATTCGTATTAGTTTCACTCCAATTAGGAATGCGGCAATATTCCCAGTGTGCATTGATATTGCGATTTGCCTGCCGTCTTTTGTTTGTTATTTTCTTATATAAAAAAATATTAATATTGTTTTAGTGATAAAAAAAAGGTAAGTTCTTCATTATTTAGTTAGTTTAGATGTCTGATAAAATGTTCGCGTAGTTTTATATTTAATTCGCGTACCGAAATCATGTTGAGAAAAGTGCAAAATAATTGTGGCCTTCATCGGCGGTGTCCTTGTGAAGTGGTAAAATATGAAGTGCTAATTATAAAAGACATGCGGTCTTGTGTGTGAAAGCATTTGCGAATGGAGCGGCTTCGCGAGGGTGATGCAGCAGGATATTTTGAAGGTGAGTTTTATTATAGCACTAATGTACCTATTCTAAACGAAAAAAAAACAAAAAAAAAAAAACATTATGAGATCTTTTCAGTTTTTATGTGGTAAAGTACCTACCTATGTATGTACATGTATGCAGGGGTGTTTCAGATTTAAAGTGAAAGTATTATTGAAATAAAGGGTGAACTGCGGAGGGGTTCTATATAATTTTTTTTACGTCAAACTTAATAACTAAACTGAAAATTCTTTATTTGTTGACAAATCTAGTCATACTTGGTTAAAGGCATCCCGAAGCCTACGCTTCAAGGCAGTTTTCACAGACAGCCCTCAATCATACCGAGTGGACAGCTGATGTACAGTGGTGGCAAGATTAATAGCACATTTGTCATTTGTCAGCATGCGGCACCGACCGTGCAGGTGCTTTTCAGTTACAAAAAAAATACTTAAGTAGATAGATATTCCTAAAGCTCTGACAAGAACAAAGTAGTACAGTAGTGGGGTCTAAAATCACCCCAACTCAAGATATATGAAGTTAAAGTGAATATTTCGGATTTTGAGGTACCTACATATATTTACTCTAAATGACTAGACATACAGCTATGGCAACATAAATACAACAAGCCTTAACTAAAATTTACTTCTCATATTTTAATTACGCTACTTGCTATGGGCGATCATGTATGTATGTTATTGTTTACCTCTATGACCCAGTAGATTACGGAGAAAAAAGTTTACCGTTATTAATGAGTTCATATGCGAATTTTGATGCTTCATTCTGTGATGTAATCTTTGCGGCTGGACATAAAAATAGCACAAATCGCTGTAATTGGAATTTTTCTTGAAATAATTTGTGTAGTCTTACAGTTATTTTGTTATTATATTATCCGATAGTGTTTGATTTTGTTTTTTATTACAATGGGAAGAGGTAAGCACTGCACTCCCGAAAAAAAGGGCAGCTATTTGAAATAGCCAAAACATTGAAGTGTTTCAGAAAAATGGTGTACAATGCTATTAAGCTGGTAAAAAAGGACCAGATGTTCCTAGCCTGCTACAAAAAAAACGCCGTCCAAGACCAAAAAAAACTACTGTTCTAATGGATAGAACCATCATACGGAACGGGGCAAAGCGGATCCTTTTAAATCATTCCGCGTGATATCCAATGAAATTCAGGACGAATTTGGCTTAAACATCTCAAGCCGTTCAATTAGAAGGAGATTGAATTCAGCTGGGCTATTTGGACGCACCTCAAGGAAAAAAGCACTTCTTTCCAAAAGGAATATAAGAAAACGTTTAACTTTTGCGAAAACTCATCAAAATAAGGACCTGCAATTTTGGAAAAGAGTGCTATGGAGCGGTGAGACAAAAGTGAATAGAGTTGGGCCACACGGGAAAACGTTTGTGCGTCGCCCAAAAAGCAAAGCTTTGGAACCCAATTACACCCAAAAAACAATTAAGCTTGGCGGGGGTAACGTTTTGGTCTGGGGTGCATTTTCCTGGAATGGAGTTGGACCCATTGTAAGGATAAAAGGTAAATTGGAAAAATTCCAGTATTTCGATATACTAACAACTGCAATGCAGCCCTACGCTTTCGAGTCCATGCCAGTAAATTGGATCTTTATGCAGGACAATAACCCAAAGCACTCAGCAAATGTTGTGAAAGATTGGTTTTTTCGGGAGACTGTTGACGTTCTAGACTGGCCAGCTCAAAGTCCCGATCTTAACCCTATTGAAAATTTATGGCACGACGTTAAGCTTAAGTTTGGGGAAAAAAAAATAATAAAATTAGTAATGAGCTATGGAGGGGAGTAAGAGAAGCTTGGTATTCTATTCCAAAAAATAGATGCGAGAAGCTCGTAGACAGTATGGGAAGGCGATGTCTGGCGGTAATTCAAAATTCTGGCCATAGTACGAAATACTAATGAGGTAATAGTAAAATCAAGGAAATACTGAGCTATATATATTGAAGTTCACGGGAAAAACCACCTAAGTCAACTCCGATCGATTTAAAAAAAGTTAATGACTAATTAATCCATTTCTGTTTAGATGACCCAATTGCGACTTCAAAGTTTGAGTTATCGCCATGTGATGAATTTGGGAGAATAAAAAAAATCGGGACTAATGGTGATTTCTTCAGAACAAAATTTTTGAATAATCCAAAGTTGTTGACTTTTTTGTAGAGTTTTTTTTATGCTTTAAATGATTTTTCGCTCCCCTTCGAGTTTTTCTCATGCTTCAATTCAATTGAAACCGCGATAGCGATATCTGAACTACAAATTTATGTTTGGTTATTTGTAGGTGAAAAACAAAGCTGTAATTTGAACCAAATTACAGCTTTTCTACTTCCCCTAGTTAGGTCTTAGTTTGAAGGTTAAGAGTATGATAAATAAATATGTACCTGTGTATTTGACAATTTGTACATAGGTATCCGCAAACACGAAAGAACAGCAGCTTCTCTAAAAAAGGAGAAATAATCTTGATGACCTTTCAAATAGGCAGAACAAAACTTATACAGGATGAAACCTTGCAAAAGTCCATAGTTTATGTTAGTACAATGAAATTGGCTTCACCTAACCAAAATGAAGTGTAGTGAGGATAGCAATATTTACAGAATGACCAATTTGTTGAGCTGTTGTAGGCAGTGGGAGATGAATTAATGCAGAGCTTAACATTAAGATTTTGTTAAAGCATCGTTCATATAAAGGGTGATCTTTTAAGAGTTAAGTTTTTCAGGTTTGCACTGATTAGTAATGGCGTCCAAACGTCATCTGTCAAAGTGAAAACTTTTCAGTATACTCTGCCATTTAATCATGGAAAGACTTACAAACGAGCAACGATTGCAAATTATTGTCGGAGATAAGACGGTGCCACATGCCACACAGCTCGTGAAACAATGAAAATGTTGAAGGATGAATTTGGTGAGAATTTGGCCGCCAAGATCATGCGATTTAACGCCTCTTGATCATTTCTTATGGGGTTACGTAAAGTCGTTAGTCTATGTGGACATGCCGAACACGATTGAAGCCTTACAGGATAACATAACATGCGTAATTCATGGAATACAGGACGAAATGCTCGAAAAATCAACAAACTCCATTACATTGCCGTGATATCTAAGTTGGGTTGGTTTAGGCAAAAAATGCACGGAATGCGCCCATTGTCATTTCATTACGGATCGACTTACACTTGCTTAGAATTTTATTATCAAAAATAATTTTTGCAAACTTCCACCATTTTACCGCTCATTTCCGGTTGAATGTGGAATTGTTGAATGTGGAACAAAAACGCTAATATTCGGTCCGATGAGCAACTTTACACAATACGCGAGCGGTACCAATGACCCTAAGATGGTTGACAACCAATTTAACGAATTTATACTCGGCGAAAGAAATAATAAGACTGGGAGACTATCCTTTGCATACCATCTTCATCGGAACTAGTTGAATTTCTAAATTAGTTAATATTACTTTCCAATTTGTTTCCAATCGGCTAAGCCCCTCATTAAGCGGACTAAAACTGAGAATAATCTTTCAAAAAATGCGCAGGCTCCCCTAATTTGCCGAATTCCCCCAGTCAAGCTGCATGTCAGTCGCCCTAAGCGCCCCACTCCAGCTTTGATTTCAGAACCTCAGAAAACTTGATGTCAAATAACATTATTATTAATAAGGTTCCGGGCTTATGAACGGAGATTTTAAACCATTTTCAACTAGTTTACATCCTCGGTGGTCGTTCAATCTTATTATGGTTGCCAAGTTGGGTCTCCATTAATTCTTAACTAATTGTTGATAGCTGATTGGTTTCTTTCTATCCATTGACCGAGTAGAACACACGAATAAAACAAGCTCAGAAAATTACGAAGGAAGGTTAAAAGAGAATACAAGAATCGGATGTGAAATGGCGAACAATCCGTGTTTGGCTATCCCCCACACCTTTCAACCCCTTTACCATCAAAACTCATGCCACGTATGATAAAGAACGCAGACTAAAAATCCTGACCTGGAATTTTTTACGCGTAGCAGTCATCCACATCGAATGTCATAGATTTTACTGAATTGGAGTTGAGAAGATATATTCAGTTTTGGCAACTCTGCTTTTGACTTCGCCTGTGACTTTATCGCCTTTTTGAATTTATGTTTTTAATTGCGAAACTCCCAAGTTTAAAATATCAAACTCTGTGCTATTTAAAGGATAAGCCAAACTTGTTCAACAAATTGTTCACGGGAGTGTCATATCTTATCTTTATATATATAATAATTAAATTGCAAACCTTAACGAATTGAAAAAAACAAATTCATATCTATTGAGTGATAATTGATTGTCAACATCTTCAATCTATCTCTATCGATCTGTCTCATCTGTGCTGGTGAGTGCTTTCGTTTTTGGCATATGTTCTGCCAAGTTGAAGCAATCCGAAAATGTTACATAAAATTGTATTTTCTTTTTATACATTGTAAGCTGTAAATGAAGAAAGGAATCAATTCCTCAAAAAATCTATGAACGTGGAGCAGTAGTCTAACTTTGAACAAACAACACATTTTGTTTCATTTTGTCCCGATCCATGGGAAAGCTTTCAATACAACTTCTTAGTTCATATCAAAACCCTTTAACTAATTGAACTTTGTCGCAACTTTTATGAGTGGTTTGTGCATTTGATCGCTTCAGTGCTGCCATCTACCACAAATAAGGCACATAAATCCAACTTTACACTAAAGCCAAGTGTAATAAGGACACTTTTGATTACAAAACAAAATGAGTTGCTTAAATTGCGCAATACACACAAAGCACTTAGATTTGTTGGAAGAAAAGCTAAATATTTTAACTGACGCATGTCATTCAAGATAAAAAAAACAAACAGATTGTGTTCTAACAGACTTAAGCAAAGCGTTTGACAAACTTTCCCATCGCGTCTTACTTTTAAAGTTGAAAAGAATGGGTTTTAAGTTAGATTTCGTATATTGGCTTGAGTCATATTTATTAAACAGATCTTATACAATCGCAATTAATTGTTGTTCATCGAATTTTTTCAAAGTCAATTCTGAAGTTACACAAGGCAGCCATTTGGGTCCGATCTTATTCAGTTTATTTATAAACGACTTAGTGTCTATTTTAAAACATTCGAGCTGCCTAATGTATGCCGACGACGTTACTATGTTTAAGACTGTTGACATCTATGATGATTGTTACAATTTTCAGTGTGATCTTGATATGTTCTATTTGTGGTGTGTCAAAAATTATTTGTACTTAAATATAAGGAAGTGTAAAATTATAACTTTTACACGAAATAGTTCAATAGTGTCCTATGGTTAGAACTTAAATAGGGAGTTGCTCCCTAACGTTGACAATGTATCCATCCTGGGTATTTTATTAGATCGTAAGCTTGAGTTTAAAATGCATATAAACTCTATTTGTAACAAAGCTAATTCCATTCTTGGTTGGATTAAAAGAGAATCCAATAATTGCATATGCATTCCAAGTATTGTCACCACAATACAAATGCAACATTGAACGCATCGAACAAGTTCAAACAAGATTTTTAAGATTTGCGTTGAGAGGATTAGGTTGGCAAGACCCCTACAACCTTCCCCCTTACATAAATCGACTTCAGCTTATTGATTTACCTAGCCTTGAGAGTAGACGTTTATATCTTTGTTTCAACGTTGTATTTAAATTAATTGAAGGCCAAATTGAATCGATGTATCTTTTGTCTCATTTTCTCTATTTTTCAATGTTCCGCAAAGATCGTTCAGATATATGTTAAATACCTTTTATAAAGGGTGATTTTTTAAGAGGTTTAGAACTTTTTTAAAAAAAAAAACACAAAAAATTCGAAAAAATGAATGAAATATTTATTTGAATCAATAGTTTGAACCTTGCAATTTAATGTTTAAAGATAATTTCATGCAAATGTTGACCGCGGCTGCGTCTCAGGTAGCCCATACGCTGAGTCCAATTTTGGCATACTCTTTCACACATATCGGCCGGTATCTCACGAATGAATGCATGGATGTTGGCTTCCAGTGCGTCAATCGAAGCGGGCTTGTCCCTATACACATTAGCCTTGGCATACCCCCACAAAAAATAATCTAATGGTGTCAAATCGCACGATCTAGGCGGCCAATTGACCGGCCCGAAACGTGAAATTAACTGTTCACCAAACTCGCCTCGCAATTGCGCCATTGTTTCGCGTGCTGTGTGGCATGTGGCACCGTCTTGTTGAAACCACATATCATGCAAGTCAAGAACTTCCATTTCGGGCAAAAAAAAGTTTGTTATCATCGCTCGGTAGCGTTCACCATTGACAGTAACGCAGCGATTCGCATCATCTTTGAAGAAATATGGCCCAATAATGCCGCCGGCCCATAAACCGCACCAAACAGTGGCTTTTTCGGGATGCATTGGTAGCTGTTGCAATGCTTCTGGCTGATCTTCACTCCAAATGCGGCAATTTTGCTTATTTACGTACCCATTCAACCAAAAATGAGCCTCATCGCTGAACACAATTTTTCGATAAAAAAGCGGATCCTCGGCCAGCTTTCCAAGAGCCCATTCACCAAAAATTCGGCGTTGTGGTAGGTCGGCTGGCTTTAGTTCTTGCACCAGCTGTATCTTAAAAGGCTTTACGCCCAAATCCTTCCGCAAAATTTTCCACGTAGTGCTGTAACAAAGGCCTAACTGCTGGGAACGGCGCCGAATCGACATTTCGCGGTCTTCTGTCACACTAGCTGATACGGCCGCAATATTTTCTTCAATACGCACAGTACGTAAACGTGTTGGTGGTTTAATGTCCAACAAAGTAAATTTGGTGCGAAATTTGGTCACAATCTTCCGAATAGACTGCTCAGAAGGTCGAGAATGCCGATCATAAAATGGAAGCAGCGCGCGATGAACATTTCGAACCGAGCACGAATTTTGATAGTAAAATTCAATAATTTGCAAGCGTTGTTCATTTGTAAGACGATCCATGGTTAAATTGCAAACCAAACTGAAGCTGTTTGACAGTGACACAAGGTACTAAACACACGTCAGCTGTCAAAACCAGTGTTGCCAAAACCAAACCAGCTAAAAAATCACCCTTTATATCTCACTGTCGTACCAACTATGAACGGTTTTCTCCGTTTAATAATTTGTTGATTATATTTAATAAATGCTCCAATCTTTTAAATAATAATAGTACAAATATTTTTAGTAAACCTTTTAAGATACAGTTTTATAGATATGTAACCAATAATGTAATGTAAACAATTATGTAAACACTAGTTAATTAGCATTGTAAATAAATAAACTTTAATACCCTCATAGGATTTAACCTGACGCAAATTTCAATAGCATAATCACAATCCAATTGGTGGCGAGATTTTGCTGCTGCCATGACAAATCTTTGCATGAATTATAAACAGTGTCGAATCGCTCCATCCACTGAATGAAGGCGCAATTAACTTTAAAAGGAAAACGTTAATCTAAAATTTTACAGTCCGGGATGGATCAAGAGCCACAACTTGACTTCTTATCGTTTTCCATTTGTTTTCGCTCCCTCTGCTGCATTGTCAGACTGAGGTGGACTCAAGGACTTGACGGGCTAGAGCGCTGCTTGTCCATGAGCTCTGCGGGTCCCAACCACTTCTTCCCAATCACATCTTCTTAATTACGTCATCAATCACTAGAAAACTATTCAAACAAGTACGCACCTTTCTGCCAACCTTTCATCTTAACTCTATTAATCAAGGGCAGACACCCTTTATTTAAGGAACGGGTTTTCCCTCTTAATGTCATCTCGGTTTAAAGAAACGATTCTCAATAGTTTTTCGTCGTATGATTTCGCAAAACCCTATGAATTGAATCTGCAAAGTCATATCCGATTCCAATATTACCGCACAGCCTGCCCATTTTAATAAACGTCATGCCACGATGCTTTGACATTTTTGACAGCTTTTATTGAAATAGGACTCCACTTTTGTTTTAAACGAATTTCCTCTATCTGCTTTTACCATCGATATCCAGGTGCTAAAAATTACTTAATACAAATTCGGGTATAGACATCATTGCCGGCGGCGCTAAACACATGAGTGACAGCTTGTAGTCCTCGGAGATGAAATTTTACCAACAAATGTTTCGAAATGCTATTTTGGACTTGTTATGCAATCTCAATATTTATTTTCTTTCCAATTGAATATCATTGAACTAAACTCACCCCTTGTCCTTAGTTCGGACAAAATGAAAACAGAAAAAAAAACTGAAAATTTCCAAACAAACAACAAGTACAGGCGTCAGATTCCTCCTCTATCCCTCTCTCTCTCCGTCTCTCTTTGTCTCTCTTGCCGCCCGCATAATCTCATGCACGCGTTTTCCCTCAAAGTGAATCTTTTCCTGCTCATATACGACGAGCACCTATCGATACAGTTTTTGTATTTTTCTTGCGGTTTATATTATGTTTTCCATTTTTTGCCTCCACCACATTCATTCTCGCAGCGTGCTCTTGATATTCTTACACACTCTGCCGTGTCCGTAGGCGAAGGGAGAACCAGAACACATGGCACATGAGTGCTTGATCCACCACAACAGCCAGACCCAAGTAACAGTAGTTGTTCTCCTCTCGACACGAAACCCAAGCACTTTTCAGTGGACCGATGTTGCGTTCAAAAAGCAGACGTGCACAGTCAAATTACATCTAATCTCGAAAACGGTCGAAAGAGTGACGCGAGCGTACCATCGCTGCCCCGCCGGGTACACATTGTCATCGGTTTAAATAGAAAATATTTAAACATTTTTTGCGAATTTGTACACTGCAGCGTATACGTAACATTTTTTTTTTTCGGTTATTTTATTCGTGACGGTGGTCAGTTGGACACATCTTAGTTTTTTTCGGGTTTTTTTTTTTTTTAAATATCTCTTCTCTATATTTCTCCAAGCGGAATCTGCCAAATATTTATTTATTTTTGCTTCACCTCCATCTCTTGGTCGTCAACAAGAACTGTCTTAATTGGATTTACGAGGGCAGCTAAATATTATATTCACCACAGAAGACGACAACGACGACGACGACAGGAAAAAAACACTTTGCAAGATTCCATTGTTGACCTATGGTCGAGTTATCGATTCGTTACGGTGATTCTTTTGCCAGTGTATTTGTGTGTGTGGCTGTGTGTTTGCGTGCATTTGTTTTGTAACAAGGCAATAAGTTATCGCAACAGTGTGTTGCAAAGTGCTAGTGAAGTGCAAGAAAGTAAAAAAAAATTGTTGTGCAGGAAATCGCAATAAGGTTGATTGGGTGCAAAAAGGCGAATCGAAAACATATCCGAGTGAAATTCATAAAAATTAAATATTTGCGTACTCGTGACGAGGATGAATTAATTGAAATCGAGCTGTGAGAGGAATTTAATTGAAGACACGTCTACCAGTCCTTAGAAATTGGGTAAGTCTTTAGCACTTTCTTTAGACACTTTACTTACTTACTTAACGGGCTCCCGACCCGTGAAGAGTCCCTGCCTGAGATACGGCGGCCTTCCACCCTCTGCGGTCCCGAGCACGCTACTTCCAGTTGTCCAGACCAAGCGCTCTGGCATCCGCGATGGCTTGATCTTTAAAACGGAGATTCGGTCTTCCTTGTCGTCTCGAACCTGGGGGCTCGGATTCGAAGATCCTCTTGGCTGGAGCGTTGTTATCCATTCGCTCGATGTGGCCGAGCCAATGTAGTCGACGAGTTTTGGCTTTTCGGACTACATCCACATCTTGGTACAGCTCATAGAGTTCGCGGTTGTATCTTCTCCTTCATTCGCCCTCCTCGCACACAGGACCAAATATACGTCAAAGGATTTTTCTTTCAAAGGATCAAAGTATAACCTCTCCTTTCCTGCTTATCGTCCAGCACTCGGCGCCGTATAGCAGAACTGGCAGGATAAGGGTTCTGTAGAGCATGCACTTTGTCCTTCGAGGTAGGAGTTTTGAACCCATTTGTTTTGCCAAACCGAAGTAGCAGCCGTTTCCTAGGGTAATTCTTCGACAGATCTCTACTAAGATGTCATTTGTGGAGTTGATGTTTATCCCGAGGTAGATGAACTCCTTAACTACCTCGAAGTTGCTGCTATCAACAGTGATATTTCGTCCTAGTCGGTGGACAGATGATTGTTTGTTTGTTGATAGCATATATTTAGTCTTGTCCTCATTCACTTTAAGGCCAACTAGTTTCGCCTGTTCTTCAATAGCCGTTAAAGCCTCTATCACGGCACGCTGGGATCGACCGATGATATCTTTATCGTCCGCATACCCCAGCAGTTGGACTGATCTGTTGAAGATAGTGCCTTCCGTGTTGGCACCTGCCCTGCGCACTATCTGCTCAAGAACAAGATTGAAGAAATCACACGACAGCGCATCTCCTTGCCGAAATCCGGTGCGTGTTTGAAAGCAGCTCAGATGAGCTGCTGCCAAACTGCACATTGCATCGCGTGTTATCTAGTGTCATGCGACACATCTGGATCAGTTTTGACGGGATCCCGAATTCGGCCATCGCCACAAAAAGCTCCTGACGATGAATGCTGTCATATGCGGCTTTAAAGTCGATGAAGAGATGGTGTGTCTCGACTTGAAACTCGTTGGCCTTTTCCAGGATTTGCCTTAGTGTGAAGATTTGGTCTACAGTTGATCTGCCGGGCCGGAAGCCACACTGGTACATGTCGATTAGTGTGTTGCAGAAAGGTTTGAGACGTTCACACAGTACGTTGGATAGGATCTTATATGCGACATTAAGCAGGGATATGCCTCGATAGTTCTTGCAAGACATAGGATCGCCCATCTTGTAGATGGGACATATGGAGCTTATGGTCCAGTCATCGGGCATGCTTTCCTCCACCCAAACTTGGTTGATGATTTGGTGCATGCGCCCTACGATAACATCACATCATTCACCTTTCACCTTTTTTCGTCATACCACGGGCTTTTCCTCGGGTGGCTGGTATCCTAGGGTGGTTTCGGTTACCTCCTTGATGATGTCGCGATACTGAGACCACTGGTTGTTGGCGTCTGTGGTAGGTCAATGCGTGGGGAGTTTCTCACTCAGGCGCTCTTTGTAGGCTCTGGCGACTCCAGATATGCTAAGGCGTCCAACGTCGAATTTCTTCTTTTGGGCAGTTCGCAGCTTCTTCTCGTTGGACAGTCGAGCTCTGAATCTAGATGCAACGAGAAAATGGTCAGAGTCGACGCTGGAGAACACGTGGTGCAATGTGCAGTTTGGCAGCAGCTCATCTGAACTCTTCCAAACATGCGCCGGATTTCGGCAAGGTGGCGACGCGCTATCTTGTGACTTCTTCAATCTTGTTCTTGAGTAGATAGTGCGCAGGGCAGGTGTCAGCACGGAAGGCACTATCTTCAACACATCCGTCCAGCTTCTGGGACTTGCGGACGATATTGACATCACGGACGCTCCCGACGGGCCGTAGGCTTTCCCGGCTATTGACTAGGACAAAATATCAACTGGAAGGCTCCGGTGTCTCAGGCAGGCACTCTTCAAGGGTCCGGAGCCCGTTAAGTAAAAAAGTAAGAAAGTATACCTGAAAGAACTTAATGGATGTTTTTTATAAAGCTCTGTCAGATTCGCCGATGTTGTGTGTTCCTTTTTCCTTGAACTTACAATTTTGCCGCATCCATTCCAATATTTTCAACTTGCTTTACTTAGCTTGACTGGAGAACCTGTATCCGACCGTCATAATCCTAGAATAAACTGTAGTGAACACTTTCTTTTTCCTCTGATTACAATGAAAAATAGATGAGGCCTTACCGGGCCTAAAGACCAGCTTCTGCAACCTTTGTGTGTGAGAAGTTATATTTTTGGAAGCGTACCCCCAACGACAAAATTTGGGAAGCTTCTCTTCCGCAAGAGGCGGGGCATTAAAAAACTTAAGGTGGAACGGTGTTGGACTTCAACATAAGGACCCATGGCTCAGTAGTTCAACACACTAAGCTACTGCGCCCACATTTTAAGGGCAGTGCTAAACTGAAATAACTGCTGTAGCAACACAAATTTAAAAAAGCTATTTCTATAAAATTCTCCCTAATTTCCCCTACACCATTAGCCTGATTTGAAATTTAGTCAACTTATGTTCAATCTTGTTCACACAGAAGATATTCGTTACCTCGAATAGCTAAACTGAATCTGTCAAAAGCAAGCCGTTTTATAAGATGCAGACAGCTCTCACATAGATTCGAGACTCTAGTCCCTACGATTTAAAAACGCTCGTTGAGAGACAAAAAAACGAATAAGGTGTGGACCAGTTTCATTTTAACGGATCTTGAGATCCCAGAATTTATGGTTTCTGACTTCTGAAAGATAGAAAAGCTATGAAGATGTCGCAACATCGCGGACGCAGTGTAATAGACAACCCGGCGTAGGTTTTGAGTCGACAACATTTCGAGGCATCGAATCCCAGTTATGTTCGTTATTTTAGACACAAGACTCCAGCGTTTAGGTCCCGTCCCATAGAATCCGTTGCGTGAGTTATCTTAAACTTTCTCGTATACATTAGTAATCTAAAGAGAATATAAGGGATGACATTCCGACTATAGAGAAGTTTATGGATATGTAGAGATAGTGGGTCCGCCAATACCGTTTCCTCAGAAACCGTATGATGAATCGATTCGATGGATTTGCTTCAAATTTCGTATTTAGTGTTCTAGGGGTAACTTCTTGCCCCTAGAAAACTTTTCAATAATCATGTTCCTTTGAAAATCAAAATCATTCATTCTAAAGAACAGCCATGGTTCACGGCACATATTTGCCAACTTACGAGATCGGGTTTATAACCGTTGGAAGTCTATACAAGGTCGTAATAGAAATTAGGAATTCTATCTCCGAAGTATTTTCGAAACCAACTCAATCCCCATCTTGACTGTGAAGAATTCTTCGTAGCATTGGCATCGCTTAGCACAATGGCCCAGTAGTTGTGCCCGAGCGCTCCATCGGAAAATAGCAACCTCTGACAAAAGAAAAAATTGGCATCTCTAAGTTGCAAGTCTATCTCTTTTTTGGTTTTAGAAACATCATTTGTGCTGAAGCCGTTAAAAGTCGATCTCTATTAAATCTTCTGCATCTGGGCTCGATGATATTCCTTCACTTCACTTTTTTTTCATAATCGTTTGAATGAATTTTACAAAACCTTTGATGACAACACAACAATCGGGCTTTAGGAAGGGTCACAGTTTTATAACCTCCTTAGTGGACGTCAAGATGGATGAAGATAAGGTGTCCTTTTTAGTGTTGCTTGACTTTTCGAATTGTTCAAGTTGGGACGTTAAATCGGAGATGTCATTTCGATCATATATGGTGTCCCACAAGGATCCATTTTGGGTCCACTGCTATTCTCGCAGTATGTCAATGATCTGCCATCTATAATCCCATTTATACCGATGACGTGCAGTTGTACTTGTGTTTCTAACTCCGTCTTATTAAGCACGGTGCTGTTTGTGTTAATGAGGATATTGAAAATTTTGCGCTCTGGTCTGAAACCAATGTCTGATCGTCTCTAATAATTCATTCGACTTGTCATACTTTCCTTCTGTGTTTTTAGGCAATTCTTCTATTGGGTACGTTGAGACGTCCAAAAATGTTCGTTTGGTCATAAACCGGACACTGACTTGGGATAATTACATAAACCTATCCTGTTCTTCCAACATTATGTGCAACCAAAGCTTTCACACTGATAAAAATACGTCTCATGGTCGCCAAGGCCCTACCAACACAAAACAGCTTTAAAACTCTCCTAATATAAACGTCAAAGTGTTTTCCTATAGTTACAAAATAAGGCGGCGCTACACTTTAGAAAGGACCTTGTTTGAGACTGTAATTTCTTATTTCATTTGTAGGTTCTATACTTTTTCGCTACGCCTCAAAAGAGGCTTCAGCTTTTTAGTGTTAACATGAAATATATTTCATAAGCTACCCCAAAAATGAATCAATCACATCACGATGCAGTAGATGCATGTCGTTTGGTTTTACAAAAATGGCGTAATCTAAAATGAACATGTCATGGGCACGACACACATGTAAATTATTAAAAGCGATATGCTTCAACGATCATTCTTTGATCATTTACAAAAGTTCTATGCATGTGAATGAACGACAACTGTCAAGTGGGTGACAGATTATGAATTCACACCTCTCCCCTAAACCAAATCTTCAAAGGAAGAGTGTCAAAGAGTTAAAATTGATTTGAGGGAATTGTAAAACCAAATCAACAGTGACACGATGGCAGTGAAGTTATTTTAATTTGATGGCGATCATCTGTGAAACTTCCTCATATATGAGGAAATTATTGCTCGGTGTTATAAAACAATGTTTTGGGGTTTAATGGATATCATTAGTTCACAACAGAAAAAAACCCCAGCAATGGAAGCGAATTAGAACAAGTAACTGTTGGTTTTTTATTTTGTGTTTTGTTGTACGATAGTTTGTCAAACTGGTGGCAACTCACAAATGCAATCTTCTTGTCTATGCGGGTGAATTATAATGTTTTCAAAACAAACAAAATGGGGGTAATGTCAGCAGTTTTCCAAAAGTCTGTGCAACTACTTGCTTACGCCGACGACATCGACATCATTGGCAGAACACAGCGAGCTGTCACTGGTGCGTTTGCAAGTATCAGTACAGAGGCGGCAAAAATGGGTTTAGAAGTGAATGAGGGCAAAACGAAATATATGCTGTCAACAAGAAGGGACACACAACATCGACGAATCGGACAGAACGTCACGATAGTCAGCTATAACTTTGAGGTAGTTCGGGACTTTATCTACCTCGGCCCCGCTATTAACTCTGACAACGATATATCGTCAGAAATCAAGCGAAGAATTACACTTGCCAACCGCTGTTACTTTGGCCTAAGGAGGCAATTGATTAGTAAGGCCTTGTCGAGAAACACCAAGGAGACTCTATATAAGACCCTCATCATCCCAGTCCTGCTGTATGGCGCAGAAACATGGACGTTATCAGAGGTGGATGAAGATCTCCTTGGTCGTTTCGAACGCAAAATTCTTCGAGTGATTTTCGGTCCCGTTTGCGTTGACGGCCTTTGGAGGAGGACAGCGACATCGACCTGATCAGGAAAATATGGATAAGTCGTCTAAGATGGCTGGGACATGAAGAGCGAATGGACACCAACGTTTCGGCCCGAAGAGTCTTCGAATCCAACCCGGAGGGACAACGCAGTAGAGGAAGACCTCGCCTAAGGTGGCACGCGCAAGTGGAAGGGGACCTCAACCAACTTGGAGTGCGCAACTGGAGGCAGTTAGCCAAAGATCGCGCTAATTGGAGAGGATTATTGGTTGAGGCCAAAGTCTACCCTGGAGCATAGGCACCGCCTAAGTTAGTAAATTATAATAAACTATTAGATTTATCTGTCGGCGAAATAGATCTTCTATGGTTCCATTGTGTTTCCACTGTGACTCCCCTGCAGTGGGGAGTTTGCTGGTGTTGTGGCCTTCCCTAGTGAAAACCCTATATTGTGCAACTAGCCCAATGTTCCCAGAAAATATATTGGAACAAGAAACTTTTAAGTGTTCTGTTCCTCAATTGATAGAGACCTGGGTAGTAACAGAAACATTGGTGTTCTCGTGAAAATCTTAGTCGTCGCAGCCTCCACAAATGTCGTTATTCTTGACATTGAATATTTTCTTAGAAAATGTTGACATGTCGCTTCGACAACGATATTGGTTTGACTTCGATTATAATCTGGAAATAATTTTCGTTAACGATTTCCAAGCCATTAAAAGGCTTTTATTATGACCTTGTATTCCACTCTTTCTCTTAGATTGCAGAGTGGTGATTTGATTGACTAAAGTACCCGGTCATGATCCGTTACCAATGCTGTTCTTTCTTTCAGATGAAACAAAAAAGTTTTTTTTATTTCAAAACGAGAAACAACAAGAAATTTCTGGCAACATTTATTTAGGTCCCAGCACATCGCATGACTTGACCCATTCTACGATTTGTTACTCCGTCACATAGCCCAATTTAATGGATTCTTTCTTCAACGTAGTTCCATTTAAGAACCACCCTGGCTTTGCTATCTTTGCTGCTTTGTCGTATCCAATATAAGGATTGAGAGCTGTCAGCAACATTGTTTCACAATCTTATCGAAACGTTCTACATTTGCTTTGATGCCCTAGACGCCGTTTGGAGCTAAGTGTTATGCGGCCATAAGACAGCCTGATGGATCTTAAAGTGTTCGACGTAATCAAAGGCCAGAAGACGGTAAGTTCAAAGTGTCCATTCGAATCACAGTTTGTCACCGATACATGTTTGTCCTTGACTTGAGCGACTATCATTGTCAATACAATACTCGGGCCATTGTAACTCTTCTAATCCACAACGGGGCCTAAGGATCCAATGAAGCGAATATCATTGTCGATCTCTATGAAGCTCTGAAAACTTCTACAGTCGCATCACTGGCTGCCTAGGCCTAGCTCCTCAGCCAAATCATTGCTAGCTATGTTTTTGTATCCATAAATTCAGGGGAGACATGCTTTGTGATGTGAGTCAGGTCTTCACTACAATAAAAGCCGCTTGGCTATTAATAAATATAGCAATATCATGACGTGGTATTGCCAACATTGACAGAAGAGCCCTGTACTGCGTCTCTTCCGCAATTACCAGAACCTCACTTGGAAAACTCTGAGAATAAATTTGCACCTATCATCAAACCATCTTTGTATATGGACATGTACATTTCCTTTCTGCGGGTTCATTTATGTTCCATTCTTCCCAGCTCAAGTTCGATCTTTTGAGGGTTGACCTCAAGACCTGATTGTTTTGTCCACAACTTAACCAGTATTTTCTTGATGACGGGGACCCGTAGTAGTGGAGAGATTTTTGTTTTTGTTTTTTAAGCCCCTGCCCACATGGTTGACACTGCGTCCTAAAAGGTTTGTTGTATCAAGAGAAAGTTAGCCTAAGAGACGAGTGACTTCCCTAGTGAATGCCACAACAGCCATAGTTGCAAATTTTCTGAATTCTGCTGATGTACGGAAGTCTTTATTAAAGATCCGTCGTCTTAACCAATGAAGAGTCGGACAATCACAAAGGATATGTTCGAAAGTTTCCTCGTCCTTAGTGGAG
The DNA here is from genome assembly GCA_963576555.1 of Ferdinandea cuprea. NCBI lineage: Eukaryota > Metazoa > Arthropoda > Insecta > Diptera > Syrphidae > Ferdinandea > Ferdinandea cuprea. The sequence goes on from OY754960.1 coordinate 9,579,905, forward strand.
AGATAACACCTCCTTGAGCTGTAACTCTTAGGTCTCAGGTTTTATAGCGGGTGATTTTTTAAGAGGTTTAGAACTTTTTTTAAAAAAAAAACACAAAAATTTCGAAAAAATGAATGAAATATTTATTTGAATCGATAGTTTGAACCTTGCAATTTAATGTTTAAAGATAATTTCATGCAAATGTTGACCGGGGCTGCGTCTCAGGTAGCCCATCCGCTGAGTCCAATTTTGGCATACTCTTTCACACACATCGGCCGGTATCTCACGAATGAATGCATGGATGTTGGCTTTCAGTGCGTCAAACGAAGCGGGCTTGTCCCTATACACATTAGCCTTGGCATACCCCCACAAAAAATAATCTGATGGTGTCAAATCGCACGATCTAGGCGGCCAATTGACCGGCCCGAAACGTGAAATTAACTGTTCACCAAACTCGCCTCGCAATTGCGCCATTGTTTCGCGTGCTGTGTGGCATGTGGCACCGTCTTGTTGAAACCACATATCATGCAAGTCAAGAACTTCCATTTCGGGCAAAAAAAAGTTTGTTATCATCGCTCGGTAGCGTTCACCATTGATAGTAACGCTGCGATTCGCATCATCTTTGAAGAAATATGGCCCAATAATGCCGCCGGCCCATAAACCGCACCAAACAGTGGCTTTTTCGGGATGCATTGGTAGCTGTTGCAATGCTTCTGGCTGATCTTCACTCCAAATGCGGCAATTTTGCTTATTTACGTACCCATTCAACCAAAAATGAGCCTCATCGCTGAACACAATTTTTCGATAAAAAAGCGGATCCTCGGCCAGCTTTCCAAGAGCCCATTCACCAAAAATTCGGCATTGTGGTAGGTCGCCTGGCTTTAGTTCTTGCACCAGCTGTATCTTAAAAGGCTTTACGCCCAAATCCTTCCGCAAAATTTTCCACGTAGTGCTGTAACAAAGGCCTAACTGCTGGGAACGGCGCCGAATCGACATTTCGCGGTCTTCTGTCACACTAGCTGATACGGCCGCAATATTTTCTTCAATACGCACAGTACGTAAACGTGTTGGTGGTTTAATGTCCAACAAAGTAAATTCGGTGCGAAATTTGGTCACAATCTTCCGAATAGACTGCTCAGAAGATCGAGAATGCCGATCATAAAATGGAAGCAGCGCGCGATGAACATTTCGAACCGAGCACGAATTTTGATAGTAAAATTCAATAATTTGCAAGCGTTGTTCATTTGTAAGACGATCCATGGTTAAATTGCAAACCAAACTGAAGCTGTTTGACAGTGACACAAGGTACTAAACACACGTCAGCTGTCAAAACCAGTGTTGCCAAAACCAAACCAGCTAAAAAATCACCCTTTATATATTTTCGGTCAACATTAGAATATTGCAATGTTTCTAAAATGCCTATGTCATGTTTGATTCCTGAATAGTGCGGTAAAAGTCTAAACGCATGCCGAAAGTACATTATCGTCAAGTTTTTCAAAAGTCTTTGTGACTATATTTTCCAGCCATGGGAATGAAGACAGCTGTCACATCACGCCAGGATTTTAGAATGTAGCCGAATTTTAGACTAGACCTGAGGCTTTCTATCTCGTTGTCTATTATTACTCCTTCTAGAACTGCCGCTGCAGTTATGCATCATCTGATTACTACTCAGATTCAAGGTATATCCTTTTGAGTTTATAGCAAAAGGTTAATGTATCCATTTTCCACCAAAAATAAATGGTTCTCTCTTCCAAGTATTAATACAAGATTAATTTGTTTTTCAAAATTTTCGAAATCCCAATTTGAATGTAAAACGCAAATTGTCGTGAGTGACATCAAAATTAGAACAAAACAAACGAAAACTATAAATTATCGAAAACACACGTTTCAGGCGAAAACAACGGAAAACGCAATCGCTCCACACAAATATCGAGACGTTTTCTCGAATACATTTTCGAATTTTTGAGAAAATCATCTCAATAGATATCCATTCAATGACGTAAGCAACAAAATTTAATGAAAAAATAAATCATAATGGTTTTTGTATTTATAAACATCAAGCCCCAGCGCAGCGAGGGTTTTTTTTTTCTTAAATAACAAGAAAAACTTTCAACAATCAACTGCAAAGTGTATTGTACCCTATGGGATCTCAAAAAAAATATTTTATCACGAAAAACCTATGTAAAGTGTGTTTGACGAAGTGGGGTACTTTTGACACTTTAAACAGGTAGTTTCCCGAAGTATTACAATGATTTTTTTTTCAATAATTTCAAAATTTTGCGACCTCGCTGGAAGACTGATTAAAATAAACCACGCCCCTTAAGACACCAATAGCACCAACAACAAACCTTACCCCATTCCTAAGGCATTGAACAAATCACCTGTCATTTTTAATGGCGTCATCAACTAATTTGTAAGCAAATTTGTTTGTTTATCTATCTTAAAAGATTTATAAGAATATTTATGGTATGCTTATTTGTATCTTTCTGCGAACTGTCAACAACAAATATCAAATTTTTCGATCGGTGCTTTGTTTCATAGAACCTCTCAGCTGTGACAATTTGACAGTTTGACATTTTGACACTTACACTTACTGTTGACGTACGGAAAAGAAAGTTTTATACAATTTGTTGTCAGAATGCCAAATTATTGAGGTTATAACAATTTGAAATTTTATTTTATGCAAAGGACTGCAATCATTTCAGAATCAACTCATTAAATTCATAGCAAAACATGTTGTGAATGTGATTCAATGCAATGACTTTGTGACTTCGTCATTTTGAAGTCCTAATTGCAGCGATTTTTAGGTGTATATGATGTAGTTGTAATCTATCGGGTTTTTCAATAAGAGAGCTACAAAAGTTTTTTTTAAATAAAAAAAAAACGGTTTTGGATATCAATGAAATTCTTTATTCCTGTGAAAGTACGTTCGATGCCATTATGTTTGGAACTCGATTTCTTTTGCATGGCCACCACGGGCACGCTTGCAGAAGTCCAGACGCTGAACCCAATTTTCGACGGCTTTCAAGCACAAATCGGCCGATACTGCTGCAATTGGCATAGACCGGCCGATACTGCTGGCTTGTTGGCATAGACCATAGACTTGACGTAGCCCCATTTCGTGAGATAACACGTTCTCCAAACTTGGTTTCCAATAAATTGATTGTGACATCCGCTGTGTGGCTTGTGGCGCCGTCCTGTTGGAACCACATGTCCTCCAAGTCCATATCATCCAATTGGGGCCAAAAATATTCGGTTATCATTGAACGGTAGCGATTCCCATTCACAGTAACGTGCCGGTCTTGATCATCACGGAAGAAGTACGGCCCAATGACGCCGCCGGCCCATAAACCACACCAAACCGTAATTTTTTCGGGATGCAATGATGACTCATGGAGTACGTGTGGATTGCTGCCTGACCAATACCGCATATTTTGTTTATTGACGAAGCCATTTAGCCAAAAATGAGCCTCATCGCGGAAGATGATTTTTCGATGTTGCTCAGCCCAATTCACGAACATACGACGCTTCTGGTGGTCAAGCGGCTTCAGGTCTTGCGTATGCCAAGATCTTTTCGCAAAATTCGCCACAACGACGTCACAGAGATGCCCAACGCTTAAGAACGACGTGTGAGAGACACATTTGGGCTTTCTTCAACTGAAGCCTCAGCGGCAGCAATATTCTCGACACTACGGGCACTTCTTTGTCTCACTGGCACGGGAACATTTTGTACTGTGCCTGTGGATTCAAATTTTTAAACTAGACGCTCAATTGTTGATCTGCTAGGACGATTATGACGACCATAAATTGGACTGACTTCGACTTTCGGTAGTAAATTTTAATAATTTCGACTCGTTGTTGGCTCGTATATCTTTCCATCATGAAATGGGAAACCTTACTGAAGAGAAATGTCAAAAGAGCGTCAAGAAATATGGCGTCGTTTGCTGTCCCTGTCGCTCTTCTTTTGTAGCGTCCCTGTTGAAAAACCCTGTATTTGATTGCTCTGGGATCCGTGAAGTCACTTTAAACTCATTGAATGATGACTTCAACTAAGAAGTGAATACAAACATTGACTTCAAATAAGGTTCAAAAGAAGTTTTCTCAGGACCCGAACCTGTGTTGGGTCTGCCTGCATCTTTAGTCATGTCGTCTATCGATTGCGATTGCGGTGGATGTAGACAGACCAAACTACTGCGCCCGGACATTTGCAAAAGGTCAGCATCTTTTCTTCTATCTCTGAGGAGAATCGACTGTAGGCTGCTTGTAGGCGTTCTTTCGGGCCACCAAGCTTTTGCTAAACACTTAAATGTGTTGGGCTTAAGCTACACCACTACCTGTCCTGCTTGCTGTGAGGAGGATGACACTTTCTCTGCAGTTGTCCGGCCTATGCTCGCATCAGGTGGCGGATCTTCGGGGCTGATGTGGTGAGTGCCGAACATCTAAGCTCTTTATCACTAAAGCTCCTTCTCGTTTTTCTTCGAAAGACGGGAAAACTAAGTACATTAATGTAAGGTGTCTGAATGGTAGTACAATGGACCTGTAGTTGTGTCTGAGCGCTCCATCGGATAGCAGCAACCTCCGACAAAAAAAAAAAACTACTAAGCGAGGAGTCCATTGTTTAAATCAGCCACTGTGCCGCCTAAAGTTTATTATTTCGCTATCCTAACTTTTGGCGAAAGTGTGAAGAACCTCCAAGATTGACAACTGTCATGCGAATATTCTCAAATCTGACGTACAAAATCATGCATGCAACTCTAAGTCCCTTCCATATGTGGCAAACATTTTTCTTTGCACACACAATGGTCCTTTATAGGCTGTTAGCGCCTAATCTGAGGTCCGACGACTTCAACTTCAACAAATTGAATGCATACAAAGACTTTAAGGGGTTACATGGGTTTACTCGGGGAAAATAAGGTCTATTTTCAAAATAAAATATTTTATTTAAACTGTCATTTGAAAAAGAATTTCTGAAATTTTCAAAGGAAAATATTCAAAACTCCGTCATTGTGACGTCATTTCCTATGATCCTTCAGAAAAAAGGTGCGTCCGTATTGACAGTAGAACTCGTGACAGGATCATCAGAAGTGAAAAAAAAATTCGTGTTTTAGTTAAGACCATAAACTTGAATTTGGACGAAGGAAAAAAAGTGGAAATCGGATAAGAAAATGCTAATTTTGGTAAAATTTGCTCAACATTTTTTTTAAGTAGTTGTGATTGAAAAAGAAAATCCTTCGTCCAAGTCCTCGTGAATTGTATCTCGAAGACTTGTGTTAAATTTCATCAAGATCGGTTGAGTGGTTTTCGAGAACTTTTGACATCCGACTTTGGAAGAACGCGTTTAAAGTTTGGATAACTTCAAATACACCTCGTGATTCAATTGCGTGCGCACCTTCCCAAGACTGTATCGCCGAAACTTTTATTCGGAATGACTTGAAAATTTAGGATAATATTCTCGAGATGTAGTAGAAATTAATAAGACAATAAAAAAAATTTTGATTTTTTGAAGCTGTGAAACCCATGATATAGAAAAAGTCACTCAATTCATTTCATTCACGGAAATCATTTGTAATAAACATTAAATAAAGTACTTCGAATGACTTCAAAGAATTAAATACATTTATTGACTTCAAATGACTTTAAGGTCACTGAATGTTTTCCACTTCAATTTTTTTAAAGTTTATGATTTTTTTTTTATAATGTACGCGCACTAAAGGGACTTTACTCTTATAATGAAGTGACACAGTGCGGGCATTAGGGAAATGAAGGATTAGAGAATGGGAGAAACCGATGCACGTTGGTTTTAAATGTTTGTAAACTATAATGTGAGGGAAAAACAGATCGTGGTAGAGCATTCCACGTTAGTACCAGACCAGATATGAGCGTTGTACTCAAGTTTCAAGCGAATAAACGCCTTATAAATTGTTGCCAGATCAGAAGGGGTGAAATATTTCTTGCAACGCTTAAGGAAGCCTAGACATTTCGCAGCGTTCTTGGCGACATCAAATATATGGTCATTCCAACGAAGGTTGTCATTAACACACATACCGAGGATGGAAAGTCGTTCGGTTTCGGCGATGCAAGTGCCATCCATGGATAATTGCGGAGTATTGAGATTTCGCTTTCATGACAGAAGACAGCATTGTGTTTTGGAAGCATTAAATTCCACTTCCCACTCAAGAATGCTGTCAAAATCGGAATTTAATGAGCTTAACATACGTTGCCGTTCCAGTTCAACGCCCGAAGATGAGGGGCGTTGCCCAGAAAACGAATATGTAAAGCTGAGGGTACTGTCATCAGCAAAGGAATGGATTGGATTAGAAGTGACAGACAGGAGGTCATTGATAAAAATGAGAAAGAGAGTCGGAGACAAAACAGAGCCTTGAGGGACGCCAGCATTTATTTGGTGAGTTGCAGACTTGAAACCGTCCAAAACAACTTGTATTGAACGGTCCAAAAGGTAATTTCTAATCCATTGAATAAAGGTAACATCGATCCTAAATGCACGCATTTTCGACAAGAGAGCTTGATGCCAAACTCTGTCAAATGCCTTTGAAATATCAAGCGCAACGACCTTGCTTTCACCACCATGGTGAATAGATTGGTTCCATGACTTTGGAAAGAAGGGACGTTAGTGCAATTGGTGGGTAAGAGGAGGGAGAGGAAGATTCGCCTTTTTTTTGGGACGGGCTGGACAAATGCTGTTCTCGGAAAGAGCCCTGAAGAATAGGACAGATAGAAAAGCTTACGCAGTGGTTTTGCCAGCGTGGAAGAATACCCCTTCAGAACGATAGGGGAAATACCATCTGGGTCAGCGGATTTGTGAATGTTGAGATCTTGAAGTACTCTTGCCACTGTACGGGTGCGAAAGTGGATTTGTCCCATGGAGTGTTCTACGCGCTCGAGTACTGGGGGAGATAAAACAATCTGGGTGCGTTGAGCTAGCTGCAAAATGAGCAGCAAGCAGATTGGCTTTATCCAAAGAGCTGACAGCTGGAATGCCATTGTAAATGAGTGTCGGGATAGATGACGAGGCCGAATTTTTAATATTCTTAACAAACGACCAAAAGTTTTTACTATCAGTGGGACTTTGTAGTATTTTATGCCTCAACTTTTGGTCGTAGGAAAATTTGAACTTTTTTCGTTCAACTTTGAACTTTTTTCGGTTTTCCTCAGTTGGGTTGGCCTTAAATGACCGAAAAGTTACCTCTTTAGCCCTGATAGCTTCTTTACAGCTCAAGTCACACCACGCGTTTTCCTTAGGTCTGATACACTTTATCCTATTAGGGATGAAGCGTTTCATACCGAGGTGATTGGATATGCTCAGTGATGGCACTTAGAGGGTTCAACCGATTTAATGACTTTAATGACTTTAATGAAGACGGCTACATCCTTTTTTCCGATTCAACATACTAATTGCTGAATACGATTGTTCCAATCGTGAATTCAAAATGAATCCCTCATTTTTTTTCAATCCGAAGTCACACTTAGGATTTTTTTTTGTTTCAGTCTGGAGTCAGTCTGGAGTTTATTGGTCTGGCAAATGGTTCCTTTTGCCCTTTTGTTCACATTCACACGCACTTACTTGACTAATGACAGATGGCAGTTGAATGCATCACAGCTGCCTCGCACAACACTTTCTACTCATATAATTGACAAGCGCCAGTTAAATAATGTCATTGACATTGACACTCAAACTGCTGCCAGACACAATTCGGTCTATTCATTCGCAGTTACTCTTTTGTTACTACGAAATTTGAACGCCGAATTAATACCATGACTACAAACCTTACAAGCGATTTTCGAACGGAAATTCTCCTATTTCATTTGCATCTAAAAAAAATAGGCCGAACGTTCAATAGAACGTCGATAGACCCCCTTCTCCATCAAGGTACTTGGTACCGGATAGTACCGCAGTAATTTAGACTAACTGCGTGTGATTAGAAGAACGTCCTAATTGCGGTTGATTGATTGCGATTTCTCCACACAGAGAGATACGGCATTTGCATTTCTATGCCGTCGTATCTCTGTATGGTTAGAATAATATGCTGGTATCTAGCCAGCACGTAACGTAACTACCATTGATATGCAAGTGCGAATGCATTCACAACCTAGTTAGATGTGTCTTTGAAGGCGAAACCTAAACGAAATGAACTCGATTGGGTGGGTGCCAACGCCAGCGCCAACGCCAAGCATATAAAGTGAACACATAAATACTGGCATTGACATAGGGTTAACCCTTGAACAAAGCTGACATTTGCCTTAGTAGCCTCCGTCCGAATGGCATCGGTTTTATCTTTATCGCCGGCCGTACCTCCCCCAAATGTGTTTACGTAGAAAGCTTTCAAGTGCTGGCTCTCATGGCTCGGTGTACGATGTGTAGCCGTCAGTTAGAAGTACTATAAATTAGCTGTGAGTGTGTGTGTGTGTTTGTGTTTTTTTGTTTGTTTTACATAAATACAAAAATGCGTTTGAATTTTTTTTTCAGAGATTAACTCTGACGGCTCTGGCTATCGAATGGCGGCTGCGGCCAGGGATGGTGTTCATGTTCACCGGAAATCACTTTCGATCTTGTTTGTCTATTTATAACTCCCAAGTTGTTGTTTGTTGTATATCGTTCACTTGCGTGTTACACGGTAAATGAACTTTCGATCGAAGCGCGGCTAATGTGCGTGATTGCTAAGTAGAATGATTGAGTAATTAGATTGTGTAGCAGCGAACGAAACGTAAACTTTAAACTCGACCAGGCAAAGGGTGGTGATTAACGAATAAGTACTTAAAGGGATTGCACGCTAACAAATAGAAACAAAAAAAAAAACTAAATACCTCCACAAATTGTCCGATACAAGATCAGCAGTGAACAGAGAACAGAGAAAAAGATTGCCCCATTCCGATGCAAAAGTTTTGCTAATTATATGCAAAAACTTTTTGCCGCAATCAACGGCAATCTAAGCCAATCCGATGTAGCAGATGGTTAAGAAGCATAAAGTGCTACCACATGCCATCAATTTGAATGAAGAAATACCACTGCAATCAGCGGTGGGCAACCGACAATAACCTCGAGGTGTGTAAATCCGCCGCTGATTGACATTTGATTGCGAACCGCCCAAAGGTGTTGGCTGGTGGTTCTCTGTTAAATTTTTACAAACTGCCGTACGATCCGTCTCATGCATCACTGGATCACCACCAAACACAATCGTATCGACCCATCGGATCAAATGGACACACCAGAATCCGTACGTTGAAGTTCATGTGTACCTTCTCTTCCAGCAAGTGAAAGTAAAACTAATTGAATGGCCATTGCCGCTGATCGCACATGCAATGATGATGATGGTGATGATGCCGACGACAAGTGAACGAACTGCATTTGTTGTTTTGGGCTTCTCGGTAATAAACAACTTAACCTTTACCTTTCGTGTAACAGCCTCTCGTTAACAAGCATCTTCGAGATTCTGGTACGGGTTTTCTTCTGGGAGGCGGTTTGCATTCTTCGACAGTAAAATAATTTTTGTTTCGCCCTGAAACTGTTGTTGACCAAACTTACTTCATTGTTGGCTGCTGCTGCTGTGTTCAGAATTGCACGCCTTTTACAGTTAAAAGTTAAACGAAAGTAAAATTAATTTTTCAGCCTATTCGCACAAGGATTGGAGAAAGTTACAGTGTCAGTTAGCATAAAGCGACACACCTTGACAGCGGCCCTGATGGGAATAATGATGATAGTGCTGTTGATAGGCTCGCTCCGTTGGTGGGTCAATTTTATTCCATTTATTGAGTTGACAGTGGGATGGCGGGATGTATCGGTGAAGATCAAAGCTGTTGTTTATTTTTGTCGAGTTGATGACACATCTGCCGTACAAAGGTGTTTATTCAATTCTATTAAAGTAAAAGAAAATTAAGGTGTATAAGTTCATTACATTGAATCTATAAAAAGAAAGCTATGCCTTATAGGCTTACAGGACCATCTTTTGATTTCTTAAATCGGGGAATGCCAACTATCGGTTTAAGTACTTGCTTTCGATCACTGCTTCCAGTTATCCAGACCAAGCGCTCTGGCATCCGCGATTGCTTGGTTTTACAACGGAGGTTCGGTCTTCCTTGTTATCTCGAACCTGGAGGCTGGGATCCGAAGGTCCACTTGGCGGAAGCATTGGCCGTGCCAGTGTAGTCGTGGGTGACCATGATCGATGAAAACATGGCATGTGTTGACGTTGGTCTTTTCCAACGATTTGCCTTAGCGTGGCGTGTCGGAAGTTCGATTGCAGAATGGTTTAACACGTTCACACAGTACGTTGAATAGGACCTTATATGCGATACTTAACGAGGATATGTCTTAATAGATCTTGCAGGACGTGGGATTGTCTTTTTTGTAGATGGGGCATTTGGAGCTGATAATCCAGTCATCGGGTACGCTTTCCTCAACCCAAACTTGAGTGGTGACTTGGTGCATGCGCCCTAAAAAAACATTACCTTCTCATTTGAAGAGCTCTGCAGGTAGAGCTTATATTTTTATTATAGCTAAGCAAATCCTCTTCAATAATGAATGAGGAACCTGGTTCTTCTGGGTTCTCTTCTTGCTCTATCACCCTCTCTACATGATGGCCGCTTAGCAGCTGCTGGAAATGATGCTTGAAGAGCCTGCGTACCGGTCTTAGACCAGCCAGTTGCTTGGCTCTCTTATAAAACATCTGAAGGTTGTTTTGATCGCGATACCCTTTGATCTCCTTGAGCTGGGCTACTGGGAGAATTATGTCTCTGCAGGATCTTTTTCCTTTCCCTTGTCATGGCTTAGTAATCTTACCTTGCTACCTTTGTTTTCCGCTTCAGCGTTCTGATGTGTGCATCTTCTGTCACTTTTTTCTACATACTTCGCTATCTCTTTGATGTCCTCGCGATGCTGAGAAACACTTGTTGTTTGCATCTGTAGCAGAAGAGTTTCTAACTCAGACGTTCTTTGTAGGCTCTGGCTACTTCATTTGGCTACTTCTGGGCAGTTCGCAGCTTCTTCTCGTTAGAGAGTCAAACTCTGAATCAAGCCGCAATGCGAAAGTGGTCCGAGTCGACATTTGCCCAGTCGGAAAATATGCACGTTCAACATGTTAGATGCATGCCGCGCATTGATTAGCTCATGGTCGTCAAAGACAACGAATCCGCATCGTAACAAATGCAATGTAATAAATTTCTCAATTCTGTCTTTTCATAAATACTGATCCTATACATCGTATCTCCTGGATCGCGGAGGAAAGACTCATGTTTTTGAGTAGCACCTGGAGTTTAGAGTGTCCAGGAACACAATCTCCTTTCGTTGACGTTCCAGGTCTGGTAGCCATTTGAAGAAAATTATTATCGGAGGTTATCCCTGTCTCTCTCACAGCACTTTTGAAGTTGTCGGGAAGTTACCTCGACGGCCAGGGCTAGACCATGGTTTTGCTACTATGACATCAGGCCGGTAATTCTGGTGCCAGTAGCCCACTTCGGGGATGTTAGAGCTGTAGTTGTCCCATTAAGTCCTTATCCGCCACCAACTCCTTTCCAATATCCTGGCTTAGTGTTGGAGATCATAATATATCTGGAATTGAAGTATGTCTAAACGGCTCGTATAGGGACTTGAATAGTTCGACCTAACTGGAACTGTAAACGCCACCGAAACAGGAGGAAAGTACCTTAGTGAGATGGCATTCCTTTCCTTATTGCGTCGCTACTTTCAACGACCTTCCGCAGGGGTGTGTTACTTAAGCTCCTGTCATAGTACTAGGCACTCAGCAGTCACCAACGCGGAATTGAGTAGTACAAGTTGATGGTGAGAGGCTCCCATTTAGTGTGAGGGAAGAAGGTACAATACAAGAAATCAATGTCTCCTAAACAAGTAAAGCTGTCTGTGGGAAATAAAGTGTTCAAATTGATATTGAAAATGATTGCAAAACGTGAAAAAAAACTCTTTTATAATGTAAAGCTGTGCGTGCATGCCAACACTTCATCTTGGAGCATTTCTAAATTTGCCAAATCCCAACTACAAATTTGAGAAGAAGAGAACGATATTATACTCTTGGATGGTTTTTCGCACACTAAAACCCACTCGGAGCACATCATCCAGTTGAGTTTCTTTAAAGAATCTGATAATGAGTAGTGGATCCATGGTTGGTAAATCCTTATCTTATCTCCGTCTCTAGTTGTTTTCCCAAATATTTAAACTTTTTGTGGGTCAGTTCCCCGCAGCATTCCAGTATGTGATCTGGAGTTTCTGAGCTCATAACGGAATATTCAGAGACCTTCAGTTAGGACTTGTTGGTTATTTTTGCAAAGACTGATGCTTGCCTTAAATCTTTTAAGATTATAGTCTCCTAAAAATTTCTTGGCTTGTCTCAGACCTTGGAGATTCTGAGAGGTTCTGGTCCTTTTTTCCTTTTCCGATTTCCTGAATTCTTTAGGTAGGTTTAGTTTGCCTATCGCGCAGAACAGTTTCAGGACCTATGAAGTCTTGTTTTCGATATTGCTCCCACGCCTTGTATCCAGCGGACGGATACTCTATTTTTGCCCGGTTTATTAAGGCTTTGTAGGCATTCCCATACAAGTTTGGATTTAATAACAAAGTAGTCCAGTGGCTTATTGGCTGTTTGACTATCTGACATTATTGCTGTATTACAGTTTCCGTAATTCTTCTTAAGATTGATTCGAACCCAACTTTCGATGGCACATATTTCCGCCTGAAAGAACCTGGTACTTTTGCCCATGAATTCGTAGTCTCCTCCTACTCCTGCACCAGTTCCTTCCTCAGGTGCTCTATCCATAAATTATGGATTCATCGCTCCGTTCTTTATTGTTGCTGAGTTTCGGTAGGAAATTTTTGTCGAAGCTGAATTTCCTTACGCTGTCATCTCTGCGAATAACTAGGAGTAGAAGCTTTCCGCGTAATGCGTCATAATTTTTCAAAATGATGCATTTCCCCTTTTCAAATCCTTTTTTTTTTGTTTTTTTTTTTTTTGTTGCGCCTGGAGGTGAGTAATCTTCAGAAGATACCAATGGCCCGTACCATTGGTTATGCCCGATTCAGATATATCTAGTCTGCCTACGGGCTAAACCTCACCCCTCAGAGAGGCACTATGAGATCCGGTCGCGCGCGCTCATAGTAGTAAGAAATTTGTGATGACTACGACTAAGTTACCTTAACAAGTAATTTACGCTTCTGTAGTGTTAATCGCGTTTGGTAGGTAGCTTTCCAGCGAACGCACCTACTAATACCGTCATTACATGCGGTTTTTCCTTATGGCGCTAGGTCGAACGGTCTTGTTTCTTGTAGTCGGCGCTCAAGGTATGTCACGTCCAGAGTACGAATTATTTCATTATTGCAGTGACCATGAATGCGAGTACGAAGTTTGCGAGCAAAATTTGTTACTTCGTTACTCACGGTAGCAATTCCTAGATCTCTGTGAATATCACTATTCCTTATATACCATGGAGCATTCACGATTGCTCTTAGTGTTTTGTTTTGGAATGTTTGTATTATAGCCATTTTGCTTGGTTTGGTACAACCCAAAAGTTGTATACCGTATGTCCAAGAAGGTTTTAGCACTTGCTTATACAGGAGCAGTTTGTTGTATACGCTTGTCTTCGAATATCTTTCGAGTAGCAAATACATTTCTCTAAGTCTGATTGCGAGCTCGTCGCGCTTTTTCTTAACGTGCGGCTTCCACTTAAGTTTTGCGTCTAGGGTCATTCCTAGATACTTCGCCTCGTTTGCGTATGGTATTTGTACCGAGTTAATAAAGACAGGTAAGTTGTTTATCCTTTTGGATGGTCTCGTTAAGGGCAATTCGCCAGGTCTTTGTCCACTCGCATACTTTATTAAGAGCCCGTTGGAGTTTTCCAGTTGATGATTCGACTGACTCATCCATTGCGAGGATAGCCGTATCGTCTGCGAACGTTGCTACGATGGTCCCTTCATCTTGTGGTATATCTCTTCTGTAGAGCAGGAATAATATTGGGCCGAGAACGCTTCCTTACGGAACACCGGCGTTGATTTCCTTGAATTCAGTCTCATGTCTAACACGAAAGAGTCTGTTTTCAAGGTAGGATTTCAATATTTTGTGTAATTTTTCCGGTAGGATTGTCCTTAGCTTATACATTAGGCCTTCATGCCATACCTTGTCGAAGGCTTGCGATACGTCGAGAAAAGAGCCAGAGCAAATCTTTTTGCATTCTAGAGCTTTTTCAATTTCATTTGTTATTCGATACGCCCGATCGATTGTGGAATGTTTGACCCGGAAGCCAAATTGATGATCTGGTATCAAGCGTCTTTCTTCAATTACTGGTTGTAATCGTTTTAGCAGAAGTTTCTCATAAACCTTAGATATTATCGGCAGTAGCGAAATAGGTCTATATGATTTCTTATCATTTGTATTCTTCCCTGGCTTCCGAACCATAATCCTTCTTTTAGGATGATTTGGTCGTCTAAATGAAATATGGCCCCACAAAAACTGGCCCCAAATCAAATATGAAAAATAATGCGGGACGACATAAGGCCCATGGACATTATATTTATGTCTATTTAGTATATGGGCATAAGCCCCATAAGGTCCATGAATTTGACCCCAAACTAAAAAATTAGAAATGGTCCCAAATCACAGAAATTTTCTTGTTGTTGTTTTCCATATACATTTGTTGTTCCGTTTTTTTACCCTATCCTAAGGGTATATTAATTTTGACACATAGTTTGTAACACAACTTAATATTCGTCGCAGACCCCTAAAAGTATATATAATTATGATCAGGACCAAAATCCAAGACTTCGTCCGTCCGTATCAACTTTTGAGGCCTTTAAAGTTATGCAAGAAAGCTGAAATTTTGAACATATACGCCCTAGGCTTTCCGAAATGGTAAAGTGTTAACATTTTCAAAATACGCCGACTGCCACGCCCACAATTTAGAAAAAACCGTTTTAAGGCTTAAGTTAGAGAGATAAAGTTGTACAACCTTCACAAGATATGTACAATATCAATACTTAACAATAGTATTTTAACAATAGCCCATAAATTTTCTATTGGATTTAGATCCGGGCTTTGGGCAGGCCATTGCATCAGCTGAAAATTCTGATTTTGGAGCCAATTTTGAACAATTTTAGCTGTATGCTTCGGATCTCCGTCTTGCTGGAAGACGACTTCTTCAGCGGGATATGTGCACTCATATACAAAATCAGGAAGATTGGTTTGGAGAATGTTCAAATAGTCTTCTTTCTTCATAATACCTCGGATTCTCACCAATGGACCGACGTGCCACCAAGTAAAACAGCCCCAAACCATTATCCCCCCACCACCGTGTTTCATAGCTTCCTTTACCTGGTGCTTTTGGATACGCTCGTGAGGTCGATGCCAGTAGTAATCCTTGCCATCTGATTGGTAACGGTTAACTTTTGTTTCATCGCTCCAAATGACACGTTTCCAGTCATCTATGGTCCAGTTTTTGTGCTCCTTACAGAACTTTAAGCGTCGTTGAACATTTTTATTTGAAAGAGATGGCTTCTTTTTTTTTTACGCTGGCTACCAACCCTACTCTTTTAAGCGCACGTCTAGCTGTCCATGTACTAACATTTTTGTTAATTGCTTTTGCAGCATTTTTGGGTGTCCGAATGTCCTTGTTATGGAGCAACCGCTCCATCAACCGAGCTTCGGCATCAGAAATGAGTCTTGGTCGGCCCCCATGACCGCTTGAACAAACCACATTTCGTCGTTTTTTAATATCACTAACCGTGGTTTTACCTAATTTCAACTGTTTAGCTATTTTACGGCACGAATAATTCTTTTGCAATAAATTGATCACACTATTTTCAAGATCAATTGGAATTTTCTTCATTTTCTACTCTTTTCTTTTTTGTTTAAAAACCAAAAGCACAGCACAATGACAAATTATATACTGAGGTCAAGGAACTGCATAAATATCAAAAAGCTAAATTCTTACGGTACAAAAAAACAGTACAATATGGTATTATCTCATTACAACACTAATGTGCAAAAGTGTCCGAATAATGAATTTTGTGTTTTTTGTGCATTTTTGTTTTGAATAAACTTTTTTATAAGTTTTTGTTACTTAATATAAAGAAAAACGTTGAATTGAATAAAAAAAATCACTAATATATGTCAAATTGCTACTACCTTACTCACTTTGTTAATATAACCAGAGAAAGCAAAACATCCGGACAGTTTTGCTTCCCACTGTAGGTACTGCCCACCTTTATAAATTTCTCATATAAAGTTTTTGGCCCCGCCCACTTTTTGGGGCGTTTTTTCAAAAAAATAATTTTTTTTTCTATAAATTTCAACGAAAACGAAAATGCCATCCATCATCTTCCTAATGCATTACCCCAAAGAAAGGTACGTAGGGATAAAGATAGGGTAAAATACAGCTCGCCCCAAGCGGACTGTAGCCTCTCCTTATGTTTAATTTTTGGTTTGGGGCCATTTTTTGTGGGCCCATATTTAGTGTAGCCGATTTTTTCCTGCGACCATGAGGTGCAAAGGAGTCAATTCCAGCAAAACCTCCATTGCTGCAGTTAACCATGTACGCATTGCACTAGTGATGCACATGCAGGCCAGTCTTTGAAAGGAATGGTTTAGGGCTTATCAAAGTGAATGTACCCATAGTGCGTTTCATCTATCCTTGCCAATTTCCAGGACGCAACACCCTTCTTCCAGCCATTTATGTTCCTTTAGAACGGCATTCATCACACCTTTTGTCTCTGTACCTACTTCAAAGAGTTGGATACAATTTAACTATATTCAGAGGATCGAATCGCTTAAGAATCTGTTAACAATTTTCTTAAGAATTTACACTTCACCGACAATTACCCAATTTCGTCCTTGAACATGCTTCACAAAGTTGTAAAACACAAACCATCCGAAACCGACAAAACAAGCTACGAAATCTACTTGAACCCTTCTCCATTCCATTGACTTGGTAGGTAACCCAATCCAGTGCGTGCATCACATTGAAACGGATGCCAGTCATGCCATGCTTATGCATATTTCAACAGCACTGAATGGTCAAGGCAGTTACTGCCTACATTACTGTTTGGAAATTTAATAGCTTCACACTTTCCTTTTCTGTTTGTTCAGCTCTCTTTGTCCCTCCGCGGAAACTTCAATGCTAGAAAGAAAGGCATCTTCTGGTTGTTGTTGTTGCCGCGCCGCCGCAGGGTAACATTTTTATTCTAAAAGAAAAATCCACACAAAAAGAAGAAAATAATGTAAAGTGTGAAGAAAAGTGAAAATTTATGCACTTGATCTCTGCTGGTCATAAACATTTGTTTTTGTTATTGTTTTCATCATCATCATCTTCGTCTTGTTGCAGCATCACATCATCTGATGGCATCTATTTTTGAGTTCTCTACATTGTAAAATGTTGAAACCTAAGATTCCACTAAGTGATGGTGAAGTTGCAGGAAGGA
The DNA here is from genome assembly GCA_963576555.1 of Ferdinandea cuprea. Lineage (NCBI taxonomy): Eukaryota > Metazoa > Arthropoda > Insecta > Diptera > Syrphidae > Ferdinandea > Ferdinandea cuprea. Next base: position 9,597,315 of record OY754960.1, read on the forward strand.
GGGCGAATCGCCGCAAAACTTATTTTCCCGGGGAGCGTGAGATATTGCACAATTCGATGATTGGAACTTTCTCGTGATGTACCAGCATTCAGCGAATTTCACCCCGAATCGCCACATACTCGTATCGGTGGCGCGCGCACCTTTCCATGTTTGTTTCCCATGAGGCGTGTAGATATTTTGCACCTCGGGTAGGCATCAGATTATTATTATTTTTTCCCGCGAATATGATATAACCGGGGCATAGTTGCTTCTGCCGCGCTGCTGTTGCTTGTTACTCGATGAAGGTAACTGGTAGCTCTCTCAAGGAAGAAGCGTCTCCATGTACTCGCTCGGTATGGGAGACGATCTTGTTTGCCGGATGACAATGTGGTCGCAGTTTCACAAATGGGAATATTTGGTGAGAAATTTATGCCACACGACGATATGGGGGAGTATAGTATGTAGTAACAACGTGTTGCATCATTCATTGATGCGCCTTGTGATCTATGAATCTGTGAATCATTTTCGGGGAAAAATTGCACAGAAATCTGTTCGTTATTTTTTCTCTTTTTCTCAGATAATTGAGGATAGTTTTTGAGGAAGTCTTTGCTGAGGTTATGATGTGATGGGATTATGCAATGGATCAAGTCGAAAATGAGACCGCATTCAAGCTGAGGTCACTTTGAGACAATTTTCTCTGAGTGTGTGTTTAATTTCGATTTTTGTTTCTAAAGAATCGTTGGAGTGACGAATGTCTTTAGCTGAAACCGTATCGCTTTGATCCGTACGTGCGTAAATTGAGGATTTCTTGTAATATTTAAACGAGTCATGAGTGACAAACTGGAAACTGGAGACGAAACAGTGAGGCATGTCAATGTCTTTGAAAGCGCATCATATGGAAGGTTAGGTTATGTTAAGGTTAGGAGGGCAGTTTTCCACCAGACGGAAATTTCACCCAGAGGCCCTGGTTAATTTAATTTAATTTTGGTGGAGGCGAACCCCCATTTATTCGACTTAATACAGGGTTTTTCAACAGGGACAAAAGTAGAGCGACAGGGACAGCAAAAGACGCCATATTTCTTGACGCTCTTTGACGCTCTTTTGCCAATTCATGATGGAAAGATATACGAGCCAACAACGAGTCGAAATTATTAAAATTTACTACCGAAATTCGGAGTCAGTGGCCTCAACGTTTAGAGCGCTACGTCCAATTTATGGTCGTCATAATCGTCCAAGCAGATCAACAATTGAGCGTCTAGTGGAAAATGTCAGTACAAAATGTTTCCGTGCCAGTGAGACAAAGAAGTGCCCGTAGTGTCGAGAATACTGCTGCCGCTGAGGCTTCAGTTGAAGAAAGCCGAAATGTGTCTCTCACACGTCGTTCTCAAGCGTTGGCCATCTCTGTGACGTCGTTGTGGCGAATCTTGGCATACCTCCTTACAAGATTAAATTGACGCAAGAACTGAAGCCGCTTGACCACCAGAAGCGTCGTATGTTCGTGAATTGGGCTGAGCAACAACTTGAAAATGATTCATGGGCCGGCGCTCATGATGGTTGGCCAAACGATACTGAACCAAAATGACAAAGCAGCTTGAAAGGTGTCACGCGTGGTCTGTCAAAAAAAGCCTTGGAAAATCAAACCTCACGATGAATTACCCTCTATAGATCAACCCCTGCTGACTCGCAGCCTCTCCAATATGATCTGAAAAATTTTGCAACATGGTGCCATAATAACCTTCTCGAGCTCAATGCGTATTTAGCGTATTACTCCTCCCCCTGGGATTTTATTTCATTCATGACGTACCCGTCATCACCGTCACGTTCTTGCTCGATTTTTATATAATTTGCGATCAGGAGGTGAATTTCCGCTCCTACACCGATAAAATCATAAACAGGGCCAATTCTTCGCTGTAAAATGTTGATCAAAAGAATTCTCCAATTCCTACGTCACTAAACCCCTTTATTTCACGTTCGTAAGGGCTATCCTCGAATATGCTGAACAAGTCTGATCCCTCTACCACATCACACATTCCCGTCGTATTTAGGCTATTCAGGGAAGATTCCTCCGCTTCGACCTACAGGGCCTTCCATGGACAGACCAATTCAAGCTACCGCCCTATGAGGATCAGCTGTGGCTATTTAACGTTCAGACGGTTAAAAAGCGCCGTGAGGTGGTTGACGCTCTCTTTATCCAGCTTATCCCAGCTTTCAAAAGGATATCTAGAATGTACAGCCGTACATCGGCAAATCACCCTTAACACTACCCCCCGCAACTCCCTCTTCCATATGAACTTTCACCACGCCAATTATGGCTTTAATGAACCTAGAATGCTGCACTTAGCCAACGACTTCAGAGCAGCTTTGATTTCCACTATATCAGACAGGCACTTAGAAACGCCATTTTTAATTTTCCGTCTAATATTTTGTATACATTAATTTAAATTCAGCTTGTATTAAGCTAAATAATAACAATAATAAAGTCATTATACAGTAAGTCGTAAAACATATTGTAAGTTTTGATGAATGTCCTTAAACCCTTTAAAGATTTCAAGCAATTTAATGCATTTAGTACGGATCCTTTTTGAGGTAAGACCGGTCATGAAGCCTATCAGCTTTATATGTCCCTGGAATGTCTCTTTTTTTTGACAACGTCCTTACAGTGATCCATCTTCTATTCAAGTTCGAAAAACGTACATTTGAACGTGTAAGAAGATTATCTTTGAAAATAATGTCAGCTTTGAGCTTAAATCTTCCGAAAACTTAGCGTGGGTTCTAAGCCTTCCTTTTTAGGCTGCTCACGCTTTTTGGCAATTAGAACCTTTAGTCCTCTAGCACAATTGAAAATAGCATAATCTTATGTTTTGACCGAAATGGGCCTTACCCATAAGGTATATTCACATATGCAACACGAAGTCATTTCATATACAGAATTGTTACGGTTGATTGATTTACTTTGATTCATATACTTCATCATGTCTTCGAACAATTCTGGGTATAAAAGGGCGGCGTGAACCAACATAATTTGCAGTCTGCGACTATTGTCGACAAGGTATGCACACAACGTATAGTTGGAGCCGCCGAAAGCATATTCAAAGATTGGTTAGGGTGTTCAGAGGACAGGTTGGACAAGCAATTGGCCACCAGGACCTGAGTATTTTTTTTTTGTGTGTAGAGATTATTTTGGGTCGAAGGAAATAAAGAATTATTAAAGCCAGTCTACGCTTTTCTTTATCGATCAAACACCGGATCGCTTCAGAAATATATTTCCGTCTATAATGTCGTCGAAGACTTTTAAAAGAGAGGACGTCTTGAAATAATTTCCAAATTGTAAGCACATGCCATTGGTACATGCTTAACAGCTTGTCTTCTGCTCTAAGACGCGTTCGATGGTTTAGCTTCCGATATCGAAAGTCGCTAAAGTAAAGTCTAAGTCCAGCTAAGGGTTTAATTGTTTCCGTCTGACTTATGAGAACTTCGCGAGGCTAAGGCACTTCCATTCCACCTTTTCATCTCTGACTAACTTATGATCAGGGCTGAGGGATCATACGTACATGCTCCTGCGCGAACTTTCTTTTTTATATCAAACCGGTAATCTACAGTCGTGTCAACCCATAGCACGCACACGTTCGTTACTGCTTACTTGGATGCTGCAATTGCAAGCTCTTTTTATTAGGCTGGCGCTGCCGGGATATTCATATCACACCCGACCCTTTGTAGTCTACGCGGCTCTAAATTGCAGAAGACAACAACGCACCGCGCTGTTCTTCTATGCAAATTCAATTTGCCTTTCTACGCCAATTGTGACATCCGTCTTCGTTCTAAAAACATAACCTCCCTTCCAACGAGCACCTATCAACTCGCAGCGCAATGTAATTGCATATGGCGCCATTCATTTGACATCAAGACAAATATCCCCTAGTACCTACACCATGTCGTCTTGTCTAACTTCTATGAAACGATTGATTGACGATATTGTCAGTTGCCTTGTTTTGTGTTAGTTCACAATAACTCAATTGAAATTCAAGAGCGCACTCGATCGTAATAATTAAATTGGGACCCTGAGGACCAATGTACGACATCATACACCACACCATCGCTCTTCCAAATGTACATGTATCTACTGTTGCATGCGATTTATTTGCATATAATATGTAAACGAATTCATTGCGAATGCTGATCGTGTCCATGGGGCGCTTAGAATAACAAAACTGTTTTTTTTTATTTATTTATTCCGGGTAAGGTTATCGCACGTTGTTGTTGATATTTTGCCCCAAAGAGTGGTAAATTTTGTGTTTTTCCTTAAAAAAAAAACTAAATATACATTTCCTAAAAGATTAAGATCTTTAGATTTATTTGGACTACGCTAGCCACTTCCTCACTTCCTCAAATAGAAGCGATAACAAAAAAATAATATCTCTTTTGTCTTTCTTCGCGCAGATCAAAAATTCATTCCACAGTAAATGGCTGAGCTTGGGACATGGAAATATGTCTGGCAGTTTTTTTTGTTGAATCCGATTTGAAAAGTGATTACGAATCAAAATTCGTCTGGTAACCAACAACCGCCTTCTTCCTTATTTGGATGAGATACAAAAATATAATTGATTCCAGGTGTGGCGGCACCTCGGCGTGCGCGAATGACTGGTATGTGTGCCATGATAGTAGGTTCGTCGTCGTCACATTGTTTGGGCGTTTACGTGCGTTAATGTCACGCCATCTTGAAATGGAAAGTGGGTCAAATGTTGTACGAATGCGATTTATTTTCACAGCTCGAGCCAAATTGTGTTCTTTTGTGTGGCTCCAACTCATCCAGACGTGGAAATATGTAAATTCGCATGAAAAAAATGGATTCTTATTTTATTTATTTATTTACTTATTTCGTCTTACAAGTTTATCTTATTTTTAGACTACTTCTAATAACAATACAGAAATTCATATTTTATACACAATTTAATCATTAGATTACAGTGAATTCATTATAGCAGTTTTACAAAGTATTCTACTCATATTGAAGTCAATTGAATTATTATATAAATTATAATTGACACAAGCTTTAGTTATGGGATCATTTTGACCATAATTAGTTCTGTGCCGAGAAACATAAAAAAAATACAGTTCTCTAGGCCGAAGAATGCGAAAAGGAGTGTATATACTAAACAATGATAATAAAAGCGAACAATCAATATGAGCGGTAATTACATCATGTGCAAAAAGTACTGAGTAATAGGTTCTTCTTTTTGCCAGAGGTTTCAAACTCATAAGCGCACATCTTGCTTCATAAGGAGGAATATCATTATTCCAGTTTATTTTTCTGAGAGCATATTTTGTGAATCGCTTTTGAATTTTTTCAATCCGAGCTTCAGCATTGTGGTAGTAGGGATTCCAAACTACGCAACCATATTCTAATATATAACGAATTAATGAATTAAAAAGTGATTTAAGAGTGTAGGGATCGTTAAAGTCTTTAGAATTTCGACACAGAAAACCCAGCATACAATTAGCCTTGCTTATTATGTAATCTATGTGTAACGCAAAGTGTAATTCAGGATCAAATATAACACCTAGATCTTTTTGATCAGTAACTCTTTTAAGTAAATTTCCTTGTATACTATAATCAAATATGAACGGAGATTTGATTCTATTGAAAGTCATAACGGAGCATTTTGATATGTTAAAATATAACCCATTCATAGTACACCAGGCATTAACTTGGTTAAGATCTGTTTGCAATTGAATCGCATCAGAAAGCGAGTTTACAGATTTAAATATTTTTAAATCATCAGCATATAAAAGGGAATTGGATTCAGATATAAAAGATGGTAAGTCGTTTATGAAAAGAAGGAAGAGGAGCGGACCAATATGGCTTCCCTGGGGGACACCTGAGAAATTTAAAATTTCATTAGACAGAGCGGATCCTATCTTCACATATTGTTTCCGATTTCGCAGATAACTTCCGATCCAATTTAAAATACTAGAATGGAATCCAAACATCTCAAGTTTCTTTAACAGAACATTGTGTTGGACCCTGTCAAAAGCCTTTGAAAAATCCGTATAAATACAATCAACCTGGTGACGATTTTCAATTTTATGAAGACAGTAATTAGTGAAAATGACTAAGTTGGTAGTAGTTGATCTACCAGACACAAAACCGTGCTGATTTTGCGAGATTTGATTACACACAGCGGCATATATCCGTTTCTTCACAACAGCTTCAAATATTTTCGGAACTAGTTGCAATTTAGCTATGGGTCTGTAATTGTCAATAATTCTTTTAGACCCAGATTTATGAATTGGAGTTATAAAAGAATGCTTCCAGCAATTCAGAAAAATACCTGCCTTTAGAGACTTGTTAAATATAATCTGAAGCGGTTGAACTAAACTACATTTGCATGCCTTAAAAAACAAGGGGGGGAAGTTGTCAGGCGCAATACTCGTACTCGAATCAAGCGATGATAATTCAAGAAGAATATCATCCTCAGTAAGAGAAATAGAGCCTATGTTAGTGATGCGATCACAATTGGGTAATGAACTACAATCAATTACCTCATTCACGAAATTTGATTGGAAAAATGATGCAAACATGTTACATATTTCACTAAGATTATCACTATTGACTCCGTTATACGACATAATTGATGGTATACCAATTGATTTTCGCTTTGTGTTTATAAATGACCAAAAGGCTTTAGCATCACGTTTAATGCTAGTTTCCATTGATGAAACGTATTGCTTATAAACAAATTTCTTTAAAAATTCATACTCCTTTCGCAATCGCAAAAAATCATCGCGCGCATTTAAATTTAATTTACTCAACTTATAGGCTTTATTCATAGCATTCTTCAGTCTCGATAAACTATTGTTATACCAAAGAGGTTTATTAGAACAGATTCTTCTTTTAGTCGGCACAAATGTAGAAATCGTATGATCAATTATTTTTCTAAATTCTGTAAAAGCAGTGTTTAAATTAGCAGAGCCAAGACTGCTTTGCCAGTTTATAGAGCATACAAAATTGTTTATAGCATTATAATCTGCTTTAGCGAAATCCAACTTATCACTTTTAATACCAACAAACAATGATTTTAAAACCGACAAGTCAAATGAAACTTCCAACGCATCATGGAAAATACTATTATTCAGTAATGGAAAATCAACTCGGCTTACAGAAGCTTCGATCTCTTCGTTTATAAAAATTAAATCTAACACATTACCAATAGCGTTGGGAAATCCATTCAATTGACGGAAATTCGTGGCAAGCATTGTGTCAATTACTTGAATTTCCTTCTCTTTTGAGACATTAAATGGAAGAACATATTTGTTATTATCAGAAAAAACCCAATCAACATCAGTTAAATTAAAATCACCTAATACAATTGCATATGATGATCTATCTAAGCAGTTAACAATATTAGTTATATTTTTAATATGAGCTATGTAAATTCCATTATCTGCATTCGGAGGTATATAAGAAACGAAAAAAATAAACATGAATTAGATCAGCAGATCCAGACAAATAGAAATCTACGCGCACACAAATTTGTTCAATCAGACCAGAAGAATCAGATAATGGAATTTCTATACTCTTGTAATACTTTCGAACAGCAAATAATACACCACCGCCTCTTTCAAAGCCAGTTTGAATAGAACATCTATCGTTCCGGTACACCTCAAAGTTGTTGACGTCGTTGTTGTCGGCAAATAATTCGATAGAATCAATTTTCTTATGCAACCAGGTCTCTGTCAATGCGATAATGTCATACGAACAATCAGCAGCAGCGAAGAAGAAATCAGCGATTTTGGTTCTCATTCCCCCAACATTTTGATAGTATAGAGAGAGAGAGCGAATATCACAAGACAACGAACAATTGATAGCAGCAGCGGCATCAGCATCAGCAACAGCGTGTATTACGTGAGTATGTTTAGGCTTGGAATGCGCATTTCGTTTTTTGGAAGAAATTTAAATAAGCGAACTCGAACACCATTGAGCCACATATTGGAGTTAAGAAATATGTCAATTTCACATATATATTTGGGGGAAAGATGTAAATCGAAAATACAAATAAATTTTGCGTTTTTTGCGAGATGAGTTCGTTGATGAAGAATAAATGGTTTTCACTTACGGGGTGCACAAATAAAAGTTCATTCCGATTAAATATGGAACACAACGTCAACCAAGTGGCTGGCTTCGCAGTAGCGCATTCTGTCACTCCAATTTTCCAAGACTTTGTTGATGGGTTCGGATTGCTTCGATGATATTGGCCTTAAGCGCTTGAATCGTTTCCGGATTGTTTGCATAAAATCGGTCCTTCACGGTTCCTCTCAAAAAAAAAAAAAACTCCAAAGGGGTCCAATCGCAGCTCCGAGACGGCCAATTGACATCGCCAAGACGACTGATAACATGATTTGGGAATTTGGTGCGCAAAAGATCGATTGTGTCGCGCCATCCTGCATGAACCCGAGGTGGTCCAAATCCATGTCTTCAATTTCAAAAGCCTCTTTCACGCCCACCGTTGACCGGAATGCTATTTCCATCCTAATTTTCGAAGAAGCATGAGTGTTGTCCCCAAGCATACCAGTCTCACGAACTTTTTGCATAAACTTGCAACTACAGCAGGCGCGGTGCAACCCAAACTTCATTTCTTTTTTAAAAAAAACGCACTGCTTGGGTTTCACAGCACTCACTTTTGGAATAAGTTTTCAATATTTCCCAACGTTGCTCCTGACTTTCTATCAAGATTTTGGGCGGGAAACAGCTGTCAGTGTCAAAATAACCTATGATTCAAAAAGAAACCACTAGATGGCCCACCTCGCAATACGCTACCTTTAATTTCAACGTATTAGAGCTGAGTAGGATAAAAAATTGCAGTGGACACTTTTATAAAACTTTAATAAATATTTCTTTCGACTTCGTCATAGCATTGCCCCTAAATAATTACATATGAGGACTACATTCGTCCATGGAAGGTCTTTAATCATACAGCTCTCCATTTAGCAAAGTTTTTAGCTAACCCAAGTTGTGGTATCCTTGAACTTGTATGGTATTCTTCTGTTTGCGTGCGGTGTTTCCCTGGAGTTGAAATCGAACACTCCTGAACAGAGAAGGATTTTTGTAATTTATCACTAATCTATCTAATACCATATACAGCCGGGCATTCAAATAAAATGTCTTCGTCAATCTTCGGAGGAAGTTATATTAAGACCTGAACCTGGTTTGGCTTTTCCGCCATCCCTATTAAAGGCAAAAGTCGCCTAAAGATCCTGAATTTTTGCTCATTATAGCGGGAAAAGACTAAGGCGTCTCTTTTGTTTTAGTCTCTAGATGCTGATAAGGTGAGTGCTGAACTTTTAAGATTTTGTCAAAAAGATTTGTAGGCTTGGACCTTAGGATGCTGTTCTAACAAAAATCCGCTTCGAAACAGGCAACAACCACAACGGCAGCGATTGGTGAAAAGCCATAGTCTATTTTAGACAGAACTCGGCGGCATTCAAGAATGTATATCTCTTATAAGCCTTCATATCAATTAGACGTGCACGGCTTTAACACCCTCCAAGAACTTAGCTCTAGGAACAAAACCTAGCTGTGGTGGGTTGCTGGATATGATAAGAAAAAAGCGCCGACGAAATGACTAAAAGAGGCTGTAAAACTCCATTTATTGGACCTAAGCAATTCGCGCTACCTCAAAACTAACAGTTAATCAAGCTATTAAAAGCTGGGAGCATAGGGGTAAGACAAATCAAGCGAGCCATCGAGAGCATCAACAACATTGCGAAAAGATGCCTAAATATAAGTCGCCATGAAATCAAAAACTAAGTAAACTAAGACTCTTCGGAGTCCAATCTCATTTTCGTGATTCCTGTATGATCCGGAACCCGAACAAGACTCACAAGTAGAATGACTTAGCGACCTATAGTTTCAAAGGCGCTTTACCCAGATGTGGTGGTTTAGGATCATCAGTGGATGGCCACAAATCGCATTTAATCCATAAGCGATTTTCTTCTCGGTTTTTCACTCTTCGGAGTGTTCAGTCGAGTTTAAAGAGCTCTTGAGTTGAAACACTAACTTAGAATAGGTTAAAGGATTGTACAACGCTGTAAGTGTAGCTTCGCTGGGACTGCAGCTACATATACTTCGACCCCTCCACCTGTTCCTAACAATATAATGCATAGCTATAGTAGGAATAGAATAGATTTCCGCTTGGAAAACCATATGACTCTTTTAGGTGACAAATACTGTAATTTGCTTAAGGCTAGAACGTCGATAATGCCTTTTATGTCTTCGTCTCAATATTTTTAGTCCAAAAAAGCTTGCTATCGAAGATTTCACCAAGATATTTAGCTTCCGCTGATAGCTGCAATGTGATCCAGCTATTGATTTCCTCCTTCTCGCAAGGCCTATCTCTCAATTGAGTTCTTGGTTTGATTTCTTAAAGATATGCGATGTCGTTACTTTATTAGTTTGATGAGGAGCCGAGGGGAAGAAAGTCCCTAACTATCCAAATTGTTGATCTCGTATTCTTGGTTCTGCCCTGAATCATAACCAAATCAATTTTGGTCACTTCAATGCAAATATTGGGAAACGGTCCAGTGCGTTTATTTGTGCCAAAAATGTCAATCAGTAGAATTCACAAACATCCTTAAATGCTGAGGATCTACTTGGCTGTTGATCTGTCAAACGATGCTCAGGTTTCTTCCCATCCAGCTACCTTTTTTCGACCAAATGATGGAATGCCAGTAAATTAAATGTTGGTAACCGGGTTGGCAAGCAATCTTGCTGGACTTCAGTTAAGATACATTTTTCGGGTTGACTGATTCTTCTCTTTTAGTGTCAATATTCGAATTGGATCGTATTAGCTGTACGTCACTTTTAACTAAACGGGCTCCCGGCTCCTAAAGAGTCTCTGCCTGATACCCTCTGCGATCCCAGTCATACTGCTTTTAAAACGGAGGTTCGGTAGACAACTTTTGGCCTTTCGGACTCCATCCACATCTTGGTACAGTTAATAGATACCACAGCACACAGGACCTAACATCACAGACTCTTCTATAAGCGGTTTTAGTCATAGCTTGGGTCTTGTTCCATCGAAACGTTCTTCGTTTTTTTTTTCTTAGAACTTTGAAGTAATGGAAGGTACCATATTATTTTCTCAATCGCCCTCCTCTCATGCTCATACTCATCTTTTACGTGTAAAGGGTCCCCCATCTAACGTTTTTTTTTCAACTAGTGCTTATTTCGCGAATGGTAACACTTAGCTCATGTCTGCTTCCCGCTTGAACAACGCTGGGAAATATTGCGACATTACTTTGAAAATCATGGTAATGTTGCAGAATGTGTGCGAAATCAATTCACCGTCGTTCTCAACAATTGAACATTTCGGAGACATCATTGAGACGAATTTTGCATAAATACCTTGGTATGACGTCATACAAAGTCCAATTGGTTCAGGAGTTGAAGCCAACTGACCATCCAATGGGTTTTCCCTTCGCTAAGTGGGCCTGCGATCGACTTAGAGAAGATGCCGATTTTGCCAAAAAGATCATCTTTTCAGATGAAGCTCATTTTGATCTTGGCAGGTATGTAACCAAGCAAAATTGTCGCATTTGGGGCACAGAAAACCCGCACGCATACATTGAAAAGCCGATATACCCAAAACGAGTCACTGTTTGGTGCGGATTTTGGTCCAGAAGCATAATTGGGCCATTTTTCTTCGAAAATGAGCAAGGAGTGGCCGTTACAGTCAATGGCGATCGTTATCGGGCAATGTTGAACGAATTGTTGTTCACAAAAATTGAAGAGGAGGATATTGGCAACATTTGGTTTCAACAGGACGGCGCTACATGCCACACAGCCGAAGCTACACTCGATGTTTTGAGCCCTGTTTTTGAAGATCGCATTATCAGCCGCAGAGCTGCGATTTGACACCGTTGGACTATTATTTGTGGGGTGCCGTAAGAGATAAGTGTTACGCTGACATGCCAGAGACAATTGACGCTTTAAAGGACAATATTCGTGAAGCCATTGGTGAAATACAGCTGCACACAATCGATAATGTGCTTAAAAATTGGACCGATCGTGTAGGCTACTGCATGGCCAGCCGAGGCAGCCATTTGAATGAAATTATTTTCAATTATTAATCGGAAGGATTGTACTTTCAAAAAAAAGTTCTCCTTAGCCGATCTTGTCCATTCTCCGTAGTGGCGACATTTGTCCGACCCCATACGTTCAGGTGAAACTCAATATACTAGTTGCAGCGTTTCTTATGGGGACTTGACGTAAATGCTGCTAGTTTTTGACACTTGATATTGGTAGCAGGAGATGTTTAGGGATACGTGAATGGTACAAATCCCGGTACCCTATAATCTCCTCCAAGTATTTCTATGGTAAGTTCCATAAATCTCCCGGCCGCCATGTTCCTCTATAACTGTTAAGGCGAAGAAACCAAATTCAATAGTCTGTTTTCAGACAAATGATTCATGATGATTATTCTGTTCTGCAGTCACGGAAGCATTTTATCTTTCATTTGGCCGCTTCATCTCGCCGCATTTCCTGATGGACGGTGTATTTACGCAGTCTAAGGCGCCTATAAGTATGCCATGAGAAATATAAGAATAATTTTACCTAAAGGATATTCTTGAGTGGCATACTTATTCCACCCTTACATCCCACCTATAGAGTACATGAAATGTATCTTCTCAAACTTGACCCGCATATATTGTGCGCCATTTCCATTCATGCCTCACACATTGTGGTGGAAAAGAAAATAGTCTACATACAGACACTGTCATTTGTGTGATATCTTCTCACAGCAGAGTTTTCGGTTTCGGTTTCGGTGTTTTTTGCTCCTTCTAACGCCAACCGGAAAACTATACAATCTCGACTTCTATCCCAGTGTTTCGCTTGAATAAATCTCCATTGAAAAGTAAACCCCCCAATTACCACATCATTCAGCCAATTTTCACCCAATTTTCATTCAATTTTCTAATCAATTTTCTTTCAAAACTTTCCACAGATACTTTGATATGCAGGAAAAACGAATTTGTGAAACCGACAAAATGCGCTTTCTTCTACCTACCCTACCTCCCATTTGTATCCAGTTAGTACTTGGAAGTCAAACTAAACAGAGTTAAACATCTCTTTCCGCCGTTCCACATGCAGCACAATTTTTTGGTTAAAAGTTTTCTAATTGAATTCGTCTGTTGGAGTCTCTATTTGTAGATGACTTCATCTACATCTTCAATCAGACTTTGTTCGTTCGTCATCGCAACGAGAGAAGAGAGTAATCATTGCTGCACTCTGACTCTATACCCCACGAAGTTGGGTTGTCTTCAGAGAGGCAGACAGAGTAGGTGTTTCTCTCTGGTGAAGTAGATCATGAACTTGAAATTATCCATCTATTCGGTCTATTTAGCAGTTGAATTTGGATTCGGACAATTTGCGGCACTTGGTGATGTTTGAAGTGAAGTGAATCGGGTGGGTAGATAGTAGGCAATACCTTTTTGTTTATGTTGAATGAGTGTACTCATGACGTACACCATTCGCTGACACCAGTATGGTAATGGACAGCGGGTCGTGGGAAATTTTCTATGATAGAAAAATATCTTGGGAATTGACAAAGTTGCAGCATTCGCAGTGGTGATTAATGATTAGTTGATAGTGAGTTTGGTCATCTGGCGACACATTTCGGCTGAGGTAATTGTCAGACTAATAGCTGGTGTATTGCAACACGTTGCACGTCGATGGTAAATCGATAAGTTGGCGGGGAAAGATGATGTATAATTGCAGCAGTTATACGATGCATTTGATTTATTGCTTTAAAATTTGTTGCATGAATTTGAACATTTTAAAAATAAGTATTTTATTAGGCATATGAAATTTATGGTTGTGTTGTTTAAGTCGACGTAGGGTACCTCAAGGTTGCATTCTTTCTCTATTTTTTCATTCGAAATGTTTCTAATTCAGTGAATCAGTAAATCTATTATTTTTCTCGAGTAGCTTAACGCTTTTCATGTTTAATGGGTTCCCCGATTTAAGAGGTTTCCTTTACACCTTGTTTTCTGAATGAGCTTTGCGATCTTGGAGCTCTACCAGTTACACTTTTTGAGTAAAATTCCTGAACGGTTCAAAAGTATCAAAAAGTATGAAATCTCCGTTAAACCGGGCAGAGTTTCTTTATTCTTTAACCTCTCTGGTTAAGGTTAGGTTAGGTTAGGTTCGCTCTGTCAGTATTCCAATTATAATTCTAAGCTTATCCCTACTTAGTATATTTATCAACCCCCCTGTCGAAAAGTGGCCATAGAGCCTTAGAAACTCTGAAGCATTCCAGACCCGACTAGCTTAAGTTGGCAGACCTTATTGATTTTTCCTCGATGGTGCTTCTTTATATACAAAGTGAAGGTTTGATGCCTGCAACCTCACTGATTGCCCTCCTATTCTTGTATGCCTGTGAATTTTCCTCAATACCGCTGTGCCCTGGCACTCAGGACAGTCTCACTCGTCTTCTGACTGCATACCGCGATAGCCCCTTACTGTTTAAGAATCGATATTGGTTGATTCCATTGCCTTAAGTGCGGTCTTGCTATCAAAGTAGATGATGGCGACATCTCTTTCGGATACCGATCTCATCTGCATTAGCTAAGCCGCCCTGAGAACAGCCAGAACATCTGATTGGATGACACTACTTGTATCTGGTAGTCTTATAGACAGTTTCAGTTTTGGATCTTCTGAGAAGATACCAAAACCTGTTCCTTGCCCTGGTCCCTAATCTGATGAAATGTAATATTCTTTGCCAATTCTCCCTATCCAACCTCTCTAGTAAATCATTAAAGTTGTATCAGTTCGCTCTTCTTCTCTTTTAACTGTGAGAATCTGCACAGGTATTTGTATAGTAACGAGCGTCTAGCATTGATTTGTGATGCTTTGTTAACTCCTCCCACTTCGCAACTTGTGCGAAACTGACTAGCTTTCTACTGACTGACATCGCTTTTCAGGTTATATACAACGAGATTGATTGATGTTTTAACGATCCAAGATAGTGTGGTGAGCATTAACATCTCAGACGCGGGGAAGTTCTTCTAATTTTGGTTTGAAAAACTGTTACTACCACCTTTAGCGAACTTGGAAGGTCGGTGTACCGTTATCATGAAGGATATTGTGTTATATACAGAAGCGAAAGTATAGTTCTTGTCCTTACCTTTTATCTATGCCACACACGGTCATATTAGAAACCAAATTAAAGGCCTGTTCCGCCTTCGAAATGGGTGCCTTCAAGCATTTCAATGGATGTGCTCAGGTTGTTGATCAGATTTGTTTAAGAACTGGACCTCGTGAAATATCAACCACACAAACACGCGCCGTCCCGGTTTGGGTAGGGGCACTCAACCCGAATTCCGATTGACTAATTCGCGGACAAGATGTTAAGGATGAGCCTTGCTACGACAAGATGCAAGTGAGATGCAAAGTGAGAAAGTTTTCCTCAGCCCAAAACTTGTAAACGACTTGCACAAAGATCTGTCTGCCTTAGCTAAAAAAAATATATTCCTCTATAATTCTTCGGGTCTTGACTTTTTCATGGATTGGAAGAATTAATGCATCCTTGAATTCTGCGAGGACTTATCGTACATTTGATGAGTATACATTTGCTAAGGATCCCGGGCCATATTCGAAAAATTCACATGAGAGCTATCTTTATATGTTTCGAAGGAGTACAATCCAGCTGCATCTGGCATAATACGGAACTATTGAACCCTGCCATTTCTCTAACGCTTATAAAGCGCCGTTTGCAATAAGGCCATTGACGTCCTACTTAACTGTGTCCATTTCCTGCTGAATTCTTCTCTCCATTTAACGACTACTGGCCCGTCTGTGGGGTTAGCCGGATCGACCTCAAAAAATATCTTCAGGCCTCCCGATTTTGGATCACTTCATCATTGAGGCCAATCAAATACTGATGTTTCTGCATTTGGGTGATCCAGGAGTTTTTAGGCCTGCCTCTCTTACGCGATTGTAATGGAACGTTGATTGGAATTGCCTTTTTGACGGGGTTCTTAGGAAGCCTCCTTTGAACATCACAATACCAACTGAGTCGGTCGTGCTCCAATTTTTTCGAGATGGGTTCTTTGACGTAAAGGCTTCATCGGATTCTGGAACATTTCCTGCAGAATTCCATGAAGCTTAATTTAATGTTGGCTTTCTGCATATAACTTTTGGCAGTTCATCGATATTTCCTCAAGTTTCGATGAAGTGGAAGATCTCGAGAGCTTAAAGGGCTCCTAAGACTCATATCTAACTTTGAGTAGGTCTTTAAGTGGAAGATGCTGTTCGGAAGCTACTCAAATCAAACATCCTACAATTTGGTAAAAATGTCCCTCTTAACTGACGAAACAGATTAATTCGAAAAAGAGCTTTAAATCTTCAATAAAGGAAGACTATAAAGGAAGAGAGAAACTCTCCTCCTTTTGTCAGCTTTAGAATTAATTTCACAACAAAAAAAAAAAACAAACAACCTACCTATGGAGAGTTCAAATCGATTTTCTTAATCTATTCTGCTTTTAAATTTCAATTGAACTGCAGCCATGATAACGCATTTTCTATGCCACCCCTCGCCACCTATATACCACTTGACATGGCAAATGCAAATGCAAATGCAAATCTGATTCTGAATTATTCAAGAGGTTGGGTCTCAGTAAATCATAGCAAAGTGAATACAGCACATCCAGCACTCGCACGTTCTCCACTGGGAATCCTAGGCCATAGGCCAGCATATAGTTCTTGGAATCGACCAACAATGCGGGGTGTTCTTAACAACAATTATTAGATGCACAATGGCAGCAAATGGCTTTTGTTGCTACTGACTGCCATTTGTCAGCCACCGATGAATGCCACAACCACCACCACCACCACCACCACCTTGCACCGCGCCTTTCCCATATAGGGAGTCTCGAAAATATCCGATTTACGTGATCGATTTACGAAAATACCCACGCAGCATTGATGCGCAGGCGTAACGCAGTTTCAAAAGTTATTTTTCGTTATTTTTCGTATCTAAAACCAAACAATCGTGAGGCGGATTGTGTTGTACGAAACTATTTTGAATACTCCGTCGCCAGAGTTATTAATTTGACGAGCGTATTGTAACGAATGATAGAAAATTCCGCTGGGGCCTCGGGAGTAGGAACAAAAAAATGCACGCGTACTTACTATTAGCGTGTACGTGCCGTAAATGGTAAATTACCTCATAAAGAGGCTACACGTATGTGATGGTCCTATCAACAATCATTGCAAGCTGGTGAGTGGGAGAGAGAGGGAGAGGGGTAGAGAATGAAGAAAAACACATTCCATTTGAGGTGGACTGGCTGCTGCCTGCCTATCAGAATGATAATAATCATAGCGCAATAGATCACACATAATTGTTGGCATTCTCGCATTTGGCAAGACAAAGAAGCAAGATGGTAGGGTCCACTAGAAGGGAGTGCCTTTAGGGCTGATTCGTGTTTTTTTTTTATTTTTATTTATGACGATCTGATAGCAAAATGACGCGTTTGTTAGATGAGTGACGAGGTATATGGTTATTGAGTTGGAGAACCCTATTAGTGTCAAAACGGCTAAAAGTGCGTTTTTGATCGACGATACGACTGTCGCGACGGTTGGTTATGCAATCAAAATGACGGGTAAGAATTTACGAAAATTAATAACTCAGCTTTTAATGGGCGGGTGGGTCCTGGGTGGAGCTCGTGAAAACATATGTTGGGGGCAGAGCAAAGATGCAGAGATTTTTTTCAGATACAAAGGAAATGCCGATTTTGAAAGGCAAATTTTGAAAAGCTTATCGTGATATTGCTTACTCTTGGATGTTTGCCATCCATATAAACTTACGCTTATAAAAAACGTATCCGAGATTGAATTTTAAGTAAAAAATTCATTGAGTGAGTAAAGGTTTTGAGAAAAATTGATTGAAAAACATTTCTGTACTCTTCTCTCACTTAACTTTATTTTAATCCAATCTATCCATGGGTTCCCGAAAAAATAACTTCGTTTTCACTCATTTTTACTTTTTATGAAAGTTTCGTTAAAACACAGGGTGAACTACTGGGTGTAATGTGTGATCCAAGTAGAGATACTTTTTTCAATAGCCTTTTTTGACAGATCACGTGTGAGTCGTGTCATGCTGTCATGTTATTTTTGTTTAGTATTGTTTGGCATTTCATAATGGAAAGACTTACGCGTGAACAACGTTTACAAATTGTTCAACTTTATTATGAAAATTCACGTTCTGTGAGGAATGTGTTTCGTGCACTTCGCTCAACTTATGGTCAACATAATCGGCCTACTGAGCGTACTATTCGCAACACCATCACCCATTTTGAGACCCAGCATTCATTATTGGATAATATTCGACCGAATAGACCACGTCCAGCACGCTGTGAAGAAAATATAGCGGCCGTAGCTGAGAGTGTACACGAAGACCGTAGAGAGTCGATTCGGCGCCGTTTCGGACTGACGTATGGAACGACTTGGCGCATTTTACGTCAAGATCTTAAATTGAAAGCGTACAAAATACAGCTTGTGCAACAACTGAAGCCGCTCCTGCCGACCTTCCCAAGCGACATCGCTTCGCTCTATGGGCTCTTGAAAAGTTCCAAGAAGATCCGACGTTTTCGAGGCAAATTTTGTTTAGCGATGAGGCCCATTTCTGGCTCAATGGGTATGTAAACAAACAAAATTGCCGCATTTGGGACGAAGAGCAACCTGAAGAGATTGAAGAACTGCCACTTCATCCAGAAAAAACAACGGTTTGGTGTGGTTTGTGGGCCGGTGGAATCATCGGTCCATATTTCTTTAAAAATTATGCCGGTGCGAACGTAACCGTCAATCAATGGACTTATTGAGAGAACATTTCGATGAGCACATAATTTCACGTTTTGGGCCGGTCGATTGGCCACCAAGATCGTGCGATATCACACCGTTAGACTTTTTCCTGTGGGGATATGTAAAGTCAAAAGCTTATGCCGACAAACCCGCTTCGATTCAGGCCTTGGAGGAAAACATCACGCGTGTCATTCGCCAGTTACCTGCTCGAACGAGTAATCGAAAATTGGACTCAACGGATGGACCATCTGCGACGTAGCAACGGCCAACATTTGATAGACATAATCTTTTTTAATTATTCCTATTCCGGTTTTGAAATCAAAAGCAAAAGTTTAAAAATATTAAAAAATTTTGGATGGATAATTTGATGGGCACTTCATTGTTAAATCATGCCTAACGTGAGAAAGAGAAGCACTGATGTTTTATGTTACCTTGCACTTCTCGCTCTTTCTTTTTCTTATTCGGATGTTGGTTGTAAACAACAAAAAACATTTGAGTCAGGGTCTGCCATCTAACGTTTTTTTCTTCAACTAGTGCTTCTTTCGCGAATGGTAACACTTAGCTCATGTCTGATTTGACTTGAGGATAAAACTAATTATCTAGTTTTATCCTTCCGCTGAACGAATATGGTTGTGTATACGCTTGAACAACGCTGGGAAATATTGCGACATTACTTTGAAAATCATGGTAATGTTGCAGAATGTGTGCGAAAATTGCGTACGGATTTTGGAAGAAGAGAAGCACCGTCAGCTCCGTATGTTCGTTATCTTGTGAAAAAAGGTGAAAGAAACTGGCATCCTCATCGATAAACCAAAGCGTGAAAAGCCAAAAACAGTGCGTACACCCGAGAAAGTTGCTGCTGTGGCAGAAAGTGTGAGTGAAGCGTCATCAACATCATTTCACCGTCGTTCTCAACAATTGAACATTTCGGAGACATCATTGAGACGAATTTTGCATAAAGACCTTGGTATGACGCCATACAAAGTCCAATTGGTTCGGGAGTTGAAGCCAACTGACCATCCAATGCGTTTTCGCTTCGCTAAGTGGGCCTGCGATCGACTTAGAGAAGATGCCGATTTTGCCAAAAAAATCATCTTTTCAGATGAAGCTCATTTTGATCTTGGCGGGTATGTAAACAAGCAAAATTGTCGCATTTGGGGCCCAAAAAACCCGAACGCACACATTGAAAAGCCGTTATACCCAAAACGAGTCACTGTTTGGTGAGGCATAATTGGGCCATTTTTCTTCGAAATTGAGCAAGGAGTGGCCGTTACAGTCAATGGCGATCGTTATCGGGCAATGTTGAACGATTTTTTGTTCACAAAAATTGAAGAGGACGATATTTGGAACATTTGGTTTCAACATTTGCGCCCTGTTTCAAAAAAAAAGAGTTATTTGGCGAACGCTATAGTAGATAAGTTGGAAAGCTATAAGTGAACCAAAGAAAAAGTGTGCGAAAAATATAAAAAAAAAAACAAACAAAAATCTCACAAACAATGTGAGTATCGCGTCGTTGTGCGGAAAGATTTAGTTTTAATACGTAAAATAAATAAAATGATTTAAATAAGAAAAAAGAAGTATTAGTAATGAATTGTTCTTCAAATCAAAGCGGTGAATTAGAAAAAGTGGTGCGCGGAGTTAGGAAAGCAGGGAGGGATGTTTTTGTGAAAGTGAAGCATTTCTGCACGCAACATATTTACTTGCTAAGAACGACCCTAACATATTTGAAGCTGAAGTTAATCGGTGCAGTGTGAAATTTTCGCCCTTCCTTGCAACAATTACGTCCATATGAACAATTGTAACCCCTTCAAAGGGGGGCATTAGTCGGTGTTGTTGCTTCTTGTGGCTTTTCCTTTCTGTTGTTGATTTCCCAATTTAGTCCAGTTATTCCGATGTCCACAGAAAACTTTAAAGATTAGGAATTGACACATCCGATAGACATTCAATATCTAAGAAACTTCCACGTGTTCTGTTCCTCAAGGGCTAGAGATAATGAGGTGTGTCATCGTGGAACTCTTTTTCGCATCAGCCTCAATGTCATCTACAAATGGCATTATAAATACAATCTAGAAAGCTGTGCTCAATTCTGTTCTTGCATTCCACTTGGTCTTTGAGATAGCAAAGTAGCGATATGGTCAACTGAAGGGGCACGTCATAATTCGTTTCTCCTAACCACTAGACCACTGCACTCACCAAGCATATTTGTATTTGTATATTTCTGGTTTCCTTAATATTGGTTCCTATTTCTGTGGCTTATCACCAAACTAACACTACAGGCACTATCATCTAACACTGTAAATTCTGTGACAGTGAAGTGTTGCTACGATGCCTTGCAAAACCTAGCCAAACATATGAAAGTCAAACTTGGATGGGTACCTGGTCACCAAGATATTGCAGGCAACGAATCTGTTGACGAGCTGGCTAGAGCTGGATCAGAATATGCGTTCTTAGGATCAGAACCCTATTTTAGAGTCAATTGGGTTGCTGCTTTAAGGGATTACATGGGATTCACAGCTTTTTTATTATCTTATTAAGTTCTACAACATCTCGAGAATATTATCCTAAATTTTCAAGTCATTCCGAATCAAAGTTTCGGAGATACAGCCTTAGGAAGGTGCGCACTCAATTGAATCACGAGGGTTATTTGAATTTATCCAAACTTAAAAGGAGTTTTTCTCGAAACTCTGTTTTCAAAGACGGTTGTCAAAAGTTCTCGAAAACCACTCAACCGATCTTGATGAAATTTTACACAGGTCTTCGAGATAAGATACAATTCACGAGGACAATCACAACTATTTAAAAAAAAAATGTTAAGAAAATTTTACCAAAATTAGCATTTTCTTGTAAAAAGGTCTGCCAAAAATCCAATTTTCACTTTTTTTTCCCTTTGTCCAAATTTAAGTTTATGGTTTTTTTTCACTTCTGATGATCCTGTCACGAGTTCTACTGTCAACGCGGACGCACCTTTTTTCCGAGGGATCACCGGAAATGAGGTCACAATGACGGAGTTTTGAATATTTTCCTTTGAAAATTTTAGAAATTCTTTTTCAAATGTATATCGTTAAGACAGTAAAAAGTTTGAATAAAATATTTTATTTTTTATATAAAAAAAAATTGTTGAAAATAGCTTTTTTTTCTCCCCGAATAAGCCCATGTAACCCCTTAAGGCTAATCAACAATTGGGAACAACAACTTCGTCTGAACCACTGGGAAAGTGTCGCAGGTTTAAGACAATCCAAAAGCCCTACTCCTACATGGAAATTCTACTATTAAGTAAGGAGAATATTAGTAAGATAGTGGGCTTCCTCGAAGGCCATTACGGCCTGAAATGTCATCTTAACAAAATGAACTTGTGCCCGGAGACTGAATGTCGGTTCTGTCTAGAGGACGATGAAACTTCCGAACTTATCCTCTGTGATTGTCCGGCCCTTCATAACCAATGAAGACGACGCATCTTCCGTACATCAGCAGAATTCAGAAACTCTGCAACTAAAAACGTTGAGGCATTCACTAGGGAAGTCACTCGCCCCTTAGGCTAACATCCGCCTTTTGATACAATATGAGGTCGCAGTGTCAGCCATGTGTGTGGCAGCAACTGCAGACGCAGTTGTTTAGAGTGCCTTAGCTGCTTTCCTTACTCCGTCCCTGTACCGCTTAAGTTTTTATTCGCTGCCCCCTCTTGCGAAAATTTGTCAAACATAAAGGGTGATTTTTTCAGGTCGGCAGCACTGGTCAGTAATGGCGTCCAAACGTCATCTGTCAAAGTGAAAAGTTTTCACTATTTAATCATGGAAAGACTTACAAACGAGCCATGATACTCGACTTTTTTTCCCCAGTTGGCTAAGTTGAACTTGGTTGACATGTGGTTTCATCAAGACGGTGCCACATGCCACACAGCTCGTGAAACAATGGAAATGTTGAAGGATGAATTTGGTTAGCAGCTTATCTCTCGAAATGGCCCTGTGAGTTGGCCGCCAAGGGGGGTTATGTAAAATCGTTAGTCTATGTGGACAAGCCGGATACGATTGAAGCCTTAAAGGATAACATTCCACGCGTAATTCGTGGAATAGAGGAGAGAGAGAAGTGACGCAAAATTGGACCATTTGAAACGAAGCCGCGGACAACATTTACATGAAGTTGTCTTTAAAACGTAAATGGCGAAGGCCTATTTAACTACGCCTTAAAATATCACCCTTTATAACCACCTTCAGTAGGATCACCTCAATAGCTTAGGTGGTTTTAATTCGGCGTGTTTCTTTTATTTATGCACAGCACAAGTTCGGTCCTAGGGTTAACAAAATTTGCTGGCAAAACGACTTGACAAATCAGTATGTGCACCGATTTCAAGTTTTTAGCGCCGATTAGTCAGCGATTTTCGCCTGAAATTTTCTTATCACATTTACCATTTCATCTACATTTTCCTAATTGCTACATTTTTTTTTATCTTTTCAGGTAAGTTGGAACTATTCAAATATCCTTTGTAAGTAAACACATACATATTTGGTGCTAATGGTGCGCAACAATAAAATTTAGATTGATATAAAGGACTCTTTGTGCATTTCGCTTAATGTTTACTTCCTGTGCAAATGCATTAAGTGCATAAAAGATGTCATAAAAAAATGCCTTCCTCCCTGCTAATAGATTGACTCACCATCAACACTACTAACATCACACACATACATAGTCATATGCCTCTAATCCCTTCGAAATCCATTAACATAAAAATGTATTTTCCAAATAATATCTCTTCGTTGTTGTTCAAATTTGACGCATAAAAACCATCTCCATCTTTGACCTGTCAAATCATCGTTCGCTTTGAAGTTTCAACTGTCACTGTCACGAGTTACCAATAGTAAATAGCATGCGATCATGAGATATCATCGAGTGGAATTTTGTAATAAAAATTCAAATTCTTCTAATGGCACGGCAAAGTTGTCTCGTGTTCGTTATCTAATGTCAGTCGCCGCAGCGTCTGAGTGGTGACTACAATATAGATGAGCTGTCACATGCTCCCGCACACAGCCTCCACAACAAAATGAAAAACATCTGGTTTTGTTTAGATTGCAAAGGTGCACTTCCCCGGACAACTGGTATCAACTTGGTCAACTTTTTTTTTTCTGTTTTTTTTTTTTTTTGATGACGGAGAGGAGGCAGTTTCCAGTGCGTTCATTTCATAAATAACTAAACACAAAAAAAAATTGAAATGAAATGCAGTTTACCAGTTCAGTAAAGACTTGCTCTAGACGATCTTACAGCTTACGGTCGATCGGCATGTCTGGTGCGCGCAATGAGTGAAAGTAAAATTGTGCGCGTTTGGGAAATGCAACAGGTTCGGCTTGGAATTATTTTCGTTATTTTATTCTGTCTGGGGAGATGCTGTTGTTTGTGGTAAAAAGATAGATAATTGGTTTCGGGAAAAAGTTTAGCGCAATGATTTGTTATGACGTATTCGCATAGCAGGAGGTTTGCTGCTTGCCCGTTTAAACGGCTTTCAGGCCCGACCGAGTGTTGATTGAATTTTAATGAACATTTTTGCAGGAAATTTGATGTAACTTTTTCGCCATTATTGGCGCATTTATAAAATGTTAGTAAGACATTTTTTTTTGTTGTTGTTGTTGAAATGAAAGTAATGTGTAACATTTCATGTCCCGTTCTCCATAATTTTTCCTAAGATGAATGTTGTCCATATAACGATTGTAGAGGCAATTAATTACGCCACTATTTGTGTGAGCTGGGAGATTGTATTTGGATGACACTAATAAGGTTGGGTATCTTTGGAGTTGCAGCGGATGAAGGGTTCACTGCTGGTCAAATTGACACCCACATCCTTGTACGTGACTTAAACACTTAAATTGATGCAATTTAATACTCATTCATACTATCGAATACTTAATCGATCAACAGAAATGGCAACCGATACGCCTGAAACAGTTTAACAGGAAAAACAAACAGTTCGCAATCGCACACGTTCTTGAATCTGTTGTTGTTGATCCCCAACAACACGTATTGTATTCAAATGGAAAGAATTTCGTCGTCTCTGTGGTTTTATAGACGCAGACAAATCGGTAAACAAATCAACTACTTGTAGTAGCAAACATTTCTCATGTTTCTAAGAAGTCTCGATGAAGAGCTGGCAAGAAGAACTTTGAGCATCATGACGAATCGCTATTTAGCGGTGTTCATCACAATTTCGTGAATCGATGTGTTAATAGTGATGACTATTTTCTAACTTTGTATGCATCTAAATCTAAAGCAAACCAAATTATGAATCGCGCAAGCACTTTGCATCCGGATATACGTAAATTTTGTAGATAAATGCCGTCGGATTTATTACCCGCACACTGGCTTGGATAGCACTTACGTCTAAAGAGTGCCTCTTATGATTATTTCATTGTGAACACCCTCAAGCGTTAAACTAGTGGCACTTACTGGCCTCTTATTAGCCAAATAAACCGACGTGGGCTTGAAGCTATATGATGGGTTGCAAAATATGGAATGTGTGGGTGAGCCTTCAAAAAGTGTAGTTTTGTGTGCAAGCTCACTAGCTTTGAGTCATAAAGGGTAGTGTATGGTGTATCAACTCCTGCTGCCTATGGTATCACCGGAAGGCCTTTGAGCTCGGGTATGTATGTGCCGAAGGGACTAAAAGTTATGTTTCGTCAGTCTACAGGGCACTGTAGCTGTGTTTTGATGAAATGATATGTATCCATTCGCATTCACTACAACATGTCTGATGTTTGCCACGCTCGGTCGCTCGTTTATCTCGGCAAAGTTGTTTTATTATACTTGTCATGACTTTACTCACTGTAGCCCAGACTACATTCTTCTTAAGCATAAATACTAATGGTGTTTCTTGCCAGCGTTCTGGCCGCCTTAGGTAGGTAGGCAGGTTGGTGGATGCCCTTGTGACGGTAGTCACGCCTCAATAAGACCAGCAAATTGGTTCATTGTGTCCATTTGGGTACCTTCCTTGAACAAAATCACCGGAAAATAAACAAGAAGAAGCCGCTACAGGAGTCTCACTTGTAGTGACAAAGTGTCACTCTCTGATTTGTAGACAAATCTAAGAAGTTCTTTTAGCCCGACCTTACTTTCGTCCTCCAGCTCATCACCGAAATATTTGCAGAGGGTCCTTAACCTTATGCTATTTAGGGCCGGACATTCAGATAACAGGTGACGAACAGATTCAATTTCTTCAACGTCCCTGTAGCTTCTGCAGTATGCCGAGCCGTTCCGCATGTGCCCCGTGAGGACTTCCGTTAATACTCGGATAACCTTGCGGCTTAGCCCGATCATGAATTTTGATCTCCTTTTGCTAACCGCTGGTCAGAGCTTTTTGGTATGACTGAACGTGATCAGCGTAGGTAAGTTCTACTCAAGGACTCGATGACGATTTTTCGTGCAATTAAACTAATAAAATAAAACTATTGCTTCAAGTGCCAGTGAAGCGTTCAGATCTGACCCCCATCTTGCAAGCTTGTCTGTGTGCCCAGCCACCCAACATAGGGTTACTGTCTTGCTAGATGTTATCTCGTCTCAACGACTTTCTGCATTTATTCACGGCCCTTAAATTCACCACATCCGACTGCATGGACTTTATGGCCACTTGAATGTCAGAGTAGATGGTGACGGTCCTGTAATATTCCCAGACAATTGTGTGCTCGATTCGATTATTTGCTTGCCGACTTGTTTGGTAATATTCCGTATTCTGCAATTGCAGCTAGCGTCCATAATTTTACATTTTTTATGGCGTAGCAGTTTCTAGATACTTAGTCTATTGCTTTTGCTACCGTGATGACTGGCCGATGTCACCCACTGCTTCTATCGCCGCTAGTGCTTCGCTCCTTTCTAAAAACAAAATTGTCAGCTGAAATTTCCTAACCCTCCTTCCGTATACGGCTCTAGCCATAGTCACCTGCATTTTATTTCTTCGAGTATTTTTCCTCCCTGGCAGTTTCTTCAGCTTTTTTTATAACTATTTTTGGGAAGAGCCTCTGAAAAAGTTGCTTTTCAGGTTATCCCATAGCAATTGGAAAGATTTGCCTTTACTCATTTTTTATCAACTTTCGCAGTTCCGCTCCTTTTCTCTTTAACTGTCTCATTACGTCTTGTTTTCAGCACCTCTGTATTCTGACAACGATTATCTGCCGTTTACGTTCCCGTTTAAGTCCCATTTAAGTCAACTTTAATCGAAAATTTAATATAACCATACCGGACCGTCTAGCCTAGGGCCTCCGGCTTCCACTCAGTTTGGTATACGGATGGTTAAAAAATTCCAACGAGCGTAGAAGCAGGCCACACAATATATACGCCATCGAACTATGCGTAAGTGAGTGCTTAAGGCGCAACCTCGGAGGATCAAATGTATACATTTTCTTAGACAGTGAAGAAGCACTCAAAGCTCTTAACTCATTACTTGCTTGGACCTGTCTTACCACCCACCACAACTCACTGCTCACAACAGGACGACCGTCTTCTGGCTCTCAGGACACGAAGGAATCCCTGGTAATGAAGCGGCTGACGAGCTAGCACGAAAAGGCTCTGCATCCCGCTTCATTGGCCCAGAGCCCTTCTGTGGAAGGTTCACCAGTAACATCAAATTAGAGCTCAACGCATGGGAACACCAAATGCGTGTATCTCAAAGGACGGACTGACTTCCTGCGCCCCGAACCATCATCTTAATACAGACTCTACAGACCTGTGCAGACTCCACCAAGGGCAGTTAGAAACGGCAGAACATTTTTGTTTATAATGTACGCGCACTAAAGGGACCCTTATAATGAAGTGACACAGTGCGGGCATTAAGGAAATGAAGGATTAGAGAAAGGGAGAAACCGATGCATGTTGGTCTTAAATGTCTGTAAACTATTATGTGCAGGAAAAACAGATCGTGGTAGAGCATTCCACGTTCGTATTGTACGGACAGCACGTCCGAATACAGTCTTGGCGAGTATTGCGGTTGAATTGCTGTAGGGGTGGAATGCAACTGGCTATTTCATTTGAGCACTTGTGGTGGAAATACCGATAAAACAAAGACAAGCAGGAGACATTACGACGATGACTAAGAGAGTCAAGTGATTTCGCATTTGTCTAGATCGCCAATAAGTTTTGACGCACGTTTTTGAATTCTGTCAAGTAGCTCCAAATATGTAATTGGAGCACCGGACCAGATATGAGCGTTATACTCAAGTTTCGGGCGAATAAACGCCTTATAAATTGTTGCCAGATCAGAAGGGGTGAAATATTTCTTGCGATATGACCTCATTAACTAACCTATAGGGGAGCACAAAAGTCTTATAGTTACATATGGCAATCCTAGGCCTCGTCTTGGATTTTGCTAAGTTCACAATTTCTCCACTTCGCACACCATTTCCTGCGCAGTCGTTTTCATGACTGAAGGCAAGTGTTGCTGTATGGTGTTCCCGTAGCGTATAACGCACCCATTCATCTTGCAATCATCTTGTTGGCTTCCGGCCCGGGGAGGTTTATGAGGGCATTTTTTGTCCTACCTCTTGTCAGCTGCATCGATTTTACTACACCTCTAGCGATTGCCGCTACTGTTAGAACCTGATCTGCTTTTCCTCGCAGATTTCTTGCGCCGTTGTAGCCTCATCTAATTCGCTCATATAACTTCTTGATCTTGGCTTTGTTTTGGAGAGTTTTGATCATGTCTTCCTTGAAATTGTCGGTCTGCCCATCGGTCTGTCCAAAAGAAACTCGCGTTGAATGAGTTCTTTTAGCTCTGGCTTCGCTTCTACCATTCTCAGGATGTTCGTCTACGAAGTTTTGCCATCAAGTTTGGTAGGGCCTTTCTATCCTTCTCTACCTTTTAGCATTGCTCAAATGCTCAATTGATTTTCTTTTCCCTGCATATTTATGTCATATCCTAACTTTCTCTTCCTTTAATTTTATATTTTTTATTCATTTAGTCATGAGACTAGACTATGCAAAAAGTTAGTAAATGTTTAAGCGGTTCGCTTCGACAAGCAAAGCAAAGCAAAGCAAAAGCAAGCCCTTCTCTTCAAAACACTTCCGTAACACTACCTTTAACAGATTTACAAAACTTTACCTTAGCAAACGGTATTTCCTGTCTCGTTTGCATATTAAGTCAAATTTTCATTGTCAGCAGTGGCGTTGGTATATATAAGAAAAAGGGGAAATCCATAGTCCAACAAAATTTCACCAATAATTTGATAGCTCCTCTCTGCCGAAAGTCTGCAGCGGAAAGTACGTACGTATACCGTCCTCGTATGTCATATAATTAGCCTACATTTTGTACGGCAGTGCATTTGCAATGGACATTTTATAAAAAAATTTACCTGTGTTGCACGTACCGACAGAATACCACCTGCAGATACAACCTGCATGAGCCAGCAGCAGTCGTCTGCTGTACACCGAACCAATGGACAAGATAATCACTGTACAGTGTATACCGACTGACTGTATGCTGGATGCTGCTGCTGCTGCTGCTGCCGCTACCGCTGCAACCATTTCCGTCTAGTCGAATGGTCGACGATGATATTGCTTTATAAGGAAAGAAGGCGCGACGGTAGCTCTCCTTCCATTCGTGGTAAAAGTGATTTGCATTTTTCACATTCTCTGGCAACTTAACGTGCGCTACGACGACGACGACGACGACGACGACAACAAAGATGACGTCGCGACACGGTGATTGTCTTGAATTCTTTGATAATTTAACTTTTCATTTCATACAAACAAATTGCAGATTTATGAAATATTTTCGATAAACAGTTTGGTATTGCGATTGCGAATGCGAATGTCATTCGCGGTGGAAATATCTAAATTAATAATTTCACTTTAAATGACGGCGAATGGGGATGTTTCAAGCAAGTTTTTTTAGTTGTTTATCAAGGTTTCTGTTTTTTTTATGAGAAGACTTTCTATAGGGAATGTTGATATATATACTCAAAGTGATTTGGTATTTTAGCTGAATTTAAGGTCACAGTGGCATTGATTTAATTCCTCTTCGCAATTTTAATGAAACATTTAGAGTCAAAGAAATATTTTGCTAATCAAAAGTTTTGCTTGTCATTTAAAATTTGTTCTTATATAAGTTTTGGCGACTTTAAAATCATGACAATGTCAACGCATTAAGTCCAGAGTATCATCTATGATTTCTTCCAGGTCAATTTCGTCGTAAATTTTTGTAATCGTCAGAATCACTTCTTATAGAAAACATAAGGAAAGTTTACAGTCCGCTTGGGGCGAACAGTATGATACCCTATCCATATCCCTATGTACCCTAAAGAAAAAAGAACTAAGAAGTCGATGGATATCATTTTTTTTAATTCTATAAAAATTTATAAAATATATTGGAAAAAATCTTGGCTAAATATCTTGATAAACATTTTTTTTTCGATTTCTATGAAAATTTTCGAAGAAAACAGCATTTTAG
This sequence comes from Ferdinandea cuprea, assembly GCA_963576555.1. NCBI lineage: Eukaryota > Metazoa > Arthropoda > Insecta > Diptera > Syrphidae > Ferdinandea > Ferdinandea cuprea. Next base: position 9,627,566 of record OY754960.1, read on the forward strand.
TGAAAAACGCCCACAAAAAGTAGGCTTTGCAAAAAACTTTATGTGACAAACATCTACAGGAAGGCAGTGCCTACATATCTTGTGAAGGTTCTAACCCTTTATCTCTTTAACTACAGCTTTAAAACGGTTTTTTGTTTCTAAATTGTGGGCGTGGCAGTGAGCGTATATGAAAAATTTTAACACTTTACCATTTCGGAACCCTAGGGAGTATATGTTCCAAATTTCAGCTTCCTAGCATAAATTTAAAGGCCTCAAAAGTTGATACGGACGGACGGACGGAAAGTGTGTTTTTTTAGAGGTATAGCACTTCGAATTGAAGTAAAACAAAAGAAAATCGTTTTAATGTCCTTCAAAGGAAGGATAATTTTATGCCATTAATGTTTAAATATGATTACGGGCATGTGGCCGCCGCGGCTGGTTCGAATAAAGACAAGTCTGGAGGTCCAATTTTCAACCACTTTTTCAAGCATTTGGGGCTGTATGTCAGCAATAACGCCACGAATGTTGGCTTCCAAGTCCCCTAACGTTTCTGGCTTGTTGGCGTAGGAGAGCGACTTCACATATCCCCAAAGAAAATAATCCAATGGTGTCAAATCACACGATCTTGGTGGCCAATTGGCAGGTCCATTCTGCGAAATTATGCGCTCATCGAATGTTTCCTTGAATAAATCGATTGTGACGTGCGCTGTGTGGCATGTAGCGCCGTCTTGTTGGAACCACATCTCGTCCACATTCATGCCATCCAATTCGGGAACAAAATAGTCGGTTATTATGGCTCTATACCGGTCTCCATTAACGGTAACTGACTCTCCAGAGCACCAAACTCCCAATGACTCCAGAGCACACCAAAAAGTCAGTTTATGTGGATGTAATGGCGTTTCAAGGGTCTCATGTGGATTCTCTTTACTCCAAATGCCGCAATTTTGCTTGTTAACGTTTCAACCCAAAATGAGCTTGCGGTAAACTTCGCGAACTGAACCATTATTTTCGAAATAAATTTGCACGATTTGCAAGCGTTGTTCATTTGTCAACCTGTTCATGATGAAATGGCAAACCAAACTGAACATAAATCACATTAGAGTTGCCAGATTTGACCACAAAATGTCTGTTTTATCTCTATTCGAAAAACCAACCTCTAAAAAAAACAACCCTTATATATACAACGATGAGGCCTTCAGAAAAGAGAATCCATCTTTGGAGCACAACCCACGCATTTGGTGTTGTACAATCATGTTTCATGAAGGGTTTCTACAAATCCCGTTAGAGGAACTACTCCTGGATCAAATGTCACAACAATATCAATCGGCTCCTGTGCCGAAGTAATTTGGAACCAATAGGTCTGCAGATAGTTTTTGTGGTTGAACTGGTGAACAAAGTAGAGATTGGGAGAGTCTGGACCGCATCTTTATAGGGCTGGTAGGGCATGACTTTGAGGTTTGTCTTCCTTAGATCTTAAGCTGGGCGCCTTAATAAATTTAGCTCTTGGCTTTTTTAACACCGCTTCTTCTTGCACGGAGAGCCTAGTGATTTAAAAACACTTCGAAGGACTGTATGTCTACAAAAAGGTGATCCTTTGTCATGAAAAAACTATATCTGTAGGCGGTAGGATTTCATTATAAAGGACACAACTTGGCTTTCCAATAAATTTCAAGGCGAAACAAGCCGCAACGGTCCATAAGATAGCACTGCAGTTTGGCAACTTATCTGCACTTTTGTTCATTCTTCAATTTCAACAAATAAGTGCAGCTACTAGGGAAATCGAATGATATTAAAGCCATGGGCCACTTTCAGTTTGCCTTGGCAGAGGCCTTAACTTCGGCCAGTTGAAGGCCAGGCAAAACTAGTTCCTCCCAATATAAAAAAATAAATAATTGAATGCTGTGAACAAAGAAACAAACAAAACATTTTATCTCCTTTGACAAAACGTCACTTTTGACGGCACAAATTTCACGGAAGTTGAGTAGTTCATTAACTTCGGGTTAAACACTAGCTAGAAGAATATGCGAATGAACCTTCTAGAGATTCGGAAATTGCTTGTCAAAACGATTTCTATTAAAACTAGTGACTCGAAGCACAAAATGGATGTTCTACAAAACCCTTATCCTTCCGGTTCAGGTTAAGATAATCTTCTTCAAAAGAAATTTTTTTTTGATTTCGATGGCGAACGTACCCAAGTTCAGTAAAAAAAAAGAAATACTTGAAAGGAAACTCAATTCGAAACTGAACGTGTATGTGTGAATGCACAAAAAACATGATAGTAGCTTTTCCTACACTCAGCCGGTTATTCGGTTAAAACTGAGTTCATAGGTTAGGTCAGATAAGGAAGGCTGTTTGCACCAAGTGCAATTTTACCCAGAAGCAATAAAATGCCCATTGTGGTTGTGAATATCCCAGTTTTTCTGACTTACAAAACCACGTAGATCCGTTAATAAATCTTTTGAGTTCTGATAGTGGTATCCCCGACAAGTCGGCCAAGTTTTCGAAGAACCGAGCTCCAGAAAAAGGCCTATTATGATATTAATATTGGGCAATAGACTTGGGATTATGGCCCAATTGCTAGTTTTCAATTGCTCCTTAGCCAAATGTGTAGTGACGGCGGTAACACCTCCTCGTCCGAAAGTATTCGATCCATATAAGAGACGTATTCGGCCAGCTTATCCGCTGTTTCATACCTTTCCACTCCGACGTGTCTGGTAACATAGTAGAACCAAGTGATAGTGCCACGAGGCAAGATGGAACCAATTGCTTTAAATACTGCCTGCCACACTGATGGCTATTTTCCGTGGTGGTAGTTCAACTGATCTTACCTCAGGATCATTCTATGAATGTATTCGGCAATTATAAGTCCTTTATTGACATATGGAGGGCTTGGTGGCAATACTCACCTGAAAAAACATGACAAAGACATCATCAGGGCTCGCGCATATTCTGGACCACACATCGACTTTGTTCTGCATATTTTCTGGCAGAGAGAAGTGGAAAAGTAATGAACTCGAGGCATTGTAATGAACCATCTACACAGATGATTCAAAATTGAAAGCAGGCATTGGAGTTAAATGATAATCAGGTAATGAAACTCTGCTCGGTCTCTAGACACAGAAGTATACAGAGTTTCGAAGCTAATGACGAACTAGCGTAAAAGAGATCTACCATGAGCCCTGAGCAGGCTGACCATCAGTCTGTCAAAGAACCACTGTGCGACCTCACAGTACGGGTGGGTCTAAAGACACCCCCAATTGTCAAAAACATTTGAGACTTACTGACCAACTGCGAAACGTCCAAACGTCCACAGACTTCTTCCAAAAAACAGAAAAGAAAATCTGTTTCGATGATGGTGAGGAACACCTACTGAACGCAACTAAAACTCTGTCTGGATCGTTTTTGCAATAAGTCGTTCTTTTGATAACAAAGGGATAGTTTTTCCTTTAATTGCGTTGAGTGTGCTATCTTTTTTTGAGCAAAATGAAGTCAAATCTGAAGTGGCTGTAGATTTTGTTGATCTCAGAAAACCTATCGTAAGACTTGACAATGAAGGAACACAACGTCACTTCGGCAAATTGGACAAATTGTTAAGAAAAACCAATCGTCAAACAACATTTTAAAAGTACGTGAGCAGTAACTTCTAGGCCGCAAACTGACCAAACGAAAATTATCAACGACCACATGGAGCGAGGAACTCAAAATGAGAAATGAGTTTTCCATTAAAGTGTCTCTGCTAAAGCTGTACAGCAGTCACATCTTTTCCTTCTTCTTTTATTCCGGTAACTGAAAGCAACCCTTTAACTTCTCCTGGAGCATAGGGCGACAACCAGATCCTCCCACCTCTCTCTGTTTGCAGCTCGATACCTCAGCTGTGTTCACGATCGCAAATCCTGGGACTGAGCTTCCATCATAACAATTGACCTCCATGTTGTTCTAGGCCTACCAGACTCGCCGTACACCTTGAGGGTTCCATTGGAAGCCCTGCTTCCCTATGTTGTCGTCTGGTTTCCTCAGTGTAAACGTTGTTTCCTTAGACAACGATCAACAAAAGCTTGAGACCTGCTCGAGATGTTAGCGAAGCATTTCCACGTTTCACATTCGTAGAGCCAAACAGATTTTACATTGGACTCAAACGGTTTTAACTTAGTGCCAAGCGATATTTTCCTGGAATTAAACACTGGAGAAAGGATTCCAAATGCACTACGAGCTTTATTTAGCCTATTTCTGTCTCTGACGTCCTGGTCTGTTCCACCATCGAGTGACACATAACTACCCTATTTGTTGAAATGGGTGACCACCCCTATGGTCTCCTAAGGTTTCCTGTATTTGGTGTTTATCCTTAGGCCAGCCACCTCTCCATTCTATTGTCGCATAGCTAGGAAGGAAACCTTTAAACAAAATAAACCCGTTAAAAGGCTTAAATTTGCATTTGGCCAAGCCTCAAAGCTTCTGGAATACGAATTAGAGCAAGTATCAGGTTAAAGTATGGCGCCGACCTCATACAGCGCTGCTAAAATATAAACTTACATCCACTATAAAGCCTTATAAAGCCTGATGGAGGCTATGGTATGTTGTGAGTATGTATACCCGCCTCTGGGGTGGGAAATTCGGTGTTTGTGGAGTCAAGTATGAGTACTTGAAAAGCTGAAACAAAAATTCTCATTCGAACGACGCTTAAGGTTATCCTACCAAGTACTAATATTAGGTTTGCATTGCCATTACTTGTTTTCTTTAAAGGATAACCCAAAGTATACGGGTATGTTGAGCCTGCAGTGATGAGGAAACACACGAAAATGCCCTCTATGGGCAGTGCCAACGAACAAAAATGACATTAGCAAATTATTTCTTCCATGACGTTACGGAACTATCCGGAACTATCCGGAACTTCTTGTCTTAACCCCGACCACCGAAAGGACCGAAAGCAAAACAAAGACCCAAATTCAATAACGAAAATCTAATTCTTGCAACGGGCCCAGCAATGTACCTACATTTCATTAGTGGCATTCTGGCATTATGCTGGCAAATTTTCAAGTGCTTCTGGATTTAGTATCGCAATTCTGAAATGCCATGGGCAAACAAACAAATAATGGACATTTCAAATGCTTGATGGATGGCTTCATTTTATCACGTAATTTCTATTCAAGAAATATAAATATTTTTATCTCCATCGCCAAACATGATCTATTACAATTTGTTAACATATTCACTTGAATTGGCGCCCAAGTCATGCTCATGTTTCTTTCAACACAACATACAACACACAACACGCAACAACCGCAACACTTGACGAAGAATGAAATTTAAAATTCCATATTCGAACCAGCGAACACTTGACGAAACCGTTGCTGTGTTTTGCCACCCCGCTAAACCAAAACAATGTTGCTTCGTTGTTAGGTCGCATCCATCAGATACATAATTAAGCGTCTAATATTCTTGAATCTTGACTTATGTGTACGTTATTTGTACCCCTACAGATAGACAGATACTCGCTGTGCACTTTGTTATTGTTATTTTCCTTCTTTCGTTCGTCAGATACAAAAATATCCACACACGTTGTACGTACACTCAACCCAACCGCGAGCGAGCGACTCTCGACTGGTGGTGTGCTGGTATGGTAAGACTGCTACAGCACTCTTGTAGCAACATAACACAATACATTGCACATTTTTTTCTGTTATTACCGCGTAAACCTTCGTAACGAACGGACACAGAGACGGACAATACGTAGATAGATATATCCGACAAACATGTATCTAGTAAAAAATAACTAATGGACGACGAAGACGTGCGCGTATTATTACCGTCTTTTCAGTTTGAATTTTTAGTTTCGAATTTTAAAATAAAATCTTAACCGTTTCTAAGCAAAAAAAAAAAAACATATCTCAGAGGAAAAGAAACAAGTGCTACTTACTCGAGTAAATTTTTTTTTATTGATTTGTTTGGTCGATAAAAAAGCAAACAAAAAAAATAGTGGAAATTGATTTTCTTTTGGAATTTCATACACATTTCATCGGAGAATGAATGTTTTGGTATTTTAAGAAAATACCCACAGTGCAGTGAATAAAAGTTTTGCGAAATTCAAAAAAAAATTCAACATCATCGGTGAAGATATAAATAAATTTTCCAAAACAAAAAAAAAACCCAATTTACTCTTTGTGTGTGTGTAGTGTTAAAAATACATTTCTCTGCCCCAAACCGTATTTTATTTTTTTTTTTAATTAGAAGAAATACATTCAACTCACGTGAGTTGATTTCGTCTGAAGTGTCCTTCAAAGTTTCATCTATATTGAATTTTTTTTTGTTAACCCAACAAGCCAGCCTTACCTGATCGGCTTGACAAATTATATCGAGTTATAATTCTGATTAACGTCGGACAGGTGAAGACATCGTTCATCCTAATAATAAATTTTGTTTTTAATCGTCCTTCGCCGCTGGTGTCACTTGAAAGAAAAAAGGAAGAACAATCAAGTGAAGATCTATGCAAATGCCCAGGCAATTTTCCCTCCCGTATTTGATCTATATCTTTGGATTTATAATTTATGTATGAATTAATTCAATTTGGCAAGAAACAGAGCACAACACAACGCAACGCAACGCAACACAACACTCATTTCGGTGCAGTTGCAATATAATTTTTTTTTTGTATATCTGTTGAAAGGAAACAAACAAAAAAAACCCATCAATTCTGCAATGTATCTGATTCAGGTGAGTTGAATAAATTATGCGCGTAGTTTTTCTCCATAAAAATCTAAATCTATTTGCAATTAGGTTAACAAAATAATAAAACACGAAAAATCTTGTTAAATGTAGCAAGTGGAAAATATTTAATGGTTTTTTTTTTGATGAAATTCAATTCAAGATCTCGCTTGTGCGATACAGATGTTGGTTTTTTTTTGTCTCGGGTCATGTATACATAATTAATGATTTCTTGTTAAAGAAATTGAGTAAGTGAGAGTTTGGCAAAAAAAAAAAAAATTTATAAACTTATTTTGTAACAAGAAACAAAAAAAAATTAAGAAATTGTAGATACATTTCCTAACACAGTTTGTTGGAAATGTAGGTGAGTGGCGCATTGGCATTTTGCGGACGCAGTTATTAGGTTAATGGTTAGAAGGCACTTAGCTTAGATCAGCACAAGACTAATTGGATTGCATTTACCGTAGAATTGTTGGGAATTTTACTTGTCTTAGAGGTTAGGGCAAACAATTAGGTACAGATGGTTTACAATTTATAGCAATTAATGCAAAGATCGTAATACAAGAAGGCTTAGTGTTTTACTGAACTTGCAATTGTCTTTCGGGGAAGGAATTTTTAGTTTGCCAAACCAAAGTAACAAAGGTGGCTTGAATTTTTTTTTTCCCCGAGGGTAGGTGAAAATCTTCCAAAGACACTATGAGGATAGCAAGCGCGTGCTCATAGTAGTGTCAGATTTTTACTGACTAAAAACACCACCCTTCTATAGAATGTTAGATACTGCAACTAAGATATAACTTATCAAGCAATTTTTCTATCGCGAAATAAAAAACATTTGACAGGTTACTTTCCACTGAAAGATCCTGCATGTTCCGCAATTAGGACGCGGTTAATCCTTATCTTGCCAAGTCGAAAGGTTTCGTTCTTTGTAGTCGGCGCAATAAATTATTCTCATCCAAAATGTGTCGGACTGTATTATTGATATGTCCGATTAGTCGGTTTCTATGCTTTCGCGCTATGCTTCTAGTTTCAGCTTCGATTGTAGGTATTCCGAGATCCCTGTGGATATCGTCGTTTCTAATATACCACGGAGCGTGGACAATTTCTCTAATCACTCTATTTTGAAAAGTTTGTAAAATGTTGGCATTTGTTTTCTTGGTACAACCCCAAAGTTGTATACCGTAGGTCCACACCGGCTTTAGCACTTGCTTGTATAAAAGCAGTTTGTTCTCGCTACTGAGCTGGGAATGTTTTCCGAGTAACCAGTACATTTCTCTATATTTGATATCGAGTTCTTTACGTTTCATTTTCACGTGCGAATTCCATTTCAGCTTTGCGTCGAGTGTCATTCCCAAGTATTTGGCCTCGTTTGCAAAGGGTATTCGGGCCATGTTTAGAAAAATTGGCAAGTCATTAGTTTTCTTATACGTGAAATTCACGTGAACAGATTTAGTTTCGTTGAGGGCGATCCGCCAGTCCCTCGTCTTGAATGGCTTGAATGATGAAATTCCATGCCTCTCCAGGTGGTGGGGTCTTTGGACAAAAGAATCCATTTGTTCCTTTACAATACAATGCTGTCCAGATCCACCTTTTTTTTCTGATTCGCGCGAGGTACAAAGGATGATAGGATAAAAGAGAGCAAAGATACCGATGCGCGTTGGTATTTAATAATTGTAAATTACAATGCCACAGACTGTGGCACAGCAATCCGCATTCGTTTTGTACAGAAAGGAACAGGAGAGTGTACATATGAGCATTCCTTGCATTTCTGGTATTGCGGTTGTAATGTTCCAAGGAAAGAATCCGATTTCGTTAGAGAATTTGTAGTGGAAATATCGAATACAGACAGGAGACATTGCGTCGACGACTGAAAGAGTCAAGCGCTTTCGTGATGACTTGATCATCTATTGCCCTTGTTTTCCACAGGGATCTCAATGAGCCCACCTCGGTGCCTTGTGTTGTGTGATGGGTTTTATATCACACTACTGTTTTAACCTTACCTAACCTATTGCCCTTGTTTGCGACAAAGACACCTAAAGAGAGGCATTACTCTAACCACTATAAAAAAAATCGGAGTCAAGGTAGATAAATTCCTTTACTGCAACAAATTTTAAAAATTCGGTTGTCCCTTCTTGTTGGCAGCCTATACTCGGGTTAAATCTTATTCAGAACTTGCACAACTCTACAGCATTCCAACTGGTTCGCCGGTGTAACTTCAAAAAATATCTGCAGGCCTCTCATTTCGTATCACTCTGAGGGTATTGAAATGCTGGTGTTGTTGCATTTTTAGTCCCTCTTCTTCGAGCTGGTATAGGAACGTTGCCTCTTTGACAGGGTTCGGTTCGCAGGCTCGCTCTGTTTAACATGATAATGCTAACCGATCGTTGTTCAATTTTACGAGATGGCTTCGGGTTGAACGTGAATTTCTAATTCGACCAAGCGAATCATTTTCATTGTCCAACATGGACCGCGTTGTAGAGCTAACAGAAAAATAGCTGAATTTTCCTGCCACTTCAACCCCAAATTGATGTACTCGTCCACAGATGCTTCGCTGTCCATCATAAATCCCAGATATTTGCATTCTTCGCACTTGTGAATCGGAGTCGGAGTGGGTCAGAGAGTAGACAGTACAGATACTCGTCAGCAAAGAATAACTAACACACTTTAGGTCCTGCAAGCAGACAGGACTTAAAACTATTCACACCCTCACCTAACTTTGATTGGGAACTCTTCGGGGACATCAATGGGCCTTTGTACTTACTTTGAAGATAACTTTCTCTCCTTTTGATCACCTTTGATAAGTTTAGATATAACAATTATGAGCCATCTTTTGAGAGCTTTTTCAAAAATGTTCGTCTCTATGTCGGATACAACATTCGCGTAAAAGAGGCAGGCCTAAAAACTCTTGGATCTCACAAATGCAGAAACACCAGCATTTGATTGACTTCAATGATGAAGTGATTCAAAATCGGGAAGACTGCAGATATTTTTTGAGGTCGAACCGGCGAATACAGTGAAGTGGGAGGGTTATGATCCCTATAATCCCGATCATAATCTCGTCGTTAAATGGAGAGACAAAGAATGTCGGATACCTCTTCAAAGTTAGGAGTGTTTATTGGAAAGCATAGTCGGCGAAACAGTTCGCTTAAAAGACCCTCGCAATACATCCGCCACCTCTGTAGAATTTGTCTGTCATCCACTAGGAGTTGGCCTTAAAAATTGTTACTGAACTTTGTGGAACAAATTTCCTGAACATTTCGCCTTCAAGTAGTTTTGTCGCAGCGCGTGGGTAGCCTGCTTTATATCCAGCCCACGATGCAGCTTTCCACACTTTCAGTAAATTTCAATGCGAGCTTTCCCATCGCTTTGCTCTCCTTGGAAACTTTGGCTGCCGCTTTATTTCCACTTAATACTAACCTAGCTTACTCTGTTAACCACAATAATTCTTTGCCGTATTGGTAGTGTCCTTTTGAAGCTCTGAGCAGTGATTTGGCTCTGTCTTATGCTCTGCGCCGTTATGCGAAAGTTCTTTAATGTTACGGATTAAGGGTGATAATAAAACGTTTGCCCCTTTCATTGTTTGACTAATATTAACATTGTCTAAATCTTTTATTGACATATAAGGTCGGTGACCGATTTTCATCATCATGGAAATCTCATCCGTTTAAGCGTCATAATATCGATTAAGAGTTAATCAGTGTCGATCTGGACTTCATGGATGCTTCTTAAGATATTTCTTTAGGCGCCCAGCCAGAAAGTGAAGCCTGGCGGAGAGCATCTTTTCACGATTCTGGTGTTTGATTCATCAGGCTGATTTCCTTTGACTAAATTATTGGTGTATCCTTTCTGCCAAAAATCTTTTATTACTTTAAAGTGCTTGCTATGTAATTTGTCTGACGCAGCAGTATTTTTGTTGGACTTAAATTTACCACACTTATTTTTGTTAAGGTTAAGAGAGGACTTTGCTTTCACAACAAACAGTTTCCAATGGGTAATTTGGTAAGGACGAAGACCAGAAACTGATACTTTCTTTTACTTAACTTATTGGCCCGACTTTCTCAGAAAGCCAAGAAGCCACTTCTGTAGCATTCAGCACTAACGGCTGGCGTCTAAAGCCTGGAGTCTGGTACGAGCAAAGGACATTCACGGTGTCTTCACCTTCTCCACAAGCGTCACATGCAGTTGTATCACTTAAGCACATTTAGGTGCTTGGCATGGTGGACAGTGAGAACGCCTACTAAGCGACGAAATGCCGCAGACTTCACAGAAACATTCTGCAGCCCGAAGAATCGTGCCATCGAAGTTAGTGTCATTAATGGAGGCACTTACTATGGATGCCGGCAGACGAACAAAGGTTCAGATCATTAGAAAACTTCTTCCGTACTTTCTTATTCAAGATCTTAATTCCCGTGATTCCTGACACTTGTGAAGTTGTTTTTTGCCTCGACGTAGGTGGACTCTTCAACTATATCGACCTCGAGTTGGACCTGGTCGTTGCAGGGATGCTAGTTTGTTATCATTTACTTCAATAGCCAGTCGCATTCGCATATTCCAGTTTTACAAAAGCTTGACTTGACACCTGTCATGCGCACAATATGCAACAGAACAAGTTTAAGATTTCACAACGTCAACTTCCCCCAAATTGCTCATTGCATCGCGTGATTTCCACACAACCTATTCAGTGCAGGTACTGACCTTGCACAGAGTTGTACATAAGTAATGCAACAGCCTGCCAAACCTGGAGATTTATGCAAGAACATAAAATATACTCTCTAGAGGTCTGAATTGCTAAGTGTAAGAGTTTTTTTTGTCAAATCCGCCTACTATCACGTCTTCTACTTCAAAAGTGTTAGCCTATTGGTAAATTGTTGTTTTCTCCATAAAAAAATGTAGACAATGCCAAATTAAGGAAAGTGTCTTGCGGGGCCTAATTTTCTGTCAAAAAATACTTAAAACAAAAAATATGCTGGGAATGCCCTTCTGATTAATTCCCACTTTTTCGGATGAAAGACGCTTCAAAATGGTCAAAGACCCGAAGAATTCTATTGAATTAGAATAGGGTGTCAAAAGTCCGTCCAGACAAAATGTAATTTTAAACATAAACAACTTCAGTTCAGTTTAAAAAAATCTTATTCAATCAACAGACCCCTATCCGAACTGCATAAAAGTGCACCAACCTAATCGACGCCACCCTTCCTTCAAAACCTACATCGCCTTAAACTAAGAAAAACGTCCACTTTCCCGCTTCATTTACTTCCTCTATTTTGCCCAAACACACACATATCACCATTCCCTTAATTATGTAACTGTTAGATAATAAAAATGCAACAAAACGACATACCTAGTCATACCTAGTCTCTATGCACATTTTGAACAATAAAACTTCCCACGAAAGTATTTTCCACTTGCGCGACGCTATGACTATCAACAACACCCTCAGGCCATTTATCCCAGCGCGACGACCTTATTTTTCCTACAACTTCACAGACCGACTGTGACAGCTGTACGCACATTGACCCATAGTAACCTATATAACGCCGTTAGAGCGTTCATTATATCAATCAATTACCAACTCTAAAATCCGCCCACGGTTCAATGAATTTATAAAAACAAATATTTTTCTTTTTTATTCATTCAATTCTCTGAACGCTGCCGCCAGACAACGTTCAACGACAATCATTTTCCCTAGGCAAACCTACGCATGAAAAATATTAATAAAAAAAAAAAACTACTTAAGGCGTCTCAATTACCTAATTCTTGGTAAGCTGAAAAAAAATATTAAGTAAAAGTACGAATAAAGGTATTAAACAAGATCTTTTGCGCATCGCCTGTAGCCAGCCGCCTATCCCGTCGCTAGAGGTGTGTGCTTTTAGCAATAATAATAGTATTTAAAAAAAAAAAAAAAAACACACACAACTGTCATGTGTCATTTCTGTTGGGTGTGCTGTAGGGACTAGGATCTTGTATTGAGAAATGACGATTCATGATTTGCGTGCGCGTTTGCATATTTTCTCTTGATTTCTTATTTTGCAGAAATACCAACCTAATCTGCCCATCATCGCCACCTTCGTCGAACGTGACAAACAAACAAAAAAGGCGGGACACGGTAAGAGGGTAAGACACTTGAATCGCGTATTGAGTACGTTACGTTCGAAAAGTGTCATTATACAGATGTCAGTCGATCCTCATTGTCATTAATCTTCGATTTATTGTTATTGTGCGACGAGGTTTGTAGGTAGGGTTTTTTTTAGTTTTTCTTTCCCTCTCTTTCAGTCGGGTTTGTCTTCATTTGACTGTGTTTTTGACGCAAAAATATTGACAAACATTTTTTTTTTTAATTTGATGGTGTAAAGGTTCTCAAAGTTGAATGACTTGCCGTTGGTGCGCATAAAAAGTTGTGTAATTGCGAGATGCGAGTTTAAAAGTGCTTGAGAGTTGACAGTGTGACAGTTAGAGTAGGCGATTAATGGCATTTCGGGTCAAAGTGGTATAGGTTTTGTGCTTCTTCTTTTGCTTTTGGGAGGGAAACAAACTTATAAAACTTTGATTGAAGTTTCAAAATGAATTGGCATCGTCAGACGGCGATCTTTGATTTGGTTCTTTCTCATCAATACGCATGAAAAAGTTGTTCAAAGTATTACTTCAATTTACATTTGCTTCTTGTCCGTAGTTGAGGAAATTTGCCTGCTAAATGATGTCTTCTCTTTTGTCAGCTTCTGTTCCAAAAAAAATGTCGGTTCATTTAAAAATAAACAGAAACTGACATAACTTTTCGCTGAGCTCTTTCATCTGTCTGATGGTTTTCATTTAAAAAAACAGCAGCTGTAGAAGCTATTACCAAACTAAAAGAGAAACAGACGACATCTATGTACGTTCTCCAATTCTCCAATAGTTGACAATGCAATCAACATATTCTTCTGAATATTCTGCGTTTTCTAAATAAATTTACGACGGCGACAGCCTGTGTGTCACGAAGGTTGGCAACGGAAACAGAGAGCCTTCGCAGTGTTTGATTAAATCTATAACAATTTAACCTATTTAAACTAAAGTTTCAGTCACAAAAGCTTCAGTTTTATTTAAACGATCGTTTGCATACCATCTTGTTTCGATCATGTGATCCCCACTCTATTCGGCAAACTCTAGGAGTACCACAAGGGAGTCATTCAAGTCCTCTGCTATTTTACCATCATATTTTGAACATGTACTTCTAAACCTGCAACGTCGGAAGTAACACAAGGGAGTCAATTAGGTTAGGTAGTGGCTGCCAGCACAATACCGAAACTCTTGATCAGTTCTAGGGAAAAGTTATTTCCTACTTTTTAAACCGGGTTTCTACCTTCTGAGGAGACAAACGTCACTTACTGACATTGAGTATGATTTTCGAAGAATGAGAAGATGGAGCCTTATATTTTCTAAAGCAGGCCATGATAGCAGGAGCTGTAGAATGGTTTCTTCTTCTTATTCGTCCATTCAACTTTTGCAAGAGTCATTCGAAAATCCGTCTAGCCTTGTTGCATGCCTTTTTATGAGATTAAATGCATAGGACTTAAAAGTCCAGCTTTGGACCGATCGAATTGTTTGAATGGAAGAACAAGAACTTTCACGAGATGTTGAATTAAAGCTGTTTCATGGCTTTCCTTAGCCGATCACCGGATTCCTTTTTGTCGTGTGGGTCTGTTTTTGTTCACTATTCTTGAAAAACGTACTTTGTGTGGCTGTGACAGGATCCTAGACCGGCAAACTTATCAGGCGGGCATACTATGCCTATACGCATTCGAAGTCGCAGGTTCAGCTCGAACTCAATGAGATGTCTATTGTTTATCGATATTTAAGCTTATTTAAAGCGGCGGCAGAAGTCCTTTTGCATTTTTTATTTTCAGGTTCATTCTTAAACTCTTATCGGATTTTCTCCAACAATTCGTTGGGCTTGCTAAACCGATATATGGTAAAACTCTCGTGATCTTTATGGACAGTCAAGCAGTGATCATTGCCTCTGGAATGGCCAACAATAAAATATTTCAGATATTGCCAACGGATGCAAAATCTTGCATCCCCGGATTTATTGTAGGTAACTGCAGATCAAATTAATTGGTAGGGAATATATTACCTTCGTGCTGGGAGTAATCCCTATAGCACTGCCTGTAAGGCTGATATTCCAGAGTACCGTATAATGACTTCGGCAGAAACGTCACGGATAGATTTCCTGATTTGCCCAAGGAAGAGTCACGTCTAGCCAATTCGTTTTTTTGTTTTATTTGGATATTGATTTGGTCATAAATATCCTACCTGCTTCCCTTATTGCCAGTACCTCCGCTTGGAAGCCACTGGACAAGTTGGGGGGCAAAAAGAATTAGATATATTTAGTTCCGTAGAAAAGACGCGTTCACCCACTCCACAGTCCATTTTGGAACCATCCGTAAAGATAGATACTTACTTTGAAGTCTTTCGTAACGATGTCGGGAGTTGAGTTTGAACATATCGTAGTCGGTGGTTTTAGTTTCGAATACTACTAGGTAGTAAGTGTAAAATTCTTTGATATTTTGATATGCAGGTGCAGGGAGCTTCGGTCGGACTTTATCGAAGGGTCCCCCCGTTTCCAATTCCAGCGGGTTCTTTGGACTCTACTTAATTTGGTGATGTTGGTTTGCTAAAAGCGGGCCACTATTCTAGTGACCCATAGGTAAGATTGGGACGTACCACTGGGTACCATTTCAGGTTTAAGTCCCCACTTTTTGCCAAAGGTTTTGCTGCAGTCGTAGAAACCGATGCTAGCTCTTCTAACCCAATTTTGAATGTGAAGCTTCTAGTTTTGGGTCTAACATAATACCCAAGTATTTGGCAATTGTTGATTGTTTAGGTGAGGAAATTTGAAGGTTGGTATTTCAGTTCAGTTTTGCTATATTTAACTCAAAAGCCACAGCTGCTGGCCCATGCTTCATTTATCACGTTGGGAAACATCTCCGATTCCGTCATTATCAGTCACTCTATACTTATTCGATCAAATAGGAATAGGCCGATATTGATTGCAACAATCATCTCATATGACTCCGCTCAAAAACGTTTTTTGTTACAATTAACTGACTCGGCTATTGTCTCAATGCACAACTATCGGACAACTTTGGTCTCTCTAGTTCGCCGACTGAAACTTTAGCACCACACTTGAACCCTTAAAACCCCTACCTGCATCCGCCCTGAAGTAATGGTCTTATAGTAAAGGGTGTTTTTTTTTAGAGGTTGGTTTTTCGAATAGAGGTAAAACTGACATTTTGTGGTCAAATCTGGCAACTCTAATGTCATTTATCTTCAGTTTGGTTTGCCATTTCATCATGAACAGGTGTTGACAAATGAACAACGCTTGCAAATCGTGCAAATTTATTTCGAAAATAATGGCTCAGTTCGCGAAGTTTAGCGCAAGCTCTTTTGGGTTGAATGGCTACGTTAACAAGCAAAATTGCCGCATTTGGAGTAAAGAGAATCCACATGAGACCCTTGAAACGCCATTACATGGTGTGCTCTATATGGGCTGGTGGTGGAGTCATTGGGCCATACTTCTTTCGAAATGATGCTGGAAAGTTAGTTACCGTTAATGGAGACCGGTATAGAGCCATGATAACCGACTATATTGTTCCCGAATTGGATGGCATGAATGTGGATGAGATGTGGTTCCAACAAGACGGCGCTACATGCCACACAACGCACGTCACAATCGATTTATTGAAGGAAACATTCGATGAGCGCATAATTTCGCGGAATGGACCTGTCAATTGGCCACCAAGATCGTGTGATCTTACACCATTGGATTATTTTCTTTGGGGATATGTGAAGTCGCTCGCCTACGCCAACAAGCCAGAAACGTTAGTGGACTTGGAAGCCAACATTCGTGGCGTTATTGCCGACATACAGCCCCAAATGCTTGAAAAAGTGGTTGAAAATTGGACCTCCAGACTTGTCTTTATTCGAACCAGCCGCGGCGGCCACATGCCCGAAATCATATTTAAACATTAATAGCTTAAAATTATCCTTCATAAAATTATCCTTCAATTCGAAGTTCTATACCTCTAAAAAACAACCTGTATATGTCATTCCTGTGACTCTTTTAGAGCAAGACATGTTGTTTCCTCAGTAAAACACTTTGAAACAACCCTTAAAGCTTTTATTCTATGCCACCAACAAATAATTCAAAAAGAAGACGGATGCTCGAACTCTTTTAAAAGTATCACCTGTCAAAATATTCCAAATCATTAGCGCTTTGCATTTTTGCATATTGAAAAGCCAATTAAAATTTTGATTGAGTACAGTCTGTCTGTCAATCGAGAGAGGTGTTCCAACTTCCACAAGTTTCTCCAATCGATACATCGATGAATGTAAAGTTTTATTGACTTGTTTGCTACTTGTTTCGAATATTAAAAAATCTATTACAGCCCCGCCCAGTCTACATGCAGACTATTAACACAGTTTTTTCATTCATGGCGCAGCTCCTTTAAATGCACATTTCCACTCAGTTCGTCTTCGTTCGACTACTTGATTGAATTTTTTTTTTATTTACAAATCGATAAAATACCGATAAATCTTAATTAGCAAAGTCCCTTCGAAACAACAGTTTACAACATAAAAATAAAATGAGGCTAAAATAGTTTATGTTGGCATCAAGTTATTTAGGTCGAAAAAATTAAATGTCAACACATTTTTGTCATTGATTTAGAAAAATTTAGATACATTTAACGGGTGATACTTTTTTCAATAGCCTTTTTTGACAGATCACGTGTGAGTCGTGTCATGCTGTCATGTTATTTTTGTTTAGTATTGTTTGGCATTTCATAATGGAAAGACTTACGCGTGAACAACGTTTACAAATTGTTCAACTTTATTATGAAAATTCACGTTCTGTGAGGAATGTGTTTCGTGCACTTCGCTCAACTTATGGTCAACATAATCGGCCTACTGAGCGTACTATTCGCAACACCATCACCCATTTTGAGACCCAGCATTCATTATTGGATAATATTCGACCGAATAGACCACGTCCAGCACGCTGTGAAGAAAATATAGCGGCCGTAGCTGAGAGTGTACACGAAGACCGTAGAGAGTCGATTCGGCGCCGTTCGCAGCAACTCGGACTGACGTATGGAACGACTTGGCGCATTTTACGACAAGATCTTAAATTGAAAGCGTACAAAATACAGCTTGTGCAACAACTGAAGCCGCTCCTGCCGACCTTCCCAAGCGACATCGCTTCGCTCTATGGGCTCTTGAAAAGTTCCAAGAAGATCCGACGTTTTCGAGGCAAATTTTGTTTAGCGATGAGGCCCATTTCTGGCTCAATGGGTATGTAAAACAAACAAAATTGCCGCATTTGGGACGAAGAGCAACCTGAAGAGATTGAAGAACTGCCACTTCATCCAGAAAAAACAACGGTTTGGTGGAATCATCGGTCCATATTTCTTTAAAAAGTATGCCGGTGCGAACCGTCAATGGCGACCGTTATCGTGCAATGATAACTGACTATTTGATGCTCGTGATCTCGGCGACATTTGGTTTCAGCAAGACTTCCCACACATCGCATCAATCAATGGACTTATTGAGAAAACATTTCGGTGAGCACATAATTTCACGTTTTGGGCCGGTCGATTGGCCACCAAGATCGTGTGATATCACACCGTTAGACTTTTTCCTGTGGGGATATGTAAAGTCAAAAGCTTATGCCGACAAACCCGCTTCGATTCAGGCCTTGGAGGAAAACATCACGCGTGTCATTCGCCAGTTACCAGTCGAAATGCTCGAACTAGTGATCGAAAATTGGACTCAACGGATGGACCACCTGCGACGTAGCAACGGCCAACATTTGATAGACAAAATCTTCAAAAAATAAATGCCAAAGAATGTTCTTTCAAATGATAATAAACATTCTCCATTAAATTTGAATTTTCTGTGTTTTTTTTTCTTTAAAAAAGTAGGGAACCTCGAAATGGATCACCCTTTATATATTTTTTGAATTGACTTCATTCGAAAGGAATTGATTTGAGAAAGTGTTCCCTCCCCGACGACGCGCCGGTCGCTTCGTAGACTTGGCATCACGGCAACAATTTACAATTTGTTCTCTCGCGTGTTTTGTTGTAACAAAAATAAAACAAAAAAATCAATGCGCAATCCCATATTGTCTTTTCTCTTAATTCGATTTAAAGATTTCCTTTTGATATCTCAAAAAAAAAGAAAGAAAAAGTAATCCAATCAATTAAAGGGTGAGTACAGCATGGGCATCCATTCGGGTGTGTCGAAAGTATAGTGCAAACTGTTCTATTCCGCTAAATCGAATTAATTCGCATTAATTAGCATTATCTACTGAGAATTAGGAACGCAAGTAAAACGTGCGAGTTGTTTTTTTTTTTATTCTATTTTTCTCTAAATGAGTCAGCAATTGTGTTGGCGTTGTTGCCAGCAAGCGATGCACATTCCATTCTCTCATAAAAGTCAAATTCAAAGATTAAGGAAATTTATTTTTTCAGGACATTAAAAAAAATTAAAATATTTATTTTTGTTGTTGCTTCGTCACTTGAATCAAATGGGGCAAAACGATGAGGTTTTCCTTGGAGATTTCTGATCTATTTTGTTTGTGCAAAAAAAAAAAGAGATTTTTTTGAGTGTGTGTGTGTGGTCGAGTTTATTTTAAGTTTATGTAGGAAAGTGTGTGTTTCGTTTTAAACTAATTTAAATATTTATTTTTCAACTATATCTACTTGCTCTTTGGCAAAATTCCATTGTCCATTGGAAGCGAAATAGATTAAAAGAGGGGAGGGGGGGGGGATGCAAATGGACTAGAGATACATGCTATGTTAAAAGAGTAATTTTGAATATCCGTGCTACGTACTTACAGATGGGGATACAATAATTTAAAGGATTTACCATCGAAATAGAGAGAAATTATCTGCCCAGAGGCACACGGCACATTGCACATGTGATCGACATAAATCTGGATTTATTCATCAGGAAAAGATTTTTAATTTTTTTTGCCAGAAAAATGCAACATTTCAATTTATTACTCAACTGTTTCGTCTTTAGCTATTGCTAGTTCTATGAGGCTGTGAGTGCATGATGTCTAAAAATAGGCAACGTACAGAACCACATACAGAGCAGTTAGAGAATGGATATTAGTTGCATGAGCACATTAGAGAGCAGTGATGCTTACATTTCTTAAACTTGTGGCGAACAAATTACACACAAATGCAGCGTCATGACAATTTAAGAGGTGCAACCTTGTCTATGATTCACGAGCGGAGCCCATAAAAGCATCGTTCTTGACCTCCTAAATAAGAAAACCAGGCATGAGCTTCACTTCATAACAAATAACTTCTAAGGCTTGTGGCCGAAAAAGGACGCGGTGCTATTGATGCCAACATGCAACTAAAACTGGCGGCATGTGACGCTGAGATGCCCCGAATGAAGTGGAATTTCGGCCTACTATTGGGCCACATTTCAAAAAGGTACTTAAAACTTAGATGGAAAGCCCCTCGGCGAAGGATACATACAGAAGCCTGCGGAGGGCCTTAGGAATCAGTGAAATTCAGGATCATGACACTGAAGCTTCTGAATTCCATTACTATGAGCGAAAAGAAGAAGTATGACGCTATCCGTCGTTTCCTCAACAGTAACGGCCTTATAGATTAGCCTATATGAATGATGAAACCACAGACGTTCAGGCTCTTGTTTCCTCGAAGAAAATCTGATGAAAATCTGAATACTAACAGACGCAAGGCAACCGCCAAAACATATTCTCGGTTGCTGCTGAAAATGTTACAAAAAGGGAACTTCATCAGAAAATGGCTGTAAAAGGCAACTCTGAGATCCTAAACTCCCTCTCAGCTTACAGACCACTGTATATGCTAAAGACCAAAGCGAGGCTGTATAAGGATATGCTTCGGATGTGGCTCTATGTGTCGTTTTGTTACCACAACTGAAGTTTCTATAAAGCCGAAGATCTAACCCGTAGAATTCAAGAAGGTTCTTTAATAACATTCCTTGGGTCTTCTTCGATTTTCTTAAGACCTAGAAATAGGCGTATAGGCGCATAAGTGGTGAATAAGAGCGTCTATTTGAACTGAGCTAGAACATTTTATTTGTAATACGAAGGCCTATTTCCAAAGAAGATCGTATTGCTCGTTACTCTAGAAAGGCGATACGCCTTCAATCCAGCTAAATTCAGCGCTCGAGCTTTTATATTCTACCACAGAACCATAGACAAGTAATATTGGCGGAACAGCGTATACGGATCGATATTGGGACCACATCTTTGGAACACCTCTTACGACGGTATTCGTCGTCAGCGGTTCTTGATGTGTTATGAAGGCGGTATCGTTGCGGTAATAACAACACCGTACATCGTTAGCGCGCAAAGAGAATATCGGCAGGTATCGCCACGGGAAACCCTTAAATGGTCCTCTTGTACAACGAAAGATGTCCGACTCGATTTTGAAGTTGGGTATGAGGGTATTAATAAAAAGCAAAGAAGAAGTTCACTTAACAGTTAAATGGCGAGTGTTGGTGGTTCTCACTAAACAAGCACAGGCTAAACGCCGATAACACATGCTATACTCGAAAAATATAGGCCGACGCGCTACGACAAAAAAAGGCGAAATAGATCTTTACGCGTTGCAAGCCTATACCAAGCGATGTCGGAATTAGTTTACCTCACAGTTGCGGCAGTGACCAATATTTATTTCCTTGCGTACAAGAAAGGCAGGCGAAAATTGGCGTGCAGATGCGATAGAGCTTACCCCGAAAAACTAGCAAAAGAGATGGAAAACAGAGTATAGAGTGCAATGAACCCGCAGGAAAGTTGTTGCGTTAAATGGATGGGAAAGTAGATGAAGTAATCTAATCCATTTAACCCGCTTTGTAACCATCCCTGGATGGTCAGACCGAGAAACTCAGCATGAAATAGTACGATGATTCTCAATAGACCAACACAAACAATAATTCTTTGACTGCAGAAGATGGGAAGTGTTCCAAAATTGTTTGATCGGACTCATCATTCGGGATAACAGCTCTGCTACGTTGTCTCTCAGGGGTGGACTTATAGACTCTTCGGGCTGGTGTCACCTCAGCCGTTGTATCGTCAGCCATTAGATCAGGTCAGCCTAGCTGTATAGGCAAAAAGTTCGTCATTAAATCTTCTCCTACACACTCCATCGATACAAACTGGAACGAATATCGCCCGACTAAACTCCCAAGGTTTTCTTCCGGTTTTGATGGAGTCCATGCTTCTGGCGCCATACATGACTTGGGTTCTATGAGAAAGGGCTTTATTTCGTAGATGCCTTCTTAGCCAAAAGAAACAGCGATTGGCAAGACTGATTCTTCGTTAGATCTCTGCGCTTATGTCATTTTGCGAAGTCATTGTAGAGCCCAGATAGGCAGAGTCTTTAACAGCTTCAAAGTTGTATCTGTCCATCCATTCGTTTTGTCGTATTTACAGCCGTCGTCGTTTCAATACTTGCAAATTCGACACTAACAGCTCGCTGCCGAACAGACTTTTGAAAAATTGTACCTCTGATGTTGAGTTCTGATTGTACGAAAGTACAATTGCTTCAAAGATGATGTTAGAGAAGTTACACGATATCGCGTGGCCTTTTTTTAAACCTTTTTCTCCATCGAAGGGGATCAACTGATGTTCTTTCCGATTTTGAGGAAGAAGCGAGAATTCTGTACCGTCAGCCTGTCCAGGCGAACGAGTTTGGCAGTGATGCCGAAACTTGACATGGCTTTGTATAGCTCGTCCCGAAATAAGCTGTCCTAAGCGACGTTAAAGTCGATAAAAATGTGGCGTATATCGATCTGAAATTCGTGGAATCTATCAAACCTCACCGACATGAGCCGATCAGGTTGTTGTTGAAAGGTTTTAGGCGTTCACACAATACAGCCGACAAAATCTTATATTCGAGTTCAGGAGACTTATTCCTCTTTAGTTCGCACAGTTCAGAACGTCTCCTTTCTTTTGGATGGGGTACACGATGCAGAGATTCCATTTGCAGGATATACTTTCGCCCGACCAAATCTTCGGTGCAAAAAGCGGTGCATTCTTCCCAATTCACCTCCCGCTGCTTTGAAAAATTCTGCCGGTAGGCCATACGCTCCAGCTTTGTATATCGCTATCCTCACCTTGCGTATGCCGGGTGGACGGAATTGTTGGCTACCATCGCCCAGACTAAATGGATCAATCTGCCTTACGGCGAGTTGTTAATCGTCTCCACCGTTTAACAGTCTGCAGAAGTGTTCTTCCTCAGCACCGACTGCGAATCTACTACTGTGTTCCCATGTGAATCTCTGCAGGATTCTGTTTCGGCCTAGTATCCTTGGGTGGATCGTTTAACGCTCTGGTAGAACTTTCGAACAGTTCCCCTGTAGTACCACCTTTCTGACCATTCCACAGTTCCACAAATAATTTCGTCATAATCATAAATTCCCTCCCTCAATCCACCAGGCTAAGACCCTCTTTAAACAATCATTTCGCAACTAACTTTGCATAATAATTAACAACTCACGATCAGAAAAGCAATCTGGGTGACCATTTAAAAATGTCCAAGAAAAATATCACATCTCCCACAGCTTTATACATTTTAACAGATTTTTATTTATCTCACTTCACAAGTATCTCAGTTTCGGTCTCAGTCTCGATCGCCAAAGTAATATAATTATCACGACTTAAGTCCTCAACGCGCATGCGTAACCACCAAAACCCAGACAGAGCTTAGTCACTTATCGATCGTTCATTTCGGCGGCTCTATCACCGGGGGAGACCAAAGCACGTTCGATTCGATTACGTTAATTAACTTACTTTGAAGCGGCGAATTATATTCGCGCATGCTTAACGTCAATTTGTTAAGTAATACTGCACTGCTTTCGGCATAGAGGGAGGGGGTGAGGTTACCCCCTACTTTCTTACTTTTAATTCATTGAACTGCACCGCGATGGTGTATCCAATTTCAAAATAAACATTCAGTACAATCTGGGAGAGTTTCCGAACGTTGTCGCGTCGGGGTTTTTAGTTACAGGTGCCGTAAAATTGCAGTTTCATGTTGATGTAATGTATCTTGGCAATAATTTCACGTTGAAAACGTGTTTTTAGTTTTTTATTTTATGCCACAAATCGATATCGATTTGACACGAAAGGAAATTGAATATTCTCGTGCTGCATGTATCTTTAGATGTGGATGTGTATAAGAGTACAAAAGATACATGTTAACTGCAGAGATAATTGTTAATAATAATGTACAGGAGAGGGTGTGGATAATTGACTTAATGGCGAGTCATTATCTCGATAAAAGTGGAAGCCATTGAAATTGTTGGCGAAATTGTTTAACTAATGAGAATGCAGGTTTGATACAAGTGTTATTATGTTTTAAGTTGAGTCAGGTTTGATTGAAAAGTGACAGGAATGAAAATTGATCGGACACCATTAATGTGGGCATTGACTATGGGCAAATGCACGATATTCGGGGCTTACGCAAGTATTGCGTTATGGTTTTCCAATACGTAGAAGCGAATATGGCGCCTCAATTAGATTAGGTAAGGTTTTGGGGTTGATGCAACATTTGACAGTTCTGTTCCTTAATTGAGGTGAAGTCTCTATTCAAATTTCGTCATCCCTGAGTCTTTGTTTAATACGTGGTTTGGAGGGTTACAAGTGACGTTTTGTCGCACCGAGCCACAGCTTTTTCGAGTTTTTTTTTTTCAATTTTTCACAGGCCATTGATGCTATCAACGTGGCATTGCCAACGTATCTGCTTCGGCGCTTCTTCCGATGAAAATCCAATTTAATCCCTACGAAGACATGCTCGAGGACTTCAACGATAAAATCAGTAACGAAAACATCTTGGGCGAATAAGTTGTGGCCTCCACGATGTGACAATAGGTAACGTTTGCCGACAAACGACTTTGCAGCTGGTTTCCAAGACTACGAGTCCTCAAATCAAACTCAAACCGAGGAGCAACCACTTGCTCTTACCACGTTCTTGTGCAGGCTTTATTCAGAGCTGGGCTGTCTAAAGAAAAGATGCTAAGGACCGCTTTTTAATAAGAAATTTAACGTTGGACGCCTCTGCACGATTGGAGTAGCTAGGGTCTACAGTGAGCGAAACTCTCATCGGTAGACTCACAATCCACAATTGCAAAGGCCATGTGAAACCATAATCGAGATCTCCGAAAGTTACAAACAGTCCTAGAAAAGTACAAGTCACGAGCAGCCAAAGAAGAGTATCGAGGTAGAAGAAGGAAATCTGCGTAGAGAGGAGATGGTATTTGCCGTGTTCAAGCTCAAGAAAATCGAAGAGACCCGCGATCAAAAAACGTTACGCAGGCTATTCGAAATAGTAATAGAAACCTGGTCTTCGAAGCGCAGGGAATTGTCGAGGTGTTCAAGCTGCATTTGAAGCAACTGCTCAGTGGTCTCCATGTCGAGAGAGTGGAAGTGCAAAAATGTCCCCCAGATTAGAAGAGGTCGGTAGGATTACTTAAAAGCTGTAAAATGCTGTACTCATAAACAAAGTATAAGGATGGACAAAAGCATCATCAAGACATCTTTTGTGATAGACCCACGAAGTTCATGTCAAGATAACGCCATTTGTTAATCGATTTTAAAGCCGCATATAGTGGCATTTATCGCCAGGAGATCATCTACACGGCAAAAGCGGAATTCGGGATCCCACCATAGCCTGATACTGCTGCGTTTCACACTAGAGAACGCTGCTGCTCATCTGAACGCTTCCAAACATGCACCGGATTTCGGGAAGGAAATGCGCTATCGTGTGATGCAGGAGAGCGCGTTAATACGGATAGCCCTATCTTCAACAGATTCGTACATTTACGGGAGCATGTAGGCGATTATACTTTTCTCAACGTTCCGTGATAGAGGCCTTTAAGGCAATTAAAGAACAGGCTAATTTTGTTGGTCTTGAAGTAATCGATGACAGAGCCAAATACACGGTTTCAACAAACAAGCAAACATCTGTCCACCGGTCCACTAGGGCAAAACGTACCCGTTGATAGCAGAAACTTCGCGGCAAACGACACCTAACTGGAGATTCAACGAAGAGTTACTCCAAGAAACCGCTACTACTACGGTTTGGCAAAACAAATAGCTTCAAAACTCCTAAATCGAAGCACGAAGAGTAAGTCCTATAAAAGACTGCTCCAACGAGTTCTGCTATATGGTGCAGACCTTCTTCCGTCAATGTTACAGACTAAAGGATATCTGAACTCCAGCCTGGTAAGGACTTAATGTCAAGGGGAGCGTCTCGGACTCTTAAAGTTGTAATCAGGAACTAAGGTCTGCCAATCTATCTAAGGCTCTAGAGCCAGGGTATCTAAGGCTCTATGGCTACTTTTCCATAGTAAAATATCTAAAGAGTTAATAAAACTGAGCAGGGTTAAGCTTGGAACATTAACAGGAATTCTGACAAGGCACTGTCTCCTGCGGAAACATGCAAAGAGGCTCGGATTATCGCATACAGATATCTGCATATACTGCGGGGAAATATTCTTTGAAAACTTAGAGGAAATAGATGGCATAGACTTCAAGGGCCTTTAGGTCTCTGCAGGGAAATTGTATAGGTTTTTCTGCCTTTTTGAGTTCTGAAATTAGCGGGTTCTTCAGGGGTCGCGATGGGCCCGTTTTGATGCCTCGTGTTGTGTGGTGGATTTCGTTTTCACCAGACCCTTACCTAACCTTAACCTAACCTAATCAGGGATGTTATATCTAAGTACTGAGTACAAAACATGGTGGTTTTCAACATGTAGTTGCATCCTTGAGTCGCCACTTCTTGCTTTCATATTTTAACTTGTGGGCCTCAAAGAAACATTCCTAGGTAAGATTTATCCGGTTACCTTCCACGTCAAAAATTTGCTGTGGCTAAAAGATGCCATAAACAAATTTTTCAGATGCACTGACTTGACGCACAGCTCAAAGTTTTGAATGTTTGTATTCGATTATCCCTGTCCCTTCGGGGTGGTTTTTACGTACCTTATTTTGGAATGCTTAAGTGCAAAGAGAAAATCCCTTTTAACAGAAATATTTGGGCATTTTTTCAAACTTTTTTGACCTTCTGACCAAAAATCCCTGAGTACGTTTTTATAAAACAAAATGTAGTAAACTAGGTTCCTAATCTTTTTTGTGCAGTAAACCTTACTCAGAAGCATTTTACCTCTTTCGATATGCCTTGGAAGGACATGTTTCAGTCCAAGTGACCAATTTGAATCGAATGAGGTTGGTAAAGTTGCACGGTTGTTCGAGTAAAACGAATGATTGAGAAAGATTTTCCAAGAAACAATTAAATGAATAGCTCTGCTCTGTCCTTTACTGCTTATGGCAATTAGTATTTTGAAGCCAACGATCTTTATTCGAATTTAATGAGGGGTGTCATTCTGCTTGACGCCCATATTTTCTGTCATTTTTCCCAAATCAGAAATCAATCATTTCCTTCACAGTATCTCAATCATCAATGCGTCAATATTGTTTCAAGTGTCAGCAAACTCTCATCCTGCTCATCGTTAAATGTCACGTCGTCGAACGTCTTAATTACTTTGACTTTCAACTAAAGCAGGTAGAATGTAAAATATTTGAAAAAAAAAACGCGTCCATCAATCATGGTGTCGTCTAGTGGTGACTGAATTGCTTGCAAACTTATTGAGTGTACATACTTCATTAGGTGTAGCTGGTCTGGCGTCTATGGTTAGGGTTCATATTCCCAATTACCGGTCACAGACAAGAATTTCGTTACTTTTGGTTTCTGTTTCTGCGGCCAAACGAAATTCGATATTTTTTTGCAAAACGCTTGTCTTTTTTTCTGGTCACCCAAATACAAACCGTCATCGTTGTCTAGAGATGTTTATCACGTCGCCCGTCGGTGGGTATTTTATAATCCGAAGGGAATTGTTGTGTAATAAATTTCCTCCTTTTTGTGACAAATTTGAATTCAATAGAACGATGATGATTTGATTTTCGGTTTTGTATTTCTGTTTTTTTTTTTGTCGGGGTGTGTTTGTTTACGCCCTTACGGATGGGCTTCGGATCGGGCGTTGCCTGCCATACAATCAGATCTTGGATACAAAATTATGGAAATTTTTAAATGTCCAGGGACTTACGTGGTCGATGGCGGTCCTGAAATAAATTGTAAATCGACATCCAAACGGATGTTGAGATTTATTTATGAATCGAACCTGCGAGTTGTTTGATTTACGCATCTAAACGACATTCGAATAGTCATGGAGATCGTGGGCACGGTCGATTTTGTTGGCGCTTTTAATAAAATTGACGTCATTGTGTTAAGTAAGTTAGAGCCTGGGAAAGTTCTTTGTTTAGACAAAAATTTCAAAATCATCCTCCAATCGAAACTGTGAGACTATACAGGAGTAAATTTTTTTTTCTTAAGTTTAGGGCCGAGGCTCCTAAAATCTCTAAAAAGATTGATAGATATGCATATCACATTGACAAGAGACTGCTGTCTACGGCTGAATATGCTGAAAACTGTTGATCTGTTGAAACAGCCCTACTCACGCTAGAACGTTTCAATTGAATGTTTCCTTCACCACAAGAAGTACACTATGGTAGCTTTCCTTGAAATAGAAAGCCCCCTTCACAACATCAACACATTTGCGATTGCAACATCACTGTCAGTGCTGAAGGTAGACTTACTTGTCCCCCACAAAACTGAACTTGTCCTCTTTACTAGGAAATACAAAATCCCTCATGTCGAGCATGGTTACCATGAGCCGTCTCTGTAGATCTACCCGCCCTGTATGCATGTTGGCGATGGTGCAGAGGCCACAAGATTAGAACTTCCTCCCTCAGATAGTTATCCACAACCTTTTTCATTATTTTTCGTTTTTAAACGACGTAAGGCTGATCGGTGTGTACGATTTTAGCTGTTTCAGGTCTTTTTCCAAATCTTTTGCATGAGCACAACCTTTGCTCGTCTCCATTGTACTGATATGTAGCCTTAGGCGATACTACTCTTTGCTATTCTCACCAAGAGTGGTAGTAATACATTTTGGCCCCTCTGTAGTGCAGCTGGCATAATACCATCTTTCATTGAATAATCCTTGATATTTTTAGCAGACAAACAGCTGCTACCCATTCATCGGCCCAGAGCTCTTCTGTGGACTACCCACCCGTAATATCATGAGAACACCAATTGCGCACATCCCAATGGAACTCCCTTCAGGCATTACGTCATGCTAAAAAATTCATTGACATCGCCAACAAAAAACGAGCTCATCAGATCCTCTCTTTGAGCAAACTTGATGCTAAGATCGTAACTGACTTCCTAACAGGTCACTGAACCTGAACCATCATTTAATGAAAATGGGTAAAAACTCTACAGATCTGTGTAGACTCTGCCTATGACTGTCCTGAAATCATCCAAAAGAGGCTTAAATGCTTCACCAAAGGACTCACCGAACCTCAGGATATTGCTAAATCATTGTAAGGTTCAATCAACAATCGTAAGGTTCATTAAAGAGCTAGGATTGTCGCAGTGCTAATCAGCCCCATTCTTTAAAAAGAAAAAGGTCTATCTGCAATTTTTGTTTCCCCAGTTACTGTTGATTTAAGGAAAGCCCTACTTTGGTGGACTCTGACCCACATGAATCCAAATAACTCCGTTGTTAGTTGCATTGAAAACTTTATGTAGGGCTTCAACTTAAGAAGAGATAATGTTCCTTGTAACTCCATTTAAATTGTGTCAATATCTCATTTCAGTTTTGAGATATTTAATTTTAAACTTGCTATGAGTAAGAAAACCCATGCAAATTTTTTGACTCGCAGGTTACTTTCCTCGAAAACCATGTGTAAAAGACAAATAATTTTGGTTGATCTATTTTTCAAATCTAATACTAATGAATGTAGGCACGAGTGACCAAGGAAGCTGGCTCTGATCACAATTAATGAGGCGGCAAAGCTGATGAGCCATTCCCTTCGATGTGTCGACCTTCTTCTTCTAGACTAAATGGATAAAAAAAACTGCCTTTGGGACGAAGTTTTTAACTCTCGGTGGGGATTTCCAGCAAACTCTACCCGTTGTACCAAGAAAAGTAAACATTAGAAGTTTCCCTCTCCCGGAATCAATTAAGGATAATAAAACTACACTGCAGTATGCCTTCAAAAGGGTAGGATTACTTCAACGAATGGGTTCCAAAAATTGGTGACGACACTATCGAAAGATGATCAATATCGTCAATAGAATTCTTGGATCTCCAATTAATGCAGACAATGTTGAAGGACTTTCGGAAAAAAATGATTGTCACAGGCAAAAATTAAGACCTTGTTCCAATAGCAGTAAAAAGAGTATAAAAGTCTTGACTCTATCCACTCATACCAAATAGAGTTTCTTAATGCACAAACACTATAAGGTATGCCTCTTGAGAGAAGGCGAAGAAGTGTTTTCTTCCCTCATTGATATTGCACCAACGGATACAGATCTGCCGTTTATCCTTAAACACTGGCAATTTCCAATCAAACCAGCTTTTGTAATTGACATTAGCAAGGCGCAAGGACACTCTTTAAATAGCACAGGCAATTTACTAAAGCAGCCAGTTTTTTTTTTTCACACAGTCCACTGCATGTTGCTTTAAGTAGACCTAAATGCAAGGAGCAGGGGCGTTTGATACAAAAAAACAAATATTCTATCCTAGTACCAGGCAAAAAGTCCCTCTATGAGTCTATATTTTCTATATTAAATAGTAGTAGAATAAATCTTATTTATCCGGTTGTACTGCTGGTATTCTAAGTACCTAATAACGTAAAAACGCATTAAATTTCGATATTTCGGAGGAAAAAAGGACCGAAAAAAGATCAAACGAGCCAGAAATGACTGCAATGCCCACATTAATCGTGTCAAATTCTCCTACCATCAAATGTTGCGGCAGAAAATACTACAAAGCCCCACCGGTAGTAAAAACTTTTGGTCATTTGTTAAGAATATTAAAAATTCGGCCTCGTCATCTATTCCGACACTCATTTGCAATGTCAGCTCTTCGGATAAAGCCATCGTTCTGAAGAGGTGTTCTTCCACGCTGGCAAAACCACTGCGTAAGCTTTTCTATCTGTCCTATTCTTCAGGGCTCTTTCCGAGAAGATGGAAAATAGCATTTGTCCAGCCCGTCCAGCTTATGAAATATCTTGAATCCCGAAAACTTCTTAATGACCGGCAGTACGGTTTTCGCAGCAACAGGTCTACTGGTGATTTGATGACATATCTAACCGAAAAGTGGAACCAATCTATTCACCATGGACAGAGTTTGGCATCAAGCTCTCTTGTCGAAAATGCGTGCATTTAGGATCGATGTTACCTTTATTCAATGGATTAGAAATTACCTTTCGGACCGTTCAATACAAGTTGTTTTGGACGGTTTCAAGTCTGCAACTCACCAAATAAATGCTGGCGTCCCTCAAGGCTCTGTTTTGTCTCCGACTCTCTTTCTCATTTGTATCAATGACCCCCTGTCTGTCACTTCTAATCCAATCCATTCCTTTGCTGATGACAGTACCCTCAGCTTTACATATTCGTTGGGTAATGCCCCTCATCTTCGGGCGTTGAAGCTCATTGAATTCCGATCTTGACAGCATTCTTAAATGGGGTAAAACCAGTGGAATAGAGTGGAATTTAATGCTTCCAAAACGCAATGCTGTCTGCTGTCATTGAAGCGAACCCCTAATTCTCTGCCATTATCTATGAATGGCACTTGCATAGCTGAAAACGAACGACTTTCCATCCTCGGTATGTGTGTTAATGACAACCTTCGTTGGAATGACCACATATTTGATGTCGCCAAGAACGCTGCGAAATGTCTAGGCTTCCTTAAGTGATGCAAGAAATATTTCACCCCTCCTGATCTGGCTAGAATCTACAAGGCGTTCATTCGCCCCAATTCGAGTATAACGCTCATATCTGGTCCGGTGCTCCAATTACATATTTGGAGCTACTTGACAGGATCCAAAAACGTGCGGTAAAACTTATTGGCGATCGAGACATTGCGAAATCACTTGACTCTCTTAGTCATCGTCGTAATGTCTCCTGCCTGTCATTGTTTTATCGGTATTTCCAACACAAGTGCTCAAATGAAATGGCCAGTTGCATTCCACACCTACAGCAATTCAACCGCAATACTCGCCATGCTAGGAATGCACATCAATTCACCCTTAAGCCTGTATTCGGACGTTCTGTGAAATACAAGGATTCGTTTCTTAAACGTACAACGCGAATGTGGAATGCTCTACATCGGTTTCTCCTTTTTCCTAATCCTTCACTTCCCTAATGCCCGCACTGTGTAACTTCATTATAAGGTTATCCAAGTCCCTTTAGTGCGCGTAAATTATTTAAAAAAAAAATGCTTCAACTATTATCTCTATTTTTTTTCAAGATCTAAATACAGAAATTCCATCACTTCGGGTTTCAATCATAAAAATAAACAGGTTCTAATCAACTGCATTCCTCGTGCTCTCATTAATCCCTTCAAAGTGTTGAAAACCGTAAAACGGCCATATCCATCAACATCATGTTGAAATAACAAAACAAAAAAATTCCTTTTATTGTTAAAAATCCTAAAGAAAACTAACTAAATTCGTTCCCAAATGCAACTCGTTTTACAGCGCATAAAACCCTACATTAAGCCATGAAGTTTTAGGATTAATTGATCATGCATTAAGGAATTTTAAGAGCCCTAATTCCTTAGCAAAGAAAATAATTTTCTTAACAGCACTATAAATAAAATTCGTTTATCAGATTTATGTTAAATTCCTTTTTCGTCAACGAAAAAAAAATTGTAAGAGGAACTTTCCATTTTATTCAGTTGACTCAGACTCTGAGTATTTTCCAGGGATTAAGGGTAATAGAGAAGACCGTAAAATGGAAAGAATTTGTAGGTCGAATGTTGAGCTACGAAAAACCTTGGTTTGCAGTTTTGTGCTATTAAATCTTGTTTTTGAAGGAGCATTGAGTGGTTTACAAATTTGCCTGAAATCGTGTGTAAAAAAATTAAAAAAAAACCGAGCTGAGTGTTGGGAATGAAACCATTTAAAAAAAAGTTAAGCTAACAGTGGTAGGCATCTGGTTTTTTCTTGTACAAGGTGACGCAAATATAACCTTCGTAATTTAAAAAAAAAATTAAAAACTTTGATTTTTCTTGTGGATTATTTTTATTTGGTCTTTTAATTTTTTTTACATCAAGGAGAATATAATGCCGCCGCCACAGTTGATTGTCATTTGAGCCCTTTTTATGGCATTTTCCATCACTTTGGCCAAAACTTCCGGCGATAGGTCCTCACATTCTTGACGGATATTGTCTTTAAGAGCTGCAAGAGTCTGAGGCTTGTTGACATAAACCCGCGACTTCAAAAAGCCCCACAAAAAGAAGTCTGGAGCGGTCAAATCAGGCGATCTGGCTGGCCAGTGCAAATCGCCAAAACGGGAGATTAGGCGCCCGGGAAATGCATCCTTCAGCATATCGGTTGTGGCACGTGCAGTGTGTGCCGTTGCACAGTCCTGTTGGAACCACGCGTTTTCCAATCCCAATTCATCAAGTTGCGGCAAAAAGAACTCGTTGATCATTGCTCTGTAGCGCTCACCATTCACAGTAAAAAGGTCCGATGACTCCTCCAGCGAAAACAGCACACCATACAGTGACTTTGAGCGGGTGTAATGGCTCTTCGTGGGTTACACGCGGATTTTCAGTGCCCCAGAAGCGTAAATTTTTCTTATTTACGTACCCCCGCTAAGATGGAAATGGGCCTCATCACTCATGATTATATTTGATGAAAAATCATCTTCCTCTTGGTGGTGATTAAGGATGGCTTGAGCGTATGTTAGACGCGACTTTGTACGGAAACATCTTCAAATCTTGTACCAAAATTCGCTGTAAAGACCGTCGACTGATACCCATTTGCGTGGCACGTCGTCTGGTCGATGTCGACGGCGCTTTCATGACATCTTCGGCTACAGCAGCTATATTCTCTGCAGAACGGCTACTCCGGGGTCTGCCGGAGTCGGCACAACATCTCGTGTTGTGCCAGTCTCTTCGAGGCGAGCGACTAAACGTCGCAGTGTTTCACCAGTAGGCGTTGGACGGCTAGGAAATCTGCAACGAAATTCACGTTGTGCCAAAGTCACCGACCGATTATTGCTCAAATAAATAGTCACCAATATTCCGCGTTCTGGAGCAGTGTAGCGTAACATTGTTTATTAACGTGTATTTCGCATGTGCTTACTACACAAATGTCAAAACAGAACTGACATTAGGGGCCAATCGCAAAATTTATAGCGTTTTCTGATAGGAGGATTACTTTTGCGCCACCTTGTATTTCATAGAGAACACAGGGCGAACGTCCCCATTTATTAGGCTTGAGAAAAGCTATGTTACTTATATACTAACTTTAAAAGTAAGACTTACGAACTACGATTTGTATGGGATGCAGTGCTGCGGATGTATGTACCAATGGAAGTTTTTATTCGCTGCCCCACCTCTTGCGAACTTCTGGCAAACATGCAAGAGTAAGAACTGTCATGAGAAGCTGCTCCGCATAAAACTATAGCTCCCTTTTATTTGTGTCAAAAAATATATCTTGCCACACACAGTAATTGGAGAAGCTAGGCTTTGGGTCCTATATGGGCCGTTTACGCATAATCATGCTTATTTTGAGATTCGAATGAATAGACCATTCGATCCAATAAACTTTGTGTATCAAGAGATGGCA
This sequence comes from Ferdinandea cuprea, assembly GCA_963576555.1. Lineage (NCBI taxonomy): Eukaryota > Metazoa > Arthropoda > Insecta > Diptera > Syrphidae > Ferdinandea > Ferdinandea cuprea. Next base: position 9,661,977 of record OY754960.1, read on the forward strand.
TCAAATGAATTCAATTTTCGGTCTCGGCTGTTTTTTAATTCTATGTCATATGGTGTGGCCATTCATTGTTTTTGTTTTGGGGATATTTTTTTTATTGTTATAATGTTATGCAGATATATTAAATTTCAATAATTTCGTGACAGAAAAATGTTTAGTTTCAGGGCTATTTCCTATTAATTTGTGTGTAGATGTATTAAATTGTATTATTTGTAACATTTTCGCGCGTTAAAAACCGAAATTTAAATAGAAGCTTATATAAAATGTATTTGGTAATTTTCTTATTTTATTGCATAACCATTTTGTTTAAATAAAACATGAAAACAAGAAATTTATTATATATTTAAGTTTCACGTTTCCCCCACCAATAAATCAAGAGAAGTGTGGTCACACCAGCATTTACCGTCAAAATCAAAACAGAATTTGGTTTCTGAAATTCTAAGTGAATAAAAACCGATTCCGGTGCTGCCTTAAAGCTAGACAGCTACATTACTCCCCAGAAAAGGGGTTAAAGTCTCTGACAATGCTGGCGGTTTACCAACAGAAGATCGCTCGGAAAATGAGTTTGTTGATGTGGAAAACGAGAACACTTTCATCAGTGAAGCTCGAAGTATTCGTGATAGAATCGCTGTATTATTTTAATAGTAAAGGGTGATCCATTTCGAGGTTCCCTACTTTTTTAAAGAAAAAAAAACACAGAAAATTCAAATTTAATGGAGAATGTTTATTATCATTTGAAAGAACATTCTTTGGCATTTATTTTTTGAAGATTATGTCTATCAAATGTTGGCCGTTGCTACGTCGCAGATGGTCCATCCGTTGAGTCCTCCGTGATGTTTTCCTCCAAGGCCTGAATCGGAGCGGGTTTGTCGGCATAAGCTTTTGACTTTACATATCCCCACAGGAAAAAGTCTAACGGTGTGATATCACACGATCTTGGTGGCCAATCGACCGGCCCACAACGTGAAATTATGTGCTCACCGAAATGTTCTCTCAATAAGTCCATTGATTGACGGTTACGTTCGAACCGGCATAATTTTTAAAGAAATATGGACCGATGATTGAACCGGTCCACAAACCACACCAAACCGTTGTTTTTTCTGGATGAAGTGGCAGTTCTTCAATTTCTTCAGGTTGCTCTTCGCCCCAAATGCGGCCATTTTGTTTGTTTACATACCCATTGAGCCAGAAATGGGCCTCATCGCTAAAAAAAAATTTGCCTCGAAAACGTCGGATCTTCTTGGAACTTTTCAAGAGCCCATAGAGCGAAGCGATGTCGCTTGGGAAGGTCGGCAGGAGCGGCTTCAGTTGTTGCACAAGCTGTATTTTGTACGCTTTCAATTTAAGATCTTGACGTAAAATGCGCCAAGTCGTTCCATACGTCAGTCCGAGTTGCTGCGAACGGCGCCGAATCGACTCTCTACGGTCTTCGTGTACACTCTCAGCTACGGCCGCTATATTTTCTTCACAGCGTGCTGGACGTGGTCAATTCGGTCAAATATTATCCAATAATGAATACTGGGTCTCAAAATGGGTGATGGTGTTGCGAATAGTACGCTCAGTAGGCCGATTATGTTGACCATAAGTTGAGCGAAGTGCACGAAACACATTCCTCACAGAACGTGAATTTTCATAATAAAGTTGAACAATTTGTAAACGTTGTTCACGCGTAAGTCTTTCCATTATGAAATGCCAAACAATACTAAACAAAAATAACATGACAGCATGACACGACTCACACGTGATCTGTCAAAAAAGGCTATTGAAAAAAGTATCTCTACTTGGATCACCCGTTAGAATAGCAATTTAGTCTCGCAGTCAAGTTTATTATATTTTTTTCATATTAACATTAAAAATAAAGAAACATTTTTCGTTTGTACACTCAGGCACTCGTTTTTATCAGTCTTTGAAATTGATCTGAAACTTAGTTCTCTGCTAGTAAAATAATTTGAAGTTCCATGAATTTCTTTTTTAGGTCTAACTTCTCGCGCATCATAGTTTCTGGCATTTACGCCTGAGACGGACTGACTTAGGGATGTAATTCTTGAGACTGCCTGCTCGAGTTGAGCAAGCACAACGAGGTTGTTATCGTTGTAGCCAGACTGCTTTCGTTTCTTCTTGGTATTCGACTTGTAATCCACCCAAACCTGAAATGCAAAAACCGACTAAATTGCCAATCTTAAAACTTTTCCAAGTAGAGTCTTTACTCAGCTTCATTAAATCGAAGAAAACGAAGAAGAATTCAAATCAGTTAGATGTGGCACGGGGTGTTTAATAACTTTACTTTGGGTAACGTTGTCTTTATCTTAGTCTCTCCTTTCGTTTTCCTGATCATTTTAGCGTGTTCCAGGCGGAAATAATGGCGATTAAGGAAGTCTTATCTTGGTTAAAGAGGAACGTGATATTCTTGAAGGATATCGGCATTTTCTCGGACAGTCAAGCGGCTGTCAAGTCCTTTGAATCAGTGTCTGTAAACTCTATTGTAGCCCTAGCCTGCAGATCGTCTCTTCAGGAGATGTCGGCGCAGTTCAACATTCACTTTTGCTTGGTGCCGGGGCACAGGGACATTCCTGGCAAACAATTTTAGGTGGTCAAGTGGTATCACATGTCAAGCGACAAAACGGATCTAGCCTAAGCTGGATCTGAAACGCTCTAAAAATGTGATCTCTCTAAGCAGGCGGAATATTAGCACTACTCTAGGTGTCATCAGTGGACCCTGTATTATAGGTAAACATGCAACAAGACTTGGTGCATTCTCAAACGACTTTTGCAGAAGTTTTATGGAAGAAGAGGAAACGGTCCCTCACCTGCTTTGTATATGACCTGCTCTCCATCTCGGAGCCTTCTTCTATGAAGACAAATGTGATCTCACAATTATTTACATTAAATGTCTACGTCACTTCATCAGAAGCTCCAATTGGTTTAAGGAGTAGGTTGAAGCAGTTCCCTGTGGTATCACAAAGGACCAATCCTGGTCTAAGTGTGTGGGTTCTTCGACAGCCACTCTTCAACCTAACATAACCTAATGTTGTCTTTAGTAAAGCCTTGTTCTACATCAATAACAAATTACATTAAATTTCCCCCTCATTTCGCAAGTTTTACTTCTCAAGTCGTAACCTAAATTTGATTGCCAAATTTTGCCAGTCCCTATAAAAATTAGACTTTATCCTTACTGCTCTTTGGTGATATCGACGTTCGACGGGGGTTGGAAACGTTATACTTGGTTTTTGTGAAGTATTTCACAGTATTTGATGTTTTATCCTCCCTAAGCTTAATAGCGGCACCCATCAGTATAGATTTAGAATTTGAACATTTAAAACGAGTTGGTATATCGATAATTTTATTATTGCTAAAATGTCACTAGTTATAGGTCGAGCTAAGGGCGAACTGGGGCACACGTATTGAACATGCGATTTGTCGCGCGAGGGTTTAGTTGAAGAAGAGAGTTACTCGCAGGAACGGCAGTGGTAAAGGCTCAAATAAGTAAAGGAAGAGTGACTTTTCAATAGTTCCATTGTGGTGATTTTCTTTTGCGAATTTTATTAACCTTCCTTTAGTCGCTCCCTATTTTCTCACACCGTTAGTCGCGCTGCACCTGTGAGGTGATTGCTCAGGTTATGCCGGTAAATCCATTTGCTAAGCGTCTGGGCGCGTTGTAAATCCATAAAAAAACCAGTTAACAACTAAATTGATATAAATAATATATTTTATTGCATTTTGAAATAAATAAATGAATAAAAAGTAATAAAATAACTTCAAACAAAAAAACAAAAAAAACTTAAAAGAAATTTCACAATTCACAAAAAAAAATAACAGAATTTAGACGTAAACTAAAACTAGTTTTGAATACCTACATACATTTATCTGTATGACGTATCAAAACTTAGAAAGGAACTCAAGAACTATTTTCCTCCACATCCGTAAATTTATCACCATGTGCACTAGCGTGACAGTATTCACAAATTGTAGTAATGTGGCCTAAGCATAAGTACTTCGCACAAACACCACAAGAATATTTGGTGTTTTTTCGTTCCTTTTTGAGATGACAGGGTTCACACAGTTTCCTTTTTTTATTGCGATTTTCCTGTGGTGGTATGGGTGCACTTCCTTCCTGCCAATCTCAAGCGTAGGTACATAGTTAGACTCTTCTCTTCGTTGTTTCGTCGAACCATTTCCTCCATAGTCAAACTTTTGGCTAATTTACGCAAAAAAGCCCTTCTGCTGCTTATTGAATAGCCATTTCCAGTATGTATTATTTGCGCATTTATACCAGCCACGTTGAGTTGCAGACATTTCTGGCAGCATTATAGGCTGCACACAACTTATCAACCGTGTCGACACCACCTTTAGTCTTATTATAAAATGTTATGATTTCAGGTTTTCTCAAATCCTCAGTCTCAGCGTCAATTGTATCATCAAAGTGAAGGCTGGATATGAGAATAAAATTTTTGTTTTTGCGAGGAACATAGGATACCATCGTTCCTTCTGTCCTGAAACCAAAAACACTTAAGTTTTCTGATCGGCTTGACACATTTTTGAACTCAGCGGGAATCTGCCATTTATTTTTCTTCAAGGTGCCAACAAGTGACATTTTTTTACCAGTCAATTCACTCATCAGGGGTCTGTCAGTGGACCAATTATCGATGGTTAGGTTGCGCCCTGTGTTGACTATTGGAGCAACCATTCTGCGAACAACGTCAGTACATTGATTACTGACACAATACGGTCCCTCAGGTTGTTTGCCAGCATAAATTTCCATGTTAGAAGTGTAGTACATTTTGGCATCTACAAGGGCAAAGACTTTAATACCGTACTTTGCTGGCTTAGAAGGTATATACTGACAAAATCCACAACGCCCACGGAAAGCTTTTAGTTTTTCATCAAGTGTCACATTCTCCCCAAGGGAATAGCTTTTCTGGCAATTATCTACAAAACTTGTGAAGAGTTCTCTTATTGGAGCAAGTCGATCGATTTCCCGTCTATTAGTACGCGTCTCCATGTCATCAAATCGAAGACATCTCATCAAAAATCGGAACCGTTTCAACGACATAGTGAGCCTGAATGATTCCACGCCGTCACCGTCGGTATTCCAAAGCTCATCCAAGTTCAGGCGTGGTATAACAAACCTATAAAAGCCTTTATCTCAACTAGGTTTGTTGGACGAGCATCTCTGGGACGTTCAAATTCAGCTCTTACACGATCAATATATTGATTGGTCCACGTAACAATCGAATTTAGCATTGTTTGATCAAAAATAAGGAGCCAAGTGTCAAGAATGGTCTCTGCCTTTTTTGCTTCCCCAATCACTCCTGGAAGATGAACTAACAAGTTTTGCTTACCGAATCGCTTTTTGTTTGTTGGAGGATTAATATTCCATTGAATTGAGTCGATGACCTTCTTATTCTTCATTCGTTTTGCCGTGTAGTATGACGCATCGCCTGGTTCTTCATCTTCAGATGATTCTTCACAGCTTTGCTCAGTATCAGAATTTCATTTACGCTCTTGAATATCATCTTGACTTTTGGAATCAGACACATCACAAAAGTCCTCATCTTGAGTGAGAGCCTCATCAAACAAAGACCTGTGAAGTCTACTAACGTCTTCAGGATTCATCTTGAAAAACTAAAAAACAAAGTTAAATGTATAGTCGCGCTGCACCTACCAGGTGAATCTTTGTTTTAAAACTTCCTATTTTTATGTAGCTTTAGTAAAATCCACTCCAACACATATTCATATAAATTATCTAAATTGATATTGATATGTTCGGTGATTGTCCAGAAACATAGAAATCAGGGAACTAAAATGAAATAGTGTACAAGGGCCGCAGATTTTAAGAAGTGCAACAATTGCCCCCAAAAGATCGAAAATCAGATCCAAGTTTAGGAGAAGATACAATTCCGTTTTTTCCTGGAGACTCCCTAAATATCGCACTCAATAATTAAACCCAAATGATCAGCGTCCGGGCTGTTTTTTTACTAACTTGTACTTGAAAATGTCATGCCAAGAGCATGGTCAATTCTTGAGCAACTATTCTCTGATGAATGCTAATGAACTCCCTCATCGCTCTGACTCCTGCCAAATAATAAGCATCAACCTCTTTAGGGCAGGAAGTCGTCGTAGTAATTGGCGTAACCTGTTCATTTCCAGTAATTAGAATTTAGAACAGAATCATGAACAGGGTTAAAGCAAGCAAAATAAACCTTCCTAAGTTTAAGAAAAATCCTACCTACCTAAACACTTGCCCTGTGTACTACTAGATCCGTAATAAAAATCAAGAAAATCCATGGGAAACCATTAGAAACAATATCAGTAACGCTAAGCAGTAGTCACCAAGTGAATAACAGTAAACTTGTTTAAATGCACACAGGTAATAATCACAATTTTTCATCTCTATGAAACCATCAAAATACTAGCTAAGCTCTAACAACTTCCAATGGTGTTCCACATAATTTCAGAAATGAGTTCACAGACGAACAAATTTCACATAAATTCCCATATTTGTTCGAATCGCTTCGCCTTCGCTTCTCCCAACAAGCGAACGTGACTTTCCTTGATTCTCCTTATCTGATAAAACAAAATACCTACCTTGACACAGTCTAACTATGAATATTCAAATAAATAATTTTCATGTCAAAAGGTTTTACGCAATTAAGCAATTTTTTGTGGAATGCGCCCAACAATATCACACAGAATCCAACAAACCACACCTAAAATTTTAATATCCATAATTGAGTAGCGTGAAACTACTCGCACAGAGATACTTGACTTCATTCGTCGTCGCTGGAGTCCGGCATAAATCGATAAACATAAGGAAAGAAAACTGCAAGGCAACCCAGCCAACAAGTGAGTTACTCAGAAAAAAAAACACTAAAACTCTACGAGGCTTACCTTCAGTTGCATTTTGTTTGTTTTGGTCAAGAAAAATTAAGCAACTTTTATCACAAAAATGACAAATAACTTTGCAAAAAAAAATGTTGAACACATGGAATACCTCAAGTTTGTACTCTGCGACCTCGTTTGTTTATTGTTTTTTGTGTGAATTTTCATGCATGGTGGCAAGGGTTATTCACACCGAACACAACAGCACACAGACACCTGCTCCTTTTATGGTTCCAAAACAATAAACCCATGTGCGTTGTGCGTTTTTTGTTGGTTCATTTTGATGTGTACGTTTGTTGAAAACAAATGAAAGGGAAAACATCGGGAATGGTGATGCTTTCATTCCTATATCAGGTAGTCGTTATGGGTTTTTTTTTGTTTCTTAATAATATTCTAAGAAAATGTAAGAAGGACAGCGACAGGAGTGGTGAAGGTTTCTTATTATATTCATTGTTTTCTTTAATTACGTGTGATTAGGAGTTTGGTTTGGTGGATGTCTATTGTAGAATTGAAGAAGGGAAAAATACCACTGATGGGGAAAGCGGCAAACGAATTACGTGCACGCAATCGACGAAAATAGTAAATTAAATTACAGGGTGGTCGCGGTGAGGTCATCAAATTTTTGAACACAATTATTGATGTGGATTCGATGTGATAGCTGTGATTTCTGATTTTGTAGGGCTTGCACTTTTGCGCGAATCCTTAAACCTCTCGGTCTCTAACGATAATCTTGTTGAACTCAAAACTTCGATGTGAGTAGTTAAAACATTTTCTTCAATCAGACCCGAATCTGTTCTAATTGCGCCTTGCTTTCTTAAAACCACTTGTAGGTTAATCTTCTTCTTTCAACTGGATCTTTACTAGTTTCTTAATTTGCACAGTAATCTGATTAAAAGTATAGGACACTATCATTTGCAGTTAATAACCCCAAAGGTTTGGAGAAAAACTGATTTTAATTGAGAAGCTAAAAACCATTATTTTGTTTTATTAGTTCCGAGCCAACATTTTCTGCGCAGTTTAATTCAGTCTACAAAATATATTAAGGGGCTTTTGTAGCTTATATCCAATATTTCTTAAGTTATATCATTCAGAGTAGTTATCACAGATGAGGAATTAACCAGATAGTCAACTCTGCAATCTCCTATCACTTTGAACCCGCAAAAAATATTTAATAATGGCCGCAAAATCCTCTCTCAATTTTCCCATCTGTGAATACGTGTCAGCCAGACACATGAAGTTAGATCTAATTTACTAGATTACCCGCCAAAAATTATTGTGGGGAGTCTTGCAATATATCCAAATCGCAACAACAAAACAGCTGGTCACGGCGGATGTGTTGGGAAATAGGAAATTCTGCGAAGTGTTGAGTTTATGTGATTCAAATTTTTATTTTATTTTAATATAAATGTTTATAGATAAACAAAAAATTAGTTACTCAATAAAGTTGTTACAATTTAGTGAGAATATTTTTTGCGGTTACAAGAAATAGTTCTCTATTTTTTATCTGCCTAAAAATAAACATTCTTGGGTTTTTGTACTTTTCCATTTTGGTTAATAAAATGAGATAAAATGCATATTTTATTGTATTATTGCATAAATATTACTAAATTAGTAATGTTTGGGTGTAAAATATTTGTAGTAAATAGTTTGCAATGGTTTTTTATATATATATTAAATTCTTTGATTGTTTTATTATTTATATATTATTTGATTGTTTTTATTCAACATATGAAAGTTTAATGAATATATGTACATATTCGGGTTCCGTGCATGGATAAAAAAAAAGTGAAAAAGAAGTATTTGTAATCCTCTTTAAATTATGTTGTGTTACAAGATTTGTACGTTTAGTCAATCAATTTTCTTAGCTGTTTCCTTTCTAAGGCGGTCTTGACATTTTTTATATAAGTTAATATGCTTTATTTTAAAATTTAAAATAAGCGATAGACGGAAGAAGGAGAAAAAAAGGTAGCTGGAATGCACTGCATAAATAAATATATTGGGGGTGCATTTTTCTATCGAAAATGCTTGGTAGTTGAGTACATATCATAAATAAGCATGCACATTATGTTACATATATATTGAATTAATTAGCCACTCTTTTTAACAGCCGAGTTTATTTGTCAAGTTATAATGTTTTGTAATTTTATTTTATATGAAAATAAACAAAACAATTTACTACTACTACTACTATTAGGAAATAATTGCAAATTTTGTTAAAAAAATGTTTTGATGTACCAAAAATAATATTTGTAAGAATTTGGATTACGTTTTATTAAAAAGCGTGTTCAATTGTGTAGAGTTACTTAACTGCTTCAATATAACCATCCATAATCTACAAAATCCTTGCTAGTATATTTATACTTAAATTTATTGTCAACCGAAAATGTATGATGAACTTACTTATTATATATTAGTCACGTTAATCAATATTATATTGATTATTTTTCATTAAAAATAAGAATAAATTAGTTAAAACACAGCTTTATTCTTAATATTATAATATTTTATTATGTTATTAGTTTTGTGGTAAGTATGTTTTTATCAATCCATATTCACCGCATATTGACCATGTTTATTTTACACACCCAAATTGTGAGGTGTAATCTGCTGAAATTCATCAACTGTTCCCAACTTCTTGCTATAAAAAATGACATTTGTTGGCGGCGGCCATTAGCCCCATATAATTCGATTTATGTGTGCGTGATTCCCATTTGATTTGCACGTAAAAGTCCATATAAGTGCAAATTATGTGGGGCTTATCAGTTCGACTTAGCTTGTAGGCAACGTGAGAGATTCGCTCTCGAGTTGACTATCTGGTTAATTCCTCATCTGTGGTAGTTATACTTCAAAGTCCGAAATATTCACTTTGACTTTATATAACTTGAATTGGGGTGATGGTTAAACCCACTACTGTTTCACTTTTTTTCTGCCCCGAGCTTAAGGAATATCTATTTACTTGAGTATTTTTTTTGTAACTGGAACACCCTGACATATAATTCGGTTTATTACATGCAAACTCCTCCCCCTTCATCTCTATATTCAGAAAAAAAAAAAAAAAAAATTGGTATCTTAAACGCTTACATGCTCATCTCAAGGGATGAAGGCAAAATCCACAAAAACTTTGCGCAAGAGTTCAGTAGAGATGATCAAGTAACTCACAGAAAAATGTCTAAATCGATACAACTTCTGCCACAACTTCAAGGTTACATTCCCTGAACAACATAACTCGGAACAGAATAAACCCACGTTTGTAAAAAATTCAACTGTCTGCTCCGGTATACATTTGGTTCCAAACCAGATGAATAAGTTGGATACGGAGAAATGACAAAATCTTCCCTCCATGCGAGCATGAAAGGGAGAAACTCCGTATTTCAGTCCGAAATTCATGCAATAGAGCTTTGCATCAGAAAAAATCTAAATATAGGAACGACATCCAAAGAGGCATTTATTTTATATCTGACAGTAAAGCGGCACTACTTGCTAATACCTCAAACTACTCACTACACTTGCCAGCACCAACAGAGTTCAATTGATCTGGGTGGCAGGCCAAAGTCAAAAAAAGGTTAAGGAAACCCCATCCATTATTCCAAAGCCAAGACCATTCTGTGCTGTGCCAAAACTAGTTAGAAACTTAACCTCTTCATAACCGGGTTGGCGTAAACTGAAGGTAACAGACAAGCGAACAATTTTCGAAAAGAACTAACTAAATACACATGGTTATTGCAGTCTTGCCGGGACTGCAGAGTTAAAAAAACAGTTCGCGGCTATGGGATCAGCTCAAGACAAGAATCTGCCACGAAGATGAGCACATACTGCGACTGGTATGGTTCGTCTATGTAGACGTCGACGTAACCTATTCTTTGCTCAAAGACTTGGCCGAATTTATTCAACGAGGATTTCATAATAAGGCTGCTGTGGCCGCGGTAATATGGATATTAAGTCCCTTCAATTTAATCCAATCTAAAATACTAACAAATGACTGTGTCCTATTTATTTGATCAGCGCTATATAAGTTGTTTGTCCACAAAGTGCCAACGACTCAAAGTCAAGAGTACCTTTTTAAGGTCTTCTGTTATGTCGCTGTAGATGGTGTTACCGAGAGGATACCAATGCAACATTCAACTCCATTATAAAATACTGACTATCTCTGAACTTGGAGTGTCGTTTTTTTTAAAATCCCGCTGTTTGGAAAACATCGAGCAAATCAAAAGAGACTCATTGATGTGTTCTAAAGTTTGGAAAATAGTAATGTGCCGCAATAAACCGTATTAAGACACTATGACTGGACTGCTATGTGGGTGTGTTTGTCTTTGCGGTCTCTAGGATTCTGACGTTATCGGCCGCTAATAGTGAGAGATATTTAGATGAATGATTTCCCGTGAAATAATTGTGGCTTATACTCAGCGAAACCAGCATGAAAAGCATTTCAATCAGGACATGTTTTGTTAGGGGTGGCAATCAAGTAAAAAAATCGGGTGAGCTCCCTTGGAAATCATTTCACCTACATGCCTTTAATTGGCAAGCTCGAGTTAAGGTTAGGGAGATTCCCTACAGCAATTCATCCCTCCAAATTCTCCTGTCCATTTGTGTCATCCATTGTGTCAGTTTCTATGTTTTTTTTTAGTTTAACTCCTCCCACATAGCTGGTGTTGGTATCGTGATAGATCGTTTGCCATGTGTGAATCGTCAAAATAAGTCTTAAACTCGAATCTGTAAAAGCTGTATAAGGCCGTGAACTTTGCTCTACATTAATCTGCCGGGTGTCTTATATTCAATAAGGAAAGAAAACTCTCTAAATTAATCTTAAATCGACGATACTAACTTTTGAAGAAGCCCAAAGGGCTGTTCGATTTCTAAACGATATTGTCCCTTATCAACTGGATATAACCTTTGTTTTATCAGCTCTAATTCTTCCTGATTTTTTGTTCCACCAGATAGGTGTAATAAAGGCATTCAGCATTATCATTAAAACCCTTGCTCTAACCTTTGTCGCTGTGTCTCGTCTAAATCTGATAAATGCGGAGCAACAGTGAATAAACTTTGACTTGAAAAATGTCAATGTTCTGTTCTCAAACCCGGGACCATTTATGATTCAGCCCAAAATCTCCTCCTTTTTATCAGGAACCTTAGGATGACTCAGTATGACACTTGTACAACACACCTGCACTTATATCGACAGCTACATCCTTGCCTTCCTTAACCTTCAAGGGTACCACAAAATCAATCGCCATTTCCTTTAAAAAATCGCCAGCTGCCATGTTACAGAAACTGGTTCAGTTATGATGGTTCTTTATCCTGCGTACGGCGTCTTATCTCACCCAACGATAGATTATTGTAGTAGAAAGACACAATTTTTCTTTAAGTTCCCTAACAAGTAACAATTAAGTAGCTCGAACAGCTTTGAACCAAAGTATTGCCTTCCGGATTAACAATTCAGCCGCCGACCTAAACAAGTGTTCTTTCGTTACCCCCTGAATTGACGAAACTCCTCCACCTTCTCCAGAAATGCGATAATTGACACTCCAAAGAATTCGCATGTGAACTTCACGTCACACTTTTCAATCCTATCCGCACATACTTAGTTCAGATGTGTTGTAAAGTTGACAGGTGAACGTGTGCAATAGCTCTTCTCAGTCGCGTCAACCGGCAAACACGTAGCAAACACACCTCCCTCCCTGGCAGTCTTAAGACTGTTTTAAAAAATGTTTTTTAGATTGATATTTCCTTGCTTAGCTAACAAATGACTCGCATCTACCACCATTATTTCCACTGTCTACCGATTTATCAAAAAGTCACTCAAAAACATCCGTCAGCTTGAAAAGGTTTTAGGCAACCTCAAAACTGTATGTTCCTATCTAACACATATTATTCAACAGCAAAAGACGAAGATAAATTTGACTCATTAAAAACAGGATAACAAAACATCACGATGCTATCCATCATTGAATTCCATTGATAAGAAGGATCCAACCACACAGTCCCTCGGCCTTATGAAAATCAATTGTTTTTTTTTTGTCCCAATAAATCATATCAAACTCAACTGGTTTTGCTGTATTCATCCTCCTACAACACAACTCCTGCACTTTGTTTTGGCCGCCACTCGATTCTCATCAAATTCATCATTTTATGGAATTTTTTTTCCCTCCTTTGGCCAGAAATGCTCAATAGGTTGACACATTAATGACTCTGTCTACGTGATAGAGGAGAACATAACATGCATGCTCGCGTTTGACCCTCACGCAAGCCCGTTTGCCTCAAATGAATCTAATTAACCCCGCACCGAACAGATCTGAGATCTTTTTTACGACAGGATTACTCGCTGCGATCCTTTTATTTTTATTCTTTGTCGATCTTCGCCATCGCAATTATGTAATTTTAATCTGATTTAAACAGACGCGCAGTATAAGTCGCTATAGCTGTATATGGGATGAAACTGGTTTGTATCTGATTGATGCCGCGCTAATAGGAGAAGGCAAAATGTATCTAGTAGCGGTCTATTGATGGTGCTGATTGTTATCGTTAAATGAAAATGAAGATTGTATTCTTCTGCCTCTGCCTCCTTTTGAGGTGTGTTCGTTCTTAGGTTAATTCGTCATTTTATTGAGATAAGCTTTTAATGAGGTTTTCTGGTTTTTAATTTTCTTATATGATTCTAATTTATTGAGCAATATCTCTGCGGAAAGCTGTTTTGATCTATGAAATTTCTAAATTTTATTGCGATAAATCCAAATGGTACTAATTTATTTTTTTTCTCTCTATTGCAGGTGAGTCCCTCTATTGGCAAGATGAGCTGATAATACACTTAACACGTTGTCGTAAGTAAGAATATTTCCACATAAATAGAAACCGAAAGTATTTACCTCGCCGTTTAATGGAAACCTTCTAAGGGCAAAAGTTCGACATAAGGCAGTGCGTTGGTTGTCACAGTACTTTTGATGGGTAATCCGAAAATCGATAAATGTCGATTCAAGCTCACCTTGTGATAGTTTTAACGTAGACACACATTCAAGGGATATAAATGTTTTATTTAGAAAATAAAAAAAAATGAGTTGACATTAATCGTCTATCAAGTTCTATGGAAGGTACGCCAACTGGTCACGTTTTTTCTTTCTTTTTCAAATATCATCCGATGACAAATAGATTTTAAAATAAACAATAATTTCTTGGTAAGCGAAAGAAATATTCTTTTGTATTCATACACCAAGGTCAGTGTTGCATTTGTTGCATCGGAAGGGATCCGGACGGATGTCGGAAATTTCCGGTTCGTGTAATACTGACTAATTACAACGCATTGAGGGAAGTGCATATTGGAATAGGGGACGTGTTGTTGAGGGTCGCCTTTGGAGGTAGGCTGTATTAGAAATTAAATTTAATGGTGGATGGTATAATAACATAACCGTCTGTTTTGTTTGCTTTGTTGTGTTGCATCACTGACATTCCTAGATACATAGTTTTCTTTTTATTTTTAAGTCCAATGAGGACTAGTGGCAGTATTTGCGGTAGAGTAGAGGTCTGTTGAAAGCACTTTGCACACAGTGAAATCTAGTGGCCACGGAATGTCGTAATTCAACCCCAAACATATGCTCAGGACTTTGGTGAGAAGAACAATTCCATAATACGGTTTTGTTGACTTCCTTTTGACACATGAATTGTTTGTCGAAAAAGAAAGGAATCACTGTTGCATGTAGCGACTCTTCACAGATAGGAAAATAGACTTAGCTTGGAGTCTTGTTTACTACCTCACTAATGTATTTCGGCGGTACCCTTTCCTTATTAGAGTTGGAATTTGCGGTTTAGAATGAGCTTTTCATTACATGGTGTCCTTCGTAAATTTTAGCACTCTGTTAAGACGTACCGCATTCTTGACGGGACACTGCAGAGTTAAAAAATACCTCATTGCTATGGGATTAGCTCAGGGCAACACTTGTCGAATGCGGCACGAAGACAAAGAAACAGGAGAGCGCAACTCGTCTGCGCTTTTTAGATCGACATTTTCCTTTAGGTAACTAACACTACAGCCCCTTCGCTAAAAAACTTGGCCGAATTTATTCACAAATCCGGGAAACAGGACAGCATAATAGGCCAACCGTGGCCGCGGTGATATGGCCAGCAAGTCCCACCAATCTAATCTAATCTGTCTTCGGAAGAATTTGCGACTCCACCTACGAAATTTTCTGAGTCGTCCTTGTCAAAACTTAATGTGGTTCAAATAAAGTAGAGCTGAGAGAACCTTTTTGGACTTAAAAAAATTATGTCCTGATTCCTCCGATTGCACCAGAAATCTTGCACTGATTTTTTACTTTGTAACCAGCAGTTTTGGAGACTTTTGAATTCGATCTATGAGCCTTGAAATGTTTAATGCGGGCTCTCTAATGAGTTAGCCATGTAAAGCCAGGCTAAGTTACCAATGGCTTTCTTTATATTCTTCGTTTTCATAAAATTGTTTGACGCACCCACTTTTTTAGGCCTTTTTAATTTTTTTTTTTTGGGATGATTTGATGTGTCCGCTGCTATCGATAATATTTTGTATTGAGCTTGACCATTGTTGGAAAACATCTTGATGGAAATTGTATAAGATTAAAGAGAGTGTGAGACAAGTCTCCAATAGTCGCGGTCTTTGGCTTCTTCATTTTTATGTGCCAACAACTAAAGCTTTTGTAAACCTGCCTTAGTGTTAATTGTACTTACAATAATAGTCAGGCCCATCAACAACATACATTTCTAAGCCTAAAGCTACTAAAAAAAAGTCATTGTCGAGCTGCGCAAGTCTGGTTCAAGTTAAAGTGATAAACCTTAGCGGTCAGACGGACCTAAGCACCATACTCTCTGAATTCCAGAAACTATGTCAGAGGTGCAAAGATCCAAATACTTGCGAACACTCCAGCAGGTCGCACACTATTGATAATAAATATTTTAGAGGTTCGTTTTCACTGCTCAGTCTGGAGTTCCTCAGGGCAGTCACTTAGGCCCTATTTTGTTCATGCTTGCTATAAATGGTGTTGTTACACTGATGACATAAAAATTTATAAATCGGTCAAAAATCAGGATAAGACAGAAATCTTTTCCAAGCGGACACTAATAACTTTGTCACTTGCTGTAATAAAAATGGGTTAATTTTGAACATATGACATTTTCAAAAAAAAACATATTTCCGCCATTTTTCATTATTCTTTACCTCATTATATGCTTTGTCATGTTGATCGTTTTAAAGATTTCGGAGTTTTCTTTGACTCCAAACTTAACTTTATTGGTCATATTAACTTAATTGTCTATAAATCAAACTCCATTACGAGCTGAGCTGAAGAATTTGACGATTCTATAGTATGCTTCAGAAGTTTGGACTCTGTACTACAATATTCATTCAATTCGAATAAAATCTATTCAAGGTAACTTTTTCGTTTTGCCCTTAGAGGTCTTTCCATGTAACCTTTTCCCTTACAGTCTGCTTCAGCACACTTTCAATACTTAACTGCAGGAACAAAAGACGATAATGAAAAGTCGGACGAAATGACCAGAAGGCGCTCTTAAATTCTATTTAATGGAACTCAACCCTTCTGTTGTACCCCCAAATCAGCAGTCAAGTTAGGTTTTAAAAGGTGAAAACATTCTAAATTTAGCTGATATTGGGAAAGCAGACCAGGCCTAAAACGACTCCGACTCCCCCCGAAGTGCCGACTTTGTCTTAACGAACAGCTAAACACATTTTTATGTGGATTTCCAGCCCAAGGTTATTGACAGAGTTTGGCCTCAATGTCTTTTGTCGAAATTGCGCAGATTTGGAATCGATGATATTCTTCAATTGAAGTCATTTTGGAAAGTTTCAAGTCCCCAAAGGTTTTCTATAAAGGATCTCCTACCTGTTACTTCTAATCCTATCCATTCCTCTGTTGATGACCGTACCCTAAGCTTCTCATACATACTTATTTCCTGGCTTACGTCCTTCATCTTCTTGTATGGATTTGGATCAGATACCTATATTAATCTTTTTTATTGAGCTGAATTCAAAGGAGTAAAATGTAATGCCACTAAAATGCTGTCTTCTATCATTTACCGCGAAACTAGCTTCGCTAAAACCGAAAGGCTCTCAAATTCTCAGTATGTGCGTTAATAACAATCGTCGTTCAAATTACTTCTTATTCGATGTCGCCTAGATCGAAGAAAGAAATATTTCATTTTTTAACGGTCAGGTGCACCAATTACATATTTGGTGCTACTTGGAGTCGCAGTCGCCCTACTTCGCATTATACGAATCAGAAAAAGCTTTGATATCGCTTGACACTGCTTTGCCATCATTATTTATTTATTTATTCAATCTAGGATCTAGGATTCAATCGAGGATTCTATATGAGAAAAAGCTCTATTATAGGACATGCTAGCACACTTATTTATATTCAATTTTAGATCATTTAGATTGCACCATTCAGGAATGGATTCAGACGTAAGTCCATTTGCAAAAGAGCGCGTTCATCAGCATTTGCGCGCGCCACCTTAGGCGAGGTCTTCCTCTACTGCGTTGTCCCTCCGGGTTGGATTCGAAGACTCTTCGCGCCGGAGCGTTGGTGTCCATTCGCTCTACATGTCCCAGCCATCTTAGACGACTAATCCGTATTTTTCTGACAGGGTCGATGTCGCTGTACAGCTCGTAGAGTTCGCTGTTAAATCTCCTCCTCCAAAGCCCGTCAACGCAAACGGGACCGAAAATCACTCGATCATTAACTAATAGAAGAAAAAGGATCGGTCCGAAATGGCTTCCCTCAGGGACCCCGTAAGAAACAACAATTTCCTTTGAAATATGCTCCCCAATTACAACATGTCGCTTCCTTCCAATAAGATAAGAAGAAAACCATTTTAATAGAGGCTCGAAGAACCCATACGCTTTCAGTTTTCTTAGCAATACATTCACATTAACTCTACTGACAGCTTTGACAAAGTCAGTGTATACTACATGAACCTGTTTTTTTGCTTTTCCAAAGAATTTATGCAGTAACTGGTGAACTCAACTAGGTTAGAACAAGTTGATCTACCTTTCCAGAAACCCATTTATTACACAACTAATTTTATCTTTAACCAACTTATCCAATAGCTTCGGGATAACATACAATTTTGAGATGGGCCTCAAACAACAATTTTCAATGTTATCCTTTTTGCCCGACTTAAAGGTACGGCTTACGGAAGACAACTTCCAATCGTCCAAAAAGATTGGTTAAATATGATTTGTAAGGGCAACGATATGGAACAAGAGCAGTTCTTTAAAACTGTGGAATGAAACCCAAGAATGTCTAATGCACAGTTTGACAAGGTTGATGTAGCTCTACAGTTCGTCTTTAAATCTTTTCGCTCAAAATCCTTCAACTAACAGACACTCCAAAAAAGACGGATGTAAACAAGTCATACGTCCTAACCTAACCACTTAGCTCAAGACACACTGGAGCTATGAGGGGAGATGGAGCGGTGAAAACAAATATATGGTTTCTTATTGAAGCTCGTATACTGAGGCGTTAGGGGTTGTTTCTTCAATGGCCACTCACCTCGAATGTGGACTCTGATTCACCTTTAAAGCCTCGAACTAACATTTAACTTAACAAAAACCACTACTTTCGAAATAAGTGTCTGATATAAAGTCCCGTAACTTACTGCTCAATCAAAGAACAATATATTGAGGCCGCCAAATAAACAAATTAGT
Source organism: Ferdinandea cuprea (assembly GCA_963576555.1). Lineage (NCBI taxonomy): Eukaryota > Metazoa > Arthropoda > Insecta > Diptera > Syrphidae > Ferdinandea > Ferdinandea cuprea. The sequence continues at coordinate 9,680,536 of OY754960.1, forward strand.
AGGTTGAATTGACTGTTGACTCGTTTGACGTAAATTCTAAAAAGAGTGTGCCAACATTTCAGACTATATTCCACGAACTAAGCACTATCTCATTATCCAGCCAGCGTAATTAAGACATCGTTTGGTTTATAATAATTATCTACCCGCAGAAGCTGACTTTTATACCTAAGGTCAAATGTTTTCCGTTTGGCCGGAAGCTAATTTCCCCTTGGCGACGTCTGGCCGGTCTTCAATTACGGGTAGTACCCAACATAACCATTAATTATGCATGTTTACCCGCACAATGACATCAAACAAAATCATCGTTGTGTCACGGTCAATGTCGATAATAGTGTCGCTGTCGCTGTTGCTGTTGCTGTTGCTGTCGCGCCAATGCAATGGATTGGAAAATTACTTATGTCGGATGTCGGGATTTTTACCACCAAAAAAAGACACAAGAGGTGGTCTGTCGCGAATGCGTGACTAACTTAAATCTCATGCATCAGTGCGCGATCGCTGCCAAAGCACATAAACATTATTTCGTAAAACCTGCCGTAGAGTGTTTTTAATTTAAAATTATAAATAGCATTATTTTCCACGCTCCGGATTTAATATAAATGTTTTTTTTTTTTGTTTGTTTTGGTGTTTCATTTTTCCCCCAGTCACGAGCGTGTGAAAATTCAGTTTATAAATATGTTCTCGTTTAATCTGCAAACATAGATGTGAAATCTACGGTAATTGATGGCGACTGTCAGCCTGCAGATGGGACCGACACCGACACAGACCGCGAAAAGAAGGAAAAATAAATAAATTTTATTGAATTTCACAAAGGCAAATGCATATACACACACAGAAGGCGGGAAGGAAAAAGTATCTCAAGGTGACTGGGACTTGTGGTTGATTGCAAAATAAAAGAAAGAAATTTTAAGAAAACACATTAAGGAAATCCCTCGAATGTTCCTAAAATAGAAACGGAGGAGGTGTGTGAATTACTAAAGATTGCGCCTAAAATCATGCTACGAGTGGTGATGGGTCGAGGGTTCTTATTCCAAAACAGCCACCCGCACTCTGGTGGAGAATGGAAAATGCGCAAATGATTTGTTCCAAAATTTTGTCGCGCTATTAAATCAAGACGACGATCGTGTGTGCCTTGTCGAAGTGGCTATAAAATTAAATTGCAAAACATGCCCTATCCTGCTTTTGGTTGGGTGCTGTCAATTATTTTGCTTTTGAACTTTGTGTCTGTTGTCTGATTGAGTGCGTGTCTTAATTTTAATTTTAGCGCGAAATGTGAGTCTTTGAATGGTCGCATGGCGATCGATTGGTTTAGGGTCAGTCGTGTATGCGATAGGGTTAGTGTCGGATTGAGCCAGTGCGGGCCCTGCAACAATTATGTTATCAAGAGGGGAGCAGTAAAAGAATGAGAATGCTTTACAAAGGGGCTAATTCAATAGCTCCATTCACTGACACCTGCGTGCTGAAATATTAAAGAATGCAGTCATTGAAGTCGTTTTGAAGTCAGTAGCATTTACTCAATGCTTTGATACTAATGTTAGTTGAAATCTGTCAATGGCTGTCTGTCTGTCTAGTTCTCTAGTTCAAATCACTGATCTCAAAATTTTTCGTCGACCGGTCCCGGTATCTCGAACGATTTTCAACACTATTAAGTCCACACACTCGGAATAGCAGAGTACATCATTGACAATGGATTGAGTTCGGCTGTTTGGTTTTGATAAGAAGGTACAATTTGAAGAATGTTCCAATCTGAATAGGTAAGGATTTTCGCAGAAGGTCTCGCTAAAAATGTGACTAAGGTGATATATGAAAAGTCGTGCTTCTTTAAAACGATAGCAATGAACAATGGAAAACAACCAAAAATTTGACTCTCTGTCTCCGTCAACCCGACAATGCTTGTCTGGCACTCTTTTTAAAAATGTATTTTAGTAGTTTTTTTCAATGTCTTAAGGGTGAGGCTGATACGTCAATAGTAGTTCAAGTAGGCATCACCTATTTTCCGAAAAAGACGGAAAGGACAACACATTGTGAGGTCTTTTTACTGAGATATGTCTCACCTAGTTTTGCGTTGAAAATATTCGTTTAAACAGCGTTACAGTCCGGCTTGGACCTGGGCCTCAACCAGCGCGTTCTTCGGCGAAATTATCCAATCTGATCAATGACAAATAGTTTCAGGCGCTCGCACAATGCGGCAGACAAGAACTTATACGCGATGTTTAGGAGACGGATGCATCTATAGTCGGAGAGGTTTCAGGTTTTGCAGAGGTTCTATTCATCAGGCATACTTTGTTCCGGTCAAATCCCCACCGAGTAATCCCTTGCTGCCCAGCACCGTTGTTAGACTTAAGTTGCGATTTTGCGTTCCGTGTTCCGTCGGTTGCACGGAATAATTGCCATATTTCCAGCACTGATTGTGTCTTTACTACTTCTTTTATCTCTTCAGATCTCTGTTCGAGTCTTGTTTCCGTTTTGATAAAACGTCCGGACATTATTTTTGGAGTAGCACCTCCGTATCCCCATTTTTCCTCCGAGCCGATGTTCTTTCCTTCTTTTTTACTAGAACAGCTCTTTAGCAACCAACGGATGAGTCTTTTGTGCAGCGGGACTTTGTAGGTATGTTGCGTGTACTTGCCTGTGCTCCTCATTAACCCCGCGGTTTGAGGATGGTGGGTGAGTAAAACAACATTTCATGCTGACTGCACAAGGGTCCTCGATAGTTTGAGGGATACGCGATTGGAAAAAGTTCTTGTGGCTTGTTGCGATTGCAACTGTTCAACGTTAAATCTGCTCATTGTATGTCCCAGTTTTTGGGGCTTCTGAGACTTTCACAGACCTATCTTACTTACTTACTTAACGGGCTCCCGACCCGTGAAGAGCCCCTGCCTGGGATACGGCAGCCTTCCACTAGTTGTCCAGTTGTCTTTAAAACGGAGGTTCGGTCTTTCTTGTCATCTCGAACCTGGGGGCTGGCATTCGAAGATCCTCTTGGCTGGAGCGTTGTTGTCCATTCGCTCGATGTGGCCGAGGCAATGTAGTCGATGAGTTTTGGCTTTTCGAACTACATCCACATTCTGGTAAAGCAAATAGAGTTCGCGGTTGTATCTTCTCCTCCATTTGCCCTCCTCGCAAACAGGACCAAATATCCGTCGAAGGATTTTTCTTTCAAAGGATCCCAGTATTAACTCTCCTTTCCTGATTATCGTCCAGCACTCGGCGCCGTATAGCAGAACTGGCAGGATAAGGGTTCTGTAGAGCATGCACTTTGTCCTTCGAGTTAGGAGTTTTGAACCCATTTGTTTTGCCAAACCGAAGTAGCAGCGGTTTTCTAGGGTAATTCTTCGACGGATCTCCACTAAGATGTCATTTGTGGAGTTGATGTTTACCCCGAGGTAGATAAACTCCTTAACTACCTCGAAGTTGCTGCTATCAACAGTGACATTTTGTCCTAGACCTATCTTAACCTCAACTAAAAGCCCGTGACATGTTCAACTTTTGCCATAGCCCCATGCAGCTCTAGATGGATGCGTATTGTGTCCACCTAACATGATCAATATTGTTAGAAGTTACGCCAAGTGAAATTACAAGACCTCCTGTCCGTGACATTTATTAAAACACTTATTCAGTCTTTGCAGTCCACTTAAAGTAAGTCCCTTTTCCTTACTATTTCCATAAAAAAAACTCCCCTCTCATAAACTTCTTGACCCACAAATTGGCTACTCCAAATTCACCCCGAAACACGGCCACAGTAACACGATCTGCTAATCGAAAACAAGGTGAGCATTTACAAGCTACACGTTACACTTCGTGTGATATTCGAAAGCCGGTTCAAGTAGTCACTAATCCAATTCGTGATTTGTAACAAAAAAATAAAACAAGAAAAATGTTAATCAAATTCCACGACGCAAGGCAGTTAAAAAGATTCGTGTGCGTTTTTTTCTTCTTCTCTGTTTTCTTTCCCACGAACTGGCCATAACCAAGGTACACGAGCTTTGTATCTATGAATGAATGTATGTTCAAAACGCATACAAAACGAACATGACTAATCTGTAGCGCACGCGTTACATACCTACATTTGTATGGCCTCTGAAGATCTCTTTTCGGATAATTATGAGATTAACCTATCGACATAATCAATTGAGAAGAAGATAATTTCCACGCCTTGTGCTGCCAAGAGAGTGAAAGTTGAGCGGCTGAGCGCTCGATAGATCTTGTTAACGGCAACAATTTAACAGGAAAACCAAAAAAATACATGCATACCTATAACAAACGGTAATAAGCTGTAATTTTTGCTGTCATCGCTGACACATTGTGAAGTGAAACCTACTTTATGCTGCCGCTGTGGATGATTAATACAAAAATGTTTGTCGATATTTTAATTGAAGTACTTCCTACGAAGTGCCATTAAGTGCTTTGAATAACCATTGAGAAAAAATAATAATAATGAGAGGTTAATGAATTGGGTTTAAGTTTAATACAAGAAAAGGTAAAGTTCAAATGTAGGAAGTTGATATGGTTAGCGGTTGGTAGGAGGTCGTCAGAAGACTATGCTTCCCCGCTTCATTCTTCAATACGAATGAAACAGATTTAAATTTCTATACACAAGTTAAAGTTAATGATTCGTTTTGGTATATTTCTCAATGAGCCAGGCCTTCGGGTGCATGCTGGCGCTTCACTTCCTACGTAATTATAAAGCTGTCAATGTCAAGAATGGGTTCAATTTAAAAAGATCTCCAGGTATACATTAATTGACATAAATATGCGTTGCAAGAGAGCAGGAGTAACAAAGCTTGATGGAATAAGAAGCTGAAACAGAAGATTCAACATTCAAATAACCCTTCTTTGTAATATTCAAAGCATGGGCGTTTTCATTGACATTGAGGGTGCCTTTTACAATGCGATTTTTGACATAGAATGCTGCTTCCGTTTTCGACATGGGAAAGCAGAATCACTTCGTGCAATACTGGAGAGCAGAACGATCGTTTCAGATGACAGGGGTAAACAGGGCGGCCCACAAGGCGGCGTTCTGTCCCCCTGTTATGATGGATGGCGGTTGACTCTCTGCTGACTACATCCAACGTTTCTGATCTCTTCACGCAGGCTTATGCTTTGCGATGTCGTTGTTTTTTCCGCCGAATCATGGCTAGGTGGCGTCCTCAACATGGGTCTTGGCCCCTTCAGGAGTAGCGAAATATCGTATAAACGGATGAAATCGAGATCGTCATGTATGGTGGCTTTGGTTCCCGCGAATATGTGCGACTTCCACCAAACGCTGAATACGTGCCTAAACAGTCAAACATAGTGCCCATGGTTGCTTCTCATACAATTGTGTAGGCCTCATTTAGGCCCCCATATACTTAATAAAAATCCAGAAATACTACTAAAGTATGGGACAGAGTGAAGGCATGGAAGATTATGCCATTGGAGGGATATCAGGCCTTGGTGGATTCCATAAAGCGATGTTGTTAAGCCGTACTAATAAATAAGGGGTCTACAACAGAACCCAACTTTGTCCAATTGAAATCAAATTAACGCTCAAAATTAAATTTTTGAATTGCGCATCTCTGAAGTACTAAGTTTCCTACGTTTTCTGATAGCTGAACCACTTTTGAAGCAGTCTTGCTTGGACTTCAATTTGTCACATATTTAGAGCTCACGATTGGGTTCAGTTTACTGTCTTTGTCGAGGGCTTGTCAGTTATAAAAAATATGATTAAGGGGCTAGTGACGATCGGTTAAACAAACCGAAGTGTGTGTGTGTGAATATTGGTTTACTGGAAAATTATTTTTTCAGCAGACCCTTTTTTTTGAGCACTAGCAAATCTGTGCTTGTCGGCTATTATTTTTACGAAACGTAAAAGAGCTGAAAATAATTTTAGGCAACACTTTCTCAAGTTAAAGGTGTTTAGTTCCCAAGAATTACCCAAATATTTCAACTAGGGTGCATTTAAATTGCGCATCTTTAAAGCCCATAAAGCAACATAAGTACTATTAAGTACTCAGTACTATTAAAGACCAAAACTCTCTTAACAAGCTAGTGAGTTGGGCAGTTCGGTGAGGTCTGGGTGTCAACCCTCGCAAGACTGAACTAGTCCTCTTCCAAAGGATCTAAAAAATTCCTCATATTGACCCTCTTCCCTCTGTATAAGGCGTAAGCTTAAATTTCTTTGAAGAAGTGAAATATCTGGGTCTGACTATAGACAAAAAGTAGAGCCTGGGAAGCCTAATATCCAGGAAAGAATAAAACGGCTGGATTACCACTTTTCTCTTCCAAAGAAAGCCATTGGGAACAGATGCGGCCTTCAACTTCTCATCACTATATTTCCGTCATAAGACCGATACTTACGTACGAAATGGTTGTCGGGTGGACTGCTTTACATAAAGCGACCAATTTCAAAAAAATAAGTAGGTCAGGGATCAGGAGCCTTACTCTCGACGCTCCCCGCTGCCTTGGACATTCTGTGTCACCTGACACCACTCGATATTTTTAGATGACGATATTGGCCATGCTTCCAACCTAAATAAAATAGAGAATATCCCTAGTAACAAGAATCCCCTTCTTCAATTCGAAAAATCCTTCCATGTCACCATTCCATCCCGATCGATCATTCTAGGAAGAGGATGTATTCTTGGAGGACACAGCGATCCAGTTTTATACCGATGGATCAAAAACTCGTGATGGGGTGGGGTGTTTTCTCGCCCAGACTTAATCTTCGTCTCTCCTTACGTCGTCCTGATTATTATAGCGTGTTTCAGACAGAACTAATGGCACTTAAAGAAGTTTTATCTTCACTAAAATGGAACGTGATATCCCCGAAGGATATCGGCATTTTCTCGGTCAATCAAGCGGCAATCAAATCCTTGGAATCAGTCTCTAAACTCTATAGTAGGTCTAGACTGTTGATTGTCTCTTCAGGGTGACGGGGCACAGGAACCTTCCTGGGAACTGTAAGGCAAATTGGAATCTACGATACCTCTCTCACCTGATAAAGGAAAAAGTTAGGCATACCATTCGTTATTTCCCTGCTCTCTCCAGAAAAAGGAACCACCATCTCGGAGCCTTCTACAAAGAAAGTTGTTCAAAACTGTGCGCCAAAATGCCCTTAGGATAGGATATAAAAATGTTAAATTGCATTTTGTAAGGAATCGACATTCTTGCATTTACGTCGTTGTACCAATGGAGGTGCGATGATCTTGCAAACATTGACATCAAACGTCTGCTTCGCTTCGTCAGAAGCTCCAACTGGTTCAACAAGTACGGGGAAACTATATCTTAAATCACCGTGGTATCATAACGGACAAATACTGGTCTAAGTGTTTCGGTTCTTATGCCGACAGCCATTTCAACCTAACCTAACCCCTAACCTAAGCAATATAAGAAATAGTTTTGCTAAGTTAAATACTTACTTACTTAGGTGGCGCTACAGTCCGGGGTGGACCTGGGCCTCAATCAATACGCCTCTCCAGTTAGCACGATCTTTGGCTAACTGCCTCCAGTTGCGCACTCCAAGTTGGTTGAGGTCCCCTTCCACTTGCGCGCGCCACCTTAGGCGAGGTCTTCCTCTACTGCGTTGTCCCTCCGGGTTGGATTCGAAGACTCTTCGCGCCGGAGCGTTGGTGTCCATTCGCTCTACATGTCCCAGCCATCTTAGACGACTAATCCGTATTTTATTCGTTTTGCCCTCATTCACTTCTAAACCCATTTTTGCCGCTTCTGTACTGATACTTGCAATCGCACCAGTGACAGCTCGCTGTGTTCTGCCAATGATGTCGATGTCGTCGGCGTAAGCAAGTAGTTGCACAGACTTTTGGAAAATTGTGCCCCTGGTGTTGGCTTGCGAGTTTCGCACAATTCTCTCAAGTATGATGTTGAAGAAGTTACATGACAGCGCATCGCCTTGTCTAAATCCTTTTTTGACATCAAAGGTCTCGGTGAGATTGTTTCCGACCTTAATGGAGCAGCGAGAGTTCTCCATCGTCATCCTGCACAATCTGACGAGTTTGGCAGGTATGCCAAAACTAGACATGGCTCTGTATAGCTCGTCTCTATCGATCTGGACTTCTTGGGTTTTTCCAGGATCTGCCGAAGTGTGAAAATCTGGTCAGTTGTGGACTAACTGGGCCTAAAACCGCACTGATAGGGTCCAATCAGTTCGTTGACGAATGGTTTCAGGCGTTCACACAGCGCGGCAGACAGTTAAATAGCACCCTAAAAAAAAATTGGATAGCAATTGCTTTGGGACTTTCATCGAAAGTGCACACAAACACGGTTTGTCCTTTCCTCCGTTGAAGCGAGAATGAGAAATATAACATTTTCTACTTTTACGTTTAATAACTAATATTCGACCCAACCACAGCGACGATGTGTTTTTTTAACAACCGATTTCCAGCAAAGAAAATTGCCGCATTAATGGTTAAATAATCGCCCTATTACGTGAAAAATTCTGCGTATGACAGTTAATGATCGTGTAATTTGACAACCCGCGTATTACGTCAAGTCATTGCGCTTATGTCATTTAGAAACAAAATGGCCAAAATTGTACCCAAAATTGGAAATCAATTGTATTTCCTTAGTCAGTAGATAAATATATTGCAAAAATTGGAATGCCCTTGGAAGTGCGCTTTTTAAAATTGCCGTCAGCAATTTTTGACACAAAGGCAATGGCAAATGAAAATTTTGAAAATATTTCCATTTTCGATTGAAATCGCTTTGAAAGCAATCTAAAGTGCCACTGTTATTGTCTCTACGCAATTAAGTTTCAAAAGATTTAGCAAACCGCTTTTTATAACCTACAAAAAGCGCACGCATTCAACTCATCGGCCACGGGCGCATTCATAGACCTTTTGAAATCGCAACAATGTTATGCAAACATTTTAATTAAGTAGCAGACGACGGATTCATCATTGGCCTAGTAAGACTTTTTTTTTTTACTTTCTTATCATCTGCCAATTGAGATCAGTAAAAAATTTCAATTCAATTTTTCTTTTCATTGGCAACACTACTAAATTGTACAAAAGTAACAGCGTACCTACTCTTTGTACAACAACAAAGAAAGTAATAGAAGAAAAAAAAAATCTCCAAATAAAATAGTGAAAGGCGCGTCTATTCTGAAACTTTGCTTAAGAGGTCGAATAAATTAACACTTTATGAGACAGTTTGCAAAATATATTTCATTTTAAGAGAACAATTATTATTTTTTTTTTTTTCTGTTATGAAAGTCAAATTGAAAGTGAGACAAACATGGATATCTGTCGTTACAATTGCCGACACGAGTTGTAAATAAATTTAATTAGGGGGTTCATTAAACGGAACTACCTGCCGTAGCCGCAGAGTGTGTGTGCGTTTTATTTACATGACAAAGTGTTTACTTTACATTTATTTACCTACTTGCTATTGTCGGAGACCAGATGTACGTTAAATTGAACTTTGAAAAGCAAGTTTCGAAGTTGTTTACTTTGTCTTTTTGTTTGCTTCAGAAGTTTCCATCTCCTGTGGATGTGGATGCGATGCCTTTTGGCAGGGGCATTGTTGGCATTGAGTGTGAGTGAACTTAGCACATGAACATGCTGGAATTGCTGCCGTACGGCCCCTTTGTGTGACCTTCTGTTGAATTCTTGCTAAAATGGTTTGTATTGTTGGTTAATTGACAACACCTACGTAGGTTTTGCTTATGTAGCTGTGGCCGCTTTATAATTGACGGGCAAACAGCAAACAGCAAACATTTTATAATGTTCGCTAATTCAGGGGCAAAATTGTTATGCCAGCTCTTTGATGGGAACACATGACTATTATTGGAATGGAACTGCAAATTGATGTCGAAAAAGTGGGTATTTTTTGTTAGACAGATGGATGTTTGATTATATGAAATTAGTATAATTATTGTGGGATTTCAATCGTATCTGGACGTACTTTAGTTAAATAATTGGTTGTGTCGAGTGTTGCCATTGTTGGTCGAGACATTGAGTGGTGGGGGTGCACATTGTTAGTAATCGTGAGTACAAAGAGCTAATGGACAGATGTATCCTAAGCTAAAATGGGCTACTTAGTTTCTGAGATGAAAACCAATGAGTCATTTGAAACAGCGAAACTGCTTGCATAAGCCCCTAAAGTATGTGGCTTAAATTTAGTCCAAAAAGGGTTTAAGATAAGTCAGAAGCGGATAAGGAATGAGTTCACGGAACACGGTTATTTAAAGTCTCTGGTGGTTATAGTTTGAAAAAGTTAAGGTTTAGGTTAAGATATGAGCCCTAAATTCGAAAATTCGGCCGTCGTTCTGGACACATGTAAACTGACCATGGCAGTAATGCGAACGCTGATAAATTTGGCAGGATTGCCCTTGTGTTTTTGGATTGCGCATCCAGGAGTTTCGTGCTTAGTTCCCTCATTTTAAAGTGTTGCCCCACGTCTTCCATAATTTGTGCTCAATCCGTTAAGGACATTTTTTCTTAGAAGATCGTGTCCAGCGGTCATAGATTTAGGATTCACTGTAAGGGAAACACATTATTCGATGGGTAGGGTGCTGCTCCTCAGGTGTAGAGCTAGTTTATGTATTGAACTGTTCTCGTATAGCTGTCAATAGAAAGCAGAGGTGGGTTAGAGGTTTTTTTTATACTCAGGCTTTATAGCATTTTGAAGGTGCAACTTATCAGAATGTATGTTGCTCAGGATCGGTATGTCTCGGGCAGAGTACATTCAGCAGCCGAGTGAACTGATGAGAGGCGCAGAGATTGTACACAAACAGCTCATGTTGTTAAGGCTTGCTTTTGGATTCGGTGAACATTCGGTCAAGCGTCACTTCTATGTAGTTTGGTGTAGAGTTGTGGTTCACTCAGTCAATATTGAAAGATAGCTCCAGTTTCACGCAGGCGAGATTATTATTTAGAAGAAAACGAGATTCTTCCGTTTTGCTTATGGGCCTATACTTTGGTATTGAGTGGCAATAGCAATATCGTCAGTGAACACTTATTTTCTTGATGCAGCTTCTCGAAGGTACAGGTACAGCATGTACAGGTTGAAAATCAACGGTGGCAATACTGTTCCTTCCGTGAGTTGTTTTTCTTGGCCTGCTAGACGTGTCGTTAAGAAATACTTTGAAAACTCTGTCGATTAGGATTTCGTTCAAAATCGAGGCTATTTTGATGCATGGAACGACATGTAGGAGCTTGAGCATCAGGCCGTCCGTGAATATATGCTACCATCTTATTTGGTAAAGTCATCTGCTGGTTGAAACGATGGTTAGGCATTAAAAACGCGACCCCAACCGACGACTTCTTCAATATCTGAGTTAAGTTCGGTGAACATTCGCTCTTGCTGTGATGCTAACACATGGAGTCCTTATCATTTGCATTCGAGAAATAAAGCACAGCTTCCCTAAAATGATAGCATTGGTCCAAGTTTTTGTTCAGGTGAACCATTAAGTTTATTAGAAGGGATTGCCGTTCTTTTTTGGCAACTCTTGGGTCTCTCTACTACGATGATGTCCCTGAACAATAAAGTAATGAACTATCTTTTCGTCAACATAACATTTTATTACTCAACATAGTCTCCCCTTTTCACTCGAAACACTTCATTCAATCCAATTCCAATTTTTTGATGCCTTCAAATAATATGATTTCTCGAACCCCTTAAAATAAGCTTTGATTGCCTCTCCATTCGACCCAAATCTTTTACCTCCGGGTCATTTCTTAATGCATGCAATTTTGCCATTGCGACTGCGGACTTTTGCGCCGAAAGTAACTTTTTTCCTCGCCAAATGCGGCCGTTTTTGCTTCACATGTACTTGGAATCGGTCCAGCAGCTCTGCGTAATATGCGCCGCTGATCGTTTTACCCTTTTTTTTAAGGTAATCGATATGAATAACAACGCGGGCATTCCGAAAAGTTATTGCCAGGACTCTGTTTGCTGACAAGCCCACATTGGCCTTCTTCGGCTTCGATCCACCAGGAACAACAGTCCATTGTGTCGACAGTTTCTTGGTCTCCGGTTTGTTGAAGTAAATCCATGTTTCGTACATGGTTACAAAACATCGCAAACACTCCTTTGAAGTTGTCAAACGATTGCGTTTGTTGTCGATTATGAGCAAACCCGGTACCAGTTTCATGTCCAAATATTTATGTAAAACCACTAATAGGCCTGTGGTCTATTCAAGCTTGCTCACCTTCACTCTCCGACTTTGCACTATCAAATTGTGAATTTTATCGACTATATGTATCAGGTTTGGTGACCTTAACAAGCTTACAAGCTGGACTGGGTCATGGGGTATTGGCGGATAAGAATCAGTCCGGATTTTGACACACAACTTTCGACAGCGCAAGTCGACATTACTCTCACTATGACTGTAAATCTATTTGTTCCTTTTATCTCAATAGTATCTAATTCACCAATGTATCATCACTACGTTTTCCATCTACGTGCAACGGCAACACTTTGATTACAAATCCCCACCCACAAGCCACACTCATCCTCATAATATCTCCCCCGGTATCGCTGTTAAAATGTCACACTACTTGTAAATACCAAATTTGTGCTCTTCTCATCATCTCAGTGGGTTACAAACTCTGCCGCCATACCATAGTTGACAATCGCAGCTTGGACGCGTCGCGTGTACCACCACCAGAAAAAAAAAGAAGAAGAAAAAAAAAACCGGAGTCAAACACAAACTGTGACGTAACGCAACAGTCACTGCTTACTTCAGCTGAATTGCTCGCATTTAAATAGATAGACGTTGAAGTTTAACTAACCTTCTCAACATATCGCGCGCGCACTTTGTTCGGTGAAAATCTACATAAACGTGGCTCCAAATCGCTTCGTCGGGAAATGATTTAATTAAAACGTAAAATGCCGTAAGACCAAGAGATTAATTAAGAGTGACAAACCTAGGACAAGGTGACCGAAGACAAGTAAAACCGTATTATGTACTTAAATGTCTAGTGTTCTGCTAGCTTGGCTATCTTTTGATTGTGTTTTTTTTTTGTTTGTTTCTGCATGTAATCGGTCAATGGAGAAGGAGGGAGACTACTCACTGTGTCCTACGTGCGTGCTCCAGATTACCTCAGGCAGAAAATAATCCGGCTAAAGTTCCATTTATAAAGGTGGTATACCTACGACGAGTAGACCGCTTGACATTTATACTCTTTTTTTTTTATACTGCAAATCACGGTGTATCTAGATACAGATGCAGTTGAGAAAACTGGATTTGATTTACCTTTTTCTTGTTGTCGTTTTTTTTTTGTAAATTCTGATTCATGTGCCCAGAAAAGTTCTTTTAGTTCGCTTGAAACATTTTACGTTGGCGGCCGGCCGAGTGAGAGTATCGCGAAGTGAATTTTTTTTTTTTCAAGAATTAACATTTTTGTGGAGAGTTTTTAAAATACGATAGTGGGTTTTGCATTTTTTTTTTTTTTTTAACGTTCGAAAATAACCTTGACTTTTTCGCGGCGACCTCATTTCGGTTGGACTTTTTATGGACTTTTTTTTATGAGGAATTTGGAGTAGCGTCGTGTGAAATACGAAAAAAATGCAAATCAATTTTGAATAAATTTGAAAAAGTGAAAACATGAAGAATTCAAATTAGAGTGAAAAGTTTCTAAAACTAAAGTAACAGATGTACCAGAAGTGCATAGATTCAATTGTTGTGGTAGTTTGTGAGGTTTTCAACATGCTCAACATAGTACAGGTAAATCAATAAAATTTTGCTCTTCTATATCTCATCAAATTGAATGTGGTAGCAAAACTGGTTGTTGGATGGGTTTTCAGTTGAAACTAAAAGTGGATCAAAGACTAGCTTTGTGCATGCGAAATTTAAAATTTGCAATTCTTAGAAGACTTGTTCGATTTAGTGGTGGATTTTTTGCATCCGTTGATGACTTGTAGTTAATTATTTGAAATTATCTTTCTAGTGAGAAATTTCGTTATAAAATAAATGGGAATATTTTTATTTTGAATTTTCGACCAAGAAAGATACACCGACGAATGATGGCGATTGTAGCAAACAAATTGACAGCTTGTTTCAGTTCTGTGAGTGCTAAACTTCTCGAAGGCAGGTGATAAAGTAGATCACAAAATCCTGTGATGGCAGCTCAAGAAAAATAACGTATTTAGTGCAAGGGTAGTGAAATTAATGAGTATTTTTTGTTTCCGGGAGATCTGAAAGGTACATCAGTACATTGAGATGCAGATGATGTACAACTTCACTTGGCAAACCTCTAGAGTACCCTTAACGAACTTGCTGTTCTTATAAACGCGGGGTTAAAACGAATTCAGAATTTGTCAGTTGCTAATGGTATCCCCATTTCAACAAAAATTTTGATTTGAATCTCTTGCCGGACCTACATCTGAATAATAAAAAAGTTAAGGCTGTAGAATCATTTACCAGTCTTGGCCGTACAATCAATCGGTATTTCTCACATGGTCATCGAACGTATTTAAGGATGTCTTCACAAATTTTGGCTCAGTGCTTGTTGTACTAATCCACTGGAAGCGCGACGAAATCTTATAATAACTTCAGTCTTGGCTCTTACAACCTTTCCTTAGGTTGTCTACAATTGACCCGTTTTTAGAGCGTAAATTGGAAGTTGGCTTTAGTAATGCAGTACGTTACATTTGCGGCATTCTTAGATACGACTCTATCTCTGTATATACTAATGGTTTCCTTGGTAACACTCTGGAAGAATATATCAACGCCAGGAACTGTTTTTTCTTGCACAAAATTATTATTAATCAATTTACAACTTATACCCTATTCACACCGCACTCAAATCTAAGGTTTTGCCAAAACTCCTGAAATCTGCATCAAAGTAGGGTGGTTTTTCATACATTTTTCTGATTTCAAAACCTCGTCGTTGTGCTAGACGACTTCGATTAAACCCCATCAAAATTTGGTTGCAATCAGTGTTGGTATGTCTTTGGACTGATTTTTCCCACGAAAACAATTTTTTTCTCCCTTTTTTTGATAGTGATATTGATAATGATACTGATGTGACACAGAAACACCGACCAAAGATGTCACCAGCGAACAAATTCATAAACTATTGAGTTAAAACAAAATTTGGTCTTTTTGTATCAAGAAAATGTCAGTGGGAATTAAAATAAATTGAAACGCATCAAAATGTGTGTGATCTTATGAAAACCATAATAAAATAACGTAGTAGAAATTTGAAATCCATAGAAAGTTTGGGCAAATGGAATTGCCCACAAAACTGCATTTCAGAACTACTTTTTCCCTTTTTCCCACGAGAAGGTTTTTTACCATCAACATTCCTACAAAAAAGGTAAATTTCCTACGAATTTACAACACTGGTTGCAATCCTAAGGTTGTCGAAGCAGACGCACCTTTTAGTACATTCCAAAAGTTCCACAAAACAATTGGCACTGTAAGATTATAGGGTTACTTCCAGTACACACACAACTTGATCGCAGTAATTGTTTATTCGTGATTATCTCGATAATCATATTTTTTCTTAATTATCTCGTTTCTATAGCCACTTAAAGGGTCTATGGTTTATCAAAAAACTTATTTTATTATCAAGATTAAACTTATAAGAAACCGTTCTGCAGACTTAGCAATATATTGTCCAAGTTTGGTGTCAATCGGTCCAGCGGTTATCGAGTATTAGACTGACATACGTGGATCGAACATTTTTGAGAATATAGATTTATAGATACTTAAATTTTGTAAAAAAATATAATACAGCGCATAAAAATCAACTGTCAGATGTTGACACCCCCAAGGACATCTATCGTAAAGTGCGTTTAAATCGATTTTCCGGAAATTTGGCTCTGCTTAAACCTAAAATACCGCAATAATAAAATATCGTATTTAGGTTAATTACTACTACTTAATTTTGATCTGGAATTGATGTAAATCAAACTTCTTTGAATGTGTCCTGAATATAATCCCTGTTTTGTCTTATTTTTACTTTGAGATATTTCCCGTGGTCTTCCCATTTGATGTTGCGCGTATGACCCCTTAACTATATACTACTTTACTTACTTAACGGGCTCCCGACCCGTGAAGTGTCCCTGCCTGAGATACGGCAGCCTTCCACGCTCTGCGATCCCGAGCACGCTGCTTCCAGTTGTCCAGACCAAGCGCTCTGGCATCCGCGATGGCTTGGTCTTTAAAACGGAGATTCGGTCTTCCTTGTCGTCTCGAACCTTGGGGCTCGGATTCGAAGATCCTCTTGGCTGGAGCGTTGTTGTCCATTCGCTCGATGTGGCCGAGCCAATGTAGTCGACGAGTTTTGGCTTTTCGGACTACATCCACATCTTGGTACAGCTCATAGAGTTCGCGGTTGTATCTTCTCCTCCATTCGCTCTCCTCGCACACAGGACCAAATATCCGTCGAAGGATTTTTCTTTCAAAGGATCCCAGTATTAACTCTCCTTTCCTGATTATCGTCCAGCACTCGGCGCCGTATAGCAGAACTGGCAGGATAAGGGTTCTGTAGAGCATGCACTTTGTCCTTCGAGTTAGGAGTTTTGAACACATTTGTTTTGCCAAACCGAAGTAGCAGCGGTTTCCTAGGGTAATTCTTCGACGGATCTCTACTAAGATGTCATTTGTGTAGTTGATGTTTATCCCGAGGTAGATGAACTCCTTAACTACCTCGAAGTTTCTGCTATCAACAGTGACATTTTGTCCTAGTCAATGGACAGATGATTGTTTGTTTGTTGATAGCATATATTTAGTCTTGTCCTCATTCACTTTAAGGCCAACTAGTTTCGCCTGTTCTTTAATAGCCGTGAAAGCCTTTATCACGGCACGCTGGGATCGACCTATGATATCTATATCGTCCGCATACCCCAGCAATTGGACTGATCTGTTGAAGATAGTGCCTTCCGTGTTGACACCTGCCCTGCGCACTATCTGCTAATTTGTCCCATTTGTAGTCTTATTTGAGTCTTAGGTACTTTTTCAGTCAGTCCTTTTTACAACCCCACCAATCACTTGAGTTAACTAGGAAACTCGGTGGCATTAACAATTTCCCAAAGACTCACTTCTGACGTGTCATTAGCAATAGTAAGTCACGTCATGTGGTTCGGAAGGTTTGCCTGCATTAGTCATAAAAAAACGTGTAAATCATTTGGCTCTTTTCCGCTTATCTATTCTAAATAGAATCTTTTCTTAAAAAATATAAGGCGTAAACGGTCCATAAAGGGCCTTAAGCATAGCTTCTCCAAAAATGTTAAGTACGGAGATATACATTTTGACACGAATGGAAAATACCTGCAGTTATATGCTGATTCCGAGCGGCAATTTATTTTTGACAAGCTTCGCCTGACAAGTCCTTACTCTTAGATGTTTTTCAGGTGCTACGGGCCGAATTTTAATCTGGGACCCATCGCTAAGAAGTCAAACGCACTTAACCACTCAGCCACTGCACCTACGATTCATAGATCATTCCCACACATTTGAAAAAGATCAATGTTTAACTACGGAGCAATTGCAAAACTGTCGTGCATTCAGAAACTCTTCGAAAGCATTCTTAATAAACAAGAGATGCTTCCCACTGTATGGCCAGTTCTTTCTGTTCAACGGTTCAACAGGGTAATATTGAAAAGGAAAATCTACCACCACGAACTTGACTTAGTTCGTCTCCGTTGGTAATAGTGTCCTAATTATTTTGCGAAGCTTTGATTTTTTAAATTCAAGGCTACCTATTCTTGTTTTACAATTGCATATATCCGGAAGACAAAGGTGGACGTTATGTTCGCCACGAACGAGTTCCCATTATTCCGATACTAAATTAATTTTTGAATTTTTATTGCAACTTCCATTAGCATTTTGTTTCTCAATGGCCCATAAAAAATGGAAAGCTTTTCAAAATTATTAAATAAATATTAATGTGCTTAACCTTGACCCTGTGTGTGCACTCTAATTTTACTGACCGTAAGGTTCACCACATCATCAAACACGAGTAGCTATAATTAAATAATCTTAGAGGTTAATCCCCTTAAAGTATCGATTTGGTTGGTATGCTTTAAAAGTCAATATACCGCTTTACTTTGTTTAAACTTCAAACAATAAAAGAACGAAAAAAAAATGTAAAAAGTACTGAACGTAGGTAGTTTCTCTGTTTGTTTGCAAGTCAAATAGTTCTTTGTGTTTTTGAAACGTTTAAAAATCATTGTATTTGGATACTGTTGAATGGCTTTGTTATTTACGCATATCCGTCTTTGATTTTTTTTTCATTTTTTTCTTGGAATGAACATTCCATTTAGTCGCACTTGCGATAATAAGCTTTCTCTGATGTACAAAGTTGAACTAAGGGGAAAAAAAAGTATACATAAACATTTTCCACGGACTTCGAAGCAAATGCCCACGCATTTTATTTTTAAAAAGTCCATTTATTACTTGTCACTTAAATATACTACACGAAATGTGTGCGAAAATGTGAAAATAAATTTAGCTAGCTAGAAAGTAGTTTTTTTTTTGTTTTGTTTTGGTATTTTCCATTTATAATTTTTTTTTTTCTTGGTGACATTTTCAATAATTTAAGAACAACAGGAAATTGTTTACAAATTAACCAGATGTTTAGCTAAGCTTAGTACACTAATATTGTTTTAAGTAATTTACAAAATGTTGTTGTGGAACTATTTTCGGATGAACAAAGGAATTAAACAAATTTATGTCTTATGAGATTTGTAGGTTCTTAACGCGTTAGAGTTTGACATTAAGTTAACAAAATTATTCTTGTTGTTTTTGTAATTAATATAACAACACACATGGTAACTCATAATTCACAACATCTTTTATTTTTTGAAGCTTATTAGGTCAGAAAACACCACAAAACAAAATTATTACAAGTAAAAACACGTTTAAAAATAGACAACACGCACAACTCGAATAAATAATGGAGTTCCACAGGGCTCTGTTTCATTGCCCACGCTCTTTTTTCAATTTAATGGAAAAAAAAAAAATGATTGCGCATTTAATGCATTCTGTAGTTGACGATGTCTGTCATGGAAGGCAACAGTAAAGTTTTTTGAGCTTAATTCAATGGAACCTGTTACCACTTGCAAAAATCTATAAAAATGGTATTTTTGTTGCAGGACTACCGCGCAGAGACGGCAAACCCCCAATAAATTGTCGCAAAAGGCGACTAAAGGGAAGATGTAGTAGATTAACAGAAAAAAAGTGGTAGATTCCTAAAACTGGTAGATTTTAAATTTAAATAAGAATAAGCTATTCAAACTGTAAAATTAAAATAAATACTGCTGAACGATCTATTCTTTGATTTTTATTTTCCATTCTTGGATATGGTTAGCTAATAGCAATCAAATGACGTAGACGATCTCTGTTGCCCATTCTATCACATTTTAGAAAACCTTTCGATAAAATAAGGCCCAACCATATGTTCTGTCGAAACCAGTAAAGTTTTGTAAATAAACAGGGTTCTCAGAAATTATTATGTATTTGACCACCAAATGTCAGTTAATATCTGGGAAAAAGCCAAAAATATTTTCAGTGAAATTTTTTAGTGTAGACTAAAATTTCAATGCATACTAAGGGATATTTTTAACATGACAAAATTGTAAGTTCGACTGATGAAATGCATCCAGAGAGGCTCTGTTGCTTAATTTCCTTATGTAGACTGAGAAACATGAATCAGACAAAGCTGTTTAAATGAGAATGAATTTTCGAGCACAGTGGTAGATGCAGTAGATTGAACAAATATTCAAATATAGTGGTAGATCTACCACAACACTGCATGGAGTTCATTGATCGTAAAAGGAAGATGAAGCAAATAAAATAAATAAAGCAGACGCTTGTACGTGTTGAATAAATATCGCGGCAGAGTGGCAGGTCTAAAATCGTACGGATCACACAAATGTAACAACAACACCAGCATTTGATTGGCCTCAGTGATTTTCCCGCATCTTTAAAGCCCGCCGAAAGTTTTTTGAGGTCGAACTGGTGAACCTCAGAGGCACAGTAAAAGAGGGAAAGCTATTATCCCTCTTTTTTACTCTCTTTCGAATTAGATGTTAGATGCATTCATTTATTTTAAAAATGTACAAATAGTTTTTCTTCTACATGA
This sequence comes from Ferdinandea cuprea, assembly GCA_963576555.1. Taxonomy (NCBI): domain Eukaryota; kingdom Metazoa; phylum Arthropoda; class Insecta; order Diptera; family Syrphidae; genus Ferdinandea; species Ferdinandea cuprea. The sequence goes on from OY754960.1 coordinate 9,700,569, forward strand.
TTTTTGATTTTCAACTTATTCTAATGAGACTTGCGACAAGGTCGTCGAAAGATAACTCGTCCTGGGACGGAAAACGTAAAGTGATGGGAAAATCGGATCCAAGTTCGGATCCAAGTGCATTGTGGAAACTCAGGTCGTTTTTTAAAGTCTTCAGATATATGTGGCATTTCGAATCACCTCCATTTTTTAAAATTGTCACAAAGAGGCAAAAGTTGCATTCAGATTCTTCATCGACACGATCGCGAAAAACGTGTTTCTTTTAAAATTTCTTCTCCGTCTAATTCCATTGGTTCGTTGTCTTGATTTCCTTCTTAGTGGCTCTTCAAATGTCTTCAATTTCGGTGCGATGGAAACGATAATGAGATATCTACTAATGCAGTCGCAACTGTTTTGCGTTCGTATAAGATGTCATTTCATTGGTTGCAAATAAGCCGCAAGTCGAAGATCAAACTTTGAAGACTTTAAATTTCATCATTGATAGCCTTCAAAATCTTGCACCAAGTTAAAGACATCAGGATACACTGAAATGTCTTCATGCACTTTAGACCGCCGTCGCTTACATTTCTTCAAGCTTCATCATTCAAGGTGACATCGCTTAAGCCTTCTAGTGCCCTTCGTAGTCCTCTGAGATGATTGGGAAACGATTTTACACTCAATTCTAGAGGACCATCTGGTGTCTGAGAGTTTGTGAAGAGATCCCGGTACCTATATTTTCTTTCAGAATTTCCCAACGGAAGGAAAGAAAATTCGTAACAGCTGGTGGCCATTGGCTTCGAGATTCGATTAATGGGAAAAAATAAGATATTAAAACAAAATTTTATATATAAAAAAAAAATAAAATTTTGGGGTACAAATAAGTATTTTGTTTCGAATTTCCGGGTCCCGGACTTACCTTTTTCGACTTGCAAATCACCTTGTGTGCACATTATTGCACAAAAATGCCAACCAAAACCTTGTTTGGCGTTTGGTTTGGAACTTGGTCTTGGTTTGGACCTTCAACACGTAGTATTCCTTTAAACTAAAGTTCTATTTCTTCCGCTCCTTTATGATTCATGATTAAATTTTTTACATAAATTCGCGCTAAAGAAGAAGTGGTTGAGGATGCTTCCTTAGGGTATCTTTAAGTCCTTTTGCCAAAGGCATCCGAACGATGCTCTCTTTTTGTTAGTATATTTAATCATTATTGAAATCTTCAAGTGAATGTACATCTAAGGGTGCTACGCTTGGGGACGTCACTATATACCAAATATTCCTTGGCTTTGTTGATATCGTGTTCCACCTTTCCTGTTTGGGTGTTTTTTTTTTCGAATATTTATTTTGGGAAAATATTGAGGCATGTTCGTGTTTTGACAGTTTGTCTGAACCTATATTGTGAAAGAACCAAAGTGAATTTCCGTTGTCGCTTTGTGGTTGTCACGTGCAATCCGCGGCCTAGTACGGTGACGTCCATGTTCAGAAGAGGAAACCTTTCTCGAGATGAGTGACTAGGGCGATGTAAAGACTTGTCCGTTCGCTACTGCTGCCTGCCGCTGTTCAGATGGGCTTTTCCGCTTTCTAAGTGCAGTGAAGTGACTCTTCTGAACTCTCACCCACGGGCCGTAGTCCCATAGTTTTGACCCCAAGTACCCTTTGGTTGCTCAATGATACGATTCAGCTGGAATCTGTCTGCCGGATGTAGATGTAGCTGCTTTTTCTGTCTCTTAAAGAGCATACTTGTTTTCGAGTATGCTTCGGACTCTCTTGTTGTAGTGATCCTTCTATAATTCGGTAGGTCGTCTTTTTTCGGTTGACCTCGAAGCCTGTAAAGTTTAATGTTTTTTGAACTTGTTTGGTTTTTTTGTTTGTCATTTTGAAAGACTAAACATTTTATTCCACGCGTACGTTACCGGTTCAGCCTGGGTAAGCCATTACTTAAGACAGTCACTGCCAAGGCAGCTGAAGGAACTTTTTAGAGGCTGGCGGAAACTTTCAACATTTTATACCTAGGACACCACTTGAACATGGTTGACTACTCCTAAGCTTCGGAAGCCTCTTTTAGGGAATCACAAGATTCTTACCGAGCCCCTCTCCACCACGACAAAGTGAGTACGGAAGAAAATACGTTTTCGAGCGTGAGTGTAGGTGGTACGGGTGTGGTTCTTGTATCAACTAATTACCAAATGGTTTTTAACTGAGTACACCAACCAATGAACAATTTATATGCGGGAATAACAATTGACTTATTTTGCAGCTGAATAGGGTTGGTTAAAAAAAACTGGAACTATCAGCAATCTGCACTTATTGATTGGTCGTCTGACAAGTCCGGGGGCAAGACCCGAGTATTTGGACCTTGATTATAATCGCTGAACTGAACGATTAGCTGATATGAAGTGCAATAGATCATTAGGCTAGGTTGCCAGTGAACTGCCTTAGATTCGAAGTCCACAAATATTTTTTAGGCGTTAAAACCTGACGGGCTTCTCATGATAAGTTATACTCTTGAATGCTTGTCAGGCTTTCGAAAGAGTTTTGGCAGCAAAAGGTGGTGTACCGTGAAGGACTATTTGATACGCCAATTTGTTCACATTGGGAGTTGGACCGATTACATGAGGTACGACAGGCTCGCTGGTTGCTACTTAATCAAATTGAAAAACCTTTACCCAAGGATCGATAGTAACACCCTTGGTCTTCAGGTTCTGAGTGACCTAAATTAGTTTCGATAAGATCGCCTTTTCTACCTCTGGGTCTACAGATTTTTAGATTTGCAGAACCCTACCTTGCACTTCTCTTACTCTGGTTCCTTAGGTTGGATACATTAATTTTAACCGGTTCCCGGTTGGGAGTCGCCTGTTAAACGTAAAGAACTGCCATTCTGCATCCAACGTCCACCCCAACCTCTCAATCGATGTTCTCATATTTCAATCGAAAAATTTCCATACTCATTACAACATTAAAAATAAAATTGTAATCAACATTTCAATTTAATGGTGCACATAGCCTTGAACTTTTCGCTGCCGTGAAATCCGATTTTTCACTCCTCCTCAACGACCGCGACTGCGACGGCCTGATATTATTTTCGTCTATCTATCTGTCTGTATTTTGTAATAATAATTTCAATGAGAAAAATCATCACTCACTATGCCTAATTAAACGCGAAGCTCTTTTGAATTTAAATCAAATTATTTCATCTACTGACCGAATGTATATGTATTTTTTCCTCGTAATAGTTTTTACATTTTTCACACATCTTGCATTGCGCGTTTATTATAAACAAAGTCGGGGTTTATTTAAGTAATTCTCAAAACTCTTTATCTCGCAGATGGATTGCCTCAATATTGTGTGGTGGTATACGCCGGCAGTCAACTGACGCAATTGGAAAAAGTAAATTTCTTCTTTAGTATTTCGAAGGGCTTGAGACGATTGAGTTGTTTCTTTTGTTTTTCGTTGCTATACATCTCGTCGTGGGTGGAATAATTAAAGTTTGTGAAATTTTTTAATTAAATTAATTTGCTTGTGCCAAACGTTTACGCAATGAGCACATTAGGTGGCGTACTAATTCTAATTGAAGAACAAATTTTGGACACCATGAACGGTGTGCAACAATTATCCCACTGACCTGCTTTTTAAAATTATTAAATTTCACATAAGTAACCATTTTTGGAAATAAGTAGAAACAGACTGGGTCTGTGAGCAAATTAGATGTAAATTTTGTAACAAAGAACTGTGAGTTGTGTGCCAAATGCAAATGTGATTCTATTTAAATTTGTTACAATTGTGGATAGAAGAATAGTGAAGTGAGTCAGTGTCATGTGGAATGACACAGATGACATTTTCAATAAGTGCTTGAATTTATTTATATTAGTGACAACATAATAGCTTGGCTTACAACGAATTCATGGAATCACTCATTGTTATCGTTGTTTCCGTAGAAATCTGTGAAATAAACTCCATAAATGTGATATTTAATCGTGTTCTATTTGACGTCCACTTGATGTTGTCATACTGTGTATTGAAATTTCTTGAATTTTCTCAGTTCAAGGTCTCAGAATAGCTCAACTTTATAGCTGATAGCCGCTTTGGTTTCTCTGGGGTACACCAAAAACGTTTGCTTCAATGTTAAAACTATCAAGCGATTTTAGATGAAATGGTGCAGGATCATTAGTGGATTACCACAAAACGCACTTTCTTGTTGGTGTTTTGCTGCGAACGTCTGAAATATGAAGCCACATGCAGCAACTTCTGTACATGTGCGAAAAAAGCGGGATGTTGTGGCTGCTACTCAAACTATATTTTTTAAATTGTCAGTGCTCAAAAAATGTAACAAAGAGTTACATTCCGCCCCGCAGTCTGCAACATTTTACCCGAAATAATCTTACTTAATTGAGTACTCATCACTCAAGCCTGTTTTCTGACGAAATGTCAAACTTAGAGCCTTTGATAAACGACATGAGTTGTCCCACTTTGTTATTGAACTTGCTGTTACTCAATATTGCCCAACATCAATAAACAAGGACTTCAAATAACAACAAATGGCTTTAACTTATAAAGCAGTCCGATTCCTGGTGATTTATTTAGAGGGGTTCGTGGGATTCAGTCAACGAGTTCCATTGTGAGTAGGACAATGTATGCATTTCATGGGATCTAACGATTTGTTAAGGTTTTCCTTGCTATATTAGAACCGCCTTCTAATACAGAAAAAAATGGCTTCGCTGTTTTCAATGTTGCAGAGTTTGGTTGATAAATCTATCTGCACCCGATTTTATTTACCGAGGACTATTGTTAGTGTTGATTTAATATTTCCTTCTCCCTTATAACACGTCCAATTCTGAAACACATCTTGCTAACTTTTCGGTGGAATAAAATTAACGAAAGCTAAATCTGACATACAGATGCTTAAGATACATGAAACTGTCTCTTTATTCGTTCCTTTTATTCGAAGAGGTTATGATCACAATTTTAGGGATTGTAACCCTCTCACTTTACTGCATCCATCGAAAAATATCTGCAGGCCTCTGGGTTTCGTATCACTATAATCCGGGGTGGACCTGGGCCTCAACTAAAAAGCCTCACGAGTTAGAGCGGTTTTTTCTCCTTTCACTTCTACGCCCCACCTTAGGAGATGCCTTCCTACTGCCTTGAATTTCCGGAATAAAGTCGAATATTCTGTGGGCTACATATACACAGCTCGTAAATCATCTTGTTGAATCGTCTCCTCCAGAATCCGCCAACGTATAGGGGACAGAATATTTTACGAAGAATTTTTCTCCAAAAACGTCCATGGATTCGTTCCGCTGCACCATCCTTTTGTCCACCTAATTGCTGCATTTATGTGATCCTAATTTTTTAGGCGCCTCTTACGCTCTGTGTATTAAAGTTGATTGACATTGCCTTTTTGAAGGGCTTCGTATGGTCCCTCATTCAAAATTTGAATTCCTCAGATCATAGAACTTCGATAAAGCTGTGACCTGCTGTCACATTGTATAACACTGCGAACCATATGTGAGCGTCAGACACTGCAGTAAATAGCCTTTTTTTTAAATTAGGGGCATTTTTCGATCACAGAAGTTGGCAGAGTTGCTTCGCTGCTGATCAATAGATCACATTTCCATTCAAATAAATGCTTGGAATAGGTCTAAGTGGGTCAGAGAATAGGCAGTACAAATGCTCTGTCTGTTTTCACCCAAACATCAGTTGCCGGGAAGTTTGATTGTCGACGATTGCTCCATCGTTACATTAATAAAAAGCATAGGACTTAACTCTTCGGTGACTCCAGAACTGCATCCAACTCTTGTCTTCGCTTCTCGCGTATGATTATCTATCAATAACTCGTCGTTGCCTTACGGCAATATAGCAAATCTATTGGTTGTCTTTCAAATACTTTTTCAATATAACAACCACCATCGAAAATCCTTAAAGGCATTCTGAGTTTGAAGATAAAAATCATGAGCCATCAGGAACCGATGTCTTCCATCTTCTTCTAGAACTCAAGGGGTCTTGCCCGGTAATAGCTCTGTGTTATTTTAGGAAGACATGCAAAGGGAATGAGAAAGCTCTACAACAATTTTTTTAGAACCTGTCACTTGCTGGATTGAGATACGAATTCCTCAACAAAACCATAGTCGATTGATTCGACTAAGCGGTATTCATTCTCAAGATCTATGTGAAGTAATTGACGCCCTTCTTGTCTGCAGACAGACATTTTACAGTAGTCCGGGGTTGAACAGTGTCATCACTTTGTACCTACTTTTTCATTCACTCCCAAAAAATGCCTGGTGAAGTCAACAGATACAGGAGCTTCGTTTTCAAGATAAATGTTGAACCTAGGTCTTCCACATAGGACGATTTAAAACTGATTAAGGGTATAAGTGAGCCTTCTTCCTTAAATATATTTTACTAGTTGCTGTTCCTTCAGTATTGCAGCGGTGCCGATTTGTTCAAATTTCTCAGGTCTCAGGTCCCATACCAGAATTGGCTTCGATCGGCTTTAAGTCCCTCGATTTATGCTTAGATGGTAAAAGTTGTTCCACATCCAACTGAACGTTTAATATTTATTTGCGTAATCTATTCAGCAAATGCTTCTTGGCTGTCCACAGGGGAAACAAAAAAACGCTAAGCACACAATTTCAATGTCAAGAAACGTTTTATAAATATTCTCCTTCCTCCTGACATGTCAGCACGCAATATCAAATGCTTCCCACAGCAATGACTCACTTTTTTCTTAAGCTCAACACTCGACCATATGTGTAAACACAAAACCATATGGAATCAACCCCATGGCTTCCGCAATAATTAACCACCAACAAAATCAATAGAACCGTTTTCAAGTCGTTTTCGCCTACAAACAAAAAAGTTCAAAATCCTTCTATAGTCAGTCGCAGTCAGTCGCCCCACCGCGATTCCCAAAGTCAACAGATATCTAACTTTGTTTATGTTTGTGGTTGAGACAATGGAACCACCCTGCTGCCACCCACGACGATGAAAATTCACCACACGCAATTTCCGACAAGTGTCATTCAAAATTTATTCCAAATGGCCTACGATATAATCATCAATGGCTTCTTCCCCATAATCAAAAAATAATAAAAATAATAATTAATTCAACAGATACAGATTGGGCAATTTTACAGATAACATTAAATCAAATTTATTTGTCTAAATTAATCTCAGAAGCAGCGGATTGAAACTATCAAATTAAAATGCCGATGAAAATAGTTTTTTTTTCCGGAAATTCTATTCTATTTTGTTGTTATTCACTCACTTTAGGTGGATGTCCCCCCATCGATGTCACACTCATACGCGCACACATTTGCATTTTTTAAAAATAGTGGCCGTCTTCCAAGTTGCTTCATGAATTTATTTTTGATTATATTTTGTCACTGCAATAAATTCGCCCCCCTCTTCGTCCGTCGTCATGGGGCTGGTGCTGTCACCCGCCCCATAGCCGGCCTGCCGGTGTCAATGCGCTTGCCGATCTGGATTTGGCGGCGCTGATGAGTCACATGGAGTAAGTCTCAGTTTCCAGGTCAATCCGCGCAAAGATGTTGACAATTAATAAGTGCAATCAAATGACGCAAGGGGGAGTGCTGCCAAATCGCTCAATTCCAGTCAAATTCAAAGTCGACAGAGCACATCTGAGTCGCTGCCGTACGGTTGCTTCGACTTTCGATAGAATTCAATTGAAGGGGTACTAAATGTTTTTAGTGCAATTTTATTACTTTTAATGGCGGAACATTATCAAAACGGAGAATGGAAATCACTAGAATGGAGGTCGTTCGGCGAACGTGTGTAGGATAATTGCGGACATGTGTTGGAGCGTGTTTGTTTTGCTGAATTATTGTTTTGATCTTTTTTTTATTTGAAAAGCTTTGACTTGTGTGGCATTCGTCGGTATGAATTTGATCAGCTGTCTGTTGGAGAATATATGTGGATGAGTAGAATCTTTTATTGGTGCTGGCAGTTGTTGCTGCAAGAATCGCTTGCAGCTGTAAACAAACGATCAGGAATATTTTTTCAACTTGTCAGTGTTTCTATCCTGATGGTTGGACCTGGCTGTTAATGCGTGTTGTTGCTTAACATTCTCAGTTTAGTCGTACTCAACCACAGTTGAATATTTTATAGTTTTATAGTTGGCCGTGGAGGACATTAAGGAAGCTAAATGGAACTAGGATTTTGGCTAAAATATTGTTGCATGCTCCTTTAGCGTGCAGTGTGCATGCCGATTTGCGGATTGCCGTGACTGGAGATCACTGATGTTGGGATAGACAGTTCAACGAGCAAATTCAAATTTTAACACGGGATTGGCCTCAATGACGAAGTGATCTACAACCGGGAGACCTCCCGAATTTTTTTATGCGGTCGAGGGGACGAATCTATCAGGCGGGAGAAGGTTGTTGTGTCTCAATGCTGATCATAACCTCCTTTGACAAAGAAGAAAAAAGGGGCTCGATAGACCTTTTTACTGAAAGCTTACCATCTGTACAATTTTATAATATATAAGTAGAATACCAAGAATTATGAAGTCAAATTGAGAAGTTAACTTTTAAAGACTTTACCGGTTTGTATTGAGCTAAACAAGGAAGTTACAGTGAAACCTCTGTTCAACGCACACCAACGGGACTGGACAATTTGTCCGTTGAAGAAAGGTATCCGGCGAAGGGGGTCAATAGTGTTTATAGTGCCCGCCCACTGCGTTTATTATTATTTTTTTTTTGCGCAATTTATGACATATTTTCTTTGAAATTTGAAAAACCTCGCTTGTTCGACATTTGTTTTTTTTTAATCTAAATCAAACAAAACAAGTCAGCCGGCGAAGAACCAAATACACGTTCACCTCTTTGTCAACAAAAAAAAATTGTCATTTTATTTATTAGGGGAAAACCCTATTTGAAGGTAGAGTGACATGCTTCGATTTAATTATTATCTGTATCTCATGTCTATAATGTGTCTATTTAAGGTAGAATCTTGTACCGTATAAATTAGAACTTAAATCGTCAGTCATGGGTTTGATGTCTGCACAAGGGAGGTGTCACTGTACTTTCATCCAATTTTTTTATACATCAATTTTTGGATAAATGAAATGCACATAAAAACCAAAAATATTTTATTTGTAAATGTTAGCAGCAAGATGTGTCAATTTTAAGGTAATGCTCGAATGAATTTTTCATTCGTGGATTTGTGGATCGCGATTGTATCATGTGGATTGTGAATAAAGTGTGACAGTTTGCGGCAAGAATTTTTCAATTCGCGGTAAAATTGTTACTCTTAAATTTAGCTATTTAAATCAATTTAGATTCAGTAAGATTAGATGTTAGATCAGTTATTTATAATGCTTTTGTGGTAGAACCAATATCAATACATTTAAATTGATTTGTTCGCAATCCGCCCTCATGGGAATTGTCCTTAAGATGGATGATATTATGACTGTAATACGAAGTCCATAAAAGTGGGTCGGCCAATGCCGTCCGTCAGTCTGCAGTTCGACGGATTTGATTCAAATTTCGTATATAATCTTTTTGGGGCGTTTTTCTGTTTTGTTTTATCGCTTAAAAAACAGTACCTGCCATACAAATCACTTATTACTAATTTACTCAAAAATCGTTCTAAGGATTTTGGCTTTTTTTTTGTATTTTGGATGCTTGGAGTAGAGCCGAGAATACTGCATACTCAGTTTTTTTTTATACCCTATCCTAAGGGTATATTAATTTTGACACATAATAGTTTGTAACACCCCTTAATATTCGGCGTAGAACCAAAAAAGTTTATAATATATTTATGATCAGGACCAAATCCTAAGACTATTTAGCAATATCCGTCCCTCTGTATCAACTTTTGAGGTCTTTAAGTTTATGCTAGGATGCTGAAATTTAGAGCGTATACTCCCTAGGGTCCCGAAATGGTAAATTGTTAAAAGTTTTTAAATCCGCCCACTGCTACGCCCACAATTTAGAAAAAAACCGTCTAAAGTTGGAGAGATAGAGCGTTAGCATCTTCACAAGATATGTAGGCACTATTCTTCTTTATAAATCTGTCATATACAATTTTTTGCCATGCCCACTTTTTGTGGGCTTTTTTCACTAAAATGCTGTTTTCGGTGAACATTTTCATGGAAACTGAAAAAAAAAAGTTTAACAAGATATTCAGCAAATATTTTTTCCAATATATGGCCCATACAAAGTTTATGGCCAAGCACCAAGCGGACTGTAGCCTTTCCTTATGTTTTTTTTTTTTCTTAAACAACGGTACTTTTTAACACCGATAATATATTAAAAATTAAAAAAGGGAACAAATCTTAGTCCTTCGATTTTTGAAATAAACATTTTTTTTTCCATATAACAATTTTTTTTAAAATTTAAATTCAATTCGGTTTTTTAAAAACGGCTCTAACGATTTTGATCTGTTTTTGTATTTTAGACAATTAGATTAAAAGTGTCCAATGTGCAAAATTCCATCGAAATCGTCAGAGCCGTTTTTGAGAAAATCTAATATTTCAAAACTTAAAAAATGATTTATAAATGAATTTGGTGTAAGTGTGAAACAATCATCTCTGGAATTGCGGCAACGAGCCAGTCGTCTGGGAGTCAGAATAAAGACAATTCCATAGCCCGAATTGCAGCTACAGTAATATATAATAAATATACCTCTTCCTGATTGGATTTCTATTAACATTTGTCCTCGAGTACAACATAGTACTAAGTAGGATTAAGTCGGAGCAGGTTTATGCTCTCAAAATGTTCACGCATCCCTGTCACTAAGTCCTCCTTTAATTCTATTGAAGAACACATGTAAAGTGAAGACATGAGTTCCCCCTAACGTTTTCTAAGATTTAGAGTTCATTTTGAAATAAAACTTGGCTGCACTGGTCTTATTAATTTCACAGTAAATAAGTTCAATTCTTTGTTTGTCCAGATCTTCACCTTTGTATAGAGGTCAAACAAATTATTCGACCGACACGTTACTTAGTCACATTCATTGTACCATTGCAACGTCCTTTCAGCTGTCTTCAATCATTTTGTATTCCTGTGCCTTCCGTGGATTTTTAAAGAAATTACATTGTTTTTGGCATAAAGGGGGTGAAGTGGTTCAGTGGTTGGGTGCGTTACACTACTAAAAAGAGTCTCAGATTTAAATCTTCTCCAATAACATCTAACGTTTAGGGAGGACTTATGACAGACATTCAAGAATATAATATTGACTCTCATGGAGTATTGTCGCTCTGTAAGCTCTGTAAAGCCTTTTTTAGCCTAATATTTATTTATAAGGAAAACGAAGTGAGCTAGAGGATAGAGGAGGTAGAAAATTCTAATATCACGCACGCCAAGGTTATATTCATTTTGACAAGTAGTTTCTAGGACACCTTAAAATTTGGACCCCTTAAAAGCGTATTACTTATCGATCAGCATCAAATGTCCATCTAGCCATATCTAGTTGTCTCTTATTTTTGGATATATTTTTTGAAGGACGACAATAAATATTAAAAAGAAATACGTAAATATTAAAAATCAAACGCAATGCCAAACCCCCATTAGTTGATGGCGGCAACAGTATCGCCAACAGTCTGCCCAAAGCAAAATCTTATCTTTATAACGGGTGATTCAGCAACTCGGACTGACGTATGAAACGAATTGGCGCATTTTACCTCAAGATCTTAAATTGAAAGCGTACAAAATACAGCTTGTGCAACAACTGAAGCCGCTCGACCTTCCCAAGCGACATCGCTTCGCTCTATGGGCTCTTGAAAAGTTCCAAGAAGATCCGACGTTTTCGAGGCAAATTTTGTTTAGCGATGAGGCCCATTTCTGGCTCAATGGGTATGTAAACAAACAAAATTGCCGTATTTGGGACGAAGAGCAACCTGAAGAGATTGAAGAACTGCCACTTCATCCAGAAAAAAACAACGGTTTGGTGTGGTTTGTGGGCCGGTGGAATCATCGGTCAAGGGCGACCGTTATCGTGCCATGATAACCGACTGTTCGATGCCTGAAATTGAAGCTCGTGATCTCGGCGACATATTTGGTTTCAGCAAGACGGCGCCACTTCCCACACATCGCATCAATCAATGGACTTATTGAGAGAACATTTCGGTGAGCACATAATTTCACGTTTTGGGCTGGTCGATTGGCCACCAAGATCGTGTGATATCACACCGTTAGACTTTTTCCTGTGGGGATATGTAAAGTCAAAAGCTTATGCCGACAAACCCGCTTCGATTCAGGCCTTGGAGGAAAACATCACGCGTGTCATTCGCCAGTTACCAGTCGAAATGCTCGAACGAGTGATCGAAAATTGGACTCAACGGATGGACCATCTGCGACGTAGCAACGGCCAACATTTGATAGACATAATCTTCAAAAAATAAATGCCAAAGAATGTTCTTTCGAATGATAATAAAAATTCTCCATTTAATTTGAATTTTCTGTGGTTTTCTTTAAAGTAGGGAACCTCGAAATGGATCACCCTTTATCTTATGAATGTTGTTATCAGTCAAAATCATGCAGTAGAATGTTTTTGCTAGTAGTTACCTTCCTGAGACGCCGCACGATAACCAAAAAAAGAAAGAACACCTAGACGTTATCATTTTGAAAAGAACACTACCATCGACTATCGCACGCACACATTATTTCCTAGTGACGCAATTGTCCACTATTACATGGTCAAAATGTTTATAAAATTCCCTGTCTCAAAACAACTACTAATGCGACCTTCATATCTTATCTGTTAACAAGTATAGTTTTATCTCCACTTGTCCTAATCTAGCAAGTTTGCTAAATAAATCTTTTTTTGTTTTGTTTAGCTAGCAAAACTATTTACGAGATATGTACGTACATCTATTGACATACTAAATGCTCGAACAAACTTAAATTACGCGAACCTTTTACTAAATAACTCTGGCGTGTCTGCTGTGGTGGCCACCCTCATTCAGCTCCACCCCGCTGCCGCATACTTATCCTCATTTATGGTCAATTGAAATTACAAAAATACACAACCAATTTAGCCCGCTATAAACGCAGACCAACACGTACGCAAACACACGTACAACGTAGACATTAGCCCACTCTGCAGTATCTAGCATGCGTACTAATTTTGCTTCTAATCCACTCAAATCCGAGAGAGAGAGAGTAGTAGGTATCCCCGAGCGTCTATCTATATAGAGAAAAAAAAAAAACCTCATGAATGCGTACAACAGCGACAAATATCTCAAAAAGTAACAAAACAAGAAGCTTTAACATTTTCTTTAGGAAGGAAGACAAGGCACAACAACAGAACAGACAGGCAACGCGGCGAAATATTCGTCTTGGCCTATCGGCTCTGTGGAGGCTGCTAGCCAAGTCAGTCAGTCACTCTCCGAGACGGTGGAACACGGAAAAAGTTCGCACGCCAATTTTTTACGAAAATACATTTTAAGAATTCGTTATTTTTTTTTTTTTTTTGTTTTTACATTTTTTTCGTTCGTATCTGGCATTCGGTATCTTGATAGTAAATTCGTGAGCGGAATCTAAATTTATCGAAATGTGTGCGCGTTTTAGGAATTGTTGAAATTCTTTTTTTTCCTTCTTCAGGAAATCACTTTTATTGTTGTAAAAATTGAGGGACTTTCAAATCAAAATTAAAAAAAAAAACTTCAAACAATATAAAATACCTTTCAAAAAAAAAAAAATTGTTTAAATAGTTTTCCAATGTTTTGCGATACTTTTACACTTTTGAGTGTTTTTCTTTTTTTTTTTTCAGTGTATTCTGTATTTTTGAAAGTTGTGTTTCTTTATTTTTGGAAAAATGCCACAATAAAATCGAGATATTTTTTTTTTTTATAAACATTTTCGAAATTTTTTCTTAAACAGTTTTTAAAGAAATGCTGATCGATTTGGGTTTTACTATTTTTTTGTTTTTTTTTAATCGTCGTGTTTGTTTTATAAAAGATTTACGATTTTTGTTTTTAATCTAAAACTATAAAAAAAAGCAAAACAAATTTGTTGTGTCGGTTAATCTATTGTTTTTTTGGTTTTAATCATTACTTATTTGTGTTTCTCAATTCAATTTAGGATGACATAATAAACGAGAAAACGGATTTCGAAAGAAGAATTACATATTTCTCATGACAGATGTGCTGTCGAATAGTATATAGAAATACATACATAGTGCAATTTCGACAGAATCACAGATATTGTTATATACGTATTAAATAATATTTTTTTTTTATAAAAAAAAAAAGGCAATTATGAGTAAATCTGGAAATAGAAAATCTAGAAGCAATGAGGGATTTATTTTGTATCAGAATAATGTTGGAAAAGTACGTAAAACTATTTATTTTTTGTTTAAATATTTTTTAGCACCCAAGATTAGATTTGGGGTTTTTATTATCTCTGGATTTGTTTATTTGAGAATCGAGTTAGTGTGTGAAAAGTTGTTGTTTTTGTTTAGAGAAAAAAGTTCCTAAAGCGATTTTATGGAGTTGTGTTAAAAAAATTATGTTTTGCTCGGTTTTATGTAATCGTGCACTGAATTTGCTGACAGATATGTCTGCATTCACTTTGTTTGGGAATAGCTTACAGTACAAGGGAAGTCAATATTGTTTACCGGATTGAATATCTTTAAACAAATGAATTTGAATTAAACTACAGTACGTAATTGGAGATGAACTTGACCGATAGTTTCTTGATTTATTTATTTAAAGATTATCGAGTGCGTATTTGCTGCTAAGTGTTCAGAAAATATCATGTCGTGCTGGTTTGTTTAAAATTAGAAACCTAAACCTTTATAAGCTCAAAATTGTTTACGCTTGGGCAATTATTTAAGGGTACGGCGGTAAACTTGTGTCGTACCTTCTAAGTTGTGCAAATTGGTCTTGGTTGTGTATTTTTTTTTGTCGAAGGTTGCTACTATTCGATTTAGGGCTCATACACAATTACTACCATACAGAAACCTTAGGTTAATGTACGTACCCAACCCCGAAAATTCGCCACTGAGGAAGTGTTTCGCTGTATCATCGTCCTCACAAACAGCAGGACAGGTGGTAGTGTCGCTTAACACATTTAAGTGTACCGGCAGCCTGTAGTCGATTATCTTCAGATATAGATGGAAATATGCAGTCGTTTTTTATGTTTGCATCCATCGCAGTCGCGACATGGAAAGTTGTGTTCAGGAGAGGCCCACGTATGAATTGAAGAAAGAACTATACAGATGCAGGCAGACCCAATGCAGGTTGGGGAAAAAGAGATAAAACTTCTTCTGAACCTTGCCAAAGATCATAGATGATAATTTTCCTGGATGGCAGTGTGACCTTGAGACCCAAACAAGATTCACTGTGTTCAGCCTTTCGACCAAGTTTACCTGAGTTCGAGCACTAAACCTTGGACGAGGTAAGATGGTTGAGCAGCTCGACTATCACTGCAAATGCAAATGCTGTTTTGCCCTCCACTTGTTGGTCGCATCCATTAGGATATCGAAAACAAACACATGTTTACCCAAAGAGTAGAGAAGTCTAATATTCTTTGCATTCCATTGTTTGTGTATACTAAAGAATGAAATTCCTAAATTCTTACATTTTTTAGAGCTCTTACATCGCTGCTTCATTCAATAAGCTTCTAGTTGGGTGGGCAATCCATGGTGTATTATTGATTCCTTCTTTAACTCTGCTTAGTATGTATTCTCCCGATGTTACCCAAAAAATGGCTTACATATTGGAACAGTACAAGTTTGAAATGGACAAGTGCGGTTCTGTCAACGGCTATTAGTCGTTCGCTTAGTGAAATTCCTGTACTGACCTATAGTGGAGTCGGTTGTAACACAACAGCCACAACTTTATTTTTAACATTTTATTGAACGATTTTTGTCTACGTAAAAGGCTCTCTTTGCGGCTTTTCTTAAGGGGTTACATGGGTTTTTTCAGGGTAAAAAAAGGTCTATTTTTTTATTCAAACTTTACTATCTTAAAGATATACATTTGAAAAAGAATTTCTGAAATTTTCAAAGGAAATTATTCTAAACTCCACCATTGTGACGTCATTTTCGGTGACCCCTTGGGAAAAAAGGTGCGCCCGCGTTGACAGTAGAATTCGTGACAGGAGCAAATGAAGTTAAAAAAAAACGTGTTTTAGTTAAGACCATAAACTAAAATTTAGACGAAGGAGAATTGGAATTTTTGCCAGATCTTTTTACAAAAAAATGCAAATTTTGGTAAAATTTTCTCAACATTTTTTTTTTAAATAGTTGTGATTGAAAAAAAAGTAAATCCTTCGTCCAAGTCCTCGTGAATTGTATCTCGAAGACGTGTATAAAATTTCATCAAGATCGTTTAAGTAGTTTTCGAGAACTTTTGACACCCGACTTTGGAAACACAGTTTCGAGAAAAACGCCTTTAAAATTTGGATAACCTCAAATAAACCTCGTGATTTAACTGTGTCTCCGAAACTTTTATTCGGAATTACTTAAAAATTAAGGTTAATATTCTCGAGATGTTGTAGAAATTAATAAGACAATAAAAAAAAAATTCGAATTTGTGAAGCTGTGTAACCTCTTAACAAGTATTGGTGATCTTGGGCTTATGAATTTCATCTTGTCTTGAGTCGAACGACACCAACCCACGAGTGATTGTGAAAAGTCATGCTTTTATAGAGAAAAACACATTTCGCTTGGCAAACGAGATCGCTGGTCAAAGTGTAGGTTTAATTCCACAATATTCGTGTGAAAGGAATCTGATGATAGGCCGTGGCAAGCTGTGAAGCAGCTGTAATTCCAAGCCTGCATTATTCGTGGTAGCAAACGCAAGTTGTTGTTGTTTGATTCAATCCTTCAATACACTTGACGGAAGCTTGGCTGGCGGGTGTACTAACACAGATAAAAATTAGCCCATACCTTTAAAGGCGTTTCTCCCAGATGTGGTAGCTTAGGATCGTCAGTGAATTTCCTTGCATTTCGTTATCACTTAGCGGAAACATTGCAAATAGTGGCGTTGGTCGGTTAAACTTAAAAAAATATCTGCAGGTCTATCAAATGCCCTCTGCCTACTAGTGTAAACCCTGACCAAATACATCAACACCAGAAACATGCATTTTCCTAAAACTAACATCAAAAATCGCCTATCGTGTGGATGACAGCGTTTCGACGCTTCAATATTTGCATCACGTAACTCAATAATCGTCAAAACGATTGCCATTGTGCCATCATTTTGTTTGCTATCTTTCAAGCATTTTCAGTTATTCGCTCACAGAGGACGAATTGTAAAAAAGAAAACTGATTTGAAATGCAAAAATCAGAAGACGACAAGATATAGATAAAGTTACGTGACGCAAATTGAGGCGATATCGTTGACTATTATCATCTTCAGAGTTACGGAATTAGTGCCCTGTGTCTTTTGTACAAAATCAATTTTGCACAGTCAACAAGAACGATTAACATAGCTCTACCAAGGTGTAAATATCTTTCTCCATGCCGTAATACCATGGAATGCTTTGTCAGTATCCATGAAAAAAGTTAGCAATAATATCCAGCTGAACTCTGATGAGAACTTCGAATATTTTGTACCAACATTACGTCACTTCTTCAAACGATTGTTTAATGAATTGACTCTCTAATCGTCTTCTTTTTTGATTTAAACTCGGACACACTTCCTCATGCCTCAGAAATCAGAAACAATTGTTCATTGTATTTGCGTATCTCTAGTTCAAGTTTTTCTTAAATTGTTAACATTGTGTTATCTCTGCCAACGCAATATTAACAAAAGGTTCATTTAAATAAATATTTACTCTCGAGATATACTAGTGTGCTGGTTAAACAGAACATTGAGATACATAAAAGCACACGTATGAATATTTTCTTTAACTCTTTTGAAGGCTTATGAATGTCATCTTAGTCAAATATTTGATGTGAAATGGGCGGTAATGTTTGGTGCTGATTGTTTGACTTCGAAACCATCCCTCAGTTTGAATTAACCTTTATGATCTTCAACTTTACCGCAAGAAAATTGCATTTTTACAATCTTATTTCGTCGATATTTTGAAAGAATAACAATAATGGGTCCTAACTCCCTTCCCTGTGGTACCCTATTCAATTCCATTCCACAGCGGTTTTTATTCCTTTCAATAAGTTTTCCTAATCCATTCGTACAACTAATTGATTATCCCAACACACGATATAAGCAAATGCTAAGTACACACACGCAGCATCCGCGTCATCCTCATCTTCATCCAAATGGGTGTTTTTCTTTGCTCGGCAGCGAAAATTCTCTCAAACAGCGATGAACGATGTGGGTATTTTTAGTAAACTTTTTCATTTGTTAGATTTCCCAAAAATAGCTCCCACCATGATGCGACCGGTCTGGCGCAAATTACGTGTAAATCGTGGCGCGGTCTAAAAATACCCCCTCTCTCTCTCTACACACACACATACAGCTGCATTTATAAATCAATTTATCATTTGTTTCGTATCCAGAAATTAATTCTTGTCCCTTTTTCTTTTCTTGTTACTTGCAGACTGTCCAGACATCGTGGAGGCCCCAATTGCCCTTACCCAAGGAGGTTGTACCACCGACCACCTCTGCGGAAGCCAGTACGAGATCAATCGAAATGAATCGACACAACAATGCTGCCAACCACAGTAGCAGCAATAATAACAACAACAGAAAAGACACATATCAGAGTGCACCACAGATAAGCTCGGGTGGCAACAAGAAATGGTCCTTCGGACGACTGTTTCAGAAGAAGAAGAAGGAAGTCGAGAGCGAATCATCGTCGGAGGAGGATCGCAAGGCCGGTTTCATAACGTCGCCAAAATATCGCAAAAAAGACAAAAAGAAGCGTGGCAGCAAGTTGGTCAGCGGAGGCTTCGATCATATTGTTGTTAGTCCGACGAGAGACAGTGAGTTTTTCTTGCCGTTTGAGCCAGTTCCTGCGGTGGATTCAACCACACACCTATCACCGCCTATTGAGTATGAGCCGCATAGCCGATCGACGAATTCTCTGGATCGACGCAGCAGGCGAGATCAGAATAGGTTGGTAGTTGCTGATGTTTTGCAACCGCCGCGTCATCCTTCAAGCGAGGAGGAGATGATATCGCTAAACTCGTCCACCACGTTCGCCAAGTACCGCAGTGACGAGAGTCTCGGAAGCGGCGGCAATGGAAATAATGGTCAAAGTCGTCGCAGTCGAGCAGCGCGCAATGAAAGGTACTATAAGCGCCTGAGTCGGGATGGAGAGGTTAGCCATGGCCAGGCACCGGTGATGTATGCGCCCCAACCGGCTCAGCGATGGAAAACACAGCCAGTTCCATTGTCAATTTACGCTGGACAACCCAGTCAGAACCACCCGCCGCCGGTAGTGCAGAAACGTCCACAATATCCCCCGCCCGCGATACAGGGTCAAAAAATGCGAAACTCTACCAGCCTTAGTCACGTAACGCCTCATGTTCCCGTGACTTACGGAATGCTACAACCCCCAAAGAATCTACAAAACACTGTAAACGATGGCAAGCGAAGCATCAGCTATGACAGTCACATTCATTTACAAAACGTGAAAAAGCCTTTACCGCCGCCACCCCCACCCCGTGATCCGCTTCGTCGGGTAAATGTGGCCGGACACAATGAACATCGACCCATTTCCTATGCCTTCGACCAAAATTCGTCACATGCTCCAACGTACACTGGAATGAGCGGCCGCTGTGTATCCGACGATCGCATTTGGGCGGGAAATGCCCCAATGTACCAATCGGCTTCGTCTATCAACAACCATCCGCCGAGTGTAGCTAGTTCACAAAATCGACGCTTCATTACTCGAGCAGAACGAGATGCTCATCCAACGAAGAAATCACTGCCATCTGGTTTGGATTTCCGATACGTAGCCGAAGCGGCACCGAGGTCGCGCAAACCAATTCACCTCTTCAACCAAGGTGAGGATCAGCCAGTAAAGCCGCCCTCACCAGTAGTTGTTCGAACAACGAAAAGCGGACTACCCGGACCAGTTCCAGCACCAGCACCCGCACCCGCACCCGCACCAGCAGTAGCAGCAACACCTTCGATCTCTTCGGAGTATTGGCGTCGCGGGCGAGATCATAATCCGCGACCTGAATCGGTGTTTAATAAACCACGATCGGTGTCGAGCTCACGCGCTGGCGAACTGCGGAGCTACAATACCCCAATGTACTCGGAAGTTTCTAAGCCAAAAGCGAAGCCTAAGGCTGTTCCAGCAGATGAGGCAGACAATGTTGTGTCCGGCAGCCTGCTGATCAAGCCGTCCAAAGATAATCACACTAATTACGTCGAGATCCGCAATAACGCCAACAAGAGCAATTCAATGCCGAATCACTACCAAAGGAAGGATCTAGCAACCTTCAGCAGGGTCCCTAAAGCAGACTCTCCAACACCAAATAAGTATGAGGAGTATGTAGCCGAAAAGCGGGTTCGAAATGTGTTCGATCAGCAACCCAAGGTAGCCCCAGAGCCACCCCAACGGAAAGTTGTCACGAAACCTCTGGCTTTACCTCCCGAGCCGGACGTGATCATGCGCAAGAAGCCAACAAATCTAGAAGACGCAATCAATGAGCTTGAAGCGATTTACAAAAGCCTAAAACTTGGCGACGAATCACTTCTTGATCGTGCCGAGCGTCGGGATATCCCTACGCCGACAAATTTCGAAAAATACGCAGAACTCCATACGGCGGAATACGACGATGATGAAGACGACGAACCAGCGGGAGAACCGGATGTAGTCCGTGACGACTTCGCCTACCGCAATATCAAGCATGCCAATCTTGCAATCAAGACTGTAGATAAACAGCCTCCGTTTGGTGTGCCGATCGGTCCGATCGCAGCATCTCCCAGGACCGACTATCTCCATGTGACTCCGGAGAAAGATAGTCAGAAGGTGCGGACCGCTCCGTTCAAGTACCCCGACATTGTGTGCGATGATCTTGCTGTAAGGACATTGAGAAAGGACCCACCGGGTCAGGTGAAACCACAGTTCGTATTCCCCGGTGGTTCGCTGAAGAAAAAGAGGGCCACACGCACTCAGTCGGCCAACATCTACACTTTAATCCAAAGAAATGCAGCCAAGCCCTCTGGTGGAGACTTGCAAGACTACCTGGAGCTGGCAAAAACTCTCGAACGTGCCGGAAGTATGTCCGACATTCGCAAGGAAACCGATGATATTCCGTCAACTCTCCAGCTTCTACGTAATCTGCGGGAGCAGGAGCAGGGAAGTCCAAAGGTGATCCCGTTCCGCCATCCAAGTCAGGGAGGCGCAATTTGCAGTTTGCCACAAGTCCTAATCAAAGCTGATGAGCAAGAAACTATCAAGCCACCGATCCCACTTCCACGAAAGAGTTTAAGCCCAGATCCGGAGAAGACTAAAATGGAGGACGCTCTTAATAAAATCGCCAAAGAAGCCAAGGAGAGCAGCGAAAAGCTAACCAGAGAACTGATGGAGCTCCGCAAGGAGGCGCTAATCACTTCGTCTCGCCCCACTAAAGTGAACAAACCCAGCATTGAACGGGATTTGGAACAAATTGAAGCGGTATCTGAAGCCGCAAAGCGCTGCCGACATATCCTGATGGACACCATTCCACCAGACACCGAGGATCATCAAACGGAAAAAAGCCCCCCGCGCCGACTTGCCACCGAGGACAAACTAATCAAAGCCATCGATCAGGTATCTGAAGCTGCCAACAAAGTCTGCGAGAAGATCCTTAACGAGATTGTCACCGTCGAACCGCCGGTGATCGTGCAACACGCCATTGAAGTGAAGAACCGACCCAAACAGGAACTCGTGATGCCGTCGCTGATTCAAAAACTGGACCCCAGCTCTGCACGGATCGGTGAAATTGCCGAACGCTGCATGCGTCAGATCAGCGAGCTCAACGACATACCCGACTATGACAACCTGCAGCAGCCGATCCAAGTGACGGCGTGTAATACCACCAAAAATGACACTGATCGCGCTAAACGATCTCACGTCGATCCTCTTATTGTTCCAGGAACTTCCGCTGCAAATGATGAAGAAATCGACAAGATCATGAAAGAGTGCGAGGAGCAAGCTCGCAGCGAAGTAAGTACGACCGATGACGCAACCGATGCCTTTGTGAGCGTTGGCGACAAACCTCCAGCCACCGTCGCAACAACAACGTCAGCCTCCTCGTCCAGCGATTGCTTGAAGTCGTCCAGTCCATCGGCGGGGCCGCATCTCTCGTCGAGTATAACCTCCTTTAATCCGTACTCCTCCAGCGATTACATTAAGTCACCAAGTAGCGAATTTCATGCACCCAGCACTGATCCAATAAAAACCTTTAGCACAACATCCTACGACGTCAAGTCGTCGAGTGTCACACCGAATATTACGAACTCACCGTTCAGCTCTACACCTTCGCCGCCGCTGAATCTGACCACCGTCTGTAGCAGTGGTGGGGAGAAAGGCGAGCGCAGCGGCAGTGCGTCGCAGTACAACTCCTCCGAGGAGTTGGCCATGATATTTGGCATCGAGAAATCATCGCCAGCAACTACGACTACAGGTAAAAATGAAGAAGATGAAGGAGAAGTTGTTGTTGATTGTCCCATACCTAGTCCCGCTGGTGCTGTGTTGCGCTGCTCTGAACCTAACAAGCCGATTTCCATTGCTACTACCACTACTACTAGCGCTACTAATCCCGAGTTTTGTGAGAGTGTGATAGTTTGTAAGTTAGACACGATCGATGAGGATCGCGAGGATCAATCGCCGCCGTGTCAAGTCAGTAGATTCTACTTGCCCAGCTATGCCAGTAACATTAGTATCATTGTAACGGGTGCCGAACCTTCTCAGGTTGAACCTCAGGAAAGTGGTCAGCAATTTGACTCGCTTAGCTCGATCGATGAGTCCTCGAATCCCGATTCGGGAAATGTCAGTCTGTCCGATTTCCCTGTCCAAAGTCCTATCAATGCGAGTCTTGAAGTGGAGCTGGCCCATAATAGTCGGTATGAGATTGCTAAGAGGTTTGTCAATGAAATCACCATCAATGACGACGCATCCATCGCTGACGTTGACTATTTGAGGGCACTCTTCGCTCAAGATGAGTTGTCCACAAGCTTCTCCTTCGATGACACGACTTTTACGGACGACGATCAGCCGTACCATGCCGAAACCAAAGAAGATCAGCATAGTCCGGGTCAGCTTCTGCATGAAGTTCTAAGTCAGGTGTCCCGCATTAACGCTGGAACCAATCGAAGGCAGTTGATCTGTCAGCTGGAAAATATCTCAGAATGCACGAAAATTGTTGAGAATTTAAGTGATCGCCTAAGCCATCAGTCCTCGAGGCTGAGAAGTAGAGATGAGGTTAACGGAAGTAGGGCTAGGGGAGCTTTTAGGGTTAGGTTTAGCGAGGATTGCGATAATGATCATGAGGAGGATCACAACGCATGCCTACAGTCCTTGCAAATGCTAGGACATCATTTGTCATCATCGGAGGAGTCCATTCCACCGCTAGGGGAGATCTTCAATGTACCACTTACAGATTCGGATAACGAAGATCACGAGCGGCATTTTTCCCCGTACATAGGTTCACTTAGTTTTGACGAGAAACAGAAGTCCTTCCAAGAGGAGTGCAATACCTTGAAGGAGGCCCTGCATAGGGTTGTCAAAACCGTATTCGTTGACAGCGATTCCCATGTGGAGGAAATTTACGATCTAGATGAGTCCTTAACGGTGTCGTCCGAGGTCGTGTCTATTATTGAAAACCGAATGGACGATCCGCAGCTGAAGACGTTTCTTTCCGAAGCTGCTGCAGAGGATGAATCCCTGACATTGTCGTCTCTAATTGAGGATGTAGATTTTGGGCCTACTAGAAGCCATGTAGGTGATAGTCTTCCTTGTGAGCCGCTTAGACTTACGACCGAAGTCGTGTCTGTTGTTGAAGTTGTAGATTCGCACTACTTAGTCGAAGAAGAACTTAGAACTGTTTGTTCTGAAAGGGGAGACGTCGCTGCGTCACCAACCCAATTGTCTGATAGCTTTAGCGAAGAACATTCGAAGTGGAGTCTCCCATCGGAGTCCTACACAGCCCGTAGTCCAACTTCAGAGGTCGTGCTGGTCGATTCTGATGACGAAACGCCGCAGTCACTGGAATTAGAGGCTTTCGCAGTGGACTCTAAGGACGAAACGGCCCCAAAGTCAACCCTGTATCTTTCACCCGTGAATATTTCTCTTAAAATTGTAAATCAGGTATCGAAAGTCAGTTTCGTTGATTGCAGCGGAGATGATGAAGCCACTGACGATAGGTTCGAGTGGACACAAGGCCGGGCTTCGGAAATAGTCGTAGTTGATTCCGAAAGTGAATCTTATTCGAATTTAAAAACAGGTTTGGCTAGGGAAATGGAAGTTTTATCGGACACTTCAACCGTTAACTTGCCACAAGAAAATGAGTCCAATTCGCCACCTTCTGAGTCGGAATTTGAATTTTTTTCTCGAGATCCGAAAATGGTATTTCTCCCCCATTCAGAGACGGAAGAATCTCTTGAAATCATCTACGAGGAACCTCTGCAAAGTGAACCTCGATCAGCCAAAGCTCTATTTGAAACCTCAACAGAAGGTCTCATCGAATGCAACCACCAAAGACACTCGGAACCTTGTTCCGAAGCGAATCCGGACACCGCTCTCTTAAGATACCGTCCATCCTCTTCTCCCGCAGACATCCCATCCTCATCTACCTCGCCATCCACATCCACAGCGAAATCCTTGTCCCTCTTAGCACAGCCTAGACTTGACGACAGTATGACCACCTTAGAACACGTTCTACTAGCATGCACCTTTGGTGTAGTTACTGGCAATGATCTCATCACCATGTTGGCCATAATCATTGGGGTCTTGACGTTGATTGCAATTATTGTACTTTAGAACTTCACTTTAGAGAGAGAATGATCCTACAATCTGGATAAAATGAAATTATTTTTTAAACTAAAATTTGCCACAAAAGTATTTGTTAGAATTTTTAACAAAAATCAGATTAAGTTCTCCGAATGTTTTTGCCTGCTTTTTTGTTTTTGTAATAGTTTAGTGCAATCGATAAAATAATTCATAAATCTAAAACACGATCATTTTGTTTCTTAAACATTTTGTACATTTTGTAAAAAAAAAATATTACCGAATTTTTATGTTTTATTTTTTTTTTTTTTGTTTTGCTGCATTTTTTATTGCATATTGCATTTTTTTTATATATACATGTTTTCCTCTCTCTATACTTATGTTAATTGTTTTTTTTTTTTATTATTATTACATCGAATCCAAAAAAAAAGAAACAAAAATCAACGAAAAACGAAATAAAAATAAAACCTTTTGTTTATTTTCAGCACATAAATTTATTTTTAATTTAAGTTAGTCAAATCCCCAAAAAAAAAAAAACTAGAAACAGATAAAAGAAAAGAAAACGATTTATGTAGTTTTGTAAACATAATTAATTTTTTTTTTGTTATAGTTGTTTATTTTTTTTTTTTCATTAGTAATTAAATATTATGATTTTTGTATGTACAATGAAAATGAAGAAGAAAATGTTGTTGAGAAAGAGGTATAAAAGGTAAACAACAACAAGATATAAAGTTATAAGAATTAAAACTTAAAAAAATAAATAAATATATATTAAAAAAAAAAATATATTATTAACAAAACTTTAGTGTGTTTCATTTGTATAAAAACAAAAAAAAAAATTTAACAAAACCAGAGACGGCTGACTGGTTTTTGTTGCTTGTGTGTTCCTATTTTTTTTCCGTATTTTGATCCTTTTAGATTTTTGTTTAATCCTGTATAAAGCTGCTAAATGTTTTTAATTGTTTTCGTTTTGTGTGACCTAAAAAAGAAAAGGTAAATAAACTTGAGTTATTTATGGCTTTTAACATTTTAAGCATTTCAGCTACGTCCTCTTACTTTTGATACAAAGAAAGAAAATTAATATTTTTAAATGTACTAGATTTTGGGTCTTAGATTTTCTTTGAATTTTTAAATTCCACAGGTGAACTTAATGGCGCGTTTCCACCATAAGATAAACCGAGATTAAAAACAAAATTTTTGACATATCCAGGTATGGTATATTGGTATTGACCCAATTCTGTAATGCTATTTTTTTTTCTCTCTTTGTATTGTGAATCTCTGGATTTAAGGAAGATTTATGGGAGTTTAGTTTTAATCTCGGTTTTGCACTTGGTGGAAACGTAGCATAAGGAACAGTGTTAAATGTTTCGGTGGATGATTTGTATTTGTCCTGTCATCCTATATCGTCCTATCGAATGATTTAACATGTTTTGGTAAAGTACCAGAGAGTTGTAAAAGGTTAACTTGTTTAAGGTTTAACTTGACTTGTAGCTGAAGTTTTTAGCCTACAAAGGAACATATATTTATGTATTTACAGATTTAGGTAAAGTATGAGATTTTGGGTTCTCAGAATATTATTCGCTTTTGGATTTGCTACAGACACTGACTTAATTTGCCGTCGATGATGCTAGGTACTCTTTCTTTAGCCCTTATTTTCCAACGTCAAAGAAATGGTCACTTTCTAGGTTTTGGGTTTGATTTCATCATTGATTCCACTGCTGCCCGTATTCCCTTTAGGAACTCGAAGAGCACTGTTGATTTTTATTGTATCAGTCGGCCATCTTTATCTTTTTTTCCATTACATTTACATTTTTAGGAGTAGGATCCTAGCTAACTCCGGTCCAAGACCAAAGTTTAAGCTGTGAAAAAATGTTTAAATGCGCCGTTCCTGCGTAAAATGAAAGACTGAAAGCAGTTTAAGTCCGTAGCCTCACTTTAAGACCAGTAACATGTTAGGCACCACTGTAGCATCATTTCGAACGAAATATACTTCAATGACACCCTCAGCCCAGAAAACGCTTAGTAGTTATAAGTTGACATATTTCGTAACTCTTAATTGTTTTTCTTCTACTCAAGCAACTAGAATCGTAAATTCTAGAAACTGATGTCTTGTGAATAAAAAAAAAGTTTAATTATCGAAAAATCTTTCGAAAAAAATGTTATCCACGGCTCAGTACTTTCTTCAGACAGTTGTATTTGTCAAACCAATTGTCAGATTGCAAACTGTCAGTATCAATTTTTATTCAGTAGTCTTTCCAATTTAATCGTGGATGACAAGAAGAAATTATTTAGCGATCCCTGCAAATGTAATTTTCTTAAAAAACAATTTTCCCAGCTCTTCGCTTAATTTTTGATCGTTTTTGTTTGCTCATGTAGTGGCACCGCGACGTACATATAAGAAGAGTGCGCCCTGAAGAGAATATTGAATTCGTTCAGGAATGTGTTGAAGAAGTTCCAAATTGATCAATTCGACATTGGTCGTTCACAACAGCTAGGGGTTTGTCCGTCCACTTTTTAAAAAACTTAACGCAAAGCATTTATTTTGAAGCTGGCGACTTACGATAATCGATAAGAGGTAAGAAAAAGCAGGACCTATTTATCGAAGCTCGTTTGCTTAAGTCATCACTCTCATGGTAAATTGCAGCTTCAACGTAAACGCACCCAAACTATCTGTTATCTGTTTCCAATAGCCCAAATCAAATACGAAGTCTTTTTATGACCCTGGACCGCAGCGAGATTAACTTTACCTCACAACAGATTTGTCAAGCACATGAAGCGTCCTTACGTTAAAGTTTCATCTCTATTTAACCGGCGAACATTATAGAAGACTAGATTTCCTGAGCTGCAAACTTGTTCTACTAGTCCTCTGTTAAGAAGACTTAAGGCTTTGCCTCCCTTTTCATAGATCTGCCACAAGATGCTATGATGTTATTCATCACCTGCTGACTACTCTTCACTGCACTCAGCATTATATGAACGTTTTCTTTTTTAATTTTCTGGTACATTTTATATCCCACACTTTTCTGCAGTAATTGTAATTATGAAAGATCTCTTCAAATTGGTTTTTCCTTTTCTAACTTGACTGTCCGTCCATCTCCAACATACTTCAGTACTTCAACGCCTTACCTACCAATTTATAGTTTTACTGGTGACAACACCCCCATTTTTTCCGTTCTCCATTTCTTTTGTTAAATTCAAAATATAACTTTAAAACAGACAATGCGGCTACGTCGCCATCTTAAGTTCAATAGGAAAACTGCAGTGGTTGTTGTCAAAACGAAAACGACGTCTATCTCTTAAATTCACCACAGGTTTATGTATTTGATGATGGCACCAAAGACACACAGCAACTACATTATCCGAAAGCTCTTATTGAATTTGAATTTCTATCCAAATGCTGATGAAATACTTCGCTGCTGGTATGACTTCTCTATTTTTAACTTTTTCCCTTTATGTTAACACAAAACATGAATAAGTTGTTCCACGAAAAACTGCATTTCTTTTAATAGTTTTAAAATTATAAATTGACTTAGATTTCTTGAAACTCGAATTATATAACAAATCAATAGTTAGACGTCGAGAAGAGGTTTTATTCACAGAAAAGATGAGCGAACTATTTATAAAGTTCGACTGAAATAGTATTCGTTAGTTAATTGTAGAAGAAATACTCATGTACTGCAGAGTGAGACAAAAAAGCCTGACTGACAAGGAAACGTGAGTTGGTCTTAAGGTCTTAAACTTGCTGTCACATAAAAACGTTGCAATTGCTTGCCATTGTTCCACATATGTCGCGTCGCCTTTCGTTTCGTTTGTTGATTGCATGCACATTTTTCTTAAACTTCTGAGACAAGGACTGCTAAGAATTCGTAGCTTGCAGTTTCTGCTTACGTTATTTTCTTTTACTGTCTTACATAACGCTTTTGTCCGAGATGGACCTTCGCCTCGAAACGACCATTGAGTTTCTCCATTCCAGGGAGCGTGGTCTTCGGCGTGTTAGTTCAAATCGCTGGCCAGTTGAATGCAATTCTTGAAGTGAGTGTTTCTTCTTCTGCGTTATCCCTTTGGCTTAGATCTTAGAAGCAGGAACAATTTAGGTTAGGTAAGAATAAAGTGGATGCTGACATAAGACCGACAACAGGGATCTAGGAAAAACGCTCTTGCCTATCTCGTTGAACAATTTGGAGGTTCTGACGAAGCGAAGGACATTTTTAATGTGATTATTGGAAAAATTACTCATGGTGCCGTAGGAGAAGGTTTCGAGATGGAGCTTGCTTTTTTCTGCAGAGAGCAGGGCATGCACAAAATAGGTAGGGGATCGTTTCATTCTCATCTTCGTCCATGAAGCTTCTGCAAAGAATGCATTTGAAAATGTACCAAGCCTTGTTGCAGTGCTTATTTGCCGTCTGGCGTCAGGTTATGGCAGATGCGTTTCATTGCTAGACATTTGATTCCACTTGTCGAGCTAATGTTTTTTTTCAGTAGCAACCAGACTTAGCGACGATTCATAAGCAGCGATTTTTTGGGCATGGTCAAAAGCATTACAATTCCCAGGAATGTCCTTGTGCCCCATCATCAAGCAAAGGTGAATATGAAACTATTGCGCCATCTCCTGAAGAGACGATCGGCAATCTAGGACCACCTAAAGGTTTTGTAACTTAAGCTAGGAGAGTCTATGTTCATTGAGCATTTATATCTTATCCCAGCAATCTAAGAAGACTACTAGATCAGTCTCCCTATTCCAGTTTTTTTTTGTTAAAAGGGATAAGCGGGAGACATTCCACCAGTTCTCTTAAAGATAATGAACCCCTGCTGTTTTCAACGACAGCGAGATCTTGGTCGATGCAAGGAACGCCCTAATTCCGACGAGCTGAGCCTGAGCATAGCAATGCGTCCTTTTCGCATTAGGTCTACGATCCAGTAATGTGTCGTAACAACGTAGCCATCTCCGTAAACAGTCTGCATACTTTCGTTTCTTTTTCCATATTTTCTGTTTCTTTGATGCCTGTCCAAACTGCACAAGGTTTCCCTGTTTATCTCAACTGGTCCCTTTTCATTAGTTGTTCCTTTGACATGTTCTTTTCCAATTTGGTAAAACAAAAAAGAACTTGAAGTCTCTATTTCTTCCTTATCGCTCCTCATGGCTCGTTGTTTTGCTGAATCCGATGTCCTTCCTTTAATTTCATTCTTTTCACGGGAATTGACTTTATCTGAGCAATTCCTTCCAGGTATTCCTATGTCCAGATTTTGATCTGCTGGTCAGCAGCATCTCCCTCCGACTTCATCTCTGCTAATTCATATCCTTCAGGCACATTAACCCCCCTAAGTATCCCGCAGTTGACACCGAATCCTTTCACAAACAAAGCGAAAAACCTCCATTAAACTCCTTTGTTCGCCGCTAGATGTGTTTTAAACTCAAATTTATGTCCTGCTAAAATATATTTGTACGCAGTTCTCTATCAAACCAATTGAGACTTATTGCCATTGTGCACATCCCTTTGTTGAGAAATCCTTGTAATCACAGTAACTAGAAGCGATTTTTTGTCCTGTCAAAAGCTCTATCAATTGCCATTTAGCATCTTTTCTTCGAGCAAAATTCGACATCATTTCTCCCCCAGTTGAAATCTGAAAAAAAATTAGTTGAAGGACCAAGCGTGACGCCAACAAAGGAAAGCTGATATCTTCCGCTTTGAACTATGAGATAATAATAGGTTTCCTCCCACCATTTCGATACTCCCTCATTAGCATAATAAGTGTTTTACAGTTTGCAGTTTGCAGTTTGACTCACAACTCACAAAAGAAATTAGGTTGAGTTGAAAGACCCCTACAGTAAGTTTGCAAGGATTTTTCATGCAAGAAAACATTCCCATTCTAAACCACCAAATCCAAAGTCTAGACGTATTGAATATTCGTGAACATTGAAAGAAATGTATCCCAAAGGATATCACGAAAATCCTCGGGCGTGTTCTGGCGAATGTCTGGAATCCCTTAATATACTGAAAGTGTCCTTAAATCGGAGATAGCAACAAAAGTCCCTGACCTTAAATATTCACGCACAACGATATATACCCAAGGACTATACTATGTGTATCCATCTGATACCTACCTGTCCTGTCTGAGGGGGGTGCATGTTTACTGTGTTTTCGATTTCTTTATGCATTTCATCTTCTTCTTTATCCCAATTGTGTGGAGGATTTGCTTAGTCGTTCTCTGAACCGATGTTAAATGTCAATGACTGCGTCGAAGTAAATGTCAATTATTTTGACTTCTCTTAAATCCTGTAAAAAAATATATAAAAAATCGTCCCACAAAGTCCAAAGGACAAAGGACTTTTTGGTGAAATTTTTCTTGTTTTGTTTCTATTTAACGAGCCGTAAATATATGTACTTAGCAAAGGGCAAAGACGGTTTTAGTCGGTGAACACAAAGGCGCAAACTTCTCCGAAGGAGCTGTTGCTTTTTGTTTTTACCCAAATTCACGTTAAAGTGTCCTTGTTCGGGTGATTAATGTCGAGAGGGTGGTGAGCAGGTGACATCCTGTGGGGAAATCCAATCCAAATTGAAGGTGACCACAGTGCGCAAGTACAAACAAAAGCAAGGAGCTTTTGCAATGGTGTTGCCAGAGGCTTGCAATAGAAAATTATCGCATTTCGAATGTCATGATAGTTTCGGACTAATTTGGGAAAAAGTCACAAAGTGAAATCGGATCTGATGTCTTTTTCATTTATGGGTTGCAATAGTTGATTAGCACTATATTGCTGTTTTGAGACCTTAGATAAAATGGCCTAAAACCAGCCAAAGAAGTTGTACTAGTGCTTGATGGTCAAGGCTGGCAAAGTACTGAAGCTGCGAGAATATCGGCGATGCGTGAGCAGAAGTGAGCGCCAAGAACAGATGAATGTTTGCTTCTGAGCGCTTTTTGTGACATAAGGCGATTGTCATAAGCAAGTACTTGTCTTTAAACGACGCTCTTCCCGACTGTTTTCACCCTAAGAACAGGGAACAAGTTTTCCTCTCATTTGGGTGCGTTTTGGCAAATACTGCAGTGGGTGTTGTAGGGAAGTCACTTTTGAAGGGGAACATCCCTATTGACCAAATGACCTCTACTTGTGGCCAGCAGGCTTTGTTCTAAAAATGGAAGCAAGCGAAGCTCTTCTTCATTCAGCTCGATGATAGATTCTTGAACAGATTTAAGATTTCTTTTTTGTTGTTAAAGGTGGAAAGCCTTGATAGATGAGGAAGAGTCCCTGCGCATGCCCTGCTCTCTCCAGGAAACGAAATCCCCATATAGGAGCTTACGTCTATAATGATCTTAATGATCTAAACTCGACCGACCCAAAATGTCTCTCACACTTTATAAGCTGCTCAAAATGGTTCAACGAGTAGAAAGGAACTTCATCCACGTGGTATGACAATGGACCTTACATAGGTCTAAGTGAGTCGGAAATCTATCCGACTGCCACTTCAACTCAACCTAACCAGGTTGGCTCTTGGCTCTTGGCTCTTGGCTCTCTCACTAACTCTTCTTTCTCAAGTCACCGACTCTCCGATTTTAGGATGCGGGGGAGCTATAGTTTCTATCGTGTAAATATGACCGAAAACAACCATGTCCCGTTAACAGATGTACTACATATAAGGTTAGTTATCCAAGTCTTCCATGATCAGGATTAGATGGAACGTCCATAGATGTATGTTTTTAAAAGATAATGAAAGTGGTATAATTTGAAGAATAATGATACTTGACTGTAGGGAGGGAGGTTATAAGGATCTTCCAATAGAAGGGCATTCGAAGGGCAAACCGAATGAAGTTACGTTGAATGGAGTCCAAACAAAGGCTGAGTAAGGGTTCGTCAAATTCTTTCTTTCTTTATAAAAACTTTTTTTCTTTCTGTTGTGTCTCCATCCGCCTCTCATATTTGCGCCTCCTTCGTGATTATGTCGATATTGCTGCTTAGTCGATTTAATGCTTTGACTTGCATTTGTATATTGTCGTCTTTGTAGGCCCAAATACAACAAAACTAGAACCCAAAACCTCATAAACAGAACGTGAGGGGATGTCGGCATACCCCACAATATCCACTACCGCAGCTGCAGCGACGCCAATGAGCGTGAAACAGTCTTTCACCTCTTATGCGGATGCTCGGCTTTGGCTAAGACTAGACGCAGGACGTTTGGAAAACCATTCTTCGACGACCTTTTAGATATCTCGGACATGAGTCTTAATAATATCATAATCTTTGTCAATTCCAGCGGGTGGATCTGAGTATACACAACCAATACCCCTTCCCCTAAGGTCATCATGAGTGGTGTCATCAAAACGGTGCTATAGCGCTACTTGCGTTTTCATGGTAGCCATGCAAATCAGCCACTTCATCTACCTACCTACCTAGGGCCAAATTTGTGGACCATCATGGAGGGCAAATGATACAACAACTTGAGTTAAGTCAAGCCTGAGGGTACGTTTTGGTTCTCCTAAATTTTGGCATCAACGTTCGAGAACGTGCTTTAGCCTCATCGGGTATTTCGAGTCGGAGGACGCCATCGTACATATAACGTTCCACAGCATCTATCTATGTGTCTAAAATAATTCTTCACGATTTCACTGAAGCTGAAGATTTCACTTTAGTCTTTTGTAGCTCTTCCGGAACATGTTTCAAAACTCACTTGTATTGCTCTCAGCGCTATATCCACAACTGCTTTCGATGGTCGAGTGAGCCATTCGACAGCCGTGTACTGATGTTCGGATAGACCTTTTTCTTCAAAAGCAGCTTGCAACCTTCCCAGCAGTATCCAACAAACAAAGTGGGCGGAAGGTTGCTATATCTTCTGGGGGTCTGCCTTCCTTGGGTAGCAAGACAAACCTCTGTTTCTGCCATTACCCGGGAAGGACTGCTGCATAAAAATGTCCATTTTGTATTTCATCGCCATTTTAAAGGCTACGTTAATGAAATCCGGAGCCGGAGATTTTTTTTATTCTCAAGATTGTTGCAAGGCTGTAGTGTGCTCTCGGTTGCTCGCCTTCTGGCGAAATTGTTGGTTGCCTTGGAAGTAGGTACGTAACTATTTTTTTAAGGAACATGTGGGCAGGTTGGAAATGGGGCTTGAACCAAATAGTAAGCTCTCCCTCTAAAGTTTTCGTCTGCTTTCGTAACATAATTCGACAAAGATTTATTCGTCCCAATTTGTACCAATTCTGAAGATAGCTTAGGATCTCCTAATAGTTCGAAATACTTCGTTAAGTACTGTCTCTCTTGTCTTAGCTTTAAGGTAGGCTAATTGAGATTTATAGAGGCGGGAGTTAGGAAGATTCTCGCCTCAATGTGGAATGCTAGAATAAGTTCCACTATTGTAAGCACGTTTCACGTCTTCTTCTACCAACTTTCAGTAAAAAAATTACTTAAACGCAACAAGTCATGAAATTACTTCTTTAAACTTTGGAAAATCTATGGCCAAGATGACATCTAAGTCGTCTAAGTCGTTTATAGGTTAAGTGGCGACTTCCCAGGGCTTGAGTTGGGAGCTACCTGGCTCTAATAATTTTTCAATTTACTTCGTCCATAGTCCATCCATTCAGCGGGAGTACTGGACTTTTGGAATGAATACAGACTTTCTTTTGGTTGGTACTAAGTCTGGCCTGACGCAGCCAGTGTCTCGGTTGATCTAATTGATTTGTTGTAAATTCTAATCCAGTCCTTTATATGCTTGCCAGAAGTTGTGCATGTAGCAAACGAAGATTTCCTCAGTCAATATCCTTAGGCTTACAAGGCTTGATGGGATGAACGACTTTGGTATAGTGTTCTTCTTGCTACAAATAGCTGGACACGATATATTTAAAAGTGTCTTTTCAAAGGTTTGTATCTGAGTATACTTCCAGGCAAATATTATAGAGAAATTAGGTCTTATAAGCTATAATTTGATCAAATTTCCCTCAGTCTATTTGGATTTATATAGGGAATGGGAGAGTCTTCCTTGGAACACAGATTGAAAAGGATCCATTTATGCAATTTTTGCCTATTCACTTGCTGATCGGAAGGTCCAGCGTTGAAGCCCGGACCAACACCCTTAACTGTGAATACTAAGTCGCATTTTGTTATCCTTACAAAACCATCAAAGGGAAACTAGTCGCCAAGATGGTTCTATGGGCATAGCATTGATGTATATATATATCTGTGAATTGCGTTCGAACCAAATTCGTTGTTAACTCCTCCCCCAACATGTTTACACGCCGCCAATAGCACAAACCATAAGTCTATCCTAGTGTTCAACCTTTTCCAAATAGTTACACCTAAATGTATGCAATAAAAAAGTCAACAACAACAATCATACTAAATCTACTCAGGCACACAAAAAAAAATCAAAAATACCACTCCAGTCGAAATCTCTCTCTGTTTCTCCATCATCATCTCCACGCGCCAAGAGACTATTGAACCCTGCGAAAGCAGTCATGTTAGGTGTAAACCAAACTGACACCGACAGCTGCCGGCTGCCAGCATCCTACCTTCTCCTCTGTAACTCAGCCAAATTTTTAGCCATAAAAAAGTGTAACGATCTCATTAATGTGTCAAAAACACATTTCCTAAAAGACAGCTCCAAATCCTGTCTCCTTTGTTCGAAATGGTAATTTCCATCCAATTAAAACGGTATCCCATGCGAATTTAGGACACATCTTCTCGCATAACAATCAACATTTACCCGCCGAATCCGAAAAAAAAGCTCTCCTAAAATACCTGTTCCTTTCCATCGGATGACTCATTGTCTCCACAGCACACAGATGAAACCCCAAGAGGACTTCGAACTTCAGGATCAGCTGTGCCGTGTACTGAAGTCTCACGTATCTGTTTCAAAGCATTAGGTTCGATAAAGTATCCACAAGCGTTCAGACAACAGTGAGAAATCTCATCGCGCACAGTGTGGTGCATCCGTAAGATACTTTATCTCATCTTTCGCAAAGTTATTGCACCTACCATCGTGTAATTGTCATCAACTTCTACTCGCAAATGTACCTTGAAGCCCTTGTCGCGTGCTAAATTAAATAAAAGGGAAGCAGCGTGTTAATCGCCACAGCAGCGTGCCACTCGTATGTGGGGCAGAATCGCGTGCAGACCATAGTCAGAGATATTCATCAGAAGAATGTACTTCTTGTGTGATTGTTACTGCAACTCTTTGTGCGATTAAGGGGACCACAATGACGACGATGCAATTATTTGCATTCGAGGAGTGAGATAAAGTTCTGTGGCGACCAAGAGAGCACAGTCTAGTCTCAGCCCTATCGTCGATTTTAAAGTGAACCCACCTGTTTTTTTTTTCGTTCTTACATCTTCTTGTCAAGTGTAATTTGAGCACAATACAATCGGAGCGGGGAATAATTTTGATGATGATTGTGGTCCAGATTAAGTGCGGTGATGTTGGTTTTGTTTATTTTTTTCCATACAAAAAAGTGAGTGGGTTTTAGATTTTCAAGATTCAATCTGGAGTGATACAAAAAAGTGCATCAACGGAAATAAATATCTCTCGCGCTACATCTCAAGGTAATTTGTTTTGTTTTTTTTTTTGTTTTCTTTGACGACTTAAATTATTTCGTTGCGAACAGTGCTCTTTGTTTGGTGCTTTGGTAGGCGCTTTGACATTAGTGTTTGAGGTATTGGTCCAAGTAAAGGACTCTTTGAATTTCTCCTGACAGTGAATCTTACATTCTACTTCTAAGTAGATGTAACATCGCAGGGAGAAGTATCACGAGCGTAGGTTTACTTTCGGTCGGATGATATGCAATAGTTGTTCGCTTTGTGGTCGGATTATGTTTTGTGGGCGAGGCGATGAAGGTGACGCCTTGTCAAATATGTAATTTACTTAAAGGGCAAATTTATTGCATTTTTGCGGTGATTGTGATTTTTTTTTTTGCAACCAAACTCTTTGGAAAAACTAAAACTTTAACGTGTCCGTGGGATCGTATTTAGGATTCTTCAACGTTTTGAACGTTTAGGCAGACCCATACTGATGAAGTGACCACTGCGAATTGTTGGAAGGAGCTTCTGCAAATCTTCCTCGTATTACTTGTGTTTTTCGTGTTTTTTTCGTGTTTAGTTTCTGATTTTATTGCGAGAAAAATTAAATTTCTGAAACAAATTGTTGACTTGTTACTAGTTCTTTGGCTATAATGCTAAATTATACTTACTGACTTATTACTGATTACTTAGTCAAAGAACCCATCTCGAAAAAATTGGAGCACGGCGGACTCAGTTGGTATTGTCCTGTTCAAAGGAGGGATCCTACGAACCCCGTCAAAAAGGCAATGGCGTAAGGGAGGCAGGCCTTAAAACTCCTGGATCACCCAAATGCAGAAGTATCAGTATTTGATTGGCCTCAGCCTGATGAAGTGATCCAAAATCGGGAGGCTTGTAGATATTTTTTGAGGTCGAACCGGCGAACCCCACATGCGGACCAGTAGGAATGCAGTGAAGTGGGAGAGTTATGAACCCTATAATACTGATCATAATCTCGTCGGTAAATGGAGAGAAGAAGACTGACTTATTACTGAGAAGTTAAAAAAACATGCCTTTATTTATTATCTTAAACTTGCCACATCTTTGAAGTTTCTTTTCATTAATCTCCCAAGAAGCGGTTTGTCTGACAATTTTGCGTTTTTCAATCCAGATTATGGTATCCAACAAAAAGGTGTCAAGCCCTTTTGGTTCTATATATTGAATTTGAGTGAAGTATAGCAGAACTTCGACCTAAGTAGATATTTTTTGCTTCCCTAAGAAAGTTGTGTAGCTTACTTACTTACTTAAGGTATAGCGCTACAGTTCGAGGTGGACCTGAGCCTCAACCAACAAGCCAGCACGATCTTTGGCTAGCTGGCTCCAGTTTCGCACGCTAAGTTGGCTAAGGTCCCCTTTTACTTGCGCGCGCCAACTGAATCGCGGTCTTCCTCTACTTCGCCGTCCCTCGGGTGTGGATTCGAAGATCTTCCGGGCCGGAGCATTCACGTCCATTCGCTCTATATGACCCAGCCACTTCAGTCGTTGGACCTTCACTCTTCTGGCTACGTCGATGTCGCTGTACAGCCCGTTCAGTTCGTCATTGTATCTCCTTCTCCATTCAACGTCTATGAAGACGGGACCAAAAATTACTCGAAGAATTTTTGTCTCAAAACAACCAAAAGTGGCCTCATCAGCTTTTGATATACTCCATGCCTCTGCACCATAGAAAGGGACTGCGATAGGGTCTTATAAAGGGTCACTTTAGTTGTTCCAGAGACAGGGCTTTGCTTCTCAATTACTTTCTTAGTCCAAAGAAACAGGGATTGGAAAGAGTTATTATTCTCAGCGCTGGTATCATTGCCTGAGTTCGTTGGCGGAGCCTAGGTAGACAAAGTTCTTGACCACCTCAAAATTATATCTGTCTATAGTGACATTCTTCCTGAGACATCGGTGTTGGATGTCCTTTCTTGATGACAGCATATACTTTGTCTTGCATTCATTGACCGCCAAACCCATCTTAGCCGACTCCTTTTCAATTCGTGACGCGCCGGTGACATCCCGGCCGTCGGCGTAGATGGACAGACTTTTGAAAGATACTGTGTTAGCATTTGAGTTTTGTACTATTCTTTCAAGAACGATGTTGCAAAAGTCACATGACTTTGGCACCGCCTTGTCTAAGTTGGGTAGCTAATGAGTTATATAATCCTGCGACAGATTCAAGACTTGAAGAAGCCTTATTATCATGATTGCAGATGAATTCTTCCAGGCTTTCACATAGGAGCTTTTGCCAATTTTGTTAATTTGATTTTAATTTTTGTTAAAGAAGTCATTTAGGGTCTTAAAGTCACGTTTGCTCAAGGAGTGTAATTGAGGGGATTGTTTTTCGTTTCCTAGTTCGCCTCCGTATATTGAGTTTCCAGCAGTTAACTCCGACTTGATGTTACTAAATGGCAGGCCGTTAAAAGATTCTGGGCCTATGAAAGGAGTTGTAGAGCCTTTGCGTGTTAGCTCATCAATCATTTAATTTCTTGGAACACGGACTGAGGGGGGGGGGGGGGGGGGTATAATTTCACTCAGACGATGTAAATGAGTTGCCAAAATGTTAAATGAACTTGCGATGGACCGCCGCACAGTGGTACCCTTCTATAGAGCATGCATGCATGCATGTTTTCGATCCCTCCCACACTTCGTGTGCTTGAATTGGCTTGATGTTGACAAAATGTATACATTTTTAACTGTTTTTAATATACATATATGTAGTGCAATAAATATTTAAATAAATTGCGAAGTTTACTTGGTTTCTAGTTACCAGAAGTTGATTTCAAGTGCTAATTGCCCAAAGGCCCTGCTACACTTAACGGCCTCTAGCAGGCAAATTTTATTTAGTATATCAAGACTATACCTACATATGTATTCATATCAGCGTAAATATACGTGGATCGTTTTTCTTATGAACCAAAAAAGGGTGAAGGTCTCACTTCAGACATAGCCTGTGTTTTCTTTATTGATATAAACATTTTTATAAACCTTAATTGTACAGTTATAGTTAAATGTTCAATTAATAAAATTCAGTTTTATTTTATATACATAAGTGATGTATGTCAAAAAAAAAAAATAAACGTATCAAAACTACTCATGAATTTATCCATTTGGCGTTAACTTTACTCCGGACTCAAATGAATTAAAAAAAAAAACATTTAGTGCATTTTTAACAAATATATTTAGTATCGAAAAATAAAATGTACGGTACTATACAGCTTATTTCATTTTCCATTTTCGGGGTTTTTCCGCCTGGGAACCACTGTGCGTCGGCCGATAGCGTTGATGCCGAAGTGGTGGCATATCATTATTTGTCGAAGGTTAGGGTGATATAATGTTTTGCAATATATCTGCCAAAAGTGTAATTGTGTTTTGTAGAATTTCCTAGGAATTCCATCGGCTAAATTGTTAGTTTTTACAAATAACGGGTGATCCAAGTAGAGATACTTTTTTCAATAGCCTTTTTTGACAGATCACGTGTGAGTCGTGTCATGCTGTCATGTTATTTTTGTTTAGTATTGTTTGGCATTTCATAATGAAAAGACTTACGCGTGAACAACGTTTACAAATTGTTCAACTTTATTATGAAAATTCACGTTCTGTGAGGAATGTGTTTCGTGCACTTCGCTCAACTTATGGTCAACATAATCGGCCTACTGAGCGTACTATTCGCAACACCATCACCCATTTTGAGACCCAGCATTCATTATTGGATAATATTCGACCGAATAGACCACGTCCAGCACGCTGTGAAGAAAATATAGCGGCCGTAGCTGAGAGTGTACACGAAGACCGTAGAGAGTCGATTCGGCGCCGTTCGCAGCAACTCGGACTGAAGTATGGAACGACTTGGCGCATTTTACGTCAAGATCTTAAATTGAAAGCGTACAAAATACAGCTTGTGCAACAACTGAAGCCGCTCCTGCCGACCTTCCCAAGCGACATCGCTTCGCTCTATGGGCTCTTGAAAAGTTAAAAGAAGATCCGACGTTTTCGAGGCAAATTTTGTTTAGCGATGAGGCGCATTTCTGGCTCAATGGGTATGTAAAACAAACAAAATTGCCGCATTTGGGACGAAGAGCAACCTAAAGAGATTGAAGAACTGCCACTTCATCCAGAAAAAACAACGGTTTGGTGTGGTTTGTGGGCCGGTGGAATCATCGGTCCATATTTCTTTAAAAATTATATGCCGGTGCGAACGTAACCGTCAATGGCGACCGTTATCGTGCCACGATAACCGACTATTTGATGCCTGAAATTGAAGCTCGTGATCTCGGCGACATTTGGTTTCAGCAAGACGGCGCCACTTCCCACACATCGCATCAATCAATGGACTTATTGAGAGAACATTTCGATGAGCACATAATTTCACGTTTTGGGCCGGTCGATTGGCCACCAAGATCGTGTGATATCACACCGTTAGACTTTGTCCTGTGGGGATATGTAAAGTCAAAAACTTATGCCGACAAACCCGCTTCGATTCAGGCCTTGGAGGAAAACATCACGCGTGTCATTCGCCAGTTACCAGTCGAAATGCTCGAACGAGTGATCGAAAATTGGACTCAACGGATGGACCATCTGCGACGTAGCAACGGTCAACATTTGATAGACATAATCTTCAAAAAATAAATGCCAAAGAATGTTCTTTCAAATGAAAATAAACATTCTCCATTAAATTTGAATTTTCTGTGTTCTTTTCTTTAAAAAAGTAGGTAACCTCGAAATGGATCACCCTTTACTACTTTGAGCTAAATTTGCTTAGAGATGTTCTGCCATTATAGTTTCTGTAACTTGATAACAACCTACATAAGTCATCAACAGTTATTTCTTTTTTGATATAATTCAGTCACACCAATCAATCTATTACGCAATGATTGAGTTTCTTAAAAAAAAAAAACAAGAAAATGTGATTTTCAAAAACTCGCTTGTATTTTTGTTAAATATAATTTAATGTGTCAAGAGATGATGTGAAAATTCATTCATGTGACCAATGGACTTTCATTTTCCTATCCTTGACGCAGTAGGTTTGAACAGTAGCTGTTTCGGCGTTTTGGGTGCTTTAGGGTGTTATTGGTGTGTTTTTATTACGTCAACAAGCTTCGTTAAGTTTTTGACATTTCATCTTTTCTAGTCTTGAAATTTGAATATCAATTCGTTGAGCGCGGTTTTGTTTTATTCAAAGTTTATTTGAAATGGAGCATATTTGACACTCAAGATATGCATTAAGAAGCGTTTTTTTTAATTAGATCTTTTAACGCATTTTTTTGTTGCATCATCGAACTCTTTTGGTGAACTCAGAGTTCATTTCCATATCATTTTGTGATTTATGCTATCGAAAGCTGAGCTAAAAAAAACTAAAGTTCCCACACACAAATACTCAGGAAAAAAATATTTAATTTTTATTATTATTTTCGAGGTTGCTCAAACTTATCTGTCAAATTTTTTTCTTCGATAATTTTTTTAAAACTATAAAGCAAATAATGTAAAAACAATATTAATGGCATTTGCCGAAAAAACAAAAATTAAATTCACAAGTCTTCATGAAATATTTCAAGGATAAAAGTGCTTAAATAAAATGCAACAAGAAATTGCATTCGGTGTTGCTTAATAAGGTGAGTTGCAGTTCGCTTAGATAATTTTGTTAAGTTAAATATGTGATTAGAGTTTATTTTTTAAGTTCAAAATTAATTTTTCTTTAAATATTCCCTGTCGCGTGCAAGGCAGGTTTCTATCCTCTGTGATGCTGGCTTTTCCTGACCGCTTTTCTATTCTCCTTTCTCATTGAAACGGAGTTTCAGTTTTTCTTGTCATGTCGAACTCAAACATGTGTGGTGGGATTCGAAGGTCTTTTATACTTGAAAATAATTGTCAGTCTGCTCGATGTGTGGACTACATTCACTCTACATCTTGGTACAGCTAATAGAGTTCGCGGTTCTACTTTCTCCTCTTCTCTCTTCATACTTTTCTCGCGCTCATTTGTCGAAGAATGGTTTTCAGTGAACAGAACGTCAGAGGATTTATCACTCCAAAATTTGTCTTTACCAACAATCCTTCGTAGAGTCAACTTTTGAATTTGGACCACAATCGGTAATACAACTTTACTCGCTTACATTAGATGTTTGGTGCCCAATAGGAGACCTAGACTATACACCCGAAATATTCCCTACAGCGACAGTTGAGAGCTCAACAGCTTCCCGAATTGAATTTTTCGAACTAATAGCTCTTCATTGTTGATGGGATTACAGAGGCATCTGTATATAATTTTTTAATAATGTGGAGAAACCTTAAAAAGAAGTCTTTGGTGTTAAGCCAATACCTAGTATGGCACGAAAAGGCTAGATAAAAAACGAATGCCGCGTGGTATTTGTAATTCGCAAACTTTATCGAGCCAGAAGAAGCACTATGAAGGTGGTCCTAAAACAGCCTGTCTTCAGTGGTGTCTTATCTTGTTCCCTAGAAAAGGCTATAGAAAATATAAGGTAAACTTAAGATAATGGGACCTACCGAAACTTAAAGGCGTTCGGCTTAATCTCTCAATTGAGATCAAGTACCTGGGTGTAATATTTAATTCATAATTGAATTGAATAGTGCAGAATGAATAGGTTGCCTGCAGATATCTTCGGGCAGAAATGGAGCTTAGAGCTGAAGATGGGGCACTAGATATACTCCTAAAGTTGTGTGGTGGTTGGCGGCGGTGCTTGGCGGCGTATAAGAGGTTCGATAAAATCCACACACCGGCTAGGCTTATAAGCTCACTCAATTTACCATTCAACCTTTTTATGAACAAGATGACAGCACAAGTTGTTCTTAGACTGACCGAAAACAAAATTTTAATGCGCCGCTCTTTCCGACGTTGGCGCATACTTGATATCTATTACAGAAGGGACAAATGCCACTTTGCGATTTTGAGAAAAGCTAGTATGAGTTTGAAGTTTTAGCTAATCCCGACCTGTACCACCTGAAAGTTTTTATTCGCTGTCCCACCTCTTGCGAACGTCTGACAAACAACCAAGAGTAAGAAATGTCATGAGAAGCTTCTCAAAAATAAATTGCCGTTCGGAACCGGCATTAAACTGTAGGTCCCTCCATTCGTTTCAAAAATATAACTTCGCACACACAATGGTTGGAGAAGCTAGGCCTTAGGTCCGGTATGGGCCGTTTACGCTTAATATTTATTTTTTTTAAAGGCTACGAGTTTTTACTAATAAAATAAACCTGCAGAAGCTGCAGAGACGAAGTGGAAATTGAATCAGTGGAATGTCTTCATTGCAACTCTCCGTGTCCATTTCTTCAATAAAAAAGGAGAGGGGGTCTCTTCACCCCTATTACTACTTCGAAATGTGTTCACAATTCAGCACAGTCCTCTTCCTCGCGAAATTTAATCTCCCGGCAAAGTATCTTAGACCCACTAGTGTGCTAGCCTACCTCCAATGCTTTAATTTTCCCATGCCAAATTTTTGTAGAATACAGCCTTATGTTGGACTTAACTTTGTCCAAAAAAAAAACACTTGTCAATCATTCATGGGGAAATTTTGATAAAACAAAGTCTTACGTAATTAAGCAATGAACATGTACATATCCAAGAAAAACAACAACAATAACAAATATTGATCTTGCAAATTACTTTTCACGGCCAATGAAACTGCAAACAGAAACAATATACTGTTATTTATCCCAAATTACCACAAACATGAGCAGCATTACCCAATCTAACTGAAATAGTTATCCCACTCGAAGTTGTCGATTTGAAACAAAAAAAAATCCCAACTAATGTATCTATGAGATGTTTTATTTTTTTGTTATTTATTATTGTTCTCAAACATTGGTTGAGTGACACCATATAGTGTAAATGAACCTACCCTCGAACATTAGCGAACAGAGACGACTGAGACGACTACAGTGATTTTGAAGCCAAAATCAGCCATGGCCTAAATGTCTCACAACAGAGAGGTGGTGGCGGCGGCGGCGACGGCGCTGTTGTTTCTCTGATACTTTGGTGTGATGTTTGTTGT
Organism: Ferdinandea cuprea; assembly: GCA_963576555.1. Lineage (NCBI taxonomy): Eukaryota > Metazoa > Arthropoda > Insecta > Diptera > Syrphidae > Ferdinandea > Ferdinandea cuprea. The sequence continues at coordinate 9,744,884 of OY754960.1, forward strand.
AATTGGAGGTCTTTAAACATCATCTGTGTGGGATTTTATGTACCTATTTGTATCTTCTGTGTCTTGTGGCACAGGTCATTAATTATAGTGAGACATGCATCTGAGAGAGGGCCTGACACACATATGTTGTAGATATATATATGTATTTATGGACGTACGCAAGTCCTAGGCCTAATTAGTTGTCGAGGTAATTAATTGTTGCAGATGGGTGATGGCTGATGGCTTATTATTGGCACTTCATTTGAGGATGAAAGTTACACATTAACATGAGACTGAGATTGCGATTTTGGGAAATTGGTTTGCGGCAGAGCAATTTGTGTACACGAACATGACCATAGGCGGTTGAAGGAGAAACCTACTTATTCGTATCAATTACGCGACTATTTAGGTGTGCGGAGGTGTAGTTTGCTTTTGGTAACATTTGAGTTGCAGAGGAATCTACAAATATGGGCATCATTTTAGGCTATTACTCAGGGTTTGTCTTACGGTTAGGTGGTTGTCATTGTATTCAAGGTCGTTGTAGACGAATATGGATTGACTGACGATTTTAACGGAAGGCAATTCAAGGAGTTCCATTTGGGTATTGAAAAGGTGTTTTTTTTTTGTTTTTATCCGTTTACCCACCAACGTTGTTTCGGCCTTTGAAAACGAACAAATCGCTTAGGTAAGTCAACGTTAGGTTAATTAAATCGTGACGCCCCAGGAGGTTTTTTTTTTAAATTAAAAGTAAGTAGGCTTTACGTGTTCCGTGTTAAATGACCTTAAAGACCTTTCTTTTGACAAAGCTTTATTTTCTTTTATTCCGAATTTTTGTTATTCTATATCAAAATGTTTGCCACAAGAACGCGATCTCCAATTGCCAACATACCTACTTTTTGCTTAAAATGTTGCATTCCGGCTAAACCGAAATCGGCGTTCTGCTCCTTGTGCCTGCTGGAGAAGATCAGCAGTAAAGGAGTGCTGAATCCTGTGCCTGTGTTCGAGGAAAGCTAATGAAGGAGAAGATGCAATCGCGGTCTTAGTGAGCTGCAGCAATATGTGAGCTAAAGAACCATGGCGTGTGGTAAGGAAGCAACCCATGCAAAAAGTTTTTAATACGGAAATCTATAAAGGGTGGGCGATCTAATGGCTTCTTTTTAAATCATAGGTTATTTTGACACTGACAGCTGTTTCCCACTCGAAATCTTGATAGAAAGTCAGTAGCATACCTCCGTGGAACGAAATGAGTTTCTTTACGCTTGAACAACGTTGGGAAATATTGCTGTGTAGTCCAAACAGTGCGTTTTTTTGAAAACAAGTTTTGTCCGAAATGAAGCACCTAACGCGACTGCTGTACGCAAGATTGTGCAACAAGTTGAATAAAATAGCCAGTTGCATTCCACCCAGACAACAATTCAACCGCAATACTCAGCATGCTAGGAATTCACATTATTTCACCCTTAAGCATATATTCGTTTGGACGGTGAAATACAAGGATTCGTTTCTTAATTGTAGAATACGAAAATATTTGTCACTCTTTTACTCTACTCTGTATTGTTCACTCTACATTCTGGTATATCTATAGAGTTCGTTGTTCTACTTCCTCCTCTTCTCTCTTCATACATTTCTCGCGCTCATTTGTCGAAGAATGGTTTTCAGTGTACAGAACTTCAGAGGATTTATCACTCCAAAATTTTTCTTTACCACCAATCCTTCACAGAGTCAACTTTTGAATTTGGACCACAATCGGTCTTATTTCGACAGCTTTACTCGCTTACATTAGATGTTCGGTTGCTCAACAACAGACCTAGATGCTACACCCGAAATATTCTCTACAGCGCTGGGTACAACGATTTAAAGCCTTAAGAGCTCAACAGCTTCCCGGGTTGTTTACGAATGTGGAATGCTCTAAAAACTTTATTTTTCCTTCACTATATGGTTAGGTTAGGTTGAAGTGGCAGCCGTCGGATAGAGGTCCGACACACTAAGAGTTATGTAAGATCCATTGTGATACCACGTGAATCTGAAGTTCCTGCCTACTCGTTGAACCATTTTGAGCTGCTTATAAAGTGCGGGAGACATTTTGGGTCGGTCAAGTTTAGATCGTTAAAATCATTGTAGAAGTAAGCTTCTAGATGGAGATTTCGTGTAGAGTTGTCTCTTCCTGCTCGTCATCAATGCAGCTCCTACAAAGTCATTTGAATAAGCGCCAAGCCTGATTGCATGCCTGCCCATCAGACAGTGTCCAGTGATGACACCAATTGTAGCTCTAATGTGCGATCTATTGAGGGCAATCGAACTCTAAGAGGGTTTTAGATCCAGCTTAGGCCAAATATACTTCATTGGCAGAATCTAAGGTTAGATTTTTTTTTTATTGCATCTACTTTTAACAAGAGGTTGCATGTAGAAACTGGTATGACCAAGGAGCCTTTTCCATGCTAGATTGAGAGGGTATTTCCAATTTTGGAGAGTTCGTCAGCCTTGCAGTTACCTGGAATGACACATTCACCCAGCACAGGTGAATGTTGAACTGCTTCGGCATCTCCATTACAGATGGTCGCCAATCTAGGGCTACGAAGGAGTTAATAGATACTGAATCGAGACACTTGATGGCCGCCTGACAAGATTCGAAAAGGTTGGAATATCCTTTACGGATACCATGTATTTCTTTAGCCAGGACTAGACACTACAATGATTAGGAAGACAGAAAGAGTGACTAATATTTAGTCTGTCTGAGAAGACGCCTCCACCCTCCTTTTCACATTATAGTTTACAGACATTTAAAACCAACGTGCATCGGTATCTCCTTTTCTCTGTAATTAATCTTGGTATATTTCAATATTCGACACTCTGGTGTCTGATTATCGCCCATGAACGGTTCTGCGCACACATTGTGATTGCTTTTGCAGTCTAGGTTTGCAGATGTGTCCTATCGTCTTTATACCACAAAACTTTTGTCACACTTTCATAAAAAAAAAAACAAACTTAAAAATTCCGTATTTTAAATATCTATATATATCTCGAAATTTTCCCATTTTAGGCGCCTCATCAACAATATCCGAGTGTGAACCAGAACATTCGAGTCTGCTAAAATTTTTCGTAAGATCACTCTGAGGGAGTGCAAAGTTATTACTAAAATTCTGTTTTCTTATCTGTCCCACTAATTTTTGCATTGCATATACTTGATAACCAAAATTAGTTCATTTCCAAAAAAAAAATCTTCAGCCAACTGTAACTAGCACAAAAAAGAAAATCAAAGTTCATATTAAATTATATTTATCTGTCAAGTGTCGCGTAAACATCCGATTCTACCGCCGAACCTGAACCTATGTATGACTCACTCAACTTCAGTGACGCACTTAACCGGAGTATAAAAAAAATATACGTTTTTGCCATTTCATTTCCAAGTAAAGACAATCCACGAAAGTCGGAGGAATAAAATAATAAAGAAAAGGTCTCAATCCAGACTCATATGCCCAAAGTTACGTTTCGTTCGCATTCTTTCATTCTCCCACTCTATGTGTGTGTGTGTCTGTTTGTCTGACACTTCCCCCTCTCACACTTCCAACTTTAACTCCCTTTCATTGGCATTGGCAACGCAACATTCACAAAACGATTCCACATTTCCACGTGTTGCTCCCAACTATACTATTTATGTACAGCTTTTCCCCCCCAAAAAAAGAAGAAAAAGCAAATATTCCGTCGCGCTGATTATTATTTATTTGTTTGTGTGTATCTTTCGTTTGTTTGTTGTGCGCTCGCGGTAAATTGACTCGTCGTAGTCGTATCGTTTGTAACTTTTGCCGTACTGTATTATTGCATTGTGTTTGAAATCCATTAGATACCTATAAGAGAGTGCCAGTCTGTGCCTACATCTCAGTGCTTTGAGTCAAGAACAAATATTCACGGACTTTTTATTGAATGTTTGTGTGTGTGTGTGGGTTTTTTCAGCGTTGCAATTGCAAAGTGACACTGCTCTGACTCTGACTCTGGACTGGCATACTCGCTGAGCTGAGTGTTTGCGTTTTATTATCGCACACTCTCAACCTGGTGGAATATAGGTTTGTTGTTTGTTTTCGTGTTTATTTTTTCAACTCCGTTATCGGCGCTTTGTGGCGTTCTAAAGGTCTAAGTTAATTTGTTGTTTTTGTTTGAGTGCAAAAGAATGGTAATTGTCGAAAAAAAAAATGAGCATTTTATCGGATGTGCTTAAAAATAGAATAAACATTTGAGGATAATTTGTTCACGCTTTTGGGAGTTTTAAAATTGGCGTGCAATTCATTGTACGTAAGTTGGCTTTGTATTGGGCAGCTCAAGCGGAAAGGCGATTGCCTCTTCTGGTGTAATGTTCAATATTTAGTGTTTAATGGCAGTCCGACTGTAGAAGACCTGTTCTGCCTCTGTAGTGTCTGTGTCTGCACGTGCTTGAATTTCTGACTGATTAATTACTCAAGGTCCAACTTGCAGAGAGAACTGTTCGTATCGTCATCTTAGAATCGTTTAAATGGCTGCCTCTGCTTCACTGGCAGCGGCTTCAGGGGGTCGTTCCATGACTCGGTCCAATATGTGCGGCAATAGCGTCTCGAATTTTGGCCTCGAGCTTGTCCAAAGTTGTTGGCTTGTTGGCGTTGACTTAGGACTTGCCGCAGCCCTAGAGAAATTAGTCGATTGGTGTCAAGTCGCATGAACGCCCGTCGTGAGATGACCTACTCGGTAAATTTCTTTTCCAAAACTGCGAGCGGTGGGTGGCTTGTAGGGCTGTGAGTTATCGATGTTGTCGAGCTCTGACCACAATAGTTCGGTTTATATCGCTCTATTGCCTTCCTCATTTCGAAAGAAATATGTAGAACCCAATGAGGCCATTGTTTCGGCTTAGGGCACCCGAACCAAACGGTCAATCTCTGGATGTATTGATGCTGGGTGGACACTTGTGATTGACTTATCAGCTAAGCCAAAAATAGGCCTTGTCCAAGTAGATGATATTTTGGCTAAAGTCCTGAACTCCAGCCAACATATTCAGCGCCCAATTAGCGAACTCATGGCGTTGTCTACGGTCGTCCGGCTTCAATTTTCAACTTCTGCGGATGAATGCCCAAATTCAACCGCAAAATGAACCGAGCTGAGTTTCTGGCGATGCTCTATTCAGCCGATCGGAGCGCAATCGACCTTTTTGGGTCCTCTTCGATACTGGCCCCTACGGTGGCTATGTTTTCTTCCTTTACCTGTTTGGTTGGTGGCAGGCGTAAACGGCTATAGATGACCTAAAGCATAGCATCTCCAACCATTTTGTGGGGGAAGATATATTTTTTGACACTAATGGAAGGGGCCTACAGTTCGATGTCGATTCCGAACACCAATTCATTTTTGAGAAGTTTCCCATGACAGTTGTTACTACTGGATGTTTGTCAGACTTTCGAAACGCCCTTAATCATTAAGCCACTGCACCCACCAAAAGAGTGCACGCCACGGTGCAACGAATTGCTTGTTCACTCAAGCCTTACGGCGAAATTCACTTTGCCTATTTACAACTGAGCCGAGATTTCGATATTTTTTTTTTAAAAATGTTCGCACTTTTGGCAAGCTTGAAACGATGCATGATGAAATGGCAAACTTTACTGAATGTTTTGACAGCTTAATGTTATTGGTAACTTTGACAGCTGCTGAAACATAAGATTTTGAAAATTTCACAGTTGTTTGTGCTATGAAATTGCCTCGCAGAAATATAAAACATTATTTTTTCAGCTTTAATCTTTCAGAAGTTGAAGCATTTAAAGTAGTTCTACCTTCAAATCGTAAATTTCCACTTTGATGGCTTATAACTTGAATGGGGATGCGAATAGACACACCTACTATTCCATGCATTTTATTCATCGGAACTCCATAAATCCCATCTTAAGAGATATTTCTTCTTCTGCACTGCGATGCATTCTGATGTGAGCTATACGAACATATAAGAAGGGATATTCCAAAGAAAAATAAGTTTACGAATACTTAATGTATTGAAAATTCTCAATGTTCAAGGAATATCGTAGAAAAGGTGTGTGGTATGTACAGGGTGGCGTTTTTCTGTCCTTATTTTCTTTTTGTTTTAAAGCAAATAGATACTTAGAAAACTAACGTGTAGAATTTTTCAGGCAGAATTTCAAGATTAAAGAGGTTATATTTGTTCGATTTCCTAAAAAACTGGTGCCGTCATTTAGAGCGTTAAAATTTAGAGGCCGTCCTATCGGTGCTAAAAGTCGACATCCGCCCTTAAGAAGTCAGAGAACACACAGTTGGATGCGGTAGGAAATAAACGAGCTACCACAGTTGAACAAATATTTGTCATCATTATGACGTCCGTTAAGAAAGTAGCGGCACTACTTTTTTAAGTTACTTTTGCAATCCAAAGCAATTTAGGAAATAGACGCCTTGTGATGCGTATACAAAATTGTTTCGTGACCTCTTCAACCTTTGTGGACGCTAATGTCGTGTCGCTGATTTGAAGGAAAACCGAAAACCTTCACTTACTTATCCAATTCCCGTCCGATGACGACTCTCTTCTTGCGATATAGAAAATTGGACTTTCTCTGCAATCCCAGCTTTGGGTAAAATTGCGATTTTGAAAATGGTTTTCAAAACGGAGGTTCGGGTTTCATTGTCGTCTCGAACCTGGGGACTTGGGGACTGAGACGCAACTGCCTTATTAACACTCTTGTCCGTTCGTTCGAGTCCCCCGAGCCAATATAGACGACGAATTTTGGCTGTTTGTATAACATCGAGTTCGCGTAAAGAAAAACTGACGTACTCTACCGTCTCTGTAGAGCAAGCATTTTGCCCATTAAAACTAGAAGAGCTATCCAGCGTTAATTTAATTTGTGAACTCCTCTCTCTGAAAACATGATCTTTGGACTGGCGGCAAGATTTTTTTAAAAGTTTCGTCGATCCGGTAGATCTCACATTGCTTGATTTGAAGCGAACGAATACTAAACGAATTCTAACAAAGTCAGCTAAACGAACGCTCTCAGTCTGTTTGATTCGGTATGGCCTCAAACTGTTCACAGAAATACGAAAAGTCATGGTTTCTATTTAATGAAAAAAAAAAGCACTACAAAATACTGATCCAGAGAAGCAATTAATATAATTTTAAAGCAATTAAAGACGCAAAAGTCACCCTGTAGTTTCAATTGAACCTTGTTTAAATTGCCAGTGGAAACGAAGCATATTGTAGAGTCGAAAGCTACCTTCCTAAATCGAAGGGGGGGGGGGGGGGGGCTTTTTGAATCCCCAAAACCCCTACCTGGATATTCCTCTGCTAACCTTTAATCCTATCGTTACATTTTCATTAAAAAAAATTGGGCAAATCGTTTTGAATCCATTTTACATTATAAAGCGAATCGAAACTAATGAAGCCACCCCTGTTCCAATTTTGGATGAATCAAATACGATTAAAAATAAATGAAGGCTATCCACCAACAAGCCGATGTCTTGAGCAGAAAGAAATTGCAGACGACGCAATTTTATTTGGGATTCCCGAGAAACGAAATGAAAGCCTACGTGCAATCTTCGATCACTTTTAAAATCATAAAATTAAATTACGCTGACCTCTGCCTGAAACATAAAAGAGTTGCTTCTGCCAGAACCTGTTAGGCTGCGGCTGAGCCTTATTAACTGAGCGTCATCGTCGAGCGATTGGTTGCGAAAACGCCATTGTCAAGTGCTGCTTTCTTTTTATACATATATTTTTTTATAGTCCTGCCAGTTTTATGGGCGGCTCTGGACTGATGAGTTCAATCCATTTTATCACGTCATCGTTTGGCGATACAGAAAAAAATCTTTAATCCTTCTGGACTAACGTGCCTACCGCCACACGATTTCAGAAGCTCTTATATCTTTTTTAAACCAGACTCTCACGAAGAGATTTCGGCTTTTCCCGCAAACTGTCAGCCGTTTAAAGCGAACAGCACCAGGTGCTCAAAGTGTTTACCAAATCTGGCAAAGTCTTCGTTCAAACTTCAAATGCTTTCTCTTTGAAAGTTCTTAAACAATTAAATGATAAGTTTCCACCCATCTGACGAACCGAGACTATAAGAAAAATATTACAAACAAATTTTGACGTTTTTTTTTAACATTTTTCCCTCAAACCGCATCATTGGCAGAACATTTTCAACTGAGAAACTTGTCAAATTGGTTTCAGTTTTCAGAAATGTGTAAAATGTATTCACGAACCTACCGTCCTTCCAATATTCACCATTTTCACCTGCCATCAAAACTAACTGCCAATAAATAGCTTCCAATCGCACCGCAATGGCATCACTTTCAAGAGAGTTAAGTGCAGCCCAATGAAGCAGCAAGCAGCAAGCAACCACAATACCACGACCACGTTGGTAGACCACCATTACTCATGCTCTTTGTTTTTGTTTCTACTGTCATTACATTGTTTTTACTTTTTTCTTCCGCTTTACTTTGTTTGTTTGTTCTTATGCCACAATCGCGCAATCGGTAGCGCAATCTGACCACACTCATTATTTTCTCTTTTGAATGGTGCTCCTGGGTAATGGGTATCGCTCTCTAAGACCCCAACATGATTTTACACAACCACAATCAAACTAACTACTCCGCCATATCGACCGAAGGTAGTATAGTAAAAATCCCCCCAAAAAGTAATATCCACTTCCACTCCATCCAGTCATCATCGAATCCACACAGTCTCTCTCTCTAACTCAAACTGAGCTGAGACCCCTTCGCAGTATAGCATTCGAATCGGTTACGATCAGTCTGTGATCGGTACGATCATCCGCAGCAGTTATATACGTTCGTTGGGAATAAAATATTGTCGCGGTGACAATAAATTTTCGACGGTTTGATTTAACTTTGATTTGCTTCGTTTGTGTGTTTTTTTTTGTTTTTTTTTAAATTTAATTAAATTTTGGCAAAGTGATCATGATCGTCGTCGTCGTCGTGTCGTGTTGAGTGGAATTTTTAATAAACGTCACTCAAGCATACAAGCATTTTATTTTGTCGATTTTGATTGATGGCAATTGGATAATTTTTTTGTGTTTCATTTAGGGTCTTTCGGTCAAATACCGGTATTTTGATTCGAGTATTTATTTTGATCAATCATCGCCTTTGATCGATCACGATGATCAGATCAATTTATCCATTTCATATTTATTATCAGTGTCGATGAGCGGCAGAGAAATGGTTGCGTTTCTTTTGTTTGTTCTTTTTAATGGTGTTTAGATGTTTTCGTTTGCTTCGTTTGTCTTCTCTTCTTGTGTGGATCTGTGGAAGTGTGATCCGTAGAAGTAGCCGAAGGCAGCAGAGTAGGTTGTTCAACTCCAGATAAAGAAAATAAAACAAAAGAAACTCAATTATGATGCTCTGAGAGCAGCACCGCACGGTGTTCTTCTTCTTCTTCTTGTTGTTGTTAATTTTGCGCAATTTTTTTTTTGTTTCCACTCTGGTTCCACTTCCAAAACAGTTTTATCCAAAACACGGAAGGAAAGGAGAAAAATTACAAAATTACATGGAACCCAACGAGTGTCAGAGAGAAAATAAGATTAACTGTTTGTTTTGATTGTCATTCGCGGTTTTTTTTTGTTTTTTTATTTTGTTTGTCCGGCGGTTTTCAATTTAATTGTCTTTTTTTTTTTGCAGTAATTATTGTTTAAATTAAGTGGAAAGTATATATAAAAAAAAAAAAAAGAAGAGATTTTGTGTTGAGTGTTCTCAAAGAAATACGGAAGAAGGCGCTTTTTTTCTTCACATCAGCACCAACTTTGGATTGGATTGGTCTTTTTTTGTTTGCACCTCCATAGCCTTGTAAGTAGATACTTTGAACTCATTGAAGGCTGTTGTAGTTGTAGTAACTGGTTTACTTAATAAATAAATAGAGTTCTGGTCCATTTGTGGGAAAAAATGACAGCCAGACGGACATTTGTCGCTGCCACCTGAACTGATGCCCAATTTGGGGGACTTTTATGATTTTGAGTTTGAGTTGATAGTTGACAGTAACTGTCATGAATTTCAGCAAATGAAGGCAGATTTAATTAGTTTAACGTCGGATTTTATTGAAATTACGTCAATTTATTTTCCATAAAAAGTCTGCCATTGTTATTTACGGGAAATTAATACGACAGTTTGGCGTTGTGTCTGTGTCTGAGTTTGTGAGTCAGGAAACTCGTGGAAATCGTTTTTTTTGTTTTTTTGTTTTAGTTCTGGGAAAGCCATTGGTTATTGATGGATATAATTCATGCGAAATGGTGGATATGTTTCGGTGGAAATGATTTTTAAGGTGAAATTAATTGCAATTGGTTTCGGGGGAAATACATTTTTTATTTTGAGGTGTAGGTGTTTTAGTGGAACAGCTGTTGTTGGCATGTAAACCTGATGCGCTATCAATAGAAATAGCAGAGCTGAAACTTTTATGATGCAGGGAGATAGAATTTAAATTTAAGCGAGGAAGCCTTCCAAAACGCATGGCTGGGTCATGTAGAAATCTCTACCAAAGCCGTTTCGTTGGCCTTTTTAAGAAGACTCAGTGTCCTTTAACCGGATACTCAACTATAAGGAGGCTTTTAAATTCAAAATGCAAAGAAGTGTTGTAAGTCCCAAGCACTATCTACTTTTTAGAAGCCTCACAGAGACGTGAGTGTCTATAGCTCTTTTAGGGACAGATATCCTGCCTGCAGATATCTTTTGAGGTTGAACCGACGAACTCCACAGGCGGACCAGTAGGAATGCAGTGAAGTGGGAGGGTTATGATCCCTGTACTCCTGATCATTATCTCGTCGTTAAATGGAGAGAAGAAGCTCTCCTAGGGACATCGTCGGGCTTTTAGGGATCTTGAAGTATTCGACATTATTTGACTATTTGTGATATGCTGACGCTCGTCGAAAACAGAAAGTGGACGCCAAGAAGTAATTTCAGAAATTCATTGTGTTTGTTTTTATCTACTTTTTCCTTTCTTTTCCGAATGATCAGGAAAAGGACGCGCCTGCGGCAAGTGCCTCTATAGCAAACAGACCATCATTGAACAGAAAGTCGACACCTTTACTTCCGTTTACAAGAAATTGCTAGGACGTGATGTTACTTTCGAGTTCCCAGAAACTATTTGTACATTTTTAAAACAAATTAATGCATCTAACATCTAATTCGAAGGAGAGTAAAAAAGAGGGATAATAGCTTTCCCTCTTTTACTGTGCATCTGAGGTTCACCAGTTCGACCTCAAAAAACTTTCGGCGGGCTTTAAAGATGCGGGAAAATCACTGAGGCCAATCAAATGCTGGTGTTGTTGTTACATTTGTGTGATCCGTACGATTTTAGACCTGCCACTCTGCCGCGAAATTTATTCAACACGTACAAGCGTCTGCTTTATTTATTTTATTTGCTTCATCTTCCTTTTACGATCAATGAACTCCATGCAGTGTTGTGGTAGATCTACCACTATATTTGAATATTTGTTCAATCTACTGCATCTACCACTGTGCTCGAAAATTCATTCTCATTTAAACAGCTTTGTCTGATTCATGTTTCTCAGTCTACATAAGGAAATTAAGCAACAGAGCCTCTCTGGATGCATTTTATTAGTCCAATTTTGTCATGTTAAAAATATCCCTTAGTATGCATTGAAATTTTAGTCTACACTAAAAAATACAATAGTGAGAATTATCGTTAAAAGATTTTTGGCTTTTTCCCAGCTTTTAACTGACATTTGGTGGTCAAATACATAATAATATCCGAGAATCCTGTTTATTGACAACGTCTTACTGTCTTCGACAGAACGTATGGTTGTGCCTTATTTTATCGAAAGGTTTTCTAAAATGTGATAGAATGGGCAACAGAGATCGTCTACGTCATTTGATTGTTGTTAGCTTACCATATCCAAGAATGGAAAATAAAAATCAAAGAATACATCGTTCAGCAGTATTTATTTTAATTTTACAGTTTGAATAGCTTATTCTTATTTATATTTAAAATCTACCAGTTTTAGGAATCTACCACTTTTTTTCTGTTAATCTACTACATCTTCTCTTTAGTCGCCTTTTGCGACAATTTATTGGGGGCTGCCGTCTCTGCGCGGTAGTCCGGCAACAAAAATACCATTTTTATAGATTTTTGCAAGTGGTAAAAGGTTGCTTTCCATGACAGACATCGTCAACTATAGATTGCATTAAATGCGCAATAATTTTTTTTTTTTTGCTATTAAATTGAGAAAAGAGTGTGGGCAATAAAACAGAGCCCTGTGGAACTCCATTATTTATTCGAGTTGTGCGTGTTGTCTATTTTTAAACGTGTTTTTACTTGTAATCATTCTGTTTTGTGGTGTTTTCTAACCTGATAAGCTTCAAAAAATAAAATATGTTGTGAAGATTCATTTTCTGGTAAACGTAAATTAGACAGCTCACATGTGTGTTGTTATTCGAATTCGCATTTATTTTTGTAAAAATAGCAATCATCAAAATTGCTGCTAACGATAGTCAGCATCAACATTCAGATAAAATAAGTCCTTTTAGACATCTAGGATATTCAGAAAGGGGGTCATCCAACAAGCACTTAGAGCTATTTGTCCGTGGTACTCCAAAGTGTATATCGAAACCTAAGTTGCTGAACCTTCCAGTGCTTTTAACAAAACGAAAAACGTTGGCTTGTTCAATTTTATAAAGATCATCCGCACAGAGGAAGTTTTTGCGGGTAGTCCTTCTGGTTCTGGCATAAGCCCGACAATCTTCGAAAACAACGTAAGACTTAAAAATTCCCTCTTAAAATGATCAATATGCATGTGTAATTATTTGCCTCTGGTTCTGTTATTCCTCCTCATTCCGACCCACAAATGTTAAAAAGCAATTTGCACTAGTTCCTTCCGGTTAATCCTTCCACTTGTGCTGTGTGTTACCGTCGTAAGGGATTCAAACCCTGTTTTAAACCATAAAAAAGACCAAGAAAATGTAAAGTGTTTCCTCAGCGTCCAGACAGCACTCAGTACAAGGGTCCGCCATCTAACGTTTTTTTTTCAACTAGTGCTTATTTCGCAAATGGTAACACTTAGCTCATGTCTGATTCGACAGATAATTAGTTTTATCCTTCCGCTGAACGAATATGGTTGTGTATACGCTTGAAAAACGCTGGGAAATATTGCGGCATAATCGGGCCATTTTTCATTTTTAAATGAGCAAGGAGTGGCCGTTACAGTCAATGGCGATCGTTATCGGGCCATGTTGAACGAATTTTTGTTCACAAAAATTGAAGAGGAGGATATTGGCAACATTTGGTTTCAACAGGACGGCGCTACGTGCCACACAGCCGAAGCTACACTCGATGTTTTGCGCCCTGTTTCAAAAAAAAAAAAGTAATTTGGCGGACCCTTAACATAGCTCCGATCTTTTAACCCTGATGACTTTCAGATGCTTGCTGAGAGTGCTGAAACCAGTGACAAGACCAATTAGAAATCTAAGGTGAGGTCTATTAAGTGCGAGCAAATATTTAGATCTTCTGATATTTGGGCCGTCGGTAGACGTAATTGCTCCACAATTTCAATATACGTGCTGCATACGGACCAATGCCTGGCAAGGAGGTGAACGCTTTCATAACTCTAGATATGTGTATGTCCGTCCACGGACAATGGTGGCATTACTAGAATCCTATCTATCTGTCATTTGTATAAGACAGCGCCTTTACTCTTCTAATTAGAGCAGCAATTGCGATAGAGAAGATTTCTGCTTTAAAGGCAGTTTGTTGTCTTTGTAGGGAATCAAGTTTCAGACAATTTGGTCAGATTATCTCTAGAGTACAATCGGGCTCCAGAGAGGGACCATTCATGAGGAAACGATCTGAAAACATGATGGAATCACTTGGCCATCGCTATTACCCTTTCAGGCGTCAGGAAGAAGTATTTTACTGCCGCGGCTAAAAAATCGTTAATGATCACATGGAGTCGTGTGCCCGTCCCCGATGTTCAGACTTGTCATCCAGAAGTGTTCTGAACTGCAAGTAAGATAAATATAGCAAAACGTTCATATCAGGGGTGGGAATTCCTCTGATTGGATGCTTGGTCAGATGTCTCCTGAAAGTGTTAGCTCTTGTTTACCAAACAACTGCACCATACGCATATCCAGTAAACTAGTCCCATACTCTTTCCTATTATACTGCCAGAGAACTGAGGACGTATTCACATGTGTAAATAAATTCACATGTTACAACTTATGTAGATCTTTTCGCATTTGCAATCCCGTCTTTGAGACCATCAGAACTGAACAAATACATTTATGTTACCTGTAAAAACGTTTGAACATTGTGAGACAATGTTTAGTGTTTAATCTTCAAAAAAATTGACTTAGAAAGTTCCAGGGCCTTCGGGCCAGACATTAAAATGTTTGTAAGTAATATTTTGCAATTTTCAAAATAAACCGATCACGTCGCACTGTAAAATATTATTGATCGGCTGAAAACTTAAAATGTCATAATTTTTTCGGTGTTCCAATTAACTAGATGTGTCTTTCTACTTTCTTTATCTATCATTCACTTCTTTGACATCTGATTCAATTTCAGCAGATAGGAACGCTAACGTCATGCAAGCAAAAAACGAATTGAAATAGTAGGGGACTAAGAACATATCCTTGTGTTACTTCAGAATTGCAACTTTTAACAAACGATTTTGTTTAAACCGTCTCTAACGTGTTTGTTCGATTCAAATCGTTTGCAATTATTTATTGTTAGTTATGAATTGCAATTGAATTTTGCCTAACCGTGATTTTAACTATCAAAAAGCTGACAGATAACGTATGACAGATGACACATGACAGATGACAGCACGATCTTTGACTAACTGCCTCCAGTTGCGCACTCCAAGTTGTTTGAGGTCCCCTTCCACTTGCGCGCGCCACCTTAGGCGAGGTCTTCCTCTACTGCGTTGTCCCTCCGGGTTGGATTCGAAGACTCTTCGGGCCGGAGCGTTGGTGTCCATTCGCTCTACATGTCCCGGCCATCTTAGACGACTAATCCGTATTTTTCTGACCAGGTCGATGTCGCTGTACAGCTCGTAGAGTTCGCTGTTAAATCTCCTCCTCCAAAGCCCGTCAACGCAAACGGGCATCCGCCTTTGATAACGTCCATGCTTCTGCGCCATACAGCAGGACTGGGATGATGAGGGTCTTATATAGAGTCTCCTTGTTGTTTCTCGACAAGGCCTCCTTAGGCCAAAGTAACAGCGGTTGGCAAGTGTAATTCTTCGCTTGATTTCTGACGATATATCGTTGTCAGAGTTAATAGCGGGGCCGAGGTAGATCAAGTCCCGAACTACCTCAAAGTTATAGCTGTCTATCGTGACGTTCTGTCCGATTCGTCGATGTTGTGTGTCCCTTCTTGTTGACAGCATATATTTCGTTTTGCCCTCATTCACTTCTAAATCCATTTTTGCCGCCTCTCTACTGATACTTGCAAACGCACCAGTGACAGCTCGCTGTGTTCTGCCAATGATGTCGATGTCGTCGGCGTAAGCAAGTAGTTGCACAGACTTTTGGAAAATTGTGCCCCTGGTGTTGGCTGGCGAGTTTCGCACAATTCTCTCAAGTATGATGTTGGAGAAGTTACATGACAGCGCATCGCCTTGGCATGTCTCGGTGAGATTGTTTCCGACATTAATGGAGCAGCTCGTCTCTATAAATGCTGTCATATGCGGCCTTAAAATCGATAAAAAGATGGTGAGTATCGATCTGGACTTCTTGGGTTTTTTCCAGGATCTGCCGAAGTGTGAAAATCTGGTCAGTTGTGGACTTACTGGGCCTAAAACCGCACTGATAGGGTCCAATCAGTTCGTTGACGAATGGTTTCGGGCGTTAGACTTATACCTCTATAGTTGGCGCAGTTACGAGGGTCTCCTTTCTTGTGGATCGGGCAAACAGATGACAATCGGGGACTGTATGTTCTTCATCTTTCACTACGCTGACCTTTTTTTTGGTGAATATAACAAAGATTGAGACCCCTTCTCGATAACCATTGCCGTTACCAATAGAACAGGATAACTTTCATTTGAAATGTCATCACGTGAGCCTCGAAACGGCACAGGACAACCAACGCTCACTCCTCATTATTATTACGATATCATGAAAAAAAAAACTTCCCAGTCATCCACTTAAAAGTCCATTATAATTCAAATACCTTCCCTAACAACATTCAAGATTATCCAATAAGATATTCTTCGTACATACAATATCTCTCTGTAACCCTATAGAAGGCTGAAAATAAATCGAAAAGTCGCCACTGCGTCTGCCAAACTCCCCCACAACGCCATACCACCACAACAACGTCGACATCGTCTTACAACAATTAATTCACCTTACTACTTTCAGTTCCAGTTGCAGCAGTCTTTGTACAGTGTACACACTAAGTGAGGTCTGAACTTTCATAAAACTGCAATAAAGTCACGGTAATTGCTATAAAAGAAAATGTTGAAAAAGGCAGACTGAAAGAACGCAATAAAGTTCGTCCACTTCCATTCATTGCTGGAGCTCGTAGGTAGCTTATAACCTTTTTGGCATTATTCCAATGCGGGAGCTAAAGACGAAGACGAAAACGAAGCCGAAGCCGACGAACCGCATCGTTAAGCGTTCGCGTTCATTTCGCATTCTGGACAGAAGGATATAAACTTAACCTATGAACCATCTCCCATCACCCATCTCAAAGGGAGTGGTTGTTAGAATATGTTTGCTTGCCACGGTCGTCGGTGTATTAGGGTTGAGGGACATTTTTAGCAGCACTTTCCACATTTTATGCAGCAGCAATGTCATCCTGTTTGTATTTTGAGTGCATCCTTGGCTTGTTGAAATATGGTTAACTTACTTCCTCTAGCTTGTTCGCTCTCTTTCTGTTTCTCCCTCTGTATGTAGTATTTTTGTGAGAGGTTTGGCACCACTTGTGGGAATGACTTTCGTTTTACTATTTTCATTTTTGTATTTTTGTGTTAAGTTGAGTTCAGTGATGTAGAATGTAATGAATGAATAAGTCAGTGTGAAAGGAACGGAAATCCTTCGAAGGAAATTAAAATTTTCTCCTTGCTCACGGAATACAAGCAAAACATCTAAAAATAATTTTAAAGTTACCATTCCAGGTAGTGAGTGGTGCAGGAGGTCATTCACATTGGGCACGATTGTGGCGGAAGGATATTTCGCTCAATTTTTGTTTCTTTTGTGTCGACTTTAATTGGATAAAAATTGATTTTTTTTTTAGTTTTTATTGGGAGTACATAATATTTCGTTGCGAAGGAGTTTGCTTAATCCTGGAGTGGATTTGCATTTAATTGGGAATGAAATTGATATTTTCAAGAGTGTCTAGGGGCAGATGGATTGAGTTTTAATTAGAGCTCCTTCTCCTTTGTTGTTGCTATGTTACCAGAAGGATTACTGCCTGCTTCAAGCTTTTCAATTTTAATTTATAAATTTATTTTTATTACTTCAAATCTTTATCGATTTTGTTATCGCGGAGCCCTGACGGCAAATCAATCTAAACACAGAAGCAAACATGACAGGTATAGTTATGGTTGAGCAGTTCTTAAGTTTACCCTGATCTGGGTTTGTGGGCATAGTAACATTTAAGGGAACGAACATGTTCAAGTTCCGCTTTTTGCGACCTTGTTGATAGTCGATAGGCTTTGAGAAATATTGATTTTAAATGAGAAGCTAAGGCCAGCCATGCGACTTTTTGCTAAGTAAAAACATCACAAACATTTTCTGCGCAAAAAAATTCGATCTTCAAAATGTATTAAACAGTTTTTGAAGTTCTGAATAACTTGATATAATACGAGTTGGGGTGATGGTAGACCCCACTCCTGTATCGCATTTTTCTCGTCTTAGCTTTAGAAATAACTATCTCCTTAGGTGTTTTTTGTGAGTGGAAAGTCCTGACGTACAGGTGGCCATATTATTAGATGCTGACGAATGACTGCTGTTATGTTTTTGAAGACATAGCTAACTAGGCATTAGAAAACCCTTGTCGCCCTTTAAAAAGTCTCAAAAAAAAGTATTTCTTGAATTCCACAGGTTGAACCTAAAGCCGTAAAGCTTCGGATACTCTGTTTCCTTGTAGTTTAGCCATCTCTGGCCACCCTTTGCGTATCCACAGAGATGTTCTTATGTCCGCTCAGAAATTTTGGGGGTGCATATTCTTGGCCCTGCTTTCCATGTTACATAATCTAATACGTTTCCGCTAAGAATAAATATAATCAGCAGAGCAGACCTGGAGAAACCTTTTTGTACCGCCTTCAATTTCCAGTTTTGGTTTACGGCTTTCCACAGACAATAGCACCAAAGGCTTTGAGCTTGATTTTTTCTAAATTCTAAAAATATATTTTGGATCAGGTTTCATTAGTTGACCCACAGTTTTAAGAAACTTCTCCTTGTAAGTTAGGTAAATTGATGCCCTTACTTCGCGATGCCACGTTTTCACTAAGACCATCCGCCGGGTCTATTGTGTGTAATTTCGGGAACCATGTGTTGCGGTAACTGTTCAGTATAAAAAAAATAAACTGCCTTTCTATATCTCCTGGACAGTCACACTTTCTATTAAAGACACCCAAATTTCTCCAGGTCGTCTCTCCATTTTTGTTTTAAAGGCTAGACAGTGTCGAATAAATTCTATTGAATCAACTCCGGTAGCTTCTTGACTAGTCGTTGTGCAGAACGCCCAGCCGCTTCTGAGGACTCTAATAAATTCGCCAGCGAATGTTCTATTAGAATTTTAATATTCTTTTATCTACCCCTTCCCACGCCTCATTTGCTTGCTTACTGATCTCAAGATTGATTCATTCTAAAGAATGATCCATTTCGAGGTTCCCTACTTTTTTAAAGAAAAAAACAGAGAAAATTCAAATTTAATGGAGAATGTTTATTGTCATTTGAAAGAACATTGTTTGGCATTTATTTTTTGAAGATTATGTCTATCAAATGTTGGCCGTTGCTACGTCGCAGATGGTCCATCCGTTGAGTCCAATTTTCGATCACTCGTTCGAGCATTTCGGCTGGTAACTGGCGAATGACACGCGTGATGTTTTCCTCCAAGGCCTGAATCGAAGCGGGTTTGTCGGCATAAGCTTTTGACTTTACATATCCCCACAGGAAAAAGTCCAACGGTGTGATATCACACGATGTTGGTGGCCAATCGACCGGCCCAAAACGTGAAATTATGTGCTCACCGAAATGTTCTCTCAATAAGTCCAGATTGATGCGATGTGTGGGAAGTGGCGCCGTCTTGCGCCAAATATGTCGCCGAGATCACGAGCTTCAATTTCAGGCATCAAATAGTCGGTTATCATGGCACGATAACGGTCGCCATTGACGGTTACGTTCGCACCGGCATAATTTTTAAAGAAATATGGACCGATGATTCCATCGGCTGAAGTGGCAGTTCTTCAATTTCTTCAGGTTGCTCTTCGTCCCAAATGCGGCAATTTTGTTTGTTTACATACCCATTGAGCCAGAAATGGGCCTCATCGCTAAACAAAATTTGCCTCGAAAACGTCGGATCTTCTTGGAACTTTTCAAGAGCCCATAGAGCGAAGCGATGTCGCTTGGGAAGGTCGGCAGGAGCGGCTTCAGTTGTTGCACAAGCTGTATTTTGTACGCTTTCAATTTAAGATCTTGACGTAAAATGCGCCAAGTCGTTCCATACGTCAGTCCGAGTGGCTGCGAACGGCGCCGAATCGACTCTCTACGGTCTTCGTGTACACTCTCAGCTACGGCCGCTATATTTTCTTCACAGCGTGCTGGACGTGGTCTATTCGGTCGAATATTATCCAATAATGAATGCTGGGTCTCAAAATGGGTGATGGTGTTGCGAATAGTACGCTCAGTTTTTTTAAAAAAAAAGTGCGTGCAACTCTGACTCCTTGCGCGCAAGTTCATCCGATTTCTCGTTACCCGGGATATCTATCCTTTCACAGTTTCACCTATACTAGACTTGACCATAACTTACTCCATTGAATTTATGACCGCTTGGCTGTCAGTTGTTTTATATCAGTAGAAGGACTAATAGTTTCAAAGGCGCTACACCTAATTTATACGCACTTTTCTGCTCGGTTTCTCCACAATATCTTCAACTTCGAACACATTTAACATCTTTTTAATTAACCAGCAGAGGATTTTTTTTAAAAAAACTAAACTGTGAGCATTTTCAAAAAGAACGATAATTATTTAAAGATACCAAAGAGCTAAGTTCTAACCTATGACTGCGAGCTAAACTATTTGACATATTTTGTAAGAGATGTAAAATTAAACGGAGCTCACGGAATGATCATTACCTACTGCTTCATTGTATAGTTTACTTCCTTGGAGGAGCATTCGTTCTTACCTTTCATTTCGTCTAAAGACAGATCTCGTAGCTGATAACGAGTTTCAAGAAGTGACTTTAACATTAAAACTATTTTTCTGCCCAATTGGCTGACACTACGACTTAAAAGGTCTGTTGTATCAATAAAAGGGATGTTAATCATAATTGCAGAGTTTCCTAATCCTCCCGATGAACTTTGAAAGATCCGTCAAACTCCAGATTCCATTTTCGCTACGTCTGTACCAGATCAGACTTCTCGGATCTAGTGTCGGAACAGCATTTGCCCATACAGAGCGGTCTAGTATTTCAAACTTAAATAGTTTCCTAAACTTCTACTCCCTATCCATAAGATCGGGGATCCAATAAAAAACATATCCATGTTTGGGATTTCTTTAACTATTTTCAGGTGACCCGCATAGTCTTCTGGAATGAATTAATATTCGAGTAATGAAGATTTGTATGGGTGAGAGGCCAACAAATGCCGAGACATGAAATGCGCTGCAGCTTGTTTGTCGTTGTCCGTTCAAGTACTTTTGGCCACCAGATGACTTTTGACAGTGTATAACGCTAGGACTTAGACCCTAAGTTTTACCGTACAAGCGTCTACTGTGTAGTTGCACGTTCCGTGGCGTTCTTGATGTGAGAGTTCCAGTTGACTTTTCTTATCTAGGATAATTTCCAGATACTTGTCTTCACTAGAGTGACTCATTAAAGTTTCTTCTATAGTGGTGGATTCAAGATTGACCAATCTTTTTCTAGTGAAAGGCCCAAGAATGATTTTACTAGGATTGACACAAAGTCCTTCCTTCTTGCACCATTGTAAAACTTTTTACTTGCAATTATCTGCATAACCAATGGCGCTATAGCCTAGTCTGTCTAGACTAACTTACAGATTGTCAATGACTAGTGACCATAGGAGACACTGATACACCTCCAGAAGATGAGATTATGAATCGACTTTCCAGCATGGCTCTGATCCATTGGTTTGTTAATAAATACTGTCCTTTGAGACAGTTTCAATAATTTTCCCAAAGCCAAGCATGACCATTTGCAGTCCCCTATGCACCATGAAAGACCCTAATAATATTAATGGGTTAGTTAGTGTTAGATTGCAATGTAACCTTATCCCTAAATATTTAACACCAATTGTGATAGGATTCATGGCAATATTGAACTTTATTTCGGAAACTTCGATGCATAGCTTTAAGGCCAGACTTACAGACTTTGAAAACCAAAAGTAGGTATCCGCTCACTAATTAAAACAGAAATGCTCATAGTTCAAATGAAGCACAATCAATTCCAAAGCTCCATCATAATCATTAAACCCATCAGCAAAACAAAACAAAAAACAAGCATCCTACTTTTATTAATTACGTTGGTCCTTCGAGCCGCATAATACTTGCACTAATTCAATTCCTCCCCTCCCCACGACAAACCTCACTTATTTCACCCCACTACTAACTACAAAAGTTGGTCAACACCTCTGCAGTTGCAGCACACCACACTTTGCACACCACCTCTAACTCATGTGCCTTCCCCTGCCTCTAATTAGGTCAAGTGGTAATCTAATACCTATATCTAGTGGCAGCACACAGCCACATTTAATTACATTCCATCAAATGATCCGTGCGCATAGTTCTCTCATGTCCATTTAATCATATGAATGAGAGTATCTACGCCTCCTTCCGCTGACATGCAATCACTCTGCCCTCACAAAACAGCGCGTGAATACTAAACAGGACGAATAAAAATAGCATCGAACAGTGCCACTGCTATTGATTGTCATTCAATCGCCCAGCAACAACTATGCTTCTGTCAGAATTTCTAAATACGCGAATTTCACAGCCGCTGTCAAATCGGGAATTTACCGCCGCGTGATCCTTTTGTTGTTGGGTTTTGCTGCTTTTGTGACTTATTCCCGCTGACGATGGTGTCAATGGTTTATTGCGTTAACCATCCTTTGTTTCAGTTGAAACAACGCCTACAGGCGTTTTGTGATTCTCGCAGCAGCGCGTCCTTGCTAAATGCCTTAACCGTCGTCATTCTCATCGTCATTGTCACCACCTACACACTCACTCCGATCACGGAATCATCTTCTCGTATAGCTTATGTCGTTGTCATCGTTTTTTGTGCTTTATTGTGTTCGGATAGTTTTTTTTTTTGGAATTTATGGCGTCACACTGCCGACGGCGGGTGTACAGTTTTTGTAGTTGGATTTTTGTTTTGGGCCCACTTTTCAAATAACGTCAATGTTAACCTCTCCACAAGAAGACGAACACAATGAGCAATAAAATAAAAAAGAGGGATGGGGCGCGCTTTAGTTCGAAGGCTTAGCTAGCAGCAGCGGCTATTTTTAGTCGATATGAAGAATGGAGGAGGACGACAACGACAAGGAGTCATGGTCGACGTCACATTCATATAGGTGTTACGTGCTGTAACGAGTCGAGCTAAATCAATATATGTACATCTCCTCGTCGTCGTTGCCTCAAACCACAGCACACATGTGCCCATTAGTCTGTCTCAGCTTTTGACACTGGCGTGTCTTCGTGTGCGCGCAGCGCGCCTATGGAGGATAAATCGAAAAAAAAAAATTAATCAATAAATCATTTTTTTTTGCTTTCAACTCCATGGGCTGATACGTAGGGATTGGCTGACATCGTGTGTAGACATGCTAATGACACGCAATAGGGCGGCCGCATTGTAACCGTGTTGACGAATTTTCATCGCACGCAAGAAGATTAGATTCAACGCAGCACCCGGGGTGGAGATGTTATTTGCGTTTGGTTTGCATAGGATTCGAATTTTATTGGTGGGCGATTTGATGAGGCGTTGGGCAGGTTTTGAATGGCTTCTAATGTGGTGGTTTTCATGAGTGGTCGCCGTTGTCGGTCCTCCACTTAACTCTGTTGCCATTTATCATTTTGTTGGCGGCATTTAAAATTTGGAGTCCGGAGGTTTAGGACCTCAAAATGAAACACGCAAATAGTTGTTTTCCTGTAGAAAAATTAAGAATGTAACTTCCTTGTCGTGGGAAATCCCTACGTTTTCAAATGTAGAGTTGTTGGTGAAGCGTAACAGCAAATCGTTTTGGAATTATTATGGCCCCCGAAAAATGGCACCAAAAATTTATATTGAAAACAATGTTTTGTTTTGCTTTATCTTTTTAAATAACGGTACTGGACATAACAGTTTTTTTTTATTTTCACTAATTAACTAAAAATTGGTTCCAGGGATTTTGGTGTTTTTTTTGTACAAGGGATATTTGGGAAGCGGCCAAAAATATTGAATACTAATTTTTTTTGGAATAAAAATCGAATAACAGTAATTTATAAAACTCAAAATATCTCAAAAACTGTTAAAGGAAATTCCAAATTCTTTTTTTAAATATTTTTGATTCTGTTAAGTTGCATCCTTCGAGGTTTTCCTGTTTTTTTTTTGTTTTTGATTTTTCTTACATATCAGGATTTTCTTAAATTTAAATTAAATTTGTTTTCTCAAAAAACGGCTCTAACTTTGATTTTGATCAATTTTTGTATTTTCAACAGGTTTAGAGTTAGGTCAAAAGTGTCAAATGTGCAAAATGATATCAAAACCGTTAGAGCTGTTTTTGAGAAAGTCTTATTTTTTCAGAACTTAAAAAATCATTTAAATAAATTGGGTATGAGATCAAATGTTAGCCATTTTTTTTTTGAAGCGATTCAAGAATGCATATCACGTAGCGAGAAAGTTTCGTATGACGCAGTCGTGCATTTTATTTTCTTGGCATTCCGTAAAGCTGAATAGGAGAAAATAATTCTCCTATTTCATCGTTGCCACTGCACTGGAAAGGCAGGGAATGAAAAATTGGTTCGGGGAAAATTTTAATTTTTGATTTTTAATTATCAGAAATGATCTATAAAGAGTGACGATTTACCTCCCGACGCGTGCACACGCATTTGTGTTCTATTTTCTGTGATTGTTCCGCGGTCAGTGTGCATAGGAAACAAAAAAAAAAACGCTAATTGTGTTAGGGCAATCACTCTCGCCCCACTCCCATTCGTTTGCTGCTGCCTTGCTTGGCTATAGCAAGTACCGTATGTTTTTGCGTACATACCCAACATTTGGCGAATAGCGGGTCGCGTTGTGTAGATTTGGTTGGTAGACCAAAGCAATTCATTGTATGGGCATAACACCTGCAGTGATTTGTTTTGGAAAGCTGACGTCAGGATCTACACGGTACGGCCCAGCTTAGTCTGCGTCGGAGTTGAGTTTTTTGTTTTTGTTTTTTTTGTTATGCGTGGGAATTTTAGAGTGGACGTGATTAATATTCATGGGTTGAGTTCCAATTTTTTTTCATTCTACGCCCATGCGATTCACAATAAACCAGCTGTTTTGGCACTAAGTGAAACACAGGTCAGCATTGAGTTTAGCCTGCCTGGATATACCTTAGTGCCATTATTCTTTTCTCATCGCGGTATCGCCGTTTATATACGCAGTGATGTAGCCTACCAACTTCTACCACAATATGGCCAATGTTCCAATCCGGAATTTAATTATATTTGGCTAAAATTGCATGTCCGTAGGCAATTAATTGACTACTGTTTTATTTACAGAAGCCCTAATCAGGACAGGCATTCAACTTATAATGAGTTTGATGCACTGTCTGATTCCATCACCAGAATTGTAACCCATTATCCTCGTACTGAAATCGTCATTGCGGGCGATTTTAATATACACAATTCAAGTTGGCTTCGACATTCTGGACAGACAACATCCGAAGGAATGTATGTTGAGATCTTTGCTGAAGTTAATAGTTTAACCCAGATTGTAAATGAGCGGACACGGATACCGGACATTAGCGGTCAAAACGCCAACACTCTGGACTTGTTTCTTACCTCTCACCCTGATAAATACACTTTAAATTAAATTAAAATTAAATTAAATTAAATTATCGCCTCTAGGTTCGTCAGACCATTGTATCATATCGGCGAATTTCTCGTACTCCAGCCACACAGCTAAAGAACAAGCTCCTAAAAGAACCGTATGGCAATACGAGAAAGCCAATTGGGAAGCTTTAAACGGTTTCTTTAGGAGTTTTAACTGGTCGTTGTGCTTCCTCGACAACGACGTGGACGCTGCTGCCGATATGATTACAAATACAACACACCTAGGTATGAAACGCTTTATACCACACAGGATGAAGAGTATCAAACCCAAGGAAAATGCGTGGTGTGACTTGAGCTGTAAAGAAGCTATCAGGGGTAAAGAGGTTACTTTTCGGTCATTTAAGGTCAACCCAACTGAGGAAAACCGGAAAAAGTTCAAACGAGCCAGAAATGACTGCAATGCCCACATTAATCTTGTCAAATTCTCCTACGACCAAAAGTTGAGGCAAAAAATACTACAAAGTCCCTCCGGTAGTAAAAACTTTTGGTCGTTTGTTGGGAATATTAAAAATTCGGCCTCGTCATCTATCCCGACACTCATTTGCAATGACACCCCAGCTGTCAGCTCTTCGGATAAAGCGAATCTGCTCGCTGCTCATTTTGCAGCTAGCTCAACGCTGCCAGATTGTACTTTGTCTCCCCCTCGAGCGCGTAGAATCTTCTATGGGACCGATCCATTTTCGCACTCGTACAGTGGCAAGAGTTCTTCGAGATCTAAACATACAAAAATCCGCTGGTCCAGGTGGTATTTCCCCTGACGAGGTGTTCTTCCACGCTGGCAAAACCACTGCGTAAGCTTTTCTATCTGTCCTATTCTTCAGGGCTCTTTCCGAGAAGATGGAAAACAGCATTTGTCCAGCCCGTCCCAAAAAAAGACGAATCTTCCTCCCCCTCCTCTTACCGACCAATTGCACTTACGTCCCTTCTTTCCAAGGTCATGGAAACGCTGATAAACCGTCAGCTTATGAAATATCTCGAATCCCGAAAACTTCTTAATGACCGGCAGTACGGTTTTCGCAGCAACAGATCCACTGGTGATTTGATGACATATCTAACCGAAAAGTGGAACCAATCTATTCACCACGGTGGTGAAAGCAAGGTCGTTGCGCTTGATATTTCAAAGGCATTTGACAGAGTTTGGCATCAAGCTCTCTTGTCGAAAATACGTGCTTTTGGAATCGATGATACTCTTCTTCAATGGATTTGAAATGACCTTTTCAATACAAGTTGCTTTGGACCGTTTTCAAGTCAGCAACTTACCAAATAAATGCTGGTGTTCCCCAAGGCTCCGTTTCGTCTCCGACTCTCTTTCTCATTTTTATCAATGACCTCCTGTCTGTCACTTCTAATCCAATCCATTCTTTTGCTGATGACAGTACCCTCAGCTTTACATATTCGTTTTCTGGGCAACGCCCCTCATCTTCGGGCGTTGAACTGGAACGGCAACGTATGTTAAGCTCATTGAATTCCGATCTTGACAGCATTCTTGAGTGGGAAGTGGAATTTAATGCTTCCAAAACACAATGCTGTCTTCTATCATTAAAGCGAAATCTCAATACTCCGCCATTATCCATGAATGACACTTGCATCGCTGAAACCGAACGACTTTCCATTCTCGGTATGTGTGTTAATGACAACCTTCGTTGGAATGACCACATATTCGATGTCGCGAAGAACGCTGCGAAATGTCTAGGCTTCCTTAAGCGGTGCAAGAAATATTTTACCCCTTCTGATCTGGCTAGAATCTACAAGGCGTTTATTCGCCCAAAACTTGAGTACAACGCTCATATCTGGTCTGGTGCACCAATAACATATTTGGAGCTACTTCACAGGATCCAAAAACGTGCGGTAAAACTTATTGGCGATCGAGACATTGCGAAATCACTTGACTCTCTTAGTCATCGTCGTAATGTCTCCTGCCTGTCTCACCACAAGTGCTCAAATTTTTTTTTTTTTTTGGTTGCGCCTGGAGGTGAGTAATCTTCAAAAGATACCAATGGCCCGTACCATTGGTTATGCCCGATTCAGATATAGCTAGTCTGCCTACGGGCTAAACCTCACCCCTCAGAGAGGCACTATGAGATCCGGTCGCGCGCGCTCTTAGTAGTAAGAAATTTGTGATGACTACGACTAAGTTACCTTAACAAGTAGTTTACGCTTCTGTAGTGTTAATCGCGTTTGGTAGGTAGCTTTCCAGCGAACGCACCTACTAATACCGTCATTACATGCGGTTTCTCCTTATGGCGCTAGGTCGAACGGTCTTGTTCTTTGTAGTCGGCGCTCAAGGTATGTCACGTCCTTAGTACGAATTATTTCATTATTGCAGTGACCATGAATGCGAGTACGAAGTTTGCGAGCAAAATTTGTTACTTCGTTACTCACGGTAGAAATTCCTAGATCTCTGTGAATATCACTATTCCTTATATACCATGGACTCTAAGTCTGATAGCGAGCTCGTCACGCTTTTTCTTAACGTGCGGCTTCCACTTAAGTTTTGCGTCTAGGGTCATTCCTAGATACTTCGCCTCGTTTGCGTATGGTATTTGCACCGAGTTAATAAAGACAGGTAAGTTGTTTATCCTTTTGGATGGTCTCGTTAAGGGCAATTCGCCAGGTCTTTGTCCACTCGCATACTTTATTAAGAGCCCGTTGGAGTTTTCCAGTTGATGATTCGACTGACTCATCCATTGCGAGGATAGCCGTATCGTCTGCGAACGTTGCTACGATGGTCCCTTCATCTTGTGGTATATCTCTTGTGTAGAGCAGGAATAATATTGGGCCGAGAACGCTTCCTTGCGGAAGACCGGCGTCGATTTCCTTGAATTCCGAGAATTCAGTCTCATGTCTAACACGAAAGAGTCTATTTTCAAGGTAGGATTTCAATATTTTGTGTAATTTTTCAGGTAGGATTGTCCTTAGCTTATACATTAGGCCTTCATGCCATACCTTGTCGAAGGTTCATGCCTGCGATACGTCGAGAAAAGCGCCAGAGCAAATCTTTTTGCATTCTTGAGCTTTTTCAATTACATTTGTTATTCGATACACCTGATCGATTGTGGAATGTTTGACCCGGAAGCCAAATTGATGATCTGGTATCAAGCGTCTTTCTTCAATTACTGGTTGTAATCGTTTTAGCAGAAGTTTCTCATAAACCTTAGATATTATCGGCAGTAGCGAAATAGGTCTATATGATTTCTTATCATTTGTATTCTTCCCTGGCTTCGGAACCATAATGACTTCGGCTACTTTCCATTGTCTTGGAACATATGGAAGTCTCAGAGAAGCATTTACAATGTACAGCAGCTTAACTAGTGCTCTTTTCGGTAGCTCCCTCAGAACTTCGCCAGTGATTAGATCGTATCCTGGAGCTTTGTTATTTTTCAACTTTCTTATTGTCATTCGAAGCTCGGACAGAAAAACGGCTTTTACTTTATAGTTGTCGGATTGCGTATGAGCATTCGGTTCTTCGTTTAAAGGTCGTCCATCGAACGCCCTGAATGTTTCTTCTAGATGCTCTGCAATTAAATCCGCTTTCTCTTTGTCTCCATTTGCCCATTCGCCGTTATCTTTTCTTATTGGTGGCGAGTGCATTTTTGGTTTCCTTATGGACTTCAAGGCTTTCCAAAGTGAGTAGTTTGAGCTCGTTTCAGCAGTCAAGCCTTCTAGGTAAGTTGAAGTTTCGAGATTTCTTAGATCCTGTAGTTCGTTTTTAAGTTTGTTGCAAAGATGGTTCAGATAAGCTTTATCAGGGGGTGCGCGGGATTGTTGCCATCTCTTACGAGCTCTCCTCTTTTCTCGTATGATGTCTTCTATTTCAGGCATGTGCATGTGCTCAAATGAAATAGCCAGTTGCATTCCACCCCTACAGCAATTCAACCACAATACTCGCCAAGCTAGGAATGCACATCAGTTCACCCTTAAACCTGTATTCGGACGTACAGTGAAATACAAAGATTCGTTTCTTAACCGTTCAACGCGAATGTGGAATGCTCTACCACGCTCTGTTTTTCCCTCACATTACAGTTTACAGACATTTACAGCCAACGTGCATCGGTATCTCCTGTAACTGTGTAACTTGTGTATTATTGATTGCGACAGATGACAAATGTCACTGTTGAAACATAATAGAATTTAAAGATAATTGAAAAAGAATTCCAAACTTTCCCTTTCACAAACTCATTATCCTTATCACCACAGCCATCGCCGTTGTCATTGTTAGAAATTACAAAAAAAGGGCCATCGTCATTTATAAACATGTAAGTGTAATGCGCCTCCCTGCATGTGTCGTTCCAACTTTTTCCTTTGACAAACATAACATAACATCATGGGTTGCGTGTCGACAATAGTTTTACGAATTTATTTTTTTGTTTGCTCGTGTGTCGCCTAACCCTACTGAAACTCCTCCCCCTACACGCGTAACACATTGTCTTTGTTTTATACTAAATTTTTTCACACAAAAATTCAATTATTATTATTATTAACTTGACAATTTTTTTTCTCTCTCTATTTTTTTCAGGTAAAGAAACAGTTGCAAAAGGTGATATAATTTTAATTACATCTTTTGATTTAAATACTTTTAACAAAAGCAATTACGTAAGTCCTAATTAAAAAGCCGTACATTCTCTTCAGAAATAACACTCTTTGTAGATTAAGATTCCAAGAAAATCGTGTCACAAAAACCCACTTAAGTGATTAATCAATCAAAACCACCACCCCACGTGGGATTCCTTCAATTTGAAAATAATGGTTCACTTTCGCTAATCGTTTAATTAGCCCAAACAAAATCTGAGAAAAGTTTTACCCTCCGGGCTATAATTTGCAATACCAATCTTTTATGATATTATTTTTTGTTTGTTTGTTTGTTTGTTTGTTTGTTTGTGTTGTGTTGTGTTCGTTAACTAATTGCAATAGAAATCTCAACGCGCGTGTAAATAAAAGCGTGTACGGGTACTTGTAGGTTTAGTCGTTGTCATCTGTTTTAATTATGGTCTTTGTCGTCATTACTTAAATGACACAACCCACATTGTGTCTGTTTCGCTTGCTTCTGTTTACTGTGTGATTGGCATGGTCATGCTATCATTGCTCTGCCACCACCACCACCACCACCACCACCGACATTACCACAACCATCGCCGATGCTGATGTTGAAAACAAATTAATTTTTGCAATGCGGCAGCAGCGAAGGAGGTTATGTTGAGCTGGGCTCGAGAGTTACGGTCTCACTTTCATTTTCATTTCATCTGCTATCTGCTCAAGTCTCAATCAAAATGATTTCACTTTTCTTTTTTTTTTGCTTTTTGTTGGTTTGTTATGTCTGCTTCCTTCCCCCTTTGGCTGATGCTGGTTGACTTGGTATCGTGGAGCGTTATTTTAATTGAGTTAACGTAATTTTTTTGTTTTTGCTAGTTATCTCGTGTTAAAGTTATGAGTAGCTTTGAAATATCTTTCGATTGGATGTAGATTGTAGGTACGTATGTGAAGATAACCTTTAGATTAGGTACTCTTAGATGCGATTGAGACAGGTTGCCACCTGAAAGTTTCTTAATTTCTTGTGGACTCGTGGAATAATTGAAGAAGAGTACGACTTTCGTGGCGCCATAATCTGATCAAGTTTTTTCAATAGAAACCATCATAAATAAGTTGAGACGACATAAAGTACAAAATTTCACTCATCTTGTTGAGGAAGGTACTCCCTATTAATCGATTTAGGGCGCCATGGAAATCGTACTCTGGCCAAGAAGACCAGCGTTTGTTGGAAAGCAGTTTTGTTAAAAATGGGGTCCCACAAGGTTGCATGTAGCCTTCTATTCTTGTTTATTAATATCTGCTTTATTGATGGTTTCGGAATTTCCTTTTTCCACAGTGTGGTCACTGTGGGTCATCCATTCACCCCTGTCCCCTAGAACTTAAGGCACAAAATATACTGGATCTGTGAAGATTTCAGCTAGGGTGGAGTCGAGGAGAGCAGTGAAAATAAACTCATTGTTTCCTATGGCGGCGCGCATACTTAGGGATAGAGCGGTTTGTCATAATCATCACCGCTGTCCTCGAACTATTCTCACAACTCCAGTTCCCGAATGTTTTTAGACTAAGGCTCTTGGTTCTTTACCATAAGACAGCGACATATCGGGAAACGATCGGGCCAAAGAACTGCCAAAAAAACGGACTTGCGATTGACCAAAAATGGGCACTTTACCGATTAAGGGTTCCGAATGAAGCCTAATTACAATTGGAATACATTTATCACCTGTGACATATCAAAGAGGTTGTGGACAAAGTGCTACTGCTACTTCCAAGATATTAAAGAACTTTCAGTTTTGTGCGGACTGGACAACATTTGGTTGACCATGATGAGCAAAAACGCCAAAGCGGGCCAGAAAATTGGGTACCAATGGTACCATTAGGACCTTAAGTATGATGAAGTAGAGTTTGCTCTTTTTCTCCAACCCACCAACTCGCCAACCTAACTAAGCCTATGGGTCATGCACATGCTTGTCATTGTGGAGGTTCTCATTGAAACATCCGTGCTAGAACTGGTCCACTCTACTCTTTTGTGATCCGCAGTATGTATCCATCATCCTTTGGTTGAACTCTTTTACAAGTTTTGCAATTTTGCGCGTTGAGCCTGGTGTTTTCTCTGCCTTTCGGCTGGTTGTCACTTAGAGCTGCGAAGCTTTTCTGTGTCCAGTTCGATCGAAAACAATCTCCAATGACTTGATATATGGATTCGAATCCAGGGTTTGTTCGCCAAATCGTATCTACTTTTTTTCTGCTAGTTTTAAGCACTACTTCCGTTCTACTTCCTATCTGCCAGTTCTAGACCTGCTGTTCATGGCTACAGCTTCATGTTCCTAATGATGTGTTCTCCGCTTGGCATTCCCTAAGTATGCCATTATGCATATACGTGTATTTAAAAGGATTGGTCCTAGCATTTAACCTTGGGGTACTCTTCCTTGATTTTACGTATGTTTATCCTTTAAAGACTCGACGGATTTTGATGAAAATTTTTATGGGTAACCTTAATGATGTGTGGAAGGTCTTAGCATGGTTTGTTTTTTATTCGGAAGGTGGCGCTGTTCAAGGCTCTTAGAAAGTGAGTACAAATTCGACATGCAGTATGCTCAACATGTAAAGCAAAGGGTTAAGGGTAGGAAAAACGGGTGCAAATTTTATTAGTTTTTTTTTTAGGCTTCGCATCTCTTTTATTGCTCATGCAATGCTAAGGCAGAACTAAAGTGCCTTAACACTTTCAGCACTGTATAACACATTTGTGCTTCATATTCGCGTTATTTTCTAATTCGTTAAATTTTCGGTACTAAAAAGTTTAAGTGAATTTTAGACAATACGCCTCTGAGGTTTTTGTGCTATCACTGACCTTTCTATTCCATTTGGAAGCTGTGCAATTTTAAAATAAATTTCCTCTTTAAGAATTAAATCGAACAGCAAGGTTCTCTGCAATACGTTCTGTGTGGTCTTTTCGAGCAGATCGAGAAAAATGGTCAAGGCCCACCACCAACAGCATTAGGACGAGGCATGACTTATACTTACAAAACTATATGTAAAATTTCTACGTGTTGGACAATGAGCAGCTGCAAACGCAAACGCAAACACATGCAACCGCATTTTTGGCAAAATAATCCTGCGGATGTTCACGAAAATAGGTGGAGCCAATGCTCCCATATGGCAGCGTAGTCTAGTGCGAAGCCGCGAGCAAGACAAGCGATCTCTAGGGACAACCAGCGCTTTGAAAACTACACCAACAGTTGGATTGGAAGCGATTCTCAATTTGACCATAGACCTATGCATGGTGGAATCTGCAACTTTTGGCCTAAAGAATTAGCCAAATAAACACTTGGAACCCAGGCAATTTTGCTCATGCACAGATTTAATGTAAATAATGTTGGGAACGTTGGAACTGGATTTTGATCGAACATTCTCTTGCTCATTTCCGAGCAGAGATGAATGTGGAATACAAATGAATTCGCGCAGATGGAGTATATTCTTTAAGGAATTAAACAAACACCGCCGCCCAATCGGGCTTCCTGATGGGAGCAGTGTCTTCTAAGCAATTGCAGAAGCGACTCGTAAGCTTTCATTGTTGGCAAAATACCACGAAGCGATATTACCATTTCATTGACCGCTCAAGAGCTCAAGGTTCTTTGCTCGCAGCACACCATGAATCATGCTGGACATAAAGACAAAGCCTGCAATGGGAGGGCTGACGAACTAGCAAGGACTGGTTCTGAGATGGACTATGATCGAGCACTTCAGTCGTTCAATCTTAGAGAAAGAGTGCGGGACAAGGTTCATATGAAAACTTAGAACAGGTGGAAGGAATCAAGGACCTATAAGGTATTAGGGAAGGTCTGGGCAGATTATAACAGTTTTTTCAGTTCGACAGGTCATCGCTGTCTAAGCTGGTAGGGGCTCTAAAGGGTCTCATAACTTTCCAAGAAACGATTCAATGAAATTAATTGACAATATATGTCTGGAGACGAAGAGGTCCATGAGGACACACCTCACTTCCTCTGTCACTGTCCGAGTCTCTTTCAACAGAACGCTTGGAACATGGCCTACTCGAACTTTTTGATGTCTCACTTTCTGATCTTTAAGTGATCGGCTTCGCCTAACCTTCTCTAACATCAATAGCTAACCCCCACGAGGACCTAAGTGTGGTACAGCAGAGTTTGCCCTGCTCTTCCAACCCGGAAACCTAACCTAACTTAATTAATTATACGTCCAAATCAAAAGTTTCCACTTCAAGGTTTATAACCCTATCTATGGAGTTTACGTCTGAACTGGAACACACTTCTGTAAAGGTGATCATATAGGCATTTTTCCCTAACGAAAAGTAATAAAGGGTCCGCCATCTAACGTTTTTTTTTTAACTAGTGCTTATTTCGCCAATGGTAACACTTAGCTCATGTCTGATTTGACAGATAATTAGTGATATCCTTCCGCTGAACGAATATAATTGTGTATACGCTTGAACAACGCTGGGAAATATTGCGACATTACTTTGAAAATCATGGTAATGTTGCAGAATGTGTGCGAAAATTGCGTACGGATCTTGGAAGAAGAGAAGCACCGTCAGCTCCATATGTTCGTTATCTTGTGAAAAACTGGCATCCTCATTGCATCCGCCATCAACATCAATTCACCGTCGTTTTTAACAATTGAACATTTCCGAGACATCGATGAGACGAACTTTGCATAAAGACCTTGGTATGACGCGATACAAAGTCCAATTGGTTCAGGAGTTGAAGCCAACTGACCATCCAATGCGATTTCGCTTCGCTAAGTGGGCCTGCGATCGACTTAGAGAAGATGCCGATTTTGCCAAAAAGATCATCTTTTCAGATGAAGCTCATTTTGATCTTGGCAGGTATGTAACCAAGCAAAATTGTCGCATTTGGGGCACAGAAAACCCGCACGCATACATTGAAAAGCCGATATACCCAAAACGAGTCACTGTTTGGTGCGGATTTTTGGCCAGAGGCATAATTGGGCCATTTTTCTTCGAAAATGAGCAAAGAGTTGGCGATTGTTATCGGGCCATGTTGAACGAATTGTTGTTCACAAAAATTGAAGAGGAGGATATTGGCAACATTTGGTTTCAACAGGACGGCGCTACGTGCCACACAGCCGAAGCTACACTCGATGTTTTGAGCCCTGTTTTTGAAGATCGCATTATCAGCCGCAGAGCTGCGATTTGACACCGTTGGACTATTATTTGCGGGGTGCCGTAAAATATAAGTGTTACGCCGACATGCCAGAGACGCTTTATAGAACAATATTCGTGAAGTCATTGGTGAAATACGGCTGCACACAATCGATAATGTGCTTAAAAATTGGACCGATCGTGTAGGCTACTGCATGGCCAGCCGAGGCAGCCATTTGAATGAAATTATTTTCCATTATTAACCGGAAGGATTCTACTTTTAAATAAAAAAAGAAATTTGAGAAAATATTCAGTTTTATAGCAATTTCAAAAAAAAAAAAAACAAGTTATTTGGCGGACCCTATATATTATGAAAACTTCAACTACTCAAACAACCTCATTGGCATGAAATGAAATCCGTTTACCTTGCATTGAAGCTGCTTCCTTTTTTATTAATCTGACTGCAATCGATATACATAATTAATCTCTTTGTGCAAACATTTTCATTGCGCAAAAAACAAAGCAATCTGATTAAAATTACTTCACGCAAAATACACTAACATGATTATCTCGTGCAAATATGCATAATACAGTTACTCTGTGTGCCGCATTTATGAGCCCAAAATTGAGTTTGTTCTCAAGTGGTATAGTGCGGCATATGGCACACATCATGGTGCATCAAGTGCAGTGCAATATCACTTAAATAATGAAAACAAAAAAAAAAAAACCTAAAGCGATATAGTATAAATTTGCACATAGTGCATTCAGCTTCTTTACCAAGAGGTCCATTCAGAGGGCCTTACATAGTCGAATGCACATGCAGACGTGTGTACATTGTACACAACATTGTTCGGTCATGGTAGTAACCCACTTTCCAGGAATCCTTGAACTATTCCCACACAAAATGCTGCTCAAGGAGACACAGAGAGAGAGAGTTTCAACTTTAAGCCCAACCGTCCGTCCGACCGACCACCAACCAACCACCCACCCACACAAACACTGCATGCTAAGGTTGAGTGGAAGTAATTATATTTCGCCAGAGGCTACTTGGATTAGTTGCATAAATTCCATGCCTATGGACTCTATGAATCTTGACTCTGCTTGCGGTTGAGTTTAATGAGATAACTTTTATGGGAAAAAAAATGGAAGGTGAGCTTGATGCAATCCATTTAGACGGTGCCTCCCTTTAAATGCAATAGGTTCTGAGGCAACCTACTGTATCTGTATATAGTGAAATATTTCAAACAGTCGCCATCTGTCAGCTTGGCTTTCCAATTTTTCCAATTTTTCATCTGAATTTTAGATTTCGCCACCATCATCATCTCAGTCAGTGTTGCGTAGGTCTGGAACGAACGGCGACGATGATTTTCCACCACGATAAGCCTTCTCTCAATCATAAAACTAAAATATTAATCTCATTACCTACGCGAATTGAATCGAAAGATACAAAATGAAGTAAAAAATCAGCACTCCTAAATAACAAGCGACGCACACCGCGCACAGGCGCAACCGGAAAAGCAAGATTTTTATCGCTCCGCACAGACATCCAGGCGTTTAGTATTATTATCATCGAAGTTGAATGGCGCGACACGCGCTCTATGAAATGTTTGACGCTGCCGATTTCGCGATATAGTTTATGCCGAAGGGGAAAATGACATTTGCAGGCGCACACCAGGTATGCGTCTGGCATCTAAAGTCAGTACCTGCGTATCTTAATATCACGTTAATCCACTCTCCCAAGAAGAGTGCGTACGCACTTTTAATTTAATTCTGCATAAAAATACGAATAATCGTTTCAGGTCAAGTTTAAACTGGTATCCTTATTGGCTCGGTGGCTCGGTGAAAGTTTTACCCAATCGATTCCATTAAAAGATTGACGGTAATTTTGATTGCAGCCGCAGCTATGTAGGTAGGGTAACCAGTAGCTACATATGAACGTATATTAAGTCACTTGTAGCAGGATGAGAGCTCCAGCTACAGGGTGCCCATTAGAAGAGTGGTGGGAAACTTTTGGGAATGTTGTTTACCAAAGTTCATCAAACCGTTGTTTCGGTATTGAGTTGGTTATTTTCTTGGATTTGAAGGAGCTAGCTGCACTTTATTGGGGCAATAATATTGGTTAAGTCCAATCCGTGACAGAATTTTTTTTAAGATACAGGGTGTTTAGGTATAGAACATCAATTTGACTTTATTGGAAGGATAATTTAATGCCATTAATGTTTAAATATGGTTTCGGGCATGTGGCCGCCGCGGCTGGTTCGAATAAAGACAAGTCTAGAGGTAGCATTTGGGGCTGTATGTCAACAATAACGCCACGAATGTTGGCTTCCAAGTCCACTAACGTTTCTGGTTTGTTGGCGTAGGCGAGCGCCTTCACATATCCCCAAAGAAAATAATCCAATGGTCTCAAATCACACGATCTTGGTGGCCAATTGACAGCTCCATTCCGCGAAATTATGCGCTCATCGAATGTTTCCTTCAATAAATCGATTGTGACGTGCGCTGTGTGGCATGTGGCGCCGTCTTGTTGGAACCACATCTCATCCTCATTCATGCCATCCAATTCGGGAACAAAATAGTCGGTTATCATGGCTCTATTAACGGGTCTCCATTAACGGCAACTGACTCTCCAGCATCATTTCGAAAGAAGTATGGCCCAATGACTCCAGAGCACACCAAAAAGTCAGTTTTTGTGGATGTAATGACGTTTCAAGGGTCTTACTTGTTGACGCAGCCATTCAACCCAAAATGAGCCTCATCACTGAACAAAATTTTGCGATGAAAATCAGCATCGCTATCAATCTCATTTTCGGCCCATACACCAAAATCACGACGCATTGCATGTTCTCGCGGCTTCAATTCTTGCACAAGCTGGATCTTGTAAGGTCGTAAGAAGAGATCTTTGCGCAAAATCTTCCATAAAGTTGATGGACAAAGCTCCAATTGCTGTGCGCGGTGGCGAATCGATTCATTCGGGTCCTCTTCAACACTTTGCTCTACAGCGGCAATTGTTTCTTCGGTGCGCACTGTTCGACGTCTCTGCGGATGCGTATTATCACATAGAGTAAACGTAGTGCGAAAACGGTCCATGGTTAACCACATTAATTGCTCTGATGGACGATTATGTCGACCATAAAATGAACGGAGCTTGCGGTAAACTTCGCGAACTGAACCATTATTTTCGAAATAAATTTGCACGATTTGCAAGCGTTGTTCATTTGTCAACCTGTTCATGATGAAATGACAAACCAAAGTGAACATAAATGACATTACAGTTGCCAGATTTGACCACAAAATGTCAGTTTTATCTCTATTCGAAAAACCAACCTCTAAAAAAAACATCATTTATGAACGCAGAACTGAAAAGAGAAAGCATTTGGCAATGCATCGACGATTTTTTGAGAAATTCAATTTTTTTTTTAAATTGGGTCGTACTTTCAGACCGAAACCTTATTTGCCAAAGCAATTTACTCGACATTTTAAAAAATCAAAGGGTGAAGTTCAGCGGTAATGTGAAATAACGCCAAACGAAATAAAGCCAAATTCTAAAAATTTAGCATTATTTCCATTCCAAAAGCGAACCGCCTGCGGAAAGAGGGTTAAAATCCCTTAGTCCCGCGTAGCGCGTCACTCAGGAACTGATTCCAAAGGCGACTTATTTAAAATTTGGCATTATTTCGTTTGGCAATATTTCACGGCACTCAGTTCAGGAGTCTCTGAAGCCTGGTTGGAGCAGAGGCAGGACGTTCACAGCGGTGTTTTTGCTCTTTTCACAAACGGCAGATGGCAGTTACGATTAGCCAGGAATATTGAGGTGCTTTGTGGCGTGTTTTCGCGAAAAAAATGTGCGTTAGGCGCATGAGGCCAACTTTCACGAGCAATAGGAAAATTCTACTTATCTTCCACAACCACTCAGTAGAGGTAGTTTTATTGGCCTGCAGCCTGTAGAAATATGCCATACGAAATTTGGCTGTAGAAGTCCTATTTATCAACGAAACACTTACATCAGGTTTAAGTTGGGTTAGGTTAAAAAGAGGTCTAAAGTATATATGCACCAAGAAAGGGCCCATCGCGACCAACCATTTAAAATGTAAACAGGACTAACGATCCGGGGTTAACTTCCTGTTTTTTTTTAAAAAAAGTTTGAAATACTGGACATGAAAAACACTCAATTCTGTAAGCTACCTATCTGTTTTTATTGTCCGAAGAAGTAATTTTTTTTCCAGAAACATCTTCCGTTTACGCGATGTTTTTCCTTACATCCTCTACGGTTTATAGGTCGCCGCGAATTCTGCAGGTATCCATGTCAACTAATCCCAGTCTTTTGGCGTTTCTTCTTATAAGAAATTTCATTAGATATTTTCTGATCGAATTGACCATTTCTAGTCGTGCACCTGTGTAGTTGACATCCCCATCATCTCTAATTTCAAACACTCGTCTCTTTCCGCCAACTCGTCAGTTCGCTCATTTCCTTCTTCTAACGCAGTGTCGTTGCTTGTAAAATTGATTTCGAAGCATACTTACCTGAAAAGGAACTATGTCCCACTTTGTCGCATTCTGCAAAATCAGCAATACCCTTGCGTATTTTGGAACCATCAGTAAAAACTTCCTTTCTTAGTTCCGTGTCGGAACCATTCTTTGGTCTTAACTAAGACAAGCCAAGAGCAACATCGTACTCACCACATCAAAACCTAAAGCCTGGAGCCTGTTTTTGTTCGAGAAAAGGCAGGTCGTTTGCAGAAAAAATGCGTGATGATGTCTTCGTCTTCTCCACAATCGATGCAGGTAGTTGTACCGCTTAGGTACAGCAGATTAAGGTGCCCGCCAGAATAAAAACTGACGCCTGTCGCAGGCTCCTCACAGGCTCCTCATTCAGTCTTACATGTTTTGTGCGCCTGCAGTCCAAAGAACCATGCCATCGAATACAATGTCTATATAGGAGACCCATCATCATCAGTGCAAGCTTCAAAATCAAGGTCAGGACCCGAGAAAACTTCGTTCGAACCTTTACGAGCATTTCCCAGAACCTCAACAAGATTTAGGGTGTTTAAGTCTTGATAGTCATGATCCGAGAGAAAGAACATCTGCACCATCACTATAGGACCGGCCAGCACGTAAAGTCCTAGTCTTATAGTCATTCTGTGCTAGGATCCACATGATTACCAATTCGTTTACCATGTCCCATGCTCCAAGTCAATGAAAATTATCGATTCTTTTTTCAAAGTCCTCGAATGCAGTCTCGCAAAATTGCCTCTGATCCATTTTTCACAGTCTCAACTCAACAAGCCTCACCTTTTTAACAGGAACTATGGTACCTTGGTAGGTTTGAAGTTCCAGCCTGGTGTAGTTCTTTTTTTATATCGACTTTTGCTATAAACCATCCATTTGCGCCCTAACCATTCGTAGTTGATAATGAAACGAGTACCATTTTTGGCATACTGATAACATAAGGGTCTTAAAATTGCTTCGCTTGTAACAAATTTGAGATAAATAAAGATGTTGACGGCCATCGTTTTTCGATAGCAACGCTTTTTTCAGCATCTTCTGCGAGAAGTTTAATATTTTCGTCTTCTCAGTCTCTGTCATGTATTTAGTGTCGAAGCCTTGAACTGCTAGAGTAAGCATTTATTAAGACCTACCAATGTCATGCTTGTCTCTTTATCTCTTAATTTGAGTCGAATATCGCCCCATTGCTTTTGTCGAGCATTGAAACAGCAAAAGGCCTTGGGAAAGTTGTCAACGTTGTGCTCTGCGCTTTAATTCAAAGATATCCTTTGTTGTCCTTAAAAGATCTGGCGACACAGTGTGGAACCATAATATACGAAAGCCCTTTACCAAAGTCCACCAAAAAAAAAAAATTGTTTACGATTGATGTCAATCAGAGATTTAATGAGGCATTTTCGACAAGGTTGCCATAACAAAAAAAAACTCCTCACTTTGTCTGGTAAATGTCGATTACCATCAGCGTTTAACAACGACGACGGTTCACCTGTCACAATCCCCAGCTTGCTTTGATATTTCGCCTTGACATTAATACCCACCCCTTCCTTAGCACTCTGCCAAAAGGTTAAAAGACCATTTACCGGGAAAATGAAAAACATTCACCCCAGCTTTGCGCGTGTCGAAAGCAAATCTCCATCTCATACTCGCCGCAGAAAAAGCAATTATATTTCACAATATCAACCCAAAATACCGTTCTTAAAAGTTCCCTAAAGACCCCCACGAAAAGTATGAGGCAATAAGTACGTTCGTACACCGTTTATTTCATGTCCATAGAAGCACTTATAGCCAGGTATAGGAGCTGTGGGAGGTTCCCCGGAACTGACATAAATGGCAAAAACCATAACAATACATCCATCCAAAAAATAAACACAAAAGCTCACGCTAGACACACGCCAGCAGAGTAATAAACAGCAAACAAGCCTAAAGTCAACCCGCCATCGTCCACCTGAATCAACATGCGACCTCATAAATTTCCAATCCAACTACAGCTTGCCTTCTGGCCATTTCGTATCTATTTCGATAGAAATGCTCTGTGTATCTCGACGATGAGGTCCATTCGCCGGACACGACCAACGACCAACGTTCACAATTGTGTTTCGTCCCACGTCCGAAACTCACCTGTGATGCAGTAGCCTCGTCTCGCCGCCGTATAGAGACGTGTACCTATGTAGGCTTACTTGTATTGTACAGACAAGCACAGACTTCAATGCAGTTCTAGATTAATTTATATCAGGGACCTGTGTGCTGAATATGCAACGTGGGCATACCCGTCGTGTTGGCATCTGTTTGCGATTGC
Organism: Ferdinandea cuprea; assembly: GCA_963576555.1. NCBI lineage: Eukaryota > Metazoa > Arthropoda > Insecta > Diptera > Syrphidae > Ferdinandea > Ferdinandea cuprea. The sequence goes on from OY754960.1 coordinate 9,786,547, forward strand.
GATTTCATCATCCGTCGCCAGAAAGTGTGTGCAAAGAACTTTTCGGGTCTAATGAGTTCAATGAGTGATTTCTTAACCCCAGATCATCTGGTGACATCGCACCTCTGCATTTGCGGTGAGGATGCTAATTTAGATCGAACTGCGGCTGAGGACTGCTGTGACTAAAATAATGAGGTTGAATTCGATCAATTGCCGTCATCTCTGCTGAATATTCGACGGAAAAAAAAAATTGACAACAACTGTTGTTGTTGTGGCTAGATGATGGAAAATACGGCATCACCTTGTACATTTTGCAATCATGAAACCATGGGAATGGGATTTTATTTTGCTTAGTTGAAAATCAATTTTCTTTTGACAGCACGTGCTCGGAACGAACGAGTGATTTTTCATAAAAACAACAACAAATCGATATCTTAATTGAATTTCTAATTTCGAATGAAGAAAGTTTGCCAAACTAATAAAGATGCGCAAGATAAATGAATTAAATCATGAGAAGGCGCTGGCGATTGGAAAAACAAAGTCAATTGTCAGGTCAGGAGAATTCAGTAAATTATGACTTTTATTTTGATTGAAGATGTGAAGGCTTTATTTTAGCTTTTTAACTTGCCACAAAATGTACACTTGTACACTTGTACACTGAACCAAAAAGGTACATAAATAAAGGGTGATCCATTTCGAGGTTCCCTACTTTTTTAAAGAAAAAAACACAGAAAATTCAAATTTAATGGAGAATGTTTATTATCATTTGAAAGAACATTCTTTGGCATTTATTTTTTGAAGATTATGTCTATCAAATGTTGGCCGTTGCTACGTCGCAGATGGTCCATCCGTTGAGTCCAATTTTCGATCACTCGTTCGACCATTTCGACTGGTAACTGGCGAATGACACGCGTGATGTTTTCCTCCAAGGCCTGAATCGAAGCGGGGTTTGTCGGCATAAGCTTTTGACTTTACATATCCCCACAGGACAAAGTCTAACGGTGTGATATCAAACGATCTTGGTGGCCAATCGACAGGCCCAAAATGTGAAATTATGTGCTCACCGAAATGTTCTCTCAATAAGTCCATTGATTGATGCGATGTGTGGGAAGTGGCGCCGTCTTGCTGAAACCAAATGTCGCCGAGATCACGAGCTTCAATTTCAGGCATCAAATAGTCGGTTATCATGGCACGATAACGGTCGCCATTGACGGTTACGTTCGCACCACCACCACCCACAAACCTCACCAAACCGTTGTTTTTTCTGGATGAAGTGGCAGTTCTTCAATCTCTTCAGGTTGCTCTTCGTCCCAAATGCGGCAATTTTGTTTGTTTACATACCCATTGAGCCAGAAATGGGCCTCATCGCTAAACAAAATTTGCCTCGAAAACGTCGGATCTTCTTGGAACTTTTCAAGAGCCCATAGAGCGAAGCGATGTCGCTTGGGAAGGTCGGCAGGAGCGGCTTCAGTTGTTGCACAAGCTGTATTTTGTACGCTTTCAATTTAAGATCTTGACGTAAAATGCGCCAAGTCGTTCCATACGTCAGTCCGAGTTGCTGCGAACGGCGCCGAATCGACTCTCTACGGTCTTCGTGTACACTCTCAGCTACGGCCGCTATATTTTCTTCACAGCGTGCTGGACGTGGTCTATTCGGTCGAATATTATCCAATAATGAATGCTGGGTCTCAAAATGGGTGATGGTGTTGCGAATAGTACGCTCAGTAGGCCGATTATGTTGACCATAAGTTGAGCGAAGTGCACGAAACACATTCCTCACAGAACGTGAATTTTCATAATAAAGTTGAACAATTTGAAAACGTTGTTCACGCGTAAGTCTTTCCATTGTGAAATGCCAAACAATACTAAACAAAAATAACATGACAGCATGACACGACTCACACGTGATCTGTCAAAAAAGGCTATTGAAAAAAGTATCTCTACTTGGATCACCCGTTATGTACAATGTGCTTACAATTTTTACTAGATGTTATGCAGCAACTTGTGTAAATTTTGCCGTTTTTTTTTCCAATGCATGAGGACGGTATCTGTGCTCTTTAGAATAAAAGAATACAAAATTTGGAGTCTTAATAGTTTTTAATAAAACTTATTAAATTGAACAAGGGACTGTGAAGTAATTACTTACTTAACGTTGTTTCTATCTTCTATTTAAGAATTCCTGACGATTGCTTCGATTATGTTTCGTCTAAATCTAAATAAACTTATAATCCGTTTAATTAATAATTTAATATTTTTTGAAGCGACAAAATATAAATTAAAATATGATGTACTTAGCTTTAAACTAGCCTTTTTTATTTGTTAAACATTTTCAAAATAACTTTATACTTATAGAATGAGAATAATATTCAGTTGTGACTGGTATTTATTATTTAAAGAAAACAATTCCTTGATTCAATGTATCGTACATTAAGTTATGAATGAAATTCATTATTCAATGAAACCATTCTTTGTCTCAACGATATATACATTAAATATTTTAATAAATTCAACATAGATTAATGTTTACAATTCATTAAAGCATGAACCCGTTCATTAAATTTAGGAAGTCGTTTTTGAGCAAGGGGAAAACTTTAATGAACAGTAATTCATTGAATCAACGAATTGTTCATTAAATAACATTTTCTTTTAATGAATTTGTACATTAAATCAATGAATTCGTACATTGAACCAATGAATTACCTTTAATGAATGAAAAATCATAGATTTATGAACATCTTTTTTTTTTAGGGTAGAGGTGTTTTAAAATTACGTAAGGTTTGCGTGAACAAAATATAATAGAGTATTTATTTAATTTATTTTGCGGTCTTTCTTTTTACCAAAATTTTGTTTTCGCTGTAAATTTCTCAATCTACTACTCTCTCTATTTTCCTCGCATACGGTATACGTGATTAGGGGATACTAGGCTTACGTTGGTAAGGAATTATATATTCGCCAGAAAAACATTTTCAGTTGGTTCGAGTAGGCGATCTCCTCTTTTGTGGATCGGGCAGATAGATGATATCATTTTTTATTGTCGAAGGTTGCTACTATCCGATGGAGTGCTCGGACACAACTACTGGTCCATTGTACTACCATTCAGACATCTTACATTAATGTACTAAATTTTCCCGTCTTTCGATGAAAGATGAGAAGGAGCTTCAGTGATGAAGAGCTTAGATGTTCGGCATTCACCACGTCAGCCCCGAAAACCCACCAACTGATGCCGGCAAACGCCGGACAACTCATCCTCCTCACCGCAAGCAGGACAGGAGGTGGTGTCGTCGTTTTAGCCCAACACATTTAACTATTTAGCAAAAGCTTGGTGGCCCAAAAGAACGCCTACAATCAGCCTACAGTCGATTCTCCTAAGAGAAAGAAAAGATGCCGACCTTTTGCAAATGTTCGGGCGCAATAGTTGGGTCTGTCTGCATCCATCGCAGTCGCGCCACCGATTCTTGTGCTCACGAGAAACCCAAGTATCAATGGAAGACCCAACACAATTTGGGGTCCTGGAAAATTTGTTCTAAACCTTGCCGAGCAAGCTCATCCGAGATCTCATTTCTCTGGATGCCAGTGTGACCTGGGAACCAAACAAGAATAGCTATATTCAGCCTACGGACCAAATTCAGAGAAAGCTCGAGTTCTAGCACTAACTTGGACGAGGTAAGAGGGTTTAGCAGCGCTTTTAATGCAGCTTGGCTGTCACTTCAAATGCCAACGTTTATAGCCCTCCACCTGTTGTTCACAATATAGCGCATAGCCATTAGGATGGCAAAAACTTCCGCTTAGAAAACAAGCGCATAAGAGTAAAGTCTTATGTTAACTCGTTCCAAAAAGACTCCAGCAACAGACCCCTGTCCGGTTTTTTAACCATCTGTGAAAATACAATGTCATTCAATCCATGGTCCAGAGTCTGGGCGAAGCCATTCCGTTACCTGAGGAAAGTTGACGTGGTAGTTGTGTCGGAGAAGGATTTCTGGTGTCTGGTATCGTAGATATCCGTGTATGCTTCTGATCAGGTCATTTCCAGCATGTTTAAAGAGTTTCACTTGTTGCCCATCGGCTTTAGCTGCTTTGTGTGTTGTTAGTATACTTTCAGCTCATATCCGGGCTGCTTCACTCTTCTATAGAAGTTTCGCACTTCGTTTCTGCTAAAGCATTTTCGAAGAAGTCATTTCGTGTGATCGCAATTTTTTCGCATATGACCAATTGTAGTTTGGATGTCACTCTAATGCGTCATGTTTTCCTGACGTCACAGCGTTATTTAAATGACTCGAAGAAATGGCCGTGTAATCGTACCTTAAGGCACTACATCTTAGGAGGCATGACCGAGGACTGAGACATCATTTTGTTTATTATACTTTTTGTTGGGCAAATAAAATCACATGAAGTTTTCAACAACACTTTCTGAGCAACTTAATTTGGTCTCAAAAGTGTATTAAGCGGTTTTTGAAGCTATATCTAATATTTCTGAAGTTAAATCATTTAGAGCAGTTATACCTCAAAATCGGAAATATTCAATTTTACTTGATATAACATGAGTTGGGGTGATGGTAGACCCCACTATTGTACCACATTTTTCTCGTCTAAGCCTGAGGAATATCTATCTACTGGAGTATTTTTTGTAACTTTAAATCCCTGACGTACAGGTGGCTATATAATTGGGGTTATTAAATGCTGACGAATGGAGATATATGGAAAACCATTTTTAAGTAAGCTAGGAAATGCGGCAGCTAAAGACCACAACAAATTTTTAAGTTTTTAAATGAAACTATATAGAAATATTAAAAATGTTGCAAGGCGGCGCTGCATTGGAGTTCTTTTCCCGATTCTGGAAGGGTGGAAGTTGCAGTGTATGGAAATTGCTTCAGTTTTTTTTTATTTAAAACTCTTGGCCATATGGCTGATACTGCGTCCTAAAAGATCTTTGGTGTCATAGGGAAATTAAATCCAAGAGACGTATTACGTCTTTTAAGGGGTTAAATGGGTTTATTTGGGGAAAATATGGTCTATTTTCAAAAAAAATTTTTTTATATAAGAAATAAAATATTTTATTCAAACTTTTTACTGTCCTAAAGATATACATTTGAAAAAGAATTTCTGAAATTTTCAAAGGAAAATATTCAAAACTCTGTCATTGTGACGTCATTTCCTATGATCCCTCAGAAAAAAAGGTGCGTCCGCGTTGATAGTAGAACTAGTGACAAGATCATCAGAAGTGGACAAAAAATCCTGTTTTGTTAAGACCATAAACTAAAATTTGGACGAAGGAAGAAAAAAAGAATTGGCATATTGGATTTTTGGCAGACCTTTTTACAAAAAAATTCAAATTTTGGTAAAATTTGCTCAAAATTTTTTTTTTAAACAGTTGTGATTGCAAAAAAGTGATTCGTCCAAGTCCTCGTTAATTGCATTTCGAAGACCTGTGTAAAATTTCATCAAGATCGGTTGAGCGGTTTTCGAAAACTTCTAATATCCGACTTTGAAAACACAGTTTCGAGAAAAACACGTTGAAAGTTTGGATAACCTCAAATAAACCTCGTGATTCAATTGAGTGTGCACCTTCCTAAGGCTGTATTTCCGAAACTTTCTTTTATTCGGAATGACTTGAAAATTTAGGATAATGTTCTCGAGATGTTGTAGAAATTCATACGACAATACAAAAAAAAAAGAACGATTTTTTGAAGCTGTAGCCCATGTAACTCCTTAAGTAAGTTACGTCCTTGATGGCAGAGTTTTTCATATCCGCTAATGAACGTATTTCTTTGTTGAAAATACGTCGGTGCCGGACATTCTCATAGAATATGTTCAGAGGATTCGTCCACTTCCATGCAGAACCTACATTCTGTTTCCAGGCACAGATTCATTTTGTTAAGATGTAGGCCACAATGTCCTGTGAGAAAACCAACAGGCTTTCTTAAGCTTTCCTCATCCAGCATAAGTATTTCCTTGTACGAGTAAGGCTTGATGAGGCTTTTGGATTGTCTGAGCCCCGGAACATTTTTCCAGTTGGCTAGACGAAGTAAGATCCCCCCCAACAGTCAATCTGCCTTGAGGAAGCAGCCCAATTGACTCTACAAAAAGGTTCTCTTCCAAAGAATACGGATTCTGAACCAGCTCTTGCCAATTCGTTGCCTGGAATACCTTGTTGGGCGGGGACCCATACAAGTGTGACTTTGTTAAGTTTGAGTTTGGCCAGGGATAGCAGCATTTCACTATCAACGAGTCTTGTGTATTGGACGACAGTGCTTGGAGAGAGACTTGAAAGATATAAATTTCAGCCCCTTTGATACATTTAGAAAGGTCTAGCACAGACCTCAGTGGTATGGATTTCAGCTTGAAATATAGTGGGACACATTCCTATTGGTATGGAAACAGTTCCAACTTCAGAAACCACTTTTGATCCATCAGTGTACCAAACCAGACTTTTCGGGTTCACGTTCGTGACACCATTGAGACAGTTTTCACGGTTCAATATTTCTACCTTGAACCAGACTATCAAAACAATATTCCCTAAAATGTCTGATGAGTATTTTCAGATGTCCCACAAGGTCTCTTGCTCAAACTTGTATTCTAGATGCAGTTTAAGTGCAATTCTATCAGCTATTTTTCTAACAAAGATAATGAGCAGCTTCAAGTGCTGCAGTTGCGCAGGTGCTTCATACTTTGTTATGACTTTATGTGTCAGCATTTTACCCGCTGTTCCACGTAATAGATTTTGAAACCTCTTAGGTAGTTTCCCTTTTGTTTTTATCTATCCACTTGGAATTAACAATGACATCGACATTTTTTGTTTTATTACATCCGCGCAATGATTCGATATCTACCTCGAAACATTTTACGGATATCCAATCACTCAACCGCATAGATTGCATAAATTTAACGTGTTATCGAATCTAACGTGAATTGTTACTGCTTAAATGTTAATGAGCTCGAAACAAGGGCTTCCCTAAATATATATTGTTTTATGTTTCGGGTGGTCTAACGCCGACCCCACGTGGTAAAAAAAAATGATCCAACAAAATTATTAGCTCATCAACACCTGCCCAGGCGAATCCGCCGCCGAAACTCACAACAGCTATAAATTAACCCATTCACTGCTGTATAATAATTTTTAATCCAATTAAACCACCCAATCGCTGTTGCGTTTCTGCACTAAAAATTATGAAAATAAAGCGCGCGTCAAACAAAAACAAAAACAAAAAAGTGCTCGCATGCCCGCACAATGTTACAAAAAAGGCCTATAACTCTCGCACACACACGCGCGTATACATGTGAAATGCCTTATAGGGAAATTAAGTTAAAAAAAAAAAAAAAAAAACAAAAACAAAATAATTCAAGCACTCAAGTGAAAAGAATAACAAACGCACCATGTCCACCACGGCGTATACGTAATATTTATTATGCTTTTATGTTTGGTTTCGTATGCGACGCCTGAATGCTTCCATCCCCTCGAATGGTGGATGAACAATACTTAACGGTTGTGTACAAAAATTTACTTCCCTCCTCTATTGGGGGCCATTTAATTTTTTTTTTATTACATCGAGGGCTATTAGAGAACTTATTTTTTGAATCGCCTTGTTAAGGGCTGTAAAATTAAGTGTGTACTTATCTCTTAGTGGTCGGAGGGCGGGGATTTTTTACATACATATTTGAACTTGATGTCAAGGCAGAGAGTCAGTGCTGACGGTCGTCATATTGATGTTAACTCAATGTAAGGTTTCGCCGCTACTGAGAATGCTGTGTAACTTTGTAGATTCCATGGTCAGATATTAGTTCATCGATAGAAATGTGCAGCTGTTGGATTAGTGCGGGTGTGGGTGTGGGAACTAAACCAAGGTTTGTATCTTAAGAACAAGAAAAAAAAAATACGTACAATCGAATGTCAGGGAGAGACACGTTTGCAGTTCCTGGGATAAGTTGCCGAGCACAACAAGTGGATCATCATTCATTTTTAGCAAGCACGAACAGTGAAGGTTGATAAGCGAAAATTCTAAAAATAACACCAAAAATGACATCAGCAGTTGTGCAGTAGTATCAGTTCGGAGCGGCTTATCTTATCGATGACTTTTGCTTTTGTGGTCAATCGAGTGATAGATAGGCCGTCGCTGCCGCCGCCGCCGCAGCGAATGACTAAAAGTATTGAAATTAATTATCCGGTTGTGAAATTTTTATTTACTTCTCTGAATTTCACTTCGAACTAACTTCATTTTGATGGACACTGTCAATGTTTAACCCACATCAATAGGAAATCCAATTGGGACGGACGTCATCTCTAAATTTGTGTGCTGTGCACCTATAGATAACGAGTCGTTTGGTCTTACAAGTTTTGCATATTAACGAGTTTTTACATGACAGATTGACTGAAGGATGAAGGTGCTGCACACACTGAATGCACTGAGCACACTGAGCACACCCCAATGGCTAGACACTTGGAGACATCGTCGAAGTCGACGTTGAATACACAAAGTACTTAGTTTTTCCCAAAAGCGTTACGATATTTTTCATAATAAATCACTTTGCTGTGCGTCCTTATCATTTCGATGTGCCCAGGCAGTGCATCATTATGCGCCAACGCGTTAGTGAGTGAGTGAGTGGTTGGAAGGAAAACTTGCATCGACGGAAGATGACGTCCACGCCGCTGTAGGATGGAAACAAATGCTTTGCAGATTGGACATTTGTCAAAGACATACCGGAATAGATGGTAATCTATCAATGTCGGTTGCAAATTGAGAGAAAAGATGAAGTTTTTATTAACCGGAGGTCGAAGATGAGTGGATGGAAAATTATGCGTTTTGATTAGCATTAGAGAGTGACTCTTGAGAATGTACTAAAGATGTAGTCTCACTGCGAAGGAAATACAGATCGATGAGGGAATATAAATTTGCGATCGTTACCAGCATTTGAGTGTCATTTTAATGTAAGACTTATGCCTGCGGCAAAACGTGGTGACATTCCAGGAAACTGTTGATCGGATTTCAATGGATCAGGGTTTTGTAAACTTTAGTCAAAAATCTGGGTGTAATCCTCAATAAAAAAAACGTCTATGGTCCAAACATGTTTAATCGAAAACCGATAAAGCATTTGTTGGTGGCTTTGCGTACCATGAGCACTGGAATTTTGAAGAACTTCCTCGAGTGTTTGTGCAACGAGAGACTACCCCTTGGGTAAACACGCGCCTGTTTTCCAAGCGGAGGTTTTTGCCATCCTAATGGCTATGCGCTATATTGTAAACAACAGATGGAGGGCTAGAGACATTTGCATTTGTATCAGTGCTAAAACTCAAGCTGAATTCCCTGCATTTAGTCGGAATGCTGAACATAGCGAATCTTGTTTGGCGCCCAGGTCACATTGGCATCCAGAGAAATGAGATCTCGGATGAGCTTGCTAGGCAAGGTTCAGAAGAAGTTTTCTCAGGACCCGAACCTGTGTTGGGTCTGCCGCATGGTCATGACTTCCATTGATGCTTTGGACACGGACAGACCAAACATGGCGCCCGAACATTTGCAAAAGGTTTGCATTTTTTCTTTCTCTTAGGAGAATCGACTGTAGGCCGATTTTAGGCGTTGTTTTGGGCCACCAAGCTTTTGCCAAACACTAAAATGTGTTGGGCTAAAGCGACGACAACACCCCCTGTCCTGCTTGCGGTGTCAGGCCTTTGCTTGCATTAGGTGTCGGGTTTTGGGGGCTGACGTGGTGAGTGCCGAACATCTAAACTCTTCATCACTGAAACTCCTTCTCATCTTTCATCGAAAGTACAACTAAGTACATTAATGCAAGGTGTCTGAATGGTAATGCAATGGACCTGTAGTTGTGTCTGTACGCTCCAAAGGATAGTAGCAATCTCCGACAACGACGTCTCTGCGTCCTGGTATTACTCTTTTCGAAAGGTTGAAAGAAACAACAACAACTTGTGATCGCAATCACAAACACAAACAATGAAGGCTGGAATTACAGATGCTTCACGGATTGCCAAGTGTGGTGCTGGTCTTTATGTTGGTCTTTAAAATTTGAAAAAAAAAACACTCCTTTCCATCAGGAATCGACCTTACACTTAGACCAGCGATCTCATCAAGCAGATGCATGCAGTATGCATAACCCTTTTCTTTTATTTGATTGATCAGGGATCCTTGATCCTGTGTTTCAGGAAGTATTGCCAGGGAGGCTAGATTAGCTTAGTGGAAGTCGAAGAGGTTTTGCATAATATTAGTTTTAAATAGAAAAGTACGCCAGGGCATTCCAATTACAAAAAAAGAAAAAAAAACCTTAAGAAGATAAATATTCCTTAGACGAAAATAAAGTGGTGCAGTAGTGGGGTCTACCATCTCCCCATCTTAAGTTGTATCAAGATAAATTGAATAGGTATTAACATTTCTAAGGTAATACTACTCTAAATGCAAAAACTTCAGATATGGCTGCCAGGATAAAAATTGACATACTTAGACCAATACTTGTTAGGTTAGGTTAGGTACTACATCTCTTAGACTCGGTATTGTAACATTGCAATGCATTCCAGTACGACAGGGAGTGAGACAAGGAGACGTACTGTCACCGATTATGTTCTTACTTGCAATTGATGATGTAATGACTGCCACAATGGGTACAAATCGAATCCGTTTGATAAGCTAAGCCATGGACTACGCTGATGGTATCTGTTTCATTGGAAACAGCATTGGTGCCCTTAACCAAATGTGTCACTCACTGCAATAGAACTGGGTGGCTGCTGGCTTAAGGATAAATGCCAACAAGACATAAATAATGCTAACCAAGACCAACAACAGCGGGTTATCTTGAGACGGGAGACCATAGACCATAGAAGAGGTCACGCAGTTCAACTATCTGGATCTGGATCTCAATAGACTGAACAAAGCTCGCAGTGCATTTGGCATCCTATCTCTAGTGTGGAACTCAAGCAAAATATCGCTTCGCATTAAGTTAAAACTGTTGGAATCCAACCTAAAATCTGTACTGCTTTACTCATGTGAAACGTGGAAATGCTCCGCCAACATCTCGACCAGGTTACAAGCTTTTGTTAATCGTTGTCTGCGTTACATCCTAAAGATCCGGTGGTCACAAACGCAAAGTATTGTGGCTTAGTACTGGACAAACAAAAGTGGATGTTGACATAAAGCAGAAAAAATGGCGCTGGATTGGCCATACACTGAGGAAACCAGATGACAACATAGCGAAGCAGTAATTCCAATGGAACCCTCAAGGTGTCAATGAAGGTCAACTTTTTTGTCGGAAGCTCAATCGGAAAATCTGCGATCGTGGACACGGCTGAGGTATAAAGCTGCAAACAGAGTGAGATGGAAGGACCTGGTCATCGCCCTATGCTCCAGAAGGAGTTAAAGAAGAAATTCATTCCAGAATGGGTGATTGTTGTTCCCCGTTGGGGATTATACATGCACCACCTGCGTCAAAAAGGCAACACTCTAACTTTTTCACCGTCCATTGCGATACCAACAAAATATCCGGGGAAAAGATTCAATCTACTCGTTTAACAAATTGTAGCCTCTGACGAAGCGAAGGAATCTTCTAATGTCAATGTGAGGAAATCACTTATTTCTTGTAAAAAGATGGCTCTCGGAAGGTGCTTTGTATTTCTAGAAAGTCCCGAGCATGTAAATATGATTTTGAGAACGTTTCTCTTCTCCTTTTGGGAATGTGTTGTGCTAGTGTTCAGCCTGATTAGAGAGATCAAGTCTTTAGAGCGTTAAAAGGTCCCGCTTTGGTTTACAAGTAGCAATTGGTATACCTAAATACAGTTGACGTCAGTGATTGGGGGATTAAAACCCAGCAAGGAAGGTTGGTAGTTTAATTCATTTGAACATGACTTTATATTGACTAGAGCTCAATATAATGACTAAGCGACCTTAATATCAGAGTTTTTTCATCTAGATGTGGTGTTATAAAGTCATCAGTGTACAACCACAAATCACATCTAATTAAGTCGAATTCTCTAAATGACAGCCTATCGAGATAAGATTCACTAAGCCGCTTACAATTTAATGCTTCACTCTTCTATCATTTAAGCTGCACCTAAATATTTTGTGTTTACAAATGAATGACGCTTGAATCGCTGCAAGAGAATGACTTTAAATTCTTGGTTTGTGTTTTAATGACCATAATATTCAATGTCGCTAAGAACGCTGCGGAATTTCTATGTTTCTTTTATCTATGCAAGCAAATCGGTTACCTATTCTGATGTGGCAGACATTTACAAGGCTTTTATTCGCCTTAAAATTAAGTTGTGGCCAAAAAACTTGTTGCTAATTGCAGATTAATAGAATAAGAAAACGAGCAGCAAAACTTATCGATGCTAGGAGTGCATTAATAAATTCAAAATCTTGTTAACGTTTTTTTGCCTTTACCGATGAAATGCGTTTATTTCCATTATAAGTGCTCAGATGCCAGTCGCTAGTTAGGTTAGGTTAAGCGATGTTGTGTCAGCTATGCCACCACAAAACACTAGGCACCAAATTGGTCCCATAAAAAGAAATTTACAAACCGATGACCAAAATCTCCTGACATGATTCCTGAGAAAACAGTCCAGAAACTATGATCATCATACTAAGTCAAGGTCTAATTAAATGCTGAAACTCTTAGTACTGCCTTCCCCCCTTTCTAGCCAACTCATAAGGTTGATACTTATAATTTTCTATAATATAGTGCCCGGGTAGCCTACATAGTTTAACATGTTTAACAACAGTTCCGAATTATTTCAGATCTGATGACAAATAATTCCAGCGACTTGAGGGCGGACTGATTGTCAGGGTATATGGTGATATCCCTGCCGGATATCGTCTTCATTAGTAGCGATTCCGTAGCCTTAGGTGCAGCCAAAATCTCTGTTTGGGAGACACTACAGCAGAATATATTCCAGTCCATGTGCCACTGACAGGCTTAACAACCATCTGTGAATACAGCCAGTTCGCCTGGACTACTCACTGCGTTATAACTCTATTCTTCCCTATGGGGATACACCGCTGAGTGTGGTGTGGTGTGTCAAAATCTAATTTTGTAAGAACCTCACCCGAAAGTGCATGATTTGCAACATTTAAGTTGTTCAAAATAGAACATTGGGCCCCTCACTTCTTCGAACAGACTTAAATTAGTGAGTCACTAGTACCTGTCCTTCTTCCTTCTATTTTTCCACACTTGCTACGTTCTAAATATGTTAAGGACATCCAATAATCCCTTGTCTCGTGTATTCTAATAAAATCAAATGCACGACTGCGTCATACGAAACAATCTTGGTACATAAGATGCGTTTTTGAATCGCAAAATGAATCGAAAACGAATGGTGACAAATTTATTCAAATTACTTTTTAGGTTTTGAAAAATTCGATTTTCTCAAAAACGGCACCTGCGATTTTAACGTAATTTCGTACTTTGGACACATTTAACATATTTGTTAAAAATACAGAAAATTATCAAAGTCGTTGGAGCCGTTTTTGAGAAAACGAATTTAATTTAAATTTAAGAAAATCGTTATATGAAAAAAAAAAATTAAAAAGAAATTATTTCAAAAATCATTTCAAAAATCGAAGTATGTAAATTTATTCGACTTAATAGTATATAAAAAAAAATAGTAAAATTTGTTGGAGTTCGCTTTGTTAGTTTTCGAGTTATTGGCGGTTTTATAAATTACCGATAACCGATTTTTTTTTCCAAAAACTGAGTATGCTGTATTGTTGGTCCCATCCCATGTATCCTTAGTACAAAAAAAAGACTCAAATCCTTGGAACCATTTTCTAGAAAATAGTGATAAGTGATTTTCACCAAAAAAAAATTCTATGGCAGGCACCGTTATTTTAAACGATAAAGCAAAAAATAAAAAGATGCTCCGAGATGTAACCCAAAATACGAACTTTGAAGCAAATCCGTCGAACCGCTTCGCCATACGGTGCCCGGACACACAGACAGACGGACATACCGACGTACGGCATTGGCGGACCCACTTTTTTGGACTTCTTTATATTCGTAATATCATCCCTCATACTCAATTTGAGCTATAAATTTCCGCACTGTCACAATTACTTTACGAGAAAGTTAAAAAGTGTTGGGCGCCTTATAGCGCGGAGCTTTTTCGCCCACTTTTGATTCCATGTATTTGGATGTTTTTTTCATTCAAATGTACATAGTTTTTTTATAGAATTTTTTAACCAAAACGTACTCCATAATTTGGAAAATATCGCAACAATTAACAATACCATAAGTTCCGTCCACTTGACAAAGCTATTAAGCCAAAGAACAGTTTTATTTTATTTTCCCTGAAACTGGCAAGTTTAATTTCATCTGAATCGTGATACTGATTGCAAGCAACATGACATAGACTACGGAATATAAAATAAAACCACGTTCTCAACACGTAGCTGCAGCAGTATGGAATTGCAGCGATATTGAAGCAGCGGATGCTGCACAGGACAAAAGAAAATGAAATATCTTAGTTTTCAAATACAGCCGTTGGTATAGTGCCTGCCTCGAAATGTGCCGCACAGAGTAGAGTAGAGTACGTGATGCGAATTTTGATATTTAAAACGGATAGGAAATTGCAAATAATATTAATGCGGATGGATTTTTTTGTTTCTTCTTCTTCGAATGGGATCAAGTTAAGATTGTTGTCGAGACGAAGACTGTTGGAATTCGTGAACAGTATTCTGTGTGTGACATTACGTTTCATCACTTTGTTTAATTCCGTGAGAGGTCAATGGACAGATCTGTAAACTGTAAACTCTGTTTCTTTTTATTTACCATAGACCATACCATTTACCATTAGACCCTTAGGGGTTAACGTACATAAGCAAAAAAATTGCACAAATTCCGTTCAACCTTTTTGATGCTTTTTGAACTAAATTCTACTTAACCTAATTTGGCATTGCTCAAACATTACAAATGCAATTGCTTTGTTCACATGAAACTTTCCTAGAATATTTTTACATCTTCTTAACAATTCTGTTTTCTTCTTCTATTTTCAGGTGAGTTAAATGATAAATAATTTAACATTTGAGACCAACACAAAACAGGTAAAGACAAGTTGACTAATTTTCTCTTTTTAACTGCGGAATCTCGCTCAAGCCGATGTAAAGAAATCAAAATTTTAGAAAAATAAATGGGTAAGCGCGTCCTGTCATAGCCCGAAACTGGGATCCCTCATAAACTACTGCACCTATTCGAAGTTTAATAAACAGTTGCGGTCACATAAATGGAGACAATTCTTCTCGTAGTATCAGATCTCCTGTGCATCGGTCCCAATAAAGAAATAACTTTTAATAGGACATTTCCAGCGAAAAAAATGTTACGTTAAGGGGTCTACTTTGATCCCAACTTCGGAGCCCATTGAAGTGATATTGTGCTATATGGAGGTATAAGTACTTCGGAACTGTTATAGCAACGATAACAGCTCTATACATCTTGGTGACCTCATTTTACAACTCTGAACATTTTAAAGCGATCGGGCAATTTCATAAACTCAGCCCTAACTTACTTACTTTTTTATGGCGCTTACAGTTTGGTGTGGACCACGGCCTCAACAAACAAACCTGGTCCTTATCCAGCTGCCTCCAGTTATGCACACCAAGTTTGTTGTGGTCGCCTCCAAAGGTGTTATCATCCTCTGCTATGTTGTCCCTCAGAGGTGCACTCAACGACTCGTCGGCCATACGCTCCACGTGCCCGAGCCATCTCAGCAGTTGTATTATCCGCTTTTTGACCATAAAGTTCATCGTAGTTTAATCTTCTCCTCCACACTCCATCGACACCAACTGCATCGAATATCGCCCGAAGCATTTTTCTCTCACAACATCCCAGGGAAGTTTCATCCGATTTTGACAGACAGCTAAACCGGGATGATTAGGGTCTTAAATAATATGCCCTTGGTTCTAAGAGAGAGTGCTTTACATCTTTGATGATGCCTTTTAAGCCCGTAGAAAATAGTGTCTTGCAATAGTGATGGCTGCACACGGACAGCAGCTAGTGCCAAATTCAACTTTTATATAGAACTCACAAACTTTTGAATTAGTTTCTGAGCGACATCTTGCTGGAAGTCCATTTATGAGAAACAAATACAAATCAATGTTGAAATGAGCAAATGCTTGGGTCCGAATAGCGGAAGGTGGCATGGAAAAAACTGATAGTTCGAATTTGGAGAAAATGCTTAAGCACATATATTATATACTTCAGTATATATTTCAAGTAAATTTAGGACTTGCCTGAACTCCCTATATTTAGCAATAAGCTAAATATTATTATTTTTGTCCAATAATTTTTTTTATTTCTTAATCTTTATTTCTTATTTAATTCCATCTTTAAGCGAGGCAACAATTAAAAAAACTAGCCTACTTATCACTGTTTACAACTAATTTGCTGACCCTATGCAGGCGCTCTAAATTGTACTTCATTTTCTTAAACCTAATGCCTTTCGGCCTTAAATCTATTTGCATTTTAAAACTACCTTATATTAGGTTTGTTCCAACAGGAGCTCACACTATCGGCAAATTGTCAGGAGCAAGCGCAGTCTAGTTTTTCCGTTCCAACACAACACAAACGCAAGCTCAAACTAATGGGTTATTTTTTTTAGCTGGTTTGGTTTTGGCAACACTGGTTTTGACAGCTGACGTGTGTTTAGTACCTTGTGTCACTGTCAAACAGCTTCAGTTTGGTTTGCAATTTAACCATGGATCGTCTTACAAATGAACAACGCTTGCAAATTATTGAATTTTACTATCAAAATTCTAGCTCGGTTCGAAATGTTCATCGCGCGCTGCTTCCATTTTATGATCGGCATTCTCGACCTTCTGAGCAGTCTATTCGGAAGATTGTGACTAAATTTCGCACCAAATTTACTTTGTTGGACATTAAACCACCAACACGTTTACGTACTGTGCGTATTGAAGAAAATATTGCGGCCGTATCAGCTAGTGTGACAGAAGACCGCGATATGTCGATTCGGCGCCGTTCCCAGCAGTTAGGCCTTTGTTACAGCACTACGTGAAAAATTAAGGATTTGGGCGTAAAGCCTTTTAAGATACAGCTGGTGCAAGAACTAAAGCCAGCCGACCTACCACAACGCCGAATTTTTGGTGAATGGGCTCTTGGAAAGCTGGCCGAGGATCCGCTTTTTTATCGAAAAATTGTGTTCAGCGATGAGGCTCATTTTTGGTTGAATGGGTACGTAAATAAGCAAAATTGCCGCATTTGGAGTGAAGATCAGCCAGAAGCATTGCAACAGCTACCAATGCATCCCGAAAAAGCCACTGTTTGGTGCGGTTTATGGGCCGGCGGCATTATTGGGCCATATTTCTTCAAAGATGATGCGAATCGCAGCGTTACTGTCAATGGTGAACGCTACCGAGCGATGATAACAAACTTTTTTTTGCCCGAAATGGAAGTTCTTGACTTGCATGATATGTGGTTTCAACAAGACGGTGCCACATGCCACACAGCACGCGAAACAATGGCGCAATTGCGAGGCGAGTTTGGTGAACAGTTAATTTCACGTTTCGGGCCGGTCAATTGGCCGCCTAGATCGTGCGATTTGACACCATTAGATTATTTTTTGTGGGGGTATGCCAAGGCTAATGTGTATAGGGACAAGCCCGCTTCGATTGACGCACTGGAAGCCAACATCCATGCATTCATTCGTGAGATACCGGCCGATATGTGTGAAAGAGTATGCCAAAATTGGACTCAGCGGATGGGCTACCTGAGACGCAGCCGCGGTCAACATTTGCATGAAATTATCTTTAAACATTAAATTGCAAGGTTCAAACTATCGATTCAAATAAATATTTCATTCATTTTTTCGAATTTTTTGTGTTTTTTTTTAAAAAAAAGTTCTAAACCTCTTAAAAAATCACCCTATATCATAGGGCTGTTCCAACACGATTTCAAATAATCATTAAACTTGTTTCTGATAGTCAGAACAATCAGAGAATTTTTTGCGGACTAAAAATCAGAGACAAGCGCAATTTGAAAAATTCTCTCTCAGTCTCCGATGCCTTGCCTTTGCCTTGTTGTTTTCAGTTTAGCTTAGACTTTAGTTCGGGCCTTCGAACTTAGACTTTAGGCACCCGCCTATGCTTATGAATAGGAAATAAACAAAAATGAAAGGTTTGTATGAAGTAACTTGAAGCATTTTGTTTACTATGAATTTTTTGCCGCAAGGACATAATTGCCAATTTTTTTCTTTTGAGACTTATGTACCTATATAAATTGTACATGGAAGTGAGATGTTTGTTTTTGTACTTCGCTTGACCATTTAATTGAGGGAACTTAAACTTATGTTGAAGCATTCACTGACGTCTCTCAGACTATAGACATACACTATATCGACTTATGGACAATTTATGGTCATATTCTACAAAGAAAATCATTCTACAGTAGGGGGTACATCCTCAAATACCTTCAGCATTGTATTCTTTGATGTCTACTTTAAGGTGTCTAGGAAATTTCCCAAATATGTCCTTGGAACTTTGAAAAATTTCATTGAAACCTTAACAAAGGACTTGGTAATAAAATTTCCTTTGATTCGTTACGTTTCGAATCTTCCAAATCTATATCCATTTTCAGGACTTCAGCGCGCAACTACACACGATTGAGTTGTAAATATTAATGAACTTTCAACGTGAGTAGAACTCACTTAGTAGTCGAAAACTGCAAAAAGCGTTCCAACACGCAAACAAATTTGTGATTAGGCAATGTTCGAGCATGCGCAGTAAATCACAAACTGGTCAGAACAAACCAACATCAACATTAGAAAATCAATTTAAAAAAAAATTAAAATATGCTGTCATAATTGTTTTTTCTAAAAAAAACCTTTAACTGTGTAAGTCAGCCAAGAATTAAAACCAATTACCCATTACTAATTCTCAACATTAAAAAGCCACCAAAACTGCTTCTCCTTCTTTACCCTATCTCTTCGTTTCAGTAGGACTGTGTCCGAACTGGACGCTCAGCTCCGCCTTGTGCTCTGATGTCTCGATCATATAGGTGCCGCCTATCCACGGCTTTTAGTCCGACATGGTAGATTAGCGACTATCTAAATAGAGGAACGCCTCGGCAGGGATAACGACATTGAAGTGCACACTCTCAAAGTATTCGTCGTTAGTGTAATAAGCCCCAAAAATTAAGTTGTTGGTCAAGCACATAGCTCTTGCAATGTGGCCCCCAAAAAGCTTCAGCTTTAAGTTATCGATTCTGTTTATGTTGGCCTCGCTTGAAGTTATAGTGTTTGTATTTCCACTCTGGTGTTCTGTAAAGTCCAAAGCCTTTTCAACGTTAAACCATGTAGCAAATCACCTTTTCGTATTCCCCAAGGCCCTAGACAATGGAGTCCTTAACAGAATCCTTTCAGATTTCTGAACGCTCATTTTTAACTTCTTATCGAAGTCACGTTGCAAAAGAGTTCGAATATCCTTTCGACGTCAAAGGCAATTACCTAAGTTATCAGATCGCTGCATTGAGCATATTATAAAGCATATATAGCTTTAACTAAAGAACCCCTAACCATACGGTACCCATGCATTGTTTCTTAGAGGTTTTACTAAATTATATTAAATATAATTATTTTTTGTTTCAACATTACCATGCTAAATTTGGGATTATTGTTTAAAGCGGTTTGAAAGTAAAAAGCCTTTAGTTAGGCGACAAAACTATTCAAGTTTCATACCTACCTTTGGCTGTGCGTGTTTTGAGGCAGTGACGTAGGAAAATGAATTTTATAGGTAAACCCTTCACTTACGATTTTACAATATAAAGAACCAACGATTAAAAGATTTAAACTCTCGCTAATTATCTTTGCTAAATAAATAAAAAATAAGTGTTTGCGGAACTCTGTTACATCGCCGTTAAAGGTTAATATTTACTGAAATAAAATTTATAAAGAACAAAACCCATCACTATCCCACTGTTACGATATGTGTGCATTAAATTTCCGTCTACACTGCACAGCACGTCCTTCACGTTTTACGACTCTGGTTAGATACTTTTTATCCGTGTCTTTATCTCTACCGGAGTAGTTTATTCGCCCGATCAAAGGTGGGATGCTACATGTTCAGCGAAACGAACGATACCAAAATGGAGTCATCTCGAATAAAACAAAAGCACACCTAAATAAGGTCACGTTCGACATAAATCCAATTTGAGTCGGTAGCCAAGAGTCTATTATGTTAATTAACCTTCCACCCGAAATCGTTTAACCTTTAAAGGACACTCAGCAGCGATGTTGATTTCCTCCTTCCTCTCCAAACCAACCAGGCAACCACCACCATCTTCATCATCATCATCAGCAGTACCACTAGGTCATGGAGATAAAATCAGCGGATGGATTAAATAATTGCAAAACAAATACAACAAGAGGAAGAGATAAAACAAACTGACGGCAAAACAAAAAAAATTGCAACTTGAAAACCAAATACAGTCATGGATACAGCCAAAGACAGCAGCAAGCAGCAGCTTGTGTACGGCACCTACTGCCAGATACTATGCAAACCTGCGGTACTTTCAGCTCATTGGCGATGCCCATGCCCACAAAGGCGTAAAGCAACAGGGATTTCAAGTTTTTACCGCCCATCGGTTGTTGCTTTGCTTTTGCACATGCAACTGTGTTTCTTTTCATTTTGTAATTAATCACAACATTTTCATTCCTAATATGGTCGGGAGCAAGAGTGCGTAACGTAAATCTCCCTGCCCATTGCGGGAACCTTGAGCTTCTGTTGGTATCCGACCCATACAATGTATTGCCTACGGACAGCATCCGTTGTCAGGCAGCGACGGCGATGGCGACGGTGTCATTTTGGTAACTTTGTGGGATAAGGTCAAACGAATCGATGTGGACAAGTTTACTGATTAATCACTGGACATGTTCAAGGTGGCAAGGTATGGCAGTATCGCAAGGACACGTTTTCTCTCGTATCTATTTGTTATGGTTATACATATTTTGAATCGCAAACATTTATTTTCCCAAATTCCGGAGTTCTCTCGGCAAAACTTTATATCAATCAAATTTGTTATGCACATGCCACACATGTCGTGAAAAAACTCATCAAAAATAAAACGGATAACTCTGTTGACAAGTGTGTTATTCAACACAAAGTGGCAGTGGCAGTGGCAGATGTTTATATATATTTTAAACCCTTAAAAAAAATATAAAACGTAAACAATTTTAACGAATAGTCAATCGTGTTGTGTACAGACACGTAGCTAGACAAATATTCCCTTTTCTCATTCAGGACGATTGATGTTTTATTTTTTGTAGTCATACTTCATACCATAGGTACCTTAGCTACCAAGTAAAAATATATCTAATAGAACAAAATAAATTGGGTTTGGGATAATTGGTTCACAGATAAAAGTGGCTTCCTTTCAATCATCCAGTTTACGAGCTTTCGTCAGCGACTTTGGATTTTAATGAGCTTGTTCGTATAGCGTTGTCCTGCTTTTTGTTATAAGCCCCAAAGGATAAAGTTCAAGGATGTCATGCACTAACATGAAGTGCAGGGATCAGAAAATTTTGAAAGGTTATTTTTTAAGGGAAGGCTTACACGCGAGAGACCTTAACCCGATTTAAAAAAAAAACCTCATGTAGACTGACTAACGGTATTGCACGTAGTCGTTCTAACTCATCAGCAATTTTGTTTAGGGTGTGTGTAGTTATATCCAAAAATTTATATAATAACCGAACAAGGTCGGACTTTTGAAATGTTTTGATTGAAATTATTTCTTAATCAAGGTCAAGGGGTCTTATCCGCCTTAGCCTTCTGACAGTATTGACAGTATCTTTCCATTGGCGTGATTGAGGAGCCTAGCTCTGTGTCTTTGACCAAATTTATATATCCTATCCTAAGGGTATATTAATTTTGACACATAGTTTGTAACACCCCTTAGACCCCTAAAAGTATAAGACTATTTAGCAATGTCCATCCGTTTCAACTTTTGAGGTCTTTAAATTTATGATGAAATAAATAAATATTAGGCGTAAACGGCCCATTCAGGACCTAAAGCCTAGCTTCTCCAACCACTGCGTGTGCGAAGATATATTTTTTGACACGAATGCCGATTCCGAACGGCAATTAATTTTGAGAAGCTTCCAATGACAGTTCTTACTCTTGGATGCTTGTCAGACGTTCGCAAGAAGTGGGGCAGCGAATAAAAACTTTCAGGTGATTCAGGTCGGGATTTTAAGCAGCGACATCTCGCTTAAGAAAGCCGCTGTACATGTTAGGAAACTGAAATTTGGGACATAAACTCCGTAGCGGACTGTAGCCTTTCCTTATGTTTTAATCTCATTTTCAACTACATCGACAGTAAGATTTCTATGCTGATCGGCGTTTCTTATGTTCCACAAAGCATTGACCAGATCACTAGTTAATAACAGGTATAGTATTGGACCCAGTACACTTCCTTGTGGTACACCAGATTTAATTTCTCTTAATGTAGAGTATTCTGCTTCTTGTTTATTTCTAAAGAATCACATCATCGTGTAAGCGTAGGGTGAATGAAGTGGCAGGAAAACTCTGCCATATTCTGTGACCGGAAAATGTCCCCTAAGTTGAAAGGAAGGCTCTACACCGCAGTTGTTCGTCCGGCGCTCACATACGGTTCACAATGCTGGACAATGTTCAAAAAGTATGAAGGCAAGTTGACAGCAGCTGAGATGAAGAAGCTTCGCATGACAGCAGGAGTAGCAAAGCTTGATTGAATTAGAAGTTCCAGAATCCGAGGACTTAGTTGGTATTGTCATGTTCAACGTTCCCTTACAATCGCGTAAAAGAGGCAGGCCTAAAAACTCCTGGATCACACAAATGCAGAAACACCAGCATTTGATTGGCCTCAATGATGAAGTGATCCAAAATCGGGATGCCTGCAGATATCTTTTGAGGTCGAACCGGCGAAACCCACAGGTGGACTATTAGGAATGCAGTGAAGTGGGAGGGTTATGGTCCCTGTAATACTGATCATAATCTCGTCTTTAAATGGAGAGAAAACTGCTTCAGCAGTTGCTTTTCTTATTTGTGGATCAGTCCTTTGTGCCAGACTTAATCGAAATTTAGTAGAGCTAATCTTTTTCTCTTGATACGCTTTTTCGATCTTGTCTCTGATTCTTCGTCGAGTGCTTATTCCCAAGCCCAAATTGATGGTTTGGGATTAGCGATTTGACTTCAAATATTTGTTGCAACCTTTTCACCAGCATCTTTTCGAATCATTTGGACAACATTGGAAGTATCGTAATCGGGGGGTATGAGGTAACCTCGTTGAATGGTTTGCCAGGGTTCGGAATCATTATTACCTCAGCGACTTTCCACATGCTTGGCACATACTATATCCAGTTAACTTATAGGTCGCATGTTTTTCCGTTCCTTGATAATCTTTGCCTTCATAATGTTGGAATACGTCTTCGAAAAACTCTGCAAATAGATTAGAATGCTTGACTGTATTTGCCCAGTTATCTTTTCTGGTTTTTACCGGAGTAATGTGAGCTATTGGCCTGCTCAGTTTCTTTGTTGCCTTCCATAGCGAGTATTCTGTACTAGCGTCGTTTGTCAGGTTGCTGAGGTTGCTGCCTGAGGTAGTTTCAATTAGTCAGCCTATTAACAAGCTTTGGACTTTGTTCATTTGTCATTTTTATTTTATCGGCAAGATAAAGACTTTAAGGATCAACTTTAGTGGTAAAGCTTTCTTTTTTGTACTGACGAAGACTCGTGTAAAAACGCTCTACGCTCCAGTTGGTATAGTTTCCTGTTTCTACCTGACGGCATCATGGCTTGGTGACCCGTATTACTGAAGAAGTCCAACCGCACTAAATGCAAAAGGGTTTTAGTCTCAGATAGCTTACACACGTGTATACGAACCATAAAAACAAATGTATACATCTGCCAGTAGAGAGCACGTAATTTGTGCTGCCAGAATTCGGTCCATCGCTTATCCAACCCTTCGACCTCTGCACATTTGGCATTTGCTAATGAGATCCAATCGTCAAAGTCAAATCTCATTTCAAACTTTGACTTCGATGCACAAGATGAACTCGGATTCTTGGATTCTTGGATTCATCCCTACTTTTCAACTGAGAAATTTCAACACAACTCAGTTTGGTTTCCATCAATTCCATCATCTGCTTCGCTGCATCAACTTGACTTTTCCATTTCAAGGAGTATGTTAACTTGAATCATCAACCGTTCTTTTTATGCCCTCATAATTTGCCTGCCTCTATATTTTTCAGATTTTCACAAAAAGAGAGCAAAAGAAAATGCAAACCGCAGCAGGAAAATAAAATTTTCCATTTCGTCCTTTTCTCGTTTACTCATATGAACTTATCGCACAGAAACTACAAAAAAAAAAAAATATTTTCAAATATTTCCCTGTCGTTGCACATTTTCTTGCTCTGCTTCTGTTGGTACTGCAGCTACAGCTATA
Organism: Ferdinandea cuprea; assembly: GCA_963576555.1. NCBI lineage: Eukaryota > Metazoa > Arthropoda > Insecta > Diptera > Syrphidae > Ferdinandea > Ferdinandea cuprea. Next base: position 9,810,940 of record OY754960.1, read on the forward strand.
TAGGAAACTTTTGTGCATTTGGGAAATGTGTATCTTTGCATGCAGCGCACACTTAATGGTACATCCTCTCCGCCAAAGCAGCGTTAACGATGGGAAATCTACTGCTGCTCGCGCTCTCCTTCCGTGTGAAGAGCGATTCCTCTTCGTGCTACTGCAGTAGTTTGTGTATATTTTCATTACGAACGCTTCGGAGTGTGGCTGCCAAAAATCCGTGCCTTTTGACAGTGGAATGCTTTCCGCACGCTTTTAATCGGAATTTATGACTGAAAAAGGTGGGACAGCGGCGGCGGCAGAGGAACGCTCTATTAATAATGATTACGTGTGTTCGGAGGCGGTATCATGAGTTCATGCTGACAAAACAATTAAACTAGTCCAAATTGAAGTGAATCACCACGGGACCGACTCGACTCGGGGTGTACCCACTAAAATGCTTGGGAAATTACATCTGGTTTGCGAAGGGATTTAAAGGATTTGATCGTCGTCTCTATCTCATGGAAATATTTTCGGTGGATGTTGATAATAAATCTGTGGAATGCTTTTATCGCTGCAAGCGTACCTGCTTGTGTGCAGCTTTTGTGGATGGAAGGAATTTAATTTCGCAGGAAATACTAAAAATAAGGATAACAATAGAAAAGTAGAGTGCGGTAATAATTTTCCTTCAACTTTTAATGTGAGTGCAGTAAAGTGAATTGTTACGATTTAAATTTGTAGCCAGAATTGAGAGAGAATGAGATAAAATCAACCCATCAGTGCAAGGACACTGCGCTTTTGTTGCATATTATCAAAAAAGAACCAAACTTTTCCATAGTAATCATAAAAACGAGGTCTGGTTTAAGGCGGTTCAAGATCTTCGTGCTCATAGGAACTAGCACTTGGGGTGGTGGAGTTTTCGAAAGCGGTAACCAAATTTGCTACCATTTAACGCCAAAGTATTTAATTCACTGACCGCACTGAAACTCTTGGATAAGGGCAATCTTTTAGGATTATTGATGACTGCAGCGGGGGAGGGAGGGAAGAAAAAATGTTTCCGACAGCCAAGCAGCAATTAAGGCTATGGAGTCACTTGTCGGGAAGTCTACAACCGCGGGACAATGCAAGATATACTTCAATAAAATTTCATCTACAACTAAGACGAACCTATGATGGGTGCAATAGATGTTCCGGGTAACACGTAAGCCGGTGAGCTCCCAAGAATGGGGACGGAGTTGCACGTCGCTTAGCATACTCAAACGGAACGTTGACATTTAGTCCGCGAGTAGAAAGAATCTACGATGAACCAATCTTTAAGCCTGTGCGCACGCAAACGAGCTGCTGTAGGCGGTTAGAAAAAAGGAGGTCATTGTTGATCGGAATAAACTACAAAAATACACTGGTGATAGTGGACATAGCGGAGCGGCTCTGTAGGCAAACTGAATATCGAATACTTTAAAATTTGCGGGGACCGCCCGATCCTAAAAACAACGGAGACCCTTGACCACAGAGTGAAGTCAGATTTCTTAAAATCAAAGTAATCGTGTTCTTTGTGATTGCTTTACATTCTTTAAAGTCAGCTTAAAGTCCGTTGTACGCATTCAACTTCAGTTGATGTTCTTTTTCTTCGTTCAAGTCATTGACTGGTTAAAGTCTTTGTACTGCCTTTGTACAGTCAACGCAACTGGTTGAAGGATTTTAAATATTCAAATTGAAATTAAGGCTTGCATCTCAAAAGGAGATGTCAGATACTTATAAATGTTATAAATTTCAAGGAAGAATTCAAAGCAGTCAAGAGACTTGACTTCTATAAAAAGATTTCAATCAATCAAAAGACTGCACTAAATTGAATGCTTGAACAGAATTCAGAAAAAAAGGAAGAAGAAGACTTTGAAGAGACCTTACAGGGTCCGTGCAATTACAACGTATTGCCTTTAATTTACTTCAAGTCATTGGACTTGACTTTAAAGGAGAACGAATATTTGAATTTCATTCAGTTGACTGCAGCAATCGAATTTTGGCTCGAGTGTGAGTATTCTTTGTAATTGATCTACAAAACTTTATGGTTCGCATTACTATTTCTTCTAAAGATTTCACCGCTAAAATAGAATTCTGACCGTCGACATGCTGGAATACAGTTTCGGTCCACTTAAGGAGATCAGACTTTGGCGACTTCCTCCAACGACAACTGAAACAACTTACTTGCTTGCTTAATAGGGTCCGGACTCGTGACGATTTCTCCGCGATTTCAGTCGTGCTGCTTTTTTCGTTTCCAGATAAAGCGCTCTCGCAGCCGCGATTGCTTCCGTCTTCCTTGTCGTATACAACCTGTAGGCTGGGGTTTGGAAATCCTCTTGGTTGGTAAACTATTTTCTATTCGCTCGATGAATTTTGGCTTTTGAGTTTGCGGACGTAGATTCTCCTCTATTCGCTCTCGACGGATCAAATAGCTGTTGAAGAATTTATCGTCCGCGATCAGCACTGTAATTCATACCGAGGTAGGTGTACTCCTTAACTACCTCAATAGAAGTCGCTTCTATCAATAGTGCCATTTGGTCCTAGTCGGTGGACAAATGCTTATATGTCCACGAAAGCTTCTATCACCACAAGCTGGGAGCGACCGATGATTTAAATATCGACAGCATATCTCAATAGCTTGACTGATCTGTTGAGAATTAAGCCTTTCATATTGACACCTACCCTACGTACTGTCTGCTTATCTCCTTGCCGTCATGCGACATAGTAGGGTCGGTTATGAGGGGATCCCGAATTCGGCCATCGCCATGAGCAGCTCCGAAGTCTGTGGCCTGATATTGTCACCAAAAGACCAAAGGCCCTAGTCTCTCTTAGCAGAAGTCAAATCCGGATGCTCGTCAGGGTCTTTTCAAATGAGAACTGCCCAGCGAAACAGGAACGCCGCTCATCCTGCCTTGGAGCACGGTTCTTCGAAAGTTTGGACGACTTGGCTAGGGTACCTCTATCCGACATAAAACTATTCCTCAACAGATCGAAGTGGTTTTGATTTAGTCACATGTACAAACAGAATACTCACAATGGGCCTTCACGGCTTCCGGGTGTAAAACTGCCCTCCTAACCTAACCTAACCTACCATTGATGTGAAAATGGGCCCCATCGTTCATTATGAGTTTGTGAAAAAAAAACTCCAACGCTGAGCATATTAAATGGATATTTCTGGATCAATTGGTTTCAGCTCGTCAAATGAATTGAATTTTTTATGGAAAAAAGTGTAACTGCCGTAAAATTCTTTGCAAAGACCGCCTAGACATCATTTTCGATGTTTTCTTAATTTTTTTAAGTGATTGTTAACACCCTTATAATGTTAATAGAGACACAGCACATTAAGTAAATAAGGAATTAGACGAAAGGATTAGAAACCGATGCACATTGATTTCAAATATTTGCAAGTTGTAGTGGTCAGGAAAAACAGAGTGAGTTGAGCATTCCAACGAACGAATCGAACTTATATTTCACAGTACGTCCGCATGCAGGCTCTAGGGTGAACTGATGAGTATTCCTATTTGAAGGGGAGAATGCAGCTGCCATACAGTTGGAGGAATACTTGCTGGCATCCGAGCAATTTTACATGATTTCGAACAATACGAGGTTTTCTAGCACGCGGAAGATCAAAGGTAGTCCCTTGATGCAGAAAACGCCGAAGCAATCGGTTAATTGTTGGAGTACTAGAAATGAGCATTTCGAACATGAAAGAAATGTTTGCATGATCTTTCCGCCTGAATAATAGAGTGCTGAACCACTTAGATTTTTTGTCTGGCGCCCAGTTTTCCCAGTTTTTTTTTGTCCGTTTAGCAGCTGCTTGGAATGCTTGTGTGACTAGGTTTCCTTCGCTGTCTGCATTCCGATCTAAAATCCAGCAGCTAGTTGCTTGGCTTTCTAACGGGTGATCCAAGTAGAGATACTTTTTTCAATAGCCTTTTTTGACAGATCACGTGTGAGTCGTGTCATGCTGTCATGTTATTTTTGTTTAGTATTGTTTGGCATTTCATAATGGAAAGACTTACGCGTGAACAACGTTTACAAATTGTTCAACTTTATTATGAAAATTCACGTTCTGTGAGGAATGTGTTTCGTGCACTTCGCTCAACTTATGGTCAACATAATCGGCCTACTGAGCGTACTATTCGCAACACCATCACCCATTTTGAGACCCAGCATTCATTATTGGATAATATTCGACCGAATAGACCACGTCCAGCACGCTGTGAAGAAAATATAGCGGCCGTAGCTGGGAGTGTACACGAAGACCGTAGAGAGTCGATTCGGCGCCGTTCGCAGCAACTCGGACTGACGTATGGAACGACTTGGCGCATTTTACGTCAAGATCTTAAATTGAAAGCGTACAAAATACAGCTTGTGCAACAACTGAAGCCGCTCCTGCCGACCTTCCCAAGCGACATCGCTTCGCTCTATGGGCTCTTGAAAAGTTCCAAGAAGATCCGACGTTTTCGAGGCAAATTTTGTTTAGCGATGAGGCCCATTTCTGGCTCAATGGGTATGTAAACAAACAAAATTGCCGCATTTGGGACGAAGAGCAACCTGAAGAGATTGAAGAACTGCCACTTCATCCAGGAAAAACAACGGTTTGGTGAGGTTTGTGGGTGGTGGTGGTGCGAACGTAACCGTCAATGGCGACCGTTATCGTGCCATGATAACCGACTATTTGATGCCTGAAATTGAAGCTCGTGATCTCGGCGACATTTGGTTTCAGCAAGACGGCGCCACTTCCCACACATCGCATCAATCAATGGACTTATTGAGAGAACATTTCGGTGAGCACATAATTTCACGTTTTGGGCCGGTCGATTGGCCACCAAGATCGTGTGATATCACACCGTTAGACTTTTTCCTGTGGGGATATGTAAAGTCAAAAGCTTATGCCGACAAACCCGCTTCGATTCAGGCCTTGGAGGAAAACATCACGCGTGTCATTCGCCAGTTACCAGTCGAAATGCTCGAACGAGTGATCGAAAATTGGACTCAACGGATGGACTATCTGCGACGTAGCAACGGCCAACATTTGATAGACATAATCTTCAAAAAATAAATGCCAAAGAATGTTCTTTCAAATGATAATAAACATTCTCCATTAAATTTGAATTTTCTGTGTTTTTTTTTTCTTTAACAAAGTAGGGAACCTCGAAATGGATCACCCTTTATAAAAAAAACTGTTTCGATCTCCTTGAGCTGGGAGACTGCTTTTATTTTTTTTCTTTTGGCGCTTGATCTTCTCCTCCTCACTTCTTCCCGACTCGTTACTCATCCTCTGTTCCCTTTTTCCAATAAAGCCTCTAGGGTGGCTGGTAACGTGGTAAGTGATCGCACAGAAAAATTACTTTATTGTTTCAACCTTTACAAATTGTTACACAACCAAATGGATTTGTGTATCTAAAATCTCAAATAAATAAATTTGCCAATTAAAAAATCATCACCTATTTTCATTAACTTCATATTTCAGCTGTCCTTGAACTGATTCGACAGATTAAATTGACATTGACAAATTGTACAAAACTACGCAAGTAAAGTAAATAAACATATCTATTAGTAGCTATTGAATTTCAGATACAAATCTGTCTTCAAGCCAATGTCTACAGATAAATGTACATATACATATTTGAACAACAATTCAATCTCCCAATCGCCACATTGAAAGCAATATAATATTGCTCTCGTCGATTTTGCGAAAATCATAACCAAATAAATACGAAACATCAAAACATGCCAACTAAACCAAAAGATGCTAACAAATCATCAGCCCCAACCAGTCTAAACATCCTCCATCCATTTATCTCCGGAATAAAGAAAAATTTCACACCCAATCATTGTTTATCTTTAGTCTGAAGTTCAAGATGCGCCAATCGCAGGCATATTGCTCTGCATCATTTCAAGCAAGGAAGTGCAAATCGCAAATGCATCCATCGGCACACGAGTATAAATCTTTTTTTTTCTTTCTCTCTATCTATCTATTTTTTTTTGTCTGTTGTCACTGTTGTTGTGGCGAAAATGCGCATTCACAAAATCCAACCCACCCATTTACGAGTACAATCACTTGGTGTTGCTTGCTAATTTTTGAATTTCTACTACCCCTAGTTCTTCGCCCTAAGAAAAAAAAAAAAAAAAAAAAAATCTAAATATTCTCGAACTCATCGAAACTCGTACTCATAGAGTGAGTGCTGGCTGGCTGCTTGCTCTCCAATCTCTTCCGCCACAATTCGATTCAATATGTAATATTCGTCGTCGATTCTTCGAGAGGGCTACCGTTTCATTCAACCACTCTACAAAGAGCAGATACTACACGGAGAATAGAAAAACAACGGAGGAACACCCATGCCATGTGTGTAAAAACAAAGACACCGACTACAATCGGTCCGTTGTGTGTGCTTGCTTGTTCGCCTCTTGTCGGGTTCTAGCTTTAGCTTCTGCCTTCGCTCTAAGCAGTTGTATACAAGGTGTCTATCGTGGAGCTATCTCGTCCGATGCACGACGACGACGACGACGACGCGACGAGTCAAAGTGAAATTTTTTTCTTATTTTTAAATAATTTTTCTCGGGTAGAAAAGGGCATCCCATCGCGTGAATCTCATCTTCTCCCATATATAGATAGTGTCATCCTTTAAGTGCATCTTTTACGTGTCGTGTCTGATACGATACTTGGTGTCACTCTCTGTTTTGGTTTCCATGTTGATGATCAGCTGAAGGTTCATCGTGGAAATTGATATCACGAAAGTGAGTGATAACAAAAAAAAAAAAATTGAAGTGTATCTGTGTGAATTTTGCCTTTTTCGTGAAAAAGTGTGTAAAGTATTTCGGAACAAACAGGATACGCGACGTCATGCTGGCCCTGAGGGAGTGTCTCATGCGGGAGAGCAACAGCTCGACAACACTTAGTACGTTGCCGAGCAGCATCAGAGATGGCCGCGATGATGAGAGGAACCAAAGTAAATATGTTTGTTTGTGTTGTTTTTCTGTTTACACTTTGGAGTGTGTCTAGTACGTTAGGAGCGATGGAGGAATCTTATCAATTCACGGGGGTGTAGGTTGGTTACATTTTTATGGGGCTTCTTTCTCATTTACAGCGCGATTAGGTAAAGTAGGTAACATTGCGGTAAACTGAATGGATTTTAAGCAAAGAATGGGACATGAACTAGTTCGTTCTAGTCCCTTTGATGACAATGGTCGTTCTATTCAATTATCTATGGCTAAGCTGCGGCTTATACACAGTGTAGGTATAGTGCGAGTATAACGTGCGGAACAATGGGCACACATAGTGGCATTGTGTTATTATGTGTGTGTACTACGTTCTGAGAGGATTATGAAATTGAATAGTTTTTTGGTTTTTTTTTGTTGTTTGATCTTCTGATTGGCGGCCTTGGATGAAATTTCTCTTTTATTTGATTCGTTTGGGTGTAGGTTCGATGAACTTTTCAATTCAAAAAGTAGGGCAAAGTACGAGTGAATAACAACATAGAGGGTTTCCATTCAACATGCAACCCTTTTTTTTGTTTTTTTTTGGATCGAGAACATTCTCCCTCGAAGTGCTAAACGGTTTTTCACATATTTTGTTGATTTGCAGTTTTCTTTTTCTTTTTTTTTATCGAATTTCTTTGTAGCACTTTGCTGGCGTAAACTGCTTGTACGGCAACTAATTTGTAAGGTTAGTTTACGGAACTGTTGCGGAGAGTATCTACTGAAGGTATTTTATTTACAAGGTTTGTAATTGTTTTTGTAAGCGGCACGTATTGGCAGGTAACCTTTCTTTTGCTTTTGGCATTCCTAAAGAGTCTCTGCTGTTTTTGGGTTTCGGATTGAATTATTCTTTAAAACGGAAGATTGGTCCTTCTTGACGTCTTATACCCTCGAAGTGGTGTGATCCTCTTTGATGGATCAAGGGTTGTATTGTCCATTCGCGTGATGTGTCCGATCCAATGTAGTTAAAGTGTTATTTGTGGAGTTAAAAGATTATGGGGTTGTATCGTTCGCCCTTCTTTCAATCCCTCTATCAGCTCTTTCGTACAATACTCAGTAGCCGCCGGCCGTGGAGCTAAAATTTCAAGATAATGTCTCTAAAGAGCACAAATTTTCAGATGTTTTGAACTCACTTGATGTGGATTCCTAGGGTAGTTCTTTGGTGGATCTTCACTCGGTTGCATAGGTGAAGAAGATGTTAAGCCCGAGGTAGATAAACCCCAAAACTACACATAAGGACGGCTTGGGCCACGCGGACAGTGTTTATTTGTTTATTTGTTGATAGCATTTAAGTAGGAAGTGGGAGGGTTATCATCGCTATAATTCTGAGTATAACCTCGTCGATAAAATAAAAGAAGAAGAAAGTACTTCATGGAGAATCTTAGTTATTTCATATATTATTGCAAAAGCCTCTCTCATGGAAGGCTCTGAGCGAAGTATGATGTTGATATTGGCTTCGGGAAACTCAACTGAACTTTTCTGCTAAAATGGTAGTGCATCTCTATACCGAAGTTTGGAAATTCGACACAGGACACCGCTATAAAGCATCAGACGATGTTTGCTTTAATAGATGCCGTGGGAAAAGAGCCCTATTTTATCAAGTTTCCAAAAAAAAGACAAGTTTCCAATAAAACCCAAAACAGTATTTGTTCAATCAACACATTTATGTATGGCATTCGCCGTCATTGATATGTCAACCACGGGTACGTTTGAAGCGGTCGATTCGTTGACGCCAATTTTGGATGACTCGACCACAAAATTTTGACAGAAGCAGCCGCTATCTCTCGTTCAATATACGCCGACTTGTACCCCTAAAAAAAGGCGAACAATCTAGCCGGCCTATCGATAGGACAATTTTTCGATATAACACGTTCATCGAATTGAGTTTTCAACAAGCAGATTGTTACACCCGCTGAGTGGCGTGTGGCGCAGTCTTGTTTAGTCCATGCAATTGACCAAAGAAATAACATTGCATCACCCGTGTTTTCACCTACTTATAACGCATATTCTGTTTGTTGACGAAGCCGTTCAGCTAAAAATGTGCTACATCAATGAAGTGGATTTTTCGATTAAAGTTGCCGTCTCCGACTAGTTTTGTGAAATAAATTGTAATCATTTGTACTTCAACAAGATACAAATGTTTCTTTTTTGCTGAATGTTTTAACAATGATAGTTTGGTCATTGGTTAAAGGGTGCATTCACAGTGAAGGTTCAGAGTTGTCAAGTCCCTAATTAAACCCTTTACAAGGCATGAAATCCTGCTTCAACCATTGTGTGGGTGCAGATATAGGTATTTATGGCACGAATGGAAGGTATCACACCCCGACTCGAAACGTCGAATTTTAAAATCCATCCTTTTATTTGGGAAACTTTTGCAAAAGCCGTTGGGAACTGCTCGGGAAATTTAAAACCTTACTCAGTAGTCCAACATACTTAACATAACTCCGATCATTAAGAAAAAATGTAAAACCTCCCTCTGAAGTCAATTGACGAATTTCAGAAGAAAGAAGATGTTCAAGATTGCTTTGGGTTTACTTGGTTTTTTTTTTCTTAATCGAGTGAATTTATTACTTCGACATCACACTTTTTGCATTAGACACAAAGAAAAATCCACAGATGAATGCATCAATACGTCTGACCTTACTGGAAGTCCAGAATTGAAACTAATAGTCTAGATAATATTTGTGGCCAGAATTGCAGTACATGCCCTGCAGCACTCCTCAAAATAGTATTAACCGTAGCACTCTCAACGATGTCCAATGGCGTGGAGCGCGTACAATAAGACTTTTATTTGTCTTTGGAAGATACGAAAACGCGAAGCGAGGTTGTTCGCTCAGTTTCATTAAATGGGATTGTGATTTTTACTGTCTCCACGAGACACAACTGTAGCCAAGATTCAAGATATGATGTGAACTAGTGTTGGGTTACTCATACATGAGGCAGTACAAATGTCACAAGCAACTCGACAATACGTCCGCAATGCCTCAAACAAAATATTTGTAGCACCTCAAAATTTGTCACACACAACGTTTGTACTGAGCTGGAATTGTTTGAAGATAGATCCCTTCTCATTTAACTAGTTTTTGAAACGTTCAACATGATTGAGAAATGAGAATGATTAAGAAAAGGTGTTCGTTTTAATTTCCATAAATGAGGTGTTGGTGGTGTGTTTGGTGATGTAGTAGTTTCTTTAAAATTAAAAGTTGAGGTGGAGCGTTGTATTGAAAGAAATACACTTTCATTCGATACGAATGTTATTTTTTAGTTTCATTTGACGACGGCGAGGTTTACGGTTGAATTGAAAGAGCGAGAGTTTTACATCAGTGATTAATCTTATTGTGATAGGGTAAGGATGTCTGTATACCATAGTAGTTGCATTTTTGGTTCGTTTTGTTCTTCGGGGCAGATAGCCATTGTTTGGTGTAAATTTGTCATTATTTCCATTACAAAATCTAAATAAGATCAAATTCCTGGTTTGGCTTTGTTTCGTTTTGAAAATTCTAATTCTTAATGATTTCCTGATGGCTATAAAATATGTTTTCTCTTTTGACGCAAGCCCCCTGCTTGATTTAACTGTTAGATTTTGAGTAGGCACGAGGTTGGCTATATGCAAACTTTTTTTAAAGCCAATAAATCTTTGTATATACCCAACTTGGCACCTACTCCAAATCTAACAGTGAAACCTAGCAGGGGGCTTGCAGAGGGGTATCATGGCCCCTCCCATATAACATTCGATTTTTATCGTTTTGCAAAGTGAAATAAAGCCAAATTGGTCTTATTTCGTCTCTGAAAGTGAAATTATGAAAAATTTGGAATTTGGCTTTATTTCATTTGGCGTTATTTCGCGTCACCCATTGTTTTGTATTTGTCTGTAGTTGAATTGCATATTGTTATAGTGGCAGTCGGTTGGAAAACACATGAAGCAACACCTCCTTTGAGGTGGCACGTTGACTGACTGAACCTTCAGTGCCGAACTTGTTCATGCCTTCTCCATAGATGAACTGACCCTTACTGAATTTTAAACGTTAGCAGTTTGATAATCAAGTTTTACTTCCAATTGACTATGGCAGATTTTTGACTCACCCAAACCTAAAGCCTACAAATACGTTCGAAAGAGTTTTTACTGACAAAGAGCATTATCCCATTTGAACTACAAAATGGATTCACTTTCTGTCTCAACCGTCACAGAGAAAATCCATTCAACATGTTAAACAAAAGTTACCACTTATCAACTAGATAACTTCACACCACATTCACAATGCAATTTGGTTCCCATCAATTACCCAACAAAATTCCCATACATACGTACCTGCCATGGCTTCGCCATCTCGCTCGTAATTACAAAGTAAAATTTATAGTTTCCTAAACTTTTCACTTACATGCACAATGGTGCGAAGTATACAAAAAAAAAAGAAAACAGCTCATAAAATATTAATAAATTAACAAAAATATAAACAAACCGCATCCATTCCATTCTAAATGTTGTGTTCTTGGCAATCGAAATCACCATCAACATCAATCAGATGAAAAATTTTTTATTTGCAAAAATATATCTCCCACACCCCCAAAGGCAAATTTCTTGCCAAAAATCGTAATAAAATATATTTTGTAGTCGAGATCGAGAAACCAAACAAAGTTTATCTGACATAAAATTGCGCGTAACAATTTTCTCTACATCCAAACAAATAGTTGAGCCAAATTTATATAACAAAAAAAATTAAACTAAATTTGTGAATTTTTATTTTAATAATATTAAAATATTTAAAAATGCATTTTCAATTTATTGCTTGGGGAAGGTATTTAGCGATATGGCCATGGCAATGTGTAGATGGAAATATCTTAAAGTTATACTCTCAAAACGAGTACGAGTACGAATACGAATAGCAATCATTGTAGGTCAATTTATTTTAGATGTAGATGTAGATATAGAAAAGCCCAGATAGAGATAGAGGTAATTATTTTGTATATTTGCCGCGGCTGTATATGCAAATGCAAATGCAAATGCAAATGAATATGCATCCACCTATAGGCTATTTCTATACTCAAAGATGCAAAGCATTCTCAATTGATTGTCTATCGATGAATGTCATGCTGCTAGTCGATAGGTCTGCGGGACTATAATTAGATTTGCCAATGCATTGCATTCCAATCGAATATATCTCGTTTAAATAAATAAAAAACAAACCACGGCAAAGGTAAGCACAAAATGGTTTATTTATAAATAAAATTTAACAAAAAAAAAAAAATGGCTTAACAAACTGAGAGTTGATTTTGATCAATGCATTTCGAATACGTGCTACAAATTGTGGGAAAGTGATTCTATACACAAGGACATTGGTAGAATGTAATTTTTGTTATTTTGGTTAGGAAATATCACGTTTTGTTAACTGAATGGAATCATGAGCTGAAGGTTTGCCTTTTTGCCTAACAAACTTAGCTTATTCCACGATTCGTGTGAGGAAAGTTACATTTTTAGAAACTTTTCATACAAATTTTGGTTTTGGATGATTCTTGTCGAATTCACATGTTGACTGGGAGCAGCTCATCCAAACATGCACGGGACCCACTATCATGCAACTACTTTAATCTTGTCCTGAAGCAGAAAGTGCGGAGGGCAGGTGTAAACACAGAACGCACTGTGATACGTGGACAACATTCATATCGTTCTCCACGTGCCGTGCCTGGAGGCTTTTACGTCGCTACTGCGGTTTGGCAAAACGGGTGTGTTTCAAACTCCCAAGTCGTTAATAATCATGAATATTTGCTTAGAACTGATCAACATTCCGCTGGTGGTTTTCTTATCCAAAGCCGGCAAATGTTCCCATGTAAATCCTAAAGATCTCAGACCTATCTGCCTTTCATCAAACTCTGGAAAGATTACTATCGACATCCATTTACGTACTTAAGTTGATACAAGACTTGTCGACGGCTAAACATACGTATTACATGTGGAAACTGCCCCGCACACGCAAGCGCGCTCCATCGAATATTCCCTTCATAAAAAGGAGTACAGCATTCCTAGATATAGAGGGCGCTTTCAACAATGTCAATACTTCTGCGATCACAAATGCACTTTTGGCTATAAAGGTCGATGCCTAACCTGGAGAGTTGATAAAGCTTTCTGCTCACAAGCAGGACAATAAACTGCAATTTGTCTGCAAAGGAACTCCACAAACTGGGGTGATCTCTTGGGGTGATCGCCGATGCAGGTCACGTTGCTCAGAAAAGCATCTCAATACCTTAAAGAAACTCCTTCAGAGTGCAATTAACAAGCTCGGTAGATCGTAGTGAGTTGGCGATTAATCCAAACAAAACCGAACCTGTCTCCTTTATCCAGGAAGTAGAATATCCCAGATGAGTTTTCTCTGATGAGGCTAATTATCTGAGCCTAATCCTGGATAGAAAATTAAGCCTTATATTAAGCCTTATAAGCCTTATATAAGAATTGGGAAGAAATGGGATCCTTAACCTCTACTTTACACATTGGCTATATATCCCTGTTGTAAGACCCACGCTCATGTATGGTGTTAAGCAAAGTTCAGCGATCAGCTTGTCTATGTATAAGTGGTTCAATTCGTACTACTCCCACGGCAGCAATTGACATCCTTGTTTCATTAGAAGACAATTAGCTGCTAACTAGACTTTTCGCTTCAAAGCAACATCCCAGTTGACCGAGAAAGAATTTAGCCCCTCGGCTTTTCTTAATTTATTTAGGATCCTTCCTAAAAACATAGACTACACCATACTTCAGCTTTAGATTGAAAAGACCTATCTGGTCACCATCCAGATTTTTCTGGCAGGAAAGTGTTCTTATTGAATTTGAATCGATCCAAAGACTGATAACGGGGTTGGTGGAGCCGTTTTCTCTGATGGACTAAATCTCAATCTCTGAGTGTTTCAAATATGCGCTTACACTGACATTTTAAAGCCGGCAAAATCTCTATAGTTTTGTTATATTTCCCTAAAACGTGCGACATAGTCGGCTACTCTATTTTATGGAGAAACCTTTTTGGGAACTATTACATTTTGTCTGTTGTTTTGTTAAGCTTCTGTACTCCAACCGAACCGTTCGCATGGAGAAAGTCCATCGGCACAATGATTTTTTAATTTTCCGTCACGCGTCGTCCCATAAATTTTAATTGGGCTTCTAGCTTACCTCATCTGGCTAATAGTCCACATATCGAGCGGTTGATTTGCAGATATCGCAAATATATTTGTGTGCAGATATTTTCAATGATTCCACATGTATCGCGCCCAAAACCATGCCCTTAACACCTTTCAATCTCATCTAACTGGCTTGCAGAGAGGGCGTGACAAAACGAAACAAAAATGACAGCTTAAGGATGTAAGACTTATATAACACAGAAGTACCAAAACCAGGTTTTAAAAATGACTTCAGTGAAAAATTATCCTAAAATGGAAGGCCTAACGAAACATTTCCAACAGCAGAGCAATAGGGATGCACTGCATTGAAAGGGGGAACGTTATGATCCCTTTTTCCTAATTACAACCTCCCTCTTACTTCGAAAAAGATTTAGAATTATATTAACACTAAAGCGAGTCTGAATGTCATAAAAATCTTCATGTATACAGAGAAATCTATTAAAATTCTCAAATAACGAGCAATAACTCCACGGCACCCGAGGCAAGTTAATAAATCCCACTTAGTTCTAAAATAACATAAAAACTAAATTGGCAATTATTGCAGTCAATAGTCTAGTCAGCGATAATAAAAAAATATTTTACTATGCATGAACTTGTTGACTATGACCATATTTGTATCTGAAATGTAAATTAGTTTAGACATGCTTCGATCATTTATACAAAAAGATTTGCTGTTAAAAATGGAGATTATCTATTAATCGATTTATACTCATTTTCAATTTTTTTAAGTAGCATGGTTCGTGATCAGAAGGCAGCACTTAACGTTCCCTTGGGCTTTTGAATACATCATACTCGGCAACACGCATTCAAACAAATTAAGTAATTAAAGAAATTTAGAAAATAGATTTAAAGAAAAGTCTGAGAAATGTATACGATTATTTGGAAAAACCTTACATTGATCAAGAGTCAATTTTAGTGGGGTAAAAGAGGGAAGAAAAAATGTCTTTTGGATTCGGCTCGAAGGACCATGTTTTGTTATAAAAATTTTACATTCAAACTTGATAGGAAATGTCGAAGGCAACTTGAGATGAAATCTTGTTAAGACTGAAATGAATATTTTAAACTAAAGGAAAATTTAAGTCATAAAGGAGAAATATAATTGGAGTGTCTACCGCTGATTTTATTAATTCATTTTTAAGGAAGTAACAACTGCTTCTGAAATGTTTCTACTAATAAAGTGTTTTTGGGAATTGACAACTTTGAACATTCACTGTGAAAGCAGCTTTTAACCAAACTGACCAAACTGTCAATGTCAAAACATTCAGTTCAAACAAGATTTTCATCATATTTAAAGTTCACGAACGAAAAACCTTTACAAATAATTAAAACTTTTTACCAAAACTCCGAGTCGGTGACGGCAACTTTAAGGGTTTTAATGCCAATTTTTGATCGTATTTCGAGTCATAGTAGACAAGCATTCAAGTCTAGTGAACAGATTTGAGTCTGTTTGTCTGTGAGGCAATGGGTTGATAGAAGTTCTGAGAATATTGCTGGCGATCAAGCCTCCTTCGCAAACGAACAGTCGATTCCTCGACATTCTCAAGAAATGGCAATCGCTAAGACCACACTAAAGCGATTTTGGCGAATGGATCCTGGTCTACTTCAGGAGTACGTTTTCGAATTGAGCTCTAAAATATAGGAAGAAGATGACCAATTTGCACTTTTGGCTAAGTCAACAAATAGAATATGTTTTATTGGTCAGGTAAAATCCCTCATGTGCCTTAAGAAACCAAACTTTATCCACAACGAGTAACAATATGGGGTGATGTTCATGTCGGTTGTGTCATTGGGTCGTGTTTTTCGTTGAATGAACGTGACCGCCACAATACAATGGAGATCGCTTCTAGTCAATTGCATGGACTAGACATTCGTTATATGAGGTTTCAACAAGACAGTGCCACAAGCCACACAGCGGGTGTAACAATCGACTTATTGAAAACAGAATTTGATGAAAGTAATGTATCGAAAAATGATCCTGTCGATTGGCCGCCAAGATTGTGTGAGCTCTTTTTTATTGAACTACATTAAATCAATCGTCTATGCCAAAAAAGCCGGTGTGGTTAGAGCCAAAATTGAAAGCGAGATAGCAGCCGTTTCCATCGAGGGATCACAAATTTCCCAATTTGATTGGAGCCCTTCTATATCGCTTGTGGAGTATGCCGGTTCGACCTTAAAAAAAATGTTTCAGCAGGCCTCCTTTTACGACAAGCGGTCTTTCGACGAAGAACAGACACTGCAATTGATTCAGACGCCACTCTATGGCCTACGGAGGGGAATGGAATGCAAGATCCGAATGAAGGCTTATCCCAGGTGGAGGAATACATTGATGACCAGTGACATATAGGAGGCGGTAGCCAATTTATGATAAAAGTCGGATCAGAAAACTTCTCTAATGTGACGGAGAATCACTGTCTAGGTCGTCGGTAGGCTCGGCCATAACCTTTTGATCATATCTGTAAAAGCTGCGGTGAAGTCTCACTAACAGAGTTTCCATCACTTGAGGAACAGAACACTTGACTGCTTGCTTTGAAAGCCATGATTCCAATAATGAAGTGTCTGCCCAATATCCCAACGTATAACCAGTGATTTCAGGGGTCTTTGATAATTTACTAGCAGTGGTCGACCACAGAACATGGTCAAGAGCGTTTGATACACTAAAGGAACCGAACTTTTTCAAACGGTTCTTATAGCAATTTTAG
Source organism: Ferdinandea cuprea (assembly GCA_963576555.1). Taxonomy (NCBI): domain Eukaryota; kingdom Metazoa; phylum Arthropoda; class Insecta; order Diptera; family Syrphidae; genus Ferdinandea; species Ferdinandea cuprea. Next base: position 9,827,775 of record OY754960.1, read on the forward strand.
AGCAAATATTACTAATAGGAAATAAGACATGTCCTCCCAAACTGTCTACGTACCCATGACGAAATTCTTCCATTGACAGAACACGTCAACAGGAAAATACTTTTAAAAAATATTTTTATTTTCGTCATTTCTGTCGTAGAAGCGAAATTCTTGCACCACATTTTCAGTAAAATTCCATCTGTCAATCTCACTCTTTCTCGTAGGTGATCCATTTTTCGTGTTCAACTGACCATCCATCGATGACTGTTTTGAAAATTCCCTCCTCTCAGTCGCACTCATAAAATGCAATGTCAATGTTCTCAAAAAAAAAAACATAAATAAACTCGCTCATGCTTTACAACACGACAACGCAATGGAAGATCACCGATTGAGGAACTAAAAATGAGCAACGCATCTGTGTAGCTCTCAAAAGTTTTGTTCTAATTCTACGCATCAGCGGCGACCATTTCTCGCGCGCGGCCCACGTAAATTGAAATTAAAATTAAAATTAAAATTGAAATGATTTAAGTGTTCTAATTTGAAAAATAGAAGAAGAAAAAATAAAACTCAAATTCCATGATCGATAGCACTTCAACTTGACACTTAACACGAGATCAATCCAAAGAAGATCTCATCTCTCCAACATGTACCTCCAACACATAGTAGAGTTCCCCTTGAATCAAAAATGATGTCAGTCAGCATTTAATTTAGAACGAAAAATTTCTTATCTACGAGTTCATTTGCCAATTTGATTGGATTGTGTTGTTTGATGTTTGTTCTTGAATAATTATTTGAAAAGTAATTCCTTTTGGTTGCGGCTGTTTGCCTCCTCCCAGAAGGGTGTTGATTTATTTAAAACAGTAAAAAAAAAAAATCAATAATTGAGGTTGGTTTGTTTCCATTAGGAATATGAGCGTGAAAGAGTTTGAGGCCCTTTGTTCGACACAAAAAAAAAATACATTCGAAAACTATTTCTATTTGCAGTGCTCACATCAGCTTTGGTATTTAATTTGTTTTTTTTTTTTTTTTTTTTGCTATTTCAACCGCATGCAGTATTTCAGCCAGATAGTGGGATAGTATGTTTGTTTAATTAAATTTTCAGTTGAATAATGTTTGGGCGATAATAATATTTAGATTTTCGCATTCGCACAGTCGTAGATACACAAACACACACACATAAGACTGTGTTCGACGAATGTAATTGATCTTAGCTTTTGTTATCAGCTACTAAATGTTGGCGCTTTGAACTTGTTTCGATGGAAATGTATTGATTACGAAGTGAGAAATATTTGTGTTTGTTATTTTGCTTTTTTCGCAGTTAAATTCGTTCCGTTTAGTGATAATTGGAAGGGTAAATGTGACACTTTTGTGGTAACTACAGAGATGTGGCGGTAGGAGGAATTTGAAATTGACATTGGGATATGTGGTAATTAGTCACGTCAATTGCAAAATGAAAATAAATTATGAGTACAGTTTCTAGGAAATATTAACTTAAATTGTTATGTGAAGTCTACTAATTGTCAGGAATCAGGTTCTTGAGTTTTCAAAGAACTCGAAGTGTTTCAATTCGAAACTGAAATTTAATCAGGTTAAGCAGAAATGTATTAGGTCATTTCGAAGGATTCATCCAGACCACTTAAATTCTGCGAAGTCAGTCTTTAAACGCGTTCAATTCATTGAAGTCCACCAGAACTGCAGGAAAAGGTAGGAACTCCGTAATCAATGACTGCAATTTAATTCAAATGATTCGGCTCAGTTATTAGTACGTCGGAAACGTTATTAGGAAGCCAGGAACCCACATGTGCTTCAAGAGACCTCTTTGCATTCACAAAATGTGACCATTTATAAAGTACCTTGGAGTAGGTGTTGGCGCTCGTTTAAGCGTTAAAAACGATCAGAAAGTCATCAAAAACTGTTAGCGTGCTCTCAAAGCTGATGAGTAACATCCCGGTCCCGAAACAAACCAAGAGACTTCTTCTTGCAAAAGCTACGATTTCTATTCCCATGTATGCGTTTAGAATGCAGCTAAAGTTAAGTCTTACATGCGAGGAGTCAAAGCCGTCCACCGTCTTGGCGCTCTAAGGGTGGCCTGTGCTTTTCGAATTCGATGCTGCACTCGTCGCATTTTCAATCTTACCTATCGATATACTTCCTGAAGAAATTGTTAACTTAACAGGCAAGCAAATCCGAAATGGGCGGATAGATAACGATAACAGAAACTACGACAGGAATTGTAGTATAGAAACCTGTCATCAACAATGGAATGAATCGTTAAAGGATAAAGATGGACGCACATGCTCATACCAGTGATCGATGTACGGATTAAAAGGAAGCATGGCGAAACAATCTTCTATCTGACCAAGTTCTTTACTGGTCATGGCTTTTGCAGAGAATATCTCTTTAAACGCGGACATGAAACCAGCCCAAATTGTCCACATTGCGAAGACGTTTCTCAAATCGCGGAACACGATACGAAAACGAAAGGATCGCATTACGGGACCAATATGGAGAGTGGCCCACTTGCGATAATGTCGTAAACTGCATGCTTCAGAAGAATGAAAATTGGACCATTATAGGTTAAACGGCTGTGTGTATACTCAGCGTCCAATGACGTTTAGAACGCCAACAACGCCAACAACGCCAAGGGAAATCTAATAGTTTCAATAATACAGTAAGCTAAGTGTTTATACCGAGACCCCCGAGAAATAATGCCTTACGGCGTTCCGCGTGGGAAACAAACCGGCTGGGGTAAAGCTTGCCGTAAAATTGAACTAATGAGCCATTTACTTCAAAAGTGTACAACAAGTCACAAAACTAGTGAAATTTCTTTCGTTTTAAATTGATCAATTTTAAAATCAAAGACTTCATGACTTAATAATTAGAGAACAGGTACAAATCCATATATAATCATCCACAAAGAGTTAAAAAGGAAAAAATCTATACGATTCTATCTGGCTCGAAGGACCAATACTGCCAAACTATGAGCCGGCAATTAGTAAAAATCTCATTACCTCATTTTTCAGAGATCTCAGGCATACGTTTCGTATACATCATTGGTATCCTCAATAACATGGGGTGGTTTTGAGCTCTTACCTTAATTTCTCTCTTCTTTTCTTTCTTCCTGAGTTGATGTTTCAAAACGCTTAAAACCTAATGACGCATTTCTAACATGTACTTGGAAACTGGCCACTTCTGTTTTCGATTAAGGTTTTGGATAGTTACGAGAGAACTCAGATTTTGTTGCGGTCTTAAAACAATCCAATATTACGACCCCGAAGTCGGCTCTTTTAAGAAAGTCTTCGATTTCATACTCAAAGGCAGATGATACTTCTTGGTAATTATTTATTCTTTGTTGCTATGCACATACAATGAATTGCTCAAGTCCACAAATAAAATCATCAACACACGACCCGCTATGCAACAGATGAAGCTGTACAGAACCATAGTAATTGCACGGGAAATCATCTTTAGCCAAAAAACGTATCGAGATGACATGAAATCGATTAAAAGCTTTCAGTTTCTAGTTCTAAGACATTTAGCAGAACAGTTTTGTTAACTTCTGTCATTACGCAGGCAGGTGCGCAAGCGTACTAATTGGTATTACTTCCTAAAACTTTCTCTCAACTGCCTACCTTTCCTATCCGCGGATGCTGCTCTGCTTTCGTTTTCTGTATACGAAATGGACGTAACGTAGCCTCCTCAATCTAATGATTTTGGACTTAATTTGTTGCCAACACGTGAGCTTAATGTGCAGCCTCACTTCGAAGTATTCCTCTAGCGCTGCGTTTACCTAAATTGCTTCAGTGACAACTGGTTACTTGGTGTCTTTACCGACAGACATTGTTCGGCTGACCGCACATCGCGGCTGAATGGCTAAACAGATTCTAATGTAAAGTTGGCACATATGTCCATTGAGCAGTGGAACAGAACATTTATGATATATTTGATAGCGTTGTTAGGTACTTTTTTTCAACCATTCGTCTCAAAGCAACATCACAGTTGGACCGAAAAAGATTTGGCCACTCTTCATTCTAAACCTATTTAAAACCTTCCTAGGAAAATAGATTACACCAAACCTCAGCCTCATTTTGACAAAAATTTCTAGTTCATTCTGGAACGAATCGATCCACTTCTACACACTTTTCCCACACAGACTAAATCTTAGTCACTCATTTCGTCTACCCAATCACTGCATTGTTTTTTTCAGGCGAAATCAAAGAAGCCTTATCTTGGGTGAAAAGCAACGTGATATCCGCTAGAGATATCCGAATCTTCTCTGAAAGCCCAATCGCTAGACTCAGTCTCTCTTAAATCTATAGTGGCCCTAGAACGCCGATTCATTCTTAAGGAGATGTCGAAGCATTTCAATTTTTACTTCTGCTGGGTGCATATAGATATCCTAGGGAATTGCAAGGCCGATGAACTAGCAAAGCACGGAACCACACTGCTTGAACTTTAAGCATTCCAATTGCTACTTGTAACCTAATGCTAAGATCGTAAGCTATTAAGAAAACTAACCTTAGGTGGACAAGAGGCACAACTGTCTAGCGACAGAACGGATTTGGCCTAAGCTGGATCTGAAACGCTCTAAGTGTTTGATCTCTCTAAAAAGACTGCACGTCAGCTCTACAATAGGCGTCATCACTGGACACTGTCTTATAGGAAGGCATGCTACTAGGATTGGCATGTACTCAAATGACTTCTGCAGAAGCTGCATGGACGAGGAGGAAGAGGAGACAATTCTACACCTTCTTTGCACTTGTCCTGCTCTCTCCCATAAACGTAAGGTCCATCCACGTGATATCACAACGGACCTCTTTTTGGTGTAAGTAAGTCGGCCTCGCCGATTGCCACTTCAACCTAACCTAACCTAGGTACTATTTTAATGGTCCTTAAAGCACAACAAAAGCGGAACCGTTTGGCTAAGTCTAGTTGTGTATGCTTCAAGAAGCTAGATATGTATGCCTCGAAAATTTCAGTCTGAACCTCATATGATAGGAAGAATTACCTGAAGCTATTTTGGAAAACGACATGAGTTTAAGCAAAAGACTGGATGTTTTCCCTTCAATCACGCTCGTCGAAGGACATTGCTTGAAGACATTGGATTGAAGTGTTGCTGTGCCAAATAGCAAGTGTATAATAAGACAAGCCTTTTGCTTTCTGCGAATTGTTGCAGGAAAAATTGCATCACTTGGTTTGATATATTTTCGAAAACATTAACCTAATGTTGCGTGTTCAGGTCTACAGGATTCTGCTGCAATCTGCGCCTACAAAACAGCCCTCTACCGTAGATTGTATGTTCGAACAAACAGGATGCTAGACCATCACCTATCTTCAAACCAAAGTGCCTGTCTCCATAATTATGTCATGAAAACCATTCTCAAAATTTAAAAAAAAAATCACTTTCTAGATATATCATTTTCCATTCGCTCATCCCGCATCTAAAAACATGTTGTTCGCCTCAGCACTCTACATAAATTCATATCTCTCAAGACTAAATTCAACACACATTCCCTATGCAAGAAGCAGCATCGTCATCTGACAGCAACATGAAAACTCTCTTAACAAGAAAGTGTAGTGAAAACACAGTTTTATCCCGAGGCGAAATGTATCTGCTACTTTCCAGAAGGAGCTGTTGCCCTGCCCCTCTCTAACGCGCGCTGTCTGACCACTAATTGCAAATATCTGAACTCAATCACCTGCAAGTCAGGTTTAATTAATTTCCATTTGCATTTGGCCATCTTTTTCGGGTGTTTGTTGTTGTTATTGCCTCTTGACTCAATTACAAATCAATTTGAAGTCAATTGGAATGAGTTTGGGTTCGATTCAATGATAAGTGGCGACATTTCGGTCGGTCACACACGATCCACAAGCTTTTAATTGTTTTTGGCATGATTTAGCGGATAATCGCTTTCGACAGCACTCTCTAGAATAATGAAATAAATTTGGAACCAATCTACGAACGTGTACATCTGATTGATACTGACAAGCAATCAATCAACTTGTAGATACCTGCAATCGAGATATACCCTCATGCAGCACACTCCTCATCTAATATGGGCTTTTGTGTGTTTCTAATTCTCATAAATGTTGTGAATGCAAATTGAATTTAACCTTAAAAAAAAGACGGTTATAACGCAAACGAGACTGCATAACGTGTAGGTACGAATGGGTATGGAAAAAAAAAACCTGCATACTATTTACCATGACACAAAAAAAAAGGAATTCACTCATATATTTGTTTTGTGCATCTTTTTTTTTTTTTTTTTGTTAGCATTTTGTTTATTAAATTGTAAGCGCTGCATGCATGGATGGGTGAAAGGCTTTCGTGGATCATAGTTAGAAGTCGACGAGCTGTCTAATTGAGTGCAGGGTGTGGAATTTAGTGCGTGCTGATAGTACTTAGAAAGTTATTTGTGCTGAAATTCTATAAAACAAAATTAAAAAAAAAACTGGGTAATTGAGTATAATGTGCGCTGGCTTTTGTGGAACTCAAAGCAAAATATATATTAAAAAAAAAACAGTGGTCAATTTGATGAAAAAGTTTGTACAAAATTGAATTCGAAAAGGTTGCCTTTATGAGTTGTATAAAAAGGTAAATAAAGTAAAGTTTTTGAAAGAGATTTGGTTTCTTTCTATTCGAGGAAGGGTGTACATTTATCTTTGATGCAGTAAAGATAGCACAGTGATCTTTAAAAAAATATTAACCTCGGTCGGTATTCTTGTTGCGCTTTGAAACATAGTTTTTCCAGATATCTATAGTTAGTCCCAGAATAGTGCCTTGTGGAACACCAATTCCTATTTCCATTAGCAGCTGTTCCATTTTCTGTTCGAGAGATTCAAACCATTGTGAACCCTCTGAATGTGGGTGCAGTGGTTAAGTGAGGTGGACCACTATCTCGACCTCGACCACTATCACCTCTTGCGAACGTCTGACAAACATCCAAGTAAGAAATGTTATGAGAAGCTTCTCAAAACAAGCGTAACAGCAAATCGTTTTGGAATTACATTAATTCGAAAAGAAATACCACAGGCTTTCTTTCCTAAGGTAATCGAATTCGAAGATGTAAGTTCAACAGATTTGAAAAGTACGTGTAATTTGTTCGCTGATTTCTTTGAGTCAGTGTACAATAAGTCGCATGTGCAGGTAACGGGAAATCATAACATTATGATTCCTGAAGTTCTGGACATCGGTGTGTTGCAATTCTCGGATGACGATTTAATAAACGCGTTAGAAAAACTAAATTTAAATAGCAACCCTGGCCCAGATGGGACTCCTGTGGTAATATTAGAAAAATGTTTATCGTCCGTTTTTCATCCACTTAAAATTATTTTTAACCAGTCTCTTGTAACTGGGAACTTCTTAAATGAATGGAAATATTCATAACACCTATTTATTATTATTATTTATTCTTTATTTCTTTCTTTTAAAAACGTTATAAATAAATATGTTACCTGCGAAGCTCAAGGCTTATCTGCAGGTGATTGCGTTTCAAATATTTTCATGTTTGGAAGTATTACAATAAAAGTTGAGTTTAAATGTTAATACTGTTTTAAAAATCTAAAATTGTATGTTAAAGTATTAATTATTTAAAACAAAAAATTAATTAGAGTTAAGGAAATATACTTTAAGATCTTTTTTGCGTTTTTTGAAATTAACTATATTTTTTAGGTTAGCTGGTAGTGAGTTCATCAATGTTGGAATACTGTGAGCTAATTGTCTTCGTCCATATTTGTTAAATACTCCCGGTATTTCGAGAAGTTGTTGTGCACGTCTTCTAGTGTTCTGATTATGACGAATGGGTTGTTGGAAACGTGAGTCATTGTAGTACTCCAGAGCTGCCGTCATCTTAAATATTCTCTTGACGTCTAGAAATTGAAATGGGTTATTGTTATTTTCTATAATTTTTACCAGACGTCGTTGGAGGTTATGTATTTTGTCCAAGTGCGTTTTCGATGCATTTCCCCAAGCCAAAATGCCGTACCGAATTCTCGATTCAGCCAGTGAGTAGTACACATGCCTTTGGACATCTGTTGTTGTGTACTTTTTCAGATAAACCATCGCAAAAACAGCACTTTTTAACTGCAAGCGCAAACGCTGAATGTGTTCGTGCCAAATGAAATGCTCATCGATGATTATACCTAAATACTTGATTGATGTTACGACCTCAATTGCCTCGCTCCTATGTGTGGTTGGACAGCTTTCATTTTGATGAAAGATATTTATATCTGCCGTTCTTTGATTCGGTGTGCGTATGTGCATCAGCTTTGTCTTCTCCGAGTTTATCACCAAGTTGTGATCGTGGCACCATCTTGACACTTTGTCGAATTCCTTCTGCATTATTGCAATCGCCGTTTCGAGTTGTTGATGTTTGACCACTATAGCAATGTCATCTGCGTATGCAAATGCAGTCGATTGCTCAAAAACACGAAGAAGTTCGTTTGTGAACAGAACAAACAATATAGGGCCCAGTTTGGACCCTTGTGGAACGCCATAGATGCTCTTCTTCTCCTCGCTGACTATGTTTGCAATCTTCACCCTAAATGTTCTATTAGATAAATAGTTATTTAGCCACTTTTCTACCTTTCCTCTAATTCCGATCTGACTTAGGCAATCTAGCAGCTTTTCGTGCACCAGCGTGTCAAAGGCTTTACTAAAATCCACAAACATAACTAGTACGTGGTGGTTTTTATTCAAGCCGGTGGTAATAACGTTCGACATCTCTCCCAATAGTCTCCCAGTACTCTTGCCTTTTTGAAAAGCATATTGGTTTGGTTGCAAAACATTGTGTTTACTTATAAATTTCTTTAAGCGATCAACAAAAAATCTCCTCCATACATTTTTCGATCACAGCTAAGATCGAAATTGGTCTGTAGTTTACAATTTCTGTCTTAACTCCTCCTTTGTAAATAGGCCGTAGAATTGCTGTTTTAAGCGCCTTTGGTATGAAACCCTGATCAAAACTTTGATTAATGATTTGCTTCACAATCGGAGTCAGAGTTAGAGCGTTACATTTCAGGTCAATTTGTCTAATATTGTCTGCTCCAGGACCTTTATTCGGTTTTAGACAACACAACATGCTATACACTTCCTCTTCACTTGCTTCCTTGAGGAACATAGAGTGGACAATATTCCGTTTTTGATGTTTGGATGTAATTACGTTACAGATGTGCAAAATTCTAGGTACTTGTGTTGTGAAGTGCTCGGCAAACTCATTCACAATTGTCACTAGCTCCTTTTTCCCATCAAAGTTGTTGATAATTATGTCATCTATCGACTTTTTCCTCCTCCCAAGAACTTCGTTGACAACATTCCACGTTTTCCTGGGATCGTTCTTTGAATTTATAAATTGTGTCCTGTAGTAGCTCGATTTACCAAATAATATTTTTTTACTTACAAAGTTTCGATAGTGCTTATATTCACTTTGGAAATCTTGATTTCGCGGATTGTTCTTCCACCTTCTATACAATTCGTCTCTTCTTTTGCACATTTGGACCATATCGGAGGTGATCCAAGGTTTGTACTGACGTTTCTTTTTGTATTTGCTTATAAAAGCGGTTTAAGGCAAAAAGTAGTAAACTATCGGCCTATATCAAAGCTTTCTGCAATACCAAAATTGTTTGAAAGTATTGTTAAGGACAAACTCATTTTCGCGGTAAAAGAAATTATTTCAAATAGTCAGCATGGCTTTGTTCGTGGTAGATCATGTGCTACTAATTTGGCTTTGTTGACTAATTATATATTTAATAGTTTTGATGAACGATTACAAGTTGATGTACTTTATACTGACTTTACGAAAGCGTTTGACTAAAGTCTTTGGGTTTTCATTCATCAATGCTAAAATGGTTTCGTAATTACCTGACTAATAGAAGGTTTGACTTCTCGCGTTATAGAAGTTACTTCCGGTGTTCCACAGGGCAGTCATTTGGGCCCGTTGCTATTTATATTATTTATAAATGATGTTCATGAAATATTTCAATTTTGTAATGTTTTGACTTTCGCCGATGGTTTGAAATTATTTTCGCGGATAAAAAATGTATCTGATTGCATTCGTTTTCAGTCAGATATTAATAGATTGTCGGAGTGGTGCAATCGTAATGCTTTGGAACTTAACATTTCTAAATGTAAAGTTTTTTCGACATATCGTATTAGTACTATAATTTTGCATAATTATTTTACTTCAGCGTTTTGATGAAGTGAAAGATCTTGGTGTCATATTTGACAAGAAGTTAAGTTTCTTTTTTCATTATGATTATGTCATTGCCAAGTCTAACTCATTGTTAGGCTTCCTTAAACGTAATAGTAAAGACTTAAGAGATATAAATAGCCTTAAAATTATTTATTGCTCGTTAGTCAGACCTTATTTAGAATATTGTTCCGTAATTTGGGATTCGCCATTATGCAGTTCACGAACTTCACGATTCGAAAGAGTCCAAAAAAACTTCACGAGGTACGCGGTTCGTAAATTAAATATGTTTGATGAGCTTCCTAATTATGGCAGAAGGTGCAATTTAATTGGTCTGCAAACCTTAAGTTTCAGACGCGATGCAACTTCCGTCATGTTTATTCGCGATATTCTTAATTATCATATTAATTCACCAGAATTGATCTTTCTTTTAAATATATATGCTCCCCAAAGGTCACTGCGGGTTAGAACCTTATTTCATACAGATAGGCATAGAACCAATTATGGTAATAATCAGCCTATTACAAGGTGCAGCCTATTACAAATTGCCGTTCGGAATCGGCGTTAAAACTGTGGGTCCCTCCATTCGTGTCAAAAATATAATTTCGCACACATAATGGTTGGAGAAGCTAGGCTTTAGGTCCTGTATGGGCCGTTTACGCCTAATATTTATTTTATTTTTTTAAACCCTCTGAAACCAGCTTTGTTCAAAGAGATGGGGAGATGGGCCTTTAGTTATTTACCCCTACCACGAGCTACGTCATATCGTAATAGAAAAATTGAATCCAGAAAAATCTATTACAAGTTCCCTTCCCCGTGAGGTTAAATCTTATAGTGATAATTCAAAGGGGTTTTATCCTTTGTAGTAGGCGCACAAGATTTCTTTGGTATAGAAGTTCTAATACAGCGTCATTGCAATGGCCAAGAAGGCGAATGCGTTGTTTACGCACGGAATTTCGTATTTCATCTTCCATGGTAGTTATACGTAGACATCTGTGAATATTGGCGTGTCTTAGAACTTTATTTTGGAAAGTCTGTAAAATGTTAACATTACTTGCCTTGGTACAACCCCAAAGTTGTATACCATACGTCCATACAGGTTGGAGGATTTTTCAATCAGTCAATGCATTTGATTTCTGATCTGATAACGAGCTCCTTGCGTCCTCCTTCTTAACATGCGATTTCTATTGTAATTTGCACTGAGTCAATATAAATGGGTAGATTGCCTACATTTCTGTCAGTACAATTAACGTGCGCGGATTTTGTCTCGTCGAGAACAAGTGTATAAAAGAAACAAAATCGGGCCAAGAACGCTTCCTTATGGAACTCCTGCCGTGATTTCTCCAAATTCGGAGTACCAGTTTCCTTGGAAAATTAAAGCAATTTTTTTTAAGTTCAGGGATTTTTCTTTCTATTGTTTAACTATTAATTTTCACATAAATCAGCTGACTTTGAAAATGGAAACTAACTTTTTCAATCAGGCAATGTTTTTTATAAATTGACACCTAAGATATACCTAAGGGTATATTAATTTTGACACATAGTTTGTAACACCCCTTATGATCAAGACCAATTCCTAAGACTATTTAGCAATGTCCGTCCATCCGTCCGTCCGTTTGCAATTTTTAGGACTTTAAAATTAAGCTAGGAACCTGTAGTTTGGACCACATACTCCCTAGGGCTCCGAAATGGTTAAGTGTAAACAATTTTTTAATACGCCCACTGCCACGCCCACAATTAAGAAAAAACCGTTTTAAAGCTAAACTTAGCGAGATAGAGCGTAATAACCTTCAGAAGTTTTTCAGACTTTTTGAGGCCGTTTTTCACTAAAATGCTGTTTTCTTCGAAAATTTTCATAGAAAGCGAAAAAAAAATGTTTAACAAGATATTTAGCCAATATTTTTTCCAAAATATCGTCCATACAAAGTTTTTGGCCATGCCCACTTTTTGGGGGCGTTTTTTCAAAAAATAATTTTTTGTTTTGTAAATTTAATAGAATGAAATAAAATGCTATCCATCATCTTTTTAATGCTTTTTTCTTTGGGGCGTATAGGGATATGGGTAGGGAATCATACTGTTCGCCCCAAGCGGACTGTAGCCTTCCCTTATGTTTTTCTAATCGCTTAGAATCTTTTTATTGCTTTTTTCGGGATTCATAGCGGAATTTTTCATTCGGGGATTTTTGCGGAGGGATCTTGTGATAGGCCTGATAAAATATTTTGTTCTCACCATTTTTTGAAGATTGTCATGACTTCAACCATTTTTACGAATATTGGGAAATCTACCAGAGATGAAACTTATGTTAAAAAATGCTCTTGATATAAGAAAATCATTATAATGCGAATTTAAGTTGCCTAATGACTGATATTTAGTTGTAAAGGGTGGTCCAACAAAAACGCAAGATGTTAATTGTAAATAAAACAAAAAGTTTTCAGGGAATCTACGACAATTATTTGTGAAACCAAATATCGGCCAAATAAATTGGGCAAACAACTAGACTTTAGGATGTGACTCACAATTAACAACGTGCATTATGGTTGGACCACCCTTTATAACCCTTAAATGATAAAAGCAAATCCATACAAAAAAAACATCGCGCCCCTTCTCATTCCCTATTAAAACACCTAGTCTTACATGGGCTAGAACAATAATTCGGAGTACTCGTTTCCTTGTTTAGCACGAAAGAGTCTGTCCGCTAAATAAGCTTAGGGTCTGAAAAAATTGATTTGGGAGAGCCTTTTTAAATCTGCGAAAAATACCAATGAAATGAAAAATTTTAAATAATTGCAATGATAACTTACAGAGTTTCGTCCAAATGTTACATGCGTCCCTTAGTCGCCTTCTTTGAATTTGATTTTTTTTTTGTTGGTGTTTCGCCTCTTTATGAATTGCAGGGCTAGCAATTGCAATTGATTCCATTAATTATAAACTATTTTTTCCCCCTTAAAAACTAAAATATGCACGACAAACTAATAATTGGAAAAAAAACCACTTGAAACATTTTTTTCAATTCGTGAGCGTCCGTCCGGCCGTCCGTACGCACATTTTAGGCCTTTAAAATTAAGCTAGCAAGCTGAAATTTGGACCACATATTCCTTAGGGCTCCAAAATAGTAAGGTGTAAAAATTTCTTGAATACGCTCACTGCCACGCTCACAATTTAGAAAAAACCGTTTTAAAGCTAAAGTTAGAGAGATCGAGTGTTACGAAGCTTGTAATAAAGTATGTAGGCACTTCCCTAATAGAAGCGGCATTCAAAGCTTTGTCATATCTGCTTTCTGCCTGCTAAAATGAACCAAGTTACCTGTGAGCTATGATATAACAACTTGAAAAAGGCCACAACCAGCTTTAGAATAAAATACCAAATCCTGGTGAATAACGAAAAAACTTGAGGGACTTTCATTATCTCTGGCCGGTTAAATGGCTCAGTGCATTGAACTACTACGCACGGGTTTCTATCTACAAATCCGCCTCAGTACCTCCTAAAGTTTTTTTTGCGCTTGCGCACTTCTAGAAATCTCTGAAAAACATCCAAGAGTAAGAACTATAGTGAGAAGCTTCTGAAATCAATGAAATGGCTAAGTTGACTTTAGTTTCAACATTATTTAGCTTGACTATCCAACCAAACGCTTCTCAAATTCTCGAAATTGACATAAAATCGTGGATCCTTTCCAATCGCACACCTAAGCAAGAATTTTTTGCTTTCTCCTGCTGCCAAATAACCACTTAAACTGAAAAGAAGCTGTTGAACCGGTTGCAAAGTTGAGCAATGTACAAAAAGAATGAGAGCAAATTGACAGCAGCTGATATGGAGCTGCTTCGTATGACAACGAAAGTTTTTTTTTGTTTTTATAATATACGCGCACTAAAGGGATTTTGGATAACCTTATAATGAAGTAACACAGTGCGGGCATTAGGAAAAGGGAGATACCGATGCACGTTGGTTTTAAATGTCTGCAAACTGTAATGTGAGGGAAAAACAGAGCGTGGTAGAGCATTCCACATTCGCGTTGTACGGTTAAGAAAGGAATCTTTGTATTTCACTGTACGTCCGAATACAGGCTTAAGGGTAAAACGATGTGCGTTCCTCGCATGGCGAGTATTGCGGTTGAATTGCTGTAGGGGTGGAATTTTGGATCCTGTCAAGTAGCTCCAAATATGTTATTGGTGCACCAGACCAGATATGAGCGTTGTACTCAAGTTTTGGGCGAATAAACGCCTTGTAGATTCTAGCCAGATCAGAAGGAGTGAAATATTTCTTGCATCGCTTAAGGAAGCCTAGACATTTCGCAGCGTTCTTGGCGACGTCGAATATGTGGTCATTCCAACGAAGGCTGTCATTAACACACATACCGAGAATGGAAAGTCGTTCGGTTTCAGCGATGCAAGTGCCATTCATGGATTATGGCAGAGAATTAGGGGTTCGCTTCAATGACAGCAGACAGCATTGCGTTTTGGAAGCATTAAATTCCACTCTGTTGGTTTTACCCCATTTAAGTATGCTGTCAATATCGGAATTCAATGAGCTTAACATACGTTGCCGTTCCAATGTTGAGATCTTGAAGAACTCTTGCCACTGTACGATTGCGAAAATGAATGGGTCCCATAGAATATTCTACGCGCTCGAGTACAGGGGGAGACAAAGTACAATCTGGCAGCGTTGAGCTGGCTGCAAAATGAGCAGCGAGCAGATTGGCTTTATCTGAAGAGCTGACAGCTGGGGTGTCATTGCAAATGAGTGTCGGGATAGATGACGAGGCCGAATTTTTAATATTCCCAACAAACGACCAAAAGTTTTTACTACCGGCGGGACTTTGTAGTATTTTCTGCCCCAACTTTTGATCGTAGGAGAATTTGACACGATTAATGTGGGCATTGCAGTCATTTCTGGCTCGTTTGAACTTTTTTCGGTTTTCCTCAGTTGGGTTGGCCTTAAATGACCGAATAGTTACCTCTTTAGCCCTGATAGCTTCTTTACAGCTCAAGTCACACCACGTGTTTTCCTTAGGTCTGATACACTTTATCCTGTTAGCTTCCCAATTGGCTTTCTAGTATTGCCATACGGTTCTTTTAGGAGCTTGTTCTTTAACTGTATGGCTGGAGTACGAGAAATTCGCCAATATGATACAATGGTCTAGAGGCGATAATACATTTAAAGTGTATTTATCAGGGTGAGAGGTAAGAAACAAGTCCAGAGTGTTGGCGTTTTAGCCGCTAATGTCCGGTATCCGTGTCGGCTCATTTACAATCTGGGTTAAACTATTAACCTCAGCAAAGATCTCAACATACCTTCCTTCGGGTGTTGTCTGTCCAGAATGTCGAAGCCAACTTGAATTGTGTATATTAAAATCGCCCGCAATGACGATTTCAGTACGAGGATAATGGGTTACAATTCTGGTGATGGAATCAGACAGTGCATCAAACTCACTATAAGTTGAATGCCTGTCTTGGTTAGGGCTTCTGTAAATAAAACAGTAGTGGATTAATTGCGTCCACTTTAAAATTCCCACGCATAACAAAAAAACAAACACAAAAGACTCAACTCCGACGCTGACTAAGCTAGGCCGTGCCGTTTAGATCCTGACGTCAGCTTTCCAAAACAAATCACTGCAGGTGTTATGCCCATACAATGAATTGCTTTGGTCTACCAACAAAATCTACACAACGCGACCCGCTATTCGCCAAATGATGCTTTACCCAGCCATAGCCAGTGCACGCATAAATATACGACACTCGCTATAGCCAAGCAAAGCAGCAGCAAACGATAGGGAGTAGGAGGAATTAAAGGTTTCAACTCCAATTTCTCGCCCAGCAATTATTAAATTGCTTCAGGAAGTTAGCCTATCGCGACAAGGGAGTGATGTAATCAACCGAATTTGAGCCCGTCGTTTCATGAAAAACTGAAAATATTGCTCCACTTATTTGATGTATGGCAAAAAACCAACCCATGTTAGAAATTTGCCAAATCGGGAACACCGCTCTACCGAACTTTGCATAAGCACTTGACTTGAGCCACAAAGCCTATAAGTTTCAGTTAAGAGAAGAACTTAAGTCAGTCAACGCTTAATTGGCTTACTCTATAGTAGCTTTGACTATAACAGCAAAACTTCGAGAATTCAGGAAAGATAGGGCTTATTTTCAGAAACTACAAGTTCGGCGCTACTTGTCAATAGGCAGGACAACAATCTGCCCAAAAACTAGTTCCAGTAATACTTCTATATAAAAAGATACAATTTATTTGCTTTTCATAGCCTAGTCATTCAAAAGAAAACCATTTCTACATCATTTCGGTGTGGATACATTGAAAAATCCAACTGTTGCTTCCCCCCGAACTCAATCAACAGTTCAACGTCTAAACTACCACAGTCAACCTACGACAATACATTTGACCCAAAAAAATCATCGTCATTCCCATCCCCATATTTGCATTGGAATTCTTAATTAACAAACACACGAACAATCTAATCAATTAGTTTTTCCCCAAGCCTAAATTTCTATCAATCAATACCGTTCCGTATCTACTCGTCTAGATCTAGCGCTCTAAAACCCAAATTCAAATCCATTGGTGTGTTCCAATTTATCAGAAATTAGAAGAAATTAGAATACAAAACCAACCTATTAGGGATTACGGCCGGGGTTACTGTGGTTAAAGTTATTGACCCAAACTCTAACCCACAGTTGATGGCGGCGCGCGGCATCCAAAACAAAACGACACATTGTCAAAGAAACCTTACAAAACAAAATAACAAGTCTTCTCCGCCTTCATCAACTATTCCCAAGCCAAATGTCATATCAAAAAGGCGGTA
Organism: Ferdinandea cuprea; assembly: GCA_963576555.1. Lineage (NCBI taxonomy): Eukaryota > Metazoa > Arthropoda > Insecta > Diptera > Syrphidae > Ferdinandea > Ferdinandea cuprea. The sequence goes on from OY754960.1 coordinate 9,844,746, forward strand.
AGAATCACAAAAGAAAAGAAAAATACCTTCAAGGCTCGCAAAAGGGTTAAAATATCGCCTAAGAAATCATGTACTTGCGAGTTACTACGTTTTTCTAAGAGGATTTTGCATTCTCTGTTTTTTGTTTCCATTTTTTGTCTTAGGTCATGAGTTCTTTTGCCATCGGCTAAATGATTATCCAACTAATTGGATTCGAAATAAAATGAACGATGACAAAAGTTCGCAGTTGAATTATTGATATATGGATGCTTTTGGCGATGCAAGAGGGTTAGACGTTTCGAAACTAGTTTTTGTGTGTTAAGGGCATAGCCAACCCATGCCGCCACATCACGAAAGTTACGTAAACGTTAGTTTATGCCGAGGTTAGGTTAGATTAGAAGGGCTGTTGCTGTTGTTGTATCACTCTGAGGGAAAGGCCCATTATGAGTCCTCTTAACAGGACATGTGACTAACAAAACCATTTCGTTGGGTTAATAAGTGTGTTGAGCAAACGTACCTTCGATGCACAATCAGCTTCGTTCATGGAGTGCTAGACTGGACAGTGACATAAAAGATTTTCAACTAATTCAATACTCTCTTCATCCCTGAAGCATCAACGGAAGTCATTAGTAAGCACTTTTAGCCTTTTAGCCCTGTTTCCATCCAACGATGCAGCAGTGTCCAGTCAATACCCCTGACAAGGAAAATACAGCCTTCGATCTCGTACTATCAATGGTGGGCCACGGGCTACACCTTATAGTTTCACGACTTGTCTTGCTCCATTGTTCTATAGCGAAACTTATTGTGAAGCCGGCCGACAATGAAGCTTTTACCTGTTTTAAGCTGCCTTCCGTAGCCCTATGTCTAGAAATAAACCTCCTCCAGATGCAACAAAACTTTAAGATTGCGTATTGCACCAAACGTTTCATAAAAAAATACAGAGGCTTCATAAAGCATTCATAGACTTTATTTGTCGTGGTGAATCGAGCGCTTTAGTAAGACGCAATGGGCGATTGTAGACTCTATATGGTCTCTGGAACTAAGTTCCTTGAAGCACCATTCCAATGACTCTGGATGACTCTTAACCGACTTACCCCTTTGAATCACAACTTAATTCTTTTCAAATATCAAAAAAAAATTCAGGGCTAGTGGACGACAGAATAACACACAGGTTCTATTTATAACAAAGTGGAGTCAATATCTAACATACTTGGACTTCTAAAAGGTCCCATAGAGCAGCTAGCAACAGCTAATGATTATAAGGTTCTTAAGAACCAGAGACTCCCAGCTTTAACAGACGCACGGCTCATATAGCCAGATTTGATCGTCAGAATTGCAAGTGACACATCTTTCTTCGTGGTGCTCATCGCTGGAGTGTAAAATTCTCATGTGACCGGACTCCTCAGAGCCAACCTGACTGTGCCCGTGCTACGACGTTTCTTTCGACATTTCGTTGGACACCATGAAGAATAATATGACAACCGACTTACTTTTTGACTACTTACTTAACGGGCTCCCGACAAATGAAGAGTCTCTGCCTTAGACAAGGCAGCCTTCCATCATCTGCGATCCCTGGCACTCTGCTTCTAATTTTCCATGGCATAATCTTTGAAGCTCTTCCTTGTCGTCTCAAACATGGGGGCTGGAGCTCGACACCGACTTAAAGGACTTTTCTGCTGTAAGTAGTAAATATTAAAAAGAGTAGTCAGCCTGCAACAGGTGAGCACTATAACTTTTCTTACTTTTGGTTACGCTTACAGTCTGTGTTTGTCCACCAACAAGCCTCTCCAGTATGCTGGGTTCCTAGCTAGCTGCTTCAAGTTACGCAAACCAAGTTAGGTCGGGGTCGCCCTCGAGTTGTGCGTGCCACCTAAGGTGGGATCTTCCTCTGCTACTTTGTCCCTCAGGGGTGTATTCAAAGACTTGTCGGGCTGGTGCATTACTGTCCATACGCTCCACGTGCCCCAGCTACCAAAAATCCATTGTATACTCAGCTTTTTAATCGGTAAAGTTCGTCGTTAAATCTTCTCCATACTCCATCGATACAAACTAAACCGATAAATCTTTCACTTAAAACATCTTACGAGGTTTGACAGATTCCATGCTTCTGAGTGTCCTTTCTCGGTGAAAGCATGTGGATACTTCGTTTTGGACAGTCTGAGATTGTTTAAACTTTGCGTCAAAATGGTCTAGAACACGGAACAACTTCCGCAAAACCGAAAAGAAGGCCAAAAGCGCTGGGAACGAGTATTCTCCCTTTGACTAGGATCTGATCTGCGATTAGAGTAAGGATGAATAGAAAATCAGAGGCGAAAAGCAACCACATCATGCCTTTACCGACAAAAAGCTTTCGTGATTGGCACGTGGAAGCCACGGACAATATCCACAAACAGCGGCTTCTTCATGCCAAGTTAGTTTAGTGCTCTTATCAGGGTTACGAAGCAGCTTACGCAATGCAACAAGTCCCTGTTAAATAAGATAAATTAAAGATCCGCACGTACCGAACGAGTGATCTGCTTCGTCCTTACCCCGATTTAAATTATTTCTGTATACCAAAACATCGAACAAAATTAGGAATCTTAATCTACTCCAAATTTCAAAATCGATTTCAAATACAATTTTAACAGTATATTTTGTTTTTTTTTCAGAATCTGTCGCATCCAAACCGTTGAGCGTCGATTTTGAACATAACTTATCATCATCAACCACTGCCAATTCGAGCTGCCAACAGCAACAATCACAAAAGAAACTTAACTCAGCTGGATCCAAGTCTCAGTATCCATCTGCCTACTCGTCGTCTACATCGTTGTTTAGTCAGAAATCGAATCCATCACAATATACTACCGCGCCGGCCTACTATACCGATGAATACCTCCGCATTCAGACTCCGCCAGGATCACCACTAGCCATCTTAGCAACAGCAGAGAGTGATTCGTCTTCCATCAATGAAAACTATCGCAGTGTGTACGCGACACCATCGAAACTAATAACAGGCGACAATTACGGACAGAAACTATTTCCAAAAAGTCCAACAGCAACTGTGGCTCCACCACCAATTGCGACAAAGCGAACGACGATTTTTCGCAACAGTCCACCGCAGCAGAGAGTCGGCGCCAAACATCAACAATTACAAAAAGGTGAACTTCCTTCTCCCCGATCCTCCTCATCCTCGTCTGAGACAAATACCAACAATGCTACTTCAGTGATATTTTCCCGTGCTAATTTTAAGCCCGTTGAGGTAGAATCAACAAATCCGCCGACCGCCAATACCAATAGCAGTAGTAAAAGTAGTAACGCCGGTAGATTTAGCAATAAGAAGCGCGTAGTTAGAGTTCGTAGCGATTCGCGTCCAATCAGCGCCCTCTATGATATAATATGCAAAGAAAAAGGCATCGAGCTAGATCAAGAACCGACAATGAGTAGTGGCGGCGGTGTCGTTGGCATAGACAGTGCTTCGGCGGTCGATAGCAGCAATGCAACCGATCGACGACAATATCAGCAACAGAAACAGAAACAAAAACAGGTGGACGGGGTCTCACCCTCTAGTCAATTGAATTCCTCTGAGAATTTGAACGTTAATCATTATCGAAGTCGATCGCAGTCATATCAGGATGATGACAATCGGCACAGCGACGACGATGACATGTGCAACAGTAGTCGCCTTCTTCGAATGAAACCCGACATTCTAACGGCATCAACGTGTCTAGCTAGTGAATTGAATCATTATCAGCAATTTGACCACAATCATCCCGATCATGACCATGAGCACGATCATCATTCATTACCACAACCACAAGCACATCACCCGCATTGTAACGAGCCGAATCTTCCTAGTAGTTGTGTAGATAGTAGTTTAAACAATTATCGTGACAGTAGTAGTTGTGTTAATCGTAATAATGAATTGAGTGATGTTCGTGAAGCAACAGGTGCTGGCGGCAGTCTTCAACATCCGACGAATGGTCATAGGCAGCAAGTAGCGGCGATGCCAAGACCCGCGCCTAGGGTATTTCGTGATGAGAAGCGCCGCTTCACCGATGGTATGGTACCGCCAGTGAGGAGTACGACGAAAACTAATGCTACTGGAAGTGGAATTGGATCTGGAATTGGTACGGTCACGGGAACTGGAAGTGATGGCGACAATGCACGAGTGGGAAGTCAGGCGGATAGCTTGACCGGTGTTGCAAGGAGGTAAGTGCTTCTTTTTAAATGTTTGTTTAGCCCCAAACCTATTCCCGGCCTGCTATAAGACTCATTTAAAAGATATTTGTTTGTTCTCATTTTCATTGCCTATTGCAAGGATTGGATTTTTTTGGTCATTATTGCTGTAGATTTAGACAGAGTCTGCATCAATAACGTGTTAACTGAATTACGCTGAACATAGATGATCCTTTTCTTGCGAAAGACTGTTGTTTACAGGGTGGACCAAATACTAGTTTCTTTTTAAAAATGCAATAAAATGAACAAATGGTTTTGGGCTGTAGCTCACGGATTGCTTGGATGATATTGGAATTAAGTGCTTGGCATGACATCGGTCCTTCACGGTTCCCCACAATAAAAACTCCAAAGGGGTTAAATCGCAGCTCCGAGGAGGCCAATTGACATCGTCAAGACGGATGATACCACGATTTGCAAACTTGGTGCGCAAAAGATCGATTGTGCCATGTCGCGCCATCCTGCATGAACCAGAGCTCGTCCAAATCCATGTCTTAAATTTCGGTAAAAAAGAAGTCGGTTAACATGGCTCTGTAACGCCCCACCGTTGACCAAAACGTTGTTCCTCGCCTCATTTTCGAAGAAAAATGGTCCAATTATGCGTTAATCCGCACCAACTGCTCGTCTGTGCGCACCGTACCACAACGGTGACCATGAGTGTTATCCTCTATCATACCAGTCTCTTGAACTTTTTGCACAAACTTGCAGTCGCTGTGGGTGTCTCATTTCGGTCAAAACTTCTTTTCAAAAAGCACTGTTTGGGCTACACAGCACTCACTTTGGAAATAAGTTTTCAATATTTCCCAACGTTGTTCAAGTGTAAAGCGACACATTTAGTTCCACGGAGGTATGTTACTGGCTTTCTGTCAAGATTTCAATCGGGAAGTTGGTGTCAGGGTCAAAATGGCTTACGATTTAAAAAAAAACCACTAGATAGCCCACCAACAAAGCTTGTTCAATTTTCAACCTAGATTTGAATAGGTGGCCTTTTTACCAAGTTTTCCATTTCGCTAAAAGACATTAACTCGGGAATTTACGTGAGCCTGAACTTATGCAATATTATAATTCAATTGCTTACTTTTAGGAGGCTTTTTCCTTTTTCCGTGGAATGTCTGCGTAAATAGATGTCTCGGAAAAAGGAGGGAGTCGACAGGATTAACAAGGAAAAAGTATGCTTTATGATTTTAGATTCACAAGAGAACTTCTTGGTAATAGTTAGAAAGTATAACTACCGCGGACTAATTATTGTTTCTCGATTTTCCTTATAACTTAATGGTTGATATTTGTATATTTGTGCCTTCTCGTTTTCGGTCTCACTATAGGTGGGGATCAACTATCATTAGTTTCACAAAAACGATCTTCATGCGAATGAAACTATAGTTTCCCTGGCACCAAAATCTAAAAATCGATTTTTGTTAAACTTGATAAAACTTATAAGAAAAAATAAATAGTTCTACCCATAGTTTCCGAGTTAGTGACCGAAATCGAAAAATGATGCATAATTTAGATGTCATTCACAATAGCGCAGAAGTTTTTCGTGTTATGAATTTATTTCAAATCACACAAATTCCCTCAAAAAACAATAAAAGCAATGCGAAATTCTCGCTTAAAAAAGAGACCAGAACAGTTTCCATGGGAGAAGGTCGAAATCGCTTTGCTTTGCGCACGTACGTAAGAAACCATATAAAAACTGTTCTCGCAGCCTTAAAGCTGAAAAAAATTGTCGGAAGCTTATGTCATAACTGAACGAAAGATGACTAAAAGTGCTGTCAATTGCTTTAGTTGCCAAAATGTACGAAAGGATCTGTCATTGTTTGAAAAGCAATCGGAAAAACCAATCTGTTACAACGAAAACCCGACGAAACGGAGCAAACGTCTATCTGCATCTAACGCGACTAAAGACATTTGTTTTGAAAAACGACATATTATTAGCGCTTACTGAAACTGAAAAAGCTGGAAACCTTTTCTCTTGCAGAAAAGCCATTGGGAACAAATTGAGCCTTCAACGTCACATCAATCACATCACGGTCATAAGTCCGATACTTACGTATGAAGTGGTTGTCTAGTGGACGGCTTTAGATAAGCGATAAACTAAGTTGGGTTTATTGCTGGAGAGTCCCAGTCCTGTTTTCTCTCGCGCATAGTTACAGGCTTTCAAACTTTGTTCTCTCGTAGGTTAGAATGAATCTCACGACCGCGGTGTACAGCCAGTGCAAAATGTTAGGTTGTAAGACCCATTTTTCCCCAAAGGCTTTTCTTTAGCCATAAAAGGCATTAAGTCCTTTCTTCATTCTTTCTTCGGTATTCCGTTTCCAGTTTAATTTGGATGTGCATATCACCCTCAGTCAGTGGGTCCCATTCGGGACCTTACACTTCCTGGTGAACAGAATGAGTTCGGTATTTTTCAGATTAACCGCGTTATTCCATTAAGCGAATATCTTAAAGCCTCTGCTAAAAAGGATTTAAGAATTTTGTCGATCGAGATGTCCCACAGAAAAGGAGAGAGAACTCCACCTTGCGGTGTAACACTTTTTGTGTTTTTCTTAATAACGCAATTGCCCAGGCTGTTGTTAATTGCTCCGCCCAAAAACTATGACGAGCTTAGCGCCTCAAGTGAAGAGGTAATAGTTCCCGTATTCAGGCTGTTGGATGCGCCTTTTATGTCCAGAAAGGCAGTCAACGTGAATTGTTTGCTGTAAAGGGATTTCTCGATCGTTCTAGTTATTTCTTGCAACACTGTTTCCACAGATCCTTGACATATGCGTGTTATGCAGTGCAGACTGGTTTCAATATTGTTCTCTAACTGCTTCTTCTTCGCTTCGTCAGAGATCCAAGTGGTTTAAGGCAGGAGCTTCTCTCTAGATCCCTGTGGTGTCCATCTTGGACTTCTTCCGAAATGGTTTTGTTTGGTCCATAATTTCCTCAGTTTTTTTTCATTTAACGTGCCTAATTTCTAATTTCTGTTTCGGAGCATACGAGCGAGTACGGAGTACTCGAGCGCATAGAACACTCCATGGGACAAATCCACTTTCGCACCCGTACTATGGCAAGAGTACTTCAAGATCTCAACATTCACAAATCCGCTGGCCCAGATGGTATTTCCCCTATAGTTCTGAAGAGGTGTTTTTCCACGCTGGCAAAACCACTGCGTAAGCTTTCCTATCTGTCCTATTCTTCAGGGCTCTTTCCGAGAAGATAAAAAACAGCATTTGTCCAGGCCGTCCCAAAAAAGGCGAATCTTCCTCTCCCTCCTCTTACCGACCAATTGCACTTACGTCCCTTCTTTCCAAGGTCATGGAAACCCTGATAAATCGTCAGCTTATGAAATATCTCGAATCCCGAAAACTTCTTAATGAACGGCAGTACGGTTTTCGCAGCAACAGGTCCACTGGTGATTTGATGACATATCTAACCGAAAAGTGGAACCAATCTATTCCCCATGGTGGTGAAAGCAAGGTCGTTGCGCTTGATATTTCAAAGGCATTTGACAGAGTTTGGCATCAAGCTCTCTTGTCGAAAATTCGTGCATTTGGGATTGATGTTACCCTTCTTCAATGGATTAGAAATTACCTTTCGGACCGTTCAATACAAGTTGTTTTGGACGGTTTCAAGTCTGCAACTCACCAAATAAATGCTGGTGTCCCTCAAGGCTCTGTTTTGTCTCCGACTCTCTTTCTCATTTTTATCAATGATCTCATCTCTGTTACTTCTAATCCTATTCGTTCCTTCGCCGATGACAGTACCCTCAGCTTTACATATTCGTTTCTTGGGCAACGCCCCTCTTCTTCGGGCGTTGAACTGGAACGGCAACGTATGTTAAGCTCATTGAATTCCGATCTTGACAGCATTCTTAAATGGGGTAAAACCAACAGAGTGGAATTTAATGCTTCCAAAACGCAATGCTGTCTGCTGTCATTGAAGCGAACCCCTAATTCTCTGCCATTATCCATGAATGGAACTTGCATCGCTGAAACCGAAAGACTTTCCATTCTCGGTATGTGTGTTAATGACAACCTTCGCTGGAATGACCACATATTTGATGTCGCCAAGAACGCTGCGAAATGTCTAGGCTTCCTAATATATTCACCCCTTCTGATCTGGCTAGAATCTACCGGGCGTTTATTCGACCAAAACTTGAGTACAACGCTCATATCTGGTCCGGTGCTCCAATTACATATTTGGAGCTACTTGACAGGATCCAAAAACGTGCGGTAAAACTTATTGGCGATCGAGACATCGTGAAATCACTTGACTCTCTTAGTCATCGTCGTGATGTCTCCTGTCTGTCATTGTTTTATCGGTATTTCCACCACAAGTGCTCAAATGAAGTAACCAGTTGCATTCCACCCCTACAGCATTTCAACCGCAATACTCGCCATGCTAGGAATGCACATCAGTTCACCCTTAAGCCTGTTTTCGGACGTACTGTGAAATATAAAGATTCCTTTCTCAACCGTACAATACGAATGTGGAATGCTCTACCACGCTCTGTTTTTCCTCTGCATTATAGTTTACAAACATTTAAAACCAACGTGCATCGGTTTCTCCCTTCTCTTGTCCTTCATTTCCCTAATGCCCGCACTGTGTCACTTCATTATAAGGGTATCCAAAGTCCCTTTAGTGCGCGTACATTATAAAAAAAAAAAAATACGATATGTATTCTTTGGCGAGGATTTGTCGTGACGCATACAAATATATTTAGGAAACAAGTGAAGATCGGTAAAAACAAACCGATGTATGTGTGAATGTTGGTTTCCTGCAAAACTATCGCTAAATTAAATCAATCGACATCAAATCCAAATTTAATGACAATCATTTTTTTTTAAGTAAAGGATGGAAATTCCCATTTTTCCACTCCCTCGCGGGACTATTTATTTTTTCCTTTCATAAAACCACATTAAAATGAAATTTATGTCAAAACATCGTTGCCACTTTCCGATGAAGATGTCTCCTTGACACATTCGACAATTTCATCGAACAATAACAATGACACTACTTATCGAATCAAAATCTTGACATTCAATTCAAGAGTTGACAAGATTCCTAAATACTTCAAAGACTGGCTGTTACCTTGAAAATTCAATGAGCAGAATAGCGAAAGTAAGTCAAATTTCAAATCACTTCAAGATTGTTGTTGTACGAAAAAAAATCAAAAAAGTGTGAGGCTCGACGGGGGGTTTCAATTTTTCCACCAAAAAAAAAAAAAAAAACACGTTTAGAGCGCACAAATCATCACTTTATAGATAAGAAAATGATATAATAATAAAAAAAATATAGAAAGTAATAAATCCTATAGATAGTAAAATATCAAAATCACGAACATGTGAAGTGGACGTATAAATCATTTCGCTTTTATCACAGAGTAAACTACAAGTATTTGTTTCCGTAACTAATTGTTGTGTTAATTATATTAATCATAGTGACACCTTAGCTATAATACGAGTACGTAATTATTCGAAATAGAATTAATTGAATTGAAAGAAAGAATTGCTTGTATCGAAAAGCTGTGTGTGTAGTTCTTTTGTTATAGAAGAGTAAACTTTCATTATCTTGCTAAGGAATTTAATTTAATCAAAACTAATTAAATCTAAATGTGATAAATTTGTTTTATAATTCATTAGGGCGCGTCGGTGTGTTGGTGTTGAGATAGCTATACGAATTCATTTGCGAATTGGAATTTTTAATCATTTATTAGGAAAATATTAAACATCAATTTGTAAGTCAGAATCAGAACCTATACTTATTGCAAAGTTTTGAAGTGGGAAAAAATGCTAACAAATGGCAAAACATCGCCAGATACTATTTTCTATAGAGGCTAAAGGGACGGAGCATATATACGAATTCCGAGTATCACAAATGGGAACCTTGGAAGTTTGGGTAGTTGCAGCTGCGGGCTTAATGAAATCTCATAGTTGGAAGTCTAGTGGACATTCTCTGTTTTCAAGAAATACGACACAGTCCCGTACAAGTAGCTTGCAAGATATTCTGCTATGAAGCGGAACAGGCAACATCTTGGTCACCTCAAAATCCAGTGACCCATTGATGTCTCTCAAAATGGAGCTACGTTGTACGGAATGGCATCAGTGCATTATGTTTGACACGGCGATTGCGAGCAGAAGAGAAGAAATGCATTCAATCTTCATTTTTACAGTCTCATCATCTCTTCTGCTTGTTCAGGAAGATTGAAAACAAACAAAACAGAACTGATGCTCTTTACCACCAAAACCAAAATACCAACTCTGCGACTTCCCCGTCTAAATAACCAGATTCTCGCACTATCCCACAGTGCTAAAGGGTGATTTTTTAGCTGGTTTGGTTTTGGCAACACTGGTTTTGACAGCTGACGTGTGTTTAGTACCTTGTGTCACTGTCAAGCAGCTTCAGTTTGGTTTGCAATTTAACCATGGATCGTCTTACAAATGAACAACGCTTGCAAATTATTGAATTTTACTATCAAAATTCGTGCTCGGTTCGAAATGTTCATCGCGCGCTGCTTCCATTTTATGATCGGCATTCTCGACCTTCTGAGCAGTCTATTCGGAAGATTGTGACCAAATTTCGCACCAAATTTACTTTGTTGGACATTAAACCACCAACACGTTTACGTACTGTGCGTATTGAAGAAAATATTGCGGCCGTATCAGCTAGTGTGACAGAAGACCGCGAAATGTCGATTCGGCGCCGTTCCCAGCAGTTAGGCCTTTGTTACAGCACTACGTGGAAAATTTTGTGGAAGGATTTGGGCGTAAAGCCTTTTAAGATACAGCTGGTGCAAGAACTAAAGCCAGGCGACCTACCACAACGCCGAATTTTTGGTGAATGAGCTCTTGGAAAGCTGGCCGAGGATCCGTTTTTTTATCGAAAAATTGTGTTCAGCGATGAGGCTCATTTTTGGTTGAATGGGTACGTAAATAAGCAAAATTGCCGCATTTGGAGTGAAGATCAGCCAGAAGCATTGCAACAGCTACCAATGCATCCCGAAAAAGCCACTGTTTGGTGCGGTTTATGGGCCGGCGGCATTATTGGGCCATATTTCTTCAAAGATGATGCGAATCGCAGCGTTACTGTCAATGGTGAACGCTACCGAGCGATGATAACAAACTTTTTTTTGCCCGAAATGGAAGTTCTTGACTTGCATGATATGTGGTTTCAACAAGACGGTGCCACATGCCACACAGCACGCGAAACAATGGCGCAATTGCGAGGCGAGTTTGGTGAACAGTTAATTTCACGTTTCGGGCCGGTCAATTGGCCGCCTAGATCGTGCGATTTGACACCATTAGATTATTTTTTGTGGGGATATGCCAAGGCTAATGTGTATAGGGACAAGCCCGCTTCGATTGACGCACTGGAAGCCAACATCCATGCATTCATTCGTGAGATACCGGCCGATATGTGTGAAAGAGTATGCCAAAATTGGACTCAGCGGATGGGCTACCTGAGACGCAGCCGCGGTCAACATTTGCATGAAATTATCTTTAAACATTAAATTGCAAGGAGTTTAGACAACGACTGCAAGCGGGACCACATGATTCCTAGGGTCAAGCTAGACCGAGACACTCAACGTGATTCTTGGCAACCTACCCATGGATCTGCATATCACATGAAATGTATCACGTAGCGCAGTAAAATTTCAAGCTATCTTTGGCGATAGTCAGGCTGGGTTTAGGGCCCTAGGCACACACGCTTCCAAGTTCGGCATACCCCATAAGAGTAAAACCATATTTCACATCCTTTGCGTGTGCCCGGCTTAAGCTGGGCCTAGACATGCTAGATTTCGAGCCCTGGCAAGCCAATATTAGACGACCTTTCAGTCTCAACGATTTCATTACTTTCCTCAACTCCGCGAGGTGGATTGCAGTTAGTTTTCTTCTACACATCTCTCTATAGATGAATAGTGAGTAGTGAGGAGTGGCGTTAAAGCGCTACAAATCTATGCCCGGTAGGTGTCAGGCATCGATCATTCCACCTGCCTACTTAAGCATCTTGCTATAGGTTCTTAGTTTGTGGAACTATTGTAATACCCTTCAAAGGGGGATTGGTCGCCCAAGATTAATACCTGAACTTCGCCTGCTTATGAATTTAAAAGACGACTTTCCTCAAGTTCAAGAATGGATTCGGTCTGGATCTGTTATTGCCTTTTCACGGATGGTTTCAAAACCTGTTTTAATGTGACTATTTCTGTAGTGGCAGCCAAGGTGCGCTTAAGGCCTTGCTAAATCCCTTAACCACTTCTAAGTTAGCGCTCCCTCTCAAGACCTCTTTGAATTCGGGCAGAAGACTGAACACTCTGACTCTTCGACGAAGGTTCGGAAGAAGTTTTCTCAAAACCTGAACCTGTGTGGGCTACTGCCAGCATCACTAGTAAGAGCCTCCATAAATGTCTGGAGCTATAGGCACAATATTCGATGACACGAGTCTGTGGGAAGTCTGCGACTAAATGTGCTAGGCTTAAGGGATACAACTATCTGCAAGGCCTGTGGAGAAGGTGAAGGCGTCGCAAAGCATTTCCTCTGTGAATGTACTGCCTTAGCTCGAATCAGGCTCTTGGCTTTAGGTGCTGACGTGGTGAGTATATAACATATAAGATCCTTATCATTCTCTACTCCAGTATCTGCCTGAGAGTACATTCTGACTCTGGGTCTGGCAAAAAAGACCCAATATTGTCCACTAGTTCCGATAAAGATAAGAAGCTTCAAAGTACTCTGTTTTCCAAGCGTTAGCGACCTTTGTGACTGAGATAATGAGGTGTGTCCTCTTATGACTCCTTGTCGCCACACCCTCTACGGATGACAGCTGTAATTTCGTTGCGTTATTTCTTAGAAGATGATGACCTACTTAAGCACCTGCCAGCTTAGCTAGCGATGATCATTCGTATTACGCATGCCATGTTCTGTTAGAAAATCCTTGACTACTTACAGCAGTGGCAGTAATGGGACCTATATTGCCTATTGTTTGGAAGTCAGTTTCACTGGAACGTTAAAGTCACTGGAATTCACTGGTTCAAGTCCTTTAAAATCTTTAAAGTCACTAAATGCATTCAATATGTTGAACTCATTTAAACTATTCAAAATCCAGTGACGGGTCTAAAAACATATTTGAATGTTTTCCACACCTTCAAGTAGTTTATTCAGCATTTATTGAATGTCAGTGACTTCAAAGAATGCAAAGTATTCACAAATTGAATGCATTTTCTTTGACTTTAATGGGGAGAAATTTTTACATAAAAATAACTGACATTCAATCATTTATTACTAAATTTTTGTTGTGACTTTAATGAGTGCATTCTTGCTTCTTTTTTTGTATTTGCTTTCATTCACACCCATTCATCGAATCAGACGACATCTGAACGCATCTATGTCGTATTCTTCTTTCTTAGAAAAAAAAATATGTCTAAGCACTAAAGAATATTAAGGTCGCCGATTTCTAAAAATGATTCTCCAAAGCGGATAAGATATTTACCACTGTCGTAAATGCCGCCCAGAATGACAGAAATAGAGTTGTTAAGTACTTAATCTACTATTTTAATCTGAGCGGTTTAGTAGGCGTTAACGTGATTTAACACTCTCCTCAGAGCATATGTATGTCGTGTTAAAATAAACACACACACAACAAACGCCGCCAAATGTCAATAAATCATGTTTATTTTGGCGTAAAATCTTTTGACATTTCACTCCACAAAAAATAAAAAAATTAAAAAAAAAACAGATTCGTGTAAAGCTTATAAAAACAAAACATTTATTTGACTTTCACTGGCACTGAAATAAAAATGTGTATGGAACTCAAAGAGGAACTTCCTACGGTATTTCTCAGAGCTAAAAATGTGACCTTTTATTAATTTATTGTGCGAAGAAAAAATGAACAAATGAGTGGTTGTTTAGTGTTTTATTTTTTTCAAACAATTAAATTTGACAACAAACTCATGTTGTTTTCCTATGCAGGAATTTCTGATAGTCCTTTGGGGAGTTGAACATTAATTTGAAAAACTCCGATAAGTAATGCATTTTTATTGCAATTTTTTCCTATTCGTTTGGTTATTTCATAGATGCTCGATGATAAAGTGAAAATAAATATAAATTTAGAATAAACAGTCTTGGAATGGACGTTTCGTTAAATATTTGTCAGGCATGAAAAAGAAGAGATGGAGCAGTAAAAACAACCTTTTCGTCTTTTCCCTCCGATTTAGAGTCGAAGAATTCACTGATTGACGGAGTCTCATGTCTCAGCCATGACAAACCAAGTTGACGTCGCTGTAAGTTTGTCATTGAATCATCTCCCCCGGAACCCGTTAACGTCTCTCTAAACGACTAAGGAAATCTTAGTCAGCTTTTGAAAACAGTTCACGTTCAGCTTTAGGAAGAATCCATACTTCCAATCCATCATGCATGACATGGATTGTTTTGTATATGTCTCGTTTATAAATGGTTCCAGGCGCACGCACAATATGGCGGACAAGATCTTTGCGGCCTCTATAAAAGCAGTTAAAAGTTACTTATTGCTTGTTTCTAGGAGACTTGTGAACCGAGAGCAAACGTTTCTTGAAAATGACTTGTTGCGTGCTCTCGCCCAACTCGTCGATTGCTGCCTTAAGGGGTTAGTTACATGGGTTTCACAGCTTTCAATATCTAATTTCTAGAACATTTCGAGAATATTATCCTAAATTTTCAAGTTATTCCGAATAAAAGTTTCGCAGATACAGCCTTGGGAAGGTGTGCACTCAATTAGTTTATTTGAGGTTATCCAAACTTTAAACGCGTTTTTCTCGAAACTGTGTTTTCAAAGTCGGTTGTCATCAGTTTTCGAAAACCGCTCAACCGATCTTGAAGAAATTTTACACAGGTCTTCGAGATATAATTCACGAGGAGTTGGACGAAGGATTTTGTTTGTTTTCAATCACAACTACTAAAAAAAATGTTGAGGAAATTTTACCAAAATTATCAATTTTTTTGTAAAAAGGTCTGCCAAAAATCCAGTTTTCACTTTATTTTATTTCCCTTCGTCCAAATTCTAGTTCATGGTCTTAACTAAAATACTTTTTTTTCACTTCCTGATGATCCTGTCACGAGTTCTACTGTCAACGCGGACGCACCTTTTTTCTGAGGGATCTGACGGAGTTTTGAATATTTTCCTTTGAACATTTCAGAAATTCTTTCTTAAATGTATATCTTTAAGACAGTAAAAAGTTTGAATAAAATATTTTATTTGTTATATAAAAAAAAATTATTGAAAATCGAATTTTTTTTTCCCCCAATAAACCCATGTAACCCCTTAAATAGGTCGCCGTGTAAACCACCTGGCCCAGTTGGAACACTTTTTAGATACTGCTGTCCTTAGATCCTTGTTAGCGGGTGAACGCAATTCGTACATTCATAGTCGCTCTGCTAGACAGCGAAAATTGTATCACATTCGATGTTTAGCAGTATGCAGAAATAGTTTTTCCATATCCTTAGCACTGACTGTGACACAAACTCAAAGGAAACATGGTTCACCCTTACAGGTCTCTGTTCGGAATTGTTTGTTGAGGCACTTTCGATTTATATTTTGGTAAAACTTCCGAACAGTATTCCTCGGTATCAGAAGAAACCGATTTCCTACCTGCCTTTTTTGTTCGTAGAGCTTACGCGACGCCAAGGCAAGGATGCGGCAAGGATTTCATGGTACGGGTCGAGTGAAACCTATTACGTCAGTTGTAATGCTACTGATGGTTTTTTTTCGGCATCTGTGTCTCTGTCCTCTGTTCTTCAGTACTGATGCTGGTGATGCAAAGGACTTGTCGAAAGGTTGCGAGATAAACGATCGGCAAAGGGTTTGGCGGCTTTTTATGATTGCATGAAAGTTAAATCTCCAAAAGTACTTCCCCGTGGTTGTAGCGTCTGAAATATTAGAAGACGTCAGAGATGTTAATGGAATTTAAAGACTTATTGTGTAAGTCTTTGAACTTACAGACTACATTTACCAGTCATTTTTAGCATTCATGACTTTTTTTCAGTTAAAGTGAAGAGACTTAGAAGCATTCAAATGACTTGAAAGCAGATAAAGACTTACAGTTAAATGAATGCAGTCAAAAGACTCACTTACTTGAAAAATATAGGAGACTTACAGCTGACTTAAAGAATGCAAGCCGTCACAAAGTACTGCAGTCTTTTGACTCAGTTAAAGTACTACAAAATGTCAGTCAAATGACTGCGGCTTACATGAACGCAGTACCAAAGTAATGCATTCATTTCTAACTCTGGCAGACGTACCTTCGCTGCAACTAGGTAGTAGTCCGAGTGTGTGTTGGCTGCTCAAAATTTTCGGACATATAAAATATTTGAGGAGTGTCTTTCGTCGATTGCAGCATGATCGATTTGGTTATAGGTTTTATGATCTGATGACCCGCCATGTTTCCCTATTAATACTGAGGTAAAGAATTAGCATTAGTTTTTCGTGTAGTCTATGTATTTTTGATTGTACCACCAAATTTGTCATCCTCTTCTATTTTGATAATAAAGTAGCCAAGGAGGACAAGTATGAGGTCAACATACTTGACATTTTTTGCTGCTGACATTTTTTTTTGATACCTCTCTGTTTGGGGTAGAGTGCATATTATGCTAATGTTAGCGGCGATTGTTATAAGGCTTTTACTCACGCACGCGCTAAAAGCTTAAGACTTATTGATGTGTTTGGATCCTGCCACGAGCTCCAAATATATAATTTTATTCCTTACCATATCAGGAGGAGCGAAATATTGCTTGATATATTTTGCAGCGTTCTTGGCGACATCGTCCTTTTTAAAGAAAGGTTAGAAAGGTCATTCAAGGTAAGGTTAGATTAATTGGGTCGGCGAAAAAGATCAATCTCACTTATGTCGCGGGGACCTATTGTGATGCCCTTCAGTGGGCCTTCAGTAAGCCGATGTTGTGTTCTCCCTTCTGGTTCATTCCTTTCGCTCGTGGCTAATCAATCCTGCCAGCCATCCCGTGGTCTCCAGAAATTTGTAAAATTAAGAGAGTGAGATATCTGACAATACTTCGATGTCTTGGAAAAAGAAGTTTCTAAGTGTTGTGTCCCTAAAATGGCGACAAAAATGATGAGGTGTATCCTCGGGAATTCTTCCATGCCCCAGCCTTTAGATATGATGTCATACCTGGTTTTTATTGCATCGTGTGGTTTCTTGTAGCTAGTCAAAGCACCTAACAGGTGATGCAGCGATGCACTATAAAACCTTATTACGATTTTTATTATATTCTGGCGACATTTTTCGGGAAACTTTACAAGGGCTTGTAGATTTCCAATTGTTGTTGGTTTTCATTCTGATCTTGTTTTTCATTTGATTGGCTGAAGTGGATGGTCATGGTCCCTTTCGTTTCCCTTTCTTGCCAGCTCTTCGGCCGGTTACGTTCCTGTGTCCAGGAACCCAGCAGAGACATAACTTATGCTGTGAGCGACAAGCTATTAAATCCATGTGTCAGCGATGAACCAGCTTGAATTTTACTTCAACAGCATTAACTGCCTCAATGGCCGCTGGGCTGGCAATCAATATGGGAATATCAATCGGTGATTTGCCAACATTGATAAAGTACGGGCCGCTTCCGAGATTGCCAGAATCTCAGCTTGGAAAACACTATTTTGACCAGGAATTCCGATTGGGTTGTATATATATAATTCTTATGAGAAAATACCAGCACCTGTTCCAGATTTATTGACGTGAAATACTGCCAAACGAAAAAATGCCGAATTTTAAATAAGGCGCCTTTGGCAAAAGTACCTTGGTGACGCGCTACGCGGGATTAAGGGATTTTAACCCTCTTTCTGCAGGCGGCAAGTACCGCTCACGCAACTTCGTTGCTCCGCTCAGGGTTTGTGTTTTTCGTCAGGCGGGCGCCTATGGCAACAGTACCTGAGTGGCCAGCTACGCGGGATTTCAACCCCCTTTCCGCCTGCGGTTCGATTTTCGACTTGAAATAATGCTATTTATATAAAATTTGGCTAAGTAGCTAATGTTGTCCCTAAGAAACTTTAATTCTAGCTGACTATTTGGCTAATCCTCAAAGCGCTCTTTGCAGTTCATTCATGGAAGTATTGATTCAAGGGTAGCAAATTAAGAATCACTTCCAAACCAGCCCTCTGTATTTGCGTCAACATCTTATTGATTTGACTTCGGTTTCCTACCAGACTATACCGCCATATGTCAGTATCGGTCTTTCAACTACTGTCTACATCCACAGAATTGCTTTGGGTTTAGTTCCCACTTTCTGCCGAAAACGCGGTTGCCGATGTGATAGAGCTGCTACTTTATATCTTCATATTAATAGCTGATTTGTTTGTTAGACAGAATGGCTCGGGTCCTATAAAGGACGTCTCCAAGCCTTTTCTAGCCAGTTCGTCAGCTGTTTCATTTCCCTTGCTTGGAGGGTTTCAAAGCAGTGCAGTACTGATTTGGAGTCAATAATTGGCGAGCTAAGGACCTTTAAAAGCTGCTTGCCTATCCGTGAATATATGGATGTTAGCGCCTTTAATACCTGACATGTTAATAAGGGTTGCGTATTCCTTAATGGCATGGAGCTCTTCCTGAAATACACCCGGACTTTTTCCCATGCGTATTTGGTCCGTCGACCAAAGAGTCCACTTTTGAACCATCCGTATACCACTTTAGGCCGCTTGGGCAATTTGGTGGGTTGTTGCCAACCCATGCTTCTCTGATATTTGACCTCGTCGGAATACTCTATGATACGATCTTGGTGGCCAATTGACAGCTCCATTCCGCGAAATTATGCGCTCATCGAATGTTTCCTTCAATAAATCGATTGTGACGTGCGCTGTGTGGCATGTGGCGCCGTCTTGTTGGAACCACATCTCATCCACATGCATGCCATGCATTTCGAGAACAAAATAGTCGTTTATCATGGCTCTATTAACGGGTCTCCATTAACGGTAACTGACTCTCCAGCATCATTTCGGAAGAAGTATGGCCCAATGACTCCAGAGCACACCAAAAAGTCAGATTTTGTAGATGTAATGACGTTCCAAGGGTCTCAAGTGGAACCGAAATGAGCCTCATCAGCGAACAAAATTTTGCGATGGAAATCAGCATCGCTATCAATCTCATTTTCGGCCCATACACCAAAATCACGACGCATTGCATGTTCTCGCGGCTTCAATTCTTGCACAAGCTGGATCTTGTAAGGTCGTAAGAAGAGATCTTTGCGCAAAATCTTCCATAAAGTTGATGGGCAAAGCTCAAATTGCTGTGCACGGTGGCGAATCGATTCATTCGGGTCCTCTTCAACACTTTGCTCTATAGCGGCAATTGTTTCTTCGGTGCGCACTGTTCGACGTCTCTGCGGATACGTATCATTACATAGAGTAAACGTAGTACGAAAACGGTCCATGGTTAACCGAATTAATTGCTCTGATGGACCATAAAATAAACGGAGCTTGCGGTAATCTTCGCGAACTGAACCATTATTTGCGAAATAAAATTGCACGATTTGCAAGCGTTGTTCATTTGTCAACCTGTCGATGATGAAATGGCAAACCAAAGTGAACATAAATGACATTACAGTTGCCAGATTTGACCACAAAATGTCAGTTTTATCTCTATTCGAAAAACCAACCTCTAAAAAAAGCACCCTTTATTTCATTGATGACGAGGACCCATAGGTATGCTATAACTCCTTTAGGTGCATTAAGGAGAACTAATATTGAAAGCTGATGGAACTGTCATTAATTATAAAAATGAGCAAGGCACTTATCAACGTAGACCAAACAGTCCAACTTGAATTGAACGATCCGAGAGGTAACTTCGAAATCCATTGAAGAAAGTACCCAACATCAGTCACTCGTACAAATGCACTCGTAATGCCTCCATACTGGTGATTCTGTCGACTGCTCCAATCGTCGTCCTCGTCGTCCCTAATGACATTTCCAGTTCTCTAATGAAGTCAATCTCTCGTCCCGTCCCGTGTTTGCATGTGTATCGCTATTATTATTAAATATTCATTTCACTATCACAAATGCATTAAGTCGCAAATGAGCTCATCTTCTAAATTCATCATCGAAATACCTACTACCTCAAATCGCCTACTTATGTAATTGCAGTAATTTTACGCCGGCATTTTTAGTGGTGACTTTCTAAACTGACACCAATTAAGTATAGCAACACTCCATTCGTCATTAAATGAAAACTTGCAAAAAAAAAAAACAAACACCAATCCCCTATGCAAAGCAGAGTGACTGTCGTTTGAATTTCCATAAGACCACCTCGAGGGGTATAAGCATTGCATAATCAATATCTATGCGTCGATAGCAGATACAAAGGGCATTGCTGTGCGACAAAAATAGCTGCGGTTTTATTTTACTTTTGTATTCTATATCATCAGTCCTCACATCCTCATCCTCTCTCATCGACAGGGCATCCGTCTTGATTGAAATGTAAAGCTATATCAAAGAATTCTAATCCAATTCACAACACACAGAGAGAGAGAGAGAAACGATTTTGTGCTAAATTCCTTCGGTTCCATACGCAAGAAGTATCTATGGCAATATTCAACATTTTGCACACCTGTTGCTGCACAGTCGCCATAGTTTTTGTTATCATTTCCTTAAATCTGCATTCAAATGCTATGTGTATCTGGCAAGAGACAACAAAAATAAAACTTTATAAAATACGAACACGATCTATCTATCTGTCTAACATAAAAAAAAAAAAGAAATGAGGCGGAGACCAATGTGAAATCAACCTCAAAACGAGAACCGGAAAGTGAACTCAGTCAGTCGTTCGTTCGTTTATTCGTTTAGTTAGTTTTTCTCCTTTTCCTTGTGTGAAAGACGACAACGAGTACATACATCATCATCATCATCAGCAGCGGATGGGAGGTGAAATGCAAACCAAACCAACATTTCCATGGGCAACAAATACGGATTCGCACCTGGAAGTGAAGTGAATGTGCCAATGGCAGTGATTTGGTTTTCATTTCATTAATTTTCTGTTTTCTTTGCAAAATTTTTTTTTTGTCTTTTTTCTTTTTTCTTTTTTCTTTAGTCACTTTTGCAACCGAAATTCTTTTGTAAAATTGTTTTAATGGAATTCTCATGACCCGAAATTCTTGTTCATCTTGTTCGTTTTGTACGTGTATGCAAATTGGTGGGTCTAGGCGCGCAATCTACACATATTGAACGTGAAGCCCTACCAAGTAATGGAGGGAATTGAATTCGTTTTTAAGTTGAGCTTTAAGAATATTATAACGGAATGAGTGATTGTTTGGGTGACAGTCCGAGAGGGGGAGAGGGAGCTACCTAACATACATCACAGTTCACAGACAAAAAGCCACAGATACGTCATGGAACATTACCTCTGTGGTTTGTTCTTGTTTATTGGGAATGCTTCTTACAGTGGTGGGTGCGAGTTTGTGGAAGGTTTTTGATGTTGATTTTTTTTTCGTGGTTTTCGAATTTGCGAGTTACAAACATACGATTTCTTTGTTGATGACATTTTTTCAATTTAATTTAAAATTTTGATATTTGTAATTTCTACAGAATGACATAGTTCCTAAAAGTTTTACGGCTATGACAGCTTAATCTTAATATTTTTGTGGTTGTGTCTGCCACCAGGGATGTTACGGAGCTTCAACGGAAAATTCGGTTTAAATTGCACCTTCCAATCCCACTCCGGTTCCGATATAATCACAACGAAGGTATTTCGGAGTTCAATAATCTGATGAAGAGGATAATAGTTTCGAAATTTCGGAGAGCAAATTTATTATGGACAGAAGATCCTTTGGTGTGGTGGAATGAAAGTATATACAAAGTTCTAGGTATTGCAACCAATCGTGCGAACATTTTTATCGGTTCAACCAGGGTCAGTTATTTAGTGGAGCTAAACTAGCAACTATTTCATGTATAACTCACTACGCCCGGAACAGATTGACTTAGTTTTTTTTATTTGGTCCAGACAAACAATATTATTATTTTTTTTTTCTTTTTTTGTCGGAAGTTGCTACTATCCGATGGAGCGCTCAGACACAACTGCAGGTCCATTGTACTACCTTTCAGATACCTTACATTAATGTACCTAGTTTTCCCGTCTTTCGAAGAAAAACGAGAAGGAGCTTCAGTGATAATGAGCTTAGATGTTCGGCACTCACTACGTCAGCTCCGAAGATCTGCCACCTGATACGAGCATAGGCCGGACAACTGCAGAGAAAGTGTTCTGCTGTGCCATCCTCCTCACCGCCAGCAGGACAGCTAGTGGTGTCGCTTAAGCCCAACACATTTAAGTGTTTAGCAAAAGCTTGGTGGCCCAAAAGAACGCCTACAAGCAGCCTACAGTCGAATCACGCCACCGAATCTTGTGTTCACGAGAAACCCAAGAATCGATAGACGACATGACTAAAGATGCAGGCAGACCCAACACAGGTTCGGGTCCTGAGAAAACTTCTTCTGAACCTTGCCTAGCAAGCTCATCCGAGATCTCATTTCCCTGGATGCCAATGACCTGGTACGCAGACAAGATTCACTGTGTTCAGTCTTTCGACTAAATTCAGAGAAAGCTTGAGTTCTAACACTAACTTGGACGAGGTAAGAGGGTTTAGAAGGGCTTTTAATGCAGCTTGGCTATCACTGCAGATACAAATGCCTCTAGCCCTCCACCTGTTGTTCACAATATATCGCATAGCCATTAGGATGGCAAAAATCTCCGCTTGGATGCATGTTTACCCAAGGGGTAGTAAAGTCGTATATCATCGCGTTCCACAAAGACTCCAGCGCCAGACCGCTGTCCGGTTTTGGATGGCATTCAATCCATGGTTCAGAGTCTGAACGAAGCCATTCCGTTACCTGAAAGTTGACGTGGTAGTTTTTTCTCAGAAGGATTTCTGGTGTCATTGCATCAGACGGCATATCCACAAGACAGGGGTCAAAGGATAAGATGCGAAAGATGGTTTTTAGCGTACACCCCATAATATATAAATCAACGGGATTAATATTATTGTTAAGTGACAAACAAATTTTATATTTTTTATCTGTTTTTTTTTTCTAATAATTATCGGAGGTAGATATGAGGCATCCGACTCCGACATCTATTTATAAAACCACATCCGTAACATCCCTATCTGGTACTTCCGGATTAAGAGGATTAAGAACCACACCCATCCGACGTTCTTAGCTGTGCGTGCCGCGAGTGATAATCGGTGCAAGTAATATCAGAGAAGTTCTGTAGTCGTATCCGAAAGAATTGGTAAATTCTTTTCAAAAATAATATCTGCTTGTAAATAATAGTTGAGAGACTACCAGTCACTAAGTCTTCGGAGAAAGCTAATTCTGTCTGAAGGATTTTACTTCTTACAATTAGTTTGTCAACTTGTTTAGTCTATTCATTGAAACGTTATCTCTATGGCTTTGCTGTGCTTTCTCCACCATTATTGACGATCATGACTTGCGGTTTGTTTTTAATATATTAGTTTTGACATCAGGAGTAACGTAGTTTGATTACGACAAAGAGCCACACGTCCATTAGATACGACCAATGGTGTAATTTATATGATCATTGGCGGGGAGATCCCGACTAATTTCAAATTCTAGTCTGGTGACTTTTTCAAGAAACTTAATTTTTTATGGGCCTTAATTTAGGAGGCACATTTTCTGTTTGTTCGAAAGTTTTTGGAAATTAAGATAGCCTGTGTCTTAGATGGGTTTAGAGTTAGTCCATTATTAATTTCCCACAAATACATAGCTGCGACAGGCCTAGATAATAAATCTGAAGATCATTAGCGTAGAGACGGATTGATACAGTCACAAACTAAGCCATTAATAAAAATTGAAAAAAGAATAGCCCTAAAATTGAATACCACAGGATTCGTCCTCATGCAAAAATTAAGCATTCGAATAATGTGCTTCAACTTTTTCTCTTCATTTAACGACGAGATTATGATCAGGATTACAGGGATCATAACCTTCCCACTTCACTGCATTCCTACTGGTCCGCCTGTGGGGTTCGCCGAATAATGTTCTTCAACTAATAACTTAAATAACTTGTAATAAATCTAAAACCAAAAGAGTGGCGCAATTTACTACATAAGTTGGTATGATCAACTCTGTCAAAAGCCTTGGAGAAGTCAAGTTAGCACAAGACTGTCAAATAATAAATCATCATTATTTTATTGTTTTTAGGCATTTCAGAAGCTATAATTTAGGACAAAGATTAGGTTAAACTATTGAGTTTAGGAGCCTTAAAAAAAATCAAAACAATTTAGTTCCGGTTAAATGTTTGCTTATGGTCAAACGGGCAAACAGGCCAACCCAGCAGGGATGCATTGATGTGGCGGGTTATAATCCATGTATTTTTGATTAAAATCTTGTCGGCAATCGAAAAGCAGAGGATATTAATTTTGACAAATTGTTTGTAGCAGCAGTGTATATTTGTGATCAAAACCAAAATGTTTGCCTATGTAGCAATGTCTTTCCGTCACTGGTGCAAAGCTAAAAAGTGGAAATTGGGAACAGGAAAACTCTAAAGGATTAAAATATAAAATTGTTTTCTTAAACGCCTACTGCCACTTAATAAAATATCATTTTAAAGCTTAAGTTGATAAAATTTAGAGACTTACTAGAGACCTTTAGTCTTCACAAAATACTCAGGCGCTGACCACTTTAACAAGTTTGCCATTTAACGTTTTTTTGCCAAGATTTAGTGTGGGCGTTTAAATACAGTTTTACTCGAAAAATTCCTTTATAAACAGAAAAAAGGTGAATAACAAAATATTTAGACAATTGTTTTCCTGAATATTTCATCAATACCACGCCCAATTTTTTAAGGGCGATTTTAACCGATAAGCTTTTTCCTACTTTCCGAATTTTTTTTTCTTGGGAGCATATAGATAAAAGTACGGATAGGATATAAACAGTTCATCCCAAGCGGGAAGAGTACAAGCTGTACTCTTCTAGCCTTGTCATGATCAGCTATAGTTTTTGTGCTAAAGGCTTAAAATAAACAGGAATGTACTTAGCAAAAAGCCCTCTTTACCATTAGAATTAAAAGAGACTGATCTTTAGAAGCTATATTTAAATATTCAACAAACATCGGCGGAGTATTTTTCTACTACGTTGTAATTGAAGACTCATGCGGCCAAGATGATGGTCTCCAGTCGCTTTCCATGTTCTATAGACTTCTTAGATTGGATTGATGATAAAGTTCGATGTTAAATCTCTCCTGTCAAAGAAATTTTAGGCTCTCCATCTCCTCACTAAAATTCCTACTGAACTAAAACTGGTTAGGGCTCAACCTTTTGAAAGTTCATAGCTAAAGCTTTCAGCAGACTACTTAACAACACGTATGTACTTTGGGATATAGAATGGACTCTTTTCATGTCGCACTGCAGTTACGGTTAGCCGCATTGAACTAGGACCTCATGTGCTTCCTCCTTTAACGCTGTACTAAATAAAACAAATTTGCAGTGTTTATACTGAGTGTTTTGCGAAGGACAAGACTTAGTAGCTGAACTCATCAAAATATTTGTTTTATATTGTATGTGGTTTTGACAACTTTAGCAACTTACTCTATGTAATGGTCTCTTCTACTTCAGCACTTCAATTACTAGCAAAAATGCTTCGACTTAAGATTACAATCAGCTAATTTTTACAGTAGACCATGTGTCCCAACTTACATCACTCCTATCTGAGAACCGCGACTCGGTCTTCTCTAACAATTTATTAAAAACAGCAACACCAAAGACTAGTATTCCATTTTTCTATTTCAAAATTATTTCCTCGAACACAACTTTTCACCGCGACTGTTGTCTCACTAACCCCGCTGTCGCTACCTTTCCGCCCAACTGAGTTTCTACTTCTTTATTTTATTATTTTGTAGTATTTTGTCTTCTTTCCGTTTTGATTATTCCATTTTTCGGGGATTTCTTCGCGATTATGTTGCTAAGTTTGTTTGGTTTTTTTTTCTATTTTTTTGGCATTTCTTTTGGTTTCTTTCTTTCTTTATTTCTTTCATTGCTTGTTTCGTAGCAGTAGCGTACGGCAAACGGCAAAACGGCATCGTACCTAGTTTTTGCTTCTAACAAATCGTCGTATTGGGTATTCGTTGACGAACTGCGAAAGAAGATAGATTATCTACTTTGCGATAGTCGAAATCTTCTGTAAAGAACTAACTGTCACACCACTCCTTTATCCACTCGGTTAGGTCCTCTTCTATACCATTTCGCTGTTAATCAAGTTCATACTTATAATAAAATTTTCTTTTTTTCTTTTTAGATACATAACTCGTTCAAGTCGAACACCAGGAGGCGGCGGTAGCAACAATAGCGACTCATCACCGTCACCGATACCATCACATCAGCACCGTTTGACATCCAGTTCACCTGCAAGCAATACTATCTCTTCGAATCGCCTTAGATCACCACTTAAGTCGCCTTTGTCGTTGGGCAATCGCCAGCATTCTTCCGCTCCACCATCAGGGTCAGCGTCAACTATCAATGGTAACGACAATAGTAATCATCATCAGCTGAGACAACAAGTGGAGCCGCTGCCGTCGTCGTCCCCCCGATCTGTGCTGATGACTAATTCAGTGGGTGCCGTAGCTGCGGCTGCTGCTGCACCAACAACCATACCCGCTGCAGCATCACCATTGAGCGAGATTTGTGGTGAGTATCCGGGTGGGATTGTGATTTAGATTGATAGACTTATAGACACACATTTTTGTTTCTATTTTTACTTATTTTCGCTTTGTGTGTTTGTGTGTTTGTGTCTCTGTGTGTGTGTGTGTGTGTGCACTTGTGTCATCGTTCATTGTTTGCACTTGTCCAGCACTGGCTTTTTGTGTTAACTATTTTTTTTTTCTAACTTTTTTTGTGTATTTTCTGTATTATATCGATCATTTGTATTGCATTTGCATGGATAGCAGTAAGAGAGAGAGAGAGAGAGAGGGAGAGGGAGAGGGAGAGATGAGGACTTTGATATCTAATTGTGTGTGCTTGAGTTCGACATTATATTGACAGCTTACCCCGGCTGTGGTAAGCTATTACGAAACTTAAACGACGCAGCCCGTCAAACCTGAAGCGTCTGTCTGTCGAGTGGTTATGCCTTCACCAGGAGCGTGATTAGTTTCCCCGAGTGACTTTTAAAGATCCATTAATGGCAAGTGTCAGAGCGATCACTGTTCAGAGGAGATTATGTGAAAAGGTTTTAAGTTTATATATATTGAGTGTTTTGTTAGTGGTCCGTTTGGCTTCCGTTGTTCAATGCAAATTGTTTACCGAAGAAAATGAAGTTTGGAATTAAGGCGAGTGTGAGTTATTTTATTTGTGGATGATTACGCAAGCCTGGGGCTTCGCTCACTCTGATGGGAATTGTTTGATTTATTTAAGCTGTTTGAGAACAAATGCAGATTTAGTGTTAGTTAAGCAATCAACCATGGGAGGAGCAAGAGCTTGCATTCCACGCGTGCATTGTCAGATTTCTGCCTAACGATAACTGGGTTAGTTAGGAAAATTTAGTCTACTTTAAGTCTCAGTAATTATCCCCTTGATCTTTAAGAAATTTCATAATGCCGTAATTGGTAATTAACAAGTCAATACACTCGAACAGAGTTTTCGACAACTCGACATGTTTAACTTTGTCGTTTGTACAAGCAAGTCGTTTTGCTGACTCTAGTCCGTGGCATACCCAGGCTTAAGCCTCTAATTGGAATATCTTTTGCAAGCTTAGGGTTTTTTTTTAAACTGCATCTTGATATGTTTGGAAAGAGATTGTAAACAGATTTCTTCGTTTGAAAAGTACGTAAGCAAATAAATGTCTATTATTTCAAGACTTTATGATTATTTAGCTCATTGATAGTGAAGTTTGTTTAAAGTTATAAGATAATGGTTGCAGTTTAAGAGATTATTTTACAACAAATTTGTAAATTGCACTTGAAGGTAGAACCCCGTTTTTTTTTTTGGAATCTACAAAGTCCGGGTTAGAAGTCTTAAGGTCAGATTACATTGAACTTTGCGCAGCTTTGTTAACTCTTTATTTTTCACTTCTCTATGACGCATGGTCGTTTTTTCCTTTTCGCGAAACTCAAATTTCCACAAAGAAAAGGATATTTTGTTCGACCGAACAGAAATATTTGGGCTCGAAATTGATTAGTTTAGGAGATGTGACTGATATAATAAGTCGGCTTATTTTTTGTTCCAAAATGAAGGTTATTATTTATTCAAAAAATCTAGCTGTTAAGCCTAACTTTGTTGATCAGTTAACTGGGGCTCCAGCGATACAAATTCTACAAGTTTCCGGAGTCCTCCCTAATATCACCCTTGGACTCCTTAGATGTTATAGCTATTTGTATATTCCTCGTAAATTCTAGACCTCCCCATTCTATGTAAAATAAAAATTCTTCGAAGAACATACCTAAAATATTATCAAAATCGAAATAGACGCCACTTTTACGCATATTAACCATTGGGATTTTTTGCATGTAATTCTCCCCCAAGCAAAGACTCACTCTTCAATAATCGGAATCCTATTAACTCGTTTTTTCAGAAAATCTTTTGCTATCCTTCTTTAAGTTTCTTACCAGCTGGATTCGGCGTTAAGCTATTCGGCGCCTTTATGTTCTTACTAATTTGGTAAAAATTGAAAGACATGGAAACGATAATTTTGAATGAGCTAATTTTATGAACGCTCGATGTATCATTAAATTAAATAGTAATAGTAAGAAAAATTTCACTTATAATCAATAATTTTTATGGTGCATGGAAATAACTTCACCTCTAATTCTCACTTCAAAATGGGAAAAAAGTTCACATGGAAAAAGTGATTTTATTTCCCACTGGGAAGTTACTTCCCATAAGAAGTTTTTTCACTATATATATTGTGAACTAGTTGAATTTACCTTTTTCTCACGAAAGGATTTTTGAGCATAGAAATTCCCAAGAAAGGAAAAAAAATCCCCACGATTTAGCAACACTCGCTTTGCGGAACTGCTACTATAATAAGGCAGACAATCCGCGGTGGATCAGGCATAAACTAACAATATCTCCCAGCTAGCTAGTTTCTTCAAGTGTCTAAGATAAGCATTGTAAAACTGGATCGACTATCACGCGAAGAATCTTTGGAAAGTGGATTTGTTTTTTGTGATTCATGCTCCTGTGGCACATAGTAGGGCCGAGATAATGAGGGCCATCTGTTGGCCTATTTTTGAAAAAGCTACAAAAAGAAAAATCTCTATATTTTTCAACGATTGTTGCTTTATTTGGAAAGTGTTAACTTTGCGATTAATTATGGAATACTATTTCATCAAATGGATGGTTTCAGTTCCTTTTTTTACGAATAGCTTGACCAATATTGCTCTTGAGTGCTTACGTAATTGGCTGGCAGCTAAGGATTCTTTTGAGACTTTGATTCATTCACAAGTTTTTGCTATAGTTTAGACTAGAAAAACGTTTAACAGTAGTGGGGTCTATTAACACCCCAACTCAAGTTATATGATGTTATAGTGAGTTTTGAAGTCTTTAATTCAATCGTTTGTGATTGCACTGCATTCATTGAGTCTCTGGTATTCACTGAAGTCACACCAGTTTTCATAGAGTCTTTGAGACTTTAAATTCTTTTTATACGTCAATTCAGTTCTCATCAGTGGAAGATTTTAAGTGATAAAAAAGTGTGAAAAATGCGATTTTATTTTAATGGATATTTTTATAAATTTTGATTCATTTAAAAACAAATTAACTCATTATAAATTTAGCTTTCAAAGCTTTTAATAAGATTAATTGGATGAACCTAATAAATCAAAGACTTGAATGCCTTTGAATTCAGGTGATTGCAAGAGACTTCAATGAATGCGGTGCAGTTACAGAACTCTAATTCCTTCAACTGCAAAACACTGATTGGTTTATTAAATGAATTCCGCTATTTGACGTTCAAGTCTAAAAACGTCTCCAACCACTTAACAATATAGATTTTTGTCACGAAGCGAAGGGACCTTAATGACATTCTAATGAGAGTTTTTACTCTCAGGAAGCTGTCTCAGGAGGTGGGCCAAAGAAATCAAAAATTTAGACGGTTATTGAACCTCAAAAAAACTTTGTTTTTTGCTACACTATGCTTTAAATCAATCATGGGATCGATAATGCCTTTCTTCAATGGATTAGAAATAACCTTTCGGACTGTTCAATTCAAGTCGTTTTGGACGGTTTCAAGTCTGCAACTTACCACATAAATGCTGGTGTTCCCTAAGGCTCCGTTTTGTCTCCGACTCTCTTTCTAATTTTTATAAATAATCTTCTCTCTGCTACTTCTAATCCTATTCATTCCTCTGATGATGACAGTACCCTCAGCTTTACATATTCGTTTCCTGGTCAACGCCCCTCATCTACGGGCGTCGAACTGGAACGGCAACGTATGTTAAGCTCATTAAATTCCGATCTCGACAGCATACTTAAATGGGGTAAAACCAACAGAGTGGAATTTAATGCTTCTAAAACGCAATGCTGTCTGCTATCATTGAAGCGAAACCCTAATTCTCTGCCATTATCCATGAATGGCACTTGCATCGCTGAAACCGAACGACTTTCCATTCTCTGTATGTGTGTTAATGACAACCTTCGTTGGAATGACGAAGCCAAGAACGCTGCGAAATGTCTAGGCTTCCTTAAGCGATGCAAGAAATATTTCACCCCTTCTGATCTGGATAGAATCTACAAGGCGTTTATTCGCCCAAAACTTGAGTACAACGCTCATATCTAATCTGGTGCACCAATAACATACTTGGAGCTACTTGACAGGATCCAAAAACGTGCGGTTTTTAACCGGCGGTTTAAAACCAACGTGCATCGGTATCTCCCTTTTCCTTATGCCCTCACTGTGTTACTTCATTATAAGGGTATCCAAAATCCCGTCCCAAGACATAAATTCGAAGCAATAAACCAATACCCATAAACATCTCGAGGTCCAATAGGTTTACCTTTTCCAAAAATATCAAAATTTATTAAACAATGTCTTTTACTGTTCAAATAAAACTTTGACCCCTTCGGATATATCCACATCTTTGCGAAGCCAACAAAAAAAAAACCTGCCTATAGACCGCCATTAATTTCACAGATGACTTACAATTCGTTGAACCTTCAACATTGTAATAAATCTTGTTTTTTAGCGTCTTACAGGTTTCACAGTTCAATATTGACGTGATTAATGACCAACTCAATGGTCAATGGTATTGTTAATACGCGTGCCATATTGATATTCATGTTTAGCCCATTCAAACCAAGCCACCAATGTCCCATCATAAAATGCTTTAAATATCAGCGTCTCCAAGTCATTTGTCTGTCACTCATACCGTCAATGAATGGCAACATTGTTGCACCTCGTAATGCGGTTCGTTCGGCACATACTTCATTGCATCATGCAGCAAGTCATTAAAAAATAGTTCACGTGCTTAAGCTCCCTATCATTAGTTAAATACCTATAATTCCGATGGCTTGTCTTCCCTGGGCGGAGCACCTCAGCAGCAGCAGCAACAACGGAATCGTTTAGTTTATCGTCAGGTTTACCTCATCAGCTTTGGTTCATTGATCTCGTCTTTGGATGACTGAAGATGGTGTTTATATCGGGTATAAAAATCTTTGGTTGCATATTAAACCCAATCCGTTAGGTTTGTAAATCATCAAAATTTACATATATAAAAATCGAGGAATAGACGAGGGTGTGGCGGAGCAGACGATGCCAGTGTGTATCATTAATGTTGGAATATGCATCAATTATTTACAGTTGAATTAATGCTAATCCAACGGCTGTTGAGGATTTCGTATGTATTCGGTTTTTCAATATTCGATTCCATTAAACTTCCGTTTAGAGTTTGCATTCATATGTGACCGAGTGGAAGACAAAGATATGTTAATTACTAAATTACATCATCAGTTTGGAAGATTGCGAATTTCTTACGTGCCATTACGTAATGGATTTGTTTAAAGACATGCGCTGCAGGCCAAAAGACTGTAATTGTAACCCCGGAAAGCGGCGAAGATTTATTGTGTGTTTTTGGTTTTATGAGATTGAATCTTATTGGACAGGGAAGTGGCTTTTTCTTTCTTTTTAATTTTTTTTTTGTTGGAGCTTTCTATGTTGGGTGAAATAATTTAATTAAAATTAGGGGAAAGTCCTTTGTTGTATCCGCTTAGGCAGTCGGCGATGGAAGATTTAATAAGTAAAACATTGGAAATTGATTTTTGATTAGATGGAAATATAACGAGTACAGAAATTTACGAAGGTCCATCTAACGTTTTTCATACAATTTTGGCAATTTATACCACCATTTCATTGTGATTTATTCATTTCCATAATGTATGTAGCGAGGCTCGAACGAATTCATAGTGAAGTCATGGAATTCATAGTGAAGTCATTGAATTCATCGCCCATTCGTTTCAAAGTGTCATGATTGTTAATTGTTAAATTTAAAAAGAATGCAGTCTTTCTGATTGTTTTGCAGTCATTAAAGTCGCGGGAATTCTAGAATTCTCTTAAGTCAATTGAAGTCTTTTACTGAGAACAATAAATTTACTTTAAGTAACTGTTAATTAATAACGCATTCAGTACTGAGTATACTTTGAAGTCGTTTAAAGTCACTAAAAGCAGTCAAACCAATGTTAATATTTGAAGTTGGAGTCACTAAATGCATTCAAATCTTTTAAGTCAATTGAAGTCTGTTACTGAATGCCCTCAATACTGAGTGTACTTTAGAAATACTTTGAAGTCGTTTAAAGTCACTTAAAGCAGTCAAACCAATGTAAATATTTGAAGTTGGAGTCACTAAGTGCATTCAAATCTCTTAAGTCAATTGAAGTCTGTTACTGAATGCCCTGAATACTGAGTATACTTTAGAAATACTTTGAAGTCGTTTGAAGTCACTAAAAGCAGTCAAACCAATGTTAATTTTTGAAGTTGGGGTCACTAAATGCATTCAAATCTTTTAAGTCAATTGAAGTCTGTTACTGAGTACCCTCAATACTGAGTATACTTTAGAAATACTTTAAAGTCGTTTAAAATCACTAAGTGCATTGAAACCAATCCAAATATTTCAGGTTAACTTCAAACGACTTTAATAAAAGTGACTTTAAAGACTTCTACTGAATATATCGTGACTTTTTAGAAAAATTCAGTGACTTCAGTACATGCAAGTGACTTTAAGGGGACTTTGCAAAGCCAACCATTTTGCATTGCCCTGAAACAACGACCTATTCTATTTCAAGATGAAGTCACACTTAAAGTCATTAAATTGACAAAAGCGGATTCAGTTCTAGTTGTATTCATTTTATTTTCAAATGAATTTCCTTAGTCAGCAACATTTCAAATACTTTGTTCATTTTTGTTAATTCATCCAAAACTCATCCATCATCATTGTTGTCTTCACATGAACCACATCAAATCAATAGTGCTTTCTACACGTTCTTCTTCTTCATCTTCTTCTTCTTTTAAAATCACTGCACTGAATTCCTTTTTACCAGGCCAACAATCTGTTAGTTCTACCCATAACCATAATGAACTGTGTGCAAGTGGACGCTTGATGAGTAAATCCTCGTCATCGTCATCAATTGTGCCAGCATCTAATCGCAACCAGCACTATGGCCATCAGCAGACCCACCAACCCGCACCACAACCACCACCACCATCAACACCGGCGAAACTTGTAAGAACTACGAAAGCGTCACGTTTACGTGCCGCTGCCTTGGGTAAGTAAAAACTAAAAAGCAAACAAAATGTCCTATCTTCTTCTTTTTGTTGAAAAAAATTTTCAAAAAACTATTTTTCTTGATTTTGTGGTTTTTTTCTTTTTATCTAATTCTGTAAATTTGTTGTACGTAACGTAATACACACTAACACACAGAAAATTTTGTATTCCCTTAACCATTTGCAACAAAAATGTAATACTTCTTCTCTCATTCCCTTTCGCAGATAAGAAAAAGGATTCAGATGACCAACATCCATCGGCGATACCCACTTCGATTGCGACACGTCAAACTTCACCTCGACACAGTACTCGCAAGCCTGCCAGTCAGTCGAACAGCAATAGTCCTGACATCACTCGTTCGACTGGGGAGCATAATCGAGCTCGTATTGGGCTAAATGCTTCGCCAACTGCAACTGGTGGCAAGAAACTTGTTCCTTCGGTTTCGGTTTCAATGCGACAAAATCTGAGTGAGTTGCATTACAATGGAGCAAGTGGTATTTCGCGACGGGAACAGAGGCCACACACTACGGAGTGCACTGTGAAAATTGCCCCAGCCAAGGGTACGTCCAGTAAGGATGATGAGCAGTTTTTGAATGGCAATGAGTTTTCTACGCGACCACGATCATCGACGATGTATTCGGATGCAAATCGATTGATGGCACCAACAACAAGCAGTGGAAGTGGAAGGGATATCGAACTGAGTCCAGTTAGGAAGAGTCGAACAGTGAGTGGATTAAATCAGTTGTAGTGAATTTTTGTTCTAAAGAAGGATTGTTTTTGTTTTGCAGCCGGAAGCACAGAGAATTGAAGATCGAGACAAATCATCGAAAAGGAAATCGAATTTGAATCGTTCACTTAATGAGGAAGCAACTGGAGATGGTAAGTGAAGGAATCGAATGTGAATGATGCATTCGAATAGGTCTAAGGTAGATGATGATCGCTGTTCTTTTGTGGACGCTTTGAAGAAGAAAAGTTAGCTGCACTTAGTCTTATAAATGTCAGCGTGGAACTGGAGCCTGAGACTCGTCCAAAAAGATATATTCCAGCTGCCTAAGTCAGTTAACGTCTATTCAAACTTACAAAACAACAAACTTTTCTCCTAGCAAATCGTCGCCCTTTGGTGGCCCCAAATATCTCAGACATCTTAACTGTAGAACGACATGAACATGTCCTTTTCAATCTAGGCATTGTTGTTTTAAAAAGGGCTCTGCATTTTAATTCACAAAGAAATTGCGGTAGAGAGGGTGGAATATTTCAATCCGCAGTAATTTTATGGAGAGAGACAACTTTATGTGACGTCAAATGACAGGCTGTTGCCCTCGAGTGTGTTGTTAGATTCATAGAACTAGATTAGATTAGATTGGGTGAGGGAGGTGGTATAATGTATCCCAGATCATTGCGGCCTCACATGGGCCTATTGTGATGTCCTCCGTTTAGAGCCCATCAATGATGCCGCAGTTAGTTATAACTATCTAGCGACTATCTTTTTGAGTGAACTGGCAGCTATATCCGCTGCTTTAAGGTAGAACTAACCTGAGTAACGTTGACGGGTTTGTGTGAGACAGTTGCAATCACATAATATGTGTTCTGCCGTTTACTCGTCCTCGTTGCACAATCTACAAGTATTGTTTTGTGCTATTCCCATAGTCATCAGGTGTTTCTTGACACGGCAGTGTCGCGTGAGGAAGCCTGTGGCTAGCCGAGTTGTAGTAGTTGTTTCGTTTTTTTGTGGGAACTGTTCGGCATGAAGTTTTTCGCTTGTCTGTTTCCTTCGGTCTCCCACCAGAAATGTAGGTTTTTCTCTTTTAGCCAGGTTTTGATACAGCTTTTTGTAGTGTTCATAGATAGCCCGCGTAAATTGAGATACGGATGCGGATCCTGTTCTTGCTAGTTCGTCTGCTTTTTCATTGTCTTCATGTCCACTGTGACCTGGCCTGACCCCAATAAAGTGTACCTTGTTGGTGGGGGACAGTATAAGGAGGAGTTGAAGACAATCCCAGACTAGTTTTGATGTTTTCTCAAAAGCGTTAATTACAGGTAGAGCTGCCCTGCTGTCAAGAAAGAATGTAGATGATTTTATTCGTAATGAACCTGTCTAAACTCTCTCGGAAGCAAATACGGAACTACTTATATCCATATATTATATTCATAGCACTAAGCCGTCTCGTAGCTCTTCTGTGGCCTGAGACGCCTATGTCTATAATATTTGTCGGTAAGCCTTCCATAACTCATCGAATTTCCGCTTTGTTAATGCAGCAATGTCGTTGATCAGTCAAGCAGTTCACACAGCTCCTTATTTCAAGCTCCTTTACTTTTGCATTCATCATTCTCCTTAATATTTACACTATAGTGACTTGAGTTAACAGAACGGCAGGTTCCGACACACTTCTGTGGAAGCTTTTCACTTGGGTCTCTGCTTGCTGTACTTCTACAGTTTCAGTGCAACAGCCCAGATCTTAGGTTCATGGAGCATAATTATCTCTATTTGATCTTGAATCCAATCTGCACACTTGTGATCGATTGGTTGTTCCTCGAATTCAGTCAAAACTTTGCTCAAATAAAAAGTTCGATCTATAAAAGTCGATCTATAAGACAAAATCTCTTCAGGATAGAAGTTTTAGCAAGATGATACTACGAAATACCTAAATTCAGAGTTCATGAGTTAAATTCCAAATGAGACAGCAATAAACAAGCAAGGTCCCCTTGCTGTCTGGAATAAAGCCGTCAGGGTACAACCCCGGTCACACTGGCATCTGAGGTAACGAAGAAGCGAACGTCTTGCCAGGCTTTTAAAGTTCTTCTTGTCTGTTCATAAACTTGAAATGAATCGCCTCATGCAGACGTTGGAAGAAACGTTCGAAGCGGAGATTAGGGCCTGTATGAGCGCTGTTTGAAGGCAGACAAAACTTAATCTTGCTTTATTTGGTGAATATCCGCCTATTGCCAGAACGAAGTTGGCACTCCTTGGCAAGTACGTCCTTAGGGATGAGCTCATTAAGTCTGAATTTGCTAGTATTCTTCGATTGTGTTCACAAGCAGTGTCCGCGATTCTCCTTACAATCAGTAAGAACTGTTGTACCAACAGCTGAACCGGACCGAATTGCACCATTAAATCTAACAATAAGTGCTAGCGATAAACTGCGCCATGACCAACTTGTATAAAAGAAAGAATAGAGATTGCTTTGCGTAGAACGTGTCCCTTATTTCAGTTCTGTGGTCATGGCATGCTTTCCATCCATTCCACTATGACACAAAAGTAGCACATTCGACAGTTTTAAATTTGCACGAAACAGTAAACAATGAGTTCGTTGTTTCTTGGTTTTTTTTTTACAACTATGCTTCATTAAGCATGAATTCAATTTTCTGTTAGATTTTCTGCTTAATCTACAAATCCATCGATTTCTTTGGCCGGCTTTTCTGACCCGAAAGCGGAAACACAGTTCAACAACAAAACAAACCACAATTCACTGATTGTTCTCGCCAGGTTTTGAATTTCTATCTATTCCCTTTCCGAATTCCATTCTATCGAAACGAGTTTATTTGCCGGCAGCATTCAACCTGTGCATCTAGTTTTAAACCACATCATGTCTGACCTTTGTCTTCCAGCCAATCCATTAGTCATACATATTCTTAGACATAATAAACTTGGACTATAAAATTTATTGAATAATAAATGAATTATGGATCATAAACCAATATCCAGTGACAGCAGCGCAGATACCAAATCAAATCAATAATAACAGTTTCTCTCTGTCAAAATGCGTACAACGCACAATTGCTTACGATTTGTTTGTTGATTGTTCTTTAGATTTGCTTACAAGGTTGTCAATATATTCAGTATCAATAGAGAGAAAAAAAAAAGAAAGTCCTACAGATTTCATCAAAGTTGGTCCGTTATTGAATTTAGTTATTTTTTTCTTTTCCATTGATTTCTTGGAGTTCAAAGGGAGCTCTTTGATTTTTGAGGCGAAAAGTTGAAGGATTTTTTTTTTGTAACTTCTTTTGAGGAATTTTAAAACTCTCAGATATTTTAATTTATTAATAGTGGAAAAAACTACAGAAACTTGGGTGTTAGTTAGTTTAAAAGAGAATACAAAATTGTTATTCAAACCTATAAAAGTTGCACAGTGAAAACGGGAAGGTTTCGAACAATTTTGTTTTCATAATCAGAAGCACTTGACAGACTCGTTGCTGGCTATACTTGAACAATTCCATTAAATTGGATGATATTGAATATATGGCTTCTGGGGATTCGAAAATAACTGTTGTTCCAAGAACACAATGTAAGGAGTTGTTACTTAATTAACAGGTTCACGTTGTTGAGAATTTCTGCTTGCGGCTCTTTATAGTTTTATTTTTCGGAATGTTTTTCTTTCTGTTTTTTTTTTTTTTTTTGTTTGAATTGCACTTTTATAAGAAGAAGATTGGGGATGCAGTTCAGGGTGAGAAGTACGCTGAATTTATATCATGACCTTGACGGCGCAGGGCAAAGAAGAAGAAGTGGTTATACTTGGAAGTGCTTTATGTACTTTTGTATAATATTTTAAGGTGGAAACAATGAATATTTCTGCCTAGGGTCGAGTAAAAGGATGTTTTATATCCTTAAGAATGGACAGATTAATTTACAAAATCGTAGAGAATGGTTTTTTCGCAAAATCCTTTTTTTATTTGAAGAATGTGAAGTCAGGGTCACCCTGAGCTTAGCACATTTCCGATGGACTTATATCATTAGACATTGATTTATATAAGTTGATTAATATGGAATGCAAGGCAACCTTGTATCAAGAGTATGCGATCATAACATGACCTCTTTTGTACATGCTTACTTGTTCAACTGTCGGGATCGCTTGCCGGTTCGATATCTAAACGTTTTGACGGGCCTCCCACTTTTGGAAAATTCATTACTGAGCCCAATCAAAGCTGGTGTAGTGACTTTTTTGTGGTCGAGAGGATCTTTGTTGAAGTGAAACCTCAATTCTTGACATGGTTGGGGACATAATCGCCATTCTCTAAAGTACGTCCTTAACACTTCGAGATAGGTTTTTAAGGTAAATTCGGTTACTAATACGTTCTGTTCTTAGATGTCTATTATGCTTCGTAGATATATACACTAAATAGTGTTGACGCAAGTGCTGATACTTGCAGTAGGCCATTGCTAAGCTTCTTCATGTGCATCGGTCAGAAAAACATATTGTTAACTAGATGAGCTGTTTTTTGACTTGGTGAAATCTTGAATTAGACCCTTCTTCTAGAGCGTGTCATGGTGCTGATAGGTTAAAGTGGCACTTAGGCCACAAAAAAGATCCGCTGTTATACCACATGGATCTATGCTTTTCTACTCTCCTCGCTATACCATTTAGAGCTTTCAACATAGCGAAAGAGACTTTAAATATCGATAATTGACAGATTTATAAGATCGACATGGAATAAGGCTCATATGTTGGTCTTACGTTTTTGAGAGAAAGCAGGACATGTACAGGATGGTCTCCTTCTACTTCTTGTCCATGCCGCTTCTGCAAAAGACATTTGAATACACGTTATGCCTTTTTGCATACTTTCCTAGGAGACAGTGATGACACCTACTTTACAACCGACGTGAAGTCCTTTAAAAGAGAGATCAAATAGTAAGAGCGTTTTAAATCCAGCTGGGGCCAAATCTGTTGTGCCACTTGTCCACTTGGTTTTCTCGATAGATTTCAAATTTAGTATTAGTTGGCCTAGTATGCCTATGGCACCAATATCAGGTGAAATATCAGGCAGTGTGGTTCCATGTTTTACGATTCCGTCGGCCTTGCAGAATTCCCTGGAATATATCGATTCCCCGGCACACAGCATAGGTGAATGTTGAACTGCTTCGACGTTTCCTTAAGAGATGATCAGCAGTTTAGGGCTACTATAGGGCTTAAAGAAACAGAGTCTAGTGATTTTAACGCTGCCTGACTGTTCGAGAAAATTAGATATCAATAGCGGATATCACGTTCCCCTTTAGACAAAATAATGATCCTTTTGTCGTCTGAAAAATTACGGCACTATCAGGTCTGTGAAGATCCTTTGAGTACGAAAGCCAGCAGGTCGATGGGGTTGTGCTGAT
The DNA here is from genome assembly GCA_963576555.1 of Ferdinandea cuprea. Taxonomy (NCBI): domain Eukaryota; kingdom Metazoa; phylum Arthropoda; class Insecta; order Diptera; family Syrphidae; genus Ferdinandea; species Ferdinandea cuprea. Next base: position 9,884,720 of record OY754960.1, read on the forward strand.
TAATGGTTGAGTTAATTTTGTTTCAAAGAAACATGTTCCAGAAGTTTGCAGCAGAAACTGAGAAGTGCGAGAAGATTTCTGAATTTTAAAATGGCGATTATTTTTGTACTCCAAATTTTACTAATTTTTGTGAAAAGCGAAGCCAGTAAGCATCGAGTATTAGGCCCAGCATATTTTAGAAATTTCGTGTAGATGTTGTTGAGATCCGCAACTTTGCCTGTTTACAGAGGACAAAGCAATAATTGTGTCTTCTGATGTGAACGGCCCTTAGTGCACTGATGTCCTTGAGCATTCTTGTTTCAGAATCTTAAGATCTCGTTTTATTTGTTTGGTATGGCGCCCAATACCTTATGAGAATGCAGGCATTTTTTGTCAACTGCTATGTTTCTTTGTTAGACATTTCTAGTTTCCTCAACAGGCTCCGTGCTTTGCGGCTTGAGTAAGTGAAATTTAGGACACATATACCTTTTGAGTAGCTTGTCGGTAATTTGGGGATTGCCGCTTCCCTCGAAGTCATTGTACAGTCGTGTGTTCTAAGGGATAGCTTTTAACAATACCTCAAATCGTTTGTAGTTAGATATTTCTGAGGGGATGAAACGAATCTCAATAGCGCTAGGAAAATGTTCTCAGGCAGCTTCGCTGAAAGTCCCGCTGTAACATAGTACGGAGTAAACAAGTATATGCAGATTGAATTTATGACTTGTGTGTGGTGGCTTTGAGGAAAATCTGGTTAGACTTCTGTGGAGTGGTTGGTTATCTGTATCGTAGGATACAAAGCATGGTTAAGGGTTGTATTCGTGAGGCCATTTTCCAGAGTGGAATGTCCCTTGTTATCTATCACAAAATATTAGGTTGATGTTGTCTGAGTCGGTCCAGTTAACAAGTGCTACGCTTCACAGGCAAAAGAAGCCTGTCAATATATATAGTGGGTTAGCAGTGCATGTGAAGGATGTTTTCAGCCAGGGGCCGTTTGGTGGTTTGTTGGCATTACTAACACTTAGTCCAGTAGTGTTGACAAAAGATAGAGAATGTAGCTGTGTCATACTGCAACGTCAGGATCTATGCCTGGCATTCGTTCTCAGACTTCCTTAATTCTAAAAGGAATTATTCCTTTTTCTATTCCAAATGTACTGATCTGTTCCCTTTCCTTCTAACTTGTTGCGGGAAAGCAACCGCCTTTAAGAAATTGCTTGACTAAGTCTTCAGGCTTTGACATATCTTGTGTGTAATGATAAAGAGAAGCATAAGGTACACAAAGACAGACAGTCTGAGTGCAAAGAAAACTCCTCCTTAGGTCTTTGCTTTCTTTCGTGTCAGCTTTTTCTTGACGAATGCAAAGTAAACTACATTTTCATCTCAATTTCGACAAAATCTAACAATTTTCTATTTCCTCTTCTTTGACAGATGAAGCCGCTATACGTCGACGTCGTCGCCGCGAGCTTGGCATGGCCCGTCAACTGATCCCATCTGATGATACCTCATTGGCCGTACGTGAAATGCTATTGTCGCCTAAAAAGTCATCAGTGTCGCCAACATCACCTCGCAATGATTTGGCTTTTCACATGGAAAACGCTCGTCGTGGTATTGGTCTGATTAGCCCCCCAACTGCAGACCGGCGTCGAGCCTCAACAGCTAGTCCTAAAATCGGCGCAACATCCTCCACATCACCTTCTAAGCTCACAGAAACGAAAATTCCCCGGCGACCAGCCGATAGGGAAGGCATATCACTGTCTCTTGGCGGACGCACTACATCGGAGTACACCCGCCGAAATAGGTTCCGTCTATCCGATGTCAGTCAAAAAGTCGATGCAATGCGTGAACGGACCAAGAGCGAACTCGCCGAAATTATCAAAATCACCGAGATGAGCGATGGGACAAACAAAGATCAAGCAAAAGTGGATAACGTACATAGACCCCTTCCTAAGCCGGTTCCAAGTGCGGTGGATAACTTTGCCAACTCACTTGACCGCATTGCGGCCCGCGAAGACCTAGCCAAGGAATTGAATTCATCAATCTCATCGGCGTCGCCTAGATCGTTTGTAAAGAAAGACCGTATCAGCTTCGATGACGGCGAAGACTTCCATTCTGATGGTGCATCTTCGTTGGGCTTCCTTCGCAGAAGAATGCTTAAGGCACGTAGCGTCGAACGTGAAATCAGCCTGGATCAGCCCAAGTTATCGCCAATTTTGAGACGTAAGAGCTCTGACGAACCGACTAACCATATCGTTTCAATCCTAAAGAAAAAGGATCAGGCGGAATCTAGCTCTGCGTCAAGCAACGCTTCTCCGGTGACCTTTTCTTCGACCACTGTGGACACTCCCATACGCAACAAACGACAGGGAATCCTTAAGAAACGTAGTAGCCTCGATGAGAGTCGCTATTACAGTCGCAGTCATTCGCCAGATGATCGCAGCATTCTCGTGAAGAGTGCACGCAGAAACAGTCTCGAGGAAACCCAGCACGGTATCCTCAAGCAGAGCAGCTACGAAAGTAAAAGTGATGGTTGTCCCTCGGCGGAACCGCACCACGGCATATTGAAGAAAAAAGACTCTATATCAACACCCTCGGACAGCGGTCAGCCCCCTAAACATGTATCGATCTCACAAGCTGTGATACTAGCCGCAGCTGAGCTGTGCAAAGACATTGGTACGTCATCGTCATCGCCCCCGAATAGCAATGACAGTGAATACGACAACATCCGACCGATCCTCAAGGTCGATAATCAGGAGGTACGTACCCCCAAACCGATACTTAAGAAGAAATCATCTTCGGAAACTGAAGAGATTCGGCCGATACTTAAGACCTCCAGGAAGAGCAGTCGTGAAGAGTCCTCCGATCAATCGGACGATCAAGGAATGCGAACAATCCTACGGACAGACTCGCCAGCGAAGCGAAGATCTTTTGCCGAGCCATCGGACACGCTGGCTGGCGGACACGCTTTGCAGCGAAGTCGGTCACTCGATCAGTCTGCGGAAGAAGGAGCTGTTGGAGGAGAAGCGCTGCCATCATCAGTGCAGGAGAAAACTATTCTATCAGTGGCGGAGCGGGTAAAGAACATGGAACGCTTTTTAAGTTCATCTACTGGACGCAGCAATGCGGGTGATGAAGAGCATACTCTGGCAAATTCGTCAGCGGGTGCGATTCCAAAGATTCAACGACCCAGCGCCATCAAACGCGAGATGTACAAGGACCGATTCCGAACCCAACCGGTTACTAATGAAGAGATACAATGGTAAGTAATTGGACTGACGTTCTCTAATCAAACACACACAACGTGCGCGTCCAGTGATTTCATTTTTGCTTTATGAAAACCACTTACACCAGCTAGCGCTGTCTCCTCGATTGGCTCTAAGCCAAGGGAAACGATGTTCCAATGCAAACGACTAAAATAGAACACAAACACACTCCTCGTCCTCTACTATTTAAAATATGAATGTGTGCTGCTGCAGTTGCAGTGAAAGAACGTTTTCTAGGGTAATGCATTTTGATTTTGGATTCAGAGATTCCACTCGGCGACGTCGACAACGACGACGGGGAATTCATAGGCTTCGGGGACTACAGTATAATTTTAGATTAAAGGCACACTCTCTCTCTCTGGGATGGGATTAGTTGCCGCCACTATTTCTGGGTAAAAACTTTTATGGATTTATGGAATATACTAATTATTTGGGGAGCATCCTTGTTCGATGACCTTTCTCGGCTGTGGCTGTGTCTATGTCTTCCTTGGTCACTTAAAGCAATCTCTCTCTGTGGGATGTTTTTTTTTGGTTGAAGTAATTGCTCTGCTCTGGCGTTTAATTTTTGGAATGCAGAGCTCTTGTTGTTTGGGGAATTTTACGGATGAGGTCATTGAAGGTTATTTTTAGATTTCGATATGCCTACTTGCTGGGTGATTTAATAGAAAACAGAAATTGATTTATTTTTGGATGTAGTTGACCTCCAGGGCATGGGTGGTTTGGTTTTTATGGAGTTCAAATGCAATTCAATTTTATTGACGCGTCACATTTGTAGATCAATTTTTCCATAACTGCTTTCCAAAAGCAGTAGTTGCGTGACAATAGCTCACTCATGCGTGCGGCGCCTTGTCTTAAGTTGAACAAATGTCAAAAGGTAGTGCGCCTTTTTTGTAAAACAACTTCTTATGCACATGCAACGTAACCATTATTCGATTGTTAATCGGCTTACATAGTACCATATTCGATTTGGAAACCTTTGACGACCGCCCTTTGCAAAAACAACAAATTGTCTGTAAAAATACCAATCAATTATTTCCACCATACCGCACTGTACCCATTTTTAGGGGGTGGTGGTGGAATAAATTCCACACACTAGGAAGAATAATTGCGAAGCTAAAGAAAAACGTTTGTTGTTGTAGAAATTATTGGACAGTTTAGTTTGGGTACGCAAGTGGTTAGGGGTGGAATTTATTTCATATATAATTTTTAAATAAATAAATGTTAAAAGCAATTCATTCTTAAGCAATACTGTTATGGTAGGTTAATGGAATTTAGTGCAGAGCTAGGTTAAGTTTATTTATTAAATAAAATCAGACAGAATTATTCGTCGATACATCAAAAGTGTTATTGAACTTTGAACGAGCGCATTCAATTTATCGGACTCATTATGATGATGACTCGCTTGGTACAAGTGTTTTTGTGTTTTCATAAATGGATTTTGAAATTGAATTCGAAATGTTATCGATGAGATTTATTTTATAGATTCGATTGTGGCGGGTGTGTGTGTGTGCAATAAAAAAGAAACAGTGAGCAGCTACTTTAGAGGTCTTTGGACTTATGGAATGAGCTTTTTGTACCGTTCTTTTTTAAACGGTTGCAAGTTCCATTGAATTCAGACAACCGAGATCAGCAAGCCCTTGCTGTTTGACAATCTACTTTATGTGAAATCACGGCAATACGGTGAAGCTGTTGAACCAGAGTCAGTAAAGGGACATTCAGCAAATTATTCTGTCACTTATTCAGCCAATAAATTATTTGTTGGACCCCAGTGATTGGAATGGAGTTTAAGTCTTTCATATAATTTACTTTCCCCATCGATTCATTCCCAAATTTTGAAGGTAATTCTAGAAGCATATGACGATTGACTGTCTAAGGCCGCTATTAAGCTATACCCAGAGTATACCGATGCAGAGTTCAATTCCTCACTCGCCGATGGTTTTTCTGACATTCTTCCATCAAGCAAGAGTTGAAATGTGATGAGAATGAATAATATCCTTCTCAGATGTCCATTTGTTCTTAGCCGACGCAGTGAATACCAATCCACTACTGATTGTTCGTTCTTTACTCTCCCTACAAATACTGAGCAAATCAGGAGGGACTCCTGTACCGAGTTAGTTTTTTTAAAGGAAATAAATGAATTCTAGAGCACTAAAACTCGTTCCATTCTTCTATCGGGTAGAAATGCGCTTTTTGATGGAGTAGTTAGAGAAATTAGATGTTGTTTTTTGTTAACGGGTGACATGTATTGTTGTACCCCTTGGGGATTGCACCTGCACCTCTCTGGTAACAAGCCAACGCGCTGATTGAATCGACATTATTTCCGGGAATTTTACATACAATCGGTGGCAATTAAACGACGCTGAAGGGACAGAGCAAATGCTGTACGCCAGCCAATTTGTCATCTCAGAGGAGGACTTGCAATCTTCATTTGCTCCACAACCACATTATCTTCTTTAATGATGCATTCCGATTTCATTAAGAGGACCGATGGTACTAAACAATCAACCCACATATAGAAATAGGCCCATTTTACAGGTCTAAGGCCTTAAGATATTTTAAAATTGATAGCGTAGCAATAGCCATGAAATTAAAAACATATTGACGAAGCATCGCTTCGGTGCTATATAGTCCCGAACTTCAAACCATACGGCCATCCAATTAGGACGGCCTTTGAGTACTTAATTACTTTGCAACGCTTCAGTCAGGGGTTGAACTAGAGCCTTCGGCAAAAAGCCTCTACAATTTGCGCAGTTTTTGGCTAACTGCGTCCAATTGCGTACTCTAAGTTGAGGTCCCCTTCTACTATTTCGCGCCAGGCAAAGCGAGGCCTTCCTATACTGCGTTGTTCCTCTGGATTGCAGTCGAAGATTCTACGGGTTGTACCGTTGGTGTTCATTCGCTATACATGTCGCAGCCATCACAAACGCCCAATGTGCAGTTTTTTTTAACCAGGTCCGAAGCCGCTGTACAGCTCGTAGAGTTCTTCGTTGAATCGTCTTATGCTGAACCCATTCTCTTACCGAAAAGACCGAAGATATCCTCATCCGATTGAGAAAGGGTCCATGATACGGATCTATAGATCCAAGTTTTCCTAGAAGGAAACGAGCCTTTCTACCTCAAATTATGCCAAAATTAGACATAGGTCGTCATAATAGATTTTGTCATATGTGATTTTGTTTTTGTTCCATTTTGGACTTAACGTGAGAGTCCAATCAGACCGTTGCCAAGTGGTGTCAAGCGCTCGCACAACATAGTAGACAAGATCTTACGCACGATGTTAGGAGAATGTTGCCTACATGGTTGGCGCAGTTTAGAAGATCTCCTATCATGTAAAACAGGCAAACTATGCTCAAGTTCTTCAGACCAAATCTTGGAAATGTGTTGGTCCCTACCAATTCATTACCTGTTACCTAAAATAGCTCCCCAAGAAGACCATCCGACACAGCAGCCGTTTAGCAGTTTACAGAAATAATTTTCCCTTGTCCTCAGCACCGAGTGTGACTCCTTCACTGTCCGGGTCTTACTTTCTGGTAAAACTTTTGAACATAATTCTGGATCACCACCTCTCTATTTTGCGCTGTTCCTATGCTCTTTCTTTGTCCACTGAAGAACCCGCAGTTTTCCCGTTCCAATTTGCTCGTAGAGTTTATAAACCACGCTTTCGTTGTTATGTGCAGCGCTGTTTTGTTAACCTTTCTAATGACATTTTAGCATCTATGCCACTGGTACTCAGGACTTGATGCCGGTTGGCAAAGATTCAGGAAACTTTTTGCGTTTGCAACCATTCAACGTTGAATCTAATGATAGAATTTCCGTTCTTGTGTCATCTGATATATCCGTAGACGTACCTTGGCTGCAACTAAGAAGTGGTTCGAGTCTATTCTGCCCAGTCTTACCTTAGGTCGATGTAAACATGATCAATCTGGCTGTGTGATTGCGCTTTAGTTAAGCTATGTCCCGCACCCTAAGCCTCTTGAAGGCGATGAATTTCGATTGTGCTACCTTAGAACGTTATACTCAGGATACTGGTATTAAGTTTTGCCGAGCAGCTCGTAGAAGCCTTCGTAAGCAGCATCGTCACCTGGCTCTTTGGAAGCGTGAGCGCATATTATATGTCGATTGTATCATCAAAGATCCACTTCTGTGTGTCTATGCGGACCACATGGATGCTTTGTTTATTATTTACTAGCTGACTAAAAAAAACTTTCCCAGCCCACACTTGCTCTGTAAGGAATTCTTTAAGTGTCGCGAATAATCTTTATTTCACACTATTAATGCCCATCTTCGCATATGTTTTACAAATTTTGTCCCGCAGAATTAAAACTGTTTCAGCAGAGGTTCTTTCGTTTCGTTATTCGTTGCTTTTTCTAGCCTGATAGTTGGCGTGTAAAACTTGCTGCCCCTATCTAGGTCGTCTAAAACTTACAAATTAGGTCAATCGGTCGTTTGATTCTTAATACGAGTCACACCGGTCATAAGATCTTTTCGATTTATTTAAATTTATTCGCGAAACAAGACTCAAAAATTTGTTTACGCAAATTAAATGTATACAAATTTAGGGTTAGGAAACTGTTTTGCCGCCTCGCAGAACCATTTCCAGAAAGTCATAAAACTTTCAGATCAAAATGCTTCCATTGCAAACAGAAAAACAAAAACAAAATCAAAATTCGCTGCATTTTTCTCCACGTAATTTGTTTATCGCACAAATCGCAAACAAAACACATTCATGGTCATTAAAATCCAAAAATACCCCAACACCATCCACAACCGCAACCAATTAAATAGTATTTCCAAAATTAAAAACAAAATTATACTTTCTCTTTCTCTTTCTCCAAATTAAAAAAAAAAAAATAAAAGACCAACCAATTGTCGCTCTTACTAAAACCAATGTTTCCTTTCATCAAACAAAATACAACAGGGAATTTTAATTCGAATTTCTTCAACCCAACTACAGCAAGTTTATTTTTCCAAATTATTGCCGCCATCGCACCTCCATGCGCCCCGCATTTCCGATTTTATTTCTCACGATCGCCATTCGCCATCACCGTCGCACATTCGCCATCCGCCCATTCAGCTGTTGTAGGCTTTTTCTTTATTTATTTAAATTTTCACTCATTTTCCCACCCGAATACTATGTTGAGAGCTGACTTTCCACACTGCGCCAACTCATGCGGACTACCTTATTGTTGTTGCTCACCGATGGACCGTCTCCCAAAATCCCATCGCTAGTCTCAAAGTATAGTCTCGTTAGTGTCCTTTCATTGAAAATTTTTCAAATTTCTTAAACGCAACCACATCCATTGCGCGATATAAATTCAAAATAAAAACCGTCAAACATTGATGAGATAAAAAAAAAGCTAAAGCGATAAAGAAAATAAAAATTGAATTTTATTTGATAAAACCCTCTCGCGCGTTGGTATCAGTAAAACTTTTTTAATCAGCAATTTTTTTTTTAAGGAAAAACGCAAAAGTCAGTAAATTAGTACAAACGGCTAATTACGTAAAAATAGCAGCAATAAACGAAGTTAAAAGTGAAGAAAAAAGAAATAAACGATTTGAAATATCGAAAAAAAAAAAAATATATCACTTTGCTTGCGCACCTTCCGCGCGGTTGGTTTACATGCGATTTTCGTTCACAATCGATTAGTTTGTTTTTGGTCGGCGTGATTCGCGAACGTTTGGATGTGCCGCGCTCAAACCAACACGCAGACACATATAGATATAGATACAAGCGGGAATAATCGATTTCTATCGATTTGTTTGCTAATTACCGTGACAAGTGCATTAAAATACCGCTAAATGGTGTAGAAAAGAAAATAGTGTTCTAAAAATAGATGAAATTGTGCAAACTGTCAGTGTAGAGAAATTCCCCTCACCTTGCCATAGAATCGTTGTCTCTCTCTTTTCTTTTCTTTTTTGGGGAAGGAAAAATCAGTTCAGAAATAGAATTTGAATATCACTGCGCTGCGTGCGCGCGTATGTTTGTGTGCAAAGAGCTAATTCATTTTTCCCACACTAGACTTTACGACTCATAAACAGAAAAAGAACGAAAACATAATAAAACCATTTCGACACAAAAGAACTGTGCTTTTCAACCTGTTTCACCTCTATTCTCCCATTTAGCTTACAAGCCGCAAACTCTGGATCACTGGAAGCTTTCAAGTCGGCATTTTCATTGGACTCGCTGAACTACGCAGCCGGAGTTGCAGGTGGTGCCGTTGCCAGTACATCATCGACAACGAAAATCTCACCACGCAGCTTGTCATCGATATCGCCATCACCACGTGAAGTGTCAGATTTGTTCTCACCACGTTCGGTAACCGATTTGAATTGCATCTCGATAAGTAGTGATAGTGGTCTGCAGACGGGTAAAAATTTCGAAATGTCTTCGGGTCTGGATGACAGTTCATCGAAGGCCGACGAATCGTTATCGATCGGTGAAGGTGTGAGTAGCGCCAGTCAGCGTTTGCCACGTGATGATTCGTTGACACTGTGCGAGGATGAAAGTGGCATGGAAACCACAGCCGGATCCACTACGGGTCTAGGACGATCGGCGAGTGTGAAAGCGCGTGCGAATATGTTCCAGCAGCTGGAGGAGAAGACAAAAGCTAATCGACTGCTGGAGGAGAAGGTAGCAGTGTCACCGGTCACACGAAGAGGTGAGTGTGGTTTTTATTTTTAAATTTGAAAGGGTAATTAGCTGAATAACGGTGGAAAGTTAATTAGAAAATAATGACTGATGGAGTTATTAAAGAGTCGTTAAAATGCTTCCATCTGATCTAGATCGATTTATAATTATGTGAATTAACCGGTCAGAGTCATTCATGAAGGTAGGTAGGAACTTTTTAGAGATGATCTCACAATGGAAGGTGGAACACGTTTGCAGTGTCTGCTATAGTTGTGCGGAACATAGATTCGGTTAACTGGCCTTGGGCGGTAGATAACATTAGGTTTTGCCAAAATTTAAAATTAATTATTCTAAATGAATTTCGGGGAGATAAACTGTCAACTTATTTATGCATCCAAACCAGAAGTTGTTCTGCAGAAAAACATGTTTTACGCATTAAAAAAATTTGAATTTGTATCTTTGTTGATTATTTGTTTTTTAATATTGATCGAAGGGAGAGATGAGATATTAATTTTTGTATAGTATGTTTGTTTACATTTTTGTTTGGCTTGGGACCTTTATGATTGAAGGAAATTATTATATCTGGTCATATTAAAGCCTCTCCAATTTGTGCAGTCTTTTGCTAACTGCTTGCAGTTGTGCTCTCCTGGTAAGGTATCCATCCTTCCAATCCACTTCCAAGTGCCAAATATTTTACGAAGACTTTTTCTCTGAAAAGTACCAAAAGAGGTCTGGGATTAAAAAAAAAATATTATGCATAAAAGGCTCATATAGGGCCTTTATCCACGGAAGGGACCAGCAGTTTAATGCCGATTCCGAACGGCAATTTTTTCAGTTATTAGTCTTGGATTTGTCTTTGAATTTCGCGTGGTACTCCAGCGGATTTGAACATATGACCCCTCGCTGGACTACTACAACGTACTAAGTCACTCTTATATAGAGTTTCTTCAGTCGTTCGGAAGAAGGCCTTACTAAAGGGTGATTTTTTAAGAGGTTTAGAACTTTTTTTTAAAAAAAAAACACAAAAAATTCGAAAAAATGAATGAAATATTTATTTGAATCGATAGTTTGAACCTTGCAATTTAATGTTTAAAGATAATTTCATGCAAATGTTGACCGCGGCTGCGTCTCAGGTAGCCCATCCGCTGAGTCCAATTTTGGCATACTCTTTCACACATATCGGCCGGTATCTCACGAATGAATGCATGGATGTTGGCTTCCAGTGCGTCAATCGAAGCGGGCTTGTCCCTATACAAATTAGCCTTGGCATACCCCCACAAAAAATAATCTAATGGTGTCAAATCGCACGATCTAGGCGGCCAATTGACCGGCCCGAAACGTGAAATTAACTGTTCACCAAACTCGCCTCGCAATTGCGCCATTGTTTCGCGTGCTGTGTGGCATGTGGCACCGTCTTGTTGAAACCACATATCATGCAAGTCAAGAACTTCCATTTCGGGCAAAAAAAAGTTTGTTATCATCGCTCGGTAGCGTTCACCATTGACAGTAACGCTGCGATTCGCATTATCTTTGAAGAAATATGGCCCAATAATGCCGCCGGCCCATAAACCGGACCAAACAGTGGCTTTTTCGGGATGCATTGGTAGCTGTTGCAATGCTTCTGGCTGATCTTCACTCCAAATGCGGCAATTTTGCTTATTTACGTACCCATTCAACCAAAAATGAGCCTCATCGCTGAACACAATTTTTCGATAAAAAAGCGGATCCTCGGCCAGCTTTCCAAGAGCCCATTCACCAAAAATTCGGCGTTGTGGTAGGTCGCCTGGCTTTAGTTCTTGCACCAGCTGTATTTTAAAAGGCTTTACGCCCAAATCCTTCCGCAATTTTCCACATAGTGCTGTAACAAAGGCCTAACTGCTGGGAACGGCGCCGAATCGACATTTCGCGGTCTTCTGTCACACTAGCTGATACGGCCGCAATATTTTCTTCAATACGCACAGTACGTAAACGTGTTGGTGGTTTAATGTCCAACAAAGTAAATTTGGTGCGAAATTTGGTCACAATCTTCCGAATAGACTGCTCAGGAGGTCGAGAATGCCGATCATAAAATGGAAGCAGCGCGCGATGAACATTTCGAACCGAGCACAAATTTTGATAGTAAAATTCAATAATTTGCAAGCGTTGTTCATTTGTAAGACGATCCATGGTTAAATTGCGAACCAAACTGAAGCTGTTTGACAGTGACACAAGGTACTAAACACACGTCAGCTGTCAAAACCAGTGTTGCCAAAATAAAACCAGCTAAAAAATCACCCTTTATATGGTTTCTGAAGCGCTGTCCTTTTAAGATGAAAAAGCAGAGCCGATGTAGACAAAGTCCTTTACAACCTCAAAGCAAATAATTTAATTTGTCTAGTTTACCTCTATAACCATTTTAGCCGCTTCTGTTTTATATATACGCTTTCAAGTGTGATGTTAAAGAAGTCACATGACAGCGCGTCGTCTTGTCTAAATCATTTTTGGACATGAAAGTCTTCATTTGCATCATTAACTGACCTTTCTTCATCGTCATCCTACACAAACGGACGAGTTTGGCCGTGATGCCAAAGCTAGATATAGCTTCGTATAGCTCGTTTCTATAGATGCTGTCATATGCGGCTTTAAAATCGATATAACGTTGGGGAGTATCGATTTGAAATTGTTAGATTTTTTCCAGATGTTAATATTTGGTTAATAGTTGACTTATCTGACTTTTAAGGACAATACGGCACACGAGATTTTATACGCCATGTTTATGAGTTTATGAGACTGATGTGTCTATGATTGGCGCCGTTTATATGGTCTTCTTTAGGGTGAACTGATACTGATTCCATTCATGAGGCATACGTCTTTTCGACAAAATCTAACAATTGAGTATGTATTTGCTTTCTATAATGTCATCTCCTGCTGCCTTTAATAGTTCGGCGAGCATGCACTCAAGCCCTCAGCCGTTTAGCATTTTGAGGAAATAGTTTCCCATTTTCTCAACACCTACTGTGACTCTAATACGAGGCTCCTTGACACGTTCTTTTTAGCTTTCCATACCTCTATCGCGCTGTTCTTTTATTTTCCTCCGAAAAAGCCAACGCTTTTCGCTACGTTTTTGCTTTTAGAGCTTACAAACGAGCCGTTTTGTGGGCATGTTATTTTGTTGCATGATTTGGCACTCTTTATCAATCGTAGTGATGGTCGGGTGAAACCCAGCACATCAGTATCGGCCCTTCTGATGGATCTGCGTCATCTGGTTTTATGCACTTGACACTTGTCGGTTTGTTGCGAATGAAACCGTTCAACCTTAAATCTACTTACAGTATTTCCCTGTTCTTGTGGCGCCTGAGGTATCTGTAGATGTTGCTTGGCTACAATATGGTAGTGGTCCGGTCCGATTCTATGTTGGATATTCGGACATCTAAAATACTGAAAGATTTGCTCTGTTAACCCCACGCAAAACGCACAACTAGGGCCTTCTCTTTTGGCCCGAAAAAGACGAAGCCAGTAACCCACTTCGAGTATGTGACTACTGCCGTTGACCCATTAATGGTTCTTCCGCCGTAAACTCTTTTACATTGTTTAAAAACGTCTTGTAGAATCCAAGACCAAGATAGTTCTAGGGATCAAGGACACTGACGGAGCGTTTACGAGTTTAACATCGATCGCAACATCATCAATTTGGTTAATGGTTTTTGTTTTGATCTAACGAACGGCAATGTTCTGTTATGAATTAAAAGCGAGAAAACCGAATAATAACTTCAGTTACGCAAGGTCCTCCAGTGGAGTCAATAAGTCTTACTTTCTGCCGTAGCTGAAAGGCGTCTCCTTGGCTGAAAGAAAGACTGAATATTACCTTCTGGCGCTGGGAAAGGTGAAGATCTTTGGCATGGCGGTAAAAGAATTGAAATCAGTGTTAAAGACCGGAGAAATCCAAAGAACGACTGTCTTATTTTTTGGTTGAAAGGTGCCATTCTTCCTACAAAAAATATTTTTAGAGAAAAAACCTTTTTAACATCTAATGATTCGTTTGTGTTTTATGTCGGCCCGAAAATAGGGCAGTTTTGAACAGCAGCCTTACTTTGGGTAAAAATGCAAAATATAAAATGTCACATTTTAGACACTTTTCATCTTGGAAAGTCTCAACTCCGAGTACAGAGGTTAATGTGTTGGACTTCTGGGCGAATGATCTCAAGTTCAAATCGCCTCCTACCCCTTTAACGTCTGACAAACAGTTAAGAGCATAATTTGTCATAAAACTTGTCGTTAAAAAACGGCATCTCCTCGTGCCAAAAATATAGAAAAAGTTGGATAGGCTAGCTTTTATGCCTTGCATTATTATCCCCGCAGCTTTCATCTCTAAGCCAAACAGCTTTTACTTCATTAATAGTTGATTAATGTAAGTGGCTTTGGTGAGGTAAACTTCGAGCGTAACAGGTCCACTGTAAACGCCAAACGACTTACAAAGGAAAGTCACCGAGTTTTAGAACCAAATAGTTTTTATGTAGTTATTGAGTTCAGTGATGTTACGTTAATGAACCCATCTCGAAAAAATTGGAGCACGACCGACTTAGGTGGTATTGTCATGTTCAAAGGAGGGATCCTACGAACCCCCGTCAAAAAGGCAATGGCAATCAACGTTCCCTTACAATCGCGTTAAAGAGGCAGGCCTAAGAACCCCTGGATTACAAAAATGCAGAAAAACCAGCATTTGGCCTCAATGATGAAGTGATTCAAAATCGGGAGGCCTGAAGATATTTTTTGAACCCCACAGGCGGATCAGTAGGAATGTAGTGAAGTGGGAGGGTTATGATCCCTATAATCCTGATCATAATCTCAACGTTAAATGGAGAGAAAATTGAGCTCAGTTATGCTAAAGCAGACATCATTGAGGTTGTTTAGTCCTTGTAATTTTTTAATGCTCCATAAATTGGAAAGTGCAGTTTCGATATAAGTTCTCATGGGACTCAATCTCTGAGCATGTCAACCTATTTTGTACAATTTAACCGGAAATTAATTTTGTTGCTGCATCAATGTCTATTCACTTCATACCTCATATTTATTTTAGAAGAATTGACATCATCTCTGAACTTATATGTCGAACTGTTATCAACTGATACTAAACATGTGCGTTCAAAACGAAGCAAAAACATAAGGAAAGGCTACAGTCCGCTTGGGGCGAACAGTATGATACCCTATCCCTATCCCTATATGCCCCAAAAAAAACCTTAAGAAGATGATGGATAGCATTTTATTTCATTCAATTTAATTTAAAAAAAAATTATATATTTTTCGAAAAAAAACGCCCCCAAATAGTGGGCATGGCCAAAAACTTTGTATGGGCGATATATTGAGAAAAATATTGGCATAATATATTGTTAAACTTTTTTTTTCGATTTCTATGAAAATTTTCGAAGAAAACAGCATCTTAGTGAAAAACGCCCACAAAAAGTAGGCGTGGCAAAAAACTTTATATGACAAATTAATAAAGGTGGGCAGTACCTACATATCTTGTGAAGGTTGTACAACTTTATCTCTAACTTAAGCCGTAAAACGGTTTTTTCTAAATTCTGGGCGTGGCATTTCGGAACCCTAGGGAGTATATGTTCCAAATTTCAGCTTCCTAGCATAATTTTAAAGGCCTCAAAAGTTGATACGGACGGACGGACGGACGGACATTGCTAAATAGTCTTAGATTTTGCTCCTGATCATAAATATATATACGTTTAGGGGTCTGCGACGAATATTAAGGGGTGTTACAAACTATGTGTCAAAATTAATATACCCTTAGGATAGGGTATAAAAAATCAAACCATCTGCGCAGCGCACACCTTTACCTAGTTAAACTCCCTGACTCAGCGCAGCAGTGTCACATTTATTGTTCTTTTTCCAAGTCTTTAATGTTCGCGCAGACTGTTATATAGTGTAAACGAACCTTTATTGTCACTTTAATTGCCGCAACAACCCAGTTTTATAGTTTTATATGACATTGAACTGTTAGCAATAGCAAGCTATCGTAACTGTTACAAGAACATACGCCGCATAAAAATACATATAATGACAAATAAGCTTTTGTTTTTTTAAATAACAATTCAAAATAAATAAATAGAATGCTGTCAAGCGCTTACGAAATTTTAGTAGCCGATCATGGTCATTGTTGATAAGGCAAAAGGTAGACGAATCGTGATTAAACGCATTTCAAACCATAAACTCGTAGATAAGAAGGTACAAAAGAAAATTTGACATTCTTTTGTGACGTTTAAAAAAGATATCGAAATCAATTCAAATCTAAGCTAAACTTCTAAAAAGTTGCGATATTATTATCTACTAACGAAGTTTGAAGATTTATTGATCTGTAAAATGTTTTTAACTATTTCAACTGCAGACTTATCTCCACATTTTTTTTTACCTCCCCAGCTCCTCGTCGATTATCAGCATCGCCACCCACACCATCAGAGGAGCCTAAGACTCCGAACAATCCGCCTCCAACCGCCGACGAAGACTTTGGTAAGTAATGCAAAAGTCCTTAAATAAAAAATACAGTTTTTTTCGATTGCCATTTTTTTCTGCACTTTTTCAATGTTGTTTGTTTTTTTTTTCGTTCCTTTTATTTTGGTTTTTTTTTACTAAAAAAAAATTTAATGTTTTATTTTATAATTTTTGAAATTATAATAAATTTTGTCGTTTTTCTTCATTTGGAATGTTTTTTTTTTGTTTTTATACTGCGCTGAAGCATGCTTATTGTGAATAATAATTTTTGAGCGCTAATCGGAATTTTCTAAAAAAAAAAACAAAAGCAATAAATTTTTAAAAACATCCCGCTGAAGAAAAATGTTAGCGAATAGTTGTTTAAATGAAAAACCGAAAAAACAAATCACCCCATCAGAATTTTATTTAATTTTACATTCTTTTCCAAATACACTTACAATTTATTGTGAATTTGCACGATTATTGTGAACGCATTTCAAAAATTATGAAACAACAGCGCGTGGTTTCCCAAAAAAAAAAAATAATATAAATATAAATCCGCATCTCCCAAGCTAATCTTTATTTTCTTTTTGTTTTGCACTGTGCACGATGCCTTACAAATTATGTTGATTTTAGATGCATTTTTTTTTCTACATAATAATTTAGCATGGAATGCAATAATACGTAATATCTTGTAACTTTTTTTTTTTTTTTTTGTTGTACAATTAGTGATAGTGAAAGTGGTTGATTAGTTGCAATTATAATGGATAAATGTTCTTTGGGAGAGGAGGAAATGTTAAGTATACGCCCACGAAATAATCAGACTTACTTTCAATTTGAATAAGTTAATCGGTAGAAGAGTCTTAGGGTATAGTTGGATGGCACAGCGAGTGTCGTCTCATGGTCTTGCCAAAGATGAGAATCCATAGAAGTGGAACAAATTTATTCATGAAAATGAAAAATTGAGGAAATAATTGGATTTTTCATTGAAAGCGAGCTTTGTATAACATTTTATTAATTTGTTGCTTTGTGTTATTGCTTTTTGGAGCATTACATTGAGTGGCGCCACCACTATTATGAGGATACACGGTTTGTGACTTGATCGGATGGGTTAAAACCGTGTTGGCAATCGTGTTGTTTGTAGACATGCTAAGTTGTAATTGGCGTCTGTTGCTAATCGAAATTTGAATTACTCTTTCGGTCGAGTCAAATTCAATATCCCAAGTCGATGAACTTTGCGAACGAGTCACTAAATCCAGATGACTGCCCATCATGTCAGCAAAAAAATTGCAGTACGAAATCGTTGTCATTTTCCAATTCCTTCAAGGTACAAACTAAGAAACGAGTGAGTAATCAGTCTTTATGGAAATTTGTACATTTCTTTACAAAATCCGCACTGTGTCGGCAGCCGACTAAGGCTATGGTTACAGTGGATGCGTATTCTGACGAAAAACTGCTCTGACGTTCACTTTAGAACAAAGCAAACTGAAGGTTCTTATGAAACTGTTGTTCGTCAGAGCAGTTGTTCTGAACCGTAGCCTAATTCTTGGTTCATTATGGCATTTACCACCCAATCTAGGAAAAAGTTCCTCCCCACTCGTTTAACCAATCGAGAGATCACTTAGATTTTAAAAGAAGAAGGCTCGAAGATAAAGGTGAAGAATACAAAAATTCGCTTAAGAACGCGCCAAGTCTTTTTGCATGCATCCTTGCCTAAGAGACAATGTCCAGTAATAACACCTACTGTAGTGCCAATGACTGCTTAAGTCCACCTTTGGCCAGATCGGTTTTAGTCATTGGATTCCGCCCTATCTTGGCAACAGCTTACAAGTAGCGATTGGTATACCCAAATCAATTTTTCCAGGTGAGCGAGATAAAATTGTTCCTAATTTGGTCAGCCTTGATAATCCCAACAGAAGTGAATGCTTAAATGCTCCGTCATCTTACTAAGAAACAGTTTATCCCCAGTTTAGAGCCACGATGGAGGATCAATATGTAAAATTTTACATTTCCTCGAAAAGAGGGCTAGTTTAGTTTTAGGAAGTTAACATCCCGACTACATCGAACTGCCAGATTCTTAAGCTGGCTTATAATTAAAAATATAAGCTAGCTGGATAGCCAGAGCGACAAAGGCCTTCAGCTATGTATGTAGATTAGATTAAGTTGTATAAATTACAAATTTTAAGAAAGTCTATTATAGATTTATTGTTTCTGAGGTTGGGATCGGAAAGGAGTTCACTGGAATTGATTTGGGTAAATATTCTGAGTCTATGGTTGTGAAAGGAAGATCTCATTCTCATACCTGAGAAAACATCTGCATAAGCAATCTCTTTGCAGCCTTCTGCTTCTCATTATGTCAGTAGTTCATTCTCCGCCTTGTGAGGTCCCTTTAATGGCAGTTCTTCTGCAGATGACCCAGTCAGCTTTGAGTAAACAACTCACCGATTGGTTCATCAACCATTAGACAGATTTTAAAGCGTCTTCTATGTCCAAGAAGGCCATAATTTTGTACTCCTTATTACGAAGGGAATGCCGATGGAGCGGACCTTCATATGCACAGCCATTTCCACCGATTTACCTCTATAGAAATCTCTTTGCAGTGGAAAGCGATTTGGATTTCATCTTCTGTTCATTGGAATTTTCGGTACGCGTCAGATTTTTCACTTTGAACGAGTGCAATCACGATGCACAAATTTAACCCTACGCAATGCGCGTTCAGTAAAAGAATTAGATTGGTCAATATGATTCACGGAAATCTTACAATAAGTTTAAATGACGAACGTCTTTCAAAACTGCATTCGATTCTTTTGGATTGAGTGAGATTTAAGTCTCTATTGACGAACGAAGGCTTACCCCTGGCGGTCAAATTTCGCATCGTTATGTTGCTATAGATTTTGACAGTTCGTTGATTTATGTATTGAAATATCAGGCGCAGCGGCAAATTGTTTCTTATATTCGATAACTAAAGAAGTTAGTACATCATTTTTTATAAAAAAAAAAAAACAGTATTAAATAAGCTAATGCAAAAGGTGTAGTTACGAATGTAATACTCAGTTAATAATAATAAATAAACATAATAATTAATACACTTTATTTAAATTAACTTTATTAAAGTCACCAACGTTTTGTAATAAAAGTAACAAACTGATATGACAAATATATGTTTACGCATTTCACACTTTGTATGTGCGGTCTACCATTTCAATTTATTCAAATTACTCATATATTTGACAATATGTATTTTGAAATGTGAATTGAACTATTTTTTAATAAGTTGGTACCCTTTCAAACATAAAAAAAAATACTTTATTTAGTTACATGAACAACTGGTGTTTTTTTTATGGAAATCCCATAAAAATTAAACAACTGTCAAACTTGTATAGGTCGCTACATATTAATTTTTTGACAACCAGGTATCGCTTTCGGTTCTCGGAAATAGAGTTTAACGAGCCAATAGCTCGTTTTCATAATTTGAAAACCATGTTATTTCTGACTAGAAACTACAGAACAAAGTTACATTCAAGGCTTCCACCTTTATGTAAAACGAGTGGAACGTAAAGCTGGTCTCGCCCCTTTTAAGAAATCTGATATGAAGCTTTGATGAATTACGAAAACCGATCTTCTGCTAAATTCTTGTAGTGCTCACGTATTCCATCTATTAAGATGTTACTTCCTGCGTTACGGCAGGTAACACCATTCTCTTGATTTACTCAAACGCCTTATCATTAGCCACAAACTTGACCTACAGCCAAGACTTTTAGTTGTCAGATTGTTCTTGAAATTTACAAAAAATGATAGCAAAGTGGTTAGGAGGGTTGTTTTACCCGGAAGCTATAAATGCCCTAGTTGTACATATGGATAGATCGTTTGATGTCTGGTAGAGTTATCCCTGCCATTTCGTCCAAGGTTTCAAAGCACCGTGCTCCACCGTGCAATGTCATAGGAAATGTTCCACTGCAGCTTCATTTGCAAGGATTCCTAGCCTTGTTTCGAATGATACATTGTCCGTTTATACCCGGACGAGCATCCGTATTTTGTTTCTCTCAAAAGAAATTATGGACTTTGATCTTTTTATGTCAATATTGGGACACAGGTTATGGGGCAACCGATATTTTTTTTCTCCAATTTGTCCTTAGGCAAACGTGTAGTAACACCGGCGATAAAACTCTAGCAGTGTTGAAAGGGGATAGCACCTATAGTGGGTTCAGATCGGAGCCGTAGCTGACCAGTTCATCCGGTTTTTTTCATTCCCTTTTACTCCAAAGTGTCCAGGAACCCAGAAGAGTAGAACTCTGCCGCATTTCGCGTTTACAAGGTTGGAGGAGAATGCTTTAAACGATGCTTTTCTGTCGGCACAAATGGTTGTTTCCATTTCTGGTAGTTCCATCCTTTTCTGATACTAGTGTTCTGATACTCGAGGTATCTCTATCCAACTACAGGAAGTAGAACATCAATATTTACCCAACATGTCTGCTTTAGAACAGTACATCGTCGAAGTTGACCGTGACACCAAGGATATGTTAAAGCAACATTTGTGACATTGTACAACCGAAGAAATTAATTTTGCCGAAAGATAATTTATCTTGAAAAGAAAAATAAAAGCAATAGGATGGTCTATGGTGCTTTTTTAACCGCATAAATCTTAGCTTGAAACACACTGCAGTCCCGACCTTTACCCCCTGAAAGTTGTTACTCGCTGCCCCACCTCTTGCGGACGTCTGACAAACATCCAAGAGTAAGAAATGTCATGAAAAGCTTCTCAAAAATAAATAGCCGTTCGGAATCGGCATTAAACCGTAGGTCCCTCCATTCGTGTCAAAAATATAACTTCGCACACACAATGGCTAGGTTAGGTTAGGTATGTGGGTTGGTAGAGCAGGGTAGACCCTACTATACCACACTCAGGTCCTTGTGGACCCATTGTGATTCCCTTTTGTTGGGGGTTGACCGTCGGAGTTGCTGATGGCCAGCTTGTGTTACCTTCTTGCATTTACCCGACTCCGTCCAGCCATCCTGATGTCCTCAAGAACCTGTAAAGATTAGAAAGTAAAAACTCCCAAGTGTTCTTTTTCTCAAGTGACAGAGGCTCGGGCAGTGACAGAGGAAGTGAGGTGTCTCCTCATGGACCTCTTCGTCTCCCCAACCTCTACAAATATCGTCGTCCTTGAGATTTAGTTTCATCATGTGATTTCTTAAGAAGTTATGACCCGTTAGAGCCCCTACCAGCTTAGACAGCGATGGCCTGTCAAACTGTAGAAGTTTGAATGTTCGGCCTTTGTCATATGCTGGCCATAGCTTCCGAGATACTTCACAGGTAGTTAGTGCTTTCCACCTGTTATTGGTTTGCATACGTATCTTGTTTTCCACTCGTTCTCTGAGATTGTGGAGGCTTGATCGACTGTAGTGCTCTCGCCAGTTCATCAGCTATCTCATTGCCGGGTTTGTCACTATGTCCAGGGACCCAGCAGAGATTCGTGGAGTGCTGCGAGCAAAGAACCTTAAGCTCTTCGCGACAGCGGTGAACTAGCTTCGATTTAATTTCTACAGCAGAAATTGCTCTTATAGCTGCCTGGCTGTCAATGAAAATGGTAATTTCATTACGTGGTATTGCCAGCAATGACACCATTCGGGCCGCTTCCGCGATTGCCAGAATCTCTGCTTGGAAGACACTACTGCTATCAGGAAGCCTGATGGAGCAGTGTATATTCAATTCCTCACAGAATATACCAGCACCGGTTCCACATTCATCTGTATAGATGGATACCGATTTCCGCTTTGTGGGTTCATCTGTTTTTCATTTATCTCTGCTCGGAAAGGAGTAGGTGAATAGTCTATCAAAGTTCAGTTGGGGAGACATGTAGTGAGAAGTGACATTATTCCCAACGTTTTTCTCTAGAATTTGTGCGTGCCCGAAATTGGATGGGTTCCATGTATTAGTTTGACTAATCCTCAATGCACTTTTGGTTGCAGATTCTTCCATGAATAGGTCCGGAGGAGTTAGATTGAGAATTGCCTCCAAACCTGCCGTAGGTGTGGTCCTCATTGCGCTGGTTGTTCATATACATGCTAGTCTTTGTATCTTTGTCATTGCCTTGAGATTGGTCGCCTTGCCGGCGGCTTGCCACCAGACTACGCCGCCATATGTGAGTATTGGCCGCACACACAGTGGTTGGAGAAGCTAGGCTTTAGGTCCTGTATGGGCCGTTTACGCCTAATATATATATATAGACTTCTAAAGCAAGGCTAAAGTTCGTACACAATTTTTAGAGAGAGGTGATCTCATTTCAAAATTATATAACATTTTCAAGTGATCGTTGATTGGAAATCAGCACTTCTGTGCCAAAAAATTGATGACATTTAAACATATGACTTCAGAGATACTTTTTTTGTACACATTGCAGATCCATGTATCAGAAAGAAGTGTTCTTTAATTCCCATTTTATTCACAATCCTCTGTGTCCTCATGATATAATAAAGTAGTAATAATTGCAACTAACCAAAACACTTATAATCTTGGTGGAGGGCTATCTCCTCTGTAAATTGATTTCAAGCCTCAAACTTAATTATCTCTGAGGTAATAATAAAAGTAATTATCAAAGAAATAAACAAATACTAAAGCAATAAAAAATATAGATAACAAAAAAGCTTTTGCCTAATCAAAAAAAAAAATTACTTACTTACTCGTATCAATATTTAGTTCGTTGCCACACAAAGCGATATTTCGCTCGAAATTTTTTTTTTTTTTTTATCAAACATAGAATGATGCAAAACAGTGTTTACACGTATCAAATGCACCCTGCATAGTGCTGCCAAATATGTACTTATCACCATCAACTTCAGTGTTGTGTTTCAAAATTCCATCACAAATGAAATGCGCGTGCAAAAATCATAACAAAAAAAAAATTCCAATGCTAGGGTAGACTCTCTTTCACTCTTATTACCTTTTTCATAGCTCATACAACCTTCACTTTCGGTTTTAAGTTAAACACAAATAGAAAGAAAAAACAGAAAAACAGAAAAAAAAAAACAAACAAACGAAAAATTCAGAAACAATACAAAAAGAAACAACCCCAATTGTGGCCCATTATTCCAGAACCATCATCACTTCCACTTGCCGAGCGATTGCGTTTCTTTTCGAGCCTCAGTGAGGCGTCCCGAACCAGTGGCAGTACCTCGCTGCCAATATCACGCTATCATCATCCTGTCATCGAACGTCGAAGCTCGTCGAGCAGTGTGATCATCACTCCATCATCACCATCCGCACAAACTACACCCAGAAGTAGTATAGTCCCGATGGACTTTGACGACACCCCAACAACGCCAATCGTGGTCGAGCCGCCATCATCTCCATCGCCGGAAGTAGACATGCAACCACCGACCACACCAACATCGACGACAGTGGCACCATTGAAACGTATCAAACTGAAAACAATTGGAAAACTGGTCATGCCAAGCTTCCTTAACGATCGCAACAACAACAATGAGAACTCTGTCGACAATATGTCTGAGGCGTCTGGCGCTGTCAGTGAGCCCGTGAAAAAGATCGGCAAGATCAAGTCGCCATTCATTGAGAACAGTCAAAAGAGCAGCTTCGCAGCGATCACAGGAAAGAGCAGCAACAAATGCATGAAGTACGACCTCAAGTCTATGCCGACATCGAACTCAGGCAAGGATGAGGAAAATGGTGACATGAACGCCGACTCCGGCAAGGAGAACTATGACAACTCGCTGCAAGGTGTCGAGCTGCGCAAAAAGAAAGTCAGCTCAAGCAGTAGTAGCGGCATTTCAAGCGCGCCCGCGTCGCAACGCAACAGCTATCAGCAGTCGATACGTTCGCCACTGGTCGATGAAAAATACGCTAAATACTTTGGACTATCGACAACGCATAACTGCGACAAGCGCAACAGTACGCCCCCGATGACGCATAAAAGTTTTGACTACAACAACATGCCCGACGTTTGTCGCGTCACCCCCAAGCCGCATTTGCGGCAACAGAACTTTGGCCAGAGTGTCGATGGATTCGTTCAAAAGTCCGTGTCGCTGAAAGAAGTCCGCTCGCCCGTAACACCGTCCGAGCTGTCACCTGTCAATGCGGTCGACGACAGCGAAGTGTTCGATGACAGTGGTGATTTTGGCGTTGTCAACACCAGCCTCGTTCAGCATATCAAGAGACGTGACGCCTCGAAGAGAACCCGTGCCATGACAGCTTTTGTGAACACCCCACAGAGCACCCCCGAACGTAAGGGGCCCGCTTTGCGAGCACTTCGCAATCGGTCTATGACGATAACACACACAATGACACTGCTGCCGCGAGAACCGCAAAATCCAATAACGAAATACGAGGATCTTAAAGTTACGAAAGAGGACCTACTGATGGCCTCCAAGGAGTTCGAAAGAATATTTTTAGGTGTGGTATAGAGATAGAACGAACTTAATTTTTTTTTTTTGTTTTTGTTTTACTACTTACGTTAGGTTCAACTATAGAAGAGACAGGGTTTATCTATTCTTTTTCCTATGTTTAGCTTGTAAGACTATTATCTATGTATATCGATCAAGTGATGCTTTTTATATTATTGTAATTATCTCTTTCTCATTTATCCTATAATTTATCTCTGTTTATCATTTATCAGGAAATTATGCTTAAACACACACACACAACCACACATGATTTGTGTTCTCATTTCGCATTACATTTCGCAAAAAAAAAACAAAAAACACAAATTTTCGTTCGGTGTCTTATTTTTAATTCTATCTTGCCACGCTTTCGATTTAAGTTAAATGAACAAAAAAAAAATATACATAAATAATCTACTGTTAAATTGAATGAATAATAAAATAAAAATAAATAAATATCTATTATTAAATGTTAAATGTGTGTGATTTGTTTTAAATTATGTAATATTTTTATTTTATTTTTATTTTTGATTTTTTTGTGACGTTTTCTTGTGGGTGAAATAAATTTTTAAAATAAATAAAAATCGATACAAAACATTCGTATAGATGTTAAATCAAAACATTTTGCTTATATTTTATTTTATTTATTCAATGTTCATTCCTCTGCTGATGTTTATGTGGGGCTTTTTTTGGTTAGGAATGGCATATGCGCGTCATCATTTTTTTTACTGCTTTGAGTAATGTCTCATTTACTTTGCGTATAATTTATAAGGATCATTTTTCTACAGAGGGTATAATTTATTTCTGTGATAAGGCCGTTTATAATCTTCTTCTTCTTCTCTCCATTTAATGACGAGGGTTTGATCAGGATTATAGGGATCATAACCCTCCCAATTCACTGCACTCCTACTGGTCCGCCTGTGGGGTTCGCCGGGTTCGACCTCAAAAAATATCTGCAGGCATCCCGATTTTGGATCACTTCATCATTGAGGCCAATCAAATGCTGGTGTTTCTGCATTTGTGTGATCCAGGAGTTTTTAGGCCTCCCTCTCCTACACGATTTTAAGGGAACGTTGATTGCCATTGCCTTTTTGACGGGGTTCGTAGGATCCCTCCTTTGAACATGACAATACCAACTAAGTCGGTCGTGCTCCAATTTTTTTGAGATGGGTTCTTTGAGATGGCTGCCTCGGATTTTCAAGCTTTTCGATCAAGCTTTGCTACTCCTGCTGTCATGCGAAGCATCTTCATGTCAGCTGCTCTCAACTTGCGCTCATACTTTTTGTTCATTGTCCAGCATTGTGAACCGTATGTGAGCGCCGGACGCACAACTGCGGTGTAGAGCCTTGCTTTCAGCTTAAGGGACATTTTTCGGTCACAGAAGATGGCAGAGTTTTCCTGCCACTTCATCCATTCTACGCTTACAGGATGATTGATATCGTCATCAATGGTTGTTTCGCTGGTGATCATTGATCCCAGATATTTTAAATTTTCACACTTGGGAACAACCACAATGGTTGGCTTAGGTCAGAGAATGGGCAGTACAGATACTCTCTCTTTTTTTGTCTATTACGATACCCATTTCCCTCTAAAATATCCACCCAAACATCAAGTGCTCGTTGCAGGAAAGTCTGATCATCACTTTTGATGACTTCATCGTCAGAAAAGAATAACTAATGTACTTTAGGGTCCGTCACTTTTTCCTCAAGCAGATAATCTAGGACTAATAAAGAGCAAAGGACTTAAGACACTTCCCTGGGGAACACCGACTTTTATTGGGTGACTCATGCGGGCCATATGTTTCAGGAACTCCTCGCTGTCTTATATCGTTTACAATATTTCAGAAATATTTACCTAATTATAATACTAGAAATTAAAAAAATAAAAATGACGAGACATAAAGAAGAATTTTCAAGTATTGACCTTTCTTGGCCAAAGTCGGTATATGATTTGTGAATTTAAAAAAAATCGTCTGTGCAAAGGTAAAACTCATAAACTAACAAAACAGACAAAAGGAGATAAGTCAATGTAATGAATTCCTCAAAAACCACATTTATACCGTTCATCAGAAAGACGGATCATAGCCATTCCACTAATGAGTATCGCCAGCTTTTCCTCAAAAAATATCTGCATGGCTTCGTATTTCTTCGTCACTTAGGCCAATAAAAAGCGTGAGTGTTGTTGCATTTGCGTGATCCAGGAGTTTTTAGGCCTGCCACACTTTCGTGCGTCGTCAAAACGTATATTGACATAAATTACATTTTGACGAAGTTTGTAGGGTGCCTTCTTTGAATATAGCAATTGCAACTAAGCCGGTCGTGCTCCAGAGAGAAATTGTAACCTCTCAATTCTTCATACTAAACCACGTCCATTAAGTGAAGAACCTTAGATTATTTTTGTAATTTTTTCATCGAATCAGTTCTATTTACTCACCTTGTGCCTTAACTTTTACTTGCTTTGTGTGGAATAGGTACTGAAGAACGACGCTTATGCTAATTATAATGACATCATCTCCGACTTTTAAACATTAATAAAACTCCAAAAGAATCGTGCCACATTAAAAGCCCTGACTGCTACAAAATTGTCTCGAACAACTTACGGTAATCTCATTTGGATTCTAAGGCAGGACGAATTAAAATTACCGATGGCGTTCTGTTGTTCCTTACAACCACCAAATATCAAGTAACTTTGGAGCTCTAAATGTTGCTCTTCAACTGGAACTCCTTTGCCTTCGCAGTCTCTTAGCTCAGAAATCCCTAATATCTTGCCATGGCCAAACCTGGTAATAAAAATTCCACAAATATTTATAGGTTATGCCTGAAAGATGAAGAAACAGTGGACAATATCCTATGTGTCTGTTGTTTATCTTCTTCGTGCAGCGACAATCTATTATAAGATTGATTTGT
This sequence comes from Ferdinandea cuprea, assembly GCA_963576555.1. NCBI lineage: Eukaryota > Metazoa > Arthropoda > Insecta > Diptera > Syrphidae > Ferdinandea > Ferdinandea cuprea. The sequence continues at coordinate 9,912,340 of OY754960.1, forward strand.
GGCCAGGCTTCTTCTTAGCACAAAGGACCTTCTCAGTAATAATGCAATTCAGTGTTTGAAACTACTATGGACTCCATAAACCATCAATGTGAGCTCTGAATATGGCTTATCCAGTTAACCAGTTGTCTTGGGATATTTACATTTGCTTTTGAAGAAGACCACGTGATGGGAAATAGCTCTCAACCCAGTCCAATGCCTTAGGATTTAAAAAAAGACCAAACCTCAGCATATTAAATAATTGTTCTTGCTTGATTTCGATTGCTTGCATTGCCATTTGAGTGCAAAAGCCATAAGCAATTTTAAGACTCTTGCTTTTTATACAAATAGGTAGGTCCTGTCATCTGTCACCATTCCTCATTACTCATTCTTGTCTCATTCATCCATTGCGTCTGCGTCCTTCCTCCAGTTAAAACTCAATCAATTCTTTTGAACGACTCTAGCACCTCCAACGCCAACCAAAGTGTAAGTGTTACTTTAAATTTCATATAAAATTTGTAGAACTTAAATATAAAAATAAATATACATTTTTTTTAACGCCTAGCATAAGCAATTGCACGCTTTTCTTTTATCCTTTTGCAATGCGTTTTACCTTTGACTAATTTTTCCACTTTTTACTTTTTTTTTTTCAACTAACCACCAATTTAAGTAGCTTCAAACCCACACACATAAAAATTTAAAGCTAACAAAATCTAACGTCATCCTGTCTTTTTTACTCCTAACAGAATCCACAAGACCGGCACCGCCACTGCTCTCGCCACCATTTGGTGGAATCGGTGGACCAGGCAAAGGAATTCTAAAATCAAAATCAGGATGTGTTGGCTTCATGCCAATGGATCTGAATTCTGAATTGAAAAATCGTCTTAAACGCTCAACACACGCAGCCGTTGGAAATCTCCGCAAGTCGGCAACAGTGGAAAATGCAACGCGCACTCTTGACACGTCAGCATCGCCCAAAAAACCCGAAGATCCTGCAAATTCCTCATCCTCCGAAGAAGATGGCGTAGATCCGCAAAAAAATCTCGCCAAAATCCTTCGCAGTGTCTCCAAGGAGAACATGCATCGACAGAAAGAACATATCTCACCTTTTGCTGCAGCAGCTGCTTCAATTCCCGGCACCAGACCTAGTATCATGCCTCAGCATGATGACACCATGAGTCTTGTTCGTAATTTATCTAGTCTTGAAAAGCGTATCCCAGAAGCTGGTAACACACCCACTGGTATATGTGCAGCATCGACGTCCGAAGGCGAGAGTTCCGGTGGTCGCGAGATTTCGGAAATCATTAAAAACAGTGCAGTAGCACGTCGCCGTAAACTGAATGATGGGTGAGTTTCATGTGATTGTGGTGTGCAAGCGATACCACTCCGAAGACACCTAACACTATCCGTTCTAATGTGTTGTTTTAGCCACCAGAATATAGGGTGTTCCATACCCCATTGCTAAAATTAATTCAATTATACTGTTCACGCGCTGTGTTCTTAAAAAAAAAATATAATATATCCTCTTCTTTTTTTTACAATCACAACCAACCATCATGCCTCTTTCTTCCGTGTACTTTAAACCACAAAAATAATATAAAATCGCCTAGTCATGTAAGCTAACCCTTGAATGTAGGTACTAAACTGATTTATCAAAAAATTAATAACTAATATTGTTAATCCCATTTAAACAAAAAAAAAATCTTCGAAGACTGCTCAACTAATATTTGTGTTTTTTTAAATTATACATTTTATGCAATGTAATTTCCCATAACAAAAAAAACGCATTTTAACATTTTATTTGTTTATTTTTTTTTTTTATTGTGAATTGTTATAATCATTAGAATAGAAAAAAAAAAAATAAAAATATTTTTTTATAAATGTTTGTAAAAATATGAAAAAAAAAACCACACGCAAACTTTGTTGTTAAGTGTGAAATAGTTGTTAATTCGTTTTTTTTTGTTTCACATTCATTCTTTAATAATTAATAATATTTGTTGTGCTTAAATAAAATATAAATATTTTTTATTGTAATTTGTTTGTCATAAATATATAAAATCATTAAATAATCATTAAAAAGAAATGTAATAAAAAGTTAAAAAAATAGATAAATACTATATATTTAATATAATTATGTACTTTTGTAACATGTCAAAGTGTTGGCTAAAATTTATTTGTGTAGGTTTCAAAGAAATTCTTCTTCTATTATTGGAAATTGCATTCCATTTAGACATTATTTTTGATTCTATTGAGTCTTCAGATTTGCAAAGGAACAAAGAACAAAACATGCGGGATCACAGCTACGACAAACTAATCTTTCTATTTTTTGATGGCGTTACAGTGCGGACTTGAGCTTGTGAAACTGGCTTTCACCAGTTAACACAGTCTTTTGATAGAAGAATTGCGCACGTTCAGTTGGTTAAAGTCTCCTTTCCTTATTTTTATCCTTTGCCACTTGGCTTGTAGTTCTTGGTTGGTTTCAGCTATCTCTGCCTGAAAGACGCTGCATTTGTCAAAAATCATATAAAAGATTTTTTTAATCTTAGAAGAATCACAGCAATGGGTATTGGCACTGACGCGGGCCATCATCGGTGCCGATGCAAATTTTTGAACAGTATTCCTACGGGCTATCTCATCCTTTTCTGTGACTACTTTATTCACTCAGTCGTTTCTAACAGGAAGTGAAGATTTTTAAAAAAGGAATTTTAATGGATTCATCATTTCCCTAAGAGATGGTAAAGGGTGATCCATTTCGAGGTTCCCTACTTTTTTAAAGTAAAAAACACAGAAAATTCAAATTAAATGGAGAATGTTTATTATCATTTGAAAGAACATTCTTTGGCATTTACTACGTCGCAGATGGTCCATCCGTTGAGTCCAATTTTCGATCACTCGTTCGAGCATTTCGACTGTTAACTGGCGAATGACACGCGTGATGTTTTCCTCCAAGGCCTGAATCGAAGCGGGTTTGTCGGCATAAGCTTTTGCCTTACATATCCCCACAGGAAAAAGTCTAACGGTGTGATATCACACGATCTTGGTGGTCAATCGACCGGCCCTAAACGTGAAATTATGTGCTCACCGAAATGTTCTCTCAATAAGTCCATTTATTGATGCGATGTGTGGGAAGTGGCGCCGTCTTGCTGAAACCAAATGTCGCCGAGATCACGAGCTTCAATTTCAGGCATCGAATAGTCAAAGAAATATGGACCGATGATTCCACCGGCCCACAAACCACACCAAACCGTTGTTTGAATAGAGCGAAGCGATGTCGCTTGGGAAGGTCGAGCGGCTTCAGTTGTTGCACAAGCTGTATTTTGTACGCTTTCAATTTAAGATCTTGACGTAAAATGCGCCAAGTCGTTCCATACGTCAGTCCGAGTTGCTGCGAACGGCGCCGAATCGACTCTCTACGGTCTTCGTGTACACTCTCAGCTACGGCCGCTATATTTTCTTCACAGCGTGCTGGACGTGGTCTATTCTGTCGAATATTATCCAATAATGAATGCTGGGTCTCAAAATGGGTGATGGTGTTGCGAATAGTACGCCCAGTAGGCCGATTATGTTGACCATAAGTTGAGCGAAGTGCACGAAATACATTCCTCACAGAACGTGAATTTTCATAATAAAGTTGAACAATTTGTAAACGTTGTTCACGCGTAAGTCTTTCCATTATGAAATGCGAAACAATACTAAACAAAAATAACATGACAGCATGACACGACTCACACGTGATCTGTCAAGAAAGGCTATTGAAAAAAGTATCTCTACTTGGATCACCCGTTATGACTAAAATTTTTGGCATTGAGTCATTTAAATAGAGCTAGATTCCAAAACGCAGTACTTCTGCATTACTGCTTAATCAAGCGTTCCAAAATGCGAACTGCTTACTATGATGCAATACATACTTTTCTAAAACTCATTGTGAACTCATCAACTGCGCAAACAAACTCAAACAGAGCATCTTGAATGATTTGTGAATGATTATAATGAATAACAAATGCAAAGCAGCGCTTAAGCGTTCATAACCTAGTACAGAAAAGTAGTGTGCATTCACAATGCGCATTTTTTTTGACGTTTTGGAATGCAGCCTGGCAGCCACGAAATTCATGACATGCCATTTTTTTACGCAAATAACAAATCACGCAGCATTTAATACGATATCTGCGCTTGGATCGAAAAAAAGAACATAAATAATTGGTCGCATTTCAATCTTCACTAGCAAATAGCGCATAGCGCACACCTTAGTAAAATCACCGGCAATAAACTTATAAATAGCGTCGAAAACTACTAAACTACCGGAATGATGAACACTATCGTTGGCTTGCGATACGCGGAAAAGGCATCGCAGCGATCGAAAACTCTCACCAGTGGCCAGGTAGCGCAGCGTGATTACAAGTCGTGCTTCCGCTGAAACGCTCTCTCCCATATTTGGGTTCTGTTTTTCGATGTGTGGCTTCACCATTCTCAACCTTTAATCGAATTGAGTGGCTGACATACGAAGGACATTGCGATATAGGTCAGATTCTTCTTCGCGCAATTCATGTTATTCATGCAATTCACTTCCTTTGCCAAATACTTCGCTTTCGTCGCGTTGGCTCGTGATCAAGATCATCTTCACTGCTTTCAAGCACACCATCAATATTCCATCTATCATCGCAAAAGTTCTTTTTCGCACGTATGCGTGCGTCGTCGACGAGAGAAACAACACAAAATTTCAGTAGCTTTATTTTTCTCATTGGTCCTTACCGTCTGATCGCAAAACAGATAAATGACGCGAAATCGAAATAATAGGAAAGCTGACATTTTTTATTTTGATGAGGCAAGTCATTACCATGTGATCGTCATTTTTTCGCTCGTCATTTATTGGCACACCAATGGAAAATTCTAAAAGACTCTAAACCGTCATTTGATTTTGAGACAAAAATGACGATTATTATAGTCATTTCGTGTAATTGCTATTTTGCTTGTGAGTCTTGCGCAATTCTTTTAAGTAAGATATTAAAGAAGTCACTTTAGAGCGCTTCGTCCTGTCCAAATCCTTAGTTAGGTCGTTACTGGCCATACTGACTGCAACAGCAAGCTTTTTTTCTTTCCATCCTATGAACGACTTTGTGTTTAGCAAAACTAGACACGGCTCATCTCTATAGGTATAAATATTTTTTAAAAAGATGGCCTCAAATATGAACCTCTTAAGGTTTCTTCAAAATATGTTCTTGTCCGATTAATTGGTCGGTTATGGACTTTCGGGCTCGAAACCTCACTGATAGGATCCAATCGGATAGTTTTAGAAAGGGAGCAACTGCCTTAGTTGCACAATAAGGGAGACATGGATGCTCATGTGTCTTTAGTTGGCACAAGCTAAGAAATTTAGTAAGATAGGCCGGTCAGGCCCTGCCCTTTTTAAAGTGCTATCATCACTTTAATTTGAACGGCTAGACGAAAGTCCTGATGTTTCAATCTACCTGATTTGTGTCGCCTTCGACATTCTGCATAAATGTCTTCTCCATATCACCACGCCGACTTTAATGCAAAGCATACCCGCAAGTCTCTGTTCAGGCGTTGTTCCATAGGTACGTCCTTTAAACCTTCTGATTAAAATGTCAAACATTGCTCCCAAAGTAGCTTATTAATTTTGTGAAGAATCTGAAGCTATTGCGCCCACAAAACTTTTTATTTTTTTTGCACACGTCTTTAATAATTCTGACAGCAAAGCGACCGTTAATAGAGATCGCTGGTGGACCAAGTTTTCTTAAAAATTTTTGGGAAAGATTTGCACGGCGTCTCATGCCATATTGCTACCCATCGAGCTGATAAATACTGAGTCCGATTTCTGTGTAATAGAAAATTGAGTTGAGTGTATTCTATTCAACTTGTCCAGATCTCTTTGTGGAAAACGAAATTTTTGAATGACGTTATCTTCCTCAACTGGTAACGTCGATAGCCTTGAGTTGTTTGTTTTAAGATTCGATTAGTTATTCGAACCCTTTCAAAAAGGCAACCTTCATTTTTAAGAGCGGAAGAAAGTAAGACCTTAAAACCATTGATTGGTCTCAGTGGCTTAGAAATTCATGCTATAAGTCCTGCTGATAAACCGTACCGTAACTCGGCAATAAAAAAGGAAGAGAATGTGCAACTCTGCTGTGCATCCGTTGGCTTCCGACTTGTTTTTGTTTAAAAAGACTTTAATATCGGTTACGTTTGAAGTTTTGAAAATAAGTTTCCATTGTCCATCTTTCCGCATTCTTCATCAGTTCTTAAGGTGAGACGCCTGCCAAAGTCTGCTTTAGGAAGTCATCAGAGTGCGAAATACTTCTGAAAAACTATGCATACATGCTTGCTCTGGCTTCCACTTTTCTGACATTGAAGTTCAAAACCGCCTTGTTCCTTATTAGTCTCTCTGCTTTTTACGGCCATTTACTGTCTTATAATGAAAGATTTCTGCTTAAGGTTTGTTTAAGTCGTTACCAGCCATGTTTAGTACTCAGCTGATTTCTTGGAATAATTTTATTAAATTCTTCAACTTTCATTTGGACTTAAAGGTCTAAATCCTTGGATATCAAATAAAGTTGCTTCCCTCAAACATTGCAAAAATGTCTTTCAAACTTAAAAAACGCTCAAAAAGAATATTTCTTATTTAAATTAAACCAAAAATCAACACTCAAATATGGACTAAATTACAAAAAAAAAAAAAGATTAATATTTAAAAACTTTTTATAATACGCTTTATTATAAGCATTTATATTTTTTGCATTAAATTATTTTTGTTAAAAAAAAAAAAACTATTGGCTTACTAGTCTAAATAAATTCTAATAATGTTGCTAACATTTCTATGGACCACTTTTTATACAACTAGGCAAAAACTAATTCTAAATCGTTTGTGTATTCATTAAACTAAATTAAATTACAAACAAAAAAGAGACTTCACAAGTAGACACATTTTAACTAATAATTAAACTTTCAAAGTTTCACAAAAAAAATGTTAAAAATTAATTAAATTTAAACAAAAAAAAAAAACAAAACATGCCAAAATAATCACATAATATCAACATTAAAATTTAAACAAAATCGTAACAAAAACTAACTTATTTTTTAACCTTTTTTTATTTATTTTTAAACAGAGTTTTTCCAAAAAAGAAACACTTACACTTTTGGCAGTATCCTTACAATGGCCGCTAAAAACCAGTTGCTAATTCTAAAATAAATAAAATATATATTTTTTAACTAAATTTGTTTATATACATATATTTTTTTTTTAACTAATTTAACTTATTATTGTATATTAAAACAAAATATTTAATTATTATAACTTTGTTGTTATTACGAATGAGTTGAACAAAAAAAAAAACAAAACAAAACAAGAAAATAAATGAAAATTAATAAAATGGAATTTTAACTTTTTTAACATATAACAAAATTTATTGTTACAAAAATTTAAAAAAAATAATTTGTTGTTTTTCTCTGCTTCTCCTGTTTGCCTCTCTTTAATCCGCTTAACATTGGAATGGCTTGCGTTGATTAACTTGGAAGGATTCGCTTAAAATTCATAATATTCATATATTTTTTTTAAGAAATGTTGAATATAACATTTGAGAACTTTGTTTTTAACGGGTAAAAATATTATTTTAAGTTCGAAGGATTAATAATTTATATATATATTTCTTGAAGACCTTAACATTAAAGGACCAACCTGTTGTGTAATACTTCGTTTCCACCGAGCATTAAACCCAGATTAAAATAAAACTGCGTTCGCAATCGGCTTGTGAACACACCCAGAACAAACTCCACCTTACCTGGATATGATAAAATTGCCGTCGGTTGTTGGGATTTTGGGATGAATTGAGAGCGAGGAAGCGATTTGACTACCAGCTGTTGGACAATTTGAGCGCAAACTGAGAGTATGAATTTATGTAATATTTTGGTGGAAACGCTCCAAGATTTATTTTTAATTGTTTGCCTATAATCTGGGTTTTAATCTCGGTGGAAACGTTACAAAAGACAGTTTAGTTGTCTCGTGATTGTTATTTTAAATTTGGTATTGAGGATGTGGGGATCTTGGGGAGTGAAATTGTCACTTAACAGGCAACCAAGATGGGAATTGTCTGTGCAATTTTTCTGTTATTGTGATAAAGAACTCACCAAGTCAAGTGTCCTCTTCAATGTAGAATTAGACAATGAGAAGAATTTGTATGTCCAGGTAAAGAGCAAAGAGAAACTGAGGTTATAGAAACATATATTGCATTTGCATAAAACAGAAATCTTTGGCACGCAGATTGACAGTGGTGAGTTTTTTTTTACCCAATAACTTAAATTAGATCTTAAATATATTTCTATTTATAAATCAACGTTATTAAAACTCAAAAGAGCATGTCTGGGTATTTCCGAACCTTTTCTGACCTGTCTCATAGCTAAGAATAGTAGTAAACCTCTGCACTTATAGACGCATATAAATAAAATGCCCCACCAAGCAGCCAAAAATGGCTTAGAGAGGTATGCGGATTGTTCTGGATTGGGAACGGGTACATACCGTCAAAATTGATGGTATATGCCTCAGCGTATTTCACGTAGAACTTCACGATATTTAAGAAAGCGCAAACTATATTTACAATTCATTAGTAAATGCCCTAACTTCACACAGCATTGAATCTAAATCAGTCAAACATTCAGCACCTGACTGTGATGGATTCCTGTAGATGAGGGTATTACCGGTAACGAAATATCCAATGTACACCCTCGAATCAGCAACCAATTTAGCTATTAAAGGAAGGAACATTCGAAATGCATCTCATATTGTGAAAGAAGCCCAGGCCTAAGAAAGACCAGAATAGTTTTGACAAGACACCCTTGGGAGATTTTCACTGTAGCAGTCTACCTCTATAGAGTAAAAGGATGAAAAATAAACCGCGTATTGTGCAAGGCTTATAGAGATATCAATATAGTCAGAAAAGTGCACTTGAGGATAGTGTAGAATGAATGACAACAGGACTCTAGCACAAAGAATAGACACTAAAAAGAATGAAAGAAAGAGAGAACTATTCGATGTGGCTCATTATGAAACATTTAACTGATTATTTCATGGTCTTTTAAGATCTGATGAATTATCTCTACTACCAATATCCAGAGTAGTGATATCCTCCTTGTGGTTTACCTACTCTCGCACGCTGACTTCCTTGTCACACAGCTCCCAAGCATCACGAGGATAATTCATTGGTTCTTAGAAAAGTACGCAATAAACAATATATGGCTAATAATCCTCCCTTTAAGATCTTCTTGATCTATACCTACGAGTTTACTACAACAATTTTGGGAACATTTCTCCGTACAATAAAAGAGCTCATGGAATCACTATCTATATATGAACAAACAACGCTGAACTCAAAGTAAATCGACTGAAAACTAAACTAGTCCTGCTCGCTAGTGAAATCATAACTTCGGCGATAACGTCGCTCAACAATGTAAAGCTGACATTGTTGTGAGCGCTATCCTAATAAACTGTTCGTTCACGACCACATAACTAAGGCGACGCGATCGCTATATACTCCTGTAAACATTTCCTTGGCTCTAGGTGAGACCTTCAGTCCAAAGATATTTATTCATTGTACTAAGGGTTCGTCAGATACATCATTCTGTACGTCATCGTGGCTTGGTGGCCGGCACTACTCAAGAGGTGTAACGGCAACACGATTGATCTTGTCCAAAGATGAGCACGTATATGCCTTGCATATGCTCTTTGTTACATAAAATGACGTCATCTTAGTCCGATCGATTGGGATAACGATCTAATTCTTCAAGTTTAGAGGTAGACATATAAAAGAAAGTATTTTCTTAAACTGCCCCAAGCTGAATGTTGCCTTGAGGGTCCCGAATCACCAGAGTAAATTGCACGTGGAAGTATGGAATATGATTTTTCGAAAAGCAGCTTACAAACTCTTTTAGAGTTTGGTTAAGTTGAGTCTGTCTAGCCGTCTAAATGGTATTTTTGGATATTTTGACTATTTGAGTTAATTAAGTCGACTATTTTTTTGTTTAGCGTTGCATTGTTAAGGCTTACTAAAAATAGCAATATTTGTTAGCCTTTTGTCAATAGGTAAATACGGTAAAAAAAATTGCTATTTACATTTCATTCTTCGAATAAGTCGCAATGGTCCCATTTAAAAGCTTCTTGTTCACTGTATTTTTTTTTTCTTTCAAATTCAAATTGGGCCTGAGAAATGCGCCGAGGTATTACATTATTTCGCTACGAACACTACGTTTATAAATATTTGCAGCTTCCTGCTGAATTACATTCTTAAGGTGCGATCAGACGGTCATCTGAACTTGTCATCCGAATGACATGCTGACGTCAGAAAACTTGTTTATTTCAGACAGGATGACGACTTTAGAATAAATTCTACGATTCCAACTTTATTATACAACTAGCCCAAATAATGACAAACGTCAGAACTGCACTTAATTCCATTCTTTCGGTTACACGATCTTGTTCTGCTGACAAGTTTTGAGAGTAGTTTAGTTCCTTGCCTAGACTAAGCTGTGGTTAAATTCTGTAAAAAAATTCCGCAGAAATATATTTTTTTGCAATATTCCTGTTTTGAATGGTTTCAAAAAAAACTATGCTTAAATGTCTGAATGACGAAATGTCTTTTGAACGGAAAGCGCCATTTTTAAATGACCAAATTTAATTTCGATTTTCATTCACCCATTCGCCCTGTTGCAACTGTTCCAACTGCTGTCAAGACCTGTTCCAACTGCTGTCAAGAGCTGTTCCAACTGCTGTCAGTGCTTTATATATGTAGCTATAACCATGGGTTCTGTTTATTTTCGACGGTAAGAGTCTGCATTTGGCAAATTTGGTCGACCGGCATTGAACAAAATAGCTCAAGAATCAAAAGAGTTTTGTCTCAAAAGAATATGATGAGAACATCGAACGGACAAGTACCATTGGGAGAGCACTGCCACACTCTTCCTGCTTCTACCTTAAGCCACGGTACTTTTCTTTTGGAAACTCACGCAAGCACAAGTACATTTGACTAAAGATATAAGGTGTTTGTAATAAGATTAGAAAAGTACTATGAGCCAAATCTTTATCAAACGTCACTGTCTTTTCCACGAAGTTGTCTTGCTCAGTTTAGTACAATATTTTATTCACTTACTTTTGAGTAAGTACCTACCTAAGTGAAATGTGTTAAAAGGAATCTAATATGAATGTTTGTTTGGTAAATTTTCGATTAACGGCGACATTTATGCAAAATGTTTCAAAATTTAATTGACGTCCGAAACCAAATTTTCAACTTTCTCAAGTAATAAGACATTGCCAAAATCATAACAAAAAGTAGATCTCGATTTTTTCTTCTGTTAGAAAATTCGAGTTGTTCATTTAACACAGTAAACTTTCGGGAGATGTTTTCCTTTTTGCCTATGATTGGTTTTCTTATGTAAAAAGTGTTACGTGACTTAAATTTAAAAGTCCGTTAAACTTAGTTACCCATAAAAATCAGTCCCTAGGTCACACCAAACAGGGCAGTGATTAATCGTTCTTTCTCTATAAATATGTGTCCACCCAATATTGGCTCCACTGTCAACTTTCCATGCACAGTAGAATTATTTCCCTCTTCCACACCTAAAATGCCGCAACACAAAATATCTCAATTTCCATTTAAAAATTCCCTCCAATAAAATGTCCCAATGTGGACTCCATTCGCTTGCAATCGAAACAAATGTTGCGATGCATATCAAATGTAGAAACAACTTCCATTTTCCATTTCGTTGGCAACATAGCAACGAACAAACGTCAAATTCAACTGTCAACAAAACAAACTCCATCAGACAATCAGCAACAACGGACACGGGCGGTTGTGTTGTTGACGTCTTCTCCATAAAATTGATTTTCTATCTCAAATTTCGACTGAAAAATACCCCAACTGTGAAGTTTATCTTTTATATGAAAAAAATTTATTTATATTATCTTCAAGTGCAAGTGTTTGTGTGCGCCAAAAAGTGCATTATCTTTTGTGACAGATCGTAAACAAAACCGATTCTTAGTGCAAGTGTGTGCTGGGGAAAACCAACCCAAACGTCAAGAAAAGTGAAAGAGAAAATCTATCGCAAAAGCTAAAATTTAAACAGATAAATATCCAGAATTTAAGGTTTGTTATAGCGAATTTGTTGTTGTTTGCTTTATTTTGTGGTTTATTAGGATGCAGTCAGTGCATGTCTAGCTGTTTTATTTTTCATTCATGTTCGCGGTAATGACTCTTCTTTGGGTTTGTTTTTGTTTTCAACAGTTTTTTTTTTCTGTTTTTTTTTTTTTGCTTTACTTTATCTTCTACTTCATCCCATTCCCATCCCATTAGCCATTCATCTCATTCTCAGTCTGCTGCCTCTGCAGCAAGCAGTGTTCGGTTTTCGTTCCTGTTTTTCATCAAATTTGTATGCCTGTGTGTGTGTGTGTGCTGTTATCAACATCTGAGAATAAGAAGATGATGGAAGAAAAAAAACCAAACATGAATAAAATAAAACAACTTGATTGGGCGGAGTGGAGTGGCGGACGGCGATTTGATGTGAGGGAAAAAACGTGTTGAAAAATTTCGTGTTTTTGTTGCTCTTTCACTTTCTATCTCGTGGGCTAACTGTTGGATTTATGACTGGCGCGACAGAGATGGGCGCAGTGCCAGTGATACCCGAAAAAAAAAACAAAAATTCGTTCGACTTTTGTTGCTTACCGCTGCAGAAAGTTGATAAACACTTGACAAACGAGAGTATTATTTTCAGTTGCTGTTGCTGTTGCTGCAATTTTCTTCTTAATATTTTTTTTTGTTTGTATAGTTTATGTAGGGAAGTACGAGCAGCAGCTGTTTAAGCAACAATAGGAGAGAAAAGAGCAACGTTTTTTTTTCGCAAATTAGATTCAAAACAAGAAAACGGCGGGAGATTCACATTTTGTTGTGTACGTTTGGATTTGTTTGCTTTGCGTAGATCAGGTGGGAAGATTGCCGTCTTTGAAACTGAATTTTATGTTGAACTCGATCAATGCATATCAAATTTGGAAGAGGTTTTAGGGTTGCCTAGTTTACTGTCAAGTGATAGGTTGATTCGATCCCATCAGCAAGTGAGGAGCTTAGTTAAAGGCGGTGTCAAAATTGGTGCTAGAATTGTTGCTACCAACAGCGGAAGCCAGAAAGCTACTAGGCTTAGCCTGATGTGCCGTTTAGACATTTCTTTCAATGGAAAAGTGATTCCGAGAGCGAAGGCGTTGATTCGTCTTCGGCGAAAGACTGCCTTCAGGGTTTTCCATATTTATTTGGGCACTTAAGTAGGCCTACTAGACGTCATCTTTTTGAACAAATAATATCCGTTCTCATAATTTTTGGAAACTACATAAATACGTATTTGCACAATTTACTTTTCCATTATTAGTAGGGTTGTAGCACCAGGGCCCTATTCCACAAAACAACTTATCAACTTTTCACGTTTGGTAAAGTTAAAAAAGTGTTCCTGTTCCACAATATTCTTTGCAAATCTCACTTTGCACTAGCAAATTTTTGCAAAGCCTTAGCGTTCTCCTGCAAAGTGTTTCACAAAGCATTTAATCATCTTTGCTATTTGAAATGTCGGCTGGAGCTCCTGGAGGTTGAGTTAGGTATACTACAGGAAACCTCAATGCCTGAAATTGGAAAGGGAGTTCCAACTTCCAGCCTCTGTCATAACTCGGGAAACTGCAAATATTTCGCAAAGGCGAGGAGGAGTTTAAAATTTTTATATTCCACTATTTTCCTATTTATTATTAGTTGTTAATTTTGTTTGTTATTTCTAAATAAACAGTAAGTGAGTTTCATATTTTTACTTCTTATATTAATTATTCTCTGAGATTTTAATCTCAAACCCCAAAAATGCCTCCAAAAGGAACAACGCTTTTGCCGAGGAGAAAGGTGTTTCTAAAAGGTGTTTTTCTTAGAGGTATAGAACTTCGAATTAAAATAAAACACAAGAATATCGTTTTAATGTCCATTAATTTGGCTTTATTGGAAGGATAATTTTATGCCATTAATGTTTAAATATGATTTCTGGCATGCGGCCGCCGCGGCTGGTTCGAATAAAGACAAGTCTAGAGGTCAAATTTTCAACCACTTTTTGTTGGCTTCCAAGTCCCCTAACGTTTCTGGTTTGTTGGCGTAGGCGAGCGACTTCACATATCCCCAGAGAAAATAATCCAATGGTCTCAAATCACACGATCTTGGTGGCCAATTGACAGGTCCATTCCGCGAAATTATGCGCTCATCGAATGTTTCCTTCAATAAATCTATTGTGACGTGCGCTGTGTGGCATGTGGCGCCGTCTTGTTGGAACCACATCTCATCCACATTCATGCCATCCAATTCGAGAACAAAATAGTCGGTTATCATGGCTCTACACCGGTCTCCATTAACGGTAACTGACTCTCCAGCATCATTTCGAAAGAAGTATGGCCCAATGACTCCAGAGCACACCAAAAAGTCAGTTTTTGTGGATGTAATGGCGTTTCAAGGGTCTCATGTGGATTCTCCTCACTCCAAATGCGGCAATTTTGCTTGTTGACGTAGCTATTCAACCCAAAATGAGCCTCATCACTGAACAAAATTTTGCGATGAAAATCAGCATCGCTATCAATCTCATTTTCGGCCCATACACCAAAATCACGACGCATTGCATGGTCTCGCGGCTTTAATTCTTGCACAAGCTGGATCTTGGAAGGTCGTAAGAAGAGATCTTTGCGCAAAATCTTCCATCAAGTTGATGGGCAAAGCTCCAATTGTGCGCGGTGGCGAATCGATTCATTCGGGTCCTCTTCAACACTTTGCTCTACAGCGGCAATTGTTTCTTCGGTGCGCACTGTTCGACGTCTCTGCGGATGCGTATTATCACAAAGAGTAAACGAAGTGCGAAAACGGTCCATGGTTAACCGAATTAATTGCTCTGATGGACGATTGTGTCGACCATAAAATGAACGGAGCTTGCGGTAAACTTCGCGAACTGAACCATTATTTTCGAAATAAATTTGCACGATTTGCAAGCGTTGTTCCTTTGTCAACCTGTTCATGATGAGTTGCCCGATTTGACCACAAAATGTCAGTTTTATCTCTATTCGAAAAACTAACCTCTAAAAAAAAGCAGCCTTTATAATAGTTGGCATTAGGAAAAGTATTGAAGCAATGATCCATATATTATCAACTTGAATTTGATTTAAACGAACGCAATCTTTTAAATTAAAGTTTTGTAGTCCCGACAAATGAATTTCTTGTTATAACTGCGTCTTCACTATCGTCGAATAAAAACTCACATCTTAGCATTTTGAAAGCTTCACTAGTTATTACAATATGAATTCGTAAAGCGATCGTTTACCTTGCAAACTTTTGACAAACCTATCAAAATTTTTACAGTTTTTGTGGAACGAAACAGCATAATTATTTTGAAAGTCCTTGCATATTACACTTTTCAATATTAACTTTAATTCACTTATAAAATTTTATAGTTCTGAGGAACATAACGTTTTTCAAATTGACGAAAAATTTTATAAGTGAAAAGTTGAAAAGTTGTTTTGTGGAATAGTTCTCGAACAGTTTACCGATTTTGATAATTAAATAAGCTGTAAAATAATACTCTACTCGCATTGGGGTAGACATATATTTTAAATTAATTCTAATAGAGAAACTCAAAATTTTTTATGCCTCATAGCAGTTATTTCATTATTAAAGGGTGATTTTTTAGCTGGTTTGGTTTTGGCAACACTGGTTTTGACAGCTGACGTGTGTTTAGTACCTTGTGTCACTGTCAAACAGCTTCAGTTTGGTTTGCAATTTAACCATGGATCGTCTTACAAATGAACAACGCTTGCAAATTATTGAATTTTACTATCATCGCGCGCTGCTTCCATTTTATGATCGGCATTCTCGACCTTCTGAGCAGTCTATTCGGAAGATTGTGACCAAATTTCGCACCACATTTACTTTGTTGGACATTAAACCACCAACACGTTTACGTACTGTGCGTATTGAAGAAAATATTGCGGCCGTATCAGCTAGTGTGACAGAAGACCGCGAAATGTCGATTCGGCGCCGTTCCCAGCAGTTAGGCCTTTGTTACAGCACTACGTGGAAAATTTTGCGGAAGGATTTGGGCGTAAAGCCTTTTAAGATACAGCTGGTGCAAGAACTAAAGCCAGGCGACCTACCACAACGCCGAATTTTTGGTGAATGGGCTCTTGGAAAGCTGGCCGAGGATCCGCTTTTTTATCGAAAAATTGTGTTCAGCGATGAGGCTCATTTTTGGTTGAATGGGTACGTAAATAAGCAAAATTGCCGCATTTGGAGTGAAGATCAGCCAGAAGCATTGCAACAGCTACCAATGCATCCCGAAAAAGCCACTGTTTGGTGCGGTTTATGGGCCGGCGGCATTATTGGGCCATATTTCTTCAAAGATGATGCGAATCGCAGCGTTACTGTCAATGGTGAACGCTACCGAGCGATGATAACAAACTTTTTTTTGCCCGAAATGGAAGTTCTTGACTTGCATGATATGTGGTTTCAACAAGACGGTGCCACATGCCACACAGCACGCGAAACAATGGCGCAATTGCGAGGCGAGTTTGGTGAACAGTTAATTTCACGTTTCGGGCCGGTCAATTGGCCGCCTAGATCGTGCGATTTGACACCATTAGATTATTTTTTGTGGGGGTATGCCAAGGCTAATGTGTATAGGGACAAGCCCGCTTCGATTGACGCACTGGAAGCCAACATCCATGCATTCATTCGTGAGATACCGGCCGATATGTGTGAAAGAGTATGCCAAAATTGGACTCAGCGGATGGGCTACCTGAGACGCAGCCGCGGTCAACATTTGCATGAAATTATCTTTAAACATTAAATTGCAAGGTTCAAACTATCGATTCAAATAAATATTTCATTCATTTTTTCGAATTTTTTGTGTTTTTTTTTTTAAAAAAAGTTCTAAACCTCTTAAAAAATCACCCTTTATTACCAATTCATAAAAAAATTTTGTAAAATTGAAAAACATAGACTTTTTCCTATTCTCGAAAACTTGTTTCCCAAACCCGAACACAGAGTTTTCATATTTCAAAAACAAACGGCCCATTTAGGACCTAAAGCCTAAGTTCTCCAACGCACTTAACTACTTAGTCACTGCACACACGATGGATGGTTATTCAAAACAATTATTTCTAATCGTTAGCAATATACTGATAAAATGTTTCGGTTCTCTTTCACAGAGTCTCCGAACGATCTAATCGACTATTTGACCTGACCAATAACGTTCCCGGTTTTCAGTGCAAGGCTGTTGAAAATTAGCCCTCTTTTTTTCTAAATGTTTTTGTAAATCGGTGAACCACTTGCAACCGACGACTTTTCTTATTATTGAGAAACCGTTCTGCAATTTTTTTCCAGACCTTTCGTTTTTAAATGGCGTGTCTCTTTGTTCCTTCTGCACGATTTTTTGCACTACATCTAGCAACTCGTTTGGTTTCTGCAGAAACTCAAATTTCAGTTGCAGGTACAGGAGCTCTACCGTTAACCCTATCATGGAGAGTTAGGGCCGAATTCTCTACTCGTACTTCGAATACTCATCGATTCGGTTCTAAAAAAGACTCGTCGAATTTTTTATTTTTTTTTATTAAGCTGTTCGAATGTAGGAAACAATAAAACTGCCCTGTTTCCTATTTTCGAACACCTATACTTTGGCGCTATATGGGTTATGGTGGACATAAAGGTGTTCGAATATAGGAATACTAATTTTTTTCGCCGTTTTGGTTACACAAAATTCAAGACAGTATATTTTTCTTTAAATTCCTATGGAAAATGAAACAAAAAAAAATTAAAATTAAAAGCAGTTCGGCAAGGCGATACGAAGTGCAAGCACTAGTCCTTCAAATAAGTTCACGGAATTTGGCGTTCCAAAGTTTACAAAACTTGATGGTCAAGTCCTTGCAGCAAGAGAGTACATAAGCTTACGATACTATAGCTCATAATTTTAGCTTAAGATCTAATGACTGCAGCCACAAGCTATTGAGATATAGCTATTTTCGGATCCGGATTCCAAAATAGCCAAGCATATTTCTTGTGAACGAAACGTATTCGCCCCATTAACCATATAAAATATCTTTGCCAGCATAGAGAAGACTTCCTTTTTATCTATTTCAAGTGACTCCAGTAACTTTGTTTGCAATCAAAATCTTTTCCCCGTTATTTTGCAGTATTTCGGACACAGAAATCAATCTAATGAAAAATAGCTTTTTACACGTTTACGAAAGATCGTAAAAAATGGAATTTCAATGTATCAAATAGATGTTTTTAAAAACGACTCTAGGATTTAGAGGACCGATTAATTTATTTACAAACAAAAGAAAATAAAAGTGCGGACTATGAGAGCGTAATTCTGGACAAGAAACGGAGTTGAATCTTAAAAAAGCTCTTTTTATGTGCAAAAGAACAGTGGAAAAAACTTGCGGCTAAAAACCCGCTATAGTGCACTGGCCATATGCGGTGGTAGTAAGGCCCATCCTTACATATGTCACACAGTTGCGCTTCGAACCACTGCAAAGGCTAAACAGTGCGATACGACTCCCTAAATTTGGGTCTCTTTAAGAGTAGTAGTTTCGGACATGGTATGGTCCTCGCAGAGCTACTCCCAGGCGATCCAATTATAACTGATAAAAACCCTGCCGTGGTTGACTTGGACATTCCATATGATATAACATATCCGGAGAGGTAGGATTGTCAAAGAAATTGCAATTTTTACTGATAGTTCGGAAACAGCGGAAGGAACAGGTTTTGGTCTCTTCTCAAAAGCTCCAGAACTGAGCATGTTTTTTACGACTACCGGACATAAGTGGTGTCTTCTAATCAGAGGCTCTGTCTGTCCCTGTCGGCTGAGCTTATGCAGGTGGGATCGGTATCCAGTAGAGATCTACATAGATAGCCAGGCCGCACTCATGGCAATGGAATCAACCAGCATCAATTCTAATACAGTCAGAAGCTGTCTGAAAACGCTTGAAACATTATGCAATCAGAACCGAGTGAGACTGCCCTGAGAGTCAGGACACTGCGCTGTTAAGGGGAAATGAACAGGCAGATATCCTTGCAAGAATATGAGGTTGCAGTGAGGTTGCAGACATCAAACACCCCCCCCCTTTCATAATAAGGAGCACTATTAAAAATAAAACTATGAGGTCTGCCAATCCAAGGTGGTCAAGTCTTGAGGTATACAGGGTATGTAAGGCGCTCTGACCACTTTTCGACAGTAAAACATCTAGGTAGTTAACAAAACTTTATCAGGGATTATCTTAGGACAATAATAGGAATCCTGACAGGACATTGTTTCCTGTGGAATCACGCAAAGAGACTCAGATTGCCAGGCACAGACATTTGCAGATTCTGTGGTGATCTACAGGCGGTTGAGGACGCGCATACTGCGTGAATGCAATATCGCTTAGTCGGAAAAATTTCTTATGGGATATATTTGTTGGAAACCCTAGAGGAAATAGGCGGCACAAAATTCAAAGAAAACAACCGGTAAAATTGTTTAGGTTCTTCAACTCTTTGAATTTTAATTCAAATTTCAAAAGACCGGGAAATAGTTGTCATTTCCTGTCAAGATATGGAGGCGTTATGTGATAGAGAGGTCGAGGAATAAAGCGATCGTGGCGCCATCCTGTTGGAACCAATAGTTCTCTTCACTGCTCTTCATTCCGCACAAATTCAAGCCCAAATAGTCAAGTTCTCCTCAGAATGCCTCGGACGGTGTCGGCCTTGATGACTGGCATTACCAACAATTGACCAAGTGTCGGAAGGCGCTTCCCTCACTCGATATTTTGTCACAATTAAGAACATATTTTGAAAGTAAAGGTGCATTCATCTCTAGAGAGTTGACAGATGCCGAAGTTTCAATGGCCCACCCTATACCTAGTGCAAAAGACTTGGTGTTACTTGTACCCACTCACGTTTTATTATAAATTACAAATTACGTGAAAGGGACCTACAATTGTATAGCAATTCCCAACGCTAAATTTAAGAGGCTTCTTCTCATGAGAGTTTTGATTTTTGTCAGACTTTTAATACCAGAAAATGGCAGATTTTATTCACGATCTACCTCTTTCCTCTCTTTTGTTACAACATAAGTATACTCGAACCCTCCACGTATTGGATCGATGTCCAATTTTCTCAAGTAAAACCTAGTACTTCACCAGAAGCCATAATTGCATCCAAAAAGCAGCAAATGTACATATCGACCTAATCCACTCTATCGCTAAAGAAAAAGGAAAAACAAATACCCGCACGTCTCTCAAAGGTACACAAATCCGACATATTGCATTCCACTTGTGCGCGCGTGGTTCGTACATTCGTCAACACGTGCATCTTTCTATTTATCTGGAGTACAAGTGGCGATAATGCCACCAGTAACTCACCGCTGCGATAAGTGCTATTTCCTCTAAAAAACGAAAAAGTAAAGAAATTCCTTATTTGGATATTTGAACGTTTGTACCGTTTATTTGGGTTTTCTTTCTTTTATTTCTCTCTCTCTCTCTCTAGAAAACACTTTATTTAAGATTTGTAATTTGTAAGTAATTACGAGGGTGCCTCTTGTTTAAATATTTACCCCACAATTAAAATTAAATTCAAGCAGAGGCAGCTTGGAAAACTTGTACGGAGTGCGAGTGGATATGATTATTTGTACTTTAGATAAGAAAAGTAAACAAACATATTTATGTACATTATGTAGGTAGGTAGGTAGGTAGTATGTAATTTTTTTTCTTTTTAATGAATGCAAAGAAGTAAAAACATGTAATTATCCGAAAACTACGCATAATAGTTTGTTCGAAAGGTTAGGCAAATATTTTTTGTTTGCAAGATTCAAACCAGTGGAAGACCTCGTGTAAAGGTGGATCGTTTTTTGTTGGAAGAAGAACGTGTAGGATTCTTTCTCTTCTTTCAATTGGGGTCTAATTAGGTTCATCAAATATCGGTTCAATTTTTAAGCACATTATCGATTGTGTGCAGCTGTATTTCACCAATGGCTTCACGAATATGTCTCTGGCATGTCGGCGAAACACTTATCTTTTACGGCACCCCACAAATAATAGTCCAACGGTGTCAAATCGCAGCTCCGCGGTGGCCAAACGACATCAGCTCTGCGGCTGATAATGCGATCTTCAAAAACAGGGCGCAAAACATCGAGTGTAGCTGCGGCTGTGTGGCACGTAGCGCCGTCCTAATGAAACCAAATGTTGCCAATATCCTCCTCTTCAACAAAAATTGTGAACAAAAATTCGTTCAACATGGCCCGATAACTATCGCCATTGACTGTAACGGCCACTCCTTGCTCATTTTCGAAGAAAAATGGCCCAATTATGCTTCTGGACCAAAATCCGCACCAAACAGTGACTCGTTTTGACTATATCGGCTTTGCAATGTATGCGTGCGGGTTTTCTGTGCCCCAAATGCGACAATTTTGCTTGTTTACATACCCGCCAAGATCAAAATGAGCTTCATCTGAAAAGATTATCTTTGTGGCAAAATCGGCATCTTCTCTAAGTCGATCGCAGGCCCACTTAGCGAAGCGAAAACCCATTGGATGGTCAGTTGGCTTCAACTCCTGAACCAATTGGACTTTGTATGGCGTCATACCAAGGTCTTTATGCAAAATTCATCTCAATGATGTCACCGAAATGTTCAATTGTTGAGAACGACGGTGAATTGAGGTTGATGGCGCTTCACGCACACTTTCTGCCACAGCAGCAATTTTCTCGGGTGTGTGCACTGTTTTTGGCTTTTCACGCTTTGGTTTATCGATGAGGATGCCAGTTTCGTTGACTTTTTTCACAAGGTAACGAACATACGGAGCTGACGGTGCTTCTCTTCTTCCAAAATCCGTAAGTAAGTAAGTAATGTCGCAATATTTGACAGCGTTGTTCAAGCGTATTCGTTCAGCGGAAGGATAAAACTAATTATCTGTCAAATCAGACATGAGCTAAGTGTTACCATTCGCGAAATAAGCACTAGTTGAAAAAAAAAACGTTAGATGGCAGACCCTTTAGATAAATAAATAAATGTAGACTCGATGAAATACACTTAGACCCATATAATATGTCCATTGTGATGTAATTTTGAGTGCTGGCACACTTTGTATTCGGTTGTGGACCAGGGTCGAGCAGCTCGTCGAACGGGGATAATTTTTGTGCTCTCACTATTTACCAACTGCTCAACAAAGTTTTTATTCATGGCAAGAGGTAAAAAAAAGTGGAGAGAGTTACTTTATGTTTCCCTCGAATGGACAAAAAGATGGTAAAGTAAAAGGTTTGAAAATTTAAAGGTCCACGGATGCCAATACCCAAGAAAGAGAAGAAAAGAACTGGAAAACTAACCTTACTAGCCTAAGCTCATTCTGAACTAAACCAAGCGGTAAAGCTAGGTGTATACCTGTTCTAACTTAATTTCTACCCTAAAAAATTTCCTTCCCTAAGTCTATCTTTGGTATCGGGTTCGTTATGAACCTTAGACATGCCAGATGTTGTTGGCAAGTTAGGTTAGGTTAGGTTAGTTGGATTGGGGATAGAGAGCAATCTCCTTATCGTCATACTTACAAAGGTACTTGTGGACCCTTCAGTCGATGTTGTGGGCTCTGTTGTGGTTCCTTCCTTACTTCGGTTAGTACCCAATGTTGACAGGCCATCCCGATGTCTCCAGAAACCTGAAATGATTAGAGATAGAGACATCTGACGATTCTATAATGTCTTGAAAGAAGAAACTTCCAAGCGTTCTACTTCCTAAGTGACAGAGACTCGGACAGTGGCAGAGATAGTTAGGTGTGTCCTCGTGGATATCCTCGTCAACGCAGCTTCTACAAATCTCGTCAGCTTTGAGATATAATTTCATCATATTGGGTTCTTAGGAAGTTGTGGCCAGTTAGAGCAACTACCAGCTTAGACAGTGATGGTTTGTCATACTGTAAGAGCTTGAAAGTTCTGCTCTTATTATACTCTGGCCATAGTTTCCGTGATATATAACAAGTGGTTATAGATTTCCACCTGTTATTGGCCTTCATTCCCCAGTCACAATCACTCAAAATTATCTGCAGAGAAAAGTAATTCATCACATTGTGTCATGCTGTTCCTAGTGAAATGATGGATCTCAGCTATGCAGGCTTCATTTAGTTCGTTAAGACCATGAAACAGGTATTGACCTAATGTAGCCATTCTTATGTTGGCAAGTGCGGCACATATACAGGATCATTTCTACCTCTTATTCGTTTCTGCAGCTTCGGCAGGCGATGTCCAGTCTTTGAGCATGCCTGCTTATCACACAAGGTGCGTTGTTTTGTGGCAGTTAAGGTAAAGTGGGTTCCTCTCTTTAGATTTTAAGGTCCTATGGATCTTCTTTGGTTTAGCTTTGAGCACAATAGCGTGGCGACATCGCATTAACTGAGCTGGTGCCACTTTCAGTTAATTTCTTGTACTGCGTCGGCGTGGATTGGGTACTTGGTACCCACCATTAGGGCGTGAAGAGCTTCGTTAAGCCAATTCATCGGCTTCACAGATCCCAAGGACATCGCTGTGTAGACTTACAAGAATAAGTCCTTGCAGTGGTCTGTCGAATGATTGCAAATTCTTAAACTCGATTGATGATGCATTTTATATGGAATTGGAACAGCTAAATAAGTCCATATCTCCAGGCATTTAATTTGCAAGAACAAATGTCACAGAGTGAATGCCAAAATAGACAATATTTGCAAGATTAGGAAAGGTTAGCATATCGCCGACACACTTAGATCAGTAATAAGTAATTTCTTATACTAAATGAATGTATGCCGTCCCGAGAAAACCCGAATCCGTTTCTGGCCCTTCCTTTGAAAAGATCATTGTCTTACCGCTTTGTACATGAACACAGCTGCCTCCATGACCTTATTTTTATCCTTTACCACTTGGTTTGTAGTTCTTGGTTGGTTTCAGCTATCTCTGCCTGAAAGACGCTGCATTCGTCAAAAATCCTATAAAAGATTTCTTTAATCTTAGAAGAATCACAGTAATGAATAAATTTTTGAACCATAGGTATAAAGGGCTATCCCTTCCTTTTCTGTACGTCATTCACCCAGTCGTTCCTATTAGGAATTCTGGCAGGCAATCTAAACGTGAAAGGCTTCACAAAAAGGAATTTTAACTGAAAGTAGTCTTCAACATCTCCCTAAGAGATGATATTAGTTGATTGAGAGGATGCGAATCTAAACCTCCTCCTTAGCCAGAATCTTCCTTTATAGCCCTTATTTACTCCTAAAACTCATTACAGTCGTTTGGAAGACGTACTACAAATTGAATAGGTATTTAGGTTTTTGTCGTTGTGACTATTGTGACTAGCTCACACGCACCATCAGTTTGTGTCAAAATTCTTGGAATTGACCTGTTTTCGTATAGTCAAATTTAAAGATAAAGGTCTTAGGAGTCCTTCCGGGCCTGAAATAGATCTTTCAGTTCATCATAGAAAAAATTGTTGCGACTCCTCAATCGATTGTTTTTAAGGGCGGGGAGTTTCATAGAATAATATTTCCTTCACCCTTCACCCTACAGTTCCCCCAGTATATTCAGCCTCTCCGCATCAAGACCTATCCATTAGTGTCCAAAAAGGACTTTCGTTAATGTGGCAATATTTTTGTAGCTTATTCCGTTTGTTAAATTCTCTTTTTGCTTACTTGCTGTTGACCAGAGTTCTCATAGAACCCAGACGTACTATGTGGACTTTTGATAGATTCAATGGCCATAGCTGTGTGATTTTCGACCTATTTTTTGCTCTGTAATATCTATCTGCACTCAACACCGTGTCATTCGATAACAACACGTTTCGTATCATATTCTACTCCCCTTACCTATATTAAGGAGGTTATAAAGTAGAAGGCAATCTTAAAGTTTGTATGACGTCATGTGGTTTACCTTTGTTTTTCATCATAAGTTACTTCAAATCAATTCAAGGATTTCCAAGATTTTCAAAGAACTCAAAAGATTTGAAATTAATTTGAAGAGTGGTAGTGAAATCCTAAAAGAATGCACTCAAATGATTGCATTCATTTGAATGCTTCTAAAAGAATGCCAATTCATTGACTTCAAAATGAATGGTGATCGCATTTTTCAATCTGAAGTAAGAAGAAGAATCTTTATCTGAAATGAAGTCAATGATTTAAATCATATATTTGACTTCACTGAGTGAGACTTCAAAGAATGCTATCCCAAATGATTGCATTCATTTGAATGATTCCATGTCTGTATCCGCTTCGCTGTCAGAATATACAAGGTGGCGCAAAAATAACCTTCCGATGTTTTTTGGCTGTAATTTAAAAAAAAATGAAAAACTTTAATTCTTCTTGTGGATTATTTTTATTTGGTCTTTTAATTTTTTTTACATCAAGTCAAGAATATGATGTCATGCAAATGGCCGCTGCCACAGTTGATTGTCATTTGAGCCCTTTTTATGGCATTTTCCATCACTTTGGCCAAAACTTCCGGCGATAGGTCCTCACATTCTTGACGGATATTGTCTTTAAGAGCAGCTGCAAGAGTCTGAGGCTTGTTGACATAAACCCGCGACTTCAAAAAGCCCCACAAAAAGAAGTCTGGAGCGGTCAAATCAGGCGATCTTGCTGGCCAGTGCAAATCGCCAAAACGGGAGATTAGGCGCCCGGGAAATGCATCGCAGTGTGTGCCGTTGCACCGTCCTGTTGGAACCACATGTTTTCCAATCCCAATTCATCAAGTTGCGGCAAAAAGAACTCGTTGATCATTGCTCTGTAGCGCTCACCATTCACAGTAACCGTTTGGCCCGCGACGTCTTCGAAGAAAAAAGGTCCGAAAAACAGCACACCAGCGAAAACAGCACACCATACAGTGACTTTGAGCGGGTGTAATGACTCTTCGTGGGTTACACGCGGATTTTCAGTGCCCCAGAAGCGTAAATTTTGCTTATTTACGTACCCGCTAAGATGGAAATGGGACTCATCACTCATGATTATTTTTGATGAAAAATCATCTTCCTCTTGGTGGTGATTAAGGATGGCTTGAGCGTATGTTAGACGCGATTGGCGGTCAGCAGCTAACAGCTGATGCACCGTCTGAACTTTGTACGGAAACATCTTCAAATCTTGTACCAAAATTCGCTGTAAAGACCGTCGACTGATACCCATTTGCGTGGCACTTCGTCTGGTCGATGTCGACGGCGCTTCCATGACATCTTCGGCTACAGCAGCAATATTCTCTGCAGAACGGCTACTCCGGGGTCTGCCGGAGTCGGCACAACATCTCGTGTTGTGCCAGTCTCTTCGAGGCGAGCGGCTAAACGTCGCAGTGTTTCACCAGTAGGCGTTGGACGGCTAGGAAATCTGCGACGAAATTCACGTTGTGCCAAAGTCACCGACCGATTATTGCTCAAATAAATAGTCATCAATATTCCGCGTTCTGGAGCAGTGTAGCGTAACATTGTTTATTAACGTGTATTTCGCATGTGTTCGCATTAGTGGCCAATCGCAAAATTTATAGCATTTTCTGATAGGAGGATTACTTTTGCGCCACCTTGTATAGTGATAGCTATAAGAAGCTATCTCTGCCTGAGAAATACTAACCAATTGATCGGTAAAGAAAAATGCTCTCAACGGAAGGAGGTCCCTCCTTAGATCTACCCTATTAGCGAAGACAACTTTACGAGACCAAACCCCTGATTGAAATCTTCCACTTCCCTGCTGAAAATGCGCCTAAATCCCAGAATGGACGGAATTGTGCCGTCAAATATGTTGTCCTTGTTTGTGAATTATGACTTTTTGAATGCATTTCAAATGGCGGCGTTCCTTATTGCCTTATTGGTCCACTGTAGGTCTGCTTTAAGACGAACTTTTACTGCCGTTACGTTAGAGTACTGTGGACAAATGGTCCTTTTTTTTACATCATAAATTCATAACTTAACTTCTAAAGCCTTCCGCACCATCTAAGGGATACCACCACGGACTGATCCCTTCCTATGACGCAGCTAAATGAATGCAATTGCTGGAAAAATGCATTTGCCATAACGGAAGGGTTAATCACCTACGTAATGCCGTTTTTTTTTTTTTTTTTATTTCACATGAAATAACCATCTACTCTTACTCAGTCAGCCGACCAAAAATGCATTCTTTGTATTGCAGTTGATTCGATATGAATACTAACGAATCGGTACTAACCAAACATAACGTTATTTTTTTATTTCTCTCTCTCTAGAGTTCGAGTAATTAGCATATTTTGATGTCGGCTATCAGTGGATTTAATTTTTCCAGTTTTATTTTTTATGTATTCCAATCACAGACTCAGGAGGTGGGCTAAGTATCCATAGTATCGGTCGGTCGGTCGATGGGGCTTGCTTTGCCTGTTTTTGTTTTTTTTTTTTTTTATAGTGTCATGCATTGATGTATGCCTTGTGAAGTGTGTGATCGATCGTTGTTGAATCATCTCGGTGAGACAGACCAAAACAGTTTTTGGTCGCATGCATCAAACGAAAACCACGTCACCACGTAGACGCCAAAACACTCTAAATTGATCAGCTGGAGTTTGTTGAGGAGACTGGTGTCATCGTCATAGATATTGTTGTTGTTGTTGTTGTTGTTACTTTAAGTCTAGGTCAATGTGGTATTTGAATGAATTAGTAATAGCTTTCGTTTTGTTTACCTATTGCGATTATGTGAGCTCTTCCATTCTTCTATTCTCAGACTGATTTCGAATATGGAATAAATTATCATCGGATTGTTGTTGAGTAATTCCATCCTCTGCGGGAAGGCTTTTTGAGATTATTACCTACCTAATATTGCTTTGGGGTTTGAGAAATTTAAAAGCGGGATAAGATAAGTTGACGAATTGAATTGATTGATTTGTTTATGGTTTCGTTGAACTAAAGAAACAGTTTAATCGAAGCGCAGAAGAAGTGCATTTCTGTTTTAATCAAGAATTCGTGGTTTCGAACAGATAAGCTGCGAGGCGATAATACCATAAGTGATTTATTTTCGAATTGTTATTTCAAGTTTTTTTAAATGTCTGTGTGATAAGCGAGGGAGATACTGTCTGAAATTTGGTTCGTTTGAAGTGTTTTCTAAGATTGTTTTGTGCAAGACTGTTCGGTTGTTTATTGAAGTTGTGTCGACTGACCTGCAAGGCTTTACATGATGTCCAAAATTAGGTCACTAGCCATGGGAGATGAAGCAGATCCAATTTTATGAGACTTATTTGTACATTCCCACAGGGAGTACGAAACGCTGATTAAAATGAATCTTCCTTAAATATTACTCAGCTAGGAAGGTAGGAAAAGAAGCTGCTTGTAATACTGGGAAGCATAATTAGCGCTTAAGCGCTGTTTTGATGCCACCACCCATGCGACCTGTGAGAAAAGAAGGGAATTTAGGAAAACATCTTAAACCAGCCCGTGGAATTTAGGAAAGGAATTATGTTGTTCTTAAATTCTATGCATGTCCGCGAGGTCATCAAAATATTACTTGCCTAGTCTTAGATATCTGGTTCTAGCTTAAGCCGAAAAGCCATTGAGGAGATAAAACATGGCTTCTATCTCGTAAGCGCCCAGGCAACTGCGACAGATAGTATTGTGGGAAGCTTGGCCGCATGGGTACCTCTCAGTATCTGTAAATATTGCCGCCAACCTAGCGACGTCTGCAAGCGTTCTACTTATGAGATTAATTGTTGTAAGTGGGCCACATCTTCCTAAATCAAATTCAGGAGGTCGTCAAACTCAGCCATTAAGGGAAATTGCAAAAAGATGTCGGATCCTAGCGAAGAATTGACTCCTCTGCCAGAGATTCATTGAGAGCAGAGCCAGACGTTGCGATCTCGTTGGCCTTCCCATCTCCCTCTATGTTTTTATGATCCGGAACATACATAGGATTCATGAAGTCCTCGATAAGCTTGGAAGTAGACACTTTTTTCTTGGATGTTCATTTAAAAGCCAATCTCTTCTAAAAACATCACTCCGCGCTGGTAAAATGGTTTAAATCACTGTTTCGAAGGGCCTGCGTTTTCAGTTCCTGAAGCCAGTAGTCAGTTGCTTGGCTTCTTATTTAATAAATAAATATTAGGCGTAAACAACCCATACAGGACCCAAAGCCTAGCTTCTCCAACCACTGGGTGTGCGAAGATATATTTTTTGACGTGAATGGAAGGGACCTACAGTTGAATGCCGATTCCGAAAGACAATTAAATTTTGAGAAGCTTCTCATGACATTTCTTACTCTTGGATGTTTGTCAGACGTTCGCAAGAGGTGGGCAGCGAATAAAAACTTTCAGGTAGTACAGGCCGGGATTTGAACCAGCGACCTCTCGCTTAGTGGCCTAACGCACTTACTAAGGCACCGCACCCACTTCTTCTTATAAAACCTTCGGATATTTTGAGACTGGATCTTCTTCCCTTCCTTTCTCCTAGCTCGGTATGTGCTATTTTATTGATGCCCTTGTAACCTATTTCCGGTATACGCATACATTATTATCCGTGGGACTCCTGGGGCTGGGATGGCTGGTTACCGAAGGTGGTTAAGATTTATATTGGGACCGCTGGTTGTTGGTACCTGTTGTAGGTGAATGCATAATTCAGTCTTTGTAGGCTCTGGGTACTACAGATGTGCTTAGGCGTCCAACGTCGAATTTTTTCTCCCGGCAGTTGGCAGCTTCTTGAACAAGTCTTGAACGATTTTCAAGTGATTTTCAAAAAGTCTAAGTATGTGGGATCTATGATCGAACTAGAAGTTCAAAGATCTGAAAAAGCCTCTGCTCCAAGCATTCGGAGGTATCCCTCTACCTAGTCGCTCCATCGAAAGATGAGATCTTCCTTAGTGCCTTCTTCACTCTGGTATGACGTTGAAGACTTAACGCCCTGGAGCGTCGATGTTCATCCGCTTTACATGGCCCAGTCATCTTAACCGTTGGATACTATCTTTTTTATTAAGCTTGTATACAGCACTTACATCTCGTTGTTGCATCTTCTGCCCAGAGATATTGTTTTCTTGGTCTACACGAACAGGGCTACTAATCTTCGTATGACTTTTCTCTCGATTACAGCGAGGAAGCTTTCATCCGACTGGGTAAGGGTTCATGTTTCTGCATCATACAGCAAGACCGGGATGATGATTGTCTCCTTAGTTCTTTTAGAAAGGGGTTCATTCCTCAATTTTTTACTTAGCCCAAAGAAACAGCGATTAGCAAAAGTTATTCCACGTTTGATTTCCGCGCTGATACTGTTTTCCGCGTGCCCAGGTAGACATATTCGCTGATCACCTCGAAGTTGAACCTATATCAACGGTCACATTCTGACTAAGTCTGGAACTCGACGTTTGTTGATGAAAGCATTACGTCCTCGTCTTGTTCTCGTTTAAAATCAGTCCCAGCCTGCTTGCTGTTGACTCTATAGTACCGCTCCACTTCGTCAGTGGACAAATGTTCTGGAGAACTTTAATTACCGGGGTAAAGACCTGTTTCCACCCCCAAACTGACTCCGCAATATCTGACAGAAAAACCAACCACCCAACCCAATTTAATAGGTAACACGTTTCTTTCTGTCTTCTTTATGTGACGTGTTCATTCTCAGCGATACGAATCTTAACCTTGCCTAACAAAACACGCAAGTACTTGACAATCTAATTATGCATCGAATATGGAAACGCTTGCCAGCGAAGATTAATTGGTCAGCATTTGTAGTCCGGAAGCTATTCAAAATGACACACAAGTACAACGAAACAAAAAAACATAACTTTGACCTTAACTTTTACCACTCCAACGCATATAAACCATCAAAACGACCCACACACCTACTTTGGGCAGCCAGCTCCCAATCTTTCATCACTAGCGGAATGTTTGCTGTTTTGAAGCTTTCAAAACATTTACACCGATCTTTATCATCTAAGACGAAAGTTTAAAATGCGTGCCAACCACAGTCACCAGATGAGTCAGGCTTTTCGTTCTTTTGTGGTTACATTTGATAAGACCAATAAACCTTGGATTGGATTCCAAGAACTCTGATTAAAACTAAAAGACAACAACGGAACTGTGTTACATTTTACAGAAACCGCAGTGAATCATACTCCCACAGTGGTGGAGCACACACCTCAATTAATAATTAGCCATGGTGCGGTACAAATGGGTAACCGCAATTGCGTTGCACCTCAGAAAAGCACTTCAATTTCAACTTCATTTCCGTCCATTCACCTGAAAGATAAATAATAGTTCACCATCCACACACCGATGATGGTAAGTTGTCAAACATAATTCAAACTCAGTTGCACTGATATCCCCAAAAGGATATCCGCAGTGATGCAGTCGATGCAGGGCGGCGCAGGATAAACCCGAAAACGTTGTAGTAATCCGAGAATTTAAAACAAATAACTGACAGTGTCAGTCAATGAACTCGACACCCTCATGTGTCAGATGAGGTGGATGTGCGGATATGGATCGGTGCACCAATACGAAAGCGAGTGTATCCAATGTGTGCGGCAACTGAATTTCTCATGAATCACTTGAAATTCATTCCGTGCCACATCACACAGCAGTGAATCCTGCAGCTTCAGATTCGAAATGATGAAAATTCAATATCGCAGAGAGACAGAGAGACGGGGAATGGATGTGCTGCTTGTGTGCGGATGAGCCAGAAGCAGGAAGCTGGAAAAGCAAAGCAAAGCTGAATGGGTTACGAGTTTACTAAATTATGCTATGTGAAGTAGACGCTGTTGAACCAGTCGATAGTTTTTTTTTTTTTTATTTAAAAATTGTTTTCTGAGGACTTTTTTCCAGATGATTGGTGTAAGTTCATCGATTGATATCGAATGGGTTAGATGCATATTTTCTACAGTGTGGCGGACAGGTTGGGATCATTTCCAATCAAGCTGCTGTTGAAGAAGACTTCGTTGTACATTCGACAGATGTCGACTTTGGCAGAGTGTATTTTTTGTATATCCCAGAGAGCAACTTTTAGCAGAACTAAAAGGCGCGCTAAATGATGCTTTATATGAAAAATACATTTTCACTAAAAAGTGTTGGGAGTTAAGTTTGTTTGACAATTCCTACCTCTCAGGGAATTCACTAAGAACACTAACTACATGGACAAAGCAATGCGGCCTTGGCGTCAACCCCCAAAAAACTGAGCTTGTCCTTTTTACAAACAAAAGAATGATACCACAATTCCAGCCACCAACTCTTGAAGGAATACCTCTAAAGGTGACGGACAGGGCGAAATGCCTGGGAATGATCCTCGACAGGAAACTTAATTGGAAGCCGAATGTCAATGAAAGAGTGAAAAAAGGAGCTAACGCTTTCTACGCATGTAACCGCATCTTTGGCAGGAGGTGGGGACCAAACCCCAAAATAATATTGTGGATGTACACGGCGATC
This sequence comes from Ferdinandea cuprea, assembly GCA_963576555.1. Classification (NCBI taxonomy): domain Eukaryota; kingdom Metazoa; phylum Arthropoda; class Insecta; order Diptera; family Syrphidae; genus Ferdinandea; species Ferdinandea cuprea. The sequence goes on from OY754960.1 coordinate 9,944,738, forward strand.
GTGCGGCCAATACTCACATATGGCAGCGTAGTCTGGTGGGAAGCCGCCGGCAAGGCGACCAATCTCAAGGCAATGACAAAGATACAAAGACTAGCATGTATATGAACAACCAGCGCAATTAGAACCACACCTACAGCAGGCTTGGAGGCAATTCTCAGTCTAACTCCTCTGGAATTATACATGGAAGAATCTGCTACCAAAAGTGCCTTTAGGATTAGTCAAACTTTTACATGGAACCCATCCAATTTTGGGCACGCACAAATTCTAGAGAAAAACGTTGGGAATAATGTCACTTCTGACTACATGTCTCTCCAACTGAACTTTGATAGACTATTCGCCTACTCCTTTCCGAGCACAGATGAATGGAGAACAGATGAACCCACAAAGCGGAAATCGGTATCCATCTATACAGATGGATCAAAGATGGAATGTGGTACCTGTGCTGGTATATCCTGTGCGGAATTGAATATACACTGCTCCATCAGGCTTCCTGATAGCAGTAGTGTCTTCGAAGCAGAGATTCTGGCAATCGCGGAAGCGGCCCGAATGGTGTCATTGCTGGCAATACCACGTAATGATATTACCGTTTTCATTGACAGCCAGACGGCTATAAGAGCAATTTCTGCTATAGAAATTAAATCGAAGCTAGTTAACCGCTGTCGCGAAGAGCTTAAGGTTCTTTGCTCGCAGCACTCCACGAATCTCTGCTGGGTCCCTGGACATAGTGACAAAGCCGGCAATGAGATAGCTGATGAACTGGCGAGAAAGGGGTCCGCAATGGATAAAGATAGAGCACTACAGTCGATCAAGCCTCCACTATGTAATCTCAGAGAACTAGTGAAAAACAAGATACGTATGAAAACCAATAACAGGTGGAAAGCACTAACTACCTGTGAAGTATCTCGGAAGCTATGGCCAGCATATGACAAAGGCCGAACATTCAAACTTCTACAGTTCGACAGGCCATCGCTGTCTAAGCTGGTAGGGGCTCTAACGGGTCATAACTTTTAAGAAATTACATGATGAAACTAAATCTCAAGGACGACGATATTTGTAGAGGTTGCTGAGACGAAGAGGTCCATGAGGAGACACCTCACTTCCTCTGTCACTGCCCGAGCCTCTGTCACTTAAGAAACGGAACACTTGGGAGTTTTTACTTCCATGATTTACGAGAACGTTCTGATGTTACACTATCTAATCTGTACAGGTTCTTGAGGACGTCAGGATGGCTGGACGGAGTCGGGTAAATGCAAGAAGGATGACACAAGCTGACCATCAACAACACCGACGGTCAACCCTCAACAAAAGGGAATCACAATGGGTCCACAAGGACCTGTGTGTGGTATAGTAGGGTCTACCCTGCTCTACCAACCCACATACCTCACCTAACCTACCCTACAGTTTGGGCTAAAATGGAGTTCAACCTGTTTGCACTAGCAGTGTATCCGGGACCGTAGCGGATGGAAAGCAACTGTGTTTCAGCTGATATGCCGGATTTATCTCTAATGTGTGTATGTAGGAAAATGATGCACATCATCATCTCCTCATAACACCTCATAGAACCGCTGCACAATAAGTCGTCGAATAGACTAACATGACACCTAACGAGTGTAAACGCAAATAGGCCAATCAGCGCACCACATTTAATAGCAAACTTGACAAGAGGAATGTACCACAGGTACTGAAGATAGCTTAGAGTCAGTCAACGCTGTTGAAATTTTTCATAAACAAATTTTAATTTTGTCTGACAAAATTTTGAGGCCAAACTGAAAACTTTGTGACAACATCCGCCAAACGTTTAAACTGACAATTTAACATTAAAATGAAGTTGTCACATGACATATCTAAACGCCCAATTCTCCCTTGAAATTCGCCTTGCCAATGGTCATGGTTTTTTTGTTTCGCTACTGTTTTATTAGTTATTATTGTATGAATGATTTTTGGGCAGAAGCTGCCTACCTCTGACTCTAATCTGATCCTCTCTGCTGTTTTTCTGCTACAAAAATTGCGCTGCCTAACAATTCGCAATAACAAGTTTTCCTTGGTTTTCCTTCAGGTTTTTTTGGAAAAAGTCCAAATATATCTTGAAAATTTGATGTTCTCATTTCCTATTCACACCGCCCTGAAATCTGAGGTTTTGATAAAATATGGTGAGGTTGTCGAAACGAACTCATTCTACAAGTTCCACAAAGCAGTTGACATATTTTCAACTGTGTTACCAGTCAACTGCGAGTCAGTCAGATTATCAATTCTTTGAAGGACGATCACGTGAATTATTTGAACAAATAGACATTGAACGTATCAAACCCTTCTGCAACACACCGGGCCGGCAGATCGACCATAGACCAAATTTTCACACTATAGCAAATCTTGGAAACGGCCAACGAATCTGAAGTCGAGACTCACCACCTCTTTATCGACTTTAAAGCCGCATATGATGGTATTCATCGCCAGGAGCTCTACGTGGCGAAAGCCAAACTTATCCAGCTGTGTCGCGTGACGCTGGAAAACACGCGGTACAATGTACAATTTGGCAACAGTTCATCTGAACTCTTCCAAACATGCACCGGATTTGGGCATGTGTCTTCTTCAATCTTGTTCTTTAGCAGATAGTGCGCAGGGCAGGTGTCAGCACGGAAGGCGCTATCTTCAACAGATCCGTCCAGCTACTGGAATGTGCGGTTGTAGCGGCTCTCGTGGCTATTGAGAAACAGGAGATAGTTGGTCTTGTAGTAAATGAGGGCAAGACTAGATACATGCTGTCAAAAAACAAACAAGCATCTGTCCACCGACTAGGGCAAAATGTAACTATTGACAGCACCATCTTCGAGGTAGTTTAAGAGTTTATCTATCTCGGTGTGAATATCAACTCCACGAACGACAACTTGGTGGAGATCCGACGAAGAATAACCCTAGGAAACAAACTGCGGTTTGGCGAAACAAATGGGTTCAAAAGTCTAACAAAGTGTATGCTCTATAGAACCCTTACTCTGCCTCTAGTTCTGCTATACGGTGCCGAGTGCTGCAAAGAAGAGTTAATACTTGGCTCGTTGGAAAGAAAAATTCTTCGCGAGGAGGGCGAATGGAGGAGAAGATACAACCGCGAACTTTATGAGCTGTACCAAGATGTGGATGTAGTCCAAAAAGTCGAAAACTCGTTGAAATCGAGCGAATGGACAATAATGCTCCAGCTAAGAGGATCTTCGAATCCCAGCCCTCAGGAAGACCGAACCTCTGTTTTCGACATCGCTCCGGTTAACTGAAAGCAGCGTGTCCGGCATCTCAGAGGATGGAAGGCTGCCGTGTCTCAGGCAGGGACTTTTCACGGGTCGGGAGCCCCTTATGTAAGTAAGTCTAGGCATTGTAAGCTTAAAGTGGACTTGCATTGCACCTGCAACTTGAACGCAATAATTGTTTATTCGCTTTTAATTTTCGATGACTGAAACGTCAAACGAAACCCAGATAGTGTTGGGTGTGAATGATTTTCGAAATCTTTTTATGGAAACCTCAGATTTCAGGGCGGTGTGAATAGGGTTCGTCAAATTGCCTTCAGTTGTTTTCTAAAAATAAAGATGTAATGCCAAAGTTAGCAGAGAACTCCTCTGCCATTTCCATTTTTCTTTTAAAAATGGCAGCTAGATCCTTGAATTTATACTTTCCCACCACACTGTACTTTCAGTTAATTAAATTCGATTGACCATCGACTGACTCTTGGGTCATCATCTGCTGCCAATTTCTATTTTTTTTTTGTTATGTGCGAATCCTAATTGAATGGGATGGGCATTGGTCAGTGTTCAACGCCATATTGCTCGCTATTGCGTTCCGGATTCCGCTTGTTAATTAGCCTACAGTTCTTGATATTGGTAAATGGGGAGGAAAAACAAACCAAGCCCACTAGCAACTGGTAATTTTAATTTCAAACATTTTATTATGTCACGTCGATGGAAGTAACCTCGAGGACGAATTTCAACGAAATCCGATTTATTTTCCACCGCGTGTGTGTGCACACGCTCCGTGTTGTGGTAGGATAAGGTGAGATTTAATTATTGAGAGTGGTCAGGTGAAGTAAATAGCCAAAGTGGGATACCACCTCATCGTCTGAAAATAGATTTAAAATTGTAAAAAAAATACAAACCAACAACAACTAATTTAATTGGAAAGGAATGTAATTTCATTCGCTTGTTTTTGAAATAATTGCTTTTTGGTTTTGTTTACCTGCTCGTGGCATACAATTCGCGTGGATGTTTCTATAAAAATATTAAATTAAGTGGTAAATGTTTGTTTAATGTGATTATTCTCTTTTTATTTTCAGGTAAGTTGCTAATTGGACAATGCTCTTCGATAATTGATTATTTGGTGAGTTTTCTACCAATGATTGTGGGATAAAAGTGAAACAGTTGTCCCAAATACATAAAACTAAATCTTTGACGTTAGGCAAAAAGGTCTTGAGTCAGAAACTGCAGTTTTTCGTTAAACCAAATTGAAAATAGTTTAATTATTTGCAAATCGGGAATAAATTTATTTGAACAAAAATTATGGTATAAAATCTCTAAAATGAAAACCTTATAATAATGTTAATACATTTTTCCAAATTCATTAGTATTTACCGTTTTTTCGATGACTTAAAACCTTAGGATTCTCTCATTTTGTTTCTTTGTAAGACTTAAGTCAGGAAATAAAACATTTTCTTTATGTTATAAAATAGGAAATTGTTTAATTAATCAAAAGCTTACAAAACATAAAGTTAATAACAAAAAAAAAGTACCATCATCTACCAAATCTGGATCGTCATTTATTGCGGAGTTAGATGTTGGTAAATTTTTATAAAAGTCGTGAAACACAGGTGGCACTAAGCTTAAAAGAGAGCACAAATCCCTTTTTTTCTCCTCAGATATCGGAACTAAAGTTTTATACTTCGCTTGGAGTGGATAATCTTTGAGACATCTATTTTTTCCTCTTCTAAGAAAGCTTAAAATCTTGAACTCTTCGGAGTGATTTAAATTGTTTTTGTATTTCACTAAGCCATTCTGCTGGTATTGGAGCCATTGCACACTGTGCCAAGAAAACTGCTCATTTATAGTATTTTTTTTTCTGCACACCAAAACTTCTTGCTGCATTTCGTGTACCTGGAACTTATTTTTTAAGCCTGTTGTTCGTACTAGCTGGTACCAATCGTGGGGGTTGTAAACAGGTGTTTTTTTGTTTTTCAATCATGGAATGATCCACGTCACATTCCATAGGTGTATGACCTGGAACAAGGAACTTGTGGTTTATGGTTAAATTGGGGAACTTAACTTAAGCCATTAAAAACATTGCCACTATGAATGTTTTTAGTTCGTTCTTTCCTTATGCGCCTGGACCACTTCATCTCATCATTATTTTCAATGTTCTCAACTGCAGTCTCTTCATTTACTTGAGTTGAACAAGTTGCCACTTCATTCATTTCGCTATCACTGGTTTCTTCTTCTGGGACAAAATCCTCATCCATAACGCTATCATCAGAATCGAAAATGTAACGATGGAGCTAGCGAAGACTCAGGTGAAGTTGATTCTTGAGCAGCAGAAGCTAATTAAGCATTTTCTGATAAAAAGTTTATTGAATACTTAATATTACTCTCTATTAAAAAATATAACACACTTACTACGCTTTCCAGAATTCGCTAAAGCTAAATTCAATATATATTTACTCCTTTCACTCATTATAATCCACAAAGTTGACTTAAGTCCTTAGAAGAATCTTTAATGTTTCAGAGACATCGGTCACAAAGACTTAAATGAACTTAAGACGTTAATACCAAACCACATATGCATTTTTCTGACTTATTGCCTAAAGACTAAATTATAACGATGGGAAGCAGTTGTGCTAGACTTAAGTCGTTAATACGAAACGAAAGAGAAAAAAAAATTGAGTTAAACCCAATCAAAAACCCAAAATGTAATTTTTTGACTTAAGACCTTTTTGCCTAACGTCAAAGAAATATCAACTTCCATAGGGTATTGCCCATCTTTTTAACCATTTTTGCAAGAACCTAGTTCCATTTGCGTTAGTTTTTCCAGTGGCAAACCGCAAATTGAACAAAGGAAATCCTTCCACGAGCCACTGCCCGGCAATTCATCTTAACAAATTTGCACGGACAATCGTTATCCATCTACCTAATTGCAAATAGCTTTAAAGATTCTGTGCTCGTTCAGTCAAGGCGTGCCGTAGTCATCATATCAATTCCCCTCAGCCTGAGCATCTTAAATACATTCTCGACCGCACTATAAAAACCATCGCAATCGCACCCTTTAATATTCTCATTGCGGCATCCGAGATCCGACATGGCGTGCTTGAATACAGAAAGATATAGTTACGAATGCAGAAGGGTGTACGTACTTAAAAGCCCATAATTTCTGGCATTTCCTACGAACAGTCATAGATACATAGATACGCCTTTGCATTGATTCAGAAAACTAGAGAGCAAAAGATAGATCTTTCGGTTTGCGCCCGGTCAGAACTAGTTGCATTGTGAATGGGCGTCACATGAAGGATGAAGGATGGGACGAATAAAATAAAAGAGATACTTTGCACCTATTTTTAGATTAAAGTCATGCAGCAGCTCATAAATTGGAGCGAGCGTTGGTTTTGTTAATGGAATTATAGGTCGTTGGGCTGATATAAAAGGATCCAGTTTCCTGTAACTCTGTCAAACCGAACCGAATGTGCCGGTCGGTATACTCTCATGGAAACAATGACGGCGACAGAGTGTTTCACCTGTTCCGCCACCATGCGTCGCCACCCAGCACCGCAACCATAATCATTATCAGCGTTGTCTTGTCATCACCGAGTACAACAAGGATATCTTGATGTATCCCCCCAGCGCTCGTTCCTCCTTATTCATTATGCAGCCCAGTTGGCAGCCAACTCTATGGGAGGAATGCATGAATGGGACTCTTCTGGTCGTCGTCGTAGTCGTAGTCGTCTTCGTGGTGGTTGTCATTGTCAGTGAAGGAGAATAGAGCACTCTTGATGGCGCACAGCAAACAGTCAAGTCAGAGTGCGGATCTACACGCTATTTATGCATTCATGTTCAGACAGATAGAAGGAGTGTATGGGAGTACCTACCCTCTGTAGCCACATGGGGAGCCAGAAGCAGCTACGAGAAAACAAGTCAGATGTTAGATGTCACTACCTTGATGAGGGCTTCTCCTCTTCCTCTTGTCCGCCTATATTTCTGCTGCGCTGCGACGAGTGGGCCGAGTGTGTGTGTGTGTGCACTCAACTCAATGAGGAGTGTTTTCTTCATATTTTATGTTTAGTTTTCTGCTTTTATATATGGTTAGGTTGCCCATGGTGATTGCGATAGGTTCTGTCTTGCCACCATCTGTTAACGAAGATAAACGAGATTCAGGTGGTGTTTAAGCTACTGTACTATCTGGGCTTTGAAGTTGATAGATTAGCTAGTTGAGGTGGAAAATGAGTTTTACATTTCGTGTCTGTAGCATCAAGCAACACCTGAGTATCCTCAAAATAAAAGGGGGTCTAATGTAGTATTGCGGAACGAGCGATTAAAACTTTGAAGAGGTGTGACGAGGATTTGAGGCATCAGAAGTCAATGAGTCGGAACAAATCATGGATTATACGTGTGATGTTGTCAATCTCTTAAGAGATCCCATCGGGAGGGGATTTGCGGTTGTACTTAAGTTCATCGTTGATTTTGGAAGAAGTAATCCCGGCAAGGATGGATGAATAAAAGGTTTCCGTCTTACTTGTCTGGGCGTTTGTTGGATGCCATAAACTCTGAATGTGGTACGACTTGTTGCCCAATTGACTTTAGGCTTAATTCTTCTTCACTTGAATTGAATTTCTAGTGTCATGTTTCGGGTGAATTATGTGGAAGTAGTCTACTTTGGGAGGCGCATAAAACTCTATAAAATCTGACATTTGAGGTTGTCCAACATGTGTTCAACAGCTCTCAGAACCTCATGTTGTTACGATTTTGGAGTGGAGAGTTTGGGCCGATTGAGTAATTGGAGCCTACTCTTTTGAGGGCTTGACGGCATCGCTGACTTGACACAGACACCTACGTTTACTTAAGTTTCAACGGCGTTCAACTGAAAAGATTGATCAGGAAGGCGTATGTTTTCAACAAGATTGTACAGCTTTACGGCACCAGATATTAATTGACATACATACTTGATTCAATTTTTAAGTGAAGGTGAACTTCCGAATGGGTATAGCGTAGTAGGGTCGAAATAATCTAAAAGCCATCTGTACAAATCTTGTTGCCAAGAGTACAAATCTAAGCCAGAGAAGTAGGAAAGACCATTTGACAGCTTATTACATTCAGAGCTGGTTAAGGTCAGAACTCACGGCTTATAGTTTAGTCCAGACCACAAAGTAGGTAAAGTTTTTATTAAAGCCCGCTTTTCATCCTTAAAGGAGATATTTTACAGAAATCGGCGACTTTCAGCTCGAACTTTCACATCTAAATACCCAACAAGTTCTCTAGGTTTTATGTTGAGATAAGAAAAATCAGGGTTCTCTTGCTAAGCCTTGGTAAATTCCATGTTAACTCGTATTTTATTCCGAACAAATTTCGCACGTTTTGCAAGGTAGATGTCCGAATTGTATTGTAGATGGCTTCAAATGTATTTAAGATGGTCAACAAGGTCCAAGTAGGGTTTGTCAAGTGCTCAACTTTACCTTCCTTGTAATTATTAAGTGTAGGTCTTAACCCGATGTGTTTGGTTCTTCGATGGCAGATCAGTTCTCGTTCCAAGTCCTCCTTCTAGGCCGCCTGAAACGAAATGGCCGTGGGTGGATCGGCTTTATCCGAGTGGTACAAATCATTCCCTAATGAATTGTCTCCCTGGAGCCGGAGTCCACTCTAGAGATCATCGGATAAAATTATGTGAATCCTTGGATAAATCACTGCCTGTGAGATCTTAGCGATGGCAACTGCTGCGAATATAATTTTAAGGAGAAGACCAAAGAGCGCTACCTTATACATGTGCTCAGACAGTCTAGCTGATATTAAAGCCTTCTCTGCTTCCACGATCAACTTAAAAATTGTGGAGTAGGCCATATGTAAGCTGAACAGGTTGAGTATATATCTAACCTGGGTCCCCGGTCATACGGATATAGGGGCTGATGCTTTTGCCAGGCTAGGCTCATTATAAGTCCATCTAGAGCAATTAACACAAAAGTTAATTTACTGAGCCTAAAACGTCTACAGCATACCAAATACTGACAAGGTCTTTGATCATGCTAACATTGGAAGCTGGTGATTGCCGGTTCATCAGCAGATTTTACATTTCCTTGGACTGAAGACACGGGACATAAGATCTTTTATTGCTCTTTTCACTGATTTGAGTCCTCTTAACGAGCTTCTGAATCTGAAAATCATCAGGGTTATAGAAGCTCAGGCTTATCTAACTGAGTGCTAAAGAAACGGCATAACATTTTATCGGCGACTTTTTCCAGAACCAGACTCTGAAACCGCTAAACGAGAGATAATGTGTCCCGGAAATTCAGCCTGCGATATGCGCCGTTGCTCCACACTGTTGGAACCACATATTCTCCAGTCTCACTTCACCTAATTAAGAAAAGACAAAGTCGTTGATCCGTTGAGTCGTTAAACCCTCGGCTTTTTCCAAAAACAGCACACCATGCAGTCAGTATCTTTGAGCGAATGCAATGGCTCTTCGTGGGTTATACGCTGATTTTCAGTGATCCAGTAGCGAAAGATGTGTACACAGAGATGTGTACAGGGATGGCAATGGACCTCGTCGCTCAGGATGATTTTCCATGAAAAGTTATCTCCTTCGTGGTCGAGATTTATGATTTCACGTGCTTGGAGTTCAAAAGCTAACAGCTGATGCAATGTCCGCACTATGTTCGGGAACATCTTCAAATCTTTAGCCAAATTCTCTGCAAAGACGTCAACTGCTCGATCAATAGTCCGGGGTCACTGCGATAGCAGAACAGCTACTTCGGTTCAAGCCAACCCTGGCAGCATGTCGTGTTATTCTTTACTCTTCTCAGTGAGCGACTAAACGTTTGCCCAGTTGGTGTCGGATTCTTTTGCAAATTTGCGTAAAGGGAAAAGAAATTTGAAAAATAGTGCAAACGTTTTTCTTAAAAAAAAACAAAAACGGTTTTGGATATCAATGAAATTCTTTATTCCTGTGAAAGTACGTTCGATGCCATTATGTATGGATCTCGATTTCTTTTGCATGGCCACCACGGGCACGACACTGAACCCAATTTTCGACGGTTTTCAAGCAAAAATCGGCCGATACTGCTGCAATTTCACGTTCGATATTCGTACGAACAATCGTCGCTGGCTTGTTGGCATAGACCATAGACTTGACGTAGCCCCACAGGAAATAGTCTAACGGCGGCCAAACGACTGGACCATTTCGTGAGATAACACGTTCTCCAAACTTGGTTTCCAATAAATTGATTGTGACATTCGCTGTGTGGCTTGTGGCGCCGTCCTGTTGGAACCACATGTCCTCCAAGTCCATATCATCCAATTGGGGCCAAAAATATTCGGTTGTCATTGAACGGTAGCGATTCCCATTCACAGTAACGTGCCGGTCTTGATCATCACGGAAGAAGTACGGCCCAATGACGCCGCCGGCCCATAAACCACACCAAACCGTAATTTTTTCGGGATCCAATGATGACTCATGGAGTACGTGTGCATTGCTGCCTGACCAATACCGCATATTTTGTATATTAACGAAGCCATTCAGCCAGAAATGAGCCTCATCGCTGAAGATGATTTCATACGACGCTTCTGGTGGTCAAGCGGCTTCAGTTCTTGCGTCAATTTAATCTTGTAAGGGTGAATGCCAAGATCTTTTCGCAAAATTCGCCACAACGACTTCACAGAGCTGCCCAACGCTTGAGAACGACGTCTGAGAGACACATTTGGGCTTTCTTCAACTGAAGCCTCAGCGGCAGCAATATTCTCGACTCGACACTTTGCCTCACTGGCACTGGAACATTTTGTACTGTGCCTGTGGATTCAAATTTTTCCACTAGACGCTCAATTGTTGATCTGCTAGGACAATTATGACGACCATAAATTGGACGTAGCGCTCTTAACGTTGAGGCCACTGACTCCGAATTTCGGTGATAAATTTTAATAATTTCGACTCGTTGTTGGCTCGTATATCTTTCCATCATGAAATGGCAAACCTTACTGAAGAGAAATGTCAAATGAGCGACAAGAAATATGGCGTCGTTTGCTGTCCCTGTCGCTCTACTGTTGTAGCGTCCCTGTTGAAAAATCCTGTATATCTCCTGCTTCGCCTTTAATGAACCTTTCACCATTTGAATACAATCGCCGTAAACGTTTTCTCTTTTCCAACTTAACTAACATACATGCCAACAGAAAAGGCCACAAAGCCCCGCATTAAAAATGTTCTTTACCAACACCTTGTTAAATGCATTACAAGAAAGACACAATTTTTGTTGCAGTTGACTTGCCTGACCTCACTGCACCTTGAATCTATCCAAATACCTGCCTTCCAAGTGCACTCGTATGCTCTTCTAAGGCAAATAAAACAAAAAAATTCCCTCGATACCACCCTGACATCAGCAGTTCGAAATGCCAAGCATTAATCGCGGCTTAACAATCCATTAACTACTACCGCCTGTATCTGTGTGTGATGGTGCAGCTTCTTCGAATCGAACAAGTCGCCATCATTAAATGTTTTCCTAGTGCCAACAAATGTCAGCTAAATCAAATGAATGCCAATGTAATTACCTGTCTCTCAATTAAGGTCTATTTACAAGCATTCATTAGATTTTTATCTTTCACGATAAATTGTCAACGTTCTTCGCCAGCCAGAACTTTTTACACTTGAAGGAGGAGACTCTAGGGAGAAACACTAAGATTCCAGATGCACGATTGCTAAAGCACCATACTACCATTGAACAAACACTGCTGCGTCACAGGTGTTGTTAGTGAGTGGAGTGTTCCCTTGTCTCCCGCGCAGTGGTGCAAGTCAGCAAGTCAGCAAGTCAACAAGTGATGCGTGGCTAGCCCAAGCGTACTACACTTAACTCCAGCAGTTGGTCGTCGTTCTATGGCACGTTGCTCGTTCACCTTCAGTGACTTGACTCGTTGTGGTCTTCGTCGTCTATATCGACGAATCAAGCCCCATGGATTGAATCTATATCTGAATGTGAATCTACGACCTGTGTACATGTCGTTCATTTATTCTCAACGAGCTAGATGCAAATTTTAATGGATCTCAGCGTGTTGCTGTGATAAATGGAGTTTTTGGCTGTGGGCTGCTGGTCTTCAAATTCAAATACCGGTCTTTGTCCGATGGTGGTGGTCTAAGTCTCTCTAAGCTCTCTTTTTGCGCCAAGGGTAATGCGTCGGAGTTTGAGAACAGTCTTGTTTCAGGTTGTTTCGTAATCAGTTTTTCAAACGCACACACAAATTTGCTGCTGCCGCGGCAACTGCCAGCCAGCGTGCACGCAGGTTAAACTGCGTGGAACTTGTTTAAGAGCCACGTTGGTGGGATAATTAGACAGACGACGGCGGAGAATTAATAGGTTTGAGTGGTGAAATAGGTGTCTTGCAGGTACTCCAATATGGTTCAGTATGTTTAAACGAGTTTTTGTGTTTTTTTTCTCGTTTATTGGGTAAAACATGCATTTGGAGCAAGGCCAAGTCGGGCAATTAAATGAAACACGAAAATTTTTGCCGGAAAAACTAATTGCACAACAGATTTTCGGTCAACAATTTTTGAAGAAAGAAAATTACGGGCTGTGACGTTTTGGCCTTGTCAAAGTATAAAAATCAGTCATACAAATCAGCTATAATAAAAGAAGTGATGGAAAAGTCATTGCGACTACACGACTGTCAGTTGGGTTTGTCTTGCAAATAAGTTTTCGAAGAAGGCATTCATAGCATGCATTCGCCAAAAACTGAACTCAAAAAATCTTAATTAGGAACAAGAACAGTGATGTACAATGATGAGATAGAAAACTTAATTGCTGGCTGTGAAAAAGCAATCCGGACTCTGGGATGCAGGATCGCCATACCATCGATGTCTACAATGGATCTGGAAAGTTTAAAGCAATCTTCAAATCTTTACGACTTCTAATTTGCTTGTAGAGAGTTTTGCTATCAAATGAATTTTTATTTCCGCCTGCATCTGAAGCTGCATCTGAAGCCGGAGTTCGTAAAAGATATAAAGCGTCAGTCAGTGAGGTGGCATCGCTCTCACCACCACCTCATTCATCAATCTCACTTTTCAACTTAGAAGTTTCTGAATTCAGAGAGCCTCTTGTATTTTTTAATGCATGAAAGCGATTTCACTGAGCAATTTACCATTATATCCAGAACAAGTCTGCTGATATCATCAAACGGAATTGCTCGAAACTACACAATCCCGTATCAATTTTTATCGAGTCACTAGAGCAGAGTTAGATTCGGATTCTGACGCTTTCTTGTGCTTGAAATCTCTTCATATATTACGTCCAGCACTCCTGGAATACTTGAGATATTGTATTCATCGAAAAGGAGAAGAAATTGCTCTACCGAAAATTGTCGCCAGGACACCGCAGGAGTACTGATCTCTGATGTTCGAGAATACTCAATCGCATATTCCTGTTCGTCTTTTTCGAAGAGCGGCTTGATCAAATCAAATAAAGATGCAGGTGGCACGTTATTTCTGCACTGCAGCAATTTGTAAATTTTTTAAGTCTCCCGACTTCACACATAACAAAACAAAAAGGCCAATTTTTATCTCCATTTTTAACTAATATTCGATGTGAAGAACTCGATGGCTGCAAATTTGCGATCTCAATAGCAAGCACATCATTTGCGAGAACCCTTATCACGAATCTGTTTGCGAGCATTGCCGCGCGTATAATATTTGCGGCAAATTTGGGGTTTTTTTCATGACATCACGCTTCTTCAAACAATTTTTAAAAATGGCATCAGCATTTTGTCTCAAGGATAAAAGCGGAGTTAGGTGAATCATAAAAACCAACCTCGAACCGTCTTGATTCCTTGAAGTGAGAAAGGTATGGTGCGGATATAAATAAAAAGGATTGGACAATATCGTTTCGATGTTTTTCTCTGAAGAAATAGGTAGAGACAAAAAGATCGAAACTTGATCTCGTCCAATTGTTTTCATTTTACATGATCTGGCCCCAGGCTTTGATTCTTCTGTCGGCACAAGGTGAACAAGCAACCTAAAAGTCAGAAGCACACTCAAGTCATTATGCTTCCTAGAAATATTGCTGCCGCACGTCACTGAAGACGGAATCGTCAGAAATCCGAAAATGAACGACCGCCCCAGACTATATTGTGAGGATCTCAACTTTTGTTCCGCAAGCCGCACGCAAATTTGGAAGGTCCCTATGGCAACAGTACCTGGGTTGCGCCATGTACGGCTCACGGAACTCAGCTCGGGATATGTGCTATTCGTATTTTAGCCTCCAAACAGGTACTGTTGTCGTAGGCACCTGCCTGACGAAAAGCAACTCCAGCAAATCCGAGCGGTACTAATAAAAATTGTCTAAAATCTGTGAACAACATTTTGGTCAAATTTCACAAGAACAGACGCGGACTTTTAAACAAATGTTTTGCCAATATTAAAAACTGTTTATATCTTCGGACTATCAAAAAGAAACTACCGCGTGCGGTGCCCATGATACTTTGACCTTAAAGATTTTTTGTATCAAAGGGTAATTTATCCTAAGACAACGTCTTTAGCTACAGGCGAACATATTTCTTTATGGAAAATACGTCTTCTTAACCAGAACCTATATTCCTGTCTCAGGGCACAAACTTATTTTGTTAATATGGTATCTTAGGCCGCAATTAGGAGAAAAAGCTAACTAAATTTATGCTTTCCTTGGGGCAGTAAAGCTTGATAGTCTTTTGGATTGTCTGAGTCCCGAAAGAGACAATCCAAAACGAAGCTATATGAAGTTGACGCTCGCAAGACCCAACCGTCTATCTGCCCTAATGCAGCAGTCTAACTGAATCCGCGTTCCGTTCGGACCAGACCCAGCTCTTGCTAATTTATCAGCAGATTAGTTGCCCGGTAATTCCCTGATGGTCATTATCCTGGTGGTCAAATTTTGGGAGCAAATGCTCACAGGACGCAAACATCTTTCTTACAAAGACTGCCTTGACAGTAATGAAGACTTCACTGCTGTAAGCAAGCACGGTGATACTAATAAATCTAGAAGAAGGCCAAAAAAAACTGTATATTTTTCCGACTTACCCAAAGCTAGAAGCAATAACGATCACTGATTCATCTGTCGAAGTAACTTTTAGATCACACCGCGAGACGGTTGCAGAATAATGGCGGGAGATAATTTAAGTAATATGACCGTTATTGGAGAATGTGGCTTTGATGGAAGTAGTGGACAATCGGAGTACAAGCAGTGAATTTCGGGAGAATTTAATGATAGTGTTCGTCACTTCCTATGTTCCTATTCAACTTTTCTTTATAGCGATTACGGGCTTCAAAAAGACCATAATTGAAAGATGTTCTATAATCTCTAGAACTATGTGGCATGGGGCTACACTAGAAATATCCAGGCCTTTGAAGAGTATGCCTTACAAAAAGGCAAAAGAAGTTGTGAACGAATGTCCACGGTATCCAATGCCAGCTTTGGTACACAAAATACTTACTACAGACTGTCCAAAATGCCTTTAGACTAGTTTACCGAAGAAGCTGCTGAGGCTAGTAATAAAAACATTAAGTTGCTTAGGTTAGCCCTTGCTGAGTCATTCAATTTCCCAATTTTTTCGGGAGTTCGGCGCTTAAAAAAGATTTGTAACATTTTAATTTCAATGAATTTCTGATATTTTTAAACTTGCAAACGAATTTTGCCAGAAAGGCTTATTCATAGCAATAGGCATCCATTAACAGATTTCGAAGTACTTCTTTGGAGCAAAAAATAGTTTAAAAGAGCACTCCAATGTTCGTCAAGCTTTGTTCGAAGACTTTATATCCGCTAGAGTATTGGCTTTTGTTGAGTCGCAGACTTCTTTTTAACGGGCGATTTTTTAAGCGTATTTTTTTTTAAATCAAATAAAACACTCAAATTTGCATCAAATATTCAAAATTTTTTGTGGGACCACTAAGCGAGAGGTCGCTGGTTCAAATCCCGACCTGTACCACCTTAAAGTTTTTTATTCGCTGCACACCACTTGCGAACGTCTGACAAACATCCAAGAGTAAGAAATGTCAAGAGAAGCTTCTCAAAAATAAATTGCCGTTCGGAATCGGCATTAAAACTCCAGGTCCCTCCATTCGTGTGGACACAATGAAGAGAAGCTAGGCTTTAGGTTCTGTATGGGCCGTTTACGCCTAATATTTATTTATATTTATTTATTTTTGTTGTAGACCAACGACTTTACATAACCCTACAAGAAATAACCAAGAGGCGTTAAATCGCATGATCTTGGCGGCCAACTCACAGGGCCATTTCGAGAAATAAGCTGCTCACCAAATTCATCCTTCAACATTTCCATTGTTTCCCGAGCTGTGTGGCATGTGGCACCGTCTTGATGATACCACATATCAACCAAGTTCAACTCAGCCAAATGGGGCAAAAAAATTCGCGTATAATGGTGCGATATCGTTCGTCGTTGACGGTAACGTTTCTTCCACGGTCGTCTTTGAAAAAAATGAACCGATGATGCCACCAGCTCATAAACCACACCAATCTGTCGTTTTTTCGGGATGCATCGGTAATTCTTGTATGGCTTGTGGCTGTTCATCACTCCAGATGGGACAGTTTTGCTTATTTACGTAATCCTTGAGCAAGAAATGAGCCTCATCGCTGAACAACATTTTTTCGATAAAACAGCGGATTTTCACATTTTTCACAGAGCACGAATTTTGATAATAAATTTCAATAATTTGCAATCGTTGCTCGTTTGTAAGTCTTTCCATGTTTAAATGGCAGATGGCGTTTGGACGGCATTACTAATCAGTGCTGCCAACCTGAAAAGTTAACTCTTAAAAAATCACCCTTTAGTTCCTAAGCCTCAACAGTCTAAAACATATCATCTTCGTCCATCAACAAATCTTCACAAGTCACTGTGACTCATTGCTCACTATTTTAACTACCTTCGGTTGCAAACAATAACTCCATGTCAGCTTCATTATTACATAATCCGCAGCCCATTAAATAAATCCACATGTGTGTCAGCAGCAAAACACTTGAGACAGATCAGAATTTAAAAACAAAACCCAACCATTCATAGAATTTCGGAAATTGTCAATTGAAAAACTTGGAATTCCTGAATAAATTCCATAAAATCGAGTTCCAATTACCCCCGACGACGACGGCGAGGTCTCATAAGCCGCCGAGAACCCAGCAAATACCAAATCAAGTCTGCAACTTTAGCAATAAATTTTATCTTTTCGCCATAAAAAGTAAACAAATTGCAGTCTCAATTGACTGGGCAATATGTACACAAAGCGGAGAAGTTCGTCACCGCAAAACCGCATACTCTGTACATGTTCTACTTGTGTGTTTGTGTGTCCATCTATACTTACTCTATTGCCAATGTAACACAACACAATCTACTAAAAACACAATGTATCCCGCAGATACATAGTTTGACATGGTCAATCAAAGTGGGGAGGTGGAACAACGATGACGGCCCACACTAGTAAACCAAACAATTTGCAAACAGTAATCCCAGTGAACTGTAAAATCTTTGGATTTGGATTTTTCGCTTGAAAAAATATCGCACTCTATTGTGACGAAAAAAAAACGAATAAATAAATGTTGCGCATACGCACTGTAGCACGACCATTTATGGATGATGAAAAAAAAAAACTGGTCACATCTGTAGCTCATCACCAATTATGGTGAATGTGGATGCCGTCTCCCAACTCGTACCGGAAAAGATGCGTTTTGAGGTCGAGCGGCGGACAAGTGCATCATCGCGCCGCACAAAGCTGTTTGACACCTGCTTTTGGCTATGGTTGCGCGTCGCATCCGATGCAAAAAGTATCTACCTAGTACTGTTGGCGAGCGGTACCGCTTTATTGCCGTAATCCAAATTAATGTATTCTGCGGCTTTGTCAAATTGTTTTCCGTGTTGTCTAGTGGAAAATAACACGTTCCACAATAAATTGCAAGAGACACACACCTGGAGGCTGTAATCTGTAATCATAACCGCAACGACACTGGCTGTGCGATGTTGGTGTTGTCGGAGGAGGAGGAGGAGGACAGTTGCAGCTACATCTACGGTGGTGGTCAGCAAACACCTAATAAACTGAGCGCAACATTATCGATTGACTGGTGGAAAGCTGGCTGAACTGAAACCCGACTGCCAATTATATAACCATAAACGGTACAAGTAAACAAAAAACTCGAACCAACTCGGTGCACCTGCAGGCGTTAATTTATAATTCCTCACGCCCATAGATGCGCAATCTTGCATCGTCGTCGTCGTCGTCGTCGGCGTCGGCAGGCACCGGGGAAAACGAGCAAATTGCAAGTTTTCTGGGGAAATGTGTTAATGGTCGCACGATCGCACCCAAAACATTTCCATTCACGAGACTGCGGACGGGACAGGTTTTCATATGTCTCTCCTATGGACATAAAGGAAGCCATACAGCTGGATGCATGGTGATGACAATTTTAATTTCTTGTTCAAGATAGTCTCTGGTGGCACGATCACCACCGGAAACCGCAACCTGATGGGTGAAACGAACTGAGTAGGAAAACCAGGTCAACGCATGCAGATGATGCCGATGGGGCGATGGCAACTCATGCTGGCATCCACTGTCAATTAGTCTGGTGCGCATGATCGATTCACAACGATCGACTGAAAACGGATCTTAATTATGAAGGAAATCATTATTAATCGATTTGTGTTTGCATATGTTAAGCGCGGGACTCGCGCTTCTCACAGAAAGACAGAGAGGTGGTTTCACTTTCAAACAGAGAGGAAAGAAAGATGTGTTTATTAAGCGATTAGATGATACTTTGGTATCTAATAAATGTGTGGTGGAAAGTATCTGCGCATGTGCGTATGTGCAAATTGTGGGTTATCGTGGGAATAGGTGAGATTTTTTTTTTGTGTCCTGTTCGTATTTGCAAAGGAGATATTTGGCGAAAGTGCAAGATTTTTTAACAGAATGTCGAAGTTGTTTTCACTTCGTTGCCAGTGTAGTTGAAGTCACTAAAGAAAACTCGTTGCTGTTGAATTTAATGCGTTTAATGCAGAAAGCAGAAAGGTTGCCTATACGGCAGGTGTTTGCAATTTGTCAAGTGGTAGTAGTGGTCGAGGTGCGTTTTGCGGTTTTATACATAGACTTTTCCGCGTTGTCGCATTTTGCATGCAAAGAATTAGTTCCTTCTTTTTGAACCCATTTATTTTGCTAAACCTAAGAAATGGGGACATTTTTTGCCAGATCTACCTCATCTTTCTTCATTTTTTCGCAGGTCATAAGATTTGAAGTTGCTGCTATCGATAGTAGTTGGTCAGATGTTCTCATTTGGAAATCGAATTTCCCCCTTCAGCTAACATTTAATAATTAAAACCAATCTTTGGGTAAAGAAATAGATATTCGAAGGTTTTTTTTAATCTTCGAGGGGTTCTTGGCACAAATGTTAAAGGTTCGGTAAGCCAAGGCTTCTTTAGAGCTTGTATAGAGCTTTTATTACAAGCAAACTCTTTTTCAAAGTATTGATTAGCATTAAGCTTAGCATAGCATCGTTCGGTGTGGTTTATGAAAGGGATGAAGTTGAAGTTTATTTTGCATGTTTTTTTTAAAACTCCAAAGAGCCATTAATTGCAGTTTTAACGAATAACTGTCCTTTGGCTTGCTAAATTTTACTAGGGAAGTCTTACAGATGTATTTAATATTTTTTCGTAGTTAAATCCAGCGATAATGTCGTTGAAAAAAATCAACGGTTTTAAGTATAAATCGGTTAACATCATGGCGCTAAAGGACGGGAAATACCGGAATCATGGAACTGAGAGTTGCCTCAAAAATATAAACAGAAGTAGCTCTAAAGCATTTATTACCGACCTACAAAAGTTCTAATAGAAATCTTTTCAAAGGTGTTCGTGTTTCGGACATAACCAACGTTTCATAATATTCTCTTCAAATCTTAAAGTAAACTTGTATACTCGATAAAGCGCAGATCAGAAATTTGCCCATTATACTTTCAGACAGATACCTCTTTTTACGTTAGTAATTTACCCGAACTTTTCTGAAAGCCGAGAAGGTACTAAAATTTTCATCTTGAACATTATACCCGCAATTTCATGTAAGAAGTCGCTTCACCGCCTATCTTTAACCCTCTTACTTTCCCATAATCATTCTTCTTGTTTCAAACATCCACGAGCTAGGATTTATCTTTTATAAAGAATAAAGTGCCGAAACCCTTACTGAGCATTTTGCAACTAGCAACTAAAGAGTAGTAAAGAAAACGCAGCCGACTAGTTCCATTTGATTGATTTGGAAATAAACTAAATGCCGCCCAGGGTTGGGCGAAAGTGATTAAACGATCAAGTATCTACAACTATTTTTTTTAACATGATCCTCTTAATATTTGACTTTCGCGCCGAGCTTGGGCCCTTATGAATTTAGGGATTATTTTATTATAGATTCCAAAATTTTTAGAGTTCCTTAACTTAAGCATTATTTAACTGTTTTGGGTCAATATCTTGTTTTTCTCTTTACGGAAGTTGCAGGATAACTTTTACTCCTCCTCCTTCCATCTGTACATATTTGGAAATCGATACGGTACAAATGTTGGGACTGAGCTTCATTCGTAATAGTTTATCTCTAGGTTGGTGTTAGCCTATAAATTTGACTTACACCTACAGATGTCCATTGGAAGCACCGCTTCGCTATCCTCAGTGTATGGTCAATCGAGCGCCATTGTATCTGTTTTATGTCAACATCAACTTTTGTTTGTCCATTCCTAAGCCACAATTCATTGTTGGAATTTGTTTGTGGCCATCGGATCTATAGGATGTAACGCAGACAACGCTTAAAAAAACCTTGTAACCTATGTAGCCCTATGAACCCTGGAACACCGAAGCATTCACTCTCTCTCTCACTCTTCACTCTCAGCAAGTAGCGGTTTATCCTTACTGTCAAATAGAAGTTTGGTTTTTACTATGTGAGCGAGCTTACTTTCAATAAAATCAATTGCTATTGGTCTTGATGGGCTGTATACCTTCTTGCTTAAGCTTGTCGTGCCACTTATACGCCACGTATATTTCTAATACTTTTTAGTATCACAATTTGCTAAAACTCGAAAATATGAAGAGTTTAGGCCGGTATCCATTTCAAAAGCTTTCGAAAAACTCCTACGATAGCAAATTAGTAAAAATAGCTTTTTTGAGAGTAAGTTTGTACCTTTTTAGTTCATGGTTATTGGCAGTGCGGAGCATTCTAGAAATTTGTTCAAAATGTCTATACTAGTGCGGTGGTTTGTTAGGCGGAACAAAGATGCTATGAGGACTATCCAATTGTACCAGTCAAGAGCTGGTAGATAAAGAGGACGTCGGCAACATCCTGCCTTTTTTCAGAGTTTTAAGCCATGATCATATGGAGGTGTGTTTGTCCAGACCCGAGCACGAAGGGCAAAATGAATAAACCTACGTTAGACTGCCTCAAATGTTGGAATGTGGATTTAATGATAAGGAGACCAAACTTGGCTGGCATATTCAAAGAGAGGTCTTACAAAGGTAATAGAAAGAGCCTTGGTAACGCTGGGGTCAGAGAATTCTTTGGACCATCGTTTAAGTCCCCACCGTTAAATATGTTATAAAAATGCATACACAAATTTAGTTCAGTGTCTCAACTCTTCACCAATGAACTATATTCTCGAGATTGACTGGCATTTGCATACATTAAGGTCCAGAAGAATATTTTTGCACCAAATTGAGAAATTTATTTTGCAGGCAAAGGGCTGTGACATATTCTTAAAGATTCTCATATCATCAGCAAAGGCAGATAATTCTGAATCCTTTACGACCATGTCTATATTATTTATTGTGACAATAAAGATTATAGGTCTATGATGACTGCCTTGGGGAATCCCGGAAAATGACAGAGATTTTTGAAAAACTTTTTTTATTTTGGATTTGTTCAAAAAACTATCTAGACTTAACTTTCCTGCTGTCTGCCGGGACTTTGATATCATCTTAAATGAAAAATAGGATGCTAGTTGTCCAACTGGATAATGTTTTGTCGGTATTCCACAAGGTTCTATGTTCTTTTTTTAGCTTCTGGCTCGCCGATGCAATAAATAAATATGCACGTCGACCTTAATATCTTTTGTGCTAGGTGTCAGAGTTATTCTTAGGTGAGTAGCGCCTCTACTCTCCTAATGTGGCTGATGATATTCTCAGCAGAAGAATTCTTTATATCGTCGGTGCTTATTATTTCCCTCTGGGAAGATTTCCTTCTGATACCATATAGAGCCGGGCATTCACGTTTCGTCTTCTTCAAGACGCAATCGGCACTCCGGTGA
The DNA here is from genome assembly GCA_963576555.1 of Ferdinandea cuprea. Lineage (NCBI taxonomy): Eukaryota > Metazoa > Arthropoda > Insecta > Diptera > Syrphidae > Ferdinandea > Ferdinandea cuprea. Next base: position 9,967,236 of record OY754960.1, read on the forward strand.
GTCAACTATGTGTATTTTATGAAGGTCAGTCCTGGCATCGTTTTTGAAAGGTTTGGTGACGTTTTTTGCCCTGTCTGAGACCTGAGATGTTTTCCCAATTTGAGATACACCGGTTGTGTTCCCAGTTTTTTAGAACCAACCGAATTTACCGCTGATTTATTTATTGCACAGTTTGGGTTAAAAAAAAAAGGAGTTTCCGACCCTTTTCTGGCAAGTTCATCGGCTTTTTCGTTCCCTTCAACTCCCTCGTAACACTTAGTTTTTGGATGGTGTCAAAACAGTGCAATACTAAATAGGGGAGACATTGATGGGTGAGCTGAGGACTTTTATAGCTGCTTGACTGTCCGTGAAGGTATGGATGCTGACGCCTTTGATTCCTAAGTTGTATATTAAGTTTGCGTCTTCTTTTATGGCATGGAGCTCTGCCTGAAATACACTGGGAGTACTTCCTATAGGTTAGTCAGTTAAGGTGGGGCTACAGTCCGGGGTGGATCTGGGTCTCAACCAACAAGCTTCTCCAGCCAGCACGATCTTTGTGCCAGCTGTCTCCAGTTTCGCACGCTTAGTTAGTTAAGGTCCCCTTCCATTTGCGTTCGCCACATGAGTCACAGTCTTCCTCTACTGTGATATTCCTCGCGTGTGGATTCGAAGATCTTCCGGGCCGGAACATTCACGTCCATTCGCCTTCGAGAGAGGGCTTTGCTACTTAATTGCTTTCTTAGCCCAAAGAAACAGCGATTGGCAAGAGTAATTCTTCGTTTAATCTCAGCGCTGGTATCATTGCCTGAGTTCATTGCTGAGCCTAGGTAGACAAAGTCCTTGACGCCCTCAAAGTTTTATCTGTATTTAGTGACATTTTGTCCGAGACGTCGGTGTTGGGTGTCCAATTTTATTGAGACATTTTTATTTGGTCCATGGAAACAGGCTCCCAGCCATCCGTCTACCACTTTAGGCCCTTTAGGCAGTTGGGTACTTTATTGCTATCACATGCTTCTCTGCCTGTGATCTCCGTGAATACATTATTGTGTTTCAATAGGTATTAATGGCAGCAGAAACCTCCCCAAAGCTACATTTCATTTCATCCTAGGTTGCATTATTTTTGATCACAACAGTCCCAAGTTTCATACGTAAAAAAAACCCTACTTGAGGATGTCCTTTGATCATTCACGACTCTAATAAACGACAGATGCTACATCAAAGTTTGTATAAATTTATTCAACTGGACTTTTTCCAACCCAAATTAAGAGATAAACATTCCATTTGTCTATTCCCATTCCGCTTAGATGTCATACAAATTTCGAGAGAACAAATATTTCAAAACCCACCGTTTGATCTCATCAGTCTCCCTTCCCATAGTCTACGTGCAATATTAATTAACTTTTCCCTTTTCGGTTTACATTTCAATATCCAATTACACCCCTAGCCCCGGCCACAACTAAATAAATGGAGCCATTAGCACTGAACTTGGCAATGATTCGAACTGCCGACTGACGGCTGCCGACATCCACCCCTAAAATAAAATCGAACAAATTCCATTGTTTATCGGAAAACAACTTAACCCAAACCCGATTGTACATATCGCACATGATGTAAACAACAACAGGCAAAGAGTTAACAACTCAATATCGAAAGCAAAGCTCCGAGCCTGGAATCGCAAAAGATCGCAACCCCTTGTTTTTGCATGCAAAGGGGAGAATATGCATGCACTGCCATATCAATGTCAACCTTCATCCACCACCCTGCAATGGAGTTTTATTTGTCTCTAAACAGTAGACTCCCCCGGAAAAGCATTTAATCCGCTGCGTACCGTAGAAATTAAATCCCAGCCTTAGACCGTTCTCTCCAGCACCACTGACACTCGTTATCATCATCGCATGCATGCATGACCGTTTGCGTTTTTGTACACTTCCGCTGTGAAAGTACGTACATGTAGATGGGAACACGTCGTCATCGTCGTCGTCTGCCAGAGGTAGATCTACACATGGTTCACATTGCTGCGGTGCCAGGAGGCTGTAATCTAATGGCTAGAGATTTCCGGTATCTACCCTACGCATTTTTGTTTATACAGAAAGCCCATCCAAATGTTGGGGAGAGATAAGATTATGCGAAGGTGGGTGGGAGAGCAACAACAAATACAAAAACAACACATCTTTGGCGATGTAAATTGAAGGGAAGTTGTAGCGCGCGGTTTTCCGATTGCATAAGCTTGGTGTATCTTTGAAGAGGTTAAGAGGCATAAAATTCCTCTGATGGATGCGATACGTCTGGGGAATATTCATCCCTAAGTACTTTGCTTAGTGCTGGGCGTTCCTATATGGGTATGTTATAAATGTCTTCACTTTGTTGTTGTCGTCGACAAATATATACGTTCGTAGACAATGAGCGATATAGACAAAAGGGAGATAATGATGTTTCTGGTATTCAGTCAGATTTCGACAAGCTGGTGGAGTTCGGGAAAGGTTCATTTGTCTAAGAAGGGGGAAGGTGCTGTAGAGAAAGATGTTTTGCGACAGCAGCAAGTCCTTATTGGTATTAATCTGGAATCACTCTTCTTTTTTGCAGTCTCAAAATGTCTTTCATAAGTTTGAATTGTTATTCTAAACCAATCACCATTAGTGGAAGTCGGAACTACTGATGACCTTGGACATCACTTCGTGAAGAATATTTTTTGTTCGTATGGGGACTTCCTGTTAAAATAACCGTGCCGTACCGACTTCTGAAAATGTTTAACATGGACTGGACTTGGGTTCTGCGCTTGCTCTACCACTCTTTCTACAATTTGCCCATTTATCAGCTGCTGAAAATGCTGATTGATTACCTCTATAAATCCCCTCGCTTCGTTGACTAGCGTTCCGGACTTTATGCCAGGCGCCTTCATTCTTTATAAGCATGACTTTCTATTCATCCCTTCTTCTGACTCGAGATGGCGAATGTGAACGTTCTGTCACCATTTTTCGGTGGACGCATTCATCAAATCACGATTTTAACCCACGCTACCTCTTTCTGGTAATGTAGATGGTGACGGTTATTACTCAGGCGCGAATGACTCTGCCTACTCCAAACGTGCAGGCGTCAAAAGTTAAAAGTCAATTTCAGGGCGGCTCGCAGCCTCTTTTCTTAAGAGAGTCGAGCTCTGGACAGTGGTCATTTGCGTCTAGGGCACCACAGTCAACCACCAAATGCATACCTTTCCGGTCATATCACGTTCATTGTTTCATTCATGGTGAAAAGTGGGCGAGTGATGACGATATCCAGAATACAAACCTGATATTTACCGCAAGTACGACCATACCGAATGTAATCGAAACAAGCCCAGTTGTGACTTACAATAAATAAATCGCATTCATAGTGACTTAAAACACTTCAAAGTCCGAAGAATTTACTGAAGTCATTAAAATATGTATTCAAAGTCATTGAAGTCATGAAAACTCGTAGTTGAAGTCATTGGAGTCATGCAAATTCATGGTGGAAGTCATTGAAGTCAGTAGATTTATTCAATGACTATAAGCCTTTAATGTTTGTCGTCCTAAAACATTGCGTAACACTTCAAATGACATTAATTGAATTCATTCACTGACTTTAATGACTTCAATCAATGCAGGGCATTCAAAATTAAAACATTCTTTTTAAGTTCATCGGTTTACACCGACGAATCAATAAGCAATGATGGGGTAGGGTGCGGTGTATTCTCTGACAGACTAAATCTGAGTCTCTCCTACCGTCTTCCTGATCATTGTAGCGTGTTCCAGGCGGAAATAATGACGATTAAAGAAGTCTTATCTTGGCTAAAGAGGAACGTGATATCCTCGAAGGATATCAGAATTTTATCGGACAGTCAAGCGGCTATCACGTCCTTGGAATCAGTGTCTATAAACTCTACAATAGCCCTAGACTGCAGATCGTCTTTTCAGGAGATGTGGGAACATTCACCTTTGCTTGGTGCCGGGGCTGATAAACTCGCCAAATTAGGAACCATGTCACTTCTCTCACCTGAAAAAGGAGAGATTGTAAATTATCGCTAAGGTTGGCTGCTATGGAGGAAACAAACTTTAGGTGGACATGGTGGATCTGGCCGAAGCTGGATCAGAAACGCTCTAAAAATGTTATCTCTCTAAGCAGGCGGACCATTAGCACTGCTATAAGTGTGATCACTGGACACTGTCTTATAGGTAAACATAGGACGAAGAGGAGGCGGAAACGATCCATCGCCTGCTTTGTACATGCCCTGCTCTCTCGGAGCCTTCTTCTTTGAAGACACATGTTATCTCACAAACATTGACATCAAAATGTCTACTTCACTTCGTCAGCAGCTCCAATTAGTTCAACGAGTAGGGGGAAGCTTTATACTGGTCCAAATGTGCGGCTCTTATGCCGACAGCCACTTCAACCTAACCTAAGTTCATCATACAAAAGTTGCTAAAGTCGAAAAAAAGCTGCGTAAGTCGGAGCAAACGTACTTGTTGCACCGCTGTGTCCCCATCGGGGTAAAGTATGGTGACGATCTGCAGTCTGTGTTCGTCAGCGAATATCTGAGGCTTAAGAGATGCCAAATTTGTGCCAATAAAATACAACTCTTAGCCCCATCTCTGACAATGATTTGACAGCCAGGCAGCACAGCCTTGCATATATTTTAGATAAATTCACCTACTTTTCGAATGTCAATCCTGTTTTAGGTGCCTGATTGAAGGATGTAACCTGTTAATTTTGTAAAATTTCGTCACTACACACTCAGCATACTCCACTCAAGCTTAACTGCTAGAAAGGCCTGCGTAAGGATATGGATAGTCAGTAGAGTGCCTGAGAAACATCACCGCCCAAAACTCGAAAGCGCGCTGCCAAATTCGCCTTCATCTACGCTGCAAGAAGGTTCCTGCAGTTTACAACGCTGACATGATGATGAAGTTCGAGTAAATGGCTCCAGCTCGAAAAATTATTGCAACTATGCAAATATCAGCTCGAAGTATGCCTAAGGCTGTTTCAAAAGTAGGGCTGTTCAAAAGTATGCATCGTTGGAACTTCCACACAATTTGAGAGACTCTTAACTCCTCCCCCTTTCACAAAGTAACCGATTGAACCAATGCACCCCAACTAAGCGAATGACTTCAATCAATATCTTTACAAAGCATTGAACTCTTCTGTGTCCCATTACTCATTCGTCAACGTTTTATGGAGACAATAACAATCAATCTCGAATCTCATTTAATGAACCACTTCCTCTGAGAAGGTTGTCGACATCCCTTGATCCTTGTGTTGTTTACAAAGTTGTTCCTCATCCAACATTGTGATTGTGATTGTGTTCCTTTCTTCCACAAGCTAGCTATCGCAAAGGAGTCCTTTCGTCTCTGTATACCCATTGTCAGGATTACGACTTCAACTTTGTCGATCCTTTCCCTTTAAAAACGAAATCAAGTGTAATGCATTCTTCTTCTTCGCTCTGCCAAATTCGTATTTTATTTCTGAAATTCAATCCCTGAGCATTTATCTTGCGAAATGCTCCTTTCTACGCGGCAAAGCCCGAACTAATCCCTAATTCCCCAGTAGCGCGAACAAAAGGACAAACAACAAAATAAAACAATTCAAGTGAAATCTAATCCGGAAGCTAAATTTGCCAGAGTTTAATGCACTTTAAGTTAGATGTACGATAAAGGATCCCAAAAAAAAAAAAAAACGTATCCCAGAAAAGGGATACCCACAAAAAAAAAAAACAAAAACACAAACTGGAAAATGAACGGATTTGAACCCTTAACCAACAAACGGTGCTATGCAAATATTTATTTGCCTTCCGCCGTCGTCGTCGTCAGCGTCGTCCTTCGCGGCAATATCCTGGGCCAAACTTTGTGAATTTCTAATAAATATTTGGGCTGCATTTAAGTCAGTCGAATGCACTTGAAGAAAGACAGAACAAAGGCACGTTCGCAGTCGTGAAAGAGGTCCCCCGTGATATTTCGCTAATTAGTTCGCGAAAACACGGAATATTGGCTGATGATGAAGAAAGGACACAATGAGCAGGAATAATGGGTTGCACGCGTTCAATGTCCTTTAGCTTTTCCTGTTTTTTTATTTTTATTATTATTTAAAATACAGACGAGGCACTACTTCCAAACAAAAGGAAAGCACCTTTTTTTTTTGTTCAAGACACAAAACTGGGGGACTAATGCAGGACAAAAAAAAAACAAATTACACGATGTTTTCGGGGGTGGATGTGCTTAAGTATACTGTTTTCTTTATTCAGTTCGTGGTACACTACGCGCCGGCCGGCTTTTGCTACAGGACACAGAAGCCGGCTAAAGAGGCAAACAACCCCTGGTGAGAGATGAGATGTGGGGCTCTCATCCTCTTCACCGTTGGGGGTTGTTTTTGATTCGAACAGAGCACATGGCTGGTTCTGGTACTGTGGAAGATGAGGGAGGTGGCAGTGACGTCTACCGGGTGTAACACTGAAGCACACGCAGCACAGTGGAGTGGTAGACATTCATTCACATACACACAACTAAAAGAGGGGGGAAAAGTCAAAACGACCCGACCCAGACACAACAAACCCGGGTCGATATTCGAGGAATTTATGAATGCTCTTGCTCTTTGTCACGAGGTGGAGAAGGTGGGCTCTATTCTGCAGTTAGTATAGTCATAGCGAGGGGTGACTTGCAGCAAGGTGATTTTTGTGTTCTCTGTATGTTGCTGGGTGGATTGCGTTTATTAGATACATGTTGATAAGAATGATAAATGTTGTAATTATGTTGAAGGACTGAATGATGTCATTTAATAGGAAAATCGATTAGTTATCCTTGCATGTAGGGGTATCTATTTCAAATGAGTCTAATAATAGGAAGTGTATTTGTGGCTGAAACATAAATCTAGTTGAAGTTGAAGGTAATATATTGGAGAAGGGTATGGGCGTATATCAATCTGAACTGAATACTAGACACGTTCGTGGATTTTAGGATTGCTTACCTAGTCCGGATGGTCTTAAGCCTTAAACTGACATAAACTCTTTAAGTTTGTCGGTCCATTCCTTAAATATTGCTTCGCAAGCACAAAGGGATTCAGTTGTTGTCCAGGCCCTTTTATATTTTATTTGCATATGCACGGGATAAGAAGACGCAAATTTACAACTTGGAGATTCAAATAGTTTAAGAAATGTGGCTACAATTACAGTGGATTCGTTTTCTTAGAAATTATCGTCAGAAAGAGGAAGTTAAAGTGATTGCAATTTAAAATAACTTACCATAGGCTTTTTTTGAAAATCAGTTTTTGAAAAGAACGAAAATCTGTTTGGAACCGCACTACAACTAGACCCTCAAATCAAGCCGGAATAGTGAATTTGTGAGCTTTTTTTGTTGCTCTGTCGGCAGAGCTAGTTTGAATAAAATACTAGCTGCTCATCTTCATCTATAGACAGGCTTGTGACGTAAATAATGAAAAACTCATTAGCTTTCACCCAATGGTGAAGATATAGTCCAGGCAAACCGAGTGACACACACGCGTGACGCTGGAGAATACGCGGTGCCATATGCAGTTTGTCAACAGCTCATCTGAACTCTTTCAAACATGCACCGGATTTCGGCAAGGTGATGCGCTGTCGTGTGATTTCTTCAATCCTGTTCTCGAGCAGATAGTGCGCAGGGTAGGTGTCAAGACGGAAGGCACTATCTTCAATAGATCAGTTCAACTGCTGGGATATGGGGACGATATTGACTTCATCGGACGCTCCCAGCGTGCCGTGGTGGAGGCGTTCACGGTTATTGAAGAACAGGCGAAACTAGTTGGCCTTGAAGTGAATGAGGACAAGACAAAATTTATGCTATCAACAAACAAACAAGCATCTGTCCACCGACTAGGACAAAATGTCACGGTTGATAGCAGCAACTTCGAGATAGTTAGGGAGTTTATCTACCTCGGTGTGATTATCAACTCCACGAATGACAACTTGGTGGAGATCCGACGAAGAATTACCATAGGAAACCGCTCCTACGGACTGGCGAAACAAATGAGTTTAAAACTCCTAACCTGAAGGACAAAGTGTATGCTCTATAGAAACCTTATTCTGCGAGTTCTGCTATACGGTGCCTAGGAAAAGATACAACCGCGAACTCTATGAGTTGTACCAAAATGTGGGTGTAGTGCGAAAAGTCAATAACCGTCGACTACACTGGTTAGTCCCCCAGCCCCAGACCTAACCTCCGTTTTAAAGACCAGGCCATCGCGGAAGCCTGAGCGCTTGGTCTGTATAACTGGAAGCTGGATAGAAGGCTGTCGTGTCTCAGGCAGGGACTCTTCACGGGTCGGGAACCGTGAGAACAAGAACACTGGATTCTAAAAAATAAAAAAATAGGCTTAAACGGCCCTAAAAGGACCTAAAGCCCAGCTTCTTCTGAAGATATATATATTTTTTTTTGCCACGAAAAGAAGCGACCTTTAGTTCGATGCCGAGCTTCTCAAGATAGTTTTTACTCTTGGATGTTTTTCAGACGTTTGCAAGAGGTGGGCCAGTAAATTATAACTTCCAGGTACCTGTATCATTTGAACCGGAGACCCTAATTCACTAATTCAATTTTAAGAGTTTTTGGTAAACAAAGTCTCAAGATTTGTCATCTTAACGCTCAAAGCTTGTACCCGAAAATTGATGAGTTTCGGTACGTGTTTGAGGGTTCTATAACATATTGAATATAATCCTAACGTTCGATCGAGTTAGTCGGTGATGAGAGTAAACTTTGTTGGGTACAGTTTATCGGCCCAATGGGAACGTGGACATACATACGTCCTTTCATATCTCTGATGGAAGAAATTGTTTGTACTTGTTCTAATATTATTGTTTGTGGTGACTTTAACTGTAATCTCCTTTATAAGATAAAAGACTCATTGAAAGAAAGTATGAACGTTATTTATTTGCGGACTGTTAATGTCACCTCACCAACGCACTTCGGTGGTCCTATATCGACCCTTTTAGACGTTCTTTTTTTTTTGTGTTAGTGATTTTCAACAAATTTCTTTTTCAGATCAATTATCGGCTCCTGCATTCTCGAAGCATGATCTTATTTACTTAACTTACGACTTACTTCAATCCCTCTCTTGCCTGCCGTAAACTTTGGAGTAATCTTCGTAGCATTGGCATCGTTAAGGCAAAGTTTACCTGCTTTGCAAATTGCCGATTGTAATGCTCTCAATCGGCAATTTCCATTGTCCACCTTTAATCTGCAGAGCTCAGTAAGAGACCGACACAAGGTTTTACCGAATCAAGCAGAAACTATAGTACCATTTTTTTTGGTTTAAGAAATGTAAATTGTGACGAAGTCGTTGAAAGTCTGCTCTCTATTAAATCTTCGGCAACTGGGCTCGATGATATAAACCCTCAACTTTTAAAGCTCATATTACCAATTCTCATCCCGTACATTACCATGACTTCAATGACTTCAGCCCCATTTCAATAATACCCTTTCTTTGGAAAACATTTGAAAGAATTTTACAAAATCAAATGAATCTATTCCTTGGCACCAACAATTTGGTAAAAACAAAAGAATCGCATTTTAGGAAGAGTCACCGATTGTCCTTTTTAGTGTTGCTCGACTTTTCGAAGGCGTTTGACACTGTCGTTCATAAAATATAGTGTAGTGATGATGCAGTCAAACTACTTGCCTCGTATCTTTCAGTTCAATCAACCAATCTGATGTCATTTCGATCATAAATGGTGTCCCACAGGGATCCAATTTGGGTCCACTGCTGTTCTCGTTGTATGCCATTCACATTATTACCGACGACGGGCAGCTGTACTTGAGTTCCGATCTCGATCTTATTGAAAATTATAGTATCTGCTCATCTCAAGACATTCATTGGACTTGTCGTACTTTTCTTCTGTGTTTTTAGGTACTTCTACGTTGAGACGGCCAAAAATCTTGGCATGGTCTTTAACCGGAATCTGACTCTGGATAAACACATAAATGTTGCGATCGGTAGAACGTATGGTGTTCTTCGAACATTAAGGGCAACTAAAGCTTTCACGCTCTTAAAAATATGTCTCATGCTCAAGATGCTGGTTATACCAATATTAATGTATGGCCGCGATGTTTTTGCCAAGTGCAGGTTTATCAGCAAAGGAAAAATGCAGGTCTCAGGCTTCTTTTTTTATGATAAAAGAAACAAAGTAATGGCAAGTAAATCGGGAAAAATATATTTGTCAATAAAATTTCAATCGCAAGATAAAAAGCCTGCCAAAATCGTTTACCACTATAAATAACCCTTTGCTCTGTTAAAAAAACCTTCCAATAATGAAGACCTACAGAGGCCACTGTCTAGAAAACGAAATATTTCTGCTAAAACTGTTGTCTCATTCAATGACCCTTTGCTTTGCTCTTTAAAAAATATTTCAAATTTAGGCATTTATTCGCTATAATTTGCAATTTCCTAAAATATAAAGTTCCACAAACAGCTAAGCGATTAAGGCGACTCAACAGTATTGGGAGTGATAACCCTTTTAAATCAACGACTCTGTGTCCTTACGGCATCCCTGCTGGTCGGCCTGTGGAGTTTGCCGGTTTGAGCCTTAAAAAAATATCTGCAAGCCTCCCAGTTTCGTATCACTTCTTCATCTATGAATTTTTGGGAGTACCTCTCTTTCGCGCTTGTATTTCGCGCCATTTTATGAAAATCACGTCTTTAACGTGAAGGCTTCTTCGGATCTTTCCAATTCTGGCACAGCTGTTAACAAGAGCTGTGGTTCGATATATTTTTGCTGTGGACGTGTGACGGTCGCTGGTTCACCCACTATTGCCTGCTACCACATGATCAACCAACACCAGCTATCGAACACAAAGTTCATCCAAACAAAATGAATGTTCGCTCGTACAACTGCGACCAACTAAAAGGCGACGACCCTTGATTGACGCTTTTTATTTCCAGTCTAGTTTTACACTTTCATTGCGCCATAAAACCCGCCAGCCATATTACAACTGCTTGCTATCCCCATCTACAGAATGCCCATGAACCATAAACCACTAGAGTCCTATACTCCAAGGAGTGATTTAAAATCCCAGCAATTCCAGACAAGAACACTGCTAAAAACAGAAAATTGCAGATATGTATGTCCAAGAATCTCCATAAACATAGAAGTCTCACTCTCGAGTGGTGGCCCGCTCCACCATAAAAGATCTCATTAAGCACATCAATCTTACTTCAACTGAACACGAAAGCCGAATACCACCAGCACCAGTCTGATGTCCAATTTAAAACGTCAACATTCCATCACACAAGCACGAGTACGATCTCTTATGTCCTTTCCTTATGCGACTGCGACAGACTTGCTCTTCCATCGTAGTCAGTCATCATCCACCCCCCCCCCCCCCACTCGCTGTGTGTACAAAAAAAAAAACTGCAAACATCATTAAAGGGAAAGTCAATCATAGCTCGTTACATATTCGAGAAATCCCATTGCCATACAAAATGGAATCATTCAATTCCAGCAGCAGTGGACTGCTGAGGAAAATTCAATTTCCATCTCTTCCATGAGGCAATCCGGTCTTGGCTTATCTGCCTGCCACCATTACAGTCGGACACTGTGTACTGTGTAGTTAGTTGCAGAACCCACTGTGGGCTAAAATGCTAAAATGATGCATGTGCCTCTGAGTGAACTGTGCAATGCCCTGCAGCGGCAGCAGTGCGAGCAGTAGTCAATGTTATCAGCGCAACAGCATCAATTGGAAATGAAAGTTCGAAAGGCAAGCAAAGAGAAGAAGAAAAAAAACAACTGACAAGTTTCTCAAGAAACGAGGACACGGTACGTAATTGAGTAACCGGGCTTCCAACAACAACAACAACAACAACACGATGAAAAAGGATCCAAACGACATCAACAGTAACAAGACTGACAATTGTCGTTGTGGTGTGGACTTTTAGTGTTATGAGGTGGCTTTGGAGAAGAGCTTTCAATTGGATTGGAAATGTGTAGTTCCTTGTTTGTCCTTTTCTCATTTCATTTTTGCAATCATCTTCTCGTTTCTCTTTTTTTTCTTTTTTTTTATTATTTATTTGTGTAAAGAAAAGGTCAACGGTGTCGAGTTTCAATGGACAGACCCGCCTGTTGTTTGTTGATGATGTCAGCATAGCATAGTACTGCCTGCCTGCCTGCCTGCCTGTAAGGGTATTGATTTGAGTTTTGATTGAAACTATAAGAGAGGAGGAAATTAAATTCCTCATTCAATTGCAATATGTATTTATCATCATCATGCATCGCACATTGCACAAGTTGGATGTGATTCCACAGCAGCATCGGGTTATTGATTTTTTGATGATGACACATCATGCGTGTGTATATGCAGTGCAAACTATTGCAGTAGCATCTGAAGGAAGGACATGCAAATATGGATTTAGTTTTAATTGAAATTCTGGATTTTCTATCGAAAGAACTGCGATTACTTGGATATAACAAGCGCTTTGGTCGGGAAGTGTAGGCGCAAGTAATCAATAAATCTTTCATCTCACTGCTGGTTTGTCGTGTGAGTCCTTTAGCACAAAGGATAGGCTCGAAGAATAATTAATTGGTTGTAAAGTTGAATCCAAAGCTAAAAAATGAGTTATTGAGGGGTTTCCTGGGTTTTATTCGGGGAAAAAAGTTATATCGGGTTTTTCATAAAACAAAAACGGTTTTGAATATCAATGAAATTCTTTATTCCTGTGAAAGTACGTTCGATGCCACTATGTATGGAACTCGATTTCTTTTGCTTGGCCACCACGGGCACGACGCTGAACCCAATTTTCGACGGTTTTCAAGCAAAAATCGGCCGATACTGCTGCAATTTCACGTTCGATATTCGTACGAAGTTCATCAATCGTCGCTGGCTTGTTGGCATAGATCATAGACTTGACGTAGCCCCACAGGAAATCGTCTAACGGCGTCAAATCGCACGACCGAGGCGGCCAAGCGACTGGACCATTTCGTGAGATAACACGTTCTCCAAACTTGGTTTCCAATAAATTGATTGTGACATTCGCTGAGTGGCTTGTGGCGCCGTCCTGTTGGAACCACATGTCCTCCAAGTCCATATCATCCAATTTGGGCCAAAAATATTCGGTTGTCATTGAACGGTAGCGATTCCCATTCACAGTAACGTGCCGGTCTTGATCATCACGGAAGAAGTACGGCCCAATGACGCCGCCGGCCCATAAACCACACCAAACCGTAATTTTTTCGCGATCCAATAATGACTCATGGAGTTCGTGTGCATTGCTGCCTGACCAATACCGCATATTTTGTTTATTAACGAAGCCATTCAGCCAGAAATGAGCCTCATCGCTGAAGATGATTTCATACGACGCTTCTGGTGGTCAAGCGGCTTCAGTTCTTGCGTCAATTTAATCTTGTAAGGATGTATGCCAAGATCTTTTCGCAAAATTCGCCACAACGACGTCACAGAGATGCCCAACGCTTGAGAACGACGTGTGAGAGACACATTTGGGCTTTCTTCAACTGAAGCCTCAGCGGCAGCAATATTCTCGACTCGACACTTTGCCTCACTGGCACTGGAACATTTTGTATTGTGCCTGTGGATTCAAATTTTTCCACTAGACGCTCAATTGTTGATCTGCTAGGACGATTATGACGACCATAAATTGGGCGTAGCGCTCTTAACGTTGAGGCCACTGACTCCGAATTTCGGTGATAAATTTTAATAATTTCGACTCGTTGTTGGCTCGTATATCTTTCCATCATGAAATGGCAAACCTTACTGAAGAGAAATGTCAAAAGAGCGGCAAGAAATATGGCGTCGTTTGCTGTCCCTGTTGCTCTACTTTTGTAGCGTCCCTGTTGAAAAACCCTGTACTTTCAACAATTTTTTTTTATGTAAAAAATAAAATATTTTATTTAAACTTTTCACTTTCTTAAAGATATACATTTGAAAATGAATTTCTGAAACTTTCAAAGGAAGATAGTTAAAACTCTGTCATTGTGACGTCATTTCCTATGATCCCTTAGAAAAAAGGTGCGTCCGCGTTGACAGTAGAACTCGTGACGGGATCATCAAAAGTGAAAAAAAATCCTGTTTTAGTTAAGACCATAAACTAGAATTTGGACGAAGGGAAATAAAAAAGTGAAAATTGGGTTTTTGGCAGACCTTTTTACAAAAAAATGCTAATTTTGGTAAAATTTGCTCAGAATTTTTTTTTAAATAGTTCCGATTAAAAGAAAAGAAAATCATTTGTCCAAGTTCTCGTGAATTGTATCTCGAAGACCTGTTTAAAATTTCATCAAGATCGGTTAAGTGGTTTTCGAGAACTTTTGACAACCGACTTTGAAAACACAGTTTCGAGAAAAACGCGTTTAAAGTTTAGATAACCTCAAATAAACCTCGTGATTCAATTGAGTGCGCACCTTTTCAAGGCTGTATCTCCGAAACTTTTATTCGGAATGACTTGAAAATTTAGGATAATATTCTCGAAATGTTCCAGTCTCTAGGCACAAGTTTATAAGACATTGAAAGCCGTGAAACCCATGTAACCCCTTAATGGACGAGGTCTTCCTCTATGCTCGGTGCTATTGAGTTCCTATGTAAAATGAGTTTTTAAACTTCGTTTAACAGTTTTACCAACGAGCGTAATCGGTTGAGCCCTCTCAAGGCCCCCTTCGACGGAAGGAAACAGATGTTCCTTTTTGTTCCGTTTTTTGTTTAAACCCCTGCCTACATGGCTGACACTGCGACCCAAAAGGTCTATTGAGACAAGTGACTTTCCTAGTGAATGCCACAACGTCCTTAGTTGCAGAGTTTCTCCATTCTGCTGATGTACGGAGGTCTTTATTAAAGATCAGTAGTCATAACCAATAAAGGGTCGCGCACTCACAAAGGAAGTTCGGAAGTTTCCTCGTCCTCTAGACAGAACCCACATTCCAGTCTCTAGGCACAGGTTCATTTTGTTGAAATGATACCTCAGGCCATAATGCCTTGTTAGGAAGCCCACCAGCTACCTATTATCTTCCTTACTTAATAGTAGAATTTCCTTGCAGGAGTACAGCTTAATTAAATTTTTGGATTGTCTTAAACCCGCGACACTTTCCCTGTGGTTCCGACGAAGTTGTTTGTTCCCATTTGTTAATTAGCCTTAAAGCAGCAGCCTAGTTGACTCTGCAGTAAAGTTCTGGTCCTAAGAACGCAGATTCTGATCCAGCTCTAGCCAGCAGATTCGTTGACTGCTATACCTTGGTGACCAGGAACCCATCCAAGTTTGATGGCTTCGGGCAGCTGTCTTTTTAATGAAGATCTTCATGGGTGAGAGCTCAACAATGGCGTCAAGTGCTGTTGTTGGGCAGGTGCGCATCGCACGACAAATAAGCTGCAGTTTCTCAAGCCTATTTGCCTTTGCCATTGTTCGTTCAAGTACTTCGGGCCACCAGACAACGGCCGCATACGAGATGATGGGTCTGACCATCATTGTATACAGCTAGTAAATGTTCCTAAGTTAGCAATATTAGCTATTATTAGGCTTTGAACAAGCAACTCTAGATGAACCAGTTTAGAGGGTCTCCGTTCTTATGAACGAGTCATACGATTCTGAGGTCATGATTTATCAATAGTTCTTTCTTTCAACCAAATTTTGGGAATAAGCTGGGATATACTCTCTACCAACTCGTCGAACTCCTGCCTTAAATAGTTCGACGGGTAGAACTCTACGGTCCAGCAGCCTTGTTGGTCTTTTAGATATTACCTTATTTTCGTCGGTTGAACGAAGTTCTCTGCTGACATCGTCAATGTTGAATGCTTCGCTCTTCATGGCAGCTACATTTTTTGTCTTCATCATCGCTTCATGTTTCTCCATATCCTTAGCACCGAAAGTGACTCTACTACCAGGTTTCCTGGTCCATCATTACAAGCCTCTGTTGATGTCTTATTCTTCTGACACGTTCTTTCTGCTTTTGTGATAAAACTTCTGAAAATCTTTTCTGGAGCATGTTTCGTGTCCTTTTATGGCACTGCTTCGTAGGCATGTTTTGCTGCACGTGCTTGACGGCACTCTTCATCCAACCAGGGGTTTCGTGGTTGTAACGTCGTCCTCTTTCTTTGTTGAGGCGTTCAACCTGTGGTGACTCGCTTGTGACTTGTTGACTTTAACAAGCCCGCACTTCACTAGACCCTGACACTGTTCTTTAAAGCAATCAAAGCTTTAAGAGAAAGATGAAAACCTACGATATCTTTTTCTTACCCGGCCTCACGCGCCGCCCTTCGGATGGCGGTGATATCTGCTTTATAGAATACAATGGGCCTCCGCGAATTGTTTGCCTGCAAACGGCCAGTTCATACCAACCACTCGTTGCGAGGCAGTTGGACGCTTCGTAACAATGTTTTTTTTTTAACTTGGTTGGGCACAATTCCAAACCTGGAGGGCTACGCCCTTTGTGGGATACCTTCCACAAAATCAGTCGGATCGAGCCCATTAAGGGTTCATGCGCCACCAACTGTTTTCGGGTTTCTTTGGGGCCTTCCCTAGTACGTCGGGCTCTGCTCTGGCTGCTTTGATGAAACTTCCCTCGATTTCTATATCATGGGGTGTACGCTGAAAACCATCTGTCGCTTAAAGATAGGTAGATTTTGATACCACTCGCATTCGAATTTTGAGAACTTTCCTGTCTAATGGATATGCCGTCGGATGCAATGACTCCAAAAATCCTTCTGCGACAAAACTATCACGTCAACTTTCCTTAGGTAACGGAATGGCTTTGGCCAGACTCTGAACCATGGATTGAATGCCATCGTATTTTCACAGATGGCTCCAAAACCGGACTTGGCTGCGAGAATATTAGACTTCACTACCCCTTGGGTACACATTCGTCTGTTTTACAAGCGCAGGTATTCGCCATCCTAATGGCTTCACGTAATATTGTGATAAACCTGGTTTAAGGACTAGAAGCATTTGCGTTTGCAGTGATAGTCAAGCTGTATAAAAATGCTGTTCAACAGTCTTACCTCGTCCAAGACAGTGATCTTGCCTGGGTCCCGGGTTAAACTGGTATTCAGGGAAATGAGTTCTCCGATGAGCTTCAGAAGAAGTTTTATGACGACCCGAAAATGCGCTGGGTCTGCCTTCATATGTAGTCATGTCTTCCATTGATACTCGAGTTTGTCGTGAACACAAGTTTCGATGCTGCGACTGCGATGGACGCAAATACACCAAACTACTGTACTCGGACATTTGCAAGAAGTCTGCGTCTTTCCTTCTATCTCTCATCAGAATCGACTGCAGGCTGCTTGAAGCCGTCTTTTCGGGCCACCATGCTCTTCCTAAACACTTAATGGTTTGGGCTTGAGCGACACCGCCACCTGTTCTGATTGTGGTAAGGAGGATGACACAGCAGAACACGGATTTTCGGGCCTGACATGGTGAGTGCCGAACATCTAAGCTCTTGATCACCGAAGCTCCTTCTCATCTTTCTTCGAGAAATGGACTAGTAGTTGTGTCTGAGGGCTCCATGGGTTAGTAGCAACCTCCGACAAAAAAAACTGCTTTTCAAAACCATGGCTATATGTTGGAAATCTCCTTAGACCCAAGACTTCAAGACACCAGAGCCGCCGAAAACTTCTTAGAACTCATTCGCTGCCGACAGAACAGAAAAAAAGTGCCTTAGTGAGACGCACTCTTTCTACCATCCTAAGGGGTTGGTTAACCAATCTCAATTCGAAGAACTTACTAGGCTCACTCAGCAGTAACCAACACGGAGCTAAGTAGAAGTAGTTGACAGCGAAGGGCTAAAGTGACAACGCTTGTGTTCTCATAACGGGTGATCCAAGTAGAGATACTTTTTTCAATAGCCTTTTTTGACAGATCACGTGTGAGTCGTGTCATGCTGTCATGTTATTTTTGTTTAGTATTGTTTGGCATTTCATAATGGAAAGACTTACGCGTGAACAACGTTTACAAATTGTTCAATTTTATTATGAAAATTCACGTTCTGTGAGGAATGTGTTTCGTGCACTTCGCTCAACTTATGGTCAACATAATCGGCCTACTGAGCGTACTATTCGCAACACCTTCACCCATTTTGAGACCCAGCATTCATTATTGGATAATATTCGACCGAATAGACCACGTCCAGCACGCTGTGAAGAAAATATAGCGGCCGTAGCTGAGAGTGTACACGAAGACCGTAGAGAGTCGATTCGGCGCCGTTCGCAGCAACTCGGACTGACGTATGGAACGACCTTACGTCAAGATCTTAAATTGAAAGCGTACAAAATACAGCTTGTGCAACAACTGAAGCCGCTCGACCTTCCCAAGCGACATCGCTTCGCTCTATGGGCTCTTGAAAAGTTCCAAGAAGATCCGACGTTTTCGAGGCAAATTTTGTTTAGCGATGAGGCCCATTTCTGGCTCAATGGGTATGTAAACAAACAAAATTGCCGCATTTGGGACGAAGAGCAACCTGAAAAGATTGAAGAACTGCCACTTCATCCAGAAAAAACAACGGTTTGGTGTGGTTTGTGGGCCGGTGGAATCATCGGTCCATATTTCTTTAAAAATTATGCCGGTGCGAACGTAACCGTCAATGGCGACCGTTATCGTGCCATGATAACCGACTATTTGATGCCTGAAATTGAAGCTCGTGATCTCGGCGACATTTGGTTTCAGCAAGACGGCGCCACTTCCCACACATCGCATCAATCAATGGACTTATTGAGAGAACATTTCGGTGAGCACATAATTTCACGTTTAGGGCCGGTCGATTGACCACCAAGATCGTGTGATATCACACCGTTAGACTTTTTCCTGTGGGGATATGTAAAGTCAAAAGCTTATGCCGACAAACCCGCTTCGATTCAGGCCTTGGAGGAAAACATCACGCGTGTCATTCGCCACCAAGATCGTGTGATATCACACCGTTAGACTTTTTCCTGTGGGGATATGTAAAGTCAAAAGCTTATGCCGACAAACCCGCTTCGATTCAGGCCTTGGAGAAAAACATCACGCGTGTCATTGGCCAGTTACCAGTCGAAATGCTCGAACGAGTGATCGAAAATTGGACTCAACGGATGGACCATCTGCGACGTAGCAACGGCCAACATTTGATAGACATAATCTTCAAAAAATAAATGCCAAAGAATGTTCTTTCAAATGATAATAAACATTCTCCATTAAATTTAAATTTTCTGTGTTTTTTTCTCTAAAAAAGTAGGGAACCTCGAAATGGATCACCCTTTGTAAGCGCTTCACCATCATTTGACCGGAAGCTCAATCCGTTTGTTGGATTATTTTAAACTTTTCAATGCAACCTTCAAGGCTTCATAGGGTAAAAACAGTCCACGGACAAGAAACTGGGTACCAAACAATTGTGTTCTAAGCTGTAGTGCCCGATCCTAGCTTCTAACAGTATTAGTAAGAAAAATTCAGAGTTAAATTATAATCGAAAGGTAACTTCGCCTCCTCAAAATTTCCAACATCATGAGCGTAACTTCACGTGACTTATTTTGATGGAACAATAATGAGCATCAACCACAAGCTGTCGATAGTTGCCCGACAAAGCAAGCTAAACTATCACAATCAATACGAGTTCTTAATTTATAATCAAAAATCCCCAAAATCAGTAAAGTATTCAAATCAGATTTTTACATAATTTATAGGCGCGGATGCTACGCAGGTTAAAATAGACTCTTTTTTTTTTTGTCTTCCATAAAACAATGAAACAATAGACAGTCCGACAGTCAGTGCCAGCGGCAAAGCTCTGTTGTTTTCACTTTCAATCGCACAAAAGCGAATCGAAGACTTGAGTAACCGACAACGGAGGAGAATAAGAAGTCGCCGCCGATGGCTCTTATTTCATTTTTTGAATTATTTATGAGTTCTTCTCTCATCGGAACCAGAGAGAGATGGAATAGCTTCGCCTTTGCTTCCGAAGGCCATGTTATGGTTTCAGTTTTGCTTTTTATGACCACAAAATAATAATAAATTTCTACATTGGACAGTGGTGGATGGCTGAAGATGGCACGCTCCTCTCAATCTGCACGATATGTTTGAAGGACAAAAGCAGGAATTACTACATACGAGAGTACATAAGTGCAGTTTTTTTTTTTTTTTTGTATTGCCTTTGTGAAGACGAAAGTCGTAGGTCAAGATACTCGAATTGGATTGCAGGAAAACGATAATGATATTGCCAATATCCTGGTGAATCAGCCGACGTGCTGAGGTAGCTCTTTTGTGTTTTGGCTGCTTTTGTTCGCAGGTGCGTCATAAATGGTCAACGAACCTGAGTTTGCAGCTCAAACTCAAAGGAAACAAAACCTTGTTGCCGATTCCACCTTTTCTCTTTATGAAGAAATGACAAAGACTTGATTAGCTTCAAATTAAGTGACTACACATCTTCCAAGTTCCGCCGCCAACCTCACGCCGCGACACCAGCACAATTTACTTAAATAGCTCCAGCGGAAATCAAATATTCACCCGAACATGTTCATTCTTAATTTTGCCATCGGTCCCGCCCTTCTCGCACCATTCTGAAACCTTTGAAACCTTTGACTGGAGTGTGTATCCTTAAGACGCCCTCGGGAGACGTGACAGTTTTATTATATGTCGGCGTTGCTCATAATTTGCACTTAGCGCCGCCAACCTTCCTGCCGTCAACATGTCGACTAAAAAGGTATACAAAAAAAAAAACACCTCAAAATATTCGTACATCTGCGAAACAATTCCCTTTTTGTGGAGAAATATTTTCTTCAACTTCTAACGGGCTTTTTAAACCTATAAATACATAACGAAGGAACATGACGTATCCCCCTTGTTATTTATGCATGCCCCGTTAGGGTTGAAGACCCTATCACTGAGCACCAAGTCTGCACCAAGTGACACGTATAGCTTTTCATGTCTCGAAAAATATTCAAAACACACAGACATACACACACACAGACACACACAAACAAAGTAATAAACTTTTGTTCGGGAATACTCATCCTTTCCGAGGGAAGAACGACTTTTATGCAAACCCCAAACATACAAAGAATAGCGTGCAGCGGTCGTTGAAATTTTGTTTCCGTTGTTTGGGGAGGCACACCCACATAAATGGGTCCCGATGGTGGTGGTGGCGGCGATGATGGGAGTACACAGACAACATGGGTGGTTTTTTTTTTTTTTGAAACATGCAATTTACGAGAAAGAATTTTCTTCATTTCCTTTATTGTCCTTTGTGGAGCGGTTTTCGACTTTTCGAAGCAAAAGACACAAAAGAGTTTGGCGCACTGATTAGGACAGCTCATTACTTTGGATGCATGAAAATAATGCCACTGTTCGTGTGGTGGTATTTTCAGTTTGAGTGCAATTCATTTCCATTGGTGTCGGAAGCGAGACGGATCCTGCGTATACATTGTTCTTTGGGGGATGTGGAAAAGAGGATGCACGACAAAACAGTTGGGCACTAATGAATGCCAAGGACGATTGCATTTGCTAGGTATAGTATCCTTCTTTGTATGGTGTGGCACTTGTGCTAAATGAGTTTTTTTTTAACTCGCTAACAGCAAGTGATGATAGCGCACTACTTGGTGAGATGAGAAAAGACACTTTGTTGTCTGTACGTTGCTGGGGAGAAAGTGGACGGGTATACTTTAAGAATGACAAAGTGGTGAATCCAAGTGGAATCAAGTGAACCATCTCAAGATTGGTGTTTTTTTTTTCTTTTCCGTTCTCTATGGTTTTAGTGGGGTTGTTGGATGTTAGACGGATGGGGTAGCTTGTCTTAGCTTCAAAACATAGCCCAAGGGTATTGGTCGGCGAAGCATTAAGCTGATAAGTGCGGCGGTTGATCAGTTGAAGTGTTGAGAAGCCAAGATATTTGTTTGTTTGCTTCTAACAAATTCATGAGGAAAAGAACCACCTGCAGGGAAATTGTCTGAATAAAGCCAAAGACCTTTAGTCAAAAAAAAAATACTCTTTGCAACAAGAGAATATCAAAAGTAACGCTTATCTGAAAGCAATTCGGGACCTGTTTCGCTTATGCCAAGAAAAAGAAAATAATAATTCAGAATAGTTCTTTTTGTGAGTCAAACTCTATAGATTTATATATGCTCACCATAATGACGTTCTGGGAGGGGTTATAGCTACAAAGAAACAATTCAAGACGCCACGAACCTTAAGGAACAGTTCAGCAATAAAATTTCCTTCGTAAACGCCTACATAAACTTACTGCAAAATGGTAATATTTTACCTGGTAAACGTATACGTCCTGACAAGCCTCAGTTGAACAGAATTTGCGGTCAATTGCGTCCAACACTCGCCTGTTCTTGGTAGCAAATTACCTCTTCATTTCCCAGCGAAGAATAAGCAGCTTAATTAAGAAATTTTTGCTATTCGTATAAATCGCGACTTTTTGTTGGTGTCTAAGAGTTCTAGTCCATGCCCGTTTTGGTAAAAACTTTCTACCAAAAAGTCCCGACTTATCCTTCGCTTCGTTAGTAGGAACCAAACGAAACTACTACATGTGATTCCTGATAAAACCCTTAAAGCAAATTACAAGAAAGTGACTTCGTTGAACGCGAAAGTGGGAGGAGTTACGCGTCTAGATATGGCTCAATTGCATACCCCGATTCATCCGAATTTGGGGCAAATCATGTGGCAGTTGCCACAATATATCGAATTTGTGATTCATAAAGGCCTCAACGAGAAGAACATCGGTCCTTCATTCTTTTATTCATGATCATAAACTAGAGTTCTTCAATTTCCAATCCGAGAAGCATTTATGTACGCCGATATGCTCATCTATGTATATCGTTTGAAAATCACTTAAGTTGAGCATACTGATGATTCCGATGTGGGGGAAGACAATGTTGTCGTGGAAAAGCGTGCAAATTAAATGCAGCCACAACTTAGCGGAACAAAGGAGCTGCAATCAATCCCCTATATGGATCGGGTCGATACCTAAGGCTTAAGGGGATCTTTGCCAAGGAGTTGGCTTTTTCTTTCGTTCTTAAAAAAGGTATCTACCTTGAGAGCGTACACAGTGGAGCTAAAGTGAATTCGGTTTATCTCAAGGCCCCTAGATGGTGTTACGTGCCATCCTAGCTTATGTGTTATATATAAATTAGGTACACTAAAGCTAGGAGGTCTTCGACAAGATGGTATGATGCATTTGAAAGGACAATTCCTTTAATGATACATAGTGTTAAGTTCTGAAAAAATATCTGAGAGGAGGGTAACGAGCTTGTTTTTAAATAAATATTTAACCACGAATACAGACTAAAACTTGCCGTGAAGAGCCGTCTTTTGAGCTTATGTATTATATTTTGGTCACGAAAGATAGCAAAGTTTTCCTGCACAGTTTTTCTACCATACACTTCCGCGATGATCAAAGAAACCATGAATTCCCAGCAATTGTCCCTCTACTGAATTAGAATTGGATAGCCTCTCAAACGTGTAGAGATAAGAATCGAGACATCTGGGCACGATGTTTCCCAGCTTTTTCAAAAATTCAGAAGGTATCTTGTCCGGCCAACCGCTTCGCTAATTTCTTCGAAAGTAATACCTGTTACTAGTTAGGAATGCTTCCTGAATAGTATAGCCGCTGAAATTGATCGTTCAAGAGTCCCTTACAATACTGCCGTGTAGAATTTTTTCGTCATCCACTAGGAATGGCCCTGAGCATTGTTAATCAACATGGACGAACGAATTTAATGTGTCCCTGCTTAAGTAACCTTGTTTAAGTGTTTTTGTCGCAACTCTTGAGTGGTTTATGTTAGCAGACGAAGAAGATGTTATTGCTTCCAGCTCGTGATATAGGCAAACTTTATTATCACTATTATTAGAGGGGCACTCCGACCAAATTTCGACAGCAGCTTTCTCGCTTACCAAATTTCCGTCATAGTACTGACCTTTTGAAGCTCTGAGCTTCCTTTAGCTCTGTCTAAGCAAGGCCGTTGTTGGGAGGACCATATATTTTGTACACTGCGCTCTTCTTCTTCAACTTCTTTGCTGTTATGGAGGTATTCCTTTTCGTATCCTCCATGAATATTTCTGTGTTGTCGGGCGATCGCTTCTCCCAAGATCACTTTGCAATCTTTAACCCTAGGCTTCATGAAACTGGCTACCAAATAGTAGTCAATCTTGGTTCATTACCGCCTCTACTATTGCACATGCTTAGGATATCTTCCGTATCTCAGCTCTCTATCGTAGTCTTCATAGTCTTCGCTGGACTTCTCGATATGTCCGCTCAGATCAACGCAAACAAAAAAAAGCTCTTCCTTTGGGATGATCTTGATGTGGATGGATAGACAGACGAAGTGGAAATCTACCGAGAATGCATCTTTTTCCCATCTGCTTGCACCCAATCAGGGGAGCATATCCACAGACAATAATCCGTAACTCACCTTGAATCACTAGCTTGAGAGACATTAAAAAGTCACTGTACTTTGAAATAGCCAATACGTTGCTTAGTAAGCCTGCCACAATGATACCGTTGTTACCTAGTTCATCACCATCTTAAACATCGTGTTAGCTTTGGTCGTCCATTTTGTCGATTTTCGGTGTTTCTCCATTTCGTTTCGAACAAGTATGTCAAATAGCCTTCTGTCCATGATCTCGTTCAGCTCGTAGCTGCGACCACTTATATCCTTCCAACGTTCTAACTCGCCAACCTTAGAGTTTCTCCTAAGTTTATGGAACCGAATAGCTCTGACCCGAACATTGCTGATTGTCCCAGGTTCACAACCAACGCATAAAATGCAAGGTGCTGAGTTTAAGGTGATTCCTAGGTTCTATCTGGACTAGAAGTGACTTCTCCCCCTTTTGCTACTACTTTTGGCGACTATGCTTATTCTTACATAATTCCGAACGGGATGGGAGATTAACGTATTTCATGAACCTTTCAATGGATTGCTTCAAATCTTTTAATATATATTTCGACATGTTTAATGATTTCATAAGCAGAGAAAGTTTTAAGAAAAAAAATCGTTGCCCGAATGATGGATGGAAGTATCATAGGAAAGTTTTTCTTTAATTAATTAATTTGTCAGCTATTTGTTAATACACTTACGTACCTACCCAATTATATTTGTTTTAAATTATAAATATTTATTAGATATTTTTCTGTACATCTTGTTGGACAGCTTTTAGTGACGTTGATAATTCGGAATGCAAGGGGCTGAGTTATTAAATTAGGTTTATTCCAGTCGTATTCATGTTCCACAAGGTTCTCTTTTGAGTCTGATTCTCTTAAATAAAATGATCTTACGTCTGTTATTTCTAATTTTAGTCGCAGTGGTAAGTGCGTTGCGAGAGGTCCCAGGTTCACATCCTCCTCAGCACCATGTTAAGTTTTTCGCTGCCCCATCTCTTGGGAAAGCACGAAGAACGTCCAATGGTAAAGGGTGGTCTAATAAAAACGCACGATGTTAACTGTAAATAAATCAAAAAAAAATTCAGATATAGAAGGATCTATGACAATTATGTGAGAAACAAAATATCGGCCAAATGCTGTGGCATACCTCTATCCGATGGTCCATATTTTCAATGACATAATTGAGGTTCAATGTCGTTAATGTGCCGAATTATCTCATCCTTTAGCTCTTGAATTGTTCTTGGCTTATTTTCGTACACTTATTGAAGTCCAACGGTGTCAAATCACATGATCGTGGCGGGCAATTAACGTCGCCACGATGTGACATAACACGGTCATTGAATTGAATCGCGCTAAAGAGCCATTGTTTCGTTGGCTGTGTGGCAAGTGGCACCAACCTGTTAGAATCACATAGCCGCCAGGTCGATATCTTCAATATCTGGCCACAAGAAGTCTCTTCTCATCTCGCGATAGCGAACACCATTCACGGTAACTGCTTGGTCGACCTAATTTTCGAAGAAGTACGACCCGATGACGCCGCCAGCCCATAAACCGCACCAAACAGTCACTCTTTGTGGATGCATCGCCTCTTCAATTCTCATTTGCAGCAATTCAGCTTGTTATGCTGACGAAGTGCATGTAATTCAAATTTGGATTCGAACGCCCATCTTCGTAAAAGGCTTCAACAATCTTAACGCGCTGCTCAATTGTATACCTCTTCATGGTTTAATTTGTCAAACATTGAAACAAAGAAATGTCAAATTGTGTGACTCACAATTAACATCGTGCATTATGGTTGGACCACCCTTTCTAACTTGTCAAAAGTAGCTTCTTACATTTAACGTTCGGTATCGGTCTATTCCACACATAATGGTTGAAGATGAAGAAGCTATAATGAAGTTTAAGATCGACTTAGTAAGATTGCGTTCAGAGGCGGGACCTAGTAGCCTTATGTCTGCAGTCGCTTTGAGCCTATTGTGATATGCTAAACTCCTATCAGAGTTTGTCCATCCAAGCGTTTACTTAAGTACCGTAGATGTGTTCCTCAGTTACATTGGCACAGACAGCCGATCACATCTTGAGCCATTCCAATGTTTAAGCCTAATATTTATTTATGTTAAAACAAACTAACTATAGACAACTGCCCTACCTTTCTGAATCTGTTCAACGTTACTCCACGCGATTACGTTAGTTTTAAAATGTTTATTCATTTCTTTCCGACGAAAATTGCTTGTCAATTAGCTGTTCCGTTGCACACGTTTTCCATTTTGTAACAAAAACACGTTTGCCAAAGCCTATCAAGCGACATTTGCAATTTAAACGAAGTTATTACCAATCCCGTACCGCAGTTGCTGTACCAATTAGTTGAAGGATTCCCATATCCATAGCAATAGTCCTCGTCAAATGAATCATGTTACGTAAAAGAAAAGTAATAATAAAAAAAAAAAAAAAAACAGAGACTAATTGTCTCTCACAGACTTCACTTTCTCAGCAGTACCGAGACAATTAATTGTCAGACACACAAAGGAGAATGGCCAAAAACGGAACAAGTTACACAATCTAGGCTGGCTTTTGTTAGGTCTTGACTCAATGTCAAGAATCTCGTTGTCTGTCACATTTGTAATAAGCTCCGTTTTAGCCGACACTGTTTCGTTATTCGCACATACATATGTACATAGCTGGTTTAGTCCACAACAATGAAAACAATGACTATCCCCATAATTAAGATATACAGCAATCCATAAAACAGAATTACTCATTACTGACAGTTACTTTATGAGCGCGCGCATTGCATAAGTTAAGTGAAGATAAAATTCACGGACCACACGGACAAGTTATGTATGTGACCTTAACAGATGAATTACAACAAAAAGAAAACAAATGAATGCCGAAAATATTTTTGAACTTCAAATTCAAAGTCTCTTTCGCTCTCTATCTCTCTCCACTGTTAGAGTGTTAGAGTGTTAGAGAACGAAATGAAGAGATACAAAAGCGAAAGAAGTTTATCCCAAGTTCAAGGTGATAATTAATTTACAATAAAACGGTTTCAGTTCGTGTTTTTTTTTTTTTTTGTTTTTTACGGTTTTGAATTAATTTCATATGCAAGCTTGAGATACTTATGTATAATTTACATTTTATGACGATTTGCGCGTTTTGTTTTGCTTTACTTTGTCGGCTAAAATGGTGTCAAGTTGACGTATGACATATTGCAGATAAAAAGTCACAATAAAAATATTCGCCGGGAATATGTAGTGATTATAAGTTGTGAGTTATGCAAAATTGTTGTGATTTATTTATCGAGAGGGGGAGAAGATTTGTATTTCATTTTACATAATGCGCAGCTGATGTATTGCGTGAGCTATCTCGTTTGTATTCTTATCATTCGATACGGACCACGATTGAAGACAGTTTTGGTACAGTCGCGTTGGATTTGAGCGAGTGCTCGAGCGCTCGAAAATTCCCGTTGCTAACGTCGCGCATATGTCGATTTAGATAAGAGATTTAGGCGGTCAATCATACATGGAAATCAATGGAGATTATTGCTCATTGTAAAGTATGAGTTTATTTCTCACCAAAAAGTCAAAAAAATAGTCACAGTATATTTTTTAACGATTAAAAGTGACGTCGAACTATTTGTGCGAGGAAAGTGCAAGTAAAATGCTTGCTGCGAGCAAAACTTGCACAGTGTTGTCACGTTCACGTAACGTGACAAAAGTGTGCGTCTCCCACCTTTCTATTTCCCAAACCCACTCCCATTTTCGCCTTTGATTACTTCCGCTATGCCTGTAAGGAATTGGTATTGCCGATCTTGTCGGATATTTTATATACAACGATCTTGCTCTCCATATCCCTTAAAAGTGTAGCAAAAGCAGGTACCCCGTGGGATGGACGGCCCCAGATAACAGAGGACCCAGAGAAGATGAGGCGGGCGACTCTAAAGAGACAGAAGAGAAGACATTCCGACTATCCCTAGTCAAAGACCTAGCCTAGGCACAAAATACAGCCAACCAAAGTAAAGATGTCTTCAATAAACAAAACTCGGAAAATGAAATCCGTACACGAACAAAAAAAAAAAAGGGTCGGTCGAGACTACAATTTTGCCTCGAAAATGAATGATGAATCAACACCCAAATAACGCCATAACATGCAAAGCGTTTCCAGCATAACTAATATCCACCAGCTACCGTTAGCCGAGGACGATATCAGTGGCCAGGGGCCTCAACCGTCGATAATTAAAACTATTGTATGGAATGGCACACTATATGCTTATCCCCAACTCCCCCAAACCCACCCGAAGGTCCACTTGAGTAGAGTAGGAACAATAAGGCAATTCTGTTCATATTTAGGTGACGTTGCCACAATCCCCAAGCAATGTCCTTTCAGAAAATCACTGGGCTAATATTCTCTTTCCCTTCCACGGGGTTTGCTATAGTTTACTGACGCGGGGGAAAATTATCGCGAAATTTAACGCTTCTAACACTGGCTCTTCTCAATAACTGGGTAAATGGGCTATATGTGAGTGACGTGCTCGAGACTCGAACAACGATCAAAAACACAAACAACAATAACCAAAAAAAAAAGGTGGTGATTGGAGGGAAATTATGTTTGGGTGCGTTCGGTGAAAAGTCAGAGATTAGGAAATTTCCCTAATACTCGGGCGAATCGCAAATCGACGCAAGAAATATGAGTGAGAGCATAAACGGGAATCGGCGGCACTTCAGCAATTAGCGGGGCAAGCCGTACATGTGTCCCGTACATGCTGAATGAATGATCATGTATGAGTGGGTGTATGGTATGGGTGGACAAAAATTGCAGCAGAAAAATCACTTCTTGGTTGACTGCGAAGTTAGGAAGTTGAGAAGAAGCTTTTTTTTTATCTTTTTATTAATTGTCGTTACTAAGTCGGAAGTGAGAAAGTAGAAAAGCGGGAGAATAAAAGACCAGCTGGAAGAAAAAGAGACAAAAAAACGTAGCGGCAGGACAGGCACGAGACTACCTACAAGGACAGGTTTCTGGGGACAAAGGTGAAAGTGTACATCTTAGATTTCATTTACGTATGGCTAGGAATATTCCAAATCCTTTTAAAACTCGAGTTGGCTTTCGTGCCGCGGCGGCTGCAACTTTTTTTCGCGATTAATTTTCTTTTCGCGCAATTAGAATCGTTCGCGGTTTTTTTTTAGTCCGACGTAAAAGTGTAACAGTGAGACTACCCGGAAAGTCCTTGCACGCAAGCGATTGCTTCAAGTGATTTGTTTGAATGCAAACGCTTGCGCCAGAAACACTAGTTTAGAGTAGTGTGACTAGTTCGTGCAAGCGTTTGCTTGGAAGTAAATCACCTGCAGCATGCGATTGTCTGTTGAGACAGTTTGTTATAATGATCACCATGCTCAAGGTGTTTCAGTGTCAGCGCTACTCTTTCCTCGACGCTGATGGGCCCACGCAACGGTGTATTTTGTTTCTGGACAAATCTTTGCACTTTTTCACACAAAAATTCGCACTGCTCGTCTGCAACGTGTGCAAAATTACGGAAAATTCGTCTCCCTCTGCTCGCAAATCACTCATCAGTGTTGCGTAGTACGGATTTTCAGCACCATCACGGTCCCAAATAAGTCGCGCTTAAATTCGTACTGCAATCTCTACAAGAATCAATTGCCTCGCTTCCAATAGTTCCGCCACCTCTTCAAATATAATGCTACCGCCATTTCTCACTATAAATTTTGCTTTATTTTCGTTGAAACAAGAAGCGAAACTTAATTGAAAATGGCAAATACGGCATCCGTCCACTCACAGTCAAAAATCACTTGCAGGAAAGTCATGCGAGAAGCGCTTGCAGCAAGTACTTGCACTTGCATTATCAAATTCTCGGGACGCTTGCTGCGAGCACTTGTAAGACCGACACCTTAAGGAACGACGATTCAATCAACCTATTTTTAGACCACTCACTAGAATCTTTAACTTTTGCTTATTTCTTAAAAGTTCAAAGACTCCTTATAGCCAAGCTTCTAACTTTTTTTAGTTTTCAGGTGACAATGTTTTCCCAAAATTTTACAGGAAAAGCCAAATTCAAAACCTCGTATTACAAATCGCGTACAAAATTTGACCCGTGAAGAGTCCCTGCCTGAGATACGACAGCCTTCCACCCTCTGCGATCCCGAGCACGCTGCTTCCAGTTGTCCAGACCAAGCGCTCTGTCATCCGCGATGGTTTGGTCTTTAAAACGGAGGTTCGGTCTTCCTTGTCGTCTCGAACCTGGCGGCTGGGATTCGAAGATCCTCTTGGCTGGAGCGTTGTTGTACATTTGCTCGATATGGCCGAGCCAATGTAGTCGTCGAGTTTTAGCTTTCCGGACTACATCCACATCTTGGTACAGCTCATAGAGTTCGCGGTTGTATCTTCTCCTCCATTCGCCCTCGCACACAGGACCAAATATCCGTCGAAGGATTTTTCTTTCAAAGGATCCCAGTATTAACTCTCCTTTCCTGCTTATCGTCCAGCACTCGGCGCCGTATAGCAGAACTGGAAGAATAAGGGTTCTGTAGAGCATGCACTTTGTCCTTCGAGTTAGGAGTGCTGCGCACTATCTGCTCAAGAACAAGATTGAAGAAATCACACGACAGCGCATCTCCTAGCCGAAATCCGGTGCATGTTCGAAGGAGTTCAGATGAGCTGTTGCATCGCGTGTTATCTAGTGTTATGCGACACATTTGGGTCAGTTTTGACGGGATCCCGAATTCGGCCATCGCCATAAAAAGCTCCTGACGATGAATGCTGTCATATGCGGCTTTAAAGTCGATAAAGAGATGGTGTGTCTTGAAATTCATTGGTCTTTTCCAGGATTTGCCTTAGTATGAAGATTTGGTCTACAGTTGATCTGCCGGGCCGGAAGCCACACTGGTACGTGCCGATTAGTGTGTTGCAGAAAGGTTTGAGACGTTCACACAATACGTTGGAAAGGATCACCATCCTTTTGACCACCATTCGAAAGTAGAAGAGACTCACATTTTTTCAGTATTGTGCTTGTCTACTGAGACGAGAACGACGACCAAGAATTGGCGTTAACGCTGTTAAAGTTACCTTCACCGACTCGGAATATTGGCAATCAATTTTAATAATTTGAAAACGTTCTTCGTTCGTCAACTTCACCATGATGAAATGATGTTTTTACAAAAAATGTTGACATTGACAGCTGGGTCATTGGTTTAAGGAGGCGACGTTCACAGTGAAAACTCAAAATTGTCGAGTCTCAATTGGAAAGTCCTTTACTAGCAACTCGTAGCTTTTGCTAATAGATGTCTATGTAGCTCTCAATTTAAGGGAACTTTGGGATGTCACTTTTTACATGTTAAGCTGTGGTGAGTTTCTTGCCTATTACGAACGAAGGAGGAGAAACAACCACAACAAATACTTATTACTTAATACTAATACTACTGTTCAATAACTTTTCCATTGCTGATGAACATCATTTCAATTTTGTTTTATTTGCCAAAAAAAACTAAATACAAAATCACAGAAGCATTAATTTACATGTAAACATGCCGAGACCCGACGGCGTCGTCTTTGCCCAGCTTACTACCGCAAATCATCTTATTCACCCCGCCAACGTCAATTGCACGGAAACAAAAAGCTTCGTTCGCAACAGTAACATATTCAAGTCAACCTGAGTCAACGATTTTAATCCAATTTGTTGTCCAAAGAAAGTCTGCCAACAAACAAACATTTTATTAAAAGAGGAACGTCACCTACAATTAACTGGCAAAAGTCGCGCAAAAAAAAAAAAGCAACACTACTTTAGAAACCCACGGTACGACAAGAACCGCAAATAGCAATGACCTACCCATTTAGAATAGGGTGGTATATATTTTTTTTAGTTTTAAAATCGCAAATGTTACAGAGTAAATCTTATTCAAAGATAGTCCATATGAAATGCAGACCCACCTTCATAATTATATTTTGTTTATTATTTTTAGACAAATTAGACTGATTTGCCGATTTTACGTTGCGATTATACATGCGTTAGTTCATCCTTCGGCATTTCTTTCTTCGTTATGACAGCAACAGTTGATGAAAGGGACCATTTTGCAGTAGGCTTTCATGGTGCCGTCGCTAGAATATAGGAAAAGGAAACCAAAAGACAATTGGAGTGTCAGAAAAGTTTAAAACTTAAGCAGGCTCAATAGCCACAGTAATACCTTCCAAGCTGAATTTCCGGTGACAGAGGAGGCGGATACTGATTGACATTTGAAAAGAGGGTTCATTTTTACAAAACTGAAATTTTAACTCGTTCGACGTCAAGACTCTGGAGTATACTAAGAGCCGGACCAACGAACACTTATTTCATAACTATCTCTCTCATATTTCGCATTCTCACAGTTTTCTGAGAACATCAGTATGGCTAGTTGGTTTAGTAACTATGAAGTGGAAATACACCACAAGGTTGGCATAACATTCAGCTAATGAGCTTCAAAAGACCTAAGGTCCCAAGGGACAAAAGGTTGTTTAGAGAACACTCTGCTTTGCCGACCCGCAAGTCTTACCTTCTTCCCTTTGGCATCGAGGTTTTGATCAAGATTTAGGGTTCGTAAACCTCCGACTTCACTACATCTCTACTGCGGGCCGGTTCTGGCTCCACGAAAAAATTAATCCAAAATATTTTCTACCTTTCCACATTACCGATTGTCATTCCTCCTTTCAGTGAAATTTTCACGAAGTTTGCAGTCCACATTGTACGGTATCGAAGCGATACTTTTTTGTTATGACTGAATCGAGAGAATTAAGTCAATAGGTTACAGCGAACGTGAAACCCATTTCCTCGATTTACTGCGTCAAAGTGTTTTACAGAACTATTACCCAGGGTCGTTATTGGGAATTACGATACGAGAGTCACGACTCATAACTTACGATTTTGCCATAACAATACTTATGACTAAATTAACAAGTTTACCTTCTACGCAGTCGCTTTCACACACCGATAAAATGGCGTGATAAACTAAGACGGTGTTTGTTTTGAATGATTTTAATTGCTCTTTTACAATACTCAACCAACGAGAATTGTTATTTCCAAGTTCTTATTCAGCCTTAAAAACCTAATCACTTGTATAACTTGATCACCGATTTAAAAAACAATTTAACAAGTTTTGACGTAATTTAGTTTTCTTAATATTTTTAAAATTTAATTAAAAAACGCAAAATCAGCACCACCCTAATCTGTCAGCTTGAACGAAAAAAAAAAAAACTACGTAATAACACCGCCAGTCCAGAGCCAGACAGGGACGAATAATAATGACAACATAAATGCGCACAGCTCTGTGGAATCGTTAACATGGAAACACGAGTAGTATTCCGTGTCATCTTCTTCCCTCAGAATTGTCTGCGTGTGTGTATTTGCGCGCCATTTTACTTGGCCATTTCCACGATTGCAGTGCGAAATGTAATTCGTTGCCGCGAACATTATGTTCTCTGTCTGTTTAATGCATGTTGATTCTCATGTAAAGTGGATTACGACTTTTGCCCACCATAAACCATCGCAAAAGAACCGTCGTTGCGTTTAAGAACGCACAAAGTCAATTAATTTGCAATAAAACTGATTACAAGGATTTCTACCTGCGAGTATTAGGGTAGCAATTGCAATTAGATTGCAAATTGTCGCGCTGATTGTTCTTTGAAGTTAAGAAGGTTTTAAATTGAAAGCAACATATAAGATGACTTCAAAGAGACCGATAGAAAATGACCTAAATAAATAGCATTTGGCACTCTGGGGGGTTGATAACTCTATATTGACCGCAATCGATGACAATGCAATCAGTGGTGGACTGAGGGAAAGTAAACAGCAAACCCCAAAGGGAGAGTGAAGGGATAGTGGTTTTAATAGAACTGTCGGTCAGCTGCCAGCGGATTAGATTGTGCTGTCAGGACAGTGGACACTTTTTGACAAGCAAGAAAAATGTTAAGCTTTGTGTTTGGTGGAAAAAGGAAAACATAAAGGATACTTTGAAAAAAAAAAATGGATGAAAATGTAAACTGTCTGGTGCGAAGTGGGTAAAGCAGTGGATCGTCCATTTCGTTTTAAATCCGAAATTCTGCTTACTTCTAAGTTGACACAGGATGGATGCACACAGGATATGCTGAATTTTTAATACAGCAAACCAATTTCGCCTTCACTTATAACTCAAATGGTCGTCCATCCACGTTAACGTCCTTTCACTACTCTGCCCGCGAGACTTGCGCTTTGTATTACTTGAGACTAGGGAGTCTTTTGCTCGCCTTTGCTTCTCCATAGCTGCTTGCTACAAGTTAGATACAGGTTGATTCTGGAATGAAATATGAATGAAAATATTATCCATATCCTCCTCCTGGTTTAGACATTTGGGCGAGCTCTCGTGTCCATGATCCTATCGATTATATCGTGTTTTAATTTTTATCACAAAGCTTCTCTCTCTCTTTGATGATTCTTATTTCCCTAGAATCTTGTTTGCCTTTTCTACATGTCACCTGCGTGGAAATTAACAGAAATCATTCGAGCTATGAACGAGCCCGATATCGAGAACAGCAGAACATCCCTTATGAGCTGAGTCTGTGTGCTTTACCGAGATATAGTTTATTCTTATTTCTTTCTTCGCAAGTCGCCGAACCCGTGGCAAAGTTAAGAAGGACTGAGCTGAGTTCAGAATGACTTCTTTAAATGACAATATATTCAGAACCGTATAGGGTATAGCGTACTTCATGGCTTAGTCTGGTTGAATTCTTTGTTGTCGAACCCCAACTTATTATTCCACAACTCCACATCTTATAAACTAAACTGCTTCTGTGTTGGATACTACCCAGTTAGCTTCGTTTATGGCTGTTTATGGTAGCCTTACGACAACATCATACATGATGCCATAGAAGAAAGGTCCGAGTACGGATCCTTGAGGGACCCCATTGAGAGACCTTACAGTTTTTAATTTGTTCGTCGGACCTGAGGTAGCAAGTGGAATGGCTATAGTTATCTTCCTATGGAAGGCCAATTTTTTTAGTCTATAAACGGCATGTTTAATATCCAAAGATACGATCAGCACAGCATCTTTATGCTTATACAGCTTCAACTGCGGCATCAACTGCCGCTATTATGGTGTTAATTGTAAAGCGCGTTTTCCTCAACCAAAATTGAAGGACACCCGAACCCTCTTCGCATTCACTCAGTATCAAGTACAATTCGTCTCTTTGACGCATAATTTCTTAATACTGATATAGTTTGGGTCGCAAAATTATTATTTACTCTGAAATTAATAAATTTAACACCCGTGTACAAAAGCCAGACCCTAACTCCTTCCCCTCCTCACCATATTCAGGACAATTCTTCACGAATTACGAAAATTTTACTTTTCTTAAAAATGTCAAGATTAGGTAAGGGTGATGGCCGCTAAATGGCTCTATTGAGGGAGAATTATAATATGCTACAGTACACATGAGATCACGTATCTCGCATAAAATGAAAAAAAGGGTGTTTTCATAAACGTCAGACTAACAAAGGCCTGCGTTATCCATGTTCATTAAAGCAGATGTACGATCATACTAACTTAGATGAACTGCAGTACCGACTTTTCATAAACATCAATATGTCATCGATGTCGGGCAGCCATTATTTTTTCACTGCAAAAGAGCTCGATTCAAAGGAAACATTTCACATTACATTATCAATATTTCAAATATTTTTAATTGCTCAAATTGTAAGAATTTTTTACAAATATTTTGTTATTAGGGAAAACAAAAATTTCCCATGGAAAAATAGCCATATAAGGCTATTAATCCAAACAATAAATTGGAATGGACGCCGAGTTTAATTCTGTAAAAAAAAATAACATTCTGGAGGACAATTCAGTCCAAAATGAAAGACACGGATCCATTTTTTGAGCTAGATGTTGTGACAAATTGGACAATTCTGAGAAACAGGAATCATTACCTAGTTTCTAGATCGTTAAGGACAAAGCCAGTTTCAACACTATTTTTGGTCGGCCAGTGGTTTTTGTTTCCCATAAAATGTTTAACTTTTTTTCAACAAACTATGGATAGAAATCTTTGAATCTATTTGTTCTGTATTTTGCGTAGGAACGAACTTTCATTAAATGTTGATCTGGACATCCTAAAGTGGCTTTGAAATATACTTTTGAATTATGTTTATAAATAATGGATTTTTTGGAACAACTCGCTATTTTCTAAGACTCACAAAACGCTTTAAAGCTTCATTTTTCAAGTTACAAGTTTTTTTGACAGTAACTCAAAAATCAAACTCCTAATCATTTGTTTCGCGGCTATTTCTGACATGAACACAATGATTATGACAATTGTACTAAAGCAGGCCTGCAGACATTCTGCAGCGTGTTTGTGTTCGCATGAGAAAAGAAATGCGATTGTACTAGCGCAGATTTCCGACGTTTAGGAAAACACCCAAAGTTGAAAATCCTTTGTACGAATCTCAACAGAGAACGGCGAAAGATATTTTATTATAAAGGGTGATCCATTTCGAGGTTCCCTACTTTTTTAAAGAAAAAAAAACACAGAAAATTCAAATTTAATGGAGAATGTTTATTATCATTTGAAAGAACATTCTTTGGCATTTATTTTTTGAAGATTATGTCTATCAAATGTTGACCGTTGCTACGTCGCAGATGGTCCATCCGTTGAGTCCAATTTTCGATCACTCGTTCGAGCATTTCGACTGGTAACTGGCGAATGACACGCGTGATGTTTTCCTCCAAGGCCTGAATCGAAGCGGGTTTGTCGGCATAAGCTTTTGACTTTACATATCCCCACAGGAAAAAGTCTAACGGTGTGATATCACACGATCTTGGTGGCCAATCGACCGGCCCAAAACGTGAAATTATGTGCTCACCGAAATGTTCTCTCAATAAGTCCATTGATTGATGCGATGTGTGGGAAGTGGCGCCGTCTTGCTGAAACCAAATGTCGCCGAGATCACGAGCTTCAATTTCAGGCATCAAATAGTCGGTTATCATGGCACGATAAAGGTCGCCATTGACGGTTACGTTCGCACCGGCATCATTTTTAAAGAAATATGGACCGATGATTCCACCGGCCCACAAACCACACCAAACCGTTGTTTTTTCTGGATGAAGTGGCAGTTCTTCAATCTTTTCAGGTTGCTCTTCGTCCCAAATGCGGCAATT
Source organism: Ferdinandea cuprea (assembly GCA_963576555.1). Taxonomy (NCBI): domain Eukaryota; kingdom Metazoa; phylum Arthropoda; class Insecta; order Diptera; family Syrphidae; genus Ferdinandea; species Ferdinandea cuprea. The sequence continues at coordinate 10,004,685 of OY754960.1, forward strand.
TTGTTTGTTTACTTATCCATTGAGCCAGAAATGGGCCTCATCGCTAAACAAAATTTGCCTCGAAAACGTCGGATCTTCTTGGAACTTTTCAAGAGCCCATAGAGCGAAGCGATGTCGCTTGGGAAGGTCGAGCGGCTTCAGTTGTTGCACAAGCTGTATTTTGTACGCTTTCAATTTAAGATCTTGACGTAAAATGCGCCAAGTCGTTCCATACGTCAGTCCGAGTTGCTGCGAACGGCGCCGAATCGACTCTCTACGGTCTTCGTGTACACTCTCAGCTACGGCCGCTATATTTTCTTCACAGCGTGCTGGACGTGGTCTAATTGGTCGAATATTATCCAATAATGAATGCTGGGTCTCAAAATGGGTGATGGTGTTGCGAATAGTACGCTCAGTAGGCCGATTATGTTGACCATAAGTTGAGTGAAGTGCACGAAACACATTCCTCACAGAACGTGAATTTTCATAATAAAGTTGAACAATTTGTAAACGTTGTTCACGCGTAAGTCTTTCCATTATGAAATGCCAAACAATACTAAACAAAAATAACATAACAGCATGACACGACTCACACGTGATCTGTCAAAAAAGGCTATTGAAAAAAGTATCTCTACTTGGATCACCCGTTATATTTCGTTGATTTGGTATTTACAAGAAGCTGTTTCCCTCAAGTCAAAATAAAGTCAACTTCGCTTACGATAATAGAATAAAGTTAGAGCTGAATCTTAGATATTTAAACTGCGCATCTTTTAAGCCCTAAATCATATATGAATCTACAGATATGTTTTTGGTGGATAATTTATCTAATATTTTCATTGTGCGAACTCTGGGGCCGAATTAGCGCATCAGTTAACGAGTGAGTAACTTTTATACGTTACTGAACTATCGAATAAGCACATTGGGATTATGTCATACGAAGCATCACGTATCGAGCGCAGTTTGTGATTGTACTAGGAAAACTCTAGTACATTAAATTTTGTACCAGTATACTGTCATTTTGTTTTCTCTCATTCGCTTTTTTATGCGAAATTGTGAGTTGTGCTTTGAATAAAAACGGTTAAAAACTTTATAAACTTTATTAACTGGATATGTTTTTATTATTTTCGTCGTCCGATTCTTCTGGGAAATTCTTCCCATAATCTGTTGCACGTTGCTTTTCCTTGAGCAGAGTTTGGCAATACGTTTTTGTCCAAATCGGGGTACACCGCCATAAAATCAGCAATAACACTTTTCTGGCTAGCATTTATTTTGTTTAAATTTGTTCTGTAATAATTTAAATTTGTATTTTTAGAAAAAATAATTAAACTTACACTTTTTCTGCCATTTAACCACCATACGACACCTCCAGAGCTGACGTATGAAAAAAAAACGATAACTGACTAGGAAATGTCAAACAATAAAACTCGATACTCGATACCATGTTCGATAACTGAAGCAGTAATGCCAAACCGACATAATTCAGTAACGTATAGAAGTTACTCACTCGTTAACTGATACGGTAATTCGGCCCCTGCTTTTGCTTTGTCGTGTTAACATGAGTTGGTCTGCCTTTTTCATCTCATGCGTACTTTTTAAGTTCAGTTTGAGTTTAAGTAAATATGACACAAAACATAAAACTACGGGACGAGTGTGAGTGTGATTACTGGATGACTTCGCAGCCATCACACTTCATCGTGTGGAACTGGAACTGCGAAAACAACACTTTAGTTCCAAAGCAACCCTAGGCATTTATAAATCACAGCAGATCTGTTACAAAGTTGTTCTTGAAAGTAAAGTTTTTTCTGTTATTAATTTGACCATATTTTCCTCGTGATAACACAGGCACGCCATCTATTGTTTGATTCTATTAAAGTTTATATGTTTGGTTGCTTGGTTTTGTTCAAGGAATGATCTCATACTTGCCACAGAAGAACTGATGAATTCTTCTTCTCTCCCTTCCTGCCGCTGTGTCCGGAGATCCAGTAGATCTTTAAGCAAGAACCTGAACCCTGAGCTCTTCGCGACAGCCAGAAGTCGCTTTTATGGCTGCTGGAAAAACGCTGAACTTTGATAATCTGAGAATTTCGTAATGAAATCCTGCACCAACGGCATTATCCATCTTGGTCAAAGATACCCCCGTGTTTACGGGTATCGTTGGTCAATAGATATAGTTGTTTGGTTCTTACTCCATTCATCCCTGCTAGGAAAATAGGTGACGAACGGTGGAGAACGTTTCCGCCCGTATATTTCCGTAGAATCCGTGATTGTCCACTCGGACTGTGTTGCCAACTCCCAGTTTGACTAAGCCTAAGAGCAGTAGTGCCGATCCAGCCCATATTTTGAGTTCTAGTCACGAAGTGATAGCTTTGTCCATTGCTTGCCACCAAGTCATACGTATCGGCCTTACTACCGCATTTTAAAGTCATAATTTTAGGACCTAGGACTCCAGGTTTTGCTGAAAAACCTATTGTAGCTTGCAGGTAAAACTATCATATCTTTCTTTGTTCTTTCCTTTACATCGATGCTCCCGCTCAGTTTCACGCTTATTTGTAAAAGACGGATTAGTTCCATCCTTAGCGCTGGCTACATGCAAATCCCCAGGTTAGGTTTGATTTATGGGTTGGCAGAGCAGGTCTGTCCTCTTCATCACCACATTCTCGACATACATCGTCATCCTTGAGGTTTAATTTCATTGCGTGATTTCTCAGGAAGTTATATCCCGTTAGAGCCCCTACCTGTTAGACAGTGATGACCAGTCGGTCGACCTCTGTTGTTTTCTGGATAGAACTTCCTTGATACTTCGTTCCGACTCGGGCAGTGACAGAGGAACCTCATGGACCTCTTCATCACCACATTCTCGACATACATCGTCATCCTGGACAGGTCTTCCTTCCTTCCTTCCTTGATACTTCGTTCCTCAAGTGACCGAGACTCCTTCCTTCCTTGATACTTCGTTCCTTAAGTGACCGAGACTCGGGCAGTGACAGAGGAACCTCATGGACCTCTTCATCACCACATTCTCGACATACATCGTCATCCTTGAGGTTTAATTTCATTGCGTGATTTCTCAGGAAGTTATATCCCGTTAGAGCACCTACCTGTTAGACAGTGATGACCAGTCGGTCGACCTCTGTTGTTTTCTGGATAGAGCTTCCTTGATACTTCGTTCCTCAAGTGACCGAGACTCGGGCAGTGACAGAGGAACCTCATGGACCTCTTCATCACCACATTCTCGACATACATCGTCATCCTGGACAGGTCTTCCTTCCTTCCTTCTTTGATACTTCGTTCCTCAAGTGACCGAGACTCCTTCCTTCCTTGATACTTCGTTCCTCAAGTGACCGAGACTCGGGCAGTGACAGAGGAACCTCATGGACCTCTTCATCACCACATTCTCGACATACATGGTCATCCTGGACAGGTCTTCCTTCCTTCCTTCCTTGATACTTCGTTCCTCAAGTGACCGAGACTCCTTCCTTCCTTGATACTTCGTTCCTCAAGTGACCGAGACTCGGGCAGTGACAGAGGAGCCTCATGGACCTCTTCATCACCACATTCTCGACATACATCGTCATCCTTGAGGTTTAATTTCATTGCGTGATTTCTCAGGAAGTTATATCCCGTTAGAGCCCCTACCTGCTTAGACAGTGATGACCAGTCAAACTGTAGATGTTTGATGGGTCGGCCTCTGTTGTATTCTGGACAGAGCTTCCTTGATACTTCGCGAATCTCTTAGTTTAGTTCATTGTTTTCTATGTTGCACTCAAATCTTGGCTAAATCTTGTGTAACTCCCTACAATCTTTCGACATCTGACGCATTGTATCTCTTTATCTAATTTAACAATTAAACAACATAAACTTCCTCAGTAATTAATATTTTGTTTCGATTTTTTCTTCTCGTTTCAGGTAAGATAAAACATTTTTACTAGAAGATATCGCAAAAACACAACCTCAACTCGGTAGGTAATGTAATGTATCTCAATTAGAGAAAAAAATTGAATTTTCTCCTCATTCACATAAAATGAACCATATCCAGCTAATGCTGACATTAATCTCGGCAATTGAAGGTCAATTAGAAAACACAAATCGCACTAATCAATTTTTTCCCTCATCAGCCGCGCATTAAACCGCAATCACATGCACAGCAGCGAACACAGAACATTTATAGCCCAGCGCAACCAATGCACTGCACACGTCCCGATCCCGATCCGAGCGCTACTAGAATGTGCATCTACCAGATACTCTTACTCGTATCATCGTCTTTCATTTACCTTAACACCTTTATGTCATTAAGTGACGATGTGTGTTGTGGCTTACACTTCCAATTCAATTAACTCGCGTCGTGTACCGCATCTTTCTGCGGCACACGCGTTCTACGATACGCGTACAAGTTCATCATCACGTCTTTTGTTGTAGTCATCGTCGTCGTTGTTGTCGTTGTCGTAGTTTCTTGTTGCTGCGCCACCGTCCCAAATCCATTATCACATCAAAGCAACTGCGGATAACCCTCTGCCAGGTATGTATGCCAGGTGTGTACTCTGCGGAACCAAGACTTTGTGCGGTTTGGCCTTCAATTCTGCCCGCGTGCACCTGATTCCTTTTCGAACACAAGAGTGTTGATTTGTTGCACAATCAAGACCTCGGCACCGCGTTGATTAGAATATAGAGGCTTCATTCATTGGAGGCGGGGGCTTTCGAGTGGATTTTACAATACCGTGGCGGCGGCGTCTCCCTGTCGCTTAATCTTCATATCAAAGAGAAATGCCATTAGGCATCGCAGCTGAATAGGTAGGTGCCACTTATGATGGGGCAAAAAGCTCACCTTCGATGCAAGGCATACAGGTTAGATCTTAGATCTCTCAGACACAGCAGTCATTATTCGATACGGTACTCTATTGTTTCTTTCATGAGGCGTAAAATTATATAGGAACAAAGTGTGCATCCAAGGTACCTCTATACCTTGTCGTGCCGGCGGCGGCGGAATATGCGGTGCAATCTTTTTCATGGATGAGGTAAACTGAAATGGAATACACGAGGAATGTCATGGATGCATTGCGTTGCGTTGCGTTGCGAATGTCAAGAGAAATGCAATGCAACTTCAAGGTTGGCATATTCTATACCCATGTGAGGAAACGGTACGCTCTTCACAAATACAAATCGTTGTTAATCGTTTTCAAGTTCATTGTTTTTTCGTACTACCCCCCGATTGGGATGGATTGGATCGTAGTCGTCAAAAGTTCAACGCTCCACCATCAGCCATCCACCGTCATTCCTGCAGTACGTGTCCATTATCCTTCTCATATCTAACAAAGTCCATGTGCCATTTGAAATTCCCGATCAAACGAAGCGCAGCACACAGCCGGGAAGGTAAATGCACTGCCCTGGCGTACCTACCTACATGGACTTCAATGTTAAACCATCGTAAATTACATTCGAGTGAGGATGTTATCTTCAATCGGGCGAATATCTTCTTAAAGTGAGAGATAGTTGTCTCGGGATATTTCGCCGACACAACGATGTCGGCAGGGATGTCTTCTGCTGTTTTCGTATAGGGATGCTGGCTGGATCTACTGCATCGTGGACCAGTTTATTTTAAGCCATGAGGCATGAACACGCAACAACGAACGCCACAACGAAGCCAATTTGAGAGTTGCGACTGACTACAACAGGAAGGAGCGCAGCGCTGATATGTATCTGGTCGTTTGGTTCTGAGAAGTGGATGATCCTACTATACATGACCGAGAGTGCACGAAAAAGGAATCAATTGAGCTTGATAAGGCGTTTTGTTTTCTTATTGAGGAGTAGCAGTCGAGCTCTGGCGAACCATGGGCAGGAACAGCAGGTTAAGATGGGCACAGGTTGCATGTGGCGGCATCGAATGCCACAGCTATATGGCCACTGGTATAGCTGCTGTTGCTGCTGCTACGGGCTGCAGGCTGCAATAAATCTTTAACCGGACAAAGGCAAACGATAGGGAAACTTGTAGTTCGTTCTATGAGATTTTAATAGATCCAATAAATTGCAAGTAATGGTGGGATAGGTTAATGCGGCAAGTTGTTGAATGGAGGAGGCGGCTCCTATATGTACATAGGTACGTTCGTGTTTCGTGGTTTAGTGAGATTTTTCTTTGTTCCTGTGTTTTGCCATTTGAAGGTCATGAACTTGACAAGCCGAAAAGTCAATTTTTTTTAACAACTTGTTAACCGTCGCAACGTCCATGCCACATGTCAGTGGTGGAGCAATTGAGATGTGCTGCATGGAGATGTCTATACACTTAACAAACAAGGTGAAGTTCAAGTTAATTCAAAGTAAATTTTGAAAAATAAAGTGCACGACTGCGTCATACGAAACTTTCTCGGTACATGAAATGCGTTTTTGAACCGCAAAATGAATCGAAAATGTATTTAAAACACTTTTTTAGGTTTCGAAATATTTGATTTTCTCAAAAACAGCACCTACGATTTTGATGTAATTTCGCACATTGGACACTTTTAACATAATTGTTCGAAATAAAACAAAAGATAAAGCAAAAAATAAAAATATGCCCTGAGATATAACCCCAAGAACCTTATATACGAACTTTGAAGCAAATCCGTCGAACCGTTTCGACATACGACGAACGGACAGACAGACAGACCGACGGACGGCATTGGCGGACCCACTTATTTGGACTTCTCTATAGTCGTAATATCATCCCTCATACTCAGTTTGAGTTCGAAATTTTCGCACGATCGCAATAACTTTCTCTTTAGTATACGAGAAAGTTAAAAAGGAACAAAAAGTTAGAATTTTTAGGAGATTCAAGTCCTGCGTAAACTTCTTCCAAATTGTGAGTCGTATCTTCTAATAGTTTTCTCAAGTTTCGCTCGCAGCTCGCTGTTATTAAAATCAAAAACTCAAAAACAAAACTTGTCAGAGTTTGAAGAGTGTAAAAATTACACTAGAAGCTATGAGTCAATCAGAACATTATAGAAACTATGTTAACCTCCACAGACGACTAAGAAATTTACATTTTCATCTTTTCCTAGCCTTTCAAAGCTTTTTGACGTTTGATGTTTTTAGGTTGGTATCCTCCCTTGATCACCTACAGTCAAAATGTCTGTGCCAACTATTTTTTGTGCCTGACCGGAATGAGCCGGCCTCACTATAAAAGAATCCCCTCTTTACAGTGCTCGCCATCTAGGAATAAAATACGAAAGCTGCACAAACAATTGAACGACAACGATCGTTGCAAGAAGGACAGGCTGCTTTGAATAGGGGGAATCATGAAGCCTTGAATTTTACTATTTACTCTGTAAGTCACCTAAATTGGTTTGAAATAGAGTTTTTCGGACTTCCCACCAATACTTCTTGCTCGCTTTAATGAAAATTGAAAATGTGTGAAATTTATGGTAGTGAAAAAATACGTGCTTCAATAATTCCATTTTTGTATTTAAACTAAGATCTAAGAAGCTTTTTTTGAGCGCTTATGCCCTGACTTGACCTTGCTGTGGATATCCTACTAATAGCACCTTCTTCTGACCAGTTTATTTTATGAATCGGAAAGTTTGTACGGGTTGTTACCGACTTTATGTTTAAATTTTATGCTTTTGTATGAGATTTGTAGACATACATACGTAAGGGTATACCCCAGTTATAGAGAATTTAAGGAAAGATCTACTTAAGTAATCCCTGGCGCACATTAATGCAAATAACTTCGTTATTAGTTGAATCAGAAATTTATTCGCATGATTTAGGCAGCTTAGCTTCGACCAACCATGGTAGCATTGGCTCTTGCAGGCCCTCTTGGGACCGTCTTCCACCTTTTAAATTTTGGCTCTGTTAAGGTTAGGAAGTTATGTTACTGTTGCCACTTATTTCTGCAGCCACTTCTCTGTCGTCCGAAGATTGGTCCGAAGGTCTTTAGCCCTCTTTCTAGCTTCCTTAAGCTCGGTGGCACCAACGCGACCATCTTTATGGAGATTCAACTAGACCTTTACTGCTAGCTTAGTCTCCAGGGAGTTTAGAATTTTATGTGATAGGGGGCTGTGCTCAATTTCTTCGTCATCCTCTCCGTTGTCCGTCCGTTTGTCCGAATAAGAAGAGAGCAATGGTTTGAGCAGCCGGCAATTCTTACGGCTCCGGTTTTTAGACTGCCGTAACGTTGTGGCGGTTTTTCAACTGATGCTAAGTCAGGTCTACCTGTCAAGAAGTCGTCTTGGATACAAACAACAATCTCGCCTTATTTTTGTTTGTTTTTATTTTATTTTATTACCTTCTGATTTCATGTCTCATAAGTAGAGTGGGAGAGGCTGTCCACTACGCCAAAGCCCCGCCTTACTATGGCAAAGAAAGGTCACGGTATCAGAGAGGCTTCGTTAGAATACAGCCAGTTTACCCTGACTACAAACCATCCAATAAGCAAGGGTCGCTAAACACTCCGGATTGGGTGTTTCGAACGACATAGTTCGCGTCCTTACCAGTCTATCGCATAAGGCAGCTCAAAATTCTATGCACCGTCATATGGCAGTACTGATTCCGGCCAAACATTCGGTGATTTGATCTTGCTCACGCACCCGATGCAATGATTTCCAACGTCGTCATCAAGGGGTCTCTCCATGCACTGGAAAATATTAGTGAAATTTGCTAAAATTCCTCAAACACCTATCAATAACGTAAAAATCCTCCACAAACGGTCACGGGAGGTTATATCATGAAATTAAGGGGTAACATGTCTTTTCGAACATTTCGAGACCATTATCCTTAATTTTCAAGTCATTCCGAATAAAAGATTCGGAGATACAGCCTTGGGAAGGTGCGCACTCAATTGAATCACGAGGTTTATTTGAGGTTATCCAAACTTTAAACGCGTTTTTCTCGGAACTGTGTTTTCAAAGTCGGTTTTAAAGTTCTCGAAAACCACTTTGATGAAATTTTACAAAGGTCTTCGAGATACAATTCACGAAGGATTTTTTTGTTAAATCAAAACTAAAAAAAAAATGTTGAGCAAATTTTACCAAAATTTACATATTTTTGTAAAAAGGTCTGCCAAAAATCCTATTTGCCAATTTTTTTTTCTTCCTTCGTCCAAATTTTAGTTCCTGGTCTTAACTAAAACACGAATTTTTTTTCACTTCTGATGATCCCGTCACGAGTTCTACTGTCAAAGCGGACACACCTTTTTTCTGAGGGATCATAGGAAATGACGTCACAATGACGGAGCTTTGAATATTTTCCTTTGAAAATTTCAAAAATTCTTTTACAAATGTATTTCTTTAAGACCAGTAAGAAGTTTGAATAAAATTTTTTTAATTTTTTACATAAAAATTTTTTTTTTTAAATATACCTTTTTTTCTCGAATAAACCCATGTAACCCCTTGAACTGAGACACTCACCACGTTTAAAATTTAAAGAAGCATTTATTTTCCTCAAATAATAATTTTCAAAACTTAATTCTACAAAGGAGTTAATCCCTTTAAGTTCGAACAACCGATTGCTTTTCACTTTTCGCTATGGCGGCTCTGCTTCCCATCTTGACCGCTCTTAGCAACAACTGTTTGGGAACATTTGGTCAGCTTTACCAAGTGCATCTTCTTCTTTCTCACACTTCTATCAAAATTAAATTCTTAAAAATACCATACTAAGAAGCCATCTTAGTTAGAAAAAATGATTGCAATTGGTTTATTGCTGTGCAACACCTGATCACCCTTTCTTAACAATTTCGCATAATCAAAATGCGTAAAATTTGTTTAAAAAATGTTCAAATGTTTAGTAAAAGATGCAAGTACTACATAGGGTTACCACCAGGGGTATTTTGGCCCGGAGACTCCGGGAATTTGCTTCTATCTCCGAGCTCGGGGCCGCAGTTTAACAATTTAATTCTTAAGGATTTGGTATAACTATCAAAAATACTTAGATAGGAAATTACATATTTTAAAAACAATGAACATGTAATGCTAGATTTCCCACTAAGTGTTTGGAAAAAAAAGATGCTGCCTCATAGAAACCCTAGTCAAGCGAGGACTTGTTTTGAATACATTTACCTGAATTGCAAAGGAAACACGAAAGCTTAGCCCAAGGAATAATATTATTTCTTAATAGGATTCCATAGAAGGTATGGCAATGTGACACATAGTTTGTCATACCTAAGCCCTCTAAACGTGTATATATTTGTGATCAGCATGGCGTTATAACGATTTAACAATGCCTGTCCTACTTACTTACTTAGGTGGCGCTACAGTCCGGGGTGGACCTGGGCCTCAACCAATACGCCTCTCCAGTTAGCACGATCTTTGGCTAACTGCCTCCTGTTGCGCACTCCAAGTTGGTTGAGGTCCCCTTCCACTTGCGCGCGCCACCTACATGTCCCAGCCATCTTCGACGACTAATCCGTATTTTTCTGACCAGGTCGATGTCGCTGTACAGCTCGTAGAGTTCGCTGTTAAATCTCCTCCTCCAAAGCCCGTCAACGCAAACGGGACCGAAAATCACTCGAAGAATTCTGCGTTCGAAACGACCAAGGAGATCTTCATCCGCCTTTGATAACGTCCATGCTTCTGCGCCATACAACAGGACTGGGATGATGAGGGTCTTATATAGAGTCTCCTTGGTGTTTCTCGACAAGGCCTTACTAATCAATTGCCTCCTTAGGCCAAAGTAACAGCGGTTGGCAAGTGTAATTCTTCGCTTGATTTCTGACGATATATCGTTGTCAGAGTTAATAGCGGAGCCGAGGTAGATAAAGTCCCGAACTACCTCAAAGCTGTCTATCGTGACGTTCTGTCCGATTCGTCGATGTTGTGTGTCCCTTCTTGTTGACAGCATATATTTCGTTTTGCCCTCATTCACTTCTAAACCCATTTTTGCCGCCTCTGTACTGATACTTGCAAACGCACCAGTGACAGCTCGCTGTGTTCTGCCAATGATGTCGATGTCGTCGGGGTAAGCAAGTAGTTGCACAGTCTTTTAAAAAAATAGTGCCCCTGAAGTTGGCTTGCGAGTTTCGCACAATTCTCTCAAGTATGATGTTGAAGAAGTTACATGACAGCGTATCGCCTTGTCTAAATCCTTTTTTGACATCAAAGGTCTCGGTGAGATTGTTTCCGACCTCAATGGAGCAGCGAGAGTTCTCCATCGTCATCCGGCACAATCTGACTAGTTTGGCAGGAAATCGATAAAAAGATGGTGAGTATCGATCTGGACTTCTTGGGTTTTTTCCAGGATCTGCCGAAGTGTGAAAATCTGGTCAGTTGTGGACTTACTGGGCCTAAAACCGCACTGATAGGGTCCAATCAGTTTGTTGACGAATGGTTTCAGGCGCTCACACAGCACGGCAGACAGGATCTTATATGCGATATTGAGGAGACTTATACCTCTATAGTTGGCGCAGTTAAGAGGGTCTCCTTTCTTGTGGATCGGGCAAACAATGCAGAGGTTCTATTCATCAGGCATACTTGCCTGTCCGTCATTCGATTTTAGGGCCTAAAATTTTGAGCTGGAAAACTAAAATTCGGAACACATACTCTCCAGTTTCCGAAATATTTAAGTGTAAGCATTTTAATACGCCACTCTAAGACTGCCACTCACATAATTTAGAAAAAAAGTTTTAAAGTTGACGGGAAAGGGTTAAGATATTCACGAAATCTGACCTCCTTAACAAGTTTGTCACGCATAATTTTTGTGGTCGTTTTTTAACAAAATATTGTTTGCTGTAAATTCGCATTAACTTGACGTTCTTATTTCTTCTTTAACCAATTTTCATTGTTTGGAAGCTCTTTTAACATTCATATACGTTGATGTGATTAAATTTCAAAAAACAGACAAAAAAAGTACTTTGTAACGGGTGATCCAAGTAGAGATACTTTTTTCAATAGCCTTTTTTGACAGATCACGTGTGAGTCGTGTCATGCTGCCATGTTATTTTTGTTTAGTATTGTTTGGCATTTCATAATGGAAAGACTTACGCGTGAACAACGTTTACAAATTGTTCAACTTTATTATGAAAATTCACGTCCTGTGAGGAATGTGTTTCGTGCACTTCGCTCAACTTATGGTCAACATAATCGGCCTACTGAGCGTACTATTCGCAACACCATCACCCATTTTGAGACCCAGCATTCATTATTGGATAATATTCGACCGAATAGACCACGTCCAGCACGCTGTGAAGAAAATATAGCGGCCGTAGCTGAGAGTGTACACGAAGACCGTAGAGAGTCGATTCGGCGCCGTTCGCAGCAACTCGGACTGACGTATGAAACGAATTGGCGCATTTTACGTCAAGATCTTAAATTGGAAGCGTACAAAATACAGCTTGTGCAACAACTGAAGCCGCTTGACCTTCCCAAGCGACATCGCTTCGCTCTATGGGCTCTTAAAAAGATCCAAGAAAATCCGACGTTTTCGAGGCAAATTTTGTTTAGCGATGAGGCCCATTTCTGGCTCAATGGGTATGTAAAGAAACAAAATTGCCGCATTTGGGACGAAGAGCAACCTGAAGAGATTGAAGAACTGCCACTTCATCCAGAAAAAACAACGGTTTGGTGTGGTTTGTGGGTGGTGGTGGTGCGAACGTAACCGTCAATGGCGACCGTTATCGTGCCATGATAACCGACTATTCGATGCCTGAAATTGAAGCTCGTGATCTCGGCGACATTTGGTTTCAGCAAGACGGCGCCACTTCCCACACATCGCATCAATCAATGGACTTATTGAGAGAACATTTCGGTGAGCACATAATTTCACGTTTTGGGCCGGTCGATTGGCCACCAAGATCGTGTGATATCACACCTTTAGACTTTTTCCTGTGGGGATATGTAAAGTCAAAAGCTTATGCCGACAAACCCGCTTCAAACATTTGATAGACATAATCTTCAAAAAATAAATGCCAAAGAATGTTCTTTCAAATGATAACAAACATTCTCTATTAAATTTGAATTTTCTGTGTTTTTTCCTTTAAAAAAGTAGGGAACCTCGAAATGGATCACCCTTTATTATAGTCAGATGATGATGAAGTTACCACTTTTAAATGAAAAAAAAAGACTTGCTGCTTTGTGGTGTTGTTATTTTTGGGGTTAGGACAAAATAATTTTTTTTTTAAATCTCCGGGCCTAGCCTTTACTGGAGTTGGTAACCCTAGTACTACACCTCTTTAAAATAACAAAACTGCAAAAGCGGTTTAGATACAATGATGTATCCATTAATTTGGTCTTCTCAAATTGGACGTGAAATTCAATAGTCCATGCCATACTCAATTATAAATTCCATACAAATACGATGCAATCGAACAACAGTTATTTGTATTGCGCTGAAAAATTAATGGGTGTATCCAGCCCATCACTGTAAGTAGGAACCAAGCAGACCAAATAGATTTCCCGAATTACCAATTTTAGCTTACCAACAAAACATTGCGCCACCTCTAGATAAAGTTTCAACTAGTTACACATAGACAAACAACCAACACCTGTCCTTAATTAATTCAATTCGTCAACCATGCGGAAATGTCACATAAAGTAGGTGCTTGTGCCTGCCCTATGCGCTCTGCGCTGTTACTAAGCTAAGCCGAACAAACCTCAATTTCTAATTATTTAATAGCTCAACCTGAAATTCCTACCCTACGGCGACATTTTATAATCACAAAGCACAAAGCACACAGCACACACAGACACGGACACGGACACGGCACATTTCTTATCTCTCAATTTGTAGTAATTTATGCGCAAGTACCATTTATAAGGCCGCGCAATCCACTTGCTCGACTTGACTTAAACTCTCGATTTCATCTAAAGTCATTCCACATCGCAATCTCTCTTAAAAGATATTCATACTCCGACGCCCCTTCGCAGATTTCAAAAAAATTACTAAAAAAACAAACAAGACAAAGTTTAAAGAAAAAAAGCGGGAAAAATCGCATTATTCTCTGCTTCTCCCTCAAGTAAACATTTGAACAGCTGTCTGGCAAGACCGAGCTAGGTATGCTGTACGTGTACCTAGAAGCAAGTATGTATCTCTCAACCGTGAATCGCGTGTTAATTGCCCATGCGCCTCCGACACTCACTTTCCAATGCTGTAACAACACTCATAACATTAGGTTGAATTTTTTTTACAATATCTGAATTTTTTTTTTGTATCTACTTTTGTTGTTGCCATTTTACATTGCTTGTGCCGAGTGCAAGTTTTATCTCTTCCCCGAGGCAAAGCAAGCGCACTAACGCTTGTTGCGATTCATTTCGCATCCGTAATCAGCTAAGCGAATCTCTATAACGAGCCTAAGCTTGTGCTTAGCTTAGTGCCCGGCAGATGATGTAATACAACAAACGATGGAATGGAACATAAATAAATAAATAATAAAAAAATCGAGAATGTATGTCGAGGAGAAGCCTCATGTAGCTACATAAAGAGTTTATTGGTTAATGGAAGATGTAAAGATTGACTATCACCTATCACGTTCGAGAAGGTTGAAATTTAGTGATCGAACATTCTAAAGTTCGATAAATGTGGAATGAAACATTTTGGTTGTATATCTTATTGCTCTGAGCACACTTGAAATCTAAAGCCAAGGGCATGTCTAAATAAGCTCTCGATACTGTAGAAGAGCAGATTGTGCTTCAAAAAGTACCATGGCAGCCTTCTAACCAAATTGAGGCTCATTCAAGAACAATTCCCTTTTATTGTGGGTTACGCGCAACCATTCATATAGATCTCCGCTCCAGACTAACGATGTTTGTTTACCTAATAAGATCTGACGTTTCTGACTTGACCTCAACCTCGGAGTCATCAAAATTCCAGTGTTGTACTACTTTTCGAGACAGCATCAGTGTGATGACAGTCGATTTGGTATGAGAAACACGCCATACCACGTCAAAGTAAATTATTCTATGTTTATTTCATTCCGGTGACCGTTGTTGTTGCAGCAAAATAAAGGAGTCCCCAGAATTGAGCCTTGTGGAACACCACGTGAGATGGGCTGATTAATAATTGTTAACCTCGATCTGTTGTGAAGGAAAACAGAAGCTAAACAGCACAAGTCTGGAACTTCCATCTTAAACAGAATGGTCGAAAATATGGAACGCGCCTTGGAGAAATCTAAGAAAATAAAGAAGTTGATGTTGTCCAAATCAAGATTGCTTCAAAGTAAATAAGTTTCAGGAACTTCAATATTATTGGGCGTATTTTTATTTTGTTTGCAAAATTCTTTCGTTGACTTTAGACAAGGGCAGGTCTAACAGCGTTTGACTTAATCGAGCATATATTCATCCACATTTGTACTATCCACGGATCTAAATGCAAAATTTTGTGCTGTAACGGATTGTAAGAGCCGCACAGGAATAACAATCTATTATTTATTTATCTTATTTTACTTTTAGCAGCTCCTATTTGAAGAAGATTTTATCACATTCTATCTTCTTACCGATAGCTTGTTGAACAATCCTTTCGCTTCAGATTTCAAAGCTATTCACACGAATAAGAGAAGCCCAGGGGAAATTAAAACAGCTCCTGGAAGTCTGTTAGGCTAAGGCAGTGCGTTGCAAAGTTGCAATTCGTCATTCATAGAGCGGCACGTTTCGAACGATTGTAAAGCATTTTGTCGCAGTGTTTTAACATTTACAGAATTATCTTAAGTTAGAAAGATGAAAGAAGATTTCTTGTTAAAATAAATAAAATTAAACTCACCTAAACAATTTGTCGGTAACGCTTTTCTTTTTGAAATCGTTGAGCCTATCCTGCTTTAATGCAGATCGGTTTTGAACTTTTGAAATCTATATTTTCATGTTAATTTTTGCCATGTTTATTTCTTGCCGCTCAGCACTGCCCAAAAATAATAAAACAAAATTGACAGCTGACTGCGTGATCACAAATGTACGATTTCATACGTTCGACATTTTTTTTGCCGCTCTGCAGTTCAGCGTTCAGCTGATAGGCGACTTTAGCGGCCCTATGTCCACTTTTTTGATCTAAGTCCCCGTGGCGATGACTTTTCATAAATTCCATACCATATTGAAGCGGATATCCTGGAATGGAACCCTGCCATTGTCCATGCGTCAAAAATTGTTTTGGCTTTGCGGTGACCGAAATCTGACATTCTCATATTTGTAAGTTGAAATATTTTTCAAATTCGCTCACTTAAGGTGAGATTCGTCGACGAGATGCTAAACGTTTGAATCAATGCCTCGTGCCCTATCCATGGAAAGGCCAGTACCGCATTGGTGTGTTGGACTCTTACCTACTAAACATTCTCCACTTTAGGTCTTAAAACCTGATAGTTCTTATCCGTTTGGACACCAAATCATTAGTCTTCTGTGGTCTAAGGCGAATTATCTTGCTCTCAATACTAATTCGATGAAATAGCAACTTCATTGGCGTTGTTTTCAGGACTAATTTCTTCTGTCCGCATTTTCAATATTTTCATTTCTTGGGCCCATATTTAACATTCGAAGATCGCGTTGTTCTCATCGTCTGTTGTGGAATAATAATACTGACAGTTTGGGCTGGTAAGAAATTGCGTGAAGTGGAATTCACTTCTTCGCATCATTCATTCAGTGATGTTTATGATCAACCTTGCAGTCCACCTGCCTCGGATCTCAATCGATCTCCTTGGTTTGAGCCATTGCTACTCGTTTGCCCAGGGCTCTAGTCGCGTAAAATGAAAACGATCGAACAACATTGTCTCGACATTTTTCTCTCGTTCAATCGATTTCAGTTTACATGATCCGGGCTTAGTTCTACATTCATTTAGCTGTCGGGAGGATGATGGAGATAACAGCTTGCTACTCCAAGGGCACCCCCTTTCTGTATCGAAGTGAGTTGCTTTCTAAATTTCTCTTGTCTCTTGAGATTAGCAGTTTTCTTTTGTGTGCTGTTAGTCTTCCGAAATTGGCCAAAAAAGTTGGTCTTGTCAACTCTTTCGGACGCTGCAATTCGCGGCGTGAGCTTTGCGAGCAGTCTTAAACCTAGATATTTTGCTTGTATTGTTCCGGAACCGACCTGAAATTCCATGTTCCTAAAATCGTCCTTCATGATTCGGTGTCTTCACACTAAAGGCTTGAATAAATACCGCCAGATATTCTGCATGGCCTTCCAAGAAGGTATCCTCGACCATCTCCATTCTTAAGTTTCGATCATATGTTCTCTTCCAAAGGTTAGGGCCGTTCATTGATCCATGGGTTGCTCTTGTGGTATTTTTATTTTCTACGTAGCTTTACGGGGGTTTCGTATAGCAACTTTCTATCCAAGATTTATTCTTCTTCTTCTACTCTGGGCTTGAGAAATGCGGTCAAACCTGTCATATGGCGTGATATATTTTCGCCCTCTGGATGGTAGATGTGCATCATTAGAGACAAAACTTCCGTCTTAAGCCTTCACTTCTCCAAAGGTTCTTCAGATCTTTGTATCAAAATGCCCTTCCTAATATAGCAAATACTACTTAGAAAACTTAACTCTACTTGTTTCTTATGAGTCGTTTAAACTTGTTTTCATTTGTAGATCCGCCCAGAACTGCTAGCTCTTTACTGAATCTAAATTACTTAAAAGGCCATCGCCCCTTGTAGAGCCCTTGTCTACCGACATTGAAGCCTTATAATCCCAGGAACACTGCTTCCATTTTTCCAAATAAAGCTCTTTGACATCCATGAGTCATCCTTAACCCTAGGACAGCAATCCAAAATCCTCCTGCGTAGAGCAGTATGGCCCATTGGCTTTGAATTTGTATACCCTATCCTAAGGGTATATTAATTTTGACACATAGTTTGTAACACCCCTTAATATTCGTCGTAGACCCATAAAAGTATATAAATTTATGATCAGGACCAAATCCTAAGACTATTTAGCAATGTCCGTCCGTCCGTCCGTACGCAATTTTTAGGCCTTTAAAATTAAGCTAGGAAGCTGAAATTAGGACCACATACTCCCTAGGGCTCCGAAATGGTTAAGTGTGAAATTTTTTTGAATACGCCCACTGCCACGCCCACAATTTAGAAAAAAACATTTTAAAGCTAAACTTAGAGAGATAGGCACTGGCACTGGCCTCCTTTATAAGTTTGTCACATAAAGTTTTTTGCCACGCCTACAATTTGTGGGCGTTTTTCACTAAAATGCTGTTTTCTTCGAAAATTTTCATAGAAAGCGAAAAAAAATGTTTAACAAGATATTTAGCGAATATTTTTTCCAACATATCGTCCATACAAAGTTTTTGGCCACGCCCACTTTTTGGGGGCGTTTTTTCTAAAAAAAATTTTATTTTTTATAAATTTAATAGAATGAAATAAAATGCTATCCATCATCTTCTTAATGCTTTTTTCTTTGGGGCATATAGGGATATGGATAGGGTATCATACTGTTCGCTCCAAGCGGACTGTAGCCTTTTCTTATGTTTTTTTTTTAATTTTTTGGCCCCCATTTACTTTTTGTTACAGCTAAATTCACAGTTATATCTTCTCATCCGTTCGCCCTCCTCGCACAAAGATATAATATAGGCAGCTGCTCTTAGAAGAACGTAAAGGCTTTTCCTTCCTTACTTCGTAACTAATTCTTAAGTTTCCGCTTTTAACATGCTTTTTGTCCTATCGCTAGACAGATATTTGTTTGTTTGTTAAAAGCAAACCATTTTACCTTCAAGACCTCGCAGTGAAAGCGGCCGATTATGGCATTATCTTCCGTATACATCAGTAGCTGGGCAGATCCGTTGAAAATAGTTACATATGTCTGTCCTGGCCTTGTTCACTGTTCTCTATAGAATGACATTAAAGAGCTCGCAAAAAAGCCCATCTCCTTGCCTATAGTCGGATAACTTTAGTCGCAAACATATGACGGCATTACTAAGTTCTCCACATTAACAGTTCAGGTGTGAGGTTTTGTTGTTCGATTTCATAAATAACAAAAATCTATAGGTACTTTCTCATATCTACTGCAACTCACGTACAAGCACTAACGATGTTTTATTACTTCGAATCTCTCGAAATTGTATAGATGCACCCATTAAATGTGTACACTCACCCCAGTACTCTCTCCGGACGCGCGAAGCGACGCAAAAGCCAATTTAATCAAAATAAAATGAAAATGGAAAACTTTTTTCATATTCGAATCATCCCACTTGACTCCCTGACATTTCAGCGACTCCGCTTTGTCGTTCACTCACTGGTAGTGAGGTCACTGGTTCACATTCAAAACGTCTGTCTGCGGCGCGGCAGATAAATGAAACTAATTTCCCATTTCCACTCAACTGATTATCGAATGAAGAGCGTTTTATTTTTTTTCTGAGGTTTTTTTTTTACCCAACGCAATCGGTTTTCCATTAGAGTTAGATAGACGGGGCGAGGCGTGGAGCAATAGCCGATCGTTCCACTTACCAGGAGTGTTGGGAAATTAAAAATATATATATAAAAAGTGAACAAAACAGAACGGAAGCTTCTCTTATTGGCGTCACCATTGATGGTGTCTATGCTGCTTTGCTATGTATCTGTTGCTCTTGGCGGTTCGTTGCCATTCAATGCAGACGTTATGCAAGCCGTGCGTTGTCCATTGGGAGTGGAAATTAATTGATTGCCTCTACCGCCAGCGAATAAACAACAATGTAAGCTGAAACATTGCATAATATTTGTTGACATTCGAGCGAATTACATTTCACCGATACACGATACGATACGGCGCGCGGCCACAACACCCACAACGTCAAAACGCAAACCACAGAAGATCTGTCGAAAAAAAAAAGAGAAAAAATGAAAACAAAATCCGAGAAGGAGATTCCTCCCATTCCCACAATTTTGATGAACATCTCGAGAGCAAAATTGATTTGCGTGTGTGCGCGGCCGGCGTGTCATAGCAGCAGCAGTGTGGCTGCGGCTCTGGCGATAGTGCTTTTCATTAAATTATCGTACCGCGGCACGCGA
Source organism: Ferdinandea cuprea (assembly GCA_963576555.1). Lineage (NCBI taxonomy): Eukaryota > Metazoa > Arthropoda > Insecta > Diptera > Syrphidae > Ferdinandea > Ferdinandea cuprea. Next base: position 10,024,526 of record OY754960.1, read on the forward strand.
CTACGCTTTTGATTTGGTACGCTTCGCTATCAACTAATTGGAATCTAAGCGCTTCTGTGATTGTGATGGGTTTGCTTAAGTTTTTGTTGGTCGTTTAAGTGAGTGAATGATTGCGTACGGCGATGATGATGATGACGACCTTTTGGACTGATCCGAGGTGTGGACTGGCATTTAGTTAAGCGGGTCAGTGATTTTGATTTGTGACGAACCGCGAAAGGTTACACAGTGTTTTGTTGTTGTCTCGCCAAAAAAACGGTAGCCAATTTGTAAAATGAAAAGACGTCATTGTTTGGCAAGTCATTAGCTGCTCGCTGTGTCATTGCGTCAGGCAATAGTGGGTTTGGCTTTTGAAACTATGTATGTGCCTATATGGTTAAGTGCACTTCAGTTTAATTGGGCCACACCGTGGGTGAACTAATTGTGAACATTATGTGCAATATGGCAAGAGATTGTGCGCGAAATATGTTTTCTTCGAATCGATATTGAAGAAGGTAAAACGGTTACTTTTCAGTTTACTAAGATATCCCTTAAAGACTCTGTGGAATAGTGAATTACTTCTACAGGGAAAGATTGTTACTTACTTGTTACAGTTGGAAACGGTAAGTTTGTTTCACTATTTAGTTTTGCTAACACGAATCTTCAAATTTAATCTCTTTTGCTGGTTCAAAACCTTTAACCAACTTCGGTCGAAGAGGAGCAACTTAACTTAGAAACTTTGGCAATTCTTAACCTTCACACCACCCTTGTAAACTACTATTTTCTTATTTTTTTCTGACTTTGTTATTTAACTTTGTTATTTTACGAATAAAACAAAGTATTTCTCCATTTTTGAATGAAAGTGTGGGCGATGATAGTAATAAAGGGTCCGCCATCTAACATTTTTTTTTTCAACTAGTGCTTATTTCGCGAATGGTAACACTTAGCTCATGTCTGATTTGACAGATAATTAGTTTTATCCTTCCGCTGAACGAATACGCTTGAACAACGCTGTTAAATATTGCGACATTACTTACTTACTTACGGATTTTGGAAGAAGAGAAGCACCGTCAGCTCCGTATGTTCGTTACCTTGTGAAAAAAGTCAACGAAACTGGCATCCTCATCGATAAACCAAAGCGTGAAAAGCCAAAAACAGTGCACACACCCGAGAAAATTGCTGCTGTGGCAGAAAGTGTGCGTGAAGCGCCATCAACCTCAATTCACCGTCGTTCTCAACAATTGAACATTTCGGTGACATCATTGAGATGAATTTTGCATAAAGACCTTGGTATGACGCCATACAAAGTCCAATTGGTTCAGGAGTTGAAGCCAACTGACCATCCAATGGGTTTTCGCTTCGCTAAGTGGGCCTGCGATCGACTTAGAGAAGATGCCGATTTTGCCACAAAGATAATCTTTTCAGATGAAGCTCATTTTGATCTTGGCGGGTATGTAAACAAGCAAAATTGTCGCATTTGGGGCACAGAAAACCCGCACGCATACATTGCAAAGCCGATATAGTCAAAACGAGTCACTGTTTGGTGCGGATTTTGGTCCAGAAGCATAATTGGGCCATTTTTCTTCGAAAATGAGCAAGGAGTGGCCGTTACAGTCAATGGCGATAGTTATCGGGCCATGTTGAACGAATTTTTGTTCACAATTTTTGTTGAAGAGGAGGATATTGGCAACATTTGGTTTCATTAGGACGGCGCTACGTGCCACACAGCCGCAGCTACACTCGATGTTTTGCGCCCTGTTTTTGAAGATCGCATTATCAGCCGCAGAGCTGATGTCGTTTGGCCACCGCGGAGCTGCGATTTGACACCGTTGGACTATTATTTGTGGGGTGCCGTAAAAGATAAGTGTTTCGCCGACATGCCAGAGACATATTCGTGAAGCCATTGGTGAAATACAGCTGCACACAATCGATAATGTGCTTAAAAATTGGACCGATCGTGTAGGCTACTGAATGGCCAGCCGAGGCAGCCATTTGAATGAAATTATTTTCCATTATTAACCGGAAGGATTTTACTTGCAAATAAAAATAGAAATTTGAGAAAATATTCAGTAGTTTTTTTTTATAGCATTTTCAAAAAAAAAAAGTTACTTGGCAGACTCTTTATTTCTGGAGACACTGTTGAAAAATTTGACTTCTATTCAGATTATAGTGATTTTGACGTGGTAGAGGAAGCGATAAAATGAAATAAATGAAAGAAATCAGTTTATGCGTGGCAACCACAACTATTCCAGTATCACAGTGTCACAATCACAATTTTTTTTTTTTCATTTTTTGGGAGTTTTATTCCATTTTTGTATTTAAAATTTTTTTTTTTAGTTCATTTCTATGCAATACTGTCACAATGTATCTGTCGATTCAATGACTACTGCGAAATAAGGGCCGCCGGGCTTTATTTCGTTTTCAAAATTCTTAATGATTTCGTGGTGGATTTTATGGTTACGGAATATGCAACCCCCTGCGTAGTTTCGCTGTTAGATTTTTAGTATGCGCGAGGTTGGCTACATGCAAACTTTGTTTAAACCAAGCGGGGGCAGCATGTCCCTCGTTATTCCATTCGACGATTCTTAATAATTGAAATAATACAAATAATTTTATGTCATTATGAAATAAAACTCAACTTTTGGGCCTTTATTTCATTTTTATTTTGGGGCCTTATTTCCTAAAGCCGTTGCAAGCATATGCAGGGTGAGCATTCTAGTGGTTTATTTTTAAATCAAAGGTTTTTTTGACACTGACAACTGTTTCCCGCTTGAAATCTTGACAGAAATTCGGTATCATACCTCCGCGGAACAAACATTGGGAAATATTGGAAACTTGTTTCCAAAGTGAGTGCTGTGTAGCCCACAGCAACGTTTCGGTCAACGGTGGGCGTTACGCAGCCATGTTAACCGACTATTTTTTTTATTTTTACTGAAAGTGAAGACATGGATTTGGACGACCCCTGGTTCATGCAGGTTGGCGCGTCTTGCCACAATTGCTCTTTTGCGCACCAAATTCCCAAATCGTGTTATCAACCGTCTTGGCGATGTCGATTGGCCGTTTCACTGAAACAATTGCCCTAACTCGTAGAGGTCTACCACGCTCTGTTTTCCCTACACATTATAGTTTACAGACATTTAAAACCAACGTGCAACGGTTTCTCCTTTTTCCTAATCCTTCATTTTCTTAATGCTCGCACTGTGTTACTTCAATATAAGGGTAGCCAAAATCCCTTTAGTGTGCGTACTTTATAAAAATAAAAAAATAAAACCGTCGTTCTTTTTCGTTCATAAATATTCATACTTAAACGAATAGGTCTTGAACCTACACCACTCGTCCACTCGTAACCAAACTCTTTCGAACACAAACTGCTTATGAGGGATGGTATTACGAATATAGAGAAGACCAAAAAAGTGGACAACACATAGCGAGGCAACCCAGGTTCAATTCTGACACAGTACCACAAACCAGTTTGATATTATGAGATTTGACTTAGCTTAGCTGCCGGATGAAATGGAAAGGTAGGTGATATCAAAGAATGCTTAAAAAAGTTGTGCCTAGACCCAAAAATAGAACGATTTTTGAATTCCATATGATTTAAGATGGTCATGATAAGGTTAAGGAAGCGAAGTCTATTATTGTTTGTTGGTCAACACCCGTACTTATTATCCAAGCAAGTAGTGATCTAATGGTCGTATACTTAACCATTTGGACCAGTCTTTATGAAATAATTCTATCAATTAAACGGATGAGCTTAGGCATTTCTATCTTCTCAAATACCCAAGTATCATTTTTTACTGCGACAGTCGAGAAGTGGCCATAGTGGTTGGTAGTCCTCAGGGTTATTTCCTTAATAGAACTCTTTATTATGGGTTTTATGTCAGCAACCTTACCACTATTGAGTAGCCCTCCTAATCTAGCAAGCTCAACCGCTTGCTCATTGCCGTCAATAGCGCAGTGTCCTGGCACCCAGCACAGTCTCACTCGGTTGCCTCTGTCGTCTTCGAGCCATCTGTAAAAATGTAAGTCGTATTGCACTGTTGCCAGTCAGTTTTATGGTATTTTTATCAAGCAGTGTTAGGGTTCAGAAAGGTGTACAATGCCGTCGTAGGGATGGTACGAAGCGCACCCGTAATGGCTATAAAAGCCGTTCTATGAACTATAAGCCAATACACCATAGTAGGTCCTAAACCCCAAGTTTTTCCCACTGTTCTTTTGCAGATAAAAAGAGCATTATAAAGCTTTTTAATTCTTTCCGCAACATTAAGATTCCCATTTCTACTTTCTATCTAGAAACACGCCCAGATACTTCGCTCTATCCGCAAGGGATAGTTCTACTCCATTGAGTTTTGGAACCTTGAATTGCGGTATCTTGTATTTTCTGGTAAAAAATAACCAATTCCGTTTTTGAAGGGTTTGCCCTCAGACCGCAGCTTTCTGCCCAAGTGCCGATCGTCCTCAGGGCTACCTCCAGTCATCACTTAAGGTGTTTAAATATTTTCCCTGCTCTATTATGGCCACGTTATGTCGTGGCACTTATACCCATTGACCTAAGCTTTTTAAGGATGTCATTTATAACCATGATGGTGGTATGACTCTTCATGGGGGGTTTCTCCGGTTACAGACACTCTGACTCAACTTTGACCAATGGAACAGTTTATTTTCCTACTTGCAAGCATGTTGCAAACCCAGTTTTTGAATGCCCTGTTCAATGTTTGCGTTCACTAGATTGCCTATAATGGCGCTTCACTCCACGCTGTTGAAGGCTAGTTCTATGTCAAGAAAGGACGCCATCGCAAACTCACCGAACTGTAAACTGTTTTCTATTCTTCCCACGAGATTTGGCCTTCACGTATGCGTGTTGTGACTCGGTCAAAAAACCATTGTTACATTTTTCCCTAATATGGAAATAATTCTAAGTGACACACGGAGTCTACATCATGCCTTCCCTTCCCTTTCTCTAGTTAACAGTCCTTATGCTCAATTACCAACTTAGTTGGTAACATAAAACGCCAGAACATTGAACTCCATCAAGTTGCTTTTTCAACTTAGACCGTGTTAATAAACCGTCCATTGTTAACCAAACAAGTTTGTTTCCCCTTGCCCAAGGCTTTCCCTTATGCAAAGAAAACTTCGTAAAGGAATTTCCTCGTATATTCCATATTGATGTAAGCCCCATTCACAATCCTATAGATGGAATAAAAAAAAACCATAACCTCCTACATCTGCATGCATACGCAGAACCACCTACCCTTTCCGCAAAATAAACTTTATGACCTACTGACTGGTTATTGCATAAAAAAAATCGTCTTGTTTACCTTTTCATACCAACTCGCATGCCTACCTCGCATTATCTGGCACTTTACAAAGCAAATGTTATGAATAGCTCAACACACCCAGCGAAAAAGAAAAAAGGAAAAAAATCACTTTTTTCATAAAAAAGAAAAAAAAGGAGCTTTTTCTTCCTGAGTAGAGTAGGTACGAACATAGCACTCCTATCCATATAATCTCTTCTACCTGTTGTAGGAACAAAGGTATGAGAAGGGACGAAAAAATCGTCTAATTAAATGCATCCGCATATCTGTATTTCTCCAGCGTTTATTTTATTATCATCCTCTTTCCCTTTGAATGGCTATCTCGAAAGAATATTGTTCTTCGAAAACCCTCTTATCGAGGATTGTGGTAAAAACCCACAATCAAGTGTTGCCGATCCTTGTACCTGCATCGACTGTAGTGCACTTGACTGGTTTTGTTTTGAGGTTTTTCGTTTTTCCAAGACTTTTTTCAGTTCGGTTTTAGTTCTCGCAGTGTTTGCAACTACAGATACATCGTTTTCTTAGTCAAGAATTTAATTTCATTCTATCAACTGACACAACACTGTTATATAATCCAAACGAATTTGTGTCAAAACTGTGTGTCCACTGAGCAATGATGATAGTCGAAATTGAAAATAATAATAATAATCAACAGAAGCGCAGAAGATGTGATAACGGATATAATCTCGAAAATTTGTAAGTAATGACAGATTCAATTAACGATGTGTCACTTGTTTAGATTTACGGTTTAAGCCCTTTCGGGGGCTTAATTGACACTTTTTTTCTTCGTATTTTTTGTTGTTTGTCCGAAACGGTGTGTCGTGTAAGCGGTAAGGCGATTGTCTGTCCGGAACAGAGAATTGATTTGAAGAAAATCCCGGTTTTAGGGTATGACCGATTTCAGTGGAAGTGTCAACAGCCATCATCAGTAAAGAATGGAGTGGGGGGGGGGGGAATGGGAGGTTTTACACTGAGTGCGTTATGTGATTTGTAAGCATTGTGTAATGGAACGAACTTACATCAACGAACGAGTAGCGAGTGTCAAAAGGCAATTATAACTTTCGTAATTCAAGCTGCTTTGAACCGTAAAGTAGACTTTGTAGTCATTTTTCAATGCAGCTCATTATAGATCGTGTTTGCAGCTGCTACATTTTTAGTGATAATAGTTCCGTCTGTCAGTCCGCAGGGAAATTGTAATTTTTCTTACATCAAAAACTTATCCGTAAAACACAAAAGAATGTTTTTGTGTGCCTACATTCTCTTTCTTTTGAGACCTCATTTGTTAAGATTAGTTAAGTGCAAAAGAGGTAGGTAAATGGAATCGATACCAAGCGTATACGTAAGAAACGAAAAAAATAAACTGTTGAATGTGTAAAGTTGATCGCGTCAGTTCTTCTGGAAATTAAATTTCTTTTGGCATTTCATACGCTTAGTGTTTCCACTAAAATGATGTGAATTTAGTCAAATGAGCAGTTAAATTTGTCTTAAGTTCGGTCAAAAAGTGTGGTTGGAATAGGAAATGGAATTTTAATTAGAAAATCGGCCAATTTATCCTTATTTTATAAATCGCCCAACGAATGCACCGAATGTTCAGAAAGGAACCTGGTAAACAGCTAATCTGCGGCTTAGGTTAAGTCGCTTTTGGGTAAAGCAAGTTTCATTAACACAAAATATATAACGAACTAGACTTAACCCGCGACTCCAATTGCTTTAAGTAGCCTCTATAGATCCGGAGGTTGACCCCATTGTATTGTGTTATATTTAGAAAGACGGCAACCACTTAGACCTCTAGCAGTCCTTTGTACTTCAGCAAAGTCTGCCCAAATTTACTGACCAAACTGATTGGCTTTCGATAACGCGTGGAAGTGTAAATCCATTGCAACGTTGAATTAATTTTTAAAATAGGCCGATTGGTTCGAGATGTAGCTCATCACCCGCTTCACTCGTTACTCCTCCCACTTTCGGTGACCAAACTCGCCTTTAAAACCTAAATGAACAAAAAAAAAACAGACAGATGTTTGCATTTTATATAATAGTAGAACTAGTGAGCTGCATGAATGGCAAAAAAAACCACGTTCGAATGAACAATGCCAAAAATGAGTTGAATGAAATAGAATGCGAAGCCGAATATGTTTGAGTGAGTGAGTGCGGTCAGGTAGAACTCGCACGCACAACATTCAAACCAAAGAAAACGAATTGAATGAGTGGAAACGCGTTGGAGTAAGAGGTTGCGTTTCGAATGGATTCGAATGACAAAACTGGGTTTTAATTGTTTTTGTCTTGTCGCGCATAAAGAAAAAACGACAGTCTACTGCTTGCGTCTCTTGAATCGAGCGAAATGAATGCATCCAAAAACTCGAGTAATTCGAGTGTCTGTGGCTGTGCCAAATTTTTCATTCGGCTTTACACTTCATTTATTCTGATTCATTTCGCTGAATGCCGTCTGGTGTGAGACACAACACGCACTCACATTGCTACTCATTCGTTTGATTGTGTGCTTCGCACTCACTCAATTCAATTCAATTCGAGTCCAATCAATGTATGTTGTGAATGCATGTGAAGCCATGCAGCTCTCTATAGTAGACTCAGTAGTAGTACCTCATCCGACTTACGTAAATATTTTTGTAAGGACAAGCAAATCGCAGCCCAGAAATAAGAACTGCTTGATATCATTGCCTTGGGAATTACCAGCTTCAAAAAGATTGTAGGACTTAAGAGGCTTAGACCGCGATTTATGCTAATTAAAAAGTTTTTTTTTTGGTGAATGATCTGCCAAATTGACTTCAGTTTTGTAAAAAAGAAGAACAACTTCTGCTCTGTTAAGATCACAACTTTTATTTATAATAAAAGGTGCTTAACTTTGAATGAAAGATCCTGGAAAAAACCCAAGAAGTCCAGATCGATACTCACCATCTTTTTATCGATTTTAAGGCCTCATATGAAAGCATTTATAGAGACGAGCTATACAGAGCCATGTCTAGTTTTGGCATCTCTGCCAAACTCTTTAGATTGTGCAGGATGACGATGGAGAACTCTCGCTGCTCCATTGAGGTCGGAAACAATCTCACCGAGACCTTTGATGTCAAAAAAGGATTTAGACAAGGCGATGCGCTTCCATGTAACTTCTTCAACATCATACTTGAGAGAATTGTGCGAAACTCGCAAGCCAACACCAGGGGCACAATTTTCCAAAAGTCTGTGCAACTACTTGCTTACGCCGACGACATCGACATCATTGGCAGAACACAGCGAGCTGTCACTGGTGCGTTTGCAAGTATCAGTACAGATGCGGCAAAAATGGGTTTAGAAGTGAATGAGGGCAAAACGAAATATATGCTGTCAACAAGAAGGGACACACAACATCGAAGAATCGGACAGAGCGTCACGATAGACAGCTATAACTTTAAGGTAGTTCGGGACTTTATCTACCTCGGCTCCGCTATTAACTCTGACAACGATATATCGTCAGAAATCAAGCGAAGAATTACACTTGCCAACCGCTGTTACTTTGGCCTAAGGAGGCAATTGATTAGTAAGGCCTTGTCGAGAAACACCAAGGAGACTCTATATAAGACCCTCATCATCCCAGTCCTGTTGTATGGCGCAGAAACATGGACATTATCAAAGGCGGATGAAGATCTCCTTGGTCGTTTCGAACGCAGAATTCTTCGAGTGATTTTCGGTCCCGTTTGCGTTGACGGGCTTTGGAGGAGGAGATTAAACAGCGAACTCTACGAGCTGTACAGCGACATCGACCTGGTCAGAAAAATACGGATTAGTCGTCTAAGATGGCTGGGACATGTAGAGCGAATGGACACCAACGCTCCGGCCCGAAGAGTCTTCGAATCCAACCCGGAGGGACAACGCAGTAGAGGAAGACCTCGCCTAAGGTGGCGCGCGCAAGTGGAAGGGGACCTCAACCAACTTGGAGTGCGCAACTGGACGCAGTTAGCCAAAGATCGTGCTAACTGGAGAGGCGTATTGGTTGGGGCCCAGGTCCACCCCGGACTGTAGCGCCACCTAAGTAAGTAAGTAAGCTTAACTTTGAAGCTAGCAATGACTCAAGGTCTTTTTGGGCAGGTATAACAATGCCTTAGATCTTTGTTGCTGAACGAGATTCCCCTTTCACGGTAGTTGAAATTGCTGCTCTCTTCAGAAAATTGAACCATGACAAAGCAGCGGGTATATAATATATAATCAGAGTAAATTTTCATAAAAAGTTAAGGCCTACATTTTTAGATTATCTTCTCTCTGCTCTTAATAAAATTTTTGATAAACAACATTTGTTCCAAATTAAAAAAAAGGTATTCAATTAGTTGAAAACTACAAAGTTATTTCTATTTTGTATGCGAGAAGAAAAGTGTTGGCCCAAGTATTGTACCAAAGGTCTGATTCGAAGCAAGCAATCGTCTTATTATTTCTGAAGATGGTTCTCGTTACGAACTCGTTACGAATAGACCAAATCTTTGCCCTAACTACTATTGCTAATCGATTTATTTGTGTAAAGTTGCATGCTTTTGTGTCTGCTTCAGTATTTAACTGCTGTGTTCTCATTCAAATTATTTTATTACTTCTGTGGGTGTACCTCAAGGTTGTGTACTCAGTCCAATTTTATTCTCGTTGTTTGTGAATGACATTTCAAATTGTTTCAATTGTCAAAACCCTCCTTTATATATGGTAACACTGTCAGGAAGTCCTTCAACTCGTCAACCATGAAGTCGAAGACTAAGATCTTTGAAACATCCCGACGATTGAGATTCCTCCGAAAGAATTGGTCAATTGGCTCATTGAAGTTGTCAAGCAATTTAAATACATGTGTTTACTGCTGTCTCCTTAGCTAGATTTACGACTCCACATGAGGGAATCTGGGGAGGCATCTTTTTCTTCTAACTAACATATTGATTGTGCCCCAAAGGTCAAAGTGTTTAACTTCACTGTTCATGCTTGTCCTTACTTCAAGGGTCATTCACCATGGAAAAATCAAAAAATTCACAGAAAAATCTGATTTTTTTGTTTAAAATGATTTTTCTCTCCCTTTCGATTTATTTTTGTGTCAAAAAATGTTGGTACATCAAAATGGATGCCAGAATTAAAAATTTTTTTTAAAACTTAACGATTTTTTTTTTCACGAAAACTTACGTCTTACGTCTACGTCCGTGCGGTGAGAATCGGGTAACATTTATAAATTTCTAAAACAGTTTTTTTTTATTTCGTTTTTTATTATATTTAGAGTCTATTTACAAAAAGAGTATGTTCTGACTAATTCTTAGACATTTTTATCATTAAAATTTTTTGGCTAAAGTCGTTAGTGTTCGAGAAAAAAAAATTCGTCAACTTAAAAAAAGAAAATCATTTCGGCCTCCATTTCGCAGTACCAACATATACCAAATATGAATTTGTAGTTCAAACATCGAGGTCGCGATTTTGATTGTATTTAGGGAGAGAAAAATCATTTCAACCAAAAAAAAAAAAAACTCCTTAAAAAATTGCGGGTTTTTTTTATTTTTCCATGGTTAAATTTTTTCGGGAAAACTTAACCACAACCATTGGAAAGAGCATTTTCGAAAACATAGATTAAAGTTTCTGAAACTGGGGTAAAATCTGACCCTTGCTCTGCTTAGAATACATTCAAATGTCGTTGGTACCACCCTGCATATTCTAAGTACTGATTCTTATTAAAATTTAAAAGTTTGTAAACCTTTTTTTTGGCTGAGTAAGCTAAAAAGTTGGTTGCCTCCTCCTCCTCCTTATTTGAAAAATACATAATTCGCTATATTTTATTTCTTTTTTATTTTGCAAAACAAATTAACTCTGAAAGATTATTGTTGTCCCCCCGCTTAATGCTTTACAAAATCTGATTGCTTTATTAAAAGTCATTCACCCACTCGTACCTAGTTTCCTTAAAAAAAAAACTATAATGACTCTACTTATATCTAGTTCAAGTAAGCGAATATTCGCTTGTACAACATTTCAATTCCTGTTTAAAAAAAAACCACACCAACAGCTTTCCCATTTCCAAATTGCCCAGAAAGTCCCACAGGAAATAATAAATAAAAAAAAAAAAAAAACAAAACGCGTCAACCACATCGCGCTATCATTTGAAATTAAGACATGGTCACGATTCGTATTTACGGATTGCTGCAACAAAATGCTTAATATAAAAGGTCACTTATAGATGCACTGAGTAGTGGGTTGTGTGGGTACAACTTCGAGTGCGAAAATTCATCTGCAATCCGTCCAACGGACAAATGCATTCATACAAAGTCATTCAGTCGTGGATAGGTTCGTCTTCAATTTAAATTCGTTTCTCGTTGCCGCATTACGGAGGAGAAAGATTACCCTTTTGTCTGCTATTTGAATGACTTTTATTCGCCATTAAAGTTGCAAACTCACAGATAGGAGAAAGAAAATCTTAGAAAAGTAGTAGTGGCGGAATTATGCTGGTCACGTCTGACACAATTAGCGGTAAGTGAGCTAGATGCAGGTTACTGACCTTTTCCATCGATGTGAGCACAAATTTTTTTTGGATTTCAATTAATTTAAGCAAAGAAACTTACTCGTGATTTCCCTAACTTAATGCAAGCGCAACAGGCGGGTTTTAAGAGTTTTCAAAGTCATTAAATGGCCTTTCTAACCTCTCAACTACATCATCCTGCAGCAGGTGCTGTAAAACTCGTCTTAAATTCCCTAATTAATGATCTGGTAAACCACTGGAAGATTCAAGCTTGTTTGCCCGCAAATCTATCATTCCAATTCTCATAGTTAGTGCATTTTCCTCATTGCTGGCCCCGCAGCGCAATCATTAGGAAATTACTCAACTATTTGCTCGTCATAACCGCTCAATTGATCTTGAAAGTGCATTTACTTGGTTCCATTGTGGATCTCCATCACCGCATCCATCATCGTCATAATTCATGATCGCTACAATTTTCCACGCTCTCTGCATGCAGCAGCAGCAGCAGCAACTTTCTTCGTTTTATACCCTCCGTTGAGTTGCAATTGAAGCAGTGGCAATTGCGGCAAACCACACCAGCCATGACATTGTCATGATCATCTCTCGTCGTTGACTTCGCTGACTTCGACTCTGTGTGGCGGCGACGGCGGCGGCGACTCATGGGAAAGCAAATTAAGTGGCAAGAGTCAATTGCATGCGAATGCGGAGCGGCGACTTGAAGAAATGATCCCAATAAATTCAAGACTCATCTTGTCGTTTTTATTTATTAACTGTTTTTTTTGCTTCTTACTTCTTATTTTATTTTCCAGAAATCTCATCGCAAAAAGTAAAAGCCACTCTTCCTTACCACCAACTGGCGTGGCACCAGCAATAGCAGCTACCAGTCTAGGACCACAACAATTACCATCGTTAAGTGGCGGTTTTGTCAAGCTACGCAATGTTGCTGTTGGCGGGCAAAGTCTAAATCCGACCACATCGTCGTTGTCGCTGTCGCCGTCTAGCAATGATGCACTAGAGAAACCGAAAGCCAAACAAAGTACTGGATCATATCAATCACCGAGACCACTAGAGCAGCAGCAACAGCAACCCGAACAGGAAAATCCATCAGCTTTACCGGAATTTTTACGTGGCGGCCTAAAACGTAGCTTAACTCAGGTTAGTAGTCGTTTGGGTATATGACTTTGTCATGGTACTTAATGGTTGGTGATTTATTTTATAGGTCATGGGTCCAGATCAGAGGACTATTACCATAACGAAGACCGGTTCGATAGCGGACCGATTGGCAGCACTGCAAAAGAGCGGAGAGGATGATTGGCGCAAGCGTATATCGAAACGCGACGAAGTTGACGATGTACGACGCGAGAATTTGGTCAATGTAAGTAAGATTTTTTTGTAAGATTTTAAATCTATATGTTTGACAAAATTTTCTATAAATTTTAAGTAAGAAAATCATTTGTAGGTAGTTAAGTTTTTTTTTAAATGAGAAGCCACAAAACTTAATTTTGTTTTATAAGTTTAGAGCCATGCAACTTTTTGTTGGGTTTCATTTTCTGCTCAATGAAATTCGGTCTACAAAATGTTTTAAGCGGTTCTTGTAGCTATATCTAATATATCTGAAGGGTGTTTTTTAGAGGTATAGAACTTCGAATTGAAATAAAACACAAGAAACCCGTTTTAATGTCCATCAATTTGGTTTTACTGGAAGGATAATTTTATGTCATTAATGTTTAAATATGATTCGGGCATGTGGCCGCCGCGGCTGCTTCGAATAAGGACAAGTCTAGAAGTCCAATTTTCAACCACTTTTTCAAGCAACGCCACGAATGTTGGCTTCCAAGTCGCCTAACGTTTCTGGTTTTTTGGCGTAGGCGAGCGCCTTCATATATCCCCAAAGAAAATAATCCAATGGTGTCAAATCAGGTCCATTCCGCGAAATTATGCGCTCATCGAATGCTTACTTCAATAAATCGATTGTGACGTGCGCTGTGTGGCATGTAGCGCCGTTTTGTTGGAAACACATCTCATCCACATTCATGCCATCCAACTCGGGAACAAAATAGTCGGTTATCATGGCTATATACCGGTCTCCATTAACGGTAACTGACTCTGCAGCATCATTTCGGAAGAAGGGTCTCATGTGGATTCTCTTCACCCAAAATGAGCTGAACAAAGTTTTGAGATGAAAATCAGCATCGCTATCAATCTCATTTTCGGCCCATACACCAAAATGACGACGCTTGCATGGTCTCGCGGATTTAATTCTTGCACAATCTGGATCTTGTAAGGTCGTAAGAAGAGATCTTTGGGCAAAGCTCCACTTGGCTCTACAGCAGAAATTGCTTCTTCGGTGTGCACTGTTCGACGTCTCTGCGGATACGTATTATTACATAGAGTAAATGAAGTGCGAAAACGATCCATGGTTAACCGAATTAATTGCTCTGATGGACGATTATGTCGACCATAAAATGAACCGAGCTTGCGGTATACTTCGCGAACTGAACCATTATTTTCGAAATAAATTTGCACGATTTGCAAGCGTTGTTCATTTGTCAACCTGTTCATGATGAAATGGCAAACCAAACTGAACATAAATGACATTAGAGTTGCCAGATTTGACCACAAAATGTCAGTTTTATCTCTATTTAAAAAATCAACCTCGAAAAAACACACCCTTTACCTCAAAATCAGAAACATTCACTTTAATATAACTTAAGTTGGGGTGATGGTAGACCCCACTACTGTTCCGCGTTTTTTCTCGTCTGTGCTTTGGGAATTTCTATTTAATTTTTTTTTTGAATAAATCAACCAATATCTGTCAAGCTTCTATAAGCTTGCTTAACCCAACCATAGAAATGGAAAACATTCAATCAGTTTTGTTCTGATAGAGTTCCAGTCACCAGTTCTTTGCTTCGTTGTTTCCTCGCCTTCGTTCCGCTAAATGTTGTCCTTTGACAGGGGAGTGTCGGGTATGGAAGCCTGTTACATGTTCGCATCTGACTCCTGCTTAGCAATTGAAAGAGTTGTTTCGTTCTTTTTTGAGTGGCGAATTTCGCTTGCCAGTTGCCTTCGGTTTCACTCTACAGTTTTTTCTTCCGTTCAATTGTGTAAATGGGTTTGGCAGAGACTGGTACTGGCATCATGATTTGCGATGCAGATCCTTTTCTAGTCCTATTGATGTGACTCAAAAGACTTAAGTGCAAGCAAGGCTGCCGTGCTGTCGAAAAAGTACTATGCTGATTGTGTTGAAATTCTCTCGATGCAGACGCTCTGTTATGTTGTAAAAGAGTTGTTTTAGTTCGGACCAAGTATACCCCAGCTTCAACACCTACATCTGTTAGTCACGTCACGCTCAATCAGATAGCAGAGCTGATACTATCAGTGTTTTTGTCTCCTTAGTCCTCCATTTTACCCGCAGGCGTGCTTCAAAGCTTCTCTGTCTTAGACAAGACTACAAAATTGCGACAAGCTAAGCTAAGCTAAGTTCAGGGTGGAGCACTTTGTACTTCTCCATGGACATTCTGTTTCATTTGACACCACTCGCCATCCTCAGAAGGCAATTGGTTAGTAACTCGGCTGTTGGCCTTTAAGCAAACTCCTAGGGAACCAAGAAAGAATTCGTCCACTTAGCTACTCTAAATATATTGTCCACCCTGGAAGCCTACCACATAACTCAGCTTCAGTATGACAAGACCTTTCAGGTCACCAATCCATCTGGCCTGGGTTATTCTGGGATCTTCTGAAAGTTAAATCGATCCAATTTTACCAAAAGTAATGAAGGGGTTGATGTAGGTTTTTTATCAGAAGGACTAATCGCAGCCTCTCATTCCGTCTACACGCGATAGGTAAAGGAAACCTTATCTTGGCTAAAAGAAATTGTGAAAGTCAAGAGAAACTCTGCAGTAGCCCTAGATTGACAATTCTCTCTTCAGGGGATGTCGAAGCAATTCAACATTCACCTATGCTGGGTGCCGGGGTAAAGAAATATTCCCGGGAACTGCAAGGCTGATAAACTCCCAACAGGTGGAAGGCATTTCAATCGCTACATGCAAACTTATGCTATAATTTAAAGGAAAACCAATCTAAGGTGGACAAGTGAAGAAAACTTGTGTAGCGACAAACATATTTAACTGGATCTGAAACGCTCTAAGTGCAAGATCTCTTACAGAATGCACATTGTCATCATCACTGGACATTGCTTCATAAGCAAGCATGCAACAAGGCTTGACGTATATTCTGATCACTTTTGCAGAAGCTGCGTAACGGGGAGGGAGATCCAATCCTGCATCTCATTTTCAAATACCCTGCCCTTTCGAAAAAACGAAAACTCTACCTATGAACCTTCTCTCGTACTAGTATTGAAGATTTTTCAACTATTTACATTCAGTCTCTTGCGGCTCAATTAAAGCTTTATAAGGTTTAACATGGTATCACAACGGACCTTATTCTGGTCTAAGTGAGTAGGCCTTGTGTTGACGACTGCTACTTAAACCTAACCTAATCTAACTCATGGTTTGGCAAAGGGCACCCTACATGGCTTCATCTGGACATGCTTGGTCTAAACAAGCTTGCTATCCGGGACAAGTCCTTAAAAGACTGCTTTACTGTTGCACTTCGGAAAAAGTTGGACAGTGAAAAAATTGTGGGTGGTATTAGCATTCCAAAGCACTAACCACTGAGCCAGATCGCCAACAATGTCACAATTGTAAGATTAATTTTAACTTCTCTTAAACCTCCTGTTTTTGGCTTGTTCCAATCATTAGATCGGGCAATTATTATAAGTTCTCCATCGTCTTTCCAACTTCATACCAATTTTGTCTGAAAAATTATCTTAAACTATAAAATGTCTACCCCTTGCAATAAGTTTTGACAACAAGCTTCCGCCTATATTTCCGGCATTAAACGGAAACCTACCAAGGTACCGCAGTATGATATATTTCCGTTTTCTTCATTCGAAAGTGAACCGCTTAAACTCATTGAATCCGAACGTTTAACTCTCCATCAAAGTACAGAAACTCTGATAAACTATCAAGTGTTAATTGAACCCGCAACTATACACGTATCTTGAAGAAATCCCTCAATCAGAACATCTCAAGCACCCCAGCACTTGATGTACTCGTTCCTCTACTTACGTATACACCAGACTCTTGAAAAGTATAACCCCGTGAAGCAAACAAGCAAATAAACAAACAAAGCATAAGTTCCCGATATAACTCGTACAGCAACAACAACAAAATAATAATTGAACTTAACGAAGCTTGCAAAAAACTATTATTTTCTAATTAAACAACTTTGATGCTCATTAAGATAAAGAACGAACCGAACATTTTATGGAGCAACAAAAGAGTCTGTTTATAAAGTTGGTAGTTTATTATGGTTTATTGATTCGTCTTAGACATTTTTATTTGCAATTTTGTGGAATAAAAATTTACTTAATTGGTTTAAAAATTAGATAGAATTTTTTTGATTTGTTGCCAAATTGGCGATCATTCTTTTACAGATGAACGCTAAGTTGTGCGGGTTAATTGCACCGCGGCAGCTAGTGTCATTTTAATTAAATCAAGAAATAGCTAGATTTCGATGTGAGTTTTCAGGTTTTACCGAGAGTTTCATGGTCTATTTTAAAAGAAATTAGATTGCAGGATGAAAATAGGTGTGGAATTTTGGAGCACTGCCCAATATGTGGGCTGTGACGGTGCATTAAAATTACGGCGTCAGTAGTTCTGAATCATTTCGATATTCAACGATGTGAAAATTATCAGAATAGGTAAAGAAATAGTGACTTTGACTTTGAAACTTTTAAGGCGTCAACTGAGGAATAATGCCCAATTTTTTGTTTAATCTAATTACAGTGGGATAATTGTACTCTTTTTATTGGTTATTTTCATTAAATATCTGATCATGACAAACGGAATTAAAAGTCTCTATTATGTTCAATAAAAGATAACTTTTAGTTCCCAAAACTTCCGCGAAGGCGAACACTTGTCGATGGTCTTTTATCTTTCAAACCCTTAAAAAAATTTCTGTCAAAACTTTAATCGCTCGATGATAAAAGCATTGGAGGCATCGTCGAACTTGTATTCCAATCCATGAATGTTTTAAGGCTCTTTAAGGAAAGGTAAAGAGGCTGTATGCAGGCTCCAGTTCCAGTTCTGCACGTGAAGCGACTAAGGTTCCTGTTTTTATTTTGTCGTGCATACTATGACTTCATTAAAACTGAAAAAAATGAGTCAGTTTTTAATTCCAATTAATTGCAAAAATTTTGAAGGATCATTTTCTTAAATCTTAGTGAAGTTTCTGATCTGTGGGTGCAGTGGCTTAGTGGTTAAGTGCGTTTGACCACTAAGCGAGAGGTCGCCGGTTCAAATACCGCTCTGTACCACCTGATAGTTTTTATTCGTTGCCCCATCTCTTGCGAACGTCTGACAAACATCCAAGTAAGAAATGTCATGAGAAGCTTCTCAAAAATAAATTGCCGTTCGGAATCGGCATTAAAACTGTAGGTCCCTTCCATTCACGTCAAAAAATATATCTTTGCACACCCAGTGGTTGGTGGAAGCTAGGCTTTGGGTCCTGTATGGGCCGTTTACGCCTAATATTTACTTAATTTTTAAGGATTCATTCAAGGCAAACAAAATAACGTTTTCTGAATTTTTATTATCTTCTAAGCAATTTTACAACTATAAGACTTCTTGACTCTTGGAAGTTTTATTCATACCATGAAAACTTCAATAACAATATTTATTCACTGTAATACTATAATATTTATAACAGCCTAACGAAGTTTGAAAGACTCAACTGAAGTTGTAATGTAAGTCAAGACATTGGTAAAGAGTTTACGTCTGGTTTACAGAAGCTCTAAAGAAGCCTTAGCCTGTCGAACCTCAAATACTTGAAAGGCATTCGCCGTCTAGTCCTCGGAAAAAGGCAATGTTGAGAGTGCTGTCTGCAAAAAAAGGAGATAATGTAATACTTCACATCTATTTCCGATCAGGAACGATGCATCATGACTTTCCAACTTTACATCATCTCTAAAGATCGACCTTTAGAGTTCACCGATTCAACTCAACAACTTTCAACAGGCCTCCCAGTTTCGCCCATTTAACATTTGCATGACGTGGGGCCTTTTAGACCTGCCATTTTTTCCGATTTTATTCCGACTCCGCATGCATTGTGAAGAAAAAAACGATTGGTGAGAGTACTGAGCCTTGAGGTCTACCAGCGTTAATTTGGAATGAAACATATATTCTTCGATAACTTAAGAAACTCACCATTTACTGACGAGTAAGCTTTTTAAAATATCACGAGCAACTATCCCACAGGTGGATGCATTTGTTCCATTTTTTACTCTTGTAAACCCATGAGTCACCTGTAGAACTCTGTTGCCCAAATCTATTAATGTCGATCTCTGAGAAGATGGTTTCTTTAAATATAATGTGTCTCATGAGGACGCTTCAACGGGCAAGGAATATTGCAGGTAACCAATTCATTCATTCTCTTTAGAGCATTGACAGGCCTGTCAGCTGTCATTGGTTGTTTATCATGCTGTTGTAGTAACACCGATCAATACCCCCTATTTTTTGAGATACCCGAACAAATTGAACAAGTACCTGTTCACAGAATGAGCATTACTCGTTTATTAACTCGTAGAATAAGATTTTGGCATTAAATTGTCGCTGATTGCCAAAATCTATTCAATAAACAAATCCGAGCGCTAAAAACACGCTAAGCTCATAGCTTAAGAATATGACTTATTATTAGTCGTCAAATATCTCGCTGCATCTACCCTTAGCTATTTATTGTTTGTAATAATATTCAAATCAAAACTCAGTAAAAAATCCCAAAGCTTCACCCAACGATCTAAAACTCCACCACAATCTACAGTGCTTCTCGACAGCGAAATTTAAATGCCACTGCATACTCTCAGGCTGAATGGCAATGTCTCTGTCTCATTATCTGCCTTGATCGGCAGCTTTCACGTTTACTTTACTTCTTCCCCCCTCTCCCGCATTTCAGTGCATACTAAGTGCCCATATGACTTTAATGGGTACACTTTTCGTTTTAATTTTATTTGAAATTTCGTATTCCCATCTACGGGTTTTCCGAAATTAGAACACTCTCCCCTGGAACGTGACTGAAGTTGCAAATTTTCCCTTTTCCACAAAGCCACAACTACTACTGCCATCAGGGCGGTCATAGAAAGTGACAAGAATGCTTTAATAATTTACAACCGCAATTTAAATTTTTTTACTAATCGCACCTGATCGAAGTCAAACGTCTAATTAAGTTAATGACCCACCAAAGTTGGTAGGAAGAGCAACAGCAGCTCACTAACAGCACACGTCATGTGGGCGGCATTACAATGCTGACTTTGGCCTTCATTTCACGGTATAAATAAACGTCGCATTTGGCGTCGTCAGTAGCGACCGAATGCCGGCTAAAGTACGCAAAAAAAAAAAAAAAAAAAAACAAATAAATAAAAATAAATGCGGAACGTGAATGTGGGGTGAAGACGAAGACTCCATTGGAATGGCGAATCAAGAGAGTACGTGCGCTTTGTGGAAGTAGAAGTAGTTCAGTTCTAGCTGTCTACTGCTTACTTTTTGGCATCCAAACCAAAGTCAGACAATTCAAATTAAAGTCACTCTGAATTGACATAAATTTGAAGTGATCGGGAAGAGTTTTTTTTTCTTCTTGGTACCCGCAATACAGAAGTGACTTTTAGTTTATTTAATCGTAATTAGTTGGAGGTGTTGACTACTGAATTCGATAAAGTATGTAATTCGAATGGAAAGACCCGTGAATAATTATTATTGTTTTTACTTCTCATGTGATTATGGAATAATTTTTTGCTTTCTGGTTTTTGGCGTTAAATTTGAGGTTTTGTGCTTGTGTGTGTGTGTGTTGTAGAATTGTAAGTCGAACTATTTTAAGATGATGATATAATAGGCAGAGATTTTGGTTTCTTTGTAAGAAGAAGAAAATGACTGTTCAGAAATGTTTGAGAATTAATTGGTTAAGTGCGCCATTAATTATAATTAAGGTGGTTGGCTCTACAACACCTTTGTGGGTATAGAAAATGAAATATTGACTCTGAAAGCCAAAATTTTTTTTGTCTAGTATTTTGAGGTTATCGATGTCTGACAGATCAACGATGAATAGCTTGCATTAGTCAAAACTTGACTAAACTATTGATGTGAAGCAAGAGTTATTTTCAATTGCGACTCCGTAATTACAGCAGTTGGTACAGCTTTGGAGAGTCCCGCGACAATGTCTGTTGTTCTGTTCTGTATGTAAAAATTACATGCAAATGACTATATTCACCATATTAGTACAGCTGGAACCTACCGTTGAGCTTAAGTCTAGGAACATATACTGCAGCAGCAAGGCGGCAAAAACGGCCGTTAGACTAAGAGAGCATGGACTCTGGATACACAAACCGGAGTCGTTTTTCAGACGGAAATAGCAGCCATTATAAAGGCTGCAGCTGAACTGAAAGGGCAGTGCTTCGCAGACAAGACCATAACCATATATTCAGGTAGTCAAGCGGCCATAAAAGCCATGCAGTCGGTTGTGGTGAAGTCAAGGGCTGTGAATTAATGCAGGATGTCACTAAACGAGATATCATTAGACAACTCAGTAACCCAGGGTCGGAGATGAGCGCATCTCTGGCAGTCGAAGAAATAAGCACACCGCTTAGCTGTACGAAAAATCAAAATCGAGTCGTTGAGTAGAACTTACCTACGCTGGACACAACTCGATGCGTGCAGACACACCCAGGAGCTATGGCCAGCGGTTAACAAAAGAGATAAGAATTCATGATCGGATTAAACCGTAAGGATATCCGTGTGTTAACGGGAGTCCTCACGGAGCACTGCGCTGAGGATCTACATGCGGAACGGCTGGGCATAATGCACAATGACTTTTGCAGAAGCTGCAGGGAAAAGGTTTAAAGGCCTGAAAAGCAAAAGGTTTATGACCCTCGGCAGATACTTCTTTGACAAGCTGGAGGATATAAGCAAAGTCGAGCTAAAAGACCTTCTCAGATTTGCATACAAATCAGGAGGGTTCTGAGAGAGCGTAGCTTTGACCACTGACAACCAATTTGATGGTGTAAGTGACCCGTGACAACCGTCACAAGGGCATCCACCAACCTTCCTACCTAAGTCTAGGAATATGTTTTTCTTCATGAAGCCTAGCTTAGGGCAGACTAACTCCGCGAATGATACGCAGAGACCAGGACCGCATCTGGCCGGTTTCTCAGCTCTTTTATTTCCCCCCTCCCTATTCTTCTAAAGACCTAAGCCTGGAAATAAGCTGAGCTATTCTTTCCCCTTACATTTCCTAACCAAATTGTGGTTAAATGAATTGTGTTAATCGCAGCTTGAGTAAAGATGCAGAATTATTATGCTCTAGAATCGCCAAAGTTCAGGCTTCGGAGAGTTATACGAAAATCGACAAATAATCATTTTTCAAGAAGACTTACAAATTTTGAACAATTTTAATAGTTGTAGGTAGAAACGAAGGCCTAGAGGGAACATGATTACTTTAAAGTTTGTCATTCATTTCATGTAGTCATGATTAAATCAATCATTTTGAGTTGTCAGATTGTTTTGCATTCATCGAAATCACTTTGGAGTCGGTTAATGATTTGGAGTATAAAAACTTTGCCAGGGAAACCAAACCTGAACAGAAACCTTTATAGTTGAACAAGGAAACCTTGTAATAGAGTAGGTGCTAGTAGGTGCTATTGCAAAAGGCAAATTGCATCCATTCTTGCGCAAATTAAATTTCAAAAAGGGCAAAACCAAGTATATTCTGGCACCATTCAATGTTGTCTACCTCGGCACTTCTGTCACATCTTAACACGACATTTCTAATCTCTTTGGAAATCAAACAAAGAATAACTTGTCAACTGCAGAGTAAAAAACTAAGAAAACTCTATATTCTAGTCCTGCTCTATGGATCGGGAAGTATGGAATATTTGGTACCGTTTTCGTTCACTGGTTCTGGAGGAGAAAGTTAATCGCGAAGTGTAAAAAAATGCGCATTTGAGTTGTCTTGAACATAAAGAGCGAGTGAGTATTAATGCACCAGACCGCAGAATCATGGACCTCATCCAAGAAAAATACCATTGACAATAGAGAGAGGCCTCATCTTAGGCGAAAAGCAAAAGTGGAACTTGGAGTGAACAACTGGAGGCAGTTAACTAAAGACCGCCCTAATTGTAGATACTACTTGGTTGATTCCCAAGTCCACCACGGAATTTAGCGTCGCCTGAGTAAGTCAGTCCATAAGAATAAGATCCATAAGAAATCGAACAACAGGTGGAAAGAACTAACGACCTGTGAGGTATCACGGAAGCTCTGGCCAGAATATAACAGTGGCCGGGGCATCAAACTTCTACAGTTTGACAGAACATCACAGTCTTAGCTGCTAGCGGCCAAAACGGCCTCCTAAGAAAACATGCAATGAATTTGAATCCTAAGGATAACAATAAATGCAGAAGCTGTGGTCCATGAGGACACTCTCACTTCTACCACTTGAGAATTAGAACACTTGGATGTATCACTTTCTGCTCTTTATAGGTTTCTGAGGATATCAGCATGGCTGGAAGGGACATGAAGACTTTCATCTCAACAACCTTATGGCTAATCCCTACAATAGGGCATCACAATGGGTTCACGAGGACCTAAATATGGTACAGCTTTATTTAACCCGTTAACCTAGCCTAACATCAGTCCTTAAGTTGTCTTTTTAGACTTCAAATGACTTCGAAGACTTATTCGTCGCGCAGTGATGAACGTGTGCATAACCAAAGTCGACACTTTCTTTATCAATATTGCCGAGCACTCTGTAGTACAACTAGAAAAAAACCTTAGAAGATATATCTCCCAGGACTCAAAACAACTCAGTGAATACCTTGGGTTCGCTTGCAAGTATTTGTATACGATTTTTATAGGTTCCATAGTGAGAAGTCGTAACACTTTATGATCTAAGTGTGGCAGGCGCAGGATTCTCTTGTATCGCAAATCTCTTGACTTAACCAAGACCATGTCCTGTCTGTAAATAGAAAATTGACGACTAAGTGGATACAAGACTGTCAGCCCTCGACCCAAAACCCAAAAATAACTTCCGAAAGAGTGTACCTCTGTAGGATTCGTATAAAGACCAAAATAGGAGTCAGATATTGTGAAATTACGAAATTTTTGTAGAGCTTATTTTCACAGATGGTTCTAAAATGTATTGTAGTGAAGTCAGTTTCATTTTATCATATTATTCAGGTCTTCAATTCATCTAACGTCATTCAAGCAGAAAGTCAGCAATTATGTAGTCCGAAAAATTATTACGTCAGATTTTCTTTAAACCCTTCTAAGACTTAACTTTACCCATTTTAGAGCACAATAACCAGATTTTTTATAGAAGGAAGTTGCAAATCTCAAATCCCATTAACCTTTTGTTTTCAATATAAAAATAAATTCCGTAGCGAAAGAAGGGTATTCAACAAGTCTACAATAATTTTTTTAAAAATCATTCTAGAATTTTAAATGAAACTTTATCGCCCCTATTATTAAATTCGCAGGGGGAAAACATACACGAAATTCAATCATTAAAAACGCGGTGATCTTATTTCACCATAGGTATGCCGTTTTTTCATACACAGGGAAGGTATTCAGTATCTGTTATTCCCTTTAACGGCATTGATCCAAAAGGCCTTGCGCACTTTTAATAGGAAAAACAAATATGCACGCGCAATATGTACAGCTCGAAAGCAGTAAAAATTTTGTTTTTCAATAAGTTCGAAAGCACTGGTGGTGTTGCTACATATTGCTATATGCAAGCTTAGCCGGTAACATGTCATTCATTAATCTTTCGGGTGTTTTTTTTTAACAAATGATGTATTTTCATTTGTCGAACTTTCCGCAAGGTTAGGGCTGACATAGTGGGCCGAACCAAAGTATATCTGGTTGAGTAATGGTAAAAAAATTGTTCAGGGTTCAAGGCTACGCTACTTTGTTTTCTGACCTAAAACGTTGGTTGGAAAAACACCTACCTACATCTTACAGCTTTAAAGAAAATATACGCGTAAGTACCCACAAAACTTATACTTAACGTATTTTTTAAAAATAGGCTAAATGCAGTCGATAGTTTCTACACGAAAACTCTATGTATTTTGTTCAAACAAATGTTAACCTTAAAAATAAGGTCAACAATAGCTAATTGCTTTTTCCTTCTTCATCTTATAACTACAAAGAAGCAGTGTTAAGAGGAAGGTCAATAACTTCGAAGCAAATTAAGTGAAACAAACCTATTTTGCTGGCAACTTGATCTTTACTCGACCGTTGATCCCATTCATTCCATAATATCCAAAGTCTTTAAAATTCAAAAGCACGCTGAGTATATGCAGTGTGGAAGTAACTTCATTAATAAAAATTCATTGGTTAGATAATTTGTTTCGCCTATCAACTAACCTGCACAATCTATAATATAAAGTCGTACGCCGTTATAGGTACCTTACCACTTGTCACTGCTGAAACATATTATTTTTAAAACAATATAAACATCAAAGCCATAAACATTACCGCTTCTCAGTGATTTATGAGCATTGCTTCCCTCTCTCTATGTCTTTTTCTGTAAATAAATTGCAAATCTTCTATTACAAACGGGAACAAGTAAACATTTGCCTTTTGTGGACGTAAAACTGCAAAACAACAAAGAAAAAAAAAAACAACTCTCATGCCGACTCATTTATGCATTTAGATCTCTGCTGTCATTGCTCTCGTTAACTAACTGATAGAAAATAAGTCTTTAAATTTGTCATACATGTGTTTTTTATAAAAATAATAAAATTTACGATCCATTGTGACTTCTGGTTTATGTTTACCACCCCTTTGTTCGTCGCATTGCACTACACAAATTCGTACATAGGTTAGCCTTCCAATTTATGTCATACAAATACAAATACAAATAATATTTCACAATGCGAATGAAAACAATCAACTTCGACACAACTAACTGATATGAAACCAATTAAAGCGAGACGTGCAAGGGCCGCTCTGATTGAGACACACAATGAAAGAAGAACAAAAATTACTTTGCGATAACGTCAGGAGAAGAAAATAATACAAGTACTTCAGTCAAGAGACTAATTGAGAAAGATGGGCAACTAGTATCAGCACCACACCCCTTTTCTTGTTGCAATTCAATCAAACATTTTTTTTTGTGAAAGAGCAGATTTTCATGAAGGGAGACATGAGGAAGTGTTGCCAGCCGTTTGAAACCAAACATAAAGTTTTTCTGTTAAGGGGTTACATGGTTTTATTCGGGGAAAAAAGTTATATTTTCAAAAATTTTTTATATAAACTTTTCACTGTCTTAAAGATTTTCATTTGAAAAAGAATTTCTGAAATTTTCAAAGGAAAATATTCAAAACTCCGTGTTTGTGACGTCATTTCATATGATCCCTCAGACTTGTGACAGGATCATCAGAAGTGAACAAAAAAATCCTGTTTTAGTTAAGACCATAAACTAGAATTTGGACGAAGGGAAACAAAAAGGTGAAAATTCTATTTTTGGACTTTTGGCAGACCTTTTTACAAAAAAATGGTAAAATTTTCTCAACATTTTTTTAAATAGTTGTGATTGAAAACAAAAAAAACCTTCGTCCAAGCCCTCGTGAATTGTATCTGTCAAGATCGGTTGAGTGGTTTTCGAGAACTTTTGACAACCAACTTTGAAAACACAGTTTCGACAAAAACGCGTTTAAAGTTTGGATAACCTCAAATAAACCTCGTGATTCAATTGAGTGCGCACCTTCCCAAGGCTGTATCTGCGAAACTTTTATTCGGAATGACTTGAAAAATTAGGATAATATTCTCGAGATGTTTTCGAAATTAATAAGACAATAAAAAATTCTACTTTTTGAAGCTGTGAAACCCATATAACCCCTTAAATGTCAAATTTTACTTAAATGTGAACGATTTATATCGCTATTTTCTTAGAAACACCTTTGCTTCCAAAACTTTGGGGCACTTTCAAAATTATAAATTCCAAAAGATCTATAAATGTTTTCGTATCACGTTCGGTGGAAAATTCCGTGAGATCCCACCGTGTTATGCTGCGTTCACACTGGCTAATAAAGTGAAATTTCGAGATTAAACATACAAATTTAGAGATAAGTCAAAGATTACATTTGGTTCAGCAAGTCTGGTTCAAGCTAAAGAGATAAGTCTTAGCAATCACACGGACCTAAGGACCCTGCTCTTTCAAAATGTCTACCCAGAATGGTCAAAAGTGATGCCGCTTCGGTTGTTGAAAATTAAGGGCAATCTGACAACCAGCTGTTGCAAATTTTGTCCACATATTTCGACCCAATGAGCAGTTTTGACGATAGCCTTTATAATTCTAATTAAAATTTAAATTAAGTCGTTTGCCTATTAACTTTTGGTGGAAACCTTTTATTTCTTTAAAAGTTGAAACAAAATACTAGTTTTCTTCAAGCTTTTTAACTTTGACCACTTTAGTTGTATACCTACCTATTTTACTCAAAAACTCAAGGAATTGTTTGCTTCATGTTTTTCAAGACAGAGCCCGACAAATCTGGATTTTGAATATTTTCATTTTATTTAGGTGATAACACTTAAACCCTGGTGACCTGTGAGATAGGTAATTGGCAGTTTTTATGGAATAGCTGAATGGCTAGCATTGACGTTCTCCTGGGTTGATTTCCCAACATAATAATTTGATGAACACTTTGAATTCGAAAGCTTTTGATAGTTAAATCGACTGCTGAATTTGGGGACCGCTAAATGGATTTTCAAAGCCCTTTTTGGCCAGTTCGTTGGCCTTTCTATCACCGTCAAAACCCTGATCTTTGGTCGTGTTCCTAGAGCTGAGTTTTTGGACAATGTTGAAGCAGTGCAGCACTGATATGGAGTCAATGGCAAGCGAGCTAACTTTTGGACTGCCCGCGCGTATTTGACTGTTTGTGCCTCTGAGTGCCTCCAAAGACTATGTCCACAATAGTTGGCGCATTGTTGAATGGCGATGAGTTCTTTTTCCCATCGCTATTGTGCTATTCAGGTTTAGTCCATATATACCAGAACCGACTACCGGGTGAGGATTTTTAGGTTTAGGTGAGCAACAAGTCTATACGTTACGTCCTTTAACTAAAAATCACAAGGTAGTGTGTCACACTGAAAGAATTCCGATGGAACAGCAGCAAATAGTCATCGTGTTCCTCCATAAACACATGAGCTTGACAGAGATGCCACAACTTGACAAGACACGCTTTATACATCTTATCCCTGTACACAATTATAGTAGGTTTCAAGTGTGAACCTGGACCTTATTAGTCTTAAAAAAAAACCTTCAGATTTTTAAATTCTCTGCACCGACTGCAGCTCTACTTCAATGCTTCCCTGATCCTATTTAAGTTCGAACTTTAAGCATTACCATTTCTTCGAAGATTCGCCTGCCCTCTTCGTAAAATTCCTGGAGGAAGTATTTTCATCCCAGAAAGAAGGTGTTGGTTCGCTTGAAGTGCCTTATACCTCTTAGTTAGCTGAGTGGACACATCGAAACTCTGTGTTCCTTCTTTGTTATCGCCTTGTGAAACCTAGAGCATCAGGGCGCGTTGCGTGTTTTACAATCCGTAATATTGCCTCGTCGCTTAACGGGGGCTGTAACGTATCTATTTTATGTCTGTCCTGCTGCCTTTTAATCGACGAGATTATGATCAGAATTATAAGGATCATAGTCCTCCCACTAAATTACCACGCTTGCAGTTCGCCGGTTCGACCTCAAAAAGTATCAGCAGGTTTCGTATCACTGAGCCGGTCGTGCTCCAATTTTTTTGAGATGGGTTCTTTGACGTGAATGCTTCCTCGGATTTTGGAACTTCTTATACGATCAAGCTGCAATAATGTGCAACGTTTGGTAAGCTATCTCCATGGCAATCTCCACCTGTTCACGCTTAATTTTTTGGTGTGATGGGTTCTTCGAAATGAAAACTTCTGTTCGGGCGAATCTCCATCATCGATGTATCATAATTTAGCCCCATAAAAAAATCGACTTAACCCGGCCCCAATAAACCATAAACGACTAAGAAGAAACCAACTTTAAAAATCAATCGATTCGTCGAATTTCTTTTCTTAAGTGAACTAAAAGCTAAACCCACTGAAAACGATTACTGGCAACGCTTATAGGAACTGATCTGAATTCACTTCAAATGAAATTACTCATCAGCATTGTAGGTATCGCATAATCGTGTTAAAGCGGTCCGGCAACTTATTTTCATCCGAACCTTGGTGAATCATTTTATTCTCTGTTTTTATCACTTTTTTCTTTATTGTTTTTTTTTTGTATCTGAAGTCTCAGCTGAGTATGTAGATACACGATACAAAACTAATTCATGCAGCGAGCATGCGTATCTTATTAAATTCTACATAAATTCTGGCTCTGCTGAGTACCTACTACAGTCGAAAATATGCGGGAGATTCATCATCATCATCGTCGTCGTCGTCGTCATTCTCATCCTTGTGTCGTCTTCTTTGCTTTGCTCTAGCCATGAATATTTGTGCGGTTGGCTAGCGTAGTCTCTGTCTGAATTAGCCCCATGATTCAGACTCATTTCAGTTGAGTACGATCGCTTAAACCGTTGACAACGTTCACGTTCACGTTTGTGGTTATTTTTATGTTTCGTTTTTTTGTTGTTTTTTGTTGTTGTTTTCGTTCTCGCCTCTGATAAGAAAGAAATTCCATTCCACTCTTTGTGTGGTGGTAATTGCGGTTGAGCCCCCAACCCTCCGTGCGCAAGTACACAGAAGTGCAGCCCCCTTCCTACCTTGGTCTGGGTGTAACAAGTGGATACCACTACAAATTTGTGCAAATTAAACAACGACGAATGCAATAGCACTGGCAGCTGGACAGAGGACGGTAGCACGATTGGGCTCGAATTCGAATCTACTACTCAGTGCCTCGAGAGAGTACACGCAACGCACCCGGCTGACTATACGGCTACGGAACAGTACATTGCTTCGTTCAGCGGTAGAGTGAAGTCAGTGTTTATTCTCCTCCTCAAAACGAACGACAACGACACCATAGCGCGCGCACAGTGGAAGTAGTTACTATTTCATTTTTTCTTTTTTTATTATTATTATTTGCAAACGAGATATAAAAGATAAAAACGAACGAGCAAGCAAGCAAAAAAAAAGAGTTGCAAGAATTTCGAAACATTTTGACAGTTTTAACTGGAAGTGCAATTGCAGTTTGTGACATTGACAGCTCCTTTTACACTAAAATTTAACTTGCAATGGATTACGTTGAGTTTTTACTGATCGTCTGGGATTATTGTGTGGTCCTGTGGGACTACTCCCCATGGATTGCATACGCATTGGCTTTTCTCACCCTAATTCCGAAAGTTTGCCGCCGAATATGCAGCTATGCGGACGCGGAACTGCGAGATGTGAAATTTCATCGATGCTATGGAGCCGAACGGTGCTGTCATCCTTTGGAATCCGACGAGACTGTACGACCCAGGAAGAAAGTCTTACGACGATTCGCAATCAAACGCGATGATAAAGCAGAACCTGTAGTCCATTCGCCGCCACCCACACTGACAACGCATGTCAATCAAATTGCGAAAATGTTCGAGGGCAATGCCCGCAAAGTCAATCGAGTGACGCCCATCCTAACAAACGAACAAAGTTCGGAGCTAAACGACTTGGTGCTGCCAAAGAAGTCATCGGACGATGTTAAGTTGACTCTGAGGAACTTGGAAGAGCGTTTCTTCAAGCCTTCACCGTTAAAACCCGAAAATATCCCCGAGAACGATGAAAATGCAGAAAATTCAGCAAATGTACTTAATCGTCCTTTGGAATCATCGGCAGCCATTGTGATTCAACGGCGCCGGTATCCATCCGCGTCACCATCACCCCCGCCGCGACCACTGTCACGACCATCCTCACGACCCACGTCTCTAAAGGCCAGCATAGAGAATATCTTCGCCTTGGCCAATCAGTGCTCCAAAGGTGGTTGCAGCAGTCCCAACGGACCGGTTACATCGATCGAAGAAATCCTGTCACAGCGTCGACTCTCCCGGCCGCTGTCGGCATACTCGATAAGTGACCTCCTCGGTGACAGTTTGCCAGATGAGAGTTACATTGAGAGTTTCTTTGGCAACTTGAACAAATAGTTACTATATCCTATAAATATGTGCTGCTGCTGCTTATATGTATGTGTGTGTGTGTATGCGTTTTTATATTTGTTCGTGCGCGATCACTGTTGTGCCATTCTCATCGCATGCATCTAATTCTAAGTCGGTTGTGATAAGAACAAGAACTGAGTGTCTAAATGTAAACATGACCTAAAATTTTGTAAACACCAATTGCCATTTACTTACCGAAATAGGTAGTTGTGTTTTTTTTTTTCCAATTTGTGATATATAATTTCCATTGTCTGTAAAGGGTGATGTCAGACTTTCTCTTATCGCGGATTTTATTTTTATTATTTTATTGCAAATCAATAGATTGTGTTTATCGTGCAAATAAAAAGCGAGTAATAATGAAAATGTTTTGCAAAAATGATAAAATCACAAAAAAGAGAAAGAGAGAGAGAGAGAGAGGGAAGGGCAGCAATAAAAAATAAAAATAAACTATAAGCATGTTCACATTTAGTTAGCAAAATTTATTTTTCAACTTCCTTTGCATGGGTCAAAGGAATATTATCGCAAAAGAAAAATAAATTTTAAATGCAGTTTTTTTGTTAAGCAAAAAATGCCATGCGTGACACAAATTTTAAATATTTGAACAGCTTTTGCGAAAATGGTTTTTGTTATTTTATTTACTTCTTGACAAATCGTGACAAGTCCGGGAGGGTTTTTTTTGATTCTGAGTGATAGAAACAGGCTTGCCATCCTCTCTTTTGAAAAGTATTTTAAGTTAGTTTTGCAGTTTTGGAGGAGATAACATTTATGTTTAAAAAAACTAAGTTTATCATTGACATTAAATTGTTTATTTTTTTAAAGATTTAAATAAATGATTATTATATTTTTAAAATGAAATTGATTTGAATTTGATAGTTTGAACGATGGGATGACCAGACCATGCGAGGAAAGTGCTTGAATATTCGTTGGTGGGCTTGAAGAGGACTTTGAAAATATTCATTTAGAGCATAAAATGTCCATTTGTTTTGCCACTTGAAATAAGTTGGTCATTGTTGGGTGATCT
Source organism: Ferdinandea cuprea (assembly GCA_963576555.1). Lineage (NCBI taxonomy): Eukaryota > Metazoa > Arthropoda > Insecta > Diptera > Syrphidae > Ferdinandea > Ferdinandea cuprea. The sequence continues at coordinate 10,056,496 of OY754960.1, forward strand.
CCTTACCACCTACTCAATGATTGAATTAATATTTGTTGCTTGATTTGAAATTGATTTCCAAATATGCGTGGCTAAACTTTGCCAAATTTGGATCGATCTTTATGGAAAAGAGTAGTGCTACGGCGATTGTGTTATTGGTTCACTTTGATGACTCTTCAGTCAAAGTCTTTTTTATTGCCAAAAGATAAATATTCCGCGGGCGATTTTAATTTCGCAAACTTCAAAAGTTGTAAAAGAGTAGAAACGTTTTGGAATGCAATCTTTATTGATGTATTAAAGTTTTATGGCTGCATTAAGTTGTATTATTTTTTGGATTAAAAAAAATTCCTTCAGTTGAATTTATTTGATTGGTAAAAAAAATAATGCCAAATGATTTCAACCATGGCAACCATCCATTTCAACCATCTTGTAGGAATACAGTTTTTGACTTAATTTTTTTTATCGATTTGAAGATGATAATCGCATTCGTGCTGCCGTTTATTCAAATTTTGGAAGAATAAATGTAAAATGGTGAAGGAGAATATTAAAAAAAATGATTTAAGGACCTATTGTTTCAAAGGCGTCTTACCCAGGTGTGGTGGTGCCGGATCATCAGTGGATTACCACAAACATACATACAGTCCATATACATTTTTCTTCTTGGTTTCTTCGAAAAATTGAGTAAAAGATTCGAGGACAGAATAGAGCCTTGAGGTACACCGGCATAAAAAGTCGTTGCTTGAAGCAGGAAGAACTTTTGATAGAGCTGATTGTCTAAGAATAAGGTCCTATTCTGTTCAGCTGCAGTAGATCATGAATACGAAGAAGATCTGCGTCGCCCAAGTTCAAGCAAGAGTATGGAGAGGCAGTAACGTTAGCTGAAACAAAACAACTCGAAGAAGGGCATAACCAACTTCTTCAAAATATCCGCACAGAGAAAGAAATTCGTTCGCGGAAGTTCATTAACAATGCACAAGGCCAACAACTTGTGGTTGAAGAAACAATTCTACACAGACTACGGCAGAATTGTAAAAGACTTTTTAAAATTGTAAACGGCATTGCAGTCGAAGATGTTAGGAAAGCGGTCAAACATTCCAAAAAAAAAAAAGCTGTTGGGCCCGACGAGATACCCTATGTAGGGCACTCCAATGTCTATTCTGTGGTGGTAGAGTTGATTTTTTTATGCAAAAAGGAAAGTATGATTCGCGAAAGTGTGATAATTACCCATCTATTAAGCTGATGTCACATACCATGAAGATCGTTAAATGGGTTTTTGACAAATATACTGCAAATGTAAGAGTTTGTCGCGGGTAAATCGTGATTCCTTAAAGGATTTTCAGATGGTTTTCGTTTATTTAGGGAAATCATTCAACAGAAAATCAAAAGATCTGATTTGGGTGGCGCTAAGCCAACGAGTGAGTGAGTTGAGATGTCTTAAAACTTATGTGATGATCATGGACATGTACAAGGAAGCCACCGAAGAGTTCCCAATCAGAGTGATGTGCACCAAAAAAGCGTCTTAAGTTTGGTTTGGTTTTTATTGCGGTCCTTGATCATATGCTTGAAATAAAAGTAATGGACATTTTTGCTGACGATGGAGCTGTCATAAGCAGTGATGTTTGGTTAAATATTTTGGAGGGTATCGTATTAACCCAATTTTCTGACCTACGCCGACTTACATCTATTTAAATGTGATTCCCTTGTTCGAAAAGGTAAAATATCTGGCTTCTATGAACAACAGCGAAGCAACCGCGGAAGAAGAAATTAATTGCAGTGTTAGAGTAGGATGGATGAAGTGTCAGGAAAAGGTTGCTCCCTTTCTTGACCGAAAAATGCCCCCTACGCCTTAGTTGAATCGGAAATTACATTTGTATGGACGAATCAATAAAGAAGTGGTCTAGATTGACCGGAAATGAGTTTGGTGAAAAAATGGTACTCTACTTAGAATTGAGGAATTTAAATTGGCAGTTGAAATTTAATGAGGTAACTGAAATTTAAGTCTGAGATTTATTAACGCCACCACAGCTTCGACAGTCACTGTTGTAGGATATGGCATCGGTGGCCTTTAGTTATGGCTTTTTTGATTTATTGAATTTACCTAGAAATGACACAGTTCGTTATTTAGATAAAGTGCAAGCAGATTCGTAGAGTGGAGCTAGCTTCTCGGCTCCCTCATTCGTCTCAATGTTCTTATGGGCGAAAACCAGTGAAAACTGCTTTTGAAGGTTGTGGTTGAATCAATTGCCTTAATTGTGGTTTTAAAATCAACACAAATATCAGTTTTTTTTCTGGATGTTATGTTATTTGTGAGTAAATTACATACCTTCCTAATCGGCTGAACGTCTGCCTGAAAGACACTGAAGGTATGGGAAACGAAAGGATTCGGATAAATCTGGTACTGACAAAAATAGGTCGGCTCCTACTCCGCAGTTCACTTTAGAACGATCAGAGAAGATGAGAGTCCTTTCCTTTTCCGTAGTCTGACTTCCATTCTTGTCTGGATCTGAATCCTACAGATAAACACATGTGGCTGTTAATTTTTGTTATTATGTAGATTTTGCTATGTTCTTACAATCTTTAGGATTACCTGCTAAAGGTTACGAATCACGTTGAGCGTTTCGGTTGGACTTGATTGTAAGGCTTCCGTAGTTTCTATTTTTTGCTTAAGGAGTGCGACCAAATCAGAGAACCACGCAACTGACGTAGAAAAGTATGCTTGTTTTCCGCACTCAGTACATCCTAATTAAGCTTGAAGTCTAGAGAGACACCTATAGGTAGTTTTCGCTGGAATATAAAGGATTTGTAGGAGAGGAAGGCTGAATGTAACTCAAAAAAATAAAATAAATATTAGGCGTAAACGGCCCATACAGGACCTAAAGACTAGCTTCTCCAACCACTGCGTGTGCGAAGATATATTTTTTGACGTGAATGGAAGGGACCTACAGTTGAATGCCGATTCCGAAAGACAATTAAATTTTGAGAAGCTTCTCATGACATTTCTTACTCTTGGATGTTTGTCAGACGTTCGCAAGAGGTGGGCAGCGAATAAAAACTTTCAGGTGGTACAGGTCGGGATTTGAAACAACGAACTTAGTGGTCCAACGAACTTAACCACTAAGCCACTGCACCCACAATGTTCATATGTAACTCACATACATACATATATATGTACTCGCACACAGGGACATAAATATATTTTTCGAAGATTTTCTCTATCAAAAGAGTTTAGAATCTGATCACCTTTCCTGGTCAGCTTAGTATTTTATAGAGCTAAAAGCTTTGACGCCATTTCTTTTACTAAAACCCAAGTACCAGCGGTTTTCTAGGGTAATTATTCGTTGAATCTCCTCCAAGGTGTCGTTTGCGGAGTTGATGTTTACCCCGATTTAAGTAAACTCCTAAACCACCTAGAAGCCCTTGCTTTTAACAATTACGTTTTGGTATAGCCGGTGGGCAGATGGTTGTTTGTTTGTTGAAACCATGTATTGTGTTCTGTCCTACATTACTTCAAGACCAACTAAATTAGCCTGTATCTTTAATTGCCGTAAAAGAGTCTATCACGGAACGTTGAGAGCGGCGGATCTGTTGAAGATAGTGCTGCCGTCAGTGTTCTTCCTTCCGTATCTGTTCCAGAATAAGATTAAAGAGTCAGATGATATAGCGCCACCTAGCCGGGATCCAATAAATGTTTGGAACAGTTCAGATGATCTGCTGCCAAACTGCATATAGCACCGCGCATTCTCCAGCGTCACGCAATACAGGTGGATCAGTTATGTCGCGGTCCCAAATTCGGGATCGAATTTACATCGCCATGTAAAGCTCCTGACTTTGAAGTCGATGAAAAGGTAGTGTGTCTCGACTTGTAATTGGTTTGTCCAAATTTGGAGTCCAAACAAGATGTGTACCTACGAAGTTTTTCACAATATATATTCATGTTTACTCATACGGATATAGATGTATCTAACAGGCACGTGTCTCAGGTTTCAATTCTGATCAGCACTTATTAATCGTCAAATCGTCAAATATTGAACCGTTGACGTTTCTTAACTAGAACTTTGCGAAAACTTCACGCCAGCTGTGTCAATTGACACAGCTACAATGGCTTTTTGTATGGCTTTTACCCAAACTAAGCAAGTTAATAGACAAATGTCGGAATTTGGCATTGTTTTCGAAATATTTATTCGACTAGCCATACACTCATTTCTATACCAAACGCGATAAGATTTCCAAGGCTACAGCTCGCTCTGTTTTTCGATCGCATCTGTCCAGACAATTCGACAACTTAAAAACAACAATTAGCTTGATTTGCATTTAATTCCGTTCTGTTGTTTAAGTTAATTAGTTCAACTAAGTTCCAAACGCCCTAAGTCGGAAATTAGCCACAGTGGAACATTCTTTCGCAGTGAATAAACATGCAATGATGACATCTCACTTGACCCTTAATTGGTGGTGAGTCAACTTTATGAACGCCAGTGCAAAGCATGTAGAAGTTGCGTCTCAAAGACATTCCATATTTTCAGGCGCAAGCCAAATCTAAAATTGTTTTATGACTTGCTTATTTCAATTGGTAATTCCCAATCTCCGTTTTCGTGCATAAACAAATGTGATTCACTCACCACCAGACAACTCTGTTTGTAGTGCTACCTTTGCCAAGCATTACCGTGTATCTGCACCTGAGGCTGTAGGTACATTGTACGGTGTTGTCCCTTTAGTAGATGGAGCTGGTCTTTGCAATGCATACCATAACCATTTGTATGGCCGAGTGCGCATAGCTGACAGCTATTAGTTAGGTGGCTATCTTCAATTAAGCGCCTTGTAATCTTATCTAATAAACTTATCGTCGTGCGTTCGAGTATTAGTTACTTTGACTCGTTCGGTTGATGTTTCGGAGTGCTTTAACGTTTAATGTGACATTAACCGCGGAATCTACACGTTTACACCTCTTCCTTTTCTTCTTCTTCTTCTTCTTCGTAGTATTATTATTATTTTTGTGTTCCTCGTTTTAAAGTGGCCAGAGATCGCAGTTAACCGCTCGCGCGCGTTGGTATAGTTATCAATTAGTAACGCTCAAGTTTTGTGAAAGTTAATTTGTCGGAAATATCTTTGTCTGAATCTATCATCCATTTTAATGTGCAAATAGTGGGAGTTACTACTCCACATTTGGTTTGATTACTAATAAGCCACCAATGACCAGTTATGGCTGGCAGCCGAGATTTGGTAAATATAGTCGTCGTAGTTTCTGTTGATGACCTTGGATACGAGATTTTGCTACTCGGGTGTCTGACCTACTTAAATGGGCATTCATACAAAAAAAAATACTCATAATGTTGTTTTGCGATTTTTTTTTTGTATTGGAAATGCGCAGAATATTTTTTGGGGGGAATTAATTTGCTTAATCGATTACTCAGCTGATGTAGGGGGGGAATGAGTAAAGTTTTATCTTTTTTTTCTATGATGGGGAATATGTGTGCAATAAATTAGCGTTTTCAGCTTTGATCTATTAGTCATTTGTTTTGGGGGGGGGGGGGGGGGAGACTCCAAACTTTGGAACACAAAGCTCAATATATTAATTGATGGCGTGATATTCAGTTCAATTCATTATGTTTTATAAAAATAGGTAACAAACTATCATAGAATAATAATTATGTTGAAATGAATTGAGATAGTGCGAATAAATACCATCTTGTGACTGATAATTTCGTGTTTCTTTTCTATGTTTTGTAAATTAGTCAATGAACCTTGTTATTCCTTAAATTACTTAACTTACTTTTTTTTGTAGTTTGTTGTAAACTATCAATAATCACAAGGGCAGCTTTATCCCTTAATTATAATTATTATTATATTTAAAGCCTTTGCGGCTTGCTCTTCTATAATCTGGCTTTTAATAATAATTTTAAATAGTATCTTATGGTTAATTGAAAAAAAAACAGCTGTTGCTCAGGACTCAGAAATGATTAAAAGTTTGTTATGAGTTTACCTCCATATGGGGGCCTTCTTCTATAATGATCTTAATGATCTAAACTCAACCGACCCAAAATGTCTCTCACGCTTTATTAGCTCCTCAAAATTGTTCAACGTGTAGGCAGAAACTTCAGATCCACGTGGTATCACAATGGACCTTATATTGGTCTAAGTGAGTCGGACTTCTATCTGACTGCCACTTCAACCTAACCTAACCTTGTTATGAGTTTAAGAACACCTTTCAAAACGTCCAGTTCATGGGAGACAGGAATGAAAGGAGATCACATCTCAGCTCGCTCCTTTTAAACTGCCTAACTTTTTAGATTCGCTCACTACTAAAATGGAAAAATGGAAATATTTAAGAGGCTGGATTATCAGTAGACATAGAAAAAATATGAAAATAATAACAATGTTGCTACTGTAATGAATTTTACAATTAGGTAGTATTTGGTGCGAGTTTCCTGCAGATATGTCAATGTAGGTAGGTACATCAACGTGGTAGAAAATGCTAATGGAATTTTCCTGGGTGATATATTTTTTCTTTAGCTTGTTGCAGAAGATTTATTGATATAGATAATTATGAAACTAATAAAGATGTTACTGACATCAACTTAAGCTACTTTGCGTTTCTAGGGGCTTATTTTCTAAAGATAAAATTGCTTAAATTTCGAACTGAAACTGTTAAGAGAACCTAAATTGCGTACGTCCGCTTTGTTTGTCGAGAAGTCGAATGCCGAAATGATACGACAGATTTCTTTGAAGTCTAGTATTTAGGGAAGGGTCCTTTAAAACCCAGCATAAAAATATAATACACCCCTTCAAGAAGTTAAAAGGGGTACCCCTTCAATAAATTGCTAATGATTTTCGGTTTCTTTAAACTTTAGAAGTTTCAGCTTCTAACCACCTATGTATGACCTGAGACATCATTACTTTCCCACTTTTAATGCATTCCTAATGGTCGGCTCCGGTTCAATAGACTTAAAAAATGTTCTGACAGTAATTAAAAGCTGGTTTTGCTACATTTGTGTAATCCAGGTTTTTTTTTTATCATGGCTACGTTTCTGTATTTAAATTTTTTATCTTCCTTTGATGTCGTACATTAATATGATAAACGGCTGCACTGCAGGATTGTACTTAATAAATTCCAACGATTTCGGTTTGTTTATTTTGTACTTCAGATACATTATGGTGGACTTAAAGAAGTCTGTAACTATTATATAATTGATCTTTAGAATAACTTCAATATAGCAAATGCGTACAGGAAAACTTGAAAAAAAATTAAATATTTTTAATTTTATAAGTGTTACGTAGAAAATCTGCTTGATTTCCGACATGGTTTTTTTATATTTTCATCCAAAGTTTATATTTAAATAACGGTAATTTAGGAAAATTACAATGTATGCCCATATCAAATTTGGTGAATATATTTTAAATAAATTTGACATCTAATCTATTATAACGATTTAAGAAAAATTTTAATATAATCGATGTTCACGGGATGAACGTATTAAAAACCGAGGTATTTCTTTATGGGAAATGTTTGCGCTAGGAGAGGTGTAGTTAGCTTAACGAAGGCATAACAAGAAATTTTTTTTTTATATATGAAAAAATATTTATATATCAGTTTATACTAAAGGTAGGTAGGTACGTATAGTATTCATATAAACCTTCTCATATTTATGTGAGAGGAAAAAATAGTTCTGTTTTCTCTATAAAAATTGCTTGTAGCATATTAAATGTTGTTTCTGAAACCTCTGCCATTTCCATACGATGACATCTTTCGCCGGATTCTGTGTTGTAAAACGGCCAGTGGAACTTTTCTTCTTCATCTTCAAAAGGTTGTTAAAAATGACTGTGCCAACCGTACAATTGGTAGCAGTCTCCCTTGCTGGCATCTTGCCTTTTTTAATCGTTTTTTCCAATTCGTTGATCCAATTATGTTTGAGTTTTTACAGAACCTAAAAGACTGCCTGTGTTAATACTAAAGGGTGATCCATTTCGAGGTTCCCTACTTTTTTAAAGGAAAAAACACAGAAAATTCAAATTTAATGGAGAATGTTTATTATCATTTGAAAGAACATTCTTTGGCATTTATTTTTTCAAGATTATGTCTATCAAATGTTGGCCGATGCTACGTCGCAGATGGTCCATCCGTTGAGTCCAATTTTCGATCACTCGTTCGAGCATTTCGACTGGTAACTGGCGAATGACACGCGTGATGTTTTCCTCCAAGGCCTGAATCGAAGCGGGTTTGTCGGCATAAGCTTTTGACTTTACATATCCCCACAGGAAAAAGTCTAACGGTGTGATATCACACGATCTTGGTGGCCAATCGACCGGCCCAAAACGTGAAATTATGTGCTCACCGAAATGTTCTCTCAATAAGTCCATTGATTGATGCGATGTGTGGGAAGTGGCGCCGTCTTGCTGAAACCAAATGTCGCCGAGATCACGAGCTTCAATTTCAGGCATCAAATAGTCGGTTATCATGGCACGATAACGGTCGCCATTGACGGTTACGTTCGCACCGATATAATTTTTAAAAAAATATGGACCGATGATTCCACCGGCCCACAAACCACACCAAACCGTTGTTTTTTCTGGTTGCTCTTCGTCCGAAATGCGGCAATTTTGTTTGTTTACATACCCATTGAGCCAGAAATGGGCCTCATCGCTAAACAAAATTTGCCTCGAAAACGTCGGATCTTCTTGGAACTTTTCAAGAGCCCATAGAGCGAAGCGATGTCGCTTGGGAAGGTCGAGCGGCTTCAGTTGTTGCACAAGCTGTATTTTGTACGCTTTCAATTTAAGATCTTGACGTAAAATGCGCCAAGTCGTTCCATACGTCAGTCCGAGTTGCTGCGAACGGTGCCGAATCGACTCTCTACGGTCTTCGTGTACACTCTCAGCTACGGCCGCTATATTTTCTTCACAGCGTGCTGGACGTGGTCTATTCGGTCGAATATTATCCAATAATGAATGCTGGGTCTCAAAATGGGTGATGGTGTTGCGAATAGTACGCTCAGTAGGCTGATTATGTTGACCATAAGTTGAGCGAATTGCACGAAACACATTCCTCACAGAACGTGAATTTTCATAATTAAGTTGAACAATTTGTCTTTCCATTATGAAATGCCAAACAATACTTAACAAAAATAACATGACAGCATGACACGACTCACACGTGATTTGTCAAAAAAGGCTATTGAAAAAAGTATCTCTACTTGGATCACCCGTTATATACTTCCGTATGTCGATTATCGCCAGACAAATTTGCTTCACCTAACTCAATAATTGAACGATATGTCTATTTTGCAGTCAAACTAAGCACTTTCCATAATTTTTACAGTAAAACAACTTAATTTCTATTGGTGAATTTTCAAATGCTATAGAATATTTATCTATACTTTATAATACAAATATTCATATTCTTCTCCCCATTTGAAACCATATTAACCGCAACATTGAAACAAAAACAAATGTTATCCGTTCGTGGCGCCAGTGTATTCGTTGTCGGTTGTTTATAATTTTAATATCCCTCCACTATTTTTAGTCATTCGCTTATTCCTTTCTGCCATTCGAGGATAAATTGTAAAAAAAACTGATTTGAAAAGAAAAAGTTTGCGAATAATAAAATCAAGACTGGACTTCGTGCATTTACATATGTCTGAAATAGTGTTTTAATTTTATCAATTGCAAAAAATATCAGCTGTTTTGCAAAATGGTCGCAGCAGCGCCATCTCTGATTTGATAGTGAAGGCTACTTTAATGATGATGGACGACACGATAGAGATAAAGTTACGTGACGCAAATTGCTAACGATATCGTTGACTATTATCGCCCGGACGATTATCGTCTGCAGAGGTGTGGAATTAATGCCCTCACACAAATTATTTCTTAGCAAATTTAAATTTCTCTTTAAACAGAAAATCTCATAGTTTTACTTAAATTTGTACACCATTTGCGTTGATCGATGCTACACTGCAAGTGCTTCTTGAAGATCGATAATTTGCTATTGCCGCTGCTATATAACCTTCGTCCTTAGTAGTTGATTCTATTTTTCGAATTTTGTGAGTACGATTGACTAAGAATATTTGATGATGAACCATAATCGCATTCATTAATTGAGTTAGAAATCCTTTATATCAGCAGTTGTTGATCAAAAACACATAATTGGCACCTATAATGTTGAATTGAATCATACAACCGTAATCTTGTTTACAAAAAAAAACCATTCGTGAAATACTTTGGTATTAGTTTAAGGGACAGTTAAATACAAACATTTTTTGGTCAACAACTTTAAGATAAATCATACTTTTATTAAAGAGCAAAGTCTGTCTGTCCGTAGCTCAAAAACACCTGAACACTTATAGATATGTTGTCCGTTTAAGTTTTCTTTCATATTGTAATAATGACACCCACCGGATCAGTGTAGGTTGCTTTAGGCTTTAATTACAAAAACGTTCACACCAAATTTCTCACTCATATTCCACACAACAAAGACAAAGCAGTGTAAACAAAACTTCGTGTTTCCTGTAGTGTTTTTAAAATAGCCTCTTATCAATGATTCAAGTGTTGGGAACAAAACACTTTCTTTCAACACTTTATCTTGATATGAGTAGATAACACAAATTAGTTAAGCTTTGGTGGTTTTTCTGTGTCAGATACAAATCAAAAATTGTCTCTTTAGTTAACGATATAATATTCGTGTTGAGTCACAGAGAACCCGAAGAGTACGCAATTGGAAATTCAGTGCAGCATATTCGAAAACGATCACTATTCCTGTTCTAACTATTTTTTTTTTATTTTCAGGAATCGCTGTCCCTAGCACACACCCTCTCCGACAAGCCACCACCATCGTCACATCTGATACCAACTAGCATTGAAGGTGGCAAGGTATCAGATCGCTTGGGTAAACTCCGAAACTCTTCCGAAAACTGGAAGAATCGTATTGGTAAGTTGTTCATCTCCGATTCATTTTAGTGCATTAACTAACCCCAATCCGCATTTAGAACAATCCGATGCTTCCAAATTCACAGTAGCAGGACGACTGCAGAAAAAATCCCACTCGCCTGTCGAACTTCAATTCGAACGACATGGTGACACCACAAAGCAATGCCCACCAATGAAAGTAGTCCGAAGCGCAAATCAACCCCAATTGGGACTGGCAAAGAGCCCTTCCATGATGGTAACATCAATGACAGCACCTAAACCTGCTGCCGAAATCAATGGACAGCATCGCATGCAGCTTAAGAGGAGCTTGAGTGTCAACGCTGAAGCTCAGAGCGCAAGCAGCAGTGATTCAGATTCGGATGGACGTAGTGAGAAGGAGAACACGAATCAGACGCACAAAAAGCCACCTACTGGAGCAAAAGTGAGCGTTCCGAAATTGGATGATGAAGAGACCTTTGAGAAGTTCTTTGCAGCTTCAAGGACTGTCAATAAGATCGATGAGGGTGTGGAAATAGCTGACTTCGATAATATTAAGTCGACTGAGAGGTGAGTTTGCGGAAGTCTTTCAAAATTGCAACAATTTCTTACCCCCATTTTTATCTTCACAGGTTGGTCACCAAGCGAACCGTTCAGGGACCGAAGGGTCGTCGTGCAGCCAGGAATCCCCTTAAAAGCCTCGCTGCACGCATTGACTTGCAGAGTGAATACACAGAGGTGAAAACCGGAATTGCTGAGAGGGAGATGCGCCGTATAAAGCTCGAGTCATGTAAGTTCCTGAGTCTCAATTCCACCATTTTTAGCTTATCAATTTTTCTATCCCAAAAACCAGTTGCCAAATCGAATAATCTAGCCGCTGAGGCATTAGCCGGGTTGGCTAGTGTCGAGGACTTCAAATCAGTCAGCTTGAAATCCTCCTCCCTGCCGCTGAATCAAATGTGGCTGCCATACAAGCCGGTTATGTTGCTGCACATCAAGGGACGTACTCACGTTCAGACCCGCCTTGTCGAACCGAACTTCGCCTCCCTTAATCGTGGCGATTGCTTCATTCTTATAGCAGGCGACAAACTCTATCGCTACATTGGCTCTTTTGCCAATGTTATCGAGATCTCACGCAGCAAAAAAATCTGCGCCTATATCCTGGAAAACAAGGACCTTGGCTGCACAGCTATCACAGAGACCATACTCACCGACGGCAAGTTTTTGAACGAACGCCACTGGAAAACTTTCTGGGATATTCTGAAGAAACCTGAAGACTATCAGATCTCAGATTGTGGTCATGCCGATGAAGATGATCTATTCGAAACTAGCTTGATCGAAACTAACATGATATACGAGTTCTCTGATGACTCTCTGGTCCCCATGGAGAAGTACTGGGGAGCGATACCCAAGGTAGAGATGTTGGATCCTAAAAAAGTACTCGTCTTTGATTTTGGCAGCGAGATGTACGTGTGGAATGGCAAGAACGCTTCATCCGATGCCAAGCGCGCTGCTATCAGACTGGCCCAGGAACACTTCGATGTCAAGAGGGTGGACTACGAAAAATGCTATGTGAACCCGCTGAACTTTTCCTCTGTGGTCGGTCAAAGAGACAGCTACAAGTTCATGAAATCTTCTGATCGTTCGGAGTGGTGTCTTTTGGGCAAGATCACCCAGCACATGGAGACATGCCTGTTCAAGGAGAAATTCTCCGATTGGCCTGAGACTGAACGCGAGGATCTAGAGAAGGATTACCTCGCAAATGGAGTGCATTCAGTGAAGCCACTGGATGGCGCCATTATGTTCAAGGGAGAGCCGTATGCAGAACCGAATCTTGTGCTCGAACACTCAAACCTTGGCCGCGGCAACTTTTACTACGACACCAACACAATGCGTCACTTTGACGTGATCACCACATCGAGCGACAAATGGAAGATCAATGAATTTAACTTTGAAGAAGCCGAGTCTCGAGACGCTCTTGGACATTTCTACTCTTCCGAGAGCTACATCGTTCGATGGGTCTACCAGATCTCGGTGACAGTGCGTGAACTTAGCGGCAAAGTTTCGAATCGTAGCACTGTGGTCGGTCGTGACAGGTGTGTGTACTTCACCTGGCAAGGAAACGACTCAAGTGCGAACGAGAAAGGTGCTGCGGCTCTTCTTACCGTCGAGCTAGACAAGGAGAAGGGTGCACAAATGCGTGTGGCTCAGGGCGATGAGAGTACCGCCTTCATTCGATTGTTTAAACTCTTCTTTCAGCATCGCGGCAGGAAGGAGGAGTGCCTGGAACGTCGCCATCAATGGAGGCTCTACATAGCCACGGGCAATGACGTGGAGGAAACCGTACTCAAAGAGGTTAACTGTGATTCAAGTCAGCTGCGCTCACGGGCATCAATGCTGCTTATAAATGGAGAGAAAGGTCTGATATACGTTTGGCATGGATGCATGAGCTTGCCGCATACACGTGAGATTTGTGAGAAGGCTGCCGAGCAGATTCGCGGCAAGAAGTTTTCTGATCTCTTCTTGGAGAGCGTTGAAGGTGTACAAATTGAAATTGTAGAAGAGACCAAAGAGGAGGACGAATTTAAAGCGGCTTTAGATGGTTTCGACGCGGAGGCATATGGCTCCCTGAAGACATCGTCCAAAGACTTTGGCTACACTCCGAGAATGTTCCATTTTTCGAGTACACAGGGAGTGTTTAGTTTCAGCGAGGCTTTGTACACACTGCGATGCAATGATTTGATAAGCCCATATCCGTTTACACAGGCGCAGTTGTACAATGCTAGGCAGCCGACAATCTTTATGATCGATGATGGTGATGTCCTGTGGATGTGGATGGGATGGTGGCCATTGGAGGATATTAAAAGTAAGTTGGAAACTTTTTGTTCTTGTGGAAGAGTTATTGCAATGAAATTCGGTTCTTTTTTGTAGTCAACTCTGAGGATCGTGCTAATGAGAATCGAGCTGGAGTCAATCGATGGATATCGGAGAGACGTGCTGCTTTAGAGACTGCTGTGTCCTATTGGAAAGCTAAATTCGGTGAGTTGCGGTTTTGTTTTGGAAGCAAATATGTTTGCTAATTGTTTACCTTTATCTTTAGGTGAAAAATCGGACGAAGAATTCTATGGAATCAAAGGCTTCGTTGTATGGGCCGGTCTGGAACCATTAGCATTTAAAGCCCTCTTCCCCGATTGGCAAGAACGTGAGGATGTCACAGAAATCAATATGGAGGTACTACTCGAAACGTTATTCCCCCCCTCCAAGCCATTTCTAATTTCTGTTAATTTGTAAATTTTTAGGACGGTCGCACAAATACTGCAATCCCCATCACTGAAGTTCTCACTCAGCTCACACAAACCGAATATCCCCTGTCTATCATCAAAGAGCGACCACTGCCCGAGGGTGTAGACCCGTCACGCCTTGAGCTGTATTTAAACGATGATGACTTCCAAGAAGCACTTGGCATTCCACGTGAGGAATTCGAACAACTGCCACTTTGGAAGCAGACAAATCTTAAGAAAGATTCTGGACTATTCTAGATCGATAGAGAGCGAGCACACATATACACCATAAATTTGTGGATTTTGTCCCATTGTACCTTCAGCAGCACACATATTTTATATACATTTTTATATACATCTATAGATTTGTGTAAAATCAATTTTTTTTTTTGTTTTTTTATCTACATAAGGAAACTATATGTATATTTATTATAAATATTAACAAGAAGTTTGTTTTTTACAATTTTGTATTTGTATTTCTCACTTTTTACGCGCATTAACCCTTTTATATAAAAAGAAAAGAAAAAAAAAACTAAACAATTTAAAAAAGAAGAAACACAAAGAAAAGCATCTAAACACGACAAACACACACACACAAATTTATTTAGCGCCTTTGTTTTAGTTTTATTTAGAATTGTTTTTTTTTTTTTTGTAATTTTAATTTCTGTGTACATATTATATAGAAAATGATTTAAGAAGCATTTATCTATTTGCTTAGTAAATGGTTTTTTTTTTTGTTTTAATTTTTGTTTGTTCTTTTAAGTTTCTTAATTATATTAATTAAAAATTGAGCTATACATAATATTGAATCGCATATTGAAATTAATACGTATGATATGTATGTGTGATGAAAATATTATAATATATTATATTAATCGTAGTTTTTCGTTTTCTTTGTTCTGGTAGAAAATTAAAATTTAAATATTGTTTTAATTTAGAATTTTTGTTTTAGTTTTCTTTTGTAATTTTTAAAGCAAAATAAAATCGAATGAGGTTTTTAACAAGGTTTTCAATTTTAAATATTTATTTGTTTTTTATTTATTTATTTAGTATTTTTTTTTTTGTAATAGCCAAGAATTTTTGCGATTAGCCAGCTCTTCTACATTTATTTTCCGTTGACTGTGGCGTGGAGGTGTTTATTTTTTTTTTTTCATTTACGTCGTTGGCAAATGCAATCAATATAAAGTCAAATGCGCATTTCAAGATGGCTGCAGACACCTTCCACTCTAGTCTTCTTGCATCGCTTAAGGAAGCCTAGACATTTCGCAGCCATCTTGGCGACATCGAATATGTGGTCATTCCAACGAAGTTTGTCGTTAACGCACGGTCTATATCACTGTCGCTGTATAGTTCGATGATGAAGAGCAGAGTTCATGCTTCAGATCTATACAACAGGACGCTCATTATCAAGGTTTTATAAAGAGTGCCCTAAAGGATCATTCACATGAGAGCGAACCGCGAACTGCGAACAGGCGAATATTCGTAAATTCTGACATTTCTTTGACATGAGAAATTTTTTTGGTCGTAGGTACTCGCGAATCTGATTTAAAGGTTATGTTCGAACGAATTTTTCATTCGCGGATTTGTGGATCGCGTCTGTATTATGTCGATTGTGAATAAAGAGTGACAGTTCGCGGCAAGAATATTTCAATTCGCGGGAAATTTGTTGTAATTGTAAATATTGCTATTTAAATCAATTTAGGCTTACAAGGGGAGTATCAGACATGGGAATCACGGATTCCGATAATTTTTACATATGTTGTAGGCCAGCTTCCCCTGACTAACAGGGTAAAAGGATAAGACGCACTTCTCCCCCCTTTTCGAGAAAAATCGCTTTAAAGTTTTGGTAGTAAGTAAATATAAATAATTTTTACGCCTTGAAACACAAGCGGCGTAGATCAGTGGAAGTGTGCCCAATCAACTGATCGCATGGTTGCATGTTCAATGCATGCCCGACCCACTTTTTTTTTTTTTTTTAATTTTTTTAAATCTTAAATCTTTGCAATTGTAGTAACACCAGTTTTATTAAATGTGCAGTGTGTGACAAAACTTTATGTTTTCATGCTTCTATGATAAATATCATCCGGATGAATGTGTATGTGAAATGGAATTTGATACGGAAAGTGAATAAAGCGAAAAATAATCGAAGTTGCCTGCGCGTTACTGTTTGCCTTAATTATTTCTGGCATTAAGAAATTATTGGCAGAATTTTAAAAACTCTAAAAAAAATTAAAATAAAATTTAAAAAAAAAAAAAAAAAAAAAAATAAATAAAAAAAAAAAATTAAAAAAAAAAAAAAAGTGGGTCGGGCATGCATTGAACATGCAACCTTCCGATTAGCTGATTGGGCACACTTCCACTGACCTACGCTGCTTGTGTTACAAGTTGTAAAAATTATTTATATTAACTTACTACCAAAACTTTAAAGCGATTTTTCTCGAAAAGGGGGGAGAAGTGCGTCTTATCCTTTTACCCTGTTAGTCAGGGGAAGCTGGCCTACAACATATGTAAAAATTATCGGAATCCGTGATTCCCATGTCTGATACTCCCCTTGTTAGATCAATTAAATATCAAGCTGTTGTGGTAAAAGCAATAGAAATTTGCTATTCATAAATACATTAAAATTGATTTGTTCGCGATTCGCCTATTCGCAGTTCGCTCTCATGTGAACAGTCCTTTAGTGGATCGGAAGAGGGTCTTTCTACACAGTTGCATTCAGCGATTGACAGATTTATTTTTAAGGAAATTAATTTTTCTGGTGTAATAGCAGAGCGGAATTACACGAGGTTCTTAATATGATAGCTGCCTGTTGTAAAGATCAGTCCAATTCGAAAAAGTGGGGTTAAGTTTTTTGTTAGCAGCCATTTCTCTCCATTGCTGTTGTTATCCGCTAGACACATATTTTTCACTTTTGTTTCTATAATCGATAGCATTTTACTACCAATAATATCAATGTTGTCGGCGTGCTCCAGTAACTCAACAGACTTTTGAACGATCGTACCTACATGCAGCGATCTCTCTGGATCGCCAACCTACACAAACGGACAAGTTCTTGTTGCTGTTCTAAGCGACTTTGAAATCGATAAATTTTGGTTTTCTCCAGAATCTGCAGTAAGGTTTGGTTGATTGTGGACTTACTGTGCCTTAATTCCTTGCGATAGGGTTTAATCGGTATAGTTACAGATTAGAGGGTTTCCTTTCTAATAAATCTCCTTTCTGACGACTGAATCTAAGAGACATGAGTTACGGCACGCTCACTATCAAGTCATCTCCAGCTGCCTTAATCGCATTCATCGGGTAAGCCGTCTGCATCTACGGTCTTTTCTGACTTTAGTTTAGATAAATCAATCCACACTTCATATTGTTCTTGTGGGTAGAAGGTTTCTTTTCTTTCTCTTCTCTATTTCTCATTGAGCTAACCAGACTTTTTGGGGCTTTTGTGCTGCGTCGCTTTGTAGACCCTGTCGTTTTGCTGCATCTGCCTACCGCCATTTTTCATCAAACCAGGGATTTCATAGCGGTAGTCGAGAGAAACCCAGCACGTCAGCTGTTCAGATTTTAATGATTACTTGGCATCAGTTTCACTGGTCTTTAGAACTTGCTAACTGAAAATGGCTTCTAGATACGTTAAGAGATACGCGGTTGTCAGGCAGTCTCTATGGTCTGATCTAAGAAGTATACTCGAATTTTGTACACTTTTCTTAAATTGCTCTCGTGCGCCCGTGTTAATGACTTTGCTTTGTGTTTACAGAATTAAAGAAATTATTTACAAAAAGTCTATTCAATTCTATCGACGAATATCCCATCTACATGTTAATTTTTTTATATTTATTTATATTCTTCATTTATTGCATGCCATTTGAATTCCTTAAATATTTGATAATATTCGCATATAGGGCAGCTTGTAACTACCAAAAACAGATACACAATCAGAAAACTATTAAACACAACACAAAGGAATTTAAGAATAACGCATTTTTATAGCAAGACATATATTAAACGACTTTAAATGCAATACTTAATAAATATTATAAAGCAAAATATGATGAACCTTGTATTCATTTACAAACAGACGACAGGATTGGATTTGTCAGGGAAAGGACATTTTTGAGCACATCTGTATTACAGAACTGCACATTTTATGCTATGTGATGAGATAAGAGGAGTTTATTTTTCAAATATTTAAACTGCAACACTTAAATGAGCCTGAGCCTTAACTAGTAGACATGATGGATGGTATTTATAATCATCAAAGTTTTCAGTGAGATTATTTTTGATGGATTGTTCAAAGAGTTGTTTCTTTGCCTGAAGTAGCAAATTTAGAGTATCTCAAAATCGGACATTTTCACTTTCACTTGAGTATTTAAGGATAACAAATTTTCAATTTTCTCTTATACTTGAGTATACTAAACTGGAATTTATTGCAATCTTTCCGACTCAAACTGCGGATGAGGTGCAGTGGCTTAGAGATTAAGTACGTTGGACCACTAAGCGAGGGGTTCAAATCCTGGCCATTACCACCTTAAAGATTTTATTGGCTGGCCCCACCTCAGGCGAACGTCTGACAAACATCCAAGAGTAAGAAATGTCGTGAGAAGCTTCTCAAAAATAAATTCGCGTGTTCGGAGTCGACATTAAACTGAATTTATTTCTGTCAAAAATATGTCTTCGCACACGCAATGGTTGGAGAAGCTAGGCTTAAGGTCTTGTATGGTTCCTTTATGCCTCACTTTTATTTATTTTTATGATAGCACGACCATACAGAAGTTAAAAAAAAATCGGTTGATCTGTCTGCCTGCCCAGAAGCCGTATGGTAAAACAATTCGACGGATTTTCTTCAAAGTTCGTACCTTTTTATAGTTTTAGAAGTTCAAAAGAACGCACTCAAACATAGTTCTTGTTGTGGCAGTCAATTTTTATATCATTTTCGTCGAAATGGAAAAAAGTGAACTTCGAGTGCTAATTAAACAATATTTTCTACAGGAAAAAAACAAACACGCAAACCAAACAAAAGCCTGACATACTATATTATTGGAAGTTTTATTCACCGTCGCTTGGAACCACCATTCACCGCTGGTTTACTCAATTTCGGTGCGATCGGCACAAGTGTCGCCGAACTTTCTGGTCGCCCAATTGCGGTCACCACACCGAAATGGTCGATAATGTACACTGAATGGATCATAAGCCTCAGGCTTATCACATGGATCAGTGACTGCGATTTTACATTAATATTTTGACATGAAAAAGCGTTGCGCAAACAGCTTGGAATCGTTTGACAACTTCAAAGGGCTGTTTGGCGATGTTCAATAAGAAGTTAAGAGACTTCAATAAATCAAATGCATTCAAAAGACAAACAGAATTCAATGAATGGAAAAGATTGCAAGAATATTTCAAGGAATGCAAGCATTCAAAAAGAATTGCATTCCTTTTACTTCAAGTCATTTGACGGTTTTGACGTTTATAGTGTTTGATTGGGTTAGTCTTAGTGCTTCTGGTTTTGATTCTGAATTCAAAGCCAAAAGCAAATTTCAAATGCAACAGAATTCAATTGTTTTTACTTCAAGTCTTGATTGACTTGACTGATTGGCTGCTTGAATTCAATATTGAAGTCAAAGTATTTATGTGGAGCACTCTTAAGAGTTCAACATTTTGTATTGTTTTTTTAATTGACTTATTGGTATGACCATTGCTTGCTGGAAAATATTTTTATTTCCTCTTCGACGTCAGCCATACATATGTATGTCTCGGCGGCTAATAACCAGGCGCCATTTGCAATTGTTTTTAGCAATTTATTTTGAAAAGTTTGTTAAATATTGATGTTGTAACTTCTACAACATCTCGAGAATATTGTCTCGAGAATTTTTCAAGTCATTCCGAATAAAAGTTTCGGAGATACAGCCTTGGCAAGGTGCGCACTCAATTGAATTACGAGGTTTATTTGAGGTTATCCAAACTTTAAACGCGTTTTTCTCGAAACTGTGTTTTCAAAGTCGGTTGTCAAAAGTTCTCGAAAACCACTCAACCAAAATTGATGGAATTTTGCACAGGTCTTCGAGATACAATTCACGAGGACAAAGGACAAAGGATTTTTTTGTTAATTCACAACTATTTAAAAAAAAAATGTTGAGCAAATTTTACCTAAATTAGCTGTTTTTTGTAAAAGGGTCTGCCAAAAATCAAATTTTCACTAAAACATGAAAACATGAATATTTTTTTTTCACTTCTGATGATCCTGTCACGATTTCTACTGTCAACGCGGACGCACCTTTTTTCCGAGGGATCACCGGAAATGACGTCACAATGACGGAGTTTTGAATATATTCCTTTGAAAATTTCAGAAATTTTTTTTTCAAATGTATAGACAGTAACAAGAAAATAGTCTTTTTTTTGGCCGTGTAACCCCTTGGACCAAAAACGCTTCCATGAGGAACTCCTGTAACGGTTTCTTTGCATTTTTAGTACTCAATTCGTATTTCACGCGTAAAACTAGTTCTCATAAAATTCTTTGGAAATATTTATTTTAGCTTATAATACTTCTCGTTATACTTCAATCACTTCACGTCTAGAAAAATGTTAAAACGTATTCTTTTTTTTTCCTATAAAAAGGAATGCAGGATAGGATGTCACTATATCCTTTAATTATTGTCATGTTTCATTCATTTGTGCAAACGTAAACTTCTAGTTCGTTGATCTAATGCTTTCATCTTAGTGATAGGGCACTCCTCCTCCTGTCTAAGCTTTAAACCACATTGAAGAATGTACCTACAGAAAACAAATGAAAGAATAACGAAGTACTTAAGCATTCTCCTCTCGACTATCAGGTAAATATATATCTGGCGGGGAAAAGATTTGAATTTTGAAATATGCTCAAATGCTAAACGCACTTTTGACTAATAAAAATAATCCTAAATTCACTCAAATGCAGGAAGAAGCTCAAAGCCCGTTAAATGAAATCACTGCACGCTCAGATTAACCACTCTCATGTTGCTTTCGGCCGCATACCAGTATACCTTTTGCCCCGTCCCCGTTGACACAATATTTATGCCTGCCGAAATCGAGTGCATCTTTGAAGGGCAACCTTTTTAACCAAAAAGAGTTTGACTGTCCGAAAAAAAAACCGCACTTTCTTGGATGCAAACGAAAATATATTTTCATCTAATCGCATTGTCAAAACAATGCAACAACAATGGGCTAACAACATTTGATGAGAATTTTGCTGGATCTGTTAATACTAAATCACTCTTAACTTTAATTTTATTTCTAGGTTGCTGGTTATTATCAGTCTCGATAGTTGAACTTTCAGTGGTCTTATTATTGTCAGCCTCTGCTGTTGCTTGCGTATTGCTCGCTATAGCAAAATTTGTCACCGACGCATTGGAAGCAAGCGAATTTGAGCTACTAACATTATTACTGTCCGAATTGAAGGAGTCCTCGACCATGTTTGCTGGCGAAACAAGAACTGCATCAGTTCGTGCCTTTTCCTTTTCTCCCTCGGCGCGAACATGTTCCTCGCGGAGTTTATGCTTTGCCAAGTGGACAGTTAGTAGACCCTCGTTGATGGTGGCAAAGGGACAGAATTTGCACTTATGCACAATGGTGTCGGCCGACTCCGGGTGCTTCATGCGAATGTGTTTCTAGCAAAAAAAAAAATATATACAAATTTTTTTAACGTAAAAGATGCATCTTCTCACCTGATAGGCAACACTCTGTATGGACTTGTAGTCACACAGCGGGCATATGTACATCTTACTCTTGTCGTGCGTCATGCGATGCCTTCGGAAGGCATTGTGGTCGTTGGCCATGTAATCGCACGCATTGCACTTGAATTTCTTCACCAATTCATGAGTGAGCATGTGCAACTTCAGTGACGACTTGGAGGACAATGTTTTGCCACATACTTCGCAGCAGAACAAATCGCCGCCTTTGCAGAAGTGTTCCCGCAACGATTTGAGATGAGAAAAGGCCGAACCACACTCTTCGCAACGATGCACATCCGGTGGTGGGGCAATGGCTATCGTACGATGCCATCGTCGATGGTTCTTCAGCTGTTTGCTGTTTTTGAATGCCTTCTCGCATTGGTCACACTTGTAGTTGCGCTCCTCGGAATGTATTTTACTGTGAGTGTTCACCAGGCGTGAGTAGATGGGTGTCTTAAAGTTGCATAGCTCACAGCTATGCAGCTCCATGTCGATGTTGTGGCTACGCCAGAGGTGGGTGTGTAGAGTGTTCCAATTGGAAAAGTTTGTCGACTTACACTCGGGGCAGATCATCGGACGAGATCCTTCACTAAAGGAAAACACAAATATTGAAAGTATTGAAAGATCTTCTCTCTTCCTTATTGTACTTACGTGTTATGGCACCGTTTGTGATACTCTGAGGTTTCTTGCTTCTTAAAGCGAAATGCACATCCATTGGCAACACATTTGGTGCCTGTCTCCACAAGTGAGCTGGTTCCGTGCATCTTGCGCAGCCTAGTGATTCCTGTTCGATTAGAGCCAAACGGACGTCCACGTGGCCGAGATGTCATTTTGGTTCCTTCGGCGGCATCGTTCGCCTCCTCACTACCTCCATCTCGTTCAGTCTCCATCAAGTTGTCCGCCACATAGATGCGGCCTTTTTCAGGAGCTCCAGCATCCATTTCCATTGGCGTTTCACCTCCAAAATCGTTCATACGAATCCCCTCCGATGGAGTGAAGCCCACCGGGTCCACTTCGGACTCCCTACTTGGTTGATCTCGTTCCAAATCGTCGAGGATTTCCACGATTTCCAAAGAACTTTGATCTATCACAGTGCATTCGCCGTCATTGTGCTCGCGATTAGCATTTATCAGCTCCTCTGCGCAGACAAACAGAATTTCCGGATCGTGGTTATCGTCTGCGTCATTCACCGTATCAATGATGGAAATCTGCGGCGTATTCAGGTCATAGTGGCGATTCTTCTGCTCGCATTCCGAGTTCGAATCAATAATGCTGTCCAGCCCGTCCAGTACATAATCACTGGTCCAACTAATCGTAGGCGGTGTCTGGAAGTCTGTTGGCTTGTTGAACGAATTCGAGTCCTGATTCATCATCATCATAGGACAAATCTCTTCCGAGTTCTTTGAGTTCTCAGACGAGTTTGTAACCAGGTTTGGTGTACCAATGTTTTGCTCTAAATTCGGCGCAATCAGGTTCTCCACTTCGTTCTTGTTCATCAGATTCAACTCGTCCACGGTGCGCAGGTGAAGGAAATTGGTCGACCTGCGGGGATGCTCCTGGAACTGTGGTTGCTTGAGAATGTCCACATTTTTTATGTAAATTTTGCTTCTAGGCGGCTCGTGCATAAAACCAGTATCCTCGGGGAGCAGGAAGTTAGTGCAGTCCACAAAGTTGTTGCCACAGTCGAAGGCGGCATATTCATTGTTGACGCCTTCTTCGATGAACTTACCAGGCATGCCGGCGAATTCCTCCTCCACTGGAAACAAGTTAAAGTGCAGGTCATCGTTCACATTCAAGACATTCGTTATGTTTTCTGGCGGCAAGAAAATGGGCTCCTTTAAGATATCTACGTTCTTGATGTAGATCTTTGGCCGATGGGGCTTCTCATACGGTTGACTCTCTAATTGTTGTTCTGGACACAGCTCGGCAAGATCCGATTGTGGAAGGAAGCTGGGATATCTCGTTATACCGCCCCCGTCAAGGCAAAGAATGTCCCTCTGATCATTCGATGGTGGCAAGAAATCGAATGTACTCTGTTCCTCTCGTCGCATAAGTGCTGGTTCTCTGAGAACATCCACACTCTTGATGGAAATCTTCTGCTTCGCCGGCTGTTTCGCTAAGACCGGAGGCAGATCCTTAGACATGGCGTCAGTGTTGTTGCAGATCATGTCAATTAAATTGCTCCCGTCACAATTCTGATAGGCGTTACAATGCAGCTGCTCCTGACGTCCCGGTTCGCGCAGAAATTCCACATTCTTCAAGTAGATTCTACTTCTCCTCGGCTGTTCTTCTGACAAATCAGAAAGCAACTGTCTCATCTCGTCCTTGCACATCAGATGGTCACTCAACAGATGCATCTCCAGCGGGTCTCTGCTGTAGAAAATATTTTCACAGCCAGGACATGAAATCTTTTTTCTTTGGCCCTCAGACTGTGGCTCAGCGTCGTTGCCACAATGAGCCGTTGATACATGCTTCTCTAACGATTCGCGATAAATACTTAGAAAGGGACACTGAGTGCACTTCTGCACTGATGGTGTTATCTGTGGAATAGACGACTGCGGCAATTGTGAAGTGACTGCAGTTGGTGTCACGTGACCGCCAGTACTACTCTGACAATCGGGTGTGGTGTTGGTGGGATTCTGCTGCTGAATTGCATTTGCTGCCGCATCGTTTTGCTCCGATTTAATTGGTTCTTCGGACTTGATTTCCTCATGATTTTGCGGACGTCGAAAGATGTTGCCGAAGTTGTTATTCGTCGGCTGGGCATCTGTTGTATGGATCTGCACAAAGGGTAGTAAATTGAGGTTGGAATGTATACTTGGCAGAACTGTTGTCGTTGCGAGGGGCACTGTCGGCGGACCGGATGTCAGCGTTTGTGGCGAAGAGAAGTCCTCTGTGATTGAGCTGAAGTAGTGATTGGAAGAGTTCACATCCAAGGGAGTCGTCAAATCTGAAAACTAAAAAGAAAGTGATTTGACAATTTTTTGGGCATTTATACTTTTCTAGTTGCTGCGTGATAATAAGAACATTGATTTATGTTTTCTGTTAGTAAATGCATACCACGGTCATGACAGTCGGTAGTCAACTTTTCAAGCTACAAGCTTGCTGACTCTGTTCAACATTGAATTAAAAATGAACACAAACTGAAAATCTCCTTAAAAAACTCTCATCCGACCAACACTCAAATCACATCTGAAATCACAGAGTTGTCAGCAAGTTTTCAAAGCGCATCCATCCACATGTTGCCTTCCATTCCCATGAATGAATAACTCAACAATGAACGATGTATTTTCCAAGCTGTTTCTGGTGGCTTAACAAGCACTTCCGACTCAGTTCATTCAATAAACTGATCTATAGTACGTGCATACATACATATAGGTCAACAATTCTTTTGCTCACAAGTGAACTAACACTAAATGAATAAGACCACACAATGGCCACAACATTAATCAAGATCAAGTCAATGCAAGCCAAGTGGATGCCATAATCCGCCCGCGCACTTCAACGAGAGTCGTGACTTAACTGTTGAATAGTTGTTAGTGGGAGCGCCTGTTAAATTGATTTGGACATCTCCATTCGCGCAGGGTTGGATGTTAAAGGGTCATAAATTTATTAATTTGCTTAATTTATTTGTGTGCACTTTGAGACGACTCTGAGATGAGTACTCTATGCAGGGCAAATTTAGATTGATGTTAAGGGATATTTTATTTCAGTTTTATTATGTTTGAATTAAATTTTGAAGTTTCGAGCAAGAGAGTTGAACTGTCAGTGTTCCACCAAATACTTGATGCGACGTATTATTGAGCTTCCCTAAAAAAGCGAGTGAGTGACTTTTTCGGCCTACACTTATGTATGTGCGTATCATATATAGTGAGTTGTCAATTTTATGAGAATCAAAGGGATTATTGGGTATAAAAAAAGTGGTTCATGTAACATAAAGAATGCGAAAAAGAAATTCGTCATTGGACACCTAAAACGAACAGAAATACCACAGCAAAACAAAGAATAACGCTGCAGATATTTTTTTTCAAAATAAGACGATTCAAATAGGAGTATTCCCAATCAATATAACCGAGAGAGAAGTTGATGAAAATTGTACATCATAGTAGTTTTCGATGGTGACGTGAAATAACGCCAAACGAAATAAATCCAAATTCAAAAAATTCTATGTTGGCTATACGCAAACTTTTTTTAAACCCAAAAAATCTTTGCATATACCCAACTTCGCACCTACTCCAAATCCATAATTAAAACCAACCAGGGGGGTTGCAGGAGGGCAGCATGGCCCCCATATTGCATTCGATTTTTTTTTTGGCATTATTTCTCTTTGTATAGGGTCCGCCAAATAACTTTTTTTTTTTTTTGAAACAGGGCGCAAAACATCGAGTGTAGCTTCGGCTGTGTGGCACGTAGCGCCGTCCTGTTGAAACCAAATGTTGCCAATATCCTCCTCTTCAATTTTTGTGAACAAAAATTCGTTCAACATGCCCCGGTAACGATCGCCATTGACTGTAACGGCCACTCCTTGTTGTTGTTCGTTGTTCAAGCGTATACACAACCATATTCGTTCAGCGGTATATTATCTGTCAAATCAGACATGAGCTAAGTGTTACCATTCGTGAAATAAGCACTAGTTGAAAAAAAAACATTAGATGGCGGACCCTATATTTAGAAATAAAGCCAATTTGGTCTTATTTCGTTTGGCATTATTTCACGTCACCGTTATCGATTATAGATGGCTGTGCATTAATGTGTACTGACAACAAAGTAGGACCCTTTGCGAGATGCCGGTAAAATTCGACAGAAAATCAGATATGTTGCCACCAACATGCACCTCTAGTCAAGCTGAAAAGTTGTATTTCTTTGTAAGCTTTTTACGTCAGAGACGACAGCATAAAGCAATACAACTTTGAGACAAATTTACAAATTTCGTAACGAAGCTTAGCAACAAAAAAGGATAAAGAATTTATAGACTAAGCAGCCACATGATCAAGTGGTATACAGACGAATCGAGAACTAATCAAGAAACTGGCGCAGGATTGTTAGGGAAACGAAGAACGAAATACTACAAATCCATGTGCAGCAGTATCCGCATGTTTCAGGCGACCGACCAACCTCCTTAAAAGTAAAAATAAATCAAGGACAAGTTTAAATGTTTAGTTTTGTCAACTATGGTCAAAAAAGTGTTGTACTTTGGCTTGATATGGGTACTATATATTGACTATATGTGAAATTTTTTAAAACATTCTTTTTGGATGCAAATTGTGGCTTGACACTTTTCACAAATCCATCGAACTTGGCTCTGACAGATCTTGCGCCAGCCAAGATGGGCTTTTTATTTTTTAGGGGAAATGTAATCCGTCTCTGCCGACTACACTTCTTGGAACATCTGGCTTATTTTGCGCTTTTATTGATAAGCCGGAACATAAAAAAAGTTCTGGCTATGGTCCTTACAAATGACAGACAGGAGATCTGATTTTCTGTTGCCTTATTTTCAAGCAGTGGAGTCGCCAAGCATTTACAACCATAGAGTTTATTATAGGTGTGAACGATGGCAACCACCCTTGACTGTTATTTGGTAGTTGTTAACAAATTGATCATGGAGGTCAACCCCCCCCATGTCTTTATTGTAGGAAACTATTTGTTTTTCCATTTTTTGTCTTAGCTCTGCTAGTGGAATATCGTCCTAACTGACAAACTCCTGGGATGTCAACTGGAATTTGGGAATCAAGCAGGTCATCCTCATATAATATATCCTCCTCCTCCCTTTCGATATCAACATCCGGTGGAATAACTACTATATCCACTTAGTTCTCACCATCTGGGACACAGATGAGGAATTAATGAGATAGTCAACAGCCATATACAGATTTGCATAGCGCCTTCCATAAAAACTAGTGGAGTTTATTGTCTAAAAAGACATTTTCTGGAAGTTCGGTTAGAAAAAGAAATTACCAGTTTATTCATATGAATACACCACTTTGGTACATCACTTACCATGACAAGATATAATTTTTTTTTGTAATGATTTATAGGCGCAAGACAAATACAGTACATTTCCGTCTGCTGAATACCAAGCAACGTGCGTATTAATGAAAAAAAAAAAAACGCACAGAACGTTTCAGAATCTCCAAGGTCTGAGACAAGTCAACAACATTTTTGGAGACTATAATCTAACTACAATCTATAATCTTAAAAGATTGAAATTGATGCCCCAAAGAAAAAAGCATTTAGAAGATGATGGATAGCATTTTATTTCATTCTATTAATTAAAAAAAAAAAAATTTTTTTAAAAAAACGCCGCCAAAAAGTGGGCGTGGCCAAAAACTTTGTATGGGCGATATGTTGGAAAAAATATTGTGTAAATATATTGTTAAACATTTTTTTTCGCTTTCTATGAAAATTTTCGAAGAAAACAGCATTTTAGTAAAAAACGCCCACAAAAAGTAGGCGTGGCAAACAACTTTACATATCTTCTAAATTGTGGGCGTGGCAGTGGGCGTATTCAAAAAATTTTTACAATTAACCATTTCGGAGCCCTAGGGAATAAGTGGTCCAAATTTCAGCTTCCTAGCTTAATTTTAAAGGCCTAAAAATTGCGTACGGACGGACGGACGGACATTGCTAGATAGTCTTAGGATTTGGTCCTGATCATAAATATATATACTTTTATGGGTCTACGACGAATATTAGAGGTGTTACAAACTATGTGTCAAAATTAATATACCCTTAGGATACCCTTAAGAAGTAAACAAAAATTTTTCTTCGAAATGAAATTAATGTATTTTTACGTACGAAAAACATTTCACTTTTCTTCCCTATGATGTGTTCTCTTCTTTATTTTTACTGTTTACCTATACGTTTAATGGGTCCACCTATAACTGGATTCTGATTCTGCAATGAGACCATCGAAACTCCATAACATATACTGGAATCATGTTTGAACTGACCCTAAAAAAGGTTCAAGTATTTGGGAAAAGTGGGTGCGGTTCAAATTCGACCCGTACCAAAAAGAAAGCTATTATTCGCTGCCCCATCTCTTGCGGTAGTCTGACAAGCTAACTAACAAACTGACTAACTAAATTGCAGCTCGGAATCGGCATTAGTGTCTGGCTACACGTTCATGCGAATGATCGTTATGTCGCACGTGACAGGTAGATTTTATATGAGTCAGAAAGAAAAGGGTAGATTGCACCAATAATACACCGAAAATCCACTGTCAAGTTGAATTCTTGATGTGACCATGAACGTTTCAGTTCCAAACCATATCTCTTTTGACAGAAATCTTGATTTGGTATTTCATGTTCGACTTCTCCAAAGAAATTGTTTTTTGTTTCAGATTTTAGCTTTCCCCGTTGTTCAAATTGCTTTCATTCTTATGACGCCCTGAAACTTAAAGTCCCTTCCAATCGTTTCCAATCTTCGCAGCCAAAATGGCTAGAGAAGTTACGCTTTAGTTACGGCCAGTTATAGTTATCATTGAAATGCATCATTGGAACAAATCAGTGGAATAGTTGTTTCATTTTTTTGACAAGTCGGTTATAGCAATCAGTGAAAAATTTCTGTCAGTTGAAGGCCACTGGTATAGGTTTTAAGGTTAGAGTTGATTCTTGAAAGCAAAACTGAATCGAACACATCAGTGGAACGATTGTGTTCCAAATTGTTGAAACGATTATCAGCTGTTCATTGAAATCGATTTCTATCAGTGAAGAAATAAAAATAGATTTATAAGAAAGTTTAAATCAGAATTAAGTAATTTTGTTTGTAGAAAAATTCTATAAGTGATTAGCTTAATTATGATACCGCTTAAAACCAATATAGTTTGTTTAGTCGTCTTAAATTACGAAAACAAAATGTTCAATGATAGCTATAAGTGGGGCCTTATGTCATGTATTTAACGTTTATGCCTAATATTTATTTATTTTATTTGTGAAATACCAAATTCAAGGGCAGGGATATGCGATCTGAAACGAAATGGTACGGAACTGGTACCAAAACTAGCACCACTACACTTTGTTTATTAAAAACAAATACAATTGCGGAAGGCTCAAAGAAGTGATTATAATTGAAGTGGTTTGATGAGGGAAATGAGTTTGTATTTACATGATTTTTTCTTCCAACGAACCTCCAAAAGCACAGAAAAAAACTACATCGAATAATGTGGTCATTCCAACGAAGGTTGAATTAACGCCCAAATGGAAATCATTAGGTTTTAGCAATGCAAGTGGATAGTTTAAGATGCATTAAAGGGCACCCCTTTGTTTCATAACAGCTTAAAAAAAACGTGGGCATTCCAATTTTTCACCCGATAATGAGGGGCGTAAGCACGTAGAAAACGAAGGGTATTATCGACCGAGCCTCTGTCTATACCTTTGAAATAACAAGCGCAATGATCTTACTTTCGCCACCAAGATGAATATATTGTATCCACTTTTCGGTTAGTTATGTCAACCATTATCACAGGCGCACTTGTTGCAGGTAAGAGCCCACTCATTAGCCAGTCATTAAGAAGATATTTGATAAGCTAGCCTTTTATCAACTTTAAGATAGGGAACGTTTGTAAAATTGGTATATATTTGTGATCATATCGGCAGCAGCATCCATGTCAAGGTCGAAGAAGTACAGCGACCAATTAAAATATGGTCACATTGCGATACGAGAGCTTAATATTATTGTATTGCTTTCAAAACTTGTTCTTTAATTAAAAATATGTATTTCGGTGGTTGCGTTTCAGCATTCTACAAATCGACATTATAATGCAGACTTGTTTCGGGCTTGGAATATTCGTAGAACGCATCTGAAACTGCATCTTAACTTGTGTCGATATCGGAACTGAAGAGAAAATAACTCAACATTGGCACAGGCACTTTTCATCCAATTTCGCGTCAATTTGTCTGACCAATGATGACCGTATTTCGAAGTAGCTCATCTCATTTCATGAGCTTGAGTATATTTAAACAACAAATGCCATCCCTCGCCCTCAGCGCAATCAAATTAGCAAATTAAATAATTACGCCGTGCACACACACACACAATGTGCACCTCTTAGTCAGCTCAATCTTTAAAGTAATCCCCCAGCAACGTAATTGAGCACATGTCTACGACTGCAGCACCACTTTATCTTCCATTGACTGCACTGATTAGTACGCGCGCCATGGAATTTTCAATTATTTACACAAAAAAAAAAAAAAGATTACCTCGTCGCTGCTGATGCGGCTCTATCAAAACGACAAGCAGGCTTAATTGCTTCATGCTGAGCACGCGAATCATAATAGCTTCCAATTCAGGGCTGTGCTCGGAAATGCTGACCCGAAAAGTGGGCGAAAACAAGCATACCACTTGTGTCCATGTTTAATTGACTTACTTCCTGTAATAATCGCGATATTAGCTTAAGTGTTTCTAATTGCGATGTCTGACACGATTTATAAGTGTGGATTTATGAAATGTTATTTTTAGCTATGCTCCAATTGGATTTACCCACCTGGAAGTTGTTATTGCTGTAGTAACCATCATAACTGCAGAAGCTATTCTGGTTTTCATTCATTTCTGGATGAGGTGATCACTTAATTCGGATAATTTTTTCAACTACCGATAGCTCGGTGTAATGTGACATATTTAGTTTGTATGTTTTCTACGTTTTTCGAAACATTTTTTCCAACACAAGATTAAACGAAAAGTAAATAAAACAATTTTCTTTTATCAATAATAACATTTGTTGAGATCAACAACCGAACGCGATGACAATTCTGAAAAATCTGACGCAGAAACAGTTATTTATGTCAGGCAGCAAAACAAAAACAGCTGGAAATGTCATGGCATTCCATTAACAGGCATGTGAGAGAGGATGAGAGGAGCACGATTTAAAAGTTATTTATTTTAAAAGATCATAAATACCTATTTAAAAATTTAAATCTAAGCTTACGTTTTCATTGAAAGTCTTAACCTCACATTTTCAACTTTAATTTTTTTTTCTTTTCGAGCAAAACATATATGTATTTCAATCAGATGACATAGAGAGTGATAAAAACAAGTTTAAATTTGATTAGCTTTTTTCAATAAATCAAAATAAAACTAAGGTTATGTTACGTTTCCACCAGGTACTAAACCGAGATTAAAACTAAACTGTCATAAATCTTCCTAAAACCCGGCGATTTACCATACAGATTTTAATCTATTAAATGTAAGATTAAAAAATAATCTGGAAAAAAGCTGGGTTTACATAAATATATGAATGTACAATTACCTGGAGGTCTTACTTAAGATAATATTAGATTGCATCCCAATAGGTCAATAATAATGAGTATTTAGCTGTCTAATGATGATATTTTGCAAGCGAAAAATGTTAAAAAAAATTGGCAGATATATGACTACCGCATGTAATCTAATCTTACATTTACCATTAGCAAAATAATGCAATAAAAGAGGATTTTAAGACATCCTCAGGTTCAATCAAAATTTCTTATAAAAATCACAAAATAAACCTTACATGGAATCACTGAAACAAAAGAGAAGTGTAAAAAAAAATACCAAAATAAGGCAGTAGCTGACATTTGATGAACGCAACTATACGGCCAAGGTTTGTTGTCACTTTTTAGTGCAAAAACAAAGTGTACATTTTAAATTAAAAATTTTTATTATAACATTTATTTATCGTAAATTTGTTATTTTAAACTTGAGACGTACTAGACGGGCAGTCATCTGAGCTTACACATTACATAGATTTGATGTTCGCAAATGAACTAAAAAACGCCAAGCCAACATGGATGAGGAGGATAAAACTATGAGCTCTTGTGATTTCGATGAAGAGCAGGAAAAGTAGACGTCGACTGGACTTTTAAAGATACGAGATTGGAATAGTTATACGCTAAATTTGGGTGGAATACCAAGTAGACGAATTGTATTTGAAGTCAAACAAGAGTTTTTCTCTAAACTGCCAATAGACATAAAACCGGAACTGTCCTCCGAATATTTGTCGCCGCCCATTAGTCCCATAGCACCAGCTGATATTCGATCAAATCAAATAAAAACCGAAACGCCCAATGAAGCTAAAAGACGAAAAATATTATATTATGATGAAAGACTCAAAAAAGAAGAGATTAGATTCCGTGAATCAGAAGAGTCAAAAGCAAAACGACACAAGGAGAAAATGGAGTTCTTTATGAAGTTGCTTTCAAAATTGTTAATTTAAGTTTACTTGGAGGGTCTTTACTAACTACTATTAAAGTTCAAATAAGGACGGCTCTAGTGGTTGTGGACGATGTCGTCAAGTCTCGGATACGTGATAGCATGGCATGTGACGGTGTTCATCGAGGTTTTGAAAAATTCTTCCGGATAGTTCGATCATAAAGTTGTTGACTGATTCCTGGTTTTTGTATTAGGACTCTATTTTAATGTAGTTGGGTTCCGATATAATGGAGATGTCGGCGATATGATGAACCAGGCAGAATAACGGTAGATTTCAACTTGGTGTGATGAGCCGCTTCAATACAAAAAGCTTGCAGTTTCTACTTATTCCACTACGTCTCTTCAGCAGCAGGTGCGGGTGCATTCAGTTCCTTGATCCAAATGATGTAAATGACCTTCTCGATGTCCAGGAAGGAAGCAAGCCGGCTATAGTTGTTTATTTGTTTAGTTCTATGGTTTTGCCTTGTGAAATTTCAGCAGAAGATGTATAATAAAGCTCTGAAACCCAAGTGGTATGACAAGATTATGCCTCTCACCTCACACAAGTGTTAGATTTTACGAAGCATCAACGATGACAGAATTGTGCTCATACAACGCAGGAGAACTTTTGGACGGTATCCGCTTCTAAGCACTTTATCAATATTTACCTACTTCCATGTTTACGGAAAATATCTGTTGTTGATGCAGTTGTCTGCTTCTCTGGTTTTAATTCTGAATGCCAAGGAACAAAATTTATCTTCTTTTCAGGAGAAGAGAGGTAATTAGTAATTTAAGTACCAAGGTAAAAACTATGTACCATTCTCGCCGGTCGTACTTCATATATGTTGAAATTAGTTAGTGGCTTAAGGATGTCTTTTTTAGGCCCAGTAAGTCCACAACTGACCAGATTTTCACACTTTGGCAGATCCTCGAAAAAACCCAAGAAGTCCAGATCGATTTTTTTATCGATTTTAAGGCCGCATATGACAGCATTTATAGAGACGAGCTATACAGAGCATGTCTAGTTTTGGCATACCTGCCAAACTCGTCAGATTGTGCAGGATGACGATGGAGAACTCTCGCTGCTCCATTAAGGTCGGAAACAATCTCACCGAGACCTTTGATGTCAAAAAGGGATTTAGACAAGGCGATGCGCTGTCATGTAACTTCTTCAACATCAAACTTGAGAGAATTGTGCGAAACTCGCAAGCCAACACCAGGGGCACAATTTTCCAAGTCTGTGCAACTACTTGCATACGCCGACGACATCGACATCATTGGCAGAACACAGCGAGCTGTCACTGGTGCGTTTGCAAGTATCAGTACAGAGGCGGCAAAAATGGGTTTAGAAGTGAATGAGGGCAAAACGAAATATATGCTGTCAACAAGAAGGGACGCAACCGCCAACCGCTGTTACTTTGGCCTAAGGAGGCAATTGATTAGTAAGGCCTTGTCGAGAAACACCAAGGAGACTCTATATAAGACCCTCATCATCCCAGTCCTGCTGTATGGCGCAGAAGCAATGACGTTATCAAAGGCGGATGAAGATCGTTGGTCGTTTCGAACGCAAAATTCTTCGAGTGATTTTCGGTCCCGTTTGCGTTGACGGGCTTTGGAGGAGGAGATTTAACAGCGAACTCTACGAGCTGTACAGCGACATCGACCTGGTCAGAAAAATACGGATTAGTCGTCTAAGATGGCTGGGACATGTAGAGCGAATGGACACCAACGCTCCGGCCCGAAGAGTCTTCGAATCCAACCCGGAGGGACAACGCAGTAGAGGAACACCTCGTGGAAGGGGACCTCAACCAACTTGGAGTGCGCAACTGGAGGCAGTTAGCCAAAGATCGTGCTAACTGGAGAGGCGTATTGGTTGAGGCCCAGGTCCACCCCGGACTGTAGCGCCACCTAAGTAAGTAAGTAAGGATGTCTTTTATTTTTGAAATACTTAGACCTCACTTTACCTGAAGCTCATTCTTATTTTTGAAAACAGAAACAGTCCACCATATTTGTTCTAAAAAGTGTGTGTAGAGGTGGTATAATGCATCACTGCGGCGACAAGTAGGCCTATTGTGATATCCTCCATTTAGAGCTCATCCATGATGTCGCAGTTTGCAGCTTTATCCGCTGCTTCGAGGTGGAATTTACCGCGTTGACGTGTTTTGATTAGACGCATTCTCATAGTTTGTGTTCTTCTATCTCTACGTCGTTGTTTTGACACAACTTTTTGTGGTGTTAATTGATAGAGCGCAAAATGGTCTTGGCAGCATTAATTGAATCATGCGGAACCTGTTCCTTCATATCCACTGTGATCCCAGACCAGTTTTGATGTTATCTCAAAGGCCTTAATTTCTCCAGAGAGAATTTAAATGTTCTTGTGTTTTGTGAAGAAGTGAAGGGCGTATTATTCCTGCTCCTACACCGTCATTTGTTTTCGATCACCAGTCTTTGCACCAGTTTACAATTTTAGGAAATGTTTAGGAATTGAAGTTGCGGGCAGGGCTTGTCGCTAGCCTTTGCTTTTCCCAGCAAGATTTCTTCCCGCATGGTTTTTCTTGCTTCTGCCGGGTTTATGCCACCTTTGATTAGGGCGCCAATTCGTCTTCCTTTGGGCTATGGAAAAGTGGAAGAACTCTTCGTTATGCCTTTATACCTCTGTTCGGTTTGTATACTAGAACCCTGAGCGGTATACGTGTTCATAAGTGTGAATTCGCTTGGTTTGACTGGATATAATATGGTGTATTCAGTTTCCATTGATCCACAAGGTTTGTCCGCACCCGCAGAGCTTCTATACTGGGTATTACATGAGGATATTTCTGGGCCCCAGCCCCATGTTGATTATTTATGATATTTTTGGTTGATAATTTCCCTGGAAATATAGAGTCCCCCAAATAACTTTTTGTTTTTTGAAACAGGGCGCAAAACATCGAGTGTAGCTTCGGCTGTGTGGCACGTAGCGCCGTCCTGTTGAAACCAAATGTTGCCAATATCCTCCTCTTCAATTTTTGTGAACAAAAATTCGTTCAACATGGCCCGATAACGATCGCCATTGACTGTAACGGCCACTCCTTGTTGTTCGTTGTTCAAGCGTATACACAACCATATTCGTTCAGCGGAAGGACAAAACTATTTATCTGTCAAATCAGACATGAGCTAAGTGTTACCATTCGCGAAATAAGCACTAGTTGAAAAAAAAAACCTTAGATGGCGGACCCTGCATTTGTCAAATGCTCATTCCTCGAACATAGCAACGAATGTTATGCTAGCAATCGAATTTAAAAAACCATTCCACCATGAATTATACGTAATTGAATTTTATTGAATATTATATTATATAAATACATCGAACTATATGTTAAATTTGAAAGTAAAATAAAAAAAAACGTTTCATACAATTCCTGTGTCAAAACGAGTCTCAAAAAGATCGAATTCGTGTCGAAGTCAGGGAAATTTGTTGCGTCTCTTTCATTCATTCAAAATTCATACTATGTATAGTGTAGCTGCCGATTTAGTGTTTCCTTGTTTTGGAACATACACATTATTTCGTTTTCTAAATAGGATTCAAATGGGTAAATATTTGTCCGCTAAATAATCAAATAAACCACGGACAACGAGCTTAAAATAAATACATTCGTTTCTCATCACAATTTTTAAGAGATTGAAGGCAGGTTTTCTTTCTTTCTTTCTTACTTTCTTTCATTTTGTTTATATTATTGGAACGAGTTAGGGTAGATAGATAGAGGAAGGTAAATAAAATTTTATTTGTTTCATTATTTTTTATTACGTTGAGGTCGGGTCTGGGTCACCGTTCCGTTCCGTTCCGTTCGGTCCCGTCTTCAACTGTCTTTTTTCAAGTTGTTTGTGTGTTCTTTCTCTTGTTATTTTTTTTTATTTTTATTTTTGTTGTTGTTGTTGTTGTATGTTGTTATTGTTGTGAAATTTGATGTCGAATAATATAGTCGTCGTTCGTTTTCATAGAGATAGAGATAATACTGTCTGTGAAAAATAACAGAAAAAAAAATACGAAAAACAATCGTTACAACGTTATTTAATTGTTCTAGCAAACCGTAAGTCCGATTTTGGAGGGTTATTAGTTTTTGCTTATTTGTTTTTGGGGTGGTGGAGTGTCACTTTTACTTACCCCTTGGACGGCAATAAAATTAGCTGATTGCTATGTCACAGAAAAAGAATAGAATAAGTTAAAAGACGGGAGCTACTTACGTTTAGACTCGTCGCAGACGTTTGCGATTATTGTCGTTGGGCTCCTCGGCGTCCATAACCTTAATTTTAGAGCTGCAAATTTCAGCTCCATTTAGAGTGTCAATCGCATTTTGAGCACTTTCTGCACGGGCGTACTTAACGTAACCGCAATTCCGATTCGGCAACAAGTAAACATCTATCAGACTGCCAAAGCAGGAGAATACGTTCTTCAGGATTGCTTGAGGAATACCCTGAGGGAAGTCAGAAGGTGTACATTAGAATTGGATGAATATGGAATTGTAAGCGCAATTGCTTACCGATGAAAGTACAATGAATAATCGACGTGCGACTGGTGCATCGGAATTGGCCATGGGTGCTGCAGGTGGCAGGCTTACACTGCACGCATTGGAGTTGTTATTTTTTCGTTCTATTACGTGGGAAATTTTATTGAATAAATGATTCCGTCGAAATGTTAATTACTCACGATCTATCATGGATCCTTCCAAACGTGGATTGATTATAGAAAACTTCACTATCATTCTTTCGCCGAGGGGGTACTCCAGTCCATGAACTTTCTCTCTAAGAAACAAAGACAAATTGTTGTTAAATGAGCCCAAATGAATAAAAAATCAGAAGAGCTACGCTGAATAATAATAAAAGATGATTTAAGATGCCATCTTAAACGGTCATCCGAATGAAAAATTCTTGCCGCTAACTGTCACTCTTTATTCACAATCCACACAATACAGACGCGATCCACAAATCCGCGAATAAAAAATTCGTTCGAACATAATTTTAAAATTGACACATCTTGCTGCTAACATTTACAAATCAGATTCGCGGGTACCTGCGACCAAAAAAAGTTCTCATGTGAGAGAAATGTCAGAATTTACGAATATTCGCGGTTACGAATATATTCTGGTCTTTTATACCTCAAAATCGGAATTTTTCACATTAACTTGATATAGCTTGAGTTGGTGTGATGTTAGACCCCACTACTGTAGCACTTTTTTTTCGTATGAGCTTTAGGAATATTTAAGGATTTTTTTTTTGTAACTGCGAAACCCTGACCTACAAGATGTCAATTGTTTGTCCTCTGTACGGCGTTTTCTGTCCGATGTAGATCATGGCCTAAAATAGTGCAGGAATATATTTATTTTTTTTTTCTTATTATATTTTCGTTTGTGATAAGAGAAATTGTCCAAGCTCCGTGGTATACTAGAAACGACGATATCCACAGGGATCTCGGAATTCCTACAATCGAAGCTGAAACTAGAAGCTTCGCACGAAAGCATAGAAACCGACTAATCGGACATATCAACAGTAGTACAGTCCGACAAATTTTGGATGAGAATAATTTATTGCGCCGACTACAAAGAACGAAACCTTTCGACTTGGCAAGATAATGATTAACCGCGTCCTCATTGCGGAACATGCAGGATCTTTCAGTGGAAAATAACCTGTCACACATTTTTTTTTTTATTTCGTGATAGAAAAATTGCTTGATAAGTTATATCTTAGTTGAAGTATCTAACAATCTATAGAAGGGTGGTGTTTTTAGTCAACAAAAATCTGATACTACTATAAGCACGCGCTCGCTACAAGTGTCTTTGGAAGATTTTCACCTACCCTCGGGAAAAAAAAAATATTTTCGTTTGGTATTTTGTTTTAAATCTGTCAAGACACTGATTTTGACAGTAATCATTTTTAGTTGGCCAAAAAGATCAATTTTTTTTATTTTTGATTTCTGATCAGTTTTGCTGATTTGTCGAAAGATTTACCCTTCTCTTACTAACACCAATCCAAGTGGCATCTGTCAGTTTGCTTCCAAATGGTTTTTGAACTCGAATTTCTTATTAGTAGCATTGTTGCGTTGGCGAAAAGGAAAATTTTGTTGAAATAATCAAAAAGAAATCTGTTGTGAATTATTTAATTTGTCGAGTTTATTTCGTCTTCATCTTCGCAACGAGATTCTAGTGATGACGAATATTTTAAAACAATAAATAGAAAAAAATATATAACGTTATGAATTTCGAAAAGGGCTCAACAAGTGATTACTGCGACAAAGAAGTTGTTTTCTAATTGATTAAACTATGACTTAGCTATTTATATGGAATTATTAAACTGTCGAGTTTTTCCAATTGGTTTTCAAGCCACGGACCCAGTATATGTGGATATATATTTTTTTCTTATTGCATCTTTTTTTTCAATTTTTGGCAATATACATTTTATCTTCCGTTTGCTTCCGACAAAACACAAAATTAAAATTGTGTAAATTATTTTGAACTGGCTGCGTTTCAAATTTAAAATTTGACAGCTACAACGTTTCCAGCAATATGGACACAGAATTTCACCCCTACAAAAAAAAGTAATAATAATTTGCAATAATGTTTTGTTGGCCACGTAAAAAATTCAAATTTCATACCAAAATCTGAAACTACCAAACGAAAACACCGTTAGTTTCAAGGCTGAGGCTTATAAGTAAGCACTTCAAGTTTACAGCGCCACCTAGATTGGAGAATGGATTACTCAAGAAATCTAGGTTGGAGTAGATTACTGTTGATAGATCATTGTGAACACCCAACGTAATTTTAAGAAAGAGTCGAGACTAAATTCAGCGCCATTAAAGGCACCTGAAAAGCGGTACGACATTATTGATTTTCATAAATTAATAAAGGACACTTCCTTTGTAATAGGTTGGAGATAAATAAAATTTTAAATTACATACTTGTGAATTTTTTTCACAATTTTTCACAATTAATGGCGAAGAGATTTGTGTTACGTTACAAGTAAATTGTTTATTAAAAAATTAAGCCAAATGCGTTAGTAAAGAGAATGTTTCCTGTTTTTTATCGACAATTAGCAAAAGTACTCTACAAAAATAAGGAGAATTCATTAGCAGTTATTTCATTATTATTATCAATTCATAAAAAAATTATGTAAAATTGAAAAACTATTCTCGACCACAGTTTCCATATTTCGAACATAAACGGAGCGTATAGGACCAAAAGCCTAAGTTCTCCAACGCATTTAACTACTTAGCCACGATGGAAAATAAAATGTTTCGGTTCTCTTTCACAGAGTCTCCGAACGACCCACAACCCAATCGATAATCATTGTATTTATAATTTTTGAACGTATTTTCTGATATGGAAAAAAACAACCACAGGAGGCAATGTTTAACCACTTGCACTGAAAACCAGGAGAACCGTAAGATTATTTGACCTGGTATAAATTCTGATACCCTTTTGGGCCAATAACTTTCCCGGTTTTCAGTGCAAGGCTGAAAGATGATTCGTCGCTGTTGAAAATTAGGATTATCCTCTTCTAAATTTTTTTTTCCAAATCGGTTAACCACTTGCGAGTGGTCTCTTTTCTAATTACTAATCTGGCTTTACCTATGGTCTCAGGAGTATTTTTGGATAGTTCGTTATTCCAGACCTTTTTGAAATGTGGTCTCTTTGCTCCTCCTGCACGATTTTTTGCACTTCATCTAGCAACTCGTTTAGTCTCTGCAGAAACTCACATATCAGCTGCAGGTCCAGGAGCTCTACCGTTAACCCTAACATGGAGAGTTATGGCCGAATTCTCTACTCGCACTTCGAATACTCATCGATTCGGTTCTAATAAAGACTCGTCGTATTTTTTATTTTTCGATTCATTTAACTGACCTATGAGATGATATTAAGCTGTTCGAATACAGGAAACAACAAAATTGCCCTGTTTCCTATTTTCGAACACCTATTCGTTCATGTTATGGTGAATCGTCACTGGTTTGTCCCATCTCGTGCTTAAAGGTGTCACCATCCCTATATCCGATGAAGTCAAATATCTGGGTGTAATCCTTGATAAAAAACTTCTATGGTCCAAACATGTCGACTCGAAAACCGATAAAGCGTTGTCGACTTTCTGGCAGTGTAAAGGCGCTTTTGGTAAGACATGGCGCTTGTCTTCGAAACGGGTCCTTTGGATCTATACGGCCATGATTAGACCGCTACTCTCAGCTTGGTGGAACAGGCTTTCGCGGAAACGTGTTACTGCTTCTTTTGCGAAACTCCAAAGAACGGCATGTCTCGGCTGCACAGGGACCTTCCCTAGCACCTCGGGCTCTGCTCTAGATGCTTTGATGAATCTTCCTCCCCTTGACTTATATATCATGGGATGTACGCTAAAAACCATCTTTCGCTTAAAGAGAGGTGGTTTTTGGTACCATTCGCACTGGAATTTTGAAGAACTCGCTCGAGAATTATCCTTTGACCCCTGTCTTATGGATATGCCGTCTGATGCAATGACACCAGAAATCCTTCTGCGAAAAAAATAACCACGTCAACTTTCCACAGGTAACGGAATGGCTTCGGTCAGACTCTGAACCAAGGATTGAATGACATCGTATTTTCACGGATGGCTCCAAAACCGGGCAGGGGTCTGGCGCTGGAGTCTTTGTGGAACGCGATGATATGCGACTTTACTACCCCTTGGGTAAACATGCATCTGATTTCCAAGCGGAGATTTTTGCCATCCTAATGGCAATGCGCTATATTGTGAACAACAGGTGAAGGGCTAGAGGCATTTGCATCTGCAGTGATAGCCAAGCTGCATTAAAAGCGCTTCTAAACCCTCTTACCTCGTCCAAGTTAGTGCTAGAACTCAAGCTTTCTCTGAATTTGGTCGGAAGACTGAACACAGTGAATCTTGTCTGGGTACCAGGTCACACTGGCATCCAGGGAAATGAGATCTCGGATGAGCTTGCTAGGCAAGGTTCAGAAGAAGCTGTGTCGGGTCTGCCTGCATCTTTAGTCATGTCGTCTATCGATTCTTGGGTTTCTCGTGAACACAAGATTCGGTGGCGCGATTGCGGTGGATGTAGACAGACCAAACTACTGCCCCCGGACATTTGCAAAAGGTCAGCATCTTTTCTTCTATCTCTGAGGAGAATCGACTGTAGGCTGCTTGTAGGCGTTCTTTCGGGCCACCAAGCTTTTGCTAAACACTTAAATGTGTTGGGCTTAAGCGACACCACTACCTGTCCTGTTTGCGGTGAGGAGGATGACACAGCAGAATCTTTTCTCTGCAGTTGTCCGGCCTATGCTCGCATCAGGTGGCGGATCTTCGGGGCTGACGTGGTAAGTGCCGAACATCTAAGCTCTTTATCACTGAAGCTCCTTCTCGTTTTTCTTCGAAAGACGGGAAAACTAAGTACATTAATGTAAGGTGTCTGAATGGTAGTACAATGGACCTGTAGTTGTGTCTGAGCGCTCCATCGGATAAGCAGCAACCTCCGACAAAAAAAAAATGTTCGCAGTTTTGGTTACACAAAATCCCAGACTTTAAACTCCTAGAAAATAAAAACTAAGCAGTTGCCAAGAAAATTTTAATTTTTTTTTGTAAATTTTCTTTAAATGTTAATAACTAACGCATTTTTTTTAAATTTAACAAATGGCATTTACCGAAAGCATCCTAAAATTCGTCATGTCAGGCGAAATGTTCGTCAGTTCTAGATCCCATCAATAATTGGCGCTGACAAAATTTCACCAGGCAGTGTAAAACAGTATAAAGCATTTTTCTTGTCAAAGTTCAGTAAGAACGTAAATTGGTGAATTTTGTTGCGCTGAAAATGTACTGGGGTTTGGTTGGGTGGGTGAAGTGGCTAAGCGAGAGGTCGCCAGTTCAAATCCCGACCTATACCACCTTAAAGTTTTTGATTCGCTGCCCCACCTCTTGCGAACGTCTGACAAACATCCAAGAGTAAAAAATGTCATGAGAAGCTTCTCAAAAATAAATTGCCGTTCGGAATCGGCATTAAACTGTAGGTCCCGCCATTCGTGTCAAAAATATAACTTCGCACACACAATGGTTGGAGAAGCTAGGCTTTAGGTCCTGTAAGGGCCGTTTACGCCTTATATTTATTTATTTTTGTTGGGTTGCGTTTACTTCTGTTGGTTTCTTTTATTTAATGACCAAATATAAAAACCAATATTAATGAGTGATGTTTTTTTTTAGCAGATTTGGGACGGTTACACCACCGCCAAACAAAACTTATTATACTAGAGAAAAAAATTGGTAAGTCAGTCAAAATCGGGGATCAAAATAGGGACCTTTGGCGTATTACGACTAATTTCGTAGATCTTAACTGAGCTAATATTGATATAAACCTATTTTTTTTTTTTTTTTTTTTTTTTATAATGTACGCGCACTAAAGGGACTTTGGATACCCTTATAATGAAGTGACACAGTGCGGGCATTAGGGAAATGAAGGATTAGAGAAAGGGAGAAACCGATGCACGTTGGTTTTAAATGTTTGTAAATTATACAGGAAAAACAGAGCGTGGTAGAGCATTCCACATTCGTATTGTACGGTTGAGAAAGGAATCTTTATATTTCACAGTACGTCCGAAAACAGGCTTAAGGGTACACTGATGTGCATTCCTAGCATGGCGAGTATTGCGGTTGAAATGCTGTAGGGGTGGAATGCAACTGGTTACTTCATTTGAGCACTTGTGGTGGAAATACCGATAAAACAATGACAAGCAGGAGACATTACTACGATGACTAAGAGAGTCAAGTGATTTCGCGATGTGTCGATCGCCAATATGTTTTACCGCATGTTTTTGGATCCTGTCAAGTAGCTCCAAATATGTTATTGGTGCACCAGACCAGATATGAGCGTTGTACTCAAGTTTTGGGCGCATAAACGCCTTGTAGATTCTAGCCAGATCAGAAGGGATGAAATATTTCTTGCATCGCTTTAGGAAGCCTAGACATTTCGCAGCGTTCTTCGCGACATCAAATGTGTGGTCATTCCAACGAAGGTTGTCATTAACACACATACAGAGAATGGAAAGTCGTTCGGTTTCAGCGATGCAAGTGCCATTCATGGATAATGGCAGAGAATTAGGGGTTCGCTTCAATGACAGCAGACAGCATTGCGTTTTGGAAGCATTAAATTCCACTCTGTTGGTTTTACCCCATTTAAGTATGCTGTCAAGATCGGAATTTAATGAGCTTAACATACGTTGCCGTTCAAGCTCCACGCCCGAAGATGAGGGACGTGAATCATTAAACGAATATGTAAAGCTAAGGGTACTGTCATCAGCAAAGGAATGGATTGGATTAGAAGTGACAGACAGGAGGTCATTGATAAAAATGAGAAATAGAGTCCGAGACAAAACAGAGCCTTGAAGGACACCAGCATTTATTCGGTGAGTTGCAGACTTGAAACCGTCCAAAACAACTTG
The DNA here is from genome assembly GCA_963576555.1 of Ferdinandea cuprea. Taxonomy (NCBI): domain Eukaryota; kingdom Metazoa; phylum Arthropoda; class Insecta; order Diptera; family Syrphidae; genus Ferdinandea; species Ferdinandea cuprea. The sequence goes on from OY754960.1 coordinate 10,100,941, forward strand.
TATTGAACGGTCCGAAAGGTAATTTCTAATCCATTGAAGAAGGGTAACATCGATCCCAAATGCACGCATTTTCGACAAGAGAGCTTGATGCCAAACTATGTCAAATGCCTTTGAAATATCAAGCGCAACGACCTTACTTTCACCACCATGGTGAATAGATTGGTTCCACTTTTCGGTTAGATATGTCATCAAATCACCAGTGGACCTGTTGCTGCGAAAACCGTACTGCCGGTCATTAAGAAGTTTTCGGGATTCGAGATATTTCATAAGCTGACGATTTATCAGCGTTTCCATGACCTTGGAAAGAAGGGACGTTAGTGCAATTGGTCGGTAAGAGGAGGGAGAGGAAGATTCGCCTTTTTTTTGGGACGGGCTGGACAAATGCTGTTTTCCATCTTCTCGGAAAGAGCCCTGAAGAATAGGACAGATAGAAAAGCTTACGCAGTGCTTTTGCCAGCGTGGAAGAACACCTCTTCAGAACGATAGGGGGAATACCATCTGGGCCAGCGGATTTGTGAATGTTGAGATCTTGAAGTACTCTTGCCACATAACTTAAAATATAGTTGCCCACGCAATATGCAATACAAGAGGTTTGTTACTTCAATCCGAGTATAATAAAGGCTTACTTTAAGTTGAAGAGTTAAACTATTAACATTAGCTTGGCCGGGCCATGCAGCTAGTTGAATAAATATATACTCGTATTCTTTCTTTTGGCTGCAGATAATAAAATTTCAAATAATCTGCAATAGCACTTGTATTATCTCCAGGTGGGCTGTTAAATAGGTAATTATCTGCTCAAGCATTTTTGTCCAAGTCAGTCTGACTCTTTTGCAGCACTTCTGCGGACTGTCTCAGTATTCTTATTCGTAATTTAATTTCTAAGAAAACATTAGAAAGCTGTTTTCTTGCCCAATTCAAATAGCCATCTGTATTGCTTCATAAATGAGCGAAAGTTCAAAGTATCTTAAATTGCCCTAAGTAGTTGTAGTATGTGCATACTTAAAACAGAATGTTTTTCAAGTGAGCGCAAGTGGAGCGAAAGTTTGAAAAATATGAATTCCAAGTAACCCACATGACCTTTCGGACACTAAAAATATAACGTTTCCATTTTCAAAAGGCAAACGATTTTTCTTTTATCTGTAGATTCTTTTCTATTGCGCAACTGGCCTTGTTCAGTTTCCATAATTGTCAAGTGGTTCTATTACGCTCACTCATCATTTACGTAATTATGAATCCACATGTTCGCCTAAATCGGGGTAAGTGGGCATATTGATTTGAATCAAAATTCAATTCCACTCACTCAAATTTGCATAAAAATATGGTAGAGCCTACTTACTTCGCATAGATAGCTGCCTTGGGTGAGTTGTATGCCACTGTTGCCTCATTGGTTCTGGGTCCATCTGCGAAAACAAGCAATAACGTTAACGCTCCTAATTGCACCACCACTTGGCCTTACGTTCTCTCGTAATCTGACAGTAATCCAAGCCAGGGATTATGTCGAACAGCCGCCACAGCTGGTCCTGATTAATATTGCTGCTGCAAATCACATCCAGAGTGGTCGTCTGTTGCGCGTTCGAACTCTGCATCTTCAAGAACGATGCAATTTCACTGCTGGCGCTGCTCATGTTGTCACTGCCCCAGTCGTTGTTGTATCGATTGAATGACTCATCACGGTGTCCATCGCGTGGATTACGTGACGTCGTCTTCGGTTCAGCAAACACTGCTTTGTACTTGGGTGGGCAATTTTCGAAAGCCATAGCTGCATGGTAAAACCTGCAAATCAATTCCAATTGCCAATTACGTTGTTCACTTTAATCCCGCCCCTCCGTTCAAGTACTGCTCTTCTAATTATACCTGTTATATCTTACATAAGCGAAGCCTTTCGATTGCCCCGTATTGCGATCTTGCATAATCGATACGCTCTCTACGCTTCCGTACATTGCAAATTCATCTCGGATTTCATCTTCGGTGGCATTCTTGGGAACCACAATAAACAGCCGGACACACCTCTCCTGTTCGTTGTCAGATCGGCCTTGACTTTTGCTATTGTGGAATGATATAAATTGATTAGCATTTCATGTTTGCCAAATGACATTTGAAATAAAAAATGTTAATTGTATGCTAATTACTTTGCTGCCACTAGCACCTTCACTGATCGATCCGAGTTACCAATGTGGCTTCCGTTCATCTCTTCTTGAGCTTTGGCGGCATCAGATGTTTTGGCGAACTTAACATAGGCGATTCCTTTGTTTTCACCTGTTTTTTTATCCTTCACCACCCAAACATCTTCGATTTCGCCAAATTTGGAGAACGCATCACGGAACTCATCTTCGGTATGGTCTCGATTGCCGATTATGAAAAGCCGCGACATCGGAGGATCATCCTCGTTCACGGTGGAACGTTGATGATGATCGTCTCGAGAATTTGAGCGGTATTCCGACATGATGGTTGAAGTGGTTTGGTTACAATTAATTCACACTTTTAATTCAAAGAAAAAATCCAATAAGTTAGACACGGAGACGGTTACGGTTGTGTCGGCGAGGTATTTTTTTTATTATAAACTGTGGTGGAAAATGGAGTTTGTTCGAAAGAGATGTTCGTTTTTGGAAAAGGGAGACAACTGTATGAAGACAACTTTAGAGTGAAATTATTTTCCTATGGGTAGGTTGCACTGACACATGTAGTACTGTTTAAAGGCGAGTAAAGTAAATTGTTTGTGAGCGTTGATTTGAAAAATTTGAAGATAAAAGTCAAGATATTTTCAAGTCGAATAATAATTATCGGAAGCCCGAAAAAAAGTTGGTAGTGTTATGTACCTGGCAACGTCATACATCTGTCAACGAAGTGATTAATTTGATATAAATTGAGTTACAATAAAGTATATTAATATTATATTGAACGGTCTACATATTCAATAGGTAGAACTGCAAACATTAACCATTAGAATCATCAAATTCATTGGTTTTCAAAACGCGACGGCTGAAATGTAATAATGTTTTCTTGGAGTATTTTTTTATTGCGTCTTTGCATTTTAATTTTTTAGGTTTTATTTTTGGCAGCGAAAAACATAACATATTTACAATTCTTCGGTCAATCAGAAAACCAATGAAAGTCATTGAAAAAGTTGAAAATAAAATGACAACCGCCAGTTGGATAAGTATAAGTTCGAGGGCGATTAACGCCGAAAAATCAAAATATGCAAAATAGATCAGAAATCAAAAGCAGATTTTTTTCCCCAACAAAAGATATTAACTGTCATAATCAATACAGGGCTAAACGCCTTTGTCTTTTATGTTTCGTTTTTACATCCACAATCGGGGACGGAGAAATTCGATAATAGTCATTAAATCAGTGAAATATCAACTATCACTGTTCTCACGTTAAGAGTGGCTGAGACTACTCAAAGGTATTATGAACGCTTATAAGTCGATATTTAAGGGTTGGTGAATAAGTTTACGAAGCGTTTAGAATAATTCTACGTTGCCAACAGTAGATCAACGGAGGTTATGGGCAAAAGATCAAAAAATAAATCTTAAGGCCTTTTCACACAAAAAAAATTACATTAATACTGATATTTTTGCCCAAACCGAACTATGGATTTTTAATTTGCGCACAAATTTTTTGACATATTTTTGTCAAATTGCTTTCTCCTTCTGAATTCTCTGCAACCGATGTCACTTTTAAGTTTGAGTTGCGTGTGTTAAAAAGACGATGCATTCTTAGTTTATTTTTGGTTCCGTGACAAAGAGCCCAAAACCAATTCGCCAAAAAAAGTCAAATCGTCCAAAAAAAATTTGCTCAGATTGAAAAAAAAAAGTCAAATCGCCCAAAATTTTTTTGTTTGGTTTACACTTTAAGATAGTTCTACTCTGCTTTCATTATGTTAAAGTAGTAATTCAGATTATTATTTGTGTTTAGTTTTATATACATATATGTTAGTCCACCATGCTTAAATAAAAATGGGTGATATGACACAAACTTGCCATAAAATGGGATTTGATATTTTCTCCGCTTTTTCCGTTTTGGATGATTTGTCGCGGTACGTTTTTTAAACCCGTATTTACCAGTGTCGAATTTGCATGGTAAATGTCGACGTTTACGCTAAAAGACCTAATTATATTTTGTTACCCCCGGCCGAACATCCTCGATTTATATATATAATTAAGAATTAAATAAACTTCGTAATACGTAACACGCGATGAAAACTATAGTAATGATGCCAACTTACCCTAAAAAATCGAAGTCGAATTGATAAACACTTGCCGAAAATTACTTTCATCCTTCTCGCACCCAATTATCTCTTTCACCCACCCATTTTATTTGTCAATTTGCTCAAAGTCAAATAAACACTGTCCGAATTTTTTAAATCCTATATTTTAGTGCGTCGTACATTCAAGAAGCTGCCGAGAATTTTTCTAATTTAAAATGCCAACAGAAATCGAAAACATAAATCCTAACGTCTATGGCAAATGCCAGGAAAGAGAAACCACAGTTGACGAAGAGGACGAAAGCATCCCTGACCCCTTTGACACTCGCGAGATTTTCGGTAAGAATCTTAAAATTTATTAAAACCTCCAATCCATTGTCCAATTGAGCAGATCTCATTCGTGGCATAAACGATCCTGAGCATCCGCTGACCCTTGAAGAGCTACACGTCGTCCAGGAAGACCTCATCAAAGTGTCCGACGATGCTAACGAAGTAAACATTCGGTTCACACCAACAATTCCCCACTGCAGCATGGCCACACTGATCGGTCTATCTATTCGGGTCAAACTCTTGCGTTCCCTCCCGCCGAGATTCAAAGTGAACGTGGAGATCACGCCCGGAACCCATGCATCCGAAAATGCCGTAAACAAGCAGCTGGCGGACAAGGAGCGCGTCGCTGCTGCTCTTGAGAACAAACACCTAGCTGAAGTGATCAACCAATGCATCGCCACCAAAGGATGAAGAGCGGACCAAAACAAAATCACATTTCTTAACAAAAGCCCAACAGTAACGGTCTTATTCTCTGTACATACACAATTTGTTAAATTAGCATCTTAAAATTAAAAAAAAAGCGCCTTCAGGGCCCACTAAAAATCTTTCTTTTTCGCATCCACTGCGGAGGCTGGTTGTGGCTTGGTGGGGTCGTATTTGTATGTCTTCACGAGTGCGCCTCGACCTGCCTTGGCGAAGCGAATCTCGTCGATGCGTTGTCGCTCCTCGATTTGTCTTGTGATTTTCATGTTATTCCAAGCTATAAAGAGACCATGAGAATTGGTTAAGGAAACAGAGCGGGGGATGGACCGAACTTACAGTCCTTAACTCCTGAGACGAATCCCTTCTTCTTCGCGGGTAGGTTCTCGCGTTTGTGCACGATTAGTTTGTCGATCTTAAAATAGTCCCGCACGGCGGGAATTTTGAGAATCGCCACTTGCCCCAATGAAATGAAGTTACTGCAAGTCCAGTAGCAAAGGATAGCCGCTGGGAAGTTCATGGTGAAGGGAAAGATAGCTAACGGCAGTGCACGCAGCACATACTTCATCATGTGCATGTTTTGCGCCGACAAACGAGCACTGTCTGTGCCGATTTCGATTGTCAAATAGAGCGTGGCACTCGTAATCGCAGGCAAAAGGAACATTGGATCGGCTAATGTCAGATCAGTGAACCACCAGAGACCACCTTCACGCAACGACTCCACGGGCGTGTTGGCCATCGCCCTCAGTCCCATGAAAAACGAAATGAAAAGAGGCGCCTGTGCCAGGGGAACGACCATGTTCTTGAACGGATTAAGTTGCTTATCTTTCATGAAGAGCATCATTTCCTGAGCATATCGCGCGGACTCGATAGCGTCGCCTGACTGGCGTGCTTCTGTCATTTTCAATTGCAGAACTTGCAGCTGTGGCATGTTGTTGTTCATCTTGGCCGCATTTCGCTGTGACACAATTACCAGCGGGAATATCAACGTTCTTACCACAGCTGTTCCAATAGCGATGGCCGCCCACCACGGTAAGTCCAGCCCAATGTGTAAGTACTCCATGCAGTTCTGTACCAGACCAACAGGGGACCAGCCACCCAATCCTAACGAGGCGAAAGTCGGCTCACCGGCTGCATTCAAAACGTCGACCAAAGCATCACTCGCCGGAGGGGCGTCTGGAATTTGCGGCGCCTCTGGAATCTCGGTGAGATCGATAACGCTTTTATCGGTTGCATTAGCGCTAGAGTATCGCACGCTAGCAAGTCCAACCAGAGGTGTTAGTTTCGAGATAATTTTCGGATCAATCGGTCTCACTGGCTGCCTGCAATGGGCGATGTGTAGGTCCCTAGTATTGAGACTGGACAATGGGGTAAGAACTGTTCGTGATGCCTTCAAAATAGAATTTATTATAGGTTAGGCGGGCGGAGGCAATGAATTAAAAGACACCAGTTTCGGTGAATTACGAACCTGTGACTGAAAACAAATGTAGGCGGCATTTTTGCCATTTAATACGAGTCGCACTTTGGTAGATAACATCGTCGTGCAAGTGTTATTTAACTTTATTATTTTCTGCGTGAAAATTTTTTGGTTGAAAATCTCAGATGTTTTTTGACATTTCTTGAAAGTGATAAAAGAACTGTGGTTTTCGTAATAGCGAGGTTATAGTAGGAATGGTTGTTTTTTTATGGCCGAACAGAGTTGTCGTTGGGAATAAAATTTGAAGTGGCCAAGTTCACTTTACGCCAAATTTGTTTTAATAGTCATATATTGCACTTAACTCATGACTTAAGGGTAAATCATTATTAACTCGTGTTTTTAATGCCTGTGTTTGTTTATTTGCTCTGCGGGTTTAAATTAACTAATTACAATTATTTTACACCACTAATAACAATTAATTATTTTGAATTCATAAATTTACTGCCGTAACCCTGTTTGCGTAAGAAAATACCCGAAATTGAAAAGAAGACACAAAGAACGAACCATACCCTGCGGTAAGTCTTCATTCAGCCTGTCCTCACTTTGCCTTAAATAAAAAAATATAACTTTTTTAAGAATCATCACAAATATATTTTGCATTTGATTGCTAAAACATAGCCAAACTCCCTGTGATAGTGTGAATTTAACTCACAGATGAGAAACACAAACGGGAAGGGACAAAGTACGTTGCATATGAACACGTAGAATAGTTATTTCGAAATTTAAATGTTTATTGTTGTGTTTTGAAAGATAAATCGGATTTCTTCTACTTAAGTAGTTCAAGAACAGAACACATTCTCATTGCTTTCGACAATGACAAACCAAAAAGTAATTGAAAGTCCTCGTTGTTCAAAATTTTTACCATAAAATAATTTGTTTTTTCCTTTAAGTGTCCAGTCCTATTTCGAATGATTTTGTCCATTACTGTAGATAAAAAAAACCTCATTATGATTACTTTGACAGTTTACCCTCCATTATGTTTACTGAACAGCTGAAAACCGATTGACAGTTCAATTCCCAAACACTAAACACCAAACCAAACATAACAAACTAGGTTTTGTTTTTATTTATACAGACGTGGAAAAGAGGCTTTAAATATTGATGTAAGTCGATTTTTGTTTATGCAATTTACCTATGTTTTTAAATGGACCAACTTTTTTAGCACCATGTTCGAGGATCGATTAATAGCAGCGGTAAAAGCTAATACTTGTCTGTACGACAAGTCTTTAATAACATACAGAAATAAGCGGCTGAAAGAAAAAGCTTGGATAGATGTGGCAGCTCTTGTTGGCGGGGACGGTATGTTTAACAAAATTAAAAGTTCAAAAATTTGTTTATAGTTGAGATTCATTTTTGTTTATTCTAGTGGAGCAGTGCCAAGGTCGATGGAGATCACTAAGGGATCGCTTCCTCAAAGAACTGCAAAAAAAGCCAAAATCTGGAAGTCCTGCGATCGAAGAATGGAAATATTTGCCAGCTTTGCAATTCTTAAGAATGCACGTTAAACCTCGAAAGTAAGATTGTAATTTTATAGCTTGAATGTATTTTCCATTGATTCACTATGTAAATGTTTTATAGAATAGTCACAAATTGTAAAGAAGAGCTGTGCAGTCCTTCGGAGACGCAAACTTCCAGCTTCTACCATTTTGATGAATACTTGCCCGAAACAGATAACTTGTATAACTCGACATTTGAAGCCAGCCAGTCGTCCGTTAGTACACCGTCAACATCTAGGGGTGCAAAGAAACGAAAAATAATGGAGCATGCTATGGACCGTTTCGAGGACTTGCTGGGAACAGTCACAGATTATTTGTCAACAAAAGCAGCAGGTAAAAGCAGAAATGAAGACTTTTACAAAGTGTTGGACAGCTACCTGCTCAAATTGTCGACAGATGTTCAGGACGAAATAAAATTGAATATTTTAAAGATTGTAATTGCGGAAATGGAGAAAAAAGATACAAAAATTAGTAAAACATAAATGAGATTGTGTCGTTTTTGTTGCGTTACCAACTCTTTGAGTTGAATCCCTTAAATTTTATTTTGGTGCACTCTCAATTTGAAGCGCTTAAACCAAATGAGGTAAATAAAAACATCCTTCTAGTTCAATACACACAAAACTGCGTCGCAAAACCGATGATGTCAACGACAACATTTTGCAATGTTGCAATTTCGCAGTATTATTACGGTGTAAGTAGAAGTGACACATTTTCTGACTTTCGTAATTTCACTCTCCGAAGAGGGTTTCAACTAAATCTAGATTTGCAATTTTCTTTTTACTAAGCGAGTTAGCAAGTTTTGCACTTAGAAACATCGATATTCTTAGGGCAGTTTTTAGTGAAGACGATGTCCTGCTAACTGCTATAATCTGTTCAGAAATGATAGGATCACGAACATAGTGGGAGTTGGTATAGCAATTTATTGTAGAACCAAACTTAATTGTAAAGTGATTTGCGAATCTTGTGATTCAGGAGTTGATTATATAGTGCTTGCAATATATGGCTCTTATACTCATTTTTCATGTCGTTATCTAATTTGTCAGCTTTATATTAGCACTTAGTTGTTTCTGACGACTTTAATGCGGATTTGGTCAAAATTGATTCCCGTGCCCTTCAATTAAGGAATTTTGTTTCCTCTATCGGGATGGATAATTGTTAATAAATTACCAATAACACTTCTGTATGCATGATATTCATTTCAATCCTTTGTCCTTCTCGTTTAAAGGAACTTTTGGAGAAATTCTTACCAGACCAAATACTTATTCACCTTTCTCTTATCAGTTGCTTAACCCACACCAATGCCGCTTTCGGGCCAACCATAGTCGCTCAACATCTATGGTTAACATTCTTGATGAAATAATACAAGATTGTGATAATGGATACATTACCATTTTTAATTTGAAGGCCTTTGACCGCGTCAATCAAGATAACCCTTATTGGAAACTGAAGAATCTGTTTAATTTAGTGATAGAGCACTTCAACTTGTTTATATCTTCTCTCGAGGAGATTCAAGGTAACCTAGGTACGGGTTCAATTTTAAGGGCCGAATTGTTGTGCCTCTTTATTAATGACTTGCCGTTTATTTGTAAGAATGCAGCTGTGCATCTCTAGATGATGTTCCGCTTCATTTGGCTCTACCAGTTAATGCTGTAACTAAACCTGGCTCTCTGATCGATGAAAATCTAAAATATATTCACAGTTGGTTTCAGGTTACTGATCTGTCACTTAACCAAGCTAAGTCGCAGTTTACTGCGATTTCTAATAAATCCTTTGACGTTAACGTGTTACTGGATTTATATCTATCTAGCAGCATACTGAATTCCGCTGAGTGTAAATAGTGTGGGTTACGAGACCAATCGTAATTTATCCAGATATAATCACAATAACATGGCGATTTGTCGAATCTACGGATGTCTTCGTAAACTTTGGCTAAACGCTGGCTTCACCCTTTCTTTTACTCGGCTAAAGCCTTGATGTATGATTTCAGCGGAAGTTGCATCTATGGCATGTGTGGATATGAACGTATCACTCAGTATTCCAGAAGCATCCTTGGCTGCTCTCTCCAATAATACATCAATGCCAGAAACTGTGTATTCTTGCATATAATTATAACATATTTTCAATAAGCTTAATTCTTCTCGCTTTGAAAGAACCTTTAACATTAACTTACTATTAAATTCGTCTTATTTGTTTGTCGTTCATGCTCTCAAGGTATAGAACTCTATGCCGTTGAGAAAGGTAGTTTTTGAACAGAGGAGGGTGATTGGAAAGATCATTCATATAACTAATGGCTGACATTTTTTCATGAAGTTGATTTATTTCCTTAATGCCAAAATTAAGCAATTATAAATGAGTCCAGATCCATCTATGAGTACAAGAGAAAACAAGAAATGGGTTTGGCAATCCACAGAAATGTCATTTGGGGTGCGAAACCACAGACGAGTAATTATACAGATAGAAAATGCCGAGAGAGTCTCACAGTCTCAATTCGTAAAAACAAACGTGATTATTAACTGTAAGTTTTGTAACCTCTGCGGTTTCCATCCAAGCAAAATACTTTACATATATTTCCTCCAAAGTGTGCGATATTTTGTCACTATTGTTGGATGTGTTGTTCAATGTAGTTTTGTATCATAAATCAAAATCTAAGTGTAAACAGTCAAATCATTAGAACAAAAAAAAACATGACTTCAGTTTTAAGGAGTTTGGTATTCTATTCCACATTCAAAACATTCATATGTCATTCGCCAGAGTTTGTTTTTATTTTAATCATTTAATTTTCGTAGGTATATTAAATGAACTTCGGTCAATAAAAACCTATTTGCTTTTCTTCAATAAAGAAGAAGACACTCCAGAAAAAATATCTGAGCACCCACAATGGTTGAAGGAGCTAGGCTTTAGGTCCTGTATGTGCTGTTTACGCCTGATATTCATTTATTTGTTTGTGTATTCAAAAAATTTCTTAAATATAGAATACATCAATTTACTGAAAATCTAAAACTCCAATGCAATGAATATGGCGCTAGTAATTTATTTTGTCGTCATCAAATTGTGAATTAATTGGATTACAGACTAGACTAGACTTGCAATTTGAACTCTCCAATTTCCACAAACGAACATCGCTTTTCACACGAAAACCGAACCCACCACAAAATAAATACTGCCCTTTCTCATATGATTTGGTGAAAACACATCCGGGGGATATCAAAACAAACCTACTCACCACCGTGGTGTGATTACAAAGTTTTGTTGTTGTTATTTTTTTTTCTAGAAGGACAGTGATGACAAACGAAACGTCAGAAAAAAAGTGAAAGAAAAGTCCAAATCGTAGTTTTTTTCTGTTTGCAGTGACAAAAAAAGTGAATTTTCTTTTCGGATTTTCATCTAAAAATTTCCAAAATAGAATCAAAAACAATATAAGTTTTCTATTGTCTCGGTGAAAACTAAATTCGGTTGATATATTTGGCAAAATTATTTGCCACCTGACACGCGATTCCAAGGTAGCCCCAGCAGCAGCCATCGTCGCGAAGTTTTCTTCGGAATCTGTGTGTTTGCCAGCCAAACAGCAGTGTGCAGATGCAGATGCAGTAAAAATGCGAATTATATTGCGAAAAACCACAATGAAATACTTTCAAATCACTTGTCTCTATATAAAATGATGATATTCTAAAAAAAATTTCGTGAAGAACAAAAAAACAGTTTAATCTTAGGCAGGCCTAGAGAGATAGAGAGAGAGAGAAAAAACAAAAAAAAAAAAAAAAAAATATCTTTGTCAAAAAAGGGCTACCTATCCTTTTTTCGCCCCTCCCCACCAGCTCATCCCTGAAGCGAATCCTACGTAATTTTGTGTACGCGAACAAAACAAAAAATGGTTTAAAAAAACTTTATTTATTTTTAGAAAACCAATTGTGCATTATATAGCAAGAGAGACGGAAACGCAGAGACAAACAAGTGAATCACAAAAGTCCACGCAAAGGATCAACATTTATTGTTGTTATATATATTTTATATAATTGTTTTTTTTTTGGTTTTTTTTTTTGCTCATAATTTTTATTTTATTTATTGTGAAACATTGAGAGAGCGACGATCTCGAAAGCACGTTAACGAAAACAAAAGAGACAGAGCGACAAGGAACACAACAGAGAGACTGCTGCTGCCATGAGTGGAAAAGTAAGATTAAAGGCAAATGGGGTCCTCGACGAGGATCCACCCACTCTGAAGGACATATCCTATCAGTATCTGTCTAGCAATTTGGACGTGATCAGTTGCCGTGATGGCCTGGGCTATCGTTTGCTCAACGACGGCATTGTGCTGCCAAATGACATTTGTGATCGCTTTGTAGAGTGCTACCAGCGATTTCAACGGCATCTAGACGATAAGGTCATCAACTTGTTTCGGGACACAAATAGGACTTCGATCAAAATTGTACATCTCAGAAATAGTACGCTTTCCGGAGAGGGTGAGTGCTTTTTAATATGACTAATTTGGCTGTCGGATCCGGTTTATCTGTACATTTGTATGAAATGAATTCTTCTTACTTATCGCAGAGTGTATTGACTTGTTTAAGTTTGTTTTTAGTTGGGAATAGTTACGATAACGCAAAATCTAGCTGCATAATTCATTCGTAGAATTTAGAATTCTATTGTGCTTGCTGAACGATGTGCACTGCTCGGAGAAATAGGAAATGTCAGCTGCTGTGTCACAAAATTCATCCGATAACACGGATTTCATTGTCACCTTTTTTTGGTGGTGATGGTGATGGTTGAATCTCAAAAATATATGTTAGAAATATGTCTTATCAACTCGAAACGAACGTTTAGCTTTAACTCCGCAGTTGTTTGCGTTTGTTTGTTTGTTTTTATTGCCAATGCGAACGTCAGTTTGTGTCACGATTAGACTGTTGTAATCAAATGAAATTTATACACAATAGAAGCTGTTCTTGGGAGACAAAGACTCACAATTCATGTGTTGGGTCAAAATTCGATTATTTAATGGCTACATTTAGATTTTGCTAACAATATTTCAAGCAGATAACAAAGGATAATATTTGAAGCTCAATAATTACGTTTTATAAAGCCAAGGACACATAAGCATGTGCTAAGCTCATGCTGAGTTTAGTATTTCCATTTTTCAAAGATGTTTTTATTTGCATACACGGCAACAGTGAGGCATTAACAGGCCTTCACAGCTTATGCCGATTTCCCAATTAGAAATGCAAAGCAAAAATATATCACAATCTGATTCACAATAACAACGTTTCTATGGGTTGTACTATGAATCAGATTAACCAGTCTAGATTTAGCACCGCTATGGCGATAGACAAATTAAACTGCAAAGGCTAAGACCTTTATCACGCCGGTCCTACAAAGACTTTAATCGCTAAAAAGCATGAGGCGAGATCAAGGTCATATTCATTCCGAAGGCAGAGAAGTCTACCCACACCAGCGCCAAAGATTTCAGTCTGATTTTTTTTATCTTGAAAACCTTGAAGAAAATAATGAACGTCTTTATACTCCACGCGAAGGCGTCATCTCTCCCTTACTCTGACTACAGGTCATTAATGAAATTTTAATGAAATTCGATAACATGGGAGTCAAAGTAACGATTTAGTACTCCTTGAGCGACGTGTTAGAGAACTCATTAAGAACACTCAGTATGTGGACAAAACAATGCGGCCTTGGTGGCCAATCCGCAGAAAACTGAGCTTGTTCTGTTCTCCAACAAAAGAACTATATTACAATTACTATTGAGGGAAAGAGAGTGCGAAATATCATGATCCTCGATAGAAAATCAATGAAAAGGTGAAGAATTCCGCAACTATGGCAGGAAGTGGGGACCAAACCACAAATCACAACCAATACTCACATACGGCAGCGTAGTCAATGACAAAAATACAAAGACTAGCATGTATAGGGACACAATGTCAACAGCTTCGCTGGAAGCAATTCTGAATCTGACACCTCAATCTGCACCTAAAAGTGCTTATGGATTAGTCAAACTAACATTAGGAACCAAGGCAACTTTGGTCATGTACAGATTTTAGGTAAATACGTTGGGAACAGTATGTCTCTCCAACTGGACTTTGATAGGCTATTCTCCTGCTCCTAAACAGATGGACTGTGGAACCGGTGACGGAATATTCTCGAAAGAATTAAATATACAATGAAAGTGCTGATGAACTGGCGAGGAATGGCTTCGCAATGAAGCATGATCGAGCACTACATTCGATGAAGCCACCTGAAGTGCTAGACAGTTGCAAGATCTGCTGTAGTCATTAGAACTAGGGTCGTCGATTTCTTAGTATAGATGACGCATCACAGGTTACTGGTTTTGGCGCACTACTAATGTTGCTTCATTGTTCCGAATTCATCAAGAAGCTCTTATCTGTGTTGAAGTCAGGTAGAAGTTGCACGATGCCTGTGAGGTATGTCACCTAAATGAGTTCTATTCATCTACACCACAATGATTAGGTCAATGGTGAAATTAGCTTTCAGGCAAATACGTCATTGGTGATTTCACGAAACTTCTTAGTGCCTGGCTACACGTTATTTAATGGCTACATAAAGCCAAAGACACATCAGGGAATGAAAGTCATTCCCATGAACGTCGTGGCTACACACACAAAAAAGTCTCATAAGAATGAAAGCAATTTGAATGGCGGGGAACGCTGAAATCTGAAACAAAACAAAATTTCTCTTGGAAAATATAATAATTTTGTGCTCTCTAGTACCTGTATTCGGTCTTCACCCTTCCAACACAAATCTCAAATAAGGATTTCTGTCAAAAGTGATATGGTTTGGAACTGAAACGTTCATGCCCACGCCGAGAATTCAAATCGAAAGAGGATTTTCGGTGGATTCTTAGTGCAATCTACCCTTTTCTTTCTGGCTCACATAAAATCTACCTGTCTCGTGCGACATGGTCACGATCATTCCCATGAACGTGTAGCCACGCACTTCGAACGTATGTTTAAGTTGCATTGGCACTTTTCTTAAGACCGAATCGTCCACCCTATGATATTTTTGTCATGGCAGCAAACCAGAAGGCAATTTCTCGGTTGGAAAGATAATCATGCTTCGGTTCGGTTTAAAGCGTTGCAAGCCGAGTAGATCAACTTATCCAATTATCAACACGTACACGTCGTTGATCAACTGGTTTAAATTTGGTAAGAAATTCTGTTGCTCGAGTTACTCAACCTCATTTTCGGTAAGTTTGCGCGTTGATAGCCTCGTACACTAGACCAAGCCACACAGGCAGCTGTAGGACACCTTCGGTTGTCAGATTTATTTTTAATTTATTTTGATTCATGCGGCGAAGTTTATTTAAGAAGTTAAAAGTGATTTTAAAAATGACCCCCGCCGAAAGAACAAAGATATTGATGAGCTGAGCGGCATTTTTCTTAGGTCTTTGCATTATTTTGCTATCCCCCGGAAATCGAATAACTCTGAACCTGGCAGGGTACCTCCTCTTTTGCGTGCGATGATTATTTCCACAAAGCTGAGTTTAGGCGATGTCCCTGTTATTTGTTTTTTTTCTAAGCCTCACCGAACTAAAAGTTCAAAGATCTGAGGAAGCTACCTTCCCTGCGTGTTAATAACATAGTTTTCTTTTTTGCTTAGCCCAGTCCCACTAACTTGCAGGAAGATTAAGTGGAATCACAATATATACGTAAGACCTACTATTTAGGCCCCACTGAAGACTATCTTATAATTCACAATATCATGGAAATGCTTAAGTTAAGCAATCATTGGGATATGATCCATAGGCTGGAAAACATAAATTTTTGTAAATCCGACTACTTATTCTCCATCTACTTCCCATATCATGCTGGCATCTAGCGGAGCTGTCAATCAATGAACACTATAAAAATGCTTAAGAACAACAAGGCACTCAAGATCTGTCCAGCTGAAGAACAAGCGATGCTATAGGGTCCGCCAAATAACTTTTTTTTTTTGAAACAGGGCGCAAATCCTCGAGTGTAGGTTCGGGTGTGTGTCACGTAGCGCCGTCCTGTTGAAACCAAATGTTGCCAATATCTTCCTCTTCAATTTTTTTGAACAAAACTTCGTTCAACATGGCCCGATAACGATCGCCATTGACTGTAACGGCCACTCCTTGTTGTTGTTCGTTGTTCAAGCGTATACACAACCATATTCGTTCAGCGGAAGGATAAAACTAATTATCTGTCAAATCAGACATGAGCTAAGTGTTACCATTCGCGAAATGGTTATATGGCGGAACCTAGAGTTAGTCTTGTTAATAAGACTCTAACTACCAATAAACAAGCCAGCATCTGTCTAGAACTGCAAACAAAAACTTTACAAATGGATTCAAAACGATCTTCAGAACCCTTATCCCGCCACATCTGCTATACGGTGCCGATTGTGATCGATAAGCAGGAAAATAAAGTTAATAAACATTGGAAATACTTAAGTTTTAAACGAGTTTATAAGAAGAGAAAGCGATAGAGTTTTTCCAATTGGGACTTGACAACTTTAAACTTTCACCGTGAACGCACCCTTAAACCTATGGCGAAACTGTCAAAATGAAAACTACGTTCAACAAAATTCCGAGTCGGATAGCGTTAACGCAATTTTTTGGCCATAATTCTCGTCCCAGTAGACAATAGACTAGTGAACAAACTCAATTTTCGCCGTTAGACGTTTCCGTGCCAGTGAGACAGTGAATATTGCTGCCGTTCAAGCGTATGTTGCAAATGAACCAAAAGATGAGAAGCTCTTTGAATAAGCAGTTTACAATCGGCATTAGGCTGTAGGTGCCTTCAATTTGTGTCAACAAAATAATTACTCACACAATGATTGTAGAAGCTATGGTTAGGGCTCTGTTTTTTTTCCACAGATAGCTAAAATCTTTTTCAATATTTCGATAAATCCCACCAAATCAGTTTCGTAACTAAAACTTACGTTCTTCTTTTCCTTTCAGGTCTAGAGATACTTTTGCGACACAATTTGTATGCCTTGTCAATGTGGTATTGCGACCGAATCACAGTCCAGTCGCATCATCTGTTAGCAAGGTATGGCGAAAGTCTTCGTTCGCTAGAGCTCGGACTAAGTGCACAGCTTTTGCAACAGCCCGAACCGAATGACAAGGAACCCGTCGACTTCCAATTAAATTGCCCGCATCTACGTCGGTTAGTCCTCAATGGTGTGGTCATGCATCACCGGCTGCAGTTTGCTCATCTCCAGGATTTGAATTATTTAGACTTAACATCATGCATATTGGCAAACTTTAGTCTAGAGGCACTCTGCAGTCTATTCAACTTGCATACGTTGATTTTATTCAACGTCTGGCCAATAGCAAATCAGTTGCATGCGATTTGCCGCATGAAAAAGTTGCGAACGCTTGACATTTCGATAAGTGGTTCGGGCAACGGTCACGGAACGTATGATCTTCCCGATCAGGTAAGACTTGATCTTGGTATAAAATTGGTCTTAAACTATTTGTAAATGTTTCGTCTTTGCAGACTTTGGAGATGTTGGTGGAAAACCTACCTGAACTTTCGCATCTGGATATTTCGGGAACAAATCTGGCAGGCAATGGTGTGGCGCAGAAGGGTGCGTGCGAAAAAACCGAAGGCTTATACTCAACGTCTGGAGTATTAAAGAATTCCGATATTCCCGGACTGGCAGGACGAACCGAAAGGCCACTTCAGTACCTTGGTCTATATCATACAGCGCATTGGGCCTGTAAAAGACACGATATTCCCGCTATAGAGGTACACAATAATCAAAAAAACAAAACAAAATATACAACAGAGACAGGTTAGATATGAAGATGTGGTTGCCTTTGTAGATTGCTGGCGATGCCAACGAGGAGCAGATTTTGACAGCAGCACTTTACTACTACGACAGACCGGCCGTTCTGACAAGAGTAAGACGTTGTATTTGTTTATTTATTTGAGACAAAAACACAAATTTTTGACCGCAGGTCCTCAATGACTTGTATCACATCTTCCGATTCGAGTGTTGCAAAGAAATTCACACCGCACTCGACGTGGTACTCACAGCAATGGATCGCCATTTGAAGTTTAAACACATGCAAATATCCGGAAGGTTGGCGCTTGCTTTCTTATTGATGGTGCAATACAAACCTAATCTGAGTTTAATTTCAGTGCCACACTATTTTACATTGTGAAGGGACGCGATCGATCCAAGTTTGGAACACCACTCAAGAATCACATCATCCGGACTCTGCTCAACGGAATGGAGATGCACATATCTGACGACACCATGCTTCGGAATGGGTATCTCACTCTTACCCAGTTTTCCATGCCAACCGACGTAGTATGTGCTTTTGACTCTGATCTACTTGTTGTTCGGCTTAAGATTTTCATTCTATTTGTAGCTCTTTGAATATGAACGTCTCATCACAGTGCTGTTGCATGGCGTTTCAAAAACAGAGCAAGAAGGATTCGTCCAGAGGATAGCTATTTATTTGTTAAACACTCTGGCTTGCCAAGTCGACGGAAGACAGAAACTATTTCTCGGAGATTTGGGTGTTGTTAGTGTGAGTTTAGTTTGGTGCTGCTGCTAAAACGTGTTCCCTAACACTAATCTCTTCCAGACTATGTTAAGTTTAATAAAGGATCGTTTGACACGCTCAGTGTTTGACGATGTAATGGAAGTGGCGTGGTCAACAATGTGGAATGTAACCGATGAGACTGCTATTAATTGTAAGAGATTTCTAGACGGACGTGGCATGGAGTACTTTTTGAAATGTTTAAATGTAAGCTCACGCCCCCGCTCACCTGTGTAAGTCGAAATCATAAACATAAGTGTAATGGCTCTGATTTTAGACGTTCCCCGATCGTGAGGAACTGCTTAGAAATATGATGGGCTTATTGGGCAATGTGGCCGAGGTCAAGTGGCTGAGACCCAAATTGATGACAGCTGAATTCATAGAAGTTTTCGCGACACTTTTAGACTCGGATAGTGATGGAATTGAGGTGAGTGTGTGTGTGTAGTTAATTGTGAATCTCCACTCCAATCTCCATCCATTACTTACTTTAGGTAAGTTACAATGCAGCTGGTGTTCTGGCTCATATAGCTTCTGACGGACCAGCGGCATGGACCATTCAAGCGCCGACGCGTGACGATGTTCTTCAGCGCATGGTGAAAGCAATCGATCGTTGGAACATTAAAAGCGAACGAAATATAAACTATCGCAGCTTTGAACCAATTCTCGGCTTGGTTCGTTGTTATGAAACTCCGCAGTGTCAGCACTGGGCTATTTGGGCGTTAGCCAATTTGACATGCGTAAGCTATATATATATTTTGTTTGTAATTTTATAAAAATATTTACAAACGCTGGTCTGCTGGTCTCTCCCCCAACAGGTTTATCCTCAAAAGTATTGCCGCCTTTTTATTCAAGAGAATGGTCTGGATATTTTGGCTAATTTAATAATACATCCGATGCCGTATAAGAAAATCAAGGAAATTGCTCAATTGGTCATCTCACATTGTGTAAATCACGGCGCTATCCTTAAGGACTAGCAACGAGTAATGTATGTTGTCGGCTGTGACCCGGCCATATACATTTTAGCTGAACGATAATGCGCTTCGTTGTTTTGTCATACTGTGTCTCCTTTCTTTTTATATTTTTTCCTTTTTTGTTTTTAGTTTCATTATATTGATTTTATTGATGCAAAAAGAAAAAGAACTTATACAATTAACTTTAATGATTGTGCAGCTTAAACTTGAATTTGTTAGGCTTAAGTCTTCCCTTTTCCTATTTCCCCCTTCTTCTTTTATTTTTTTTTTGGTCCCCATGCATATATACATACAAATTTATTTTAGTTGTAAATATTTGCTGTATAAGAAAAGTGGAATATAATCTACTATACATAAATGTATGAGAAAACTATGTATTTGAATTTTTATTAAGTTTTCCTGATAACGGGCAATCTTTTATTTGCTTGCTGTTACTTTTGAGATTTGGTTGGAGTAGCCTTCCTAATTTTTTTTATATTTTGTTTTAATAATCCAGATAAAAATAATTGTTTCTAAATTGAAAAATGAAAATATAAATGCTATATAGATATATAAATATATATAAATTGTTATGGCTTCTTCCCGCGAAAAATAAATAACATATTAAAAAGAGAAAAACAAGAAACATTTTCCGATTGTAATGTAGCACTCTAGATATAAAATGTATTGTCTTTGTAATTAGATGGTAAGAGTACACAAGAATAGATTTACGAAAAGTTTTACAAAACAAATTGAGGAAATTAACAGCTAAAGTGGCTTCGTGGCTTTTAATAATAGTTTTTTGTTTATTTTTTTTTGTTTTGTTGCTTACCCTACTAATAATAATCGTTCCCTTCCCTTATCGTCAAAAGAATTTCATTTAATTTTTGTACAGACTTCAGAATATTATAATGAGAGATGTATGTATATGATTATTACAAGTGTAATGTAAAATAAAAATCAATAACTAGTTATACGAAATAAAATACATAAACGAAATAAATAAAAAAAAACCAATTTCCCTTCGTTGTTTATTTTTATGTTATGTTATGTTATGTTAATGTGCTGATGGGTTGTGTACAGCGTTGCCACAAAAATACAATCAATTTGGATACATTTGATACATTTTTGCTTTCGTGCAAACATTTGATACATATAGGGTCCGCCAAATAACTTTTTTTTTTTGAAAATTCTATAAAAAAGAACTACTGAATATTTTCTCAAATTTATGTTTTTATTTGCAAGTAAAATCCTTCCGGTTAATAATGGAAAATAATTTCATTCAAATGGCTGCCCCGGCTGGCCATGCAGTAGCCTACACGATCGGTCCAATTTTTAAGCACGTTATCGATTGTGTGCAGCTGTATTTCACCAATGGCTTCACGAATATTGTCCTTTAAAGCGTCAAGTGTCTCTGACATGTCGGCGTAACACTTATCTTTTACGGCACCCCACAAATAATAGTCCAACGGTGTCAAATCGCAGCTTCGCGGTGGCCAAACGACATCAGCTCTGCGGCTGATAATGCGATCTTCAAAAACAGGGCGCAAAACATCGAGTGCAGCTTCGGCTGTGTGGTACGTAGCGCCGTCCTGTTGAAACCAAATGTTGCCAATATTCCCCCCTTCAATTTTTGTGAACAACATGGCCCGATAACGATCGCCATTGACTGTAACGGCCACTCCTTGCTCATTTTCGAAGAAAAATGGCCTAATTATGCCTCTGGACCAAAATCCGCACCAAACAGTGACTCGTTTTGGGTATATCGGCTTTTCAATATATGCGTGCGGGTTTTCTGTGCCCCAAATGAAAAGATCATCTGAAAAGATGATTTTTTTGGCAAAATCGGCATCTTCTCTAAGTCGATCGCAGGCCGACTTAGCGAAGCGAGAACGCATTGAATGGTCAGTTGGCTTCAACTCCTGAACCAATTGGACTTTGTATGGCGTCATACCAAGGTCTTTATGCAAAATTCGTCTCAATGATGTCTCCGAAATGTTCAATTGTTGAGAACGACGGTGAATTGATGTTGATGGCGCTTCACGCACACTTTCTGCCACAGCAGCAATTTTCTCGGGTGTACGCACTGTTTTTGACTTTTCACGCTTTGGTTTATCGATGAGGATGCCAGTTTCTTTCACTTTTTTCACAAGATAACGAACATACGGAGCTGACGGTGCTTCTCTTCGTCCAAAATCCGTAACCAATTTTCGCACACATTCTGCAACATTACCATGATTTTTAAAGTAATGTCGCAATATTCCCAGCGTTGTTCAAGCGTATACACAACCATATTCGTTCAGCGGAAGGATAAAACTAATCATCTGTCCAATCAGACATGAGCTCAGTGTTACCACTCGCGAAATAAGCACTAGTTGAAAAAAAAAAACGTTAGATGGCGGACCCTTTAGATACTTTATTTTCGTTTTTGATTCGATTTGATGCGTTTTTAAATTTTCACCAAAATCTGGAAATTCTATCTTTTGCCATATATTTTAAATCTGGCATTATAAATTGTATTGTACCTTGTACGACCTGACTGAAGCTGCTCTGTATGTTACTATTAATAAGTTGTCGTAGATTGGTATTGGTTTCTTTTACAATTTTTAGAATAAGTTGGTATGTTACTATAGTTTTTAAAATTTTAAAATGAACTGGATTTGGTGGATTTGTCATATCCATAACTTGACCCGGATAATATCCGGATCCTCCAACCGCCAACGAAATTATAGTTTCGAAAGTGATGATTGTTACGATGCTTATTTCAAATCAAACGAAATTACAATTTTTACAGATGGCTGGGATTTTCTCAAAAGATCCAGAACTAAGAGTGTCTATAAGACACTAGAGAGGTTCCTCGAGGCGGGTGAGCAAATGCAGATGGATCCATATCCGGAGGAGATTGCTATCTACATCGACAGCCAGGCCGCACTTAAGGAAAGGAAATCAACAAACATCAATTCTGATATAGTCAGAGTGAGACTGTGCTGGGTGCCAAGACACTGGGCAACAATAGGAGGGCTACACCTCCCCTCTGCATAATCAGGGGTTTTATTGACGAAATAACCCTAGGGACTGCTAATCTAAGGTGGTCAAGTCTTGGAAGTCAACAAAAAAATTGATTTATCTGTTTTAATACATTTGATACATTTTGCAAAAGAAAAAGATACATCTTTCAAAAAGTCAGCGGCAATGCTGGTTGTGTACAATCATTTAGAATAAAGTTGGGTGCAGTCGCTTACTAAGGGCTAACTATGCACTACGCACCACGAAGCTTTTTTTTCCGCGAATTAGTTTGGCAGCGGTGGGAAAAATAAAATTAAAATAAACGACAGCGAAAATTAGTGATTTTTTTTTATATTTTTCTTGCATTTAGGGCAGCCAAACAAACCACAACAAATATAGGGTCCGCCAAATAACTTTTATGCAACAGGGCACAAAACATCGAGTGTAGCTTCGGCTGTGTGGCACGTAGCGCCGTCCTGTTGAAACCAAATGTTGCCAATATCCTCCTCTTCAATTTTTGTGAACAAAAATTCGTTCAACATGGCCCGATAACGATCGCCATTGACTGTAACGGCAACTCCTTGTTGTTGTTGTTCGTTGTTCAAGCGTATACACAACCATATTCGTTCAGCGGAAGGATAAAACTTATTATCTGTCAAATCAGACATAAGCTAAGTGTTACCATTCGCGAAATAAGCACTAGTTGAAAAAAACCGTTAGATGGCGGACCCTTTATTTAAAATAAAGTTTTCCAACATTCAAAAGTTTTTTGACAGAAAAGTTTTTTTTTTAAATATTTAGTGAAATGTTGAAATGCCCTGGAAAGTCAACATTCGAAGCAATCGTTTTGCATAGTTGAAGTTGCCATGTTCGCCGCGAAGCGAACTGAATGTATCGCAAATTTTGCGATTCGCTGTCAAATTCCATAGTTAGCCCGCTGGCGAAATTCTGACCAACATCCAAGAGTAAGAAATGTCATGATTAGCTTCTAAATAATAAAATTGCCGTTTGAATTCGGCATTAAACTGTTACGCCTATTACGGTTGTTAAAGATCGATATTTGATATACGATACAATTTATCATATTGCTATTGTGAGTGGCAATTGATAAATTTTACTTCCATTCTTTAAAAAAAATCATTTTGAATGGGTGTTAATTACGTTTGACGTTAGATTTTTGGAATTATTTATTATTATTATATTCGACCCTAGCGAGATATCCGTCGGAACGGAAAATTCTCCGATTTCCTACGATTCGGAGGATTTTTGCTTCGCGGTATTCTTCGGAACTTTTGTTCGGAACATTGTTCTGACAGCAAAAAACGCACAACTAATGATTTGCGTTGCAGTGCGATGAAATGCATTAGCAGTGACATTTGTGACAGTTGCACACCATTTTTTGTCCGATCTCCTCCGACAGCAAGTGGTCGCGGAATTTTTTCCGATACCTCGCTAGGGCCGATTACAAGCTGACCCGGCAAACGTTGTTTTTCGTTTATTTGTTCCGCCATTAATAATAATTTTTTTTATTTAAATAATTTAATTGAAATTTATTTTAGCTACGATAAGTGGCGTATTAGTCAACATTATATTAAAGTCTGTTATTTTTTAAATAAAATTGTATTTTAATTTCAAAGTAAAAAACTTAATTAAAAAAAAAATTAATGAGTTTTAAATTTAAATATTTTTTTTATTAATGTTGGTAAGGACAACATTTTTGATTTTCTTGGTATTAATTTATGTAGACATATAAATTTTGTTAATGACCAACTCGTGAGCAGGCCACATGCAATTGGCCATGCGAAAAACATTGATTTTCCAATTCCAAACCTCAATAACTCATCGTTTGATCTTATCATGATGGCAAACACTAAAAGAATTGAACATTTGAATCGTTGAAATTGTATGAGGGTTTGGAATCATTGGAAATTTTCCAAATTTGAACAGTATGAAAGTAAATTCTTGCAAAATGTGACATCTCAAAAACATAAAGTTCTCTCAGTATGACATGCTATTCAATTGAGTTTTTAAAGTAGAATTTCTTTAAGTGTGCCACCAAATTTGCCCCGATTTGTCAGTGAGACTTAAAATTCTCCAAGATATGCGCAAAGTCTTTTGTTATTGGAAAAAACTTTTCAGATAGTATGAAACGGTGAAGTTGGAGGTACCAGACATTGAAAATATTTCGAAAAGTGTGTTTCTCAAATTTAATTTCAAAATATTTTATTTTTTTAGAGAATTCACATGAAATTCACTTCAAACGATGTGGACGATTACAAATTTGACAGTTGATTTTCTTATGTCAAGCAACAAAAAACGATGATCTGTCGAATCGACAAGACGATCATTGTAAGTGGTAGCTACACGAAGAAAAAACATGAACCGAGACGACGTCGTTCGATCGTTTTTTACTTTCGCGATGAGAATCCTGATTTTGGCTGAAATCAGTGAAATTAAAAAGTTGGAAAAACTGTGTTGTACGATTATTATCGACAGAGGTCACTTTCCAAACGTGAAATAAGCCAATTTTTGAAAGTGTCGCGGCACCGAGATTTCCAATTAAAAAAGTGGCTTATACGAAATTATCATACGGAAATCTTCCAATTTCGTCAAAGGTTTATTATTCAGCTCTAAAGAATGGGCTAAAAAACCTTAGGCTGGACAGATTTTCAAAATTGTTTTCGACGCATTTAAACATCTACAAATAGTCCCCCTCAATTTAATAAAAAAATTTTAAAAATTTTCAATTTTCCTTTATTTCTCCAATAAATTTGGTTAGAAAATGTGAGTAGGTACCTTACTGTCACCAAAGAAGCTGTTAGTCGCCTCATGCATTAAAACTGCAGCATTGTGGGCGGAGCCTTTTCAGAAGTTTTCGAGGAAGAAGTCCGTCAGAATATAATGATAAATTTCATGAAAGATGTTCAAACGAACTTGGTTTATGTAGAAAAAAATGTGTTCGTGACATTTATGTCGTTTTCGTTTGGTAATCCGGAAGAGCTCTGTTTATGTTATACCTAAAATTATTTCTTTATTAGTTTAATTAAATTTGGTTATATTTTTCAGCTAAAACTATAACTCGTCATAATTGAAGAATTATTAAATTCATCAGCAACTGAAATGACATTTATCGATAATGACGTTTGTGGTGTTTGTGTTAATGCTTCTGAATTTAAAGTCAGAAGCGAATTTCTGTTCTTCCCAGGAGAGGAACTGTCATTTTAGTACCAAATTAACAGTTTCAAACGAGTTACTGAGTTATTACCAAACGAAAAAGACATAATCTTCAAGATAATAAAACTCCTCCAATAGGTTCCCCAGCATCATGGGTTGAGGGGTGTGTTTAAGCCAAATGTTTTCAACTGTAGTCAATAACTTTTAATATAAGCCGTATCCACACGACGAATACGCATCTTATTACATGGAATCTTTTACTATAACGCAATCTGTTCATAATTCCTAATATTAATCACCATACCTCCTGGATCGTGGTACACCTTTGGTGTAGAGTGACCGCACATTCCTAGTACATACTCTCGAGCCCGTTGACGTCAAAGCAACGAAGGCACAACATCCAACCAGAGGGCCGATTATTCCAATGCCAGTAATCCCACAACGGGGATGGGAGAGCTGCCGTTGGCCCACTGGGACCGTCCGCCACTATTACTTTTCCAGAGACAAAACCTTATTAAACTTAGCATCAAATATGTTGAAGTCGCTCACGTTATGTATCTGTCATTATGACTTTATGCAGCACCGATGATCGATTCTAGTGGATTCATTCCCCGCGCCGCGTTGGTTCGCAAAAGAGATAATAAATGAATGAACAGAAACAGAACACAGTACGATTCTTGATAAACAGAATTTTCAACATACAATCTTCGCCTGGATTAATGTTGCTATATCCTCGTGCTTACCCTTGGAAGCTTGTTACAACAATAATCTAAACAATCTTCACAGGGTAAAATCGATAGATACATCGACCCAAAAAAAAAATATATAAAGCTGAAATATAAACTTATTTTGTTCACTCAAAGAATTTAAAAAAAAAATCCTCTGTTGGGCGCCAGTTAATTGAAGTTTTTTTAAGCAGAAGCTAATAATTTAAACGAAATAAAACAATCTTCTATGTTCTCTTCACTTTTTTTTCATCTGCGTTGCGATTGTTTGACAAGGTTTGTTTTCAATTTATTATTTATTTAAATTCAATATAAAAAATATCCCTAATTATGTACAATATTTCTAATAATTACAGTTATCAACTTTTACAACTCATTAAGTTCACATTCTGCACACATTTTCATATACTACATAATAATATCATATTTACATTATTTATTAATAATATTTATAATTAATTATATCTACAGAGCATTGACTATCGGATTACCGGCTACTGTCACTGTCGCCACCCCTATTGACTGGTGCCGGGCGTATGAGGTGAAGTAAAGAGAATCTGTGATTGCTCCAGTGACATCTGAAACGGCACGATCTCCAATTCATTTGGCAATTGATTGCTTTGCGTTTGATAGGGGTTAAAGCGATTCTGGGTGCCGGTGTCCTCGCTACGACTCTCTGAGCCATCCTCGCTAATGCCCATTTGGAAGTGCAGGTTCGACGCAGGCTCCGTTTGCATTTGCATATAGGACAGTAGGTTGTCATCCTGTGATGCACCAAGATTGTGCTGATTTAATGACATAGCCGTCGAGTGTTGTTGTTGATGGAGTTGCTGCTGTTGTTGTTGTTGCTGTTGTTGTTGTTGGTGCTGTTGTTGCGGGTTCATTGTGGCATGTTGTGGGACGAGCGTCGATTGTAGTGCCTCGGCATTGAGGAATGCATCGATTTCTTCATGGCCAAATGGCTCTAGGTCAGGTACAGTTACGTTCCGCGCAAGCATTTGCTGCTGCAGAGATTGCTGAGTTTGTTGCTGGTGTAGTTGGGAGTTGTGATGATGAGCGTCCTGCAGTTGATCGCTGGAACTCATGCCGAAATTATAGTTGACAAATTGGTGTTGCGGTTGCTGCTCGATTGAGTTGCCACCAAAGTTAAAATGCCTTCTGGTGCTGGGGTTATTGCTATACGTTACAGGGACCACTGGCTGGAGTAGGGTGTAGCGTGCCATCAGGAGTTGTTCGGATACTCGCCGAAGTTCGTCTTGCTGTTCCATTATAAGCTTTTGCAGCTCGTCATGCTTCCGCTGCAGTTGGTCCTGGATTTGAGTTTGGGTGGTAGTCATCACAACCGCTCCGGGAAGCATATCACAAGCGTTCTAAAAGGAAAGTGAGCTTATTGTTATTTCTGTTAAGTGAAATGGATGGAATTCATACCGTCATTGGCGATAGTACTGGAGTCACTGGGAATGGCGTTATCACTGGTTGCACTGGTATTGCTGTTAGATACTGTTGAGGCTCAAGAAACGTGTGCCCCACCAGCTGGGAGTTCCGAATCGGGTAGGAGGGCTGTGTGAATTGTGTCGGTGGGCTTATCGCTTGCTGCGCCATCATTGGAAGCATCTTATGCGATTTGGATTGCATTTGCAGCTGTTGTTGCTGCTGATGATGGGCGTGCTGTTGATGTGGTGCTACGGGCGTAGATTGATGCTGCTGGTGCTGTTGAAGTTGCGATGATAAGCTATTTCGGGCTCTCGCTTGCTAGAAACAAACAAAAAAAAAAACTATATAATCTACAAAACTTGTTTTGAATTCTTTATTCTTACCGCACTGAGATGTGTCATTAGGGAGTGTCTACTCGTTACCGAATCGCCCGAAAACGAATTAAAGTCAGACTCATTGCCTCGCGTGTGAATGTATCTTTTTCGCTTCACATTGGGCGAAATTCCCGTTGAGGATACATTTCCGTAGTTGGAGCTTTTCGACGCCTTCGAATGCCAGGCAATAGTGGAGTCTATCCCGGGTGACTTTGCAGTCGTTGGAGTTGGCAGCGGTTTCTCAATTCCACTAACTTCCGCCGCCGTCGTTGCCGTCGTCGTCATCGTCATCGCCGTAGTCGTCGTCACTACCGCACAATTACCACCACCCACTATGGCGGTTGTAGCTGATGATTCAAGGTCTCTTAGCGTCACGGTTGCACTAGGACATGTGGTGTCCGTGTTGTTATTACTGTTCAATTTATTCTGCCGTATCACATCAGTATAGCTCACAACCCTGTGTGTGCAAACAACATAGTCGGGCTTGGAGCTCAGCTGATGGTACGATATAAAGAAGTCAGTTTGTAGCCAAATCCATTGCTGACCTTTGGTAAGAAACCGATAAAAACAGGACTTGCCCTCGCCCTTCTGCATTACTGCAATCGAAAGAAAAGTTCAAATGTGTGCAATGGTGTTAAAAAGGGAACTCATTTTACTCACACTCCTCGTGGCAAGCGGTAATATTGTCGAGATCATCAAAGTGATAGTAGTCATAGCCGGATGTCCCCAAAACCTCAAACGGCATATAACCAATGATCGGTGGTGCTCTATGATCTAAAAATAGAAATTTCCATTCCATACTGTGCTTCGATGTGAATTCATCCTTTGAGGGATCTATCGTTGACATTTCACGTATAAATTGAGGCGTCTGCACCCGCCCCGTCCCAACGAATACAAGTTCCTTATCACTACTGTGACTGTGACTACTGTCCGCTGCCGAAAACGACCGTGACTGCTGAGTATTTGTGATTGTACTGCTGTCATTAGCGTAATTTCCTAGAGCAAATTTATTAATCTCTGACATTGTTTCCATTAAATCAGCTCAAAACTCACTAAAATATCCAACAAGCTTAACAAACTCGTAAGCCCTAGTGTCTGCCTTGTCCAGGGCACCGCGTTTCAGATGAACAAACAAACTAATCTGATTGTCAGGTGCCAATTCCGTTTTCAGCGGATCGATCACAGGCGCTGGGTTCAAAAAGATGTTGTACAGATTCTCATGATCAATTTCATATGCTAAATCAAAGATTGTCATATTCAATAGATCGCTCTGAAATTTAGTTCATCGCTCTGATTCAATGATTGATTTAAATTAAATTTTCAAAAGCAAAATATTTCGAAAAATATTACAAAAATAGCAACAAAAAAAAAAAACTAAAAAGAAAAACACTAAAAACCAAAACAACAACAAAAGAAAAGAGAAGGTGTGTTAGGTTTTATCTGATACTTACCGGTAGATATCCTAGAAGTGAAGTAATACTTTCGGATGCGTAAAGAATGGATCCACTGTTAGAGAAGACAATTATGAAACCATCCAGAGCCTCTAGCACGAGGTGAGTGAATTCGTCGTTGGTGAGAAATGTTGGCTTCCAGTCTTGCTGAATTTCATGGACCTTAGATCTATCGGTTATATCTACGGAAATAAACTGTAACTGATCTGAAGTGTTCTTGACCGGGATTTAAATGTCTGCTTACCGTTGTGGTGTTTTAGAAATGCGATCGTTGACTTGAGGACTGTGGATTTATCCATTTTTCTTGATGTTGTTGAAATAAGAGCGCTCAGATCATTAACGAGCAAATTAAATTGATCGCGGCGCTTTTTCTCACTGAGATTTCTGGATTTTCTGAAAAATAGAGAAAACTTATTAAATTGCTAATATTAAGGTAGGAAGAGAAGTGATCGATGTTTGGCACTAGCCATGACACGCAAAAAGCCCTATGACGCCATGGGAAACTATGGATAAAAGGAGTAAGGAGATGAGCGCTCGATGTCTTGCCCTGGCCAGAGCCGGGCAGCCGTATAGGAGATGAAACACTGTTTCTCCCTCATTAACGTCATCACAACTGGAAGGTAACCTGGGTGCAATGAGGGTCTTGATCGGGTAAGAAGTCGAAATTTGCAAATAGAACATAAGAACAGTGGTTCCTGGTGAAGTAGAACTTAAGGTCGTATAGACCTG
This sequence comes from Ferdinandea cuprea, assembly GCA_963576555.1. Classification (NCBI taxonomy): domain Eukaryota; kingdom Metazoa; phylum Arthropoda; class Insecta; order Diptera; family Syrphidae; genus Ferdinandea; species Ferdinandea cuprea. Next base: position 10,131,253 of record OY754960.1, read on the forward strand.
AAGTCAAAGTTATAGTAAGCAGCATCGCACCAATTCAATGAAAGAATTTATCGATTAGAATCCAAAATTTCACTGAATTATACTTACTTACTTAATTGGATCCTGACTCGTGAAGAGTCCCTGCCTGAGACAAGACAGCTAACCATCCTCTGCGATACAATTTTCTAGATCAAGCCACACCAGCATTCGAAGATCCTCTTGACTGGTGTTCTTTTGTTCATTCGCTCGATGTGGTCAGTGTGTCTTAATTTGTTGGTACAGCTCATAGAGTTCGCGGTTGTATCTTCTCCTTCATTCACCCTCACAGGACCAAATATCCGTCGAATGATTTTTCTTTCTATCGTCCAGCACTCGGCGCCGTATAGCAGAACTGGCAGGACAAGGGTTCTGTAAAACATGCACTCTTTCCTTCGAGTCTCGAAATTGCTGCATTCATCATAGTTTATCATAGTGACTTTTATCAAGGCCAATCAATCCTTTTCTTCAATAGCCGTGAAAGCCTCTATCACAGCATGCTGGGAGCGACCGATATGATGCCAATATCGTCCGCATACCCCAGTAGCTGTACGGATCTATTGAGGATAGTGCTTTCCGTGTAGACAGAAGATTGAAGACGTTACGTGATAGCGCATAACTTTGCCAAAATCTGGTGCATGTTGGGAAGGGTCCATATGAGCTGCTGTCAAACTGCACATTGCACGCGACACAGTTGGATATGGGCTATGATATGCGTCTTTGGGGTCTCTCGATTTGAAATTCGATGTTCTTTGCCAGGATTTGCCTGCCTTCGTATGGAAATTTGGTCTATTCCGGGCCGGAAGCTACAGTAATTTCTTTAATATTAAAGAGAAATCCAAAACCTTGAAGCACTCAGACTCTGTTATTGTTCCTTCCAAGCAGAAATCCTCTTTTGTTGTGAAGTGATTCGAAAAACTAGATGTTCGTCTCTCATAAATATAGGTTGCGCGCATCTTTGTTCTTTTTGGGTTTGCGTCACAAGACGACACAGTAACCCCTACACCATCCCCAATCAATGTCGTGATTTTTCAATAGCACACGTCCAGATAATTTTCGTGCCCTGAAGACGGTTCTTGTTTAAACCATTTTCACACATTTGCGGCAGACATAATGAGGCAACATCCAACGATATCAATTCCCATCGAATTCTCTGAATAAACATTGGCCCAAATTATGGCGCAAACGCCGGGCCAGTCAATTTTTGATCATGGAATGGTGTTTCATGGATATCGTGTGGATCCATTCCCTAAATTTGGAAATTTTGCATGTTAACGACGCCAGAGAGCGTTAAACGGTCGTCGTCGGTCATCAAAAATGAGGATCTGTGGCAAATATTCGAGAAACTATATTATTTGGGCGTATTCCAAGCGAGGTGGACGGTCTTTCGGAAATATTCTTTGAGTCAATTTATACGGAATATACGTATATACGAAAATAAATGTAAATCAACCTTCAAAATGCGCCGCGATGGTTCCTCTCATATCATCCTACTAGTGGACAAAGCAGTCAGAAACCAAATCCAGGTTTCGAAACGAGAATCATACGACTCCTTAGTAACCAAAACCGGGAAAGAGAAGAGAATACGGGGCTATCTAGTGGTTTTTATTTTTTTTATTTTGACACTGACAGCTGTTTCGCGCTCGAAATCATCACAGAAAGTCATCGAAAGATCGAAATGAGTCGCTTTACGCTTGAACAACGTTTTTTGAAATACGTTTATTGAAAACTTATTTCCAAAATGAGTGCTGTGTAGCCCAAACAGTGCGTTATTTGAAAATAAGTTTTGGCCGAAATGAAGCACCTTCCATGCAAGCTGTAGGCTAGTGGACGACTCTTATGATTCCCGTCGTCAATGCATCCATAGAGAGTGACAGTTTGGTGTAGAATGTGGAGTGGTGGTCATTTATATTTCGAAAATGAGGATGGGAACAATGTTTCGATGAACGGTAGGTAGGTTTACTGAGCCATGTTAACCGACTTTTTTTTTTACTGAAATTGAAGACATTGATTTGTACGACCTCTGGTTCACGCGGGATGGCACGCCATGCCACACAGCAAAATCACAATCGATCTTTTGCTCACCAACTTCCCAAATCGTGTTATCAGCAGTCTTGGCGATGTCGATTGGCCGGATATACCGGATAACGGATATACTGCGGATTTCTATGCAGAATGTGGTCCATCATGGTCATCCCGCTCCTGCCAAATCCTTTTTGGGGCAACTTAAAGGAACAGAGGAGTGCTATGGGCATACTGGAGAACTTCGGAGATAATCTGCAGATCGACAGGACGCCAGAGCTCAATGCGAGAATGAAGGGGACCAAGGGGGTTATGAGAAAGCAAAAGACCAGCAAGGATTCTAAGTCAGAGCGACAGAGATCTATGGAAGAAGCCGCACCGCCTTCGAAGCGCGCGAGGGTGACCTACCGGTCTACTGTCAAGTCTCAAAAATCTTTGGGCGACGTTCTTAAGGACAAAATCGTGGTCGCCAACCTGACATTTATGGATATAAATCCAGAAGTGCCAACTACCTACGAAGCTGTTTGGTATTAATACTGGATAAAACTCTTCGCCTTGCGAGAATCAAGGATCTGTCGATCGTTATAGGCAAGAGATTAGCGGGCATTGGAGAACTTTGGCCAGGGGCAATGGTCGAGGTGATTACAAAGGAGGATATCTTTTGCAGAAAGAGATCACGCACCTGGGTTTCATCCGAACCCTCATGATCTATCGATGCAAACCTAACTCTTCAGACTTATAACTGGAAAGTCGCGAAACTAGAGGAGGAAAACGAATCCTACGGATGCGTTCTGATAGTGATCAACCAGGAATTAGTTGAGATTAACCTCTAACACTGCAAATGGCTTCGGCCTCACTTCTTCTCCGTTTCTCCAAGGATAGGGAAGATATCGTCTTTATCCAAGAACCATGTATAGTAAAAAACTAGGTCCGAGGATCTCTCAATACCGGACACTATCGCATAGGTAGACATGCAATAAGACTTGGTGCATTCTCAAACGACTTTTTTTCAGAAGCCGTATGGACGAGGAGGAGGAGGAGGAGGAAATGATCTCACCTCTCCTGTCTTGCTAGAAAAAAGAAGTTCCATCTCGGACTCCACTTCTATGAAGATAAAAATGATCTATTAAACATTGACATCAAACGTCTCCTTCGCATCGTCAGAAGATTAAATTGGTTCAATGATAAGGGAAGAGCTTCTATGGTATCACAACGAACCAATACAGGTCTAAGTGTGTCGGTCTTGGATAAATTCAGTCAGTTTAACCTTACCCAACCTAAATTCTAGAGATTTGATTGATCGGAATATTAACTGAAATAATTTGTTTAACTTTAATATCTAAACGGGGATGTTGTATTGGCATCACTCGTACTTAACGGAATTTGGTGTTCGTTATATGATTTTGACATTGGTCTTCAATAAAGAAACCACATTTTGTCTAATCGTTGTACTCAACAAACTATTCGAATTTATTCATCTGAAATGCAAATCCTTTCCATTGTTGCTTGTGGCTATCATTTACTGCAAATTTCATCCATCTGTACTTGCGTAGGTCCTCCATTGAAGACCTTACCCTTAAATAAACTCAATAAAATATCAATTGGCAAAAGTTTCTCTCTTTCTCTGAACCGTGCCGCTCCAGTGGATCCATAACATAGATATTCTTTGATTTAGTGAAACTCTGAAAATATCAATCTCGAACTGGATTTCCTCTACGCGAGTATTGAATGAATGATAAATATTAAAACAAATGCCAGAACCACCAGCATATACTGTGCAGGCCGGGCGTAAATATAAATACCAACAACCTCAACGTGTCCTGTCAAAAATGGTATTCTACGCCAGACTGAGTTCCAACTCTAGGTAAATAGTCCACAGACGTCTATTCAGAGGAATTCTTTACCGGAATCTGCTAATGACAGTTGCGAATAAAAAAGTAGACGCATTTGAAAGGATAAAATAGATACAAGTAAATGCCCGGTCCTCTAGCAAGCACACCCCAGGTATCGAGCGTGGGGGTTGAAAAACGACGACTATCTATATGTATAGCTACAAGTTGCGAATAGGTATAATGCAATAATTAAAAAGTGAAACTCTAAACCATTGCGATGCCACCCCCTGCACCACCCGTGCTCACTTATGCTCACTCATTCGATATACCTATGTGGTATGTATGGGGTAACCTTATGGGATATTTTTAAAGGTCGTTTTGTAAAACTAAACAAATTGTAGAGATGTCCTTCCTAATTTGTCAGCATTGAAACGGAATGTCATGCACCTGAGATTGTGTCGGAACCCGGTTCACTTGACAATTGAGCAGATAGATATAGATTATGGGAAAAAATCCATCCATCGGTATACATCGGGTTATACAATAATGTTCGCATCGCTTCGTCGGACAATAGAAAAACAGCTTGAGACTGACAATTGTGACAATTATTTGGAAGGAACATGGAACGGAAGCAGCGGTATCCATTATATCATGCTCGTCGTAGTGAAGGATTTAAAATTAACCATAAGTTTGGTATTTATAAAGAGGGAAGTTTTTCGTAGAAATAATAAAATCCACTCAGCGAATATTCCAGCAACTTAAAGTGAAAGTCTGAAATTGTAATGTAACTTTTAAAGAAAATGCATGGTTTGATCCGGTTTAAGTTTAACCTGCCCGCAAAGCGATTGCAACGAATTGTCGTCAGCACATGTGCCACATTTATTCGAGTTGCTATGGGTACACCATGAAGGACATTTGATCTATTTATAAGTGAAAATAACTCCTCGTGATAAGGTACATAACATACAATAAGAGCATTTCCATAAAATACATGAGAAAAAATTAAAAATGGCGTCACAATGTCATTGTAAATTTATTTCTCAGTTCAACTTGATATAACCAACTCCTAATGCCCAATGTAAACGTTAAATCAAAGCATCTGGTATAGGTACTCACTTAAATCCAAATCCTTTTCCAAAAATTACGATAAAATACTCCCAGGCAAATACACTCACAATTAGGAGCATTATTCAAAATATCACTTTTAATTGGAATAAGCACCTCCCATTCAGTAGATAGATAGATAGATAGATAGCTGGGATACAAATACAATTCAATCGCATACCTACATGTTGAATATCTTGCCATTTATCCATGGCCTTCCATGGGCAAAAATAGTCTGTCAAAGAGGTATACCTATACTATACTATTTTGGTAGGATTAAAGGTATTAATATTTTTATTTGCGAACAGGTATGTAGATAGATATGGATACATTTGTATATGGAGCTAAATTTTAAGCCAATCATGATTTGCTGTTTTGATACGAAAAAAAGTGTGAGTAGTAATAACTTTTTTTCGTATTTTACTCGTTGTTATAGATAAATCAATAATTTTCCATGACTAAAATACTTTTAGATTGCAATTTCTACAACAAAAAGTGATAATTTATTATTTAAAGTAAGTAAATTAAGGCAATTGCTCATCGCTTACCATAAATTGAATCTGAGATCACCATGTAACTTGGGCCTTAAGCCATAACATAATAATCTAGTACAATGTTTTAATTTCTTGTAAAAAAACAACCTTTCCTAGCATGCTTTTCCTGGCATTTTTAAAGCGCAAAATTTAAATAATAAGCTCAGACAAACGATGCTAGTACAGGATACTCGCTATGAAAGGCAACAAAGAAAATAAACTGGCCAATAGCTCGATGGCAAAAAAACAGTCAAAAAAAAGCTACTCAACTACTGCAGAGTATCTCGAAGACGTATTCCAATGTTTAACTCGTGAAGACGAAAGACCTATTTTAAAAACTAGCCAAAGAAATAGAAAAAGGGACAAATATCCCCGGATCCTCGTATTCGGTTAGTATTCGATAAAAAAATTATAAGGAAAGGCTACAGTCCGCTTGGGGCGATCAGTATGATATCCTATCCATATCCCTATATGCCCCAAAGAAAAAAGCATTAGCATTTTTTTTCATTCTATTAAATTTAAAAACAAAAAAAATATATACTTTGAAAAAACGCCCCCAAAAAGTTGGCGTCGCCAACAACTTTGTATGGGAAAAACGCCCACAAAAAGTTGGCGTGGCAACAAACTTTATATGACAAACTTATAAAGGAGGGCAGTGCCTACATATCTTGTGAAGGTTGTAACACTCTATCTGTCTAACTTTAGCTTTAAAACGGTATTTTTTAAATTGTGGGCGTGGCAGTGGGCGTATTCAACTTTTTTTACACTTAACCATTTCGGAACCCTAGCGAATATGTTATTCAAATTTCAGCTTCTTAGTCTAATTTTAAAGGCCTAAAAATTTCGATACTTCCATTCCAATGTTGTCCAAGTTTTCGAAAGATCGCTAGTCCTGAACCATCAATTTGGGTTTCGAAATATTAACTCGACGTTTGATCAGGTAAACATAATCCCAAACAAGATGGAAAAAGAATTTGAAGAGAAAAACATAAGGAAAGGCTACAGTCCGCTTGAGGCGAACAGTATGATACCCTATCCCTATCCCAATATGCCCCAAAAAAAACCTTAAGAAGATGATGGATAGCATTTTATTTCATTCTAGAAAATTTAGAAAAAAAAAAAACATTTTTTGAAAAAACGCCCCCAAAAAGTGGGCGTGGCCAAAAACTTTGTATGGGCGATATATTGGAAAAAATATTGGCTAAATATCTTGTTAAACACTTTTTTTCGGTTTCTATGAAAATTATCGAAGAAAACAGCATTTTAGTGAAAAACGCCCACAAAGAGTAGGCGTGGCAAAAAAAAAAACTTTATATGACAAACTTATAAAGGAGGGCAGTGGCTACATATCTTGTGAAGGTTATAACCCTCTATCTGTCCATCTGTAGCTTTAAATCGGTTTTTTCTAAATTGTGGGCGTGACAGTGGGCGTATTCAAAAAAATTTTACACTTAACCATTTCGGAGCCCTAGGGAGTATGTGGTCCGAATTTCAGCTTTCTGGCTTGAATTTAAAGGCCTAAAAATTGCGTACGGACGGACGGACATTGCTAGATAGTCTTAGGATTTGGTCCTGATCATAAATATATATACTTTTATGGGTCTACGACGAATATTAAGGGGTGTTACAAACTATGTGTCAAAATTAATATACCCTTAGGATAGGGTATAAAGATTTGCAGTACTATATAGCGATATAGCACAAGCTTTCGATAAAGTCTGGTATAAAGGAATGATCCACAAACTATAAACTACAATTGCCGAAGTAGTACTCAAAAATTCTTGAGTCTTATGTAATAGACGCATATCATGCCAGGATCGAGGTCCAGCAGACTCAGTGAAGATCGTCGTGGGACTCAGAATCCCGAAAATCCTGCTCGAAAGAATCGCGACCGATAGAAACGAGCGCATGACCGACTTTAAGGCAAACTTTTCAAAAATCTAGAATTTTATTTCCTTATTCTTTAATATTTCAATTTGGCAATTGGCTTACACTGCGACTTAAGAGGGGCTATTCAGTTAGGGATGTTATCCTAAGAGACGGGTGATATCTTTGGTGAAAGCTATCACGTCCTTAGTTGCAGAGTTTCTTAACTCGAACCTTTGGAATCTTTTGGAAGATCGGTCGTCTTGATCGCCGAAGAGCCGGGTTATTTACAAAGGATGTGTTAATAAGTTTTAGCCCGCAAGCCCTTCCTGATGTTCTCCATATTTAGTAACAGGATTTTCTTGTAAGTGTAAGGCTTAATTAATCTTTTTGATTGCCTTAAGCCCGGAACACTTCTCCAGTGGCTTAGCCGAAGTTGTTGTTCCCAACCATTAATTAACCTTAAAGCACTGACCCAGTTGGTCTGATCTGGCTAGGGCACGTCTGTAGTTTATTTGTCTGCAATAAGATGGTGGCCAGGAACCCCCATCTAAGTTTGGCCTTGTTGCGCCCTTTACTGCCATAGAATTCATTGTTATTAGATGGCGCTGCTTGACTTTCTGAAAACATATGTAAGAATGGTTTTCCAAAGATTTATGGATAGTTCTTTCTTTTTATACCATTCTAAAACTTATAGCATTGCATCATGCATGCCACTCATAATGTTTGCTTTCCACTAATTAGCTTAGTGCAAGCCCCAGGTCTACAACATTAAAGTTGTTATCGACTTAAAGATTTTCGATGAATAGTTACCACAAGAGGTGGAAAACGACCTCTCCTTGGGGGCAGACTTTAACTGCGGAGCAAGGCCCTGATCCATTCGCTGTTCGAATTTTCAATACTCTTACCACTGATCGCCCTAGCAATCGCGTCGTATCCGGTATTATTATAGGGTTAGAAATTTCTATCTGTCCACTTAAATTTACGTCTTGAAGTTATTCAATGATTTTAAGAAAAAAATTGTTAAACTAATAGGTATGTAAGGTAAGATTTACCTGATTCCTGTCTCTAGGAGAAAGGAATATAACCCTCTGAATAAAGCAGTAGTATTATGTTCATTGGGTACAGTGGCTTAGTGGTTAAGTGCTTTGGACAACTAAGCGAGGGCTCGTTGGTTCAAATCCCGGCCTGTACCACCTTAAAGTTTTTATTCGCTGCCCCCTCTTGCGAACGTCTGAAAAACGTCCAAGAGTAAGTAGTACTGCCCTGATCCATTTGTGTCAAGAAAAAATATATCTTCGCACACAAAATGGTTGAAGAAGCTAGGATTTGGGTCCTGTATGGGCCTTTGCGCCTAATTTTTTTTTAATTAGTTTATAGCTGGAAATAGACCATCACCACCGGGTTAAACAGTTTGAATAAGTTCATTTAGCCATATATGAGCTTCTACTCGCTATAAAGACGGTGGGGTCAGCCGCGTTTGAGTTATCGTGTGTGGCACCGATAGACGATCGTTGAACCTTGAAGTAAAGTTTTAGATGTTTCAGTAAGGTCTGTTGTGTAGGCTCCATTTGGTTTCTTTAGTAACCATACAAAATTTGTATGATCTTTAGAAAGAGGCAATTGATATATTGATATATTTATTGATATATTGCAAGTGCTTTACAGCATTTTCTCTTTAGCAAACTTTAGCTATTTATTATGTTTGACTCTCAAGAAAAGAAAGAATTAGTTATTCAAACATTACCTCAAATACTCTCGGATATGGTAACTGCCTTCAAGTTGTTGGCTTAGCTTCAGTGGTGGGAATTCATGCGTGACTTAGTTGCATAAAGATGGTTAAAGTCTCTAAACTAAAAACCAGTTCGCACACTTTAGGAATTTTATGTGATTGTTGTTTTCGGAGCTAAAAATGAACTATTGACGCTAACCGAAGACGGCAAACATTTCGCATTGAAAAGATTGCCACCATGATCACAAATTCACCGTCATTGACACTCATCAGCTGTTAATTCAGCGAGTACTTGGCATCGCTATAACGACCGTCATTAAAGTATCAGCACCGCTGTTTGACAATGCGTTCGCTCCAATTTCTTGTCATGAGTATAACGTTTTCGTGAGATAAGCTAGATTAGATTAACTATAGGTATATCGCATCGAAGTCTACAAAGCGTTGCGTCGTGGTCACCAAGCTTGTCACCAGTATTTATGTGTTCGATTTCGTAACGTAAAAGGCCAAGCTTTTTACTAGGTAGGTCAATCCTTGCACATAGCACAGTATGTTGTGTAAAATCCTGTACTTAACGTTGGAAGTGCGTTTTCATAATTCTTGCAAAATATAGGGTCCGCCAAATAACTTTTTTTTTTGAAAATGCTATAAAAAAGAACTACTAACTATTTTCTCAAATTTCTTTTTTTATTTGGAAGTACAATCCTTCCGGTTAATAATGGAAAGTAATTTCATTCAAATGGCTGCCTCGGCTGGCCATTCAGTAGCCTACACGATCGGTCCAATTTTTAAGCACATTATCGATTGTGTGCAGCTGTATTTCACCAATGGCTTCACGAATATTGTCCTTTAAAGCGCCAATTGTCTCTGGCATGTCGGCGTAACACTTATCTTTTACGGCACCCCACAAATAATAGTCCAACGGTGTCAAGGCAGCTCCGCGGTGGTCAAACGACATCAGCTCTGCGGCTGATAATGCGATCTTCAAAAACAGGGCGCAAAACATCAAGTGTAGCTTCGGCTGTGTGGCACGTAGCGCCGTCCTGTTAAAACCAAATGTTGCCAATATCAGTGACTCGTTTTGGGTATATAGGCTTTTCAATGTATGCGTGCGGGTTTTCTGTGCCCCAAATGCGAAAATAAATTTTGCTTGTTTACATACCCGCCAAGATCAAAATGAGCTTCATCTGAAAAGATGATTTTTTTGGCAAAATCGGCATCTTCTCTAAGTCGATCGCAGGCCCACTTCCCAGCGTTGTTCAAGCTTACACACAACCATATTTGTTCAGCGGAAGGATAAAACTAATTATCTGTCAAATCAGACATGAGCTAAGTGAGCGAAATAAGCACTAGTTAAAAAAAAAACGTTAGATGGCGGACCCTGTAGAATCACATTTTAATCAGGATCAGCTGAAAAACTGGCTGTTAGCAAGGTTGTTAACGAAAGTGCTTGGTTGAAGTCTGTTGACGGTAACCTGTTTGTTTTCGGAGCATGCACGTGTCATAAAAATGCGGCAGGTCGTTAAAAAAACAAGGTTTGCATGGAGTTAGGGATTTATTCGAAACTGGGAGGACTGCCGAAGCTCTTTCTACGTCGAACCACTGAAACCTACCAGCGGACCATTAGAGATGTGGGGACGAATGTAGATACCGGAATTTTTGGTTTTCATTGGGCTTGACAATAAGGTACGAGCTTGTGAAATTCGCTACTCAGATGTTACCTGCATAAGAAGACCTGTTCCGCTTATTTACCCATTAGAGCAACCCCAATCTGCCCCCGGAGGTTGTTAATGGCAACTCTCTTCTTATCTTTTTTCACTCATGTAGTATTTTTTTATTTTAACTCAATTCAAATATTTTCATTAATCTCCCTCTATCAAACAAACTGAAAACTTTTCAAGAGTAATTATTTCCTAAAGAAAACCTGTGTCATATATTTTAACGTTTTAGTTTTTTAGTAGTAACTCGATTTAAATTAAGTGTTCTATTTCTTGAATGTTTCGATCTTTATTATTAAAGTTCTGCTGTGGCTTCTTTAAAGCTTATGCTACGTTTCCACTGAGCACTAAACCGTGATTAGACTCTTAAGTCTAAATCTCCATTTTATTACGATTACGATTCTGTTACAATATACAGGACATTCAATTCGTGGTTTCAAGTTGGTAGCGCTGACATTTGACACCTTCCAAGCTCAGCTGTCATAATATTAGTTGCATGTTTACAATTTACGATACTGGATCGCTTAACAATTGAAAAACGTGTTAAAATAATTAAAATTTACTACAAAAGTCGAGATTCAAACATAGTCACTTTTCGGCCATCATTATTGTCGTCATAATCGACGCACTACATACGTAAGCAATCGATTTCCCAACGCTCGCAGCAAATGAACAACAACGCTCCAGCCAAGAGGATCTTCGAGTGGCCGAGCCAATGAAGTCGACGAGTTTTAGCTTTTCGGACTACATCCACATCTTGGTACAGCTCATAGAGTTCGCGGTTGTATCTTCTCCTCCATTCGCCCTCCTCGCACACAGGACCAAATATTCGTCGAAGAATTTTTCTTTCAAAGGATCCCAGTATTAACTCTGATTTCCTGCTTATCGGCCAGCACTCGGTCTTTAACTACCTCGAAGTTGCTGCTATCAACAGTGACATTTTGTCCTAGTCGGTGGACAGATGATTGTTTGTTTGTTGATAGCATTTAGTCTTGTCCTCATTTACTTAAAGGCCAATTAGTTTCGCCTGTTCTTCAATAGCACGCTGGGAGCGACCGATGATATCTATATAGTCCGCATACCCCAACATTTGGACTGATCTGTTGAAGATAGTGCCTTCCGTGTTGACACCTGCCCTGCGCACTATCTGCTCATGAACAAGATTGAAGAAATCACACGACAGCGCATCTCCTTGCCGAAATCCGGTGCATGTTTGAAAGAGTTCAGATGAGCTGCTGCGAAACTGCATATTGCATCACGTGTTATCTAGTGTCATGCGACACATTTGGATCAGTTTTGACGGGAAATTTTAGAAAAGGTGGTTAAAAATGTCCTCAAAAGAATCGGAACCTTCAAATCTTCCGGAGGCGGCCATTTTAATGATATTTTTTTGACTCTTAATGGCAAAGTCCAAACTATATAATTCAATTCAGAAAGAACAATAGCAATTGAGATTTTTTGTTGGATCACAGGTTCAATAGGTAAGCACTACAGAATCAGTGCTAAATTTCAAGACAGCAATTGACAGAATTTCCATATAAATTTTGGCCACAAACCTGACATATCAGTGTTAAAGTCATTGACACTCTTCAAAAGCGTTGCGTAACTCAGTTCGTTAGGTAAAGCAAAAATATACACATTACATAAATAGCGTCCTCAACAATGGTCACCCCAACGATTCGCCACTCTCATGGTATCTAATTATACCGTTAAATACAAAAGTTAATTGAAACACCACCTCAAGACGGAATTCAATACAATGATGAAACGAACAAGGAATCAATCAATTATCCAATTTCGAAGCGTTGCTCTAGCCACGACAACGGCGGTATTCGATATTTTCAGAATTGTAGTTCAATGTACGTACAGTCGTACATATCTAGCAAAAGGAAAAAGAAAAACTTGTCAAAACTTACCTTTTTGTGTCATCTTTGTCATCGGTGTCGTCTTCCATGGTCGATGACAGTTTGTTTAAATCCACTTGGTCCTGGGGTGGGGAAAAGGGCTAATAAACTTTTGGGATATATTTTTCCTTTTTTTGGGGGTGATTTTTTTTTTTATATTTTTTAACACTTTTTTAACACTAAATAATTATTTTTTTTCTCTATTTCAATACTTTAAAAAGTATTATTTTTTATATATAACTTCATGTCGCGTCCACGTTAAACAATACGAAATAATTTCTAACGCACATTCTGCAACTGAAATGATTTAATTTTATTTTTATTTAACAAAAAAAAAAAAAAACAAAAACTATAGAATTTTTTAATTTTTCTAAAGCACACTTTTTTAACCGTTCTCCGCACTGTTTTCGCACCGCGCACTGTACGCCGATTATATGCAAGTTATGATTTAAAATTGAGTTTTAAAAAAAAGCGTACATCGAATGATTTCCATGCGAATCCTTCCAGGATGCGTGTGTGTTGGTCGACGAAGTATAGTGCTTTCAAAAAGCAACAAGTGCATTGGGCAGAATTGAATACAAACAAAATTCGAGTCGAGACTCGAAGAAGACACTTTCATCTGTATGCACATTCCACATCCACTACCTGTGGCATGTTTCCTTTTATTCCTTATTTTTTGCTGCCAGTATACAGTTCAACCAATTACGTAACGGCCATTTTTTTATGCGCACGCTCCTGCATCATAGATTCTTCATACCTTATCACACAGGACTATACTATAGCATTGTTTGCAAGCAGATGGAGTGCTGTCGTCATATTTGGGTACCACCCCTATACTTGTGTATGTACAAATTCATGGTATACAGATAGTGCAACAATTTAATTTAAACAACGAGATACATTATGTATGTGGTGTGATGCCATTTTTAGCTATCCGCCTATCAAAAATAATAGAATCTTTTGCTCGAAATATATATAAATTTTTTTTTTTGGCAAATTTATTCGATGAGGAAGAGACTGTCTTAATGTCGTCAGGATTCTTCAATCATTGTGTATGTGATTGCCAAATGGAGAAAGGTTTCCTTAATAATTTTAGTTACAAAGACGTTACAAACTCGAACTGGAAAAAAGGGGATAGCGCTGTGGTAGGAATGAGTGGGGTAGCGACTTGCGGAAGGTGTTTATGTAAATGCGCTCTGGTTTTCTTGATTGTTTCAAATGAAACGATTGTTTCATTGACGACGAAACCGCTTTGTAAACTTGTTGAAAGGTTGTTGGAAAATGTTCATTTAAGTTTACTTGAATCGGGTCGAGGTCTGGGAATGCTACATACATAAATTGGCAAGAGCGCAGCGACGTTTGTATTCAGTTCTGTGGAATTGCGTTGGCTTCCTTGCTGGCTGTAGACTTTGCAAGAATTGTAGCACTTTTTAAAGAAACCAAAGGTAAGCAAAGGAGGGCGACTTCGTGAGGTTATGTCTTGTATTTTGGCTATTTTCCTGGAGAATATTTCCACTGATAACGTAACTTAAGTTTACTTTACTTATGTTGGATATCGTAAAAATGGCGCCCAACACTTGGTCAAAAATTGCAATGCCATCTGTGTCGTATGTCGTGGATTTTGCAGGACTATGTCGAATGCTTTAATCTTCTTAGAAGATTAGTATTTGGATCGAAAAAGAGAATTAACTCCTTTCAGATATGTTGCAATCAAAGTAAGTAGTGCTCATGACAAATATACCTACGTGCGGTCATTGTTTTGGTTTACTTTTGCACATTTACCTTCTGTTATATGGTGCCAAGTGTTGAACGATAAACAGAAAAGGAGAGTTAATACTGGAGTCCTTCGAAAGAAAAACTGTTCGACGGATATTTGGTCCTTTGTTCGAGAAGTGCGAATGGAGGAGAAGATACAATCGCGAACTCTATGAGCTGCACCAAGATGTGAATGTAATCCAAAAGACCGAACCTCCGTTTCAAAACCAAGCCATCGTGGATGCCAGAGCGCTTGGTCTAAAAGCAGCGTGCGCGGCGGGAACTTGTCACGGGTCGTAAGGGTAGTTACTATGCACATTTACGCTACTCGAATAAAATTTTTGTATGACGTTCATGTAAAAACGGTTTGGCTGGGGGAATCTGAGGATAAATCGTTTCATACCCAGGTGAATCATGACGTCGTTGTCGAAGGAAGCAGAGCGACCAGTTAAAACTCCTAAAGAAACCGTTTAAAGATGGATGTCGAACCCAACTTAAATCCTATATATTTTTAAGGCACCTTACATGAGGTCGAAAATTAAATGGCAAGTGAATTTACCGTAGCCGACCATGGGCGGCTTGAATTTCAGAAAGTACGTTATCGCGCCATGTTAATGGACTATGTACTTTCTGAAATTCAAGCCGCCCATGGTCTCGGTGAGCTCTGGTTTCAACAAGACGGCGCTAGAGCGCTTGAAACAATGCACTTGTTGAGAAAAGTACCATTGACGGTAACATTCTGATTTGCCTCATTTTTTGAAGATATATGGACCAATGATTCCACCTGCCCATAAACCACACCACGCCGTGCTGGATATGGTTTTACCGGTCGAGTGTCATACCTTAATGTGAACTGGGTCCCAAATTTGCGAATGGTATTGGCAATAGTGGTTTCAGTTAGTCGATTATGCGCACCGTAAGTTCATCGAGTCGCACGCAAAACATTTTTCACAGAACGCTGATTTTCGCAATACAGCTGAACAATTTGGAGACGCTGTTGATGTTCATGTGAGTCTTTCCATGATGACTTGCCAAACGATACTGAACAAAAATGACAAACCAGTTTGACGGGAGTCCAAAAATCCTTTTGAAAATATTCGAATATTTACAAAACAAATCGAATAAATTAAAAATCAAACCAACAGGACATTTTATACTTGTCATGCACTTGCTCTACCTCAAAAGTAGGCGCAAAAAATAATTTACCAAACTTAGCAGGAGATTAGTTCATGGATCATAGAGTGGCGTAAGGTAGAAAGAACATTTTGTGGCAGCTCATGGAACACAAAATCCTGTGCAGCTTAGGTTTATTGAACATTAGCTCGAATATGGCTAGCCTGTGACCGAATAATGTACCCTAAGCTGAAAGGGACGCTCTACGCCGGAGTTATGTGTCCGGCGCTCACATACGGTTGAGGGCTACATGAATTTTGGCCCCAAACCAAAAATGAAAAATGGCCCCAAAGATGTGTCACGTTCCAATGAAAAATGGCCCCAATGAAAATCGTATTTGACTTACTACTGCAAAAGGCCGGCAAGCTTTATTATTTTTTTAAAATTCTTAATGATTTCGTGATGGTAATGGGATTTGCAACCTGCAACCCCTTGGTTTCATTGTTAGATTTGGAGTAGACGCGATGTTGGGTAAATGCAAGCTTTGTTAATACCCAATACATTTTTGCATATACCCAACCTCACACATACTCCTTATTTAACAGTGAAACCAAGCAGGGGGTGTTGCAGGGGGCAGCATTCTTTGTAATTGAAATAACTTTCAATGGGAAGAGTGGTATTTTTTCCCAAAGTTTGGAATTATTTTTCATAATGAATTTTCGCCCCAAACTAAAAAATGAAAAATGGCCCCAAATAAAATGAAAAATGGCCCCAAATCACAGAAATTTTCGTGCTGTTGTTTCCCATATACATTTTTGGGCCATTTTACATTTGTGGTTTTGGGCCATTGATCATTGTGACCAAAATTCATGTAGCCACTGTTGACAATGCTAGACAATGTACAAAAAGTATGAGGACAAATTGACGGCAGCTGCGATGAAGTTACTTCGCATGACAGCAGGAGTAACAAAGCTTGATCGAATAAGGAGTTCCAAAATCCGAGGAAGCCTTCACGTCAAAGAACCCATCTCGCAAAAATTGGAGGACGATAGGCTCAGTTGGTATTGTCATGTTCAGAGGAGGGATTCTACCGAACCCCGTCAAAAAGGCAATAGCAAACAACTTTCCCTTACAATTGCGTAAAAGAGGTCTCAATGATGAAGTGATTAAAACTCAGGAGGCCTGCAGATATTTTTTGAGGCCGAACCGGCTAATCCCACTGGCGGACCAGTAGGAACATAGTGAAGCGGGAGGGTTGTGATCCCTATAAATTCTAATCATAACCCCCTCATTTAAATGGAGAGAAGAAAATGGCTAGCATCATTTTTCTGCTAAACCATTCTCCATACCTAGAAATAAATAGATGCAAAATAGGATAGGAATACATTTCATCACCTATGTGTATTTCTGAGCTTTGGTGATTTGTTTGGAATTTCCAAAATTTAGATCAAATCCGAAGTAACAATTTAGTTTCCATAAGGGTCAAAGAAAGCTATTTTCTTATTTCCATAATAACTGTAACACTTTAGCGAAGTTATTTACTTTCCTTAAAACCTTTGTTCACAGACTCTATAAAAGTAATAGTTTCTTTTTAGATTTTACTTTAAGGACTTACAGAAGTTATTACGGAAATCTTAACGAAATTAAAAAAAATTCGCACATTTACATAGTTTGTTATTATATTTTTCATTTTGATTATTATATTTGCTCGTATTAATATTTTCAATCATTTGAAAGCGTCAAGTTGCTTAAAAGTTTATCTGAAGAGGAAATAAATAATAAATTAAATTGAAAAATTACTTAGTCTTGTCCAGGATTCGAACTCGATTACCATTCGCGTGACAGCCCATAACGCATCCACTGGGTCAAACTGATTAATACAGAGTGAAGATTAAACATTGATAAGTTGATACTATGTCATCATCTTAAACATCGTAGATGTAGGTACCTAGTTATATAGGATGTTTCGACCTTGATGCCGACAATAATTTCATCTTATGTAAACATTGAAAAACTAAACGGATAAAAATTGAATTAAGTAGGTATAGGTAGTATTGTTTCTAATAACTACTACTGGAGCTATACAAATATTATTTGGCTATTAAAATAGTATCTTTTATGATTAACTTCAGGGAAGTTAAAAAACCTTCGAAGTCGTCGACGGGGAGATGGAAAATAAATCATTGCAAGCAATGCAGGATACTGAATTTTATTATGAATCAGATCTCTAAAGAACATAGCCAATATTTACGACGACATTCGAGAGAACTTAAATTAATTAGTGCCTCAATACGCCAATTCAATTTAAAAAACATGAACCTTGTGAAGTTCCTCTGAACTCTTTCGATTCTTGATGAATATATATTGAAAGAGGGATTCCAGATTATGCAGCAATATTCTAAATGAGGTCTAACCAGAGATATAAATAGAGCTTTTAATGTGTAAGGGTGAATAAAATCTTTAGTATTTCGTTTAACGAATCCAAGCATTGAATTCGCTTTACAAACAATATGATCGATATGGTCTCTGAAATTCAACTGGGAATCTAATAGAATACCTAAATCTTTTTTAGAGTATACCCTTTCGAGTGAGTATGTTTTTATATTGTAGTTCGAAGTAATAGGAGTAGTACATCTACCTAATGTGAAACATTGGCATTTGGAAGAGTTCAAAAGCAATTTATTTCTTTCACACCATAAGTCGACTGCAGTTAAATCTTCTTTTGGTAGTAGACAGGAATCAGATAAAGATTCTACATGGCGAAATAATTTAAGGTCATCTGCAAACAAAAGACACTGGGAGTGTTTAATAACAGACGGCAGATCTTTAATAAACAGCAAGGGACCAAGGTGGCTGCCTTCGGGTACACCTAAAGAAACATTGATTGACCTGGAGAAGCTATCATTAATTTTCACAAATTGAATTCGATTTAGGACATATGATTCCAGCCACCTTAATAAAGTTGAGTGAAAACCTAAAGAAGATAATTTTCGAATAAGCAGAATATGATTAACTTTGTCAAAGGCTTTTGCAAAATCAGTGAAAATTACATCAGTTTGCAAATTACTTTCAAAGTTTTTAATCAAATAAATGCAAAATATTGTGTGGTATCGAAGAGATTTTACAAATTGGTCTATAGTTGCAGGCGTTTTGTTTAGAACCCGACTTGTGGATTGGTATTACAGTGCTCTTCACTTGATTAGACGCACCAACTTTTTTTTAAATAAATCAATTTTTTTTCTAAGTGTGGCTAGCAATTATCAAACAATTGCATTTATTTGAAAGCTTATTAAGTTCTTAACAAAAAAAAACAAACAAACGGTAGGTGAGTAGAAGCTAAAGATATTTTTTCTCTTTCTTGCCTATGCTGCCAGAAAAAGTGCAGTTTTTTTTTGGTTCACTTGATTAGACGCACATGTTAAATCGGTTAGTTGATAGCGATCTGTTACGTGGATTAGATTTAGCTGCAAAGTTTAAGCAGTCAAAAAGTGTTTGCCACAGATTTCAATCCAAAATGGGAAAAAAAAAGTTTTAACTGCTGAAGAAATAGGGAAAATTGACGCGTTGCATTCCGAAGGCTTTCCGATGAGAAGTATTGCCAAAAAAATAGGCCGAAGTGACCATGTCGTGAGAAATTTTATTAAGAACAGTGATTCATATGGTAAAAATTACATAGGAAGGACAAAAGCCGCTTTAACTCCTCAGGATAATAGAAAAATTTTAAGAATTGCGTCAAATTCAGCTATCTCCACCAGCAAAATAAAAGAAAAAGCGGGGATAACTGCCAGCACATCAACTGTTCGCCGAGCTATTTTAAGTGCGGACCATTTTAAAATAAAAAAAACTAAAAAAAAGCCTCCACTAAACGCCATAAGAAAAGAACAGCGGTTGGAGTTCGCACGCCTTCACATGACCTGGGATACCAAACTTGGAAGTGAGCTAAATTGGCGAAATGTGGTTTTTTCAGACGAAAAAAAAATTTAACTTGGATGGCCCTGATGGATATAATCACTACTTCCATGATTTGCGAAAAGAGGAAAAGTTTTTGACACGCCACCATTCGAGACAAGGAGGAGTAATGGTTTGGGGAGCCATTTCGTACTATGGGGCGTTCGATTTGGTTTTTGTTTCCAACAAAATGACGGGAGTTTCGTACAAAGCTCTTTTACAATCGGCCTTCCCCGCTATGAAAGAGCCTTTTGGAGCGCTAAAGTGGATTTTTCAGCAAGATAATGCGCCAATCCATAACGCTCGTCTAGTCAAAAGCTTCCTTGCCGATGAAAATGTTGAACTTTTGCCTTGGCCACCATATTCACCTGACCTCAATATAATTGAAAATGTTTGGGGATGGCTCACACGTAAGGTTTATGACGGAGGTAGGCAGTATGAGACCTGTGAAGAATTAATTGTGGCAATCAAAGAAGCCTGGAAGAGGATTCCATTAAATTATTTAGAAAAGTTATATGCTTCAATAGAAAATAGAATTTTTGATGTAATTTTAAATCGTGGTGGTCCTACAAAGTACTGAAAATATAAAAAAATAACTAAAAAAAAAAAATAAAATAAAAAATGTAAATTAAAAAGTCTATGTTTCATTTTTACGATCATTTTACAGGTGCGTCTAATCAAGTGAACCAAAAAAAACTGCACTTTTTCTGGCAGCATAGGCAAGAAAGAGAAAAAATATCTTTAGCTTCTACTCACCTACCGTTTGTTTGTTTTTTTTTTGTTAAGAACTTAATAAGCTTTCAAATAAATGCAATTGTTTGATAATTGCTAGCCACACTTAGAAAAAAAATTGATTTATTTAAAAAAAAGTTGGTGCGTCTAATCAAGTGAAGAGCACTGTATATGTGATATCTTCCAATCATTCAAAATGAGACCACTGGTAATAGATTTATTAAAAATTATACAAAGGGGGATCGACAATGTCTTACTAGTCATTTCAAGAAGTATTGTAGCAATTCCGTCAGGACCTTCGGATTTGGTACTTTCAATACTATCAAGGGCACATTTAACATCATCTTCAGTTATTATCAGATTGCCAATATCGACCATAGATTGAATGCAATCGTATCATTCACCAAAATTTTGTTATATTTTTGGTTTCTTATTTATAGTCCTTATCTATAATGCTGAATAATATAATATTTATAGTCCTACTAATGCTGAAGTTCTGGTGATATTGATATAACATGTTCTTGATGACGAGGAAAAATGTATCTTTTCGAATAGATAAGTTGGAGTTCGATTGTGTATTAACCTAAAAAGAAACTTGCACATTTCGACAACGAAATGAGGTATTAAGGAAATGCCAAAAATGCAGTTAGATAAATTTGATACATGATCAAACCTTTTTAAGGAATGAACAAACCGAACGCAAGAGTTAAATGCTACATTTAATTTTTGTTTGCTTATTGAGTCCATTCCACCGTACAGTGGAGCACCGTAAGTTATAATTGGCGATATGAGTGTTTTAATCAGAGTCAATCTTGTAGATTTTGGCAGATACAAAGATATTTTCCACAAACGTCTTGCACCACCATAAATTCCACCAATCACCTTATTTACATGATCGTCCCATGTTAGCGTTTTGTTGAAAACAAAGCCTAAGTTATTGACAGTCACACTGTAGGGGACCACATGTTTATTTAAAATTATTTTAGGAAAATACGATTCTTTAAGACACTTCTTGTAAATTATTATAATTTGCGCCTTTTTTGGGTTAAGAGTTAATTTGTTCTGTATAGTCCAATTATATATACTACACAGATCATCATTAATCATTACGATTGCATCTTCAAGAAGGCCCAGCGGAAATGAAAAATAAAGTTGTAGGTCATCCTCATAGAGATGATATGAACTATTTTGTACTACATTCACAATGTCATTGATAAATATGCTGAAAAGTAATGGACCTAATAGTGAACCCTGTGCAACGCCCGTTTTAAGTTCAACACACTCAGATACCAAACAACCAAAAGCAGCAACTGCTTGCTTGCGATTGCGCAGAAAGCTAAATATTAATCATTTTGATCGCTCATGAAGAAAAGTCAAACAGAGTCTTTAATTTTTTAAGAAGAATTGAGTGGTCAACAGAGCCAAACGCGTTGGAAAGGTCAAGTAAATTTAGGATTGTTACCTTATCTTTATCAATTCCATAGAAATTCGAATATCATCGTGAACTTTCAAAATTGCTGATACAAAACTATGCTTTTTACGAAATCCTGACTGCGGTGGCAATAATAAATTGGAAGATTCCAGAAACTGCGTTAACTGATTGAACATCAACTTTTCCAGTCCCTTGGAAAGAAATGGTAAAATGCTTATGGGTCGGTAATTTGAAAGATCGTTTTTTCCAGCTTTCTTTCTTTCGTTAGGAAAGTAGGACTGTTTTATACAATCATCATAAATATTTTTTATACTTGGAATGATTACTGGAAGAAGTAATTAAATAATTTTCGGTGATATATCATCTAAAGCGATAGCATTTGATGTAATTGAGCAGAGCGAAGCAAAACTTTCGTTTATCGTATCGAAAGCGCCTATCTTTTTAAAATTGCTCTATAATATTTTAGTGGAGTTTTTGGAAGCATCTAGCTGAGTGCAGTGGAATTGTTTTTTGGCATTCCTAGTTTCTTTAACAACATTTTTCCGACAAATTTTGTAACGTTCCCAGTCATTATTTAATCTCGTATTTTTGAAGACACTATATAAGAAATTTCGTTCGCATATTAGTTGTTGGATGCTACTCGTTAACCAGGGGCAGTTGTTCGTATGCATACATCTTTTAATGGGAACATACCTATCATATAAATATTTTAATAGGTATGTAAGAAATTCAACTTTCATTTCAATAGAGTTCGCATTTCTAAATTGCAGCCAGTCTATATCTGAAACTTCCACTTCTTTTAAATTTATGTTTTTAAAATCACGAAAAAAGTAAAAATTGCTTTGATCCTCATATTCAACATGAGCATCCAGTATTAAGTACTAATTTTTTCCTTTTTTTCTACTTAAATAATTATCTATATGATATCTAAGCCCAGGTTCAAATCTCCACTATATTAATTGTATGTTATGCTTCTATTCACAAGCCTTGTAAAGAATCTTGTTATTGACTTGGAATATCAAGCTTTAAAGAAGCTATTACATTTCAGATGTCAACCAACTAACTTCGAAAGGCCTTATAGCCACCTCGTTAAATAAGTATATCTCTGCCTTCTGTACAGCTTGTGAAATTATTTCCCAAAAGCTTTAAAGAAACCTTTTCTGGATGACATCCTGACGTCACTATGACGTAGAATTTGTACTAAAGTGGTCTTCCAGTGTGATCGCCTATCATACGGCATGTCATTGAACGTGTCATCCCAATGACAAGGTCAAACGGATGACACATTTACAACACGTTCATGTCATCTAGCAGATTACACGCTCGCAAATGACAACCAAATTAAACAAGTTCTTTGACGTCAGCATGCCATTTGGGTGACACGTTCGGATGACCGTCTGACGTGCATGGTGCATTTAAACCCAATTGTTGCTTTTTCAAAAATTATATCTTGAGAAGACTGACAGCTTTTTTTAAAAGAAATCCTCGAAATCCACTTAACTACCATTCGAAACAGCTATGAAATTAAATTGCCATCAAACCAGCCTGGTTAAATATAAATCTCACCTGCTGTGCCCCAATAAGGAGTTCTCTTTGAAAACGCCCAATTAGCCAGCAGTGTGCTTTTAATTACAGATTAATTAAACCATTTGTCGGCAGAAAAACAAAACAACCAGAAATAAGGTAACATATGCGAAATTTTGTTTGACCATTTAATTCCCTCGCGTATTAATCAAAATGCAACATAAACCGATTAGCGGGTCAGTATCCGCTTTGCACACAGACAGCATTCATCTCTTTCCATACCATCCACCTGCCGAGCTTAACCAATTTTAACAAGCTTATAATTTCCCTGTGGTATTCAGACAAAATTTACCTCAAGGAAGCGAATTCATGACGGCAAAGCTTTTCCGATTAAACCCTCACCTACCAAAAAATCACGAAACTCTAATTAAAACTCAAAACAGCAGAAAATCCACAAAGGGCGTCGCGTCGGGACGAACACGACACGACACACACACATAAGGGTTTGGGTGGTTTTTTTTTTCTTTGTGATGACACCCAGCTGTGCAGCATCCACATATGGTCGCACCGCACACCTTTATCATCCAATTATTCATACAAATTAGAATAATAATGGTAATCAATGGCACTGGACAGTAATTAAATTGATTTCGACTCAATCTTCAAGCTTTGTCGACAAGAACAACAACAAAAAAAAGCTCCTAGTATCTACTTAGAAAAAGAGAATTACATATATGCCATATATGTGTCGCTGCTGCAATTCAAGCGCGCGCGATAGTGTGCATCAATTCTAGTGTGTGCTAGTGCAAGTAGAGGCATGCGATTTTTTGCCATTGAACTTGACTTGAAGGCACCCATACATAGATACGCTAATAGCACAACTACATAATGCCATTTAATTGTATTATCTGAAGTAACAATGTAATCGGCGACTTGCAGTTGCAGCGCGCAAATTGCATAATATTTGCAGTGTTGCATCTGTGTGGGTACACCATACACTTACGCAGAGTGTAGTTCAGCGCACGGAACTTAAGACGTAACGCGATTCGATGGAGAGGGAACATGTTTTAGTGGTCAACTGTGGGGGGGCGGTAGATGCAGGGAGCGGCTGGGGAGAATAGAAAATTAAATAATATTATAACTGGCAGTCACCTTGAAGCTTTTTCTTCAACCCTCGGCCAGGTACCTACCTATATTGTGGTGTTATGTATGTTTTTGTTGTTGTTGCCGGTCGTTCTTAAACTTGGCTTACCTTTACCCCCGTTTGGGGGGCATTGCGCGACAGAAGTTTATCGCGCCAGTAACTTGGCGCTAAGGAGGTGTATTTATTACTTTCGCGCGGTGAGTCGTTGCTATTGACCGCAAAATAGTTTTAGATGAGCGGGTAGATTAGGTTTCCGATGTAAATGAATGCACAACCTTTTGGCGTTGTATATGCTACAGGTTGGTGTAGTTATGCAATAGCAGCATCAGGTTCTGAGTGCTTTTTTATTGGCACTAGCAGTTCACTTTGGAATGCAGCTATAGGAGTTCAAAATTGCGGTTAACAAAGCACCGATCGGTCCAGCACCTGTGTTTCAGGTTGGCTTTGAAAGTCTGTAAGATCCGAATAAGTTTATGCTGTTCAATTTTAAAGAAGGGAGAAAATATTAGCAGCAGTTTCTAAAACTCCTAACTATTTGTAACTATTCGATGCAGTGCTTTTGGAATAAGTGCGACGAAGGTACAATTTTATGCCGGCTTAAAATTGAAAATTTGGGAAGATTACTTCTTAAGACGTGAACACTTTATGGATCCCATCTAATTTCCTTTTCAAATGGCACAAAGGAATCGCTCTTAGAACAAAAGTTCATCCTTAAAAGAACGCCATAATACTGAAAGGACATATATTTTCGGACCTGTCTCAAAGCTGCTTTTTAAGCAATAAAAGGATATCACCCCTACAAATTGGCATTACACAGTTCAGCAAGTCTGTTTTTAAGTCTTAGCTATAACCCTGACCTTGGGAAACTGCTGCCGGAAACATACAGGTATCAGAGGTGCAAACATTCATTTATTTAGAGACACCTCTAAATGCCCACTTAGCATTGACATCAAATCAGTCATGCACTGGGTGCTTTTGGAACACGACCAAACTATGGTGGGTTTGTTGGACATGCGGCAAATGGCGAAACAGACGACGAAGCTAAAGTCTTACAATAACATTGTCGATAGATATGTAAATCTAGGTCGGCATGATATCAAAAACGTAGTCAGCTGAAGGCATCTAAATTAAGTGCAAACAGTCAACTTTTTGTAGTTTCTACTTTGTCTTGAAGAAAACGAAAAAGCCTTATACGGTATTAGCCAGAAGATATTCTTTAGGAAACAAATTGGTACCGCAAAACTTCTGGTCTAACTAAATTTTTGGCAACCCGGCACAAAAGGATATTTTTGTTTGCCAATGACATACTTCGCACTGGGCGAATAACAAGTTAAAAAAAAAAAAAATAAGGGACAATAAGTAAAGGCGCTATGATCACCACCAGGAGGAGGCCTTATAGTCTACCCAGTCTTGGATTCTCGGTCGAAAATTCTTCATAAGATATTTAGTTCTGGAGGAGACGTTTAAGCATGTAGAGCAAATCATCGACTGGATGCGGAACTCAAAGCCATTGGAGTTCGCAAGTGGAGGAAGCAAAATTAGGATTGATTTTTTAAGGTTTCTGTTAAATGCAGCTGTCAGTATTGGCCAAGAGTTTTACAAGCGCAGATATTCGCCATCCTAATGGCTATACGTAATATTGTGAACAACTAGGTTGAGGGCTAAAAGCATTTGCGTATGCAGTGATAGCTAAGCTGCATCAAAAACGCTGCTCAATTCTCTTACCTCAAACTCAAGCTTTCTCTGAATTTGGTCGAAAGGCTGAACACAGTGAATCTTGCCTGAGTCCCAGGTTCAGCTGGCATCAGGTTCAGAAGAAGTTTTCTCAGGACCCGAACCTGCGTTGGGTCTGCCTGCATCTGTAGTTATTGATACTCGAGTTTCTCGTGAACACAAGTTTCAGACACACCCAACTACTGCACTCGGACATTTGCAAAAAGTCTGTGTCTTTTTTTCTATCTCTCAGGAGAATCGACTGCAGGCTGCTTGTACGCGTCCTTTCGGGCCACCATGCTCTTGCTAAACACCTAAATGTGTTGAGCTTGACAGACACCACAACCACCTGTTCTGCTTGTGGTGAGGAGGATGACACATCGGAACATTTCCTCTGTAGTTGTTCTGTGTGGTGGTGAGTGAAGCATGAAGCTTCTCGAAAAACGGGAAAACTAAGTATATTAATATAAGGTGATATAACATGGAGTGATGGACTAGTGGTTGTGTCTGAGCGCTCCATGAGCTAGTAGCAACCTCCGACAAAAAAAGCAGCCAAAGTTGTTCCATAGAACATGGAACTCATAAATGGACATTAATTTGCATGATCCTACACGATGCATTTTTTATAATTCCACCTCAATTTAACTTGCAATATTTCAATAGAGGTTTAGAGCTTTAAGTTGGCGCCACTATTTTAACTGGCGGCCATTTTGTCAGCTGTAAAGTGGTTTATTTTTAGTTTGGCTTGGTGTTGCAAGAATTGAAGCCACAGGATCACCTAGCAAGGCGTTGATTCGGTGAATGTGCCCAAAACAAGATTGCCGTTGGTCCGCCGTACCGCGCTAATTTTGTTTAGAGATGAAGCTCACTTTTGGTTGAATGGATACGTCAATAAACAAAACTGCCATATTTGGAGTGATGATAATCTTCAAGTGTATGTTGAGACACCGTTACATCCACAAAAAATGACTGTTTGTTGTGCTTTATGGGTTGGTGCAATAATTGGTCCTCACTTCTTTAAAAACGATGCTAGCCAGAGCTTTACAGTCAATGGTGACCGCTATAGAGCCATGATTACTGACTTTTTCGCTCATTAATTGAACAACTAGATGTGCAGGAGCTGTAGTTTTAACAAGGCGGCGCATCATGTCACACAGCTCGTGCCACAATTGATTTATTGAAGGAAACGTTTGGTAAGCGCATAGTTTCACGTTACGGACCCGTGAATTGGCCTCCAAGATCTTACGATTTAACTATTTTCTGTGGGGATATGTGAAGTAGCTACTCTACGCCGATAAGCCCGAAACGATTGACCGCTTGGAGGACAACATTTGCAACAGAAATGTTGGAAAAAAGTCATCGAAAATTGGACCTCCAGATTAGACTACGTTCAAGACAGCCGTGGCGGTCATAACCCCAAAATCATATTTAAATTGAAAACAGTTAAGTAAATTTCATGTCAATTTAAAAAAAATCATCTCTGTTTTATTCCATTTCAAAGTTCTATACCTCTACAAAAAAAAAACATCCTTTATAACAAGGACTACAAAGTTACAAAAACAAACTTACAAACGCCATTATTTCAATCAAAGCAACTTTTTTTTCTATTCATCGCAGCGTGCTAGTATTGTGAAATTTTCATTATTGTAATTCCAGTTTTGCCGGCTTTAGTTTTTAATTTTTTTTTATCTATATAAGACTCTCACATTTGAATTAAATTATTCGAATTAATCTTTATGTTAATTCGTCCCTCGCTACCTCCGCACACTTCTCCGTGTGTATCGCATGCTGTTTTGTCAAAGGTCATGTGAGCTTTACTCAAACAAACCAAACGAGACTGATATAAACTTACTACGTTTCTATTAGATTGTAGTTTTTCCTTGTTTTTCACTTATTTATAGTTCTTTTTAGTTTTGCAATAATTAATTGCATATATTAAAACATGCCATAAGTACATATGTAGGTACCTGCCGCTGCCGTCTGCCATATCACGACGACTGTCGCAAATACAAATACACACAAACAAAAACACACACGCATCCGAACTATTATCAAATGCTCGTCTATTTACATTACACGTATTTTATTAGATAATTAGAAATAACGTTTGTATTATTTTATTTATTGTTTGCTAAAAAACAAAAAAAAAAAAACCTTAAACTTTATTAAGTGTATATGTACGTACATCAGCAGAGCTTAATTGATAAAAATTTCTTTCCGTATTTTAGCTTATTCAAAAAAAAAATGTTTACACAAATTTTGCTAGTACACTGGGCACTTGCACTTGAACTCTCTTGCTCTGGCGTTTCCTTCTCGAGAAAATCAATTGATATAATTAAATTATTTTTGTTTTAAATTAAAACCAAACGTGGATTTTTTTTGTTATATTTAAATGCGGCGAAAGCGTTAAGGATACAATCGAAACAAGGGAAATCGAAAAACGAAACGAAACGAGGTAAAAACTACCCAAAGTTGTGCGACGTACGAGTTGAAGCTCCGCGGGTAATCCGAGCCTTCCCTGAATCAAACTAACTGCATGCTGTGCAGCGTTCTAAGCTTCGCCGAGGCGAACAAAAAAGAAAGAACAACAAAACATTCAAATGCAACAAGTATAGGACAGACGCCGCCGCTGCCGCGACCAGTGTCACCATATTACACACCAACTACCACCACTCGCCAGATAGTGGTGTGCGGAAAATTGCATCGTTCCCCCACACAGATATGTAGATAGGGGTAAGCCCGAAGCTTGTTAGAATAGAACGAAGTAAATACTATACTACAACTATTCCAGCTCTAAGAACAAGAACAACGCGCAGCATTCACTTGCACTTTGACGCAGAGGCGCGCAATACGTTGCCATGGTGAAAGCTTTGCTTACTGCATCTAGAAATCAGATTGCTGTACGTGGTTGGGGGTTGGGGGTTGCCTTACCTGTCTGACAGTATACTTTTTTTTTTTTTGCTTTAGAGTTGTTGGCGTTGCGGTATTACAACATCGGGAAGAGCTTTGATTAAATTAAATCTTTCGCATATAGATATATCGATGTAGAATGGGTGGCTACGGCGAGCAATCGAAAAAAAGGGGTTGTTGCTTTTTGTTTGCCTGCGAAAATGAATGATTCAGGGAGTGATCGATAAAATATTATAAAATAAACCGTATTGCGAAATGCATCGATCTGTTTTGGGCCCAACGAGGACGGTATTAGCAAAATAAAAGTGAACCACATACAGATTTAGCATTTTTACAACGCGCAGCTTGAAAGCGGATTTAATTGTCTGTCATTGGGTAATAGCACTCGCAGATAGGTGAAGAACCTTAAATGCAAAGCCAATTGCAGATTGGTTGTTGGAGGGTTGCAATTGTTTATGGAAACTTTTAAACTTTATGCATATTTACGAGGAATTTTGTTATTTTCCAAGGAAAAGGCACGGCGACCTGAGAGTGACAAGAGAGTGACTTCACTTTTCATATTACTTTAAGTTGGAAGATCCTGTACGCATTAACAGAGCTGTTAATGAATGCATTACTTTGGTACTGCCTTTAGGTCATAGCCGCAGTCATAGAACTAAATTCTGGAATGCAAGTTAATACTTAACTTAGGTACCTTAACTGCAAAATTACATTGACTAGTAATTTCGAGCTTTCTTGACGTAAGTCAATTGACTGAAAGTTACAGTACTGTGACTTCTTGCATTCAAAGTCAATGAAAAAGTCTCCTGTATTTTGTAATTCGTTTTTGCAGTCAGTAAGACATTTGACTGCATTCATTTGACTGTAAGTCTTTTGACTACTTTTAAGTGTTTTTACTTATAGTTCAGTTGTCTATAAGTTTGAATTTTTTTTAAATGTTTTGACCATCATCATGTCTTTCCGCAACGCTTTCCTTGGAATCTAGTCATAGAATTTCCACATACATAACGTTCCACAGAAGAGAACCCTGTGTCACGCCGGCAATACCTCTGTTAAAGTTTTTTGTATCTTAAGGACTTCTATCTGCTCTAGCTTTGTAGAAGTTTTTTAGTATATTTTTTTCATTTACTTAGAGGGTTTACAGGTTTTAACTTTACTCATCCAAGGCTTGTGAAATATAAAAGATGGATGCCCAAAATGCAAATAAAGATTAATGATTGAAAATCAAAAATACGGAAGAAGGACGAGGCGTCAATGCTTGTTCAAACAGAATGAACAGATAATTCCAAATAGGGTGAAGGTAGTTGTTGAATTCCGTGCCAATGTGCTCACACCTAAGGTGCCAGTGTGTCCCACAGATGGATGACTACTGCTGCTACCTACCTTGGAGATTTTGTAGTGTTGACAGGTTCCTTGGACTGCCTTTTAACTATTCGCCAAACCGGCCTACGTCTAACGGCAAGCTTGGCTGCGGGTCTAGTGTAAATGTCAGTTAGAGTTTTTACGACTTCTTACTTATCCATCTGTGCCAGGCATCGTTTTTAGAACAGTACACATCCTAAAGTCCAAGATTGTTCCTTAAGATTTGCAAATTGTTCGCTCAGAAGCTAATTTTTTCGCAAAATAACTGCTTCATCGCTGAACTAACCTACCAGTCTCTCTCCATTTAACGAACGCAATAAAACATTGATATCATCTAAAGGAACGCAAGTAAGGCGACGGGTTTTAATAACTCTCTCTATCTCAATAATCATAGTCGTCAAAAGTTCATCAGATGGGGGTTCAACAAGAAGGGCTAATGTGACTCAACGTTGTTTTTATCTGTGGTAAGAAAGGTGAAATGAAATTTCATTTCAGATTAGGTCCAGTAAATTGATCCGCCATAAAACGCTTAAGAGCCATTATCCAGGAATCTGCAGAAAAGGTATGCGCTATCTCAATGTGCACGGCCCGCACGGTCACACATGCCGTGAGCACGCCCTATCGTTTTTCAGAGCGTCTTCCCACAGTTACGAACATCGGCCCAAAATAGTCAATTTCTATGTAGATAGACTCGGGGGCTCCTTAGAGCACACTTCTAATTTTTGCAAATCTAGCTTTTTTCTTTTTTTTACAGTTCGTACTAAAACGCAAAGTCTCGGAACAAAAAATGATGGCAGAATCTTTCGTGATATGCCAGGATAATCAACTCGGTGATGTGATGATGTCGTGCTAAAATGATTGGTCGTTTTGTACTTAAAGGTACTCCGTAGACTGCAACTATTCGACTTTTTACTCTACGGGGAAAGTTTACACAGAACGCATGTCCTTTCTACTTTATTGTTTTTGCTAAGAAACAAAAAAAAGTAGTAATTTTGACTGATTTAAAACACACCGACAATTAGGTAACTTTAAGATCGATGGCTAGTAAACGTTTGACTGGGTTTCCTTCCTGGAAGTCCTTCGAATGAGGCGAAACACCTGCGCCATTTCCCGAAAAGCGAGTTCCATGTACTAGATTTTGATACGTTGACTAATGGTTCTAATTGTACAGCATTGTGCAGGTGGATGTGCGCTATCTCTCTGGTCGATTGCAAGGTATTCTTAAAATCTCCTGCTCATTGCTCAGCAGTTTCGTATAGAAAACTCGGTCTTCTATTCCATTGGGTATTCAAATGAAATTCGTGTTTTTTTTGCCACTTGGGGGCCTCATAGGCAATGTTAATATTCCTGGAATCCATTTGCTTAGTCCGGTCTTCTCGAAAATTGCATCTATCTAGAATGCAACAAACTGCTTGTCGGAATGCTGTCCTATGATCGAAATGCATCTAACTTAATACCGTTTTGAAATCTGACTAAAAATACATATATTTTATTTCGATTTAGTGTCCAGGTGCAAATTTTTTTTACTAACTTTACTCCTAGCATGGCTGCTTCCAGCTTTAATGTCAGTATCAAAATAACTTTCAAGTTTTGGCAGCGATTAAGATGTTTTCAACTACATCCCCATCTGTCATTCAAAATAAATTCCACCGCAGCATAAGCTATTTCTCAAGTAGAGAAAATCTCCACGGATCGGCACCCATTAATAAGCAAACAATTCAAACGCAACTTAACCGAGACCTTTCATGTCACACAAGGATCTAGGACAATACCTGAGAGAATGGTGCAAAAATCACAAACAAGGTACGATATTTCTAAAGTCTGCTCAATTGCTTGCATACGCCGACGATATTGATATTATTTTCAAGTTTAAGCTGTCATGCGGCAGAAATAGAAAGGACAAAAATGAGTGCAGCGGTAAACCAGGGTAAACCGAGAAGGGACAGCCAATATTTACAAATCATTCAGAAGATCACAATTTACATCTATAACTTTGAGGCATTAACAGGCTTTGTCTTCTAAAAATGCGCAACTAAGAAATCATTCAAATAAATCCAAATTGTTTTAACGATCATTTCGGAACATTTCGGAGTCTGTTCCATTGCAGTTCAAATTTAAAGAAAATACAGGGCAATACAGGTAGTTTTCTTGGCTGTTTGGCGAACTTTCGCAAGAGGTGAGGCAGCGAAAAAACTTCAGGTTTTACTTGGCCGAATTTAAACCTGGGACACATCGCTTAGCAGTTAACGTACTGCGCCCACCTGAAAATGTTTGAGATGCTTAACTTAAAATTGGTAGCGCTCTTGAAAAGTTTAAATACATATTTGAGATATGACGGTCTTTCAACAAATGAGTGTGTAAGGATGCACTGTTGGTTGATTATAACATTGAGAATAGATTATGTATTTGACATCAGCGATTACAATTGGGAGCTACTTTGTCATGTTAAGGGGCTAGTTATAGCTGTACATTAAAATGCATAATTGAAAAATTAGTTTTCGTATTTTAATGCGACTAAGCAAACGATATTGGCGTTAAGCGGTATCAAAATAAAGCTAATTTTTCTACAAACAAAATTACTTGATTCTGATTTAAACTTTTCTATAAATCTATTTTTATTACTTCACTGATAGAAATCGATTTCAATGAACAGCTGATATTCGTTTCTTCAATTTGGAACACAATCGTTCTGTGTGAACACTGATGTGTTCGATTCTCAGCTGTCAGTTTTGCTTTCAATGATCAACCCTAACCTTAAGGGGCCAGTTTTAGCTATCATTGAAATGCATCATTGGAACAAATCAATGGAATAGTTGTTTCATTTTTTTGACAAGTCGGTTATAGCAATCAGTGAAAAATTTCTGTCAGTGGAAGGCCACTGGTATAGGTTTTCAGGTAAGAGTTGATCATTGAAAGCAAATCTGACAGCTGAGAATCGAACACGAACGATTGTGTTCCAAATTGTAGAAACTAATATCAGCTGTTCATTAAAATCGATTTCCAGTGAAATAATAAAAATCGATTAAAAGAAAAGTTTAAATCAGAATTAAGTAATTTTGTTTGTAGAAAAATTCTATAAGTGATTAGCTTTATTTTGATACCGCTTAAAGCCAATATGGTGTGTTTAGTGGTGTTTTCAAAAATGAGTATGGGCACAAAGTTTCGGTCACAGATGAGGAATTAACCAGATAGTAGTAGTAGTAGTAGAATGGCCGCAAAAACCTTTTTCCAAATTGTCCTACTTGTGTGTGAATACATGAACGAGAGACACGAATTAGGGATGCGTTGGTGAATCAAAAATATGATATTAGCGCGGTGAGTTTTGCAAGATTTTCAAATGGCAACAAAAACACAGCTGGTCACGGCGGATGTGTTGGGAAGTGCTGCTAAGTGTTGAGTTTACATAATTTAACTTTTATAGCTGGTTTAATGTAAATGTTGACGATGAAACCGAAAATTAGTTACATAATATATACGAAGTTGTTGGAATTCGAATATTTTTTTCGGTTATAAGAAATAGGTCTCTATTTTTTATCTGCCTCACTTAAGGCGAATATCATCCAATCAATCTGTGAGCTAGCGCCGGAAACCATTGGAAAATTGGAGTGGAGCGAGGCAATCACTTGAACGACGTTGTGTTCCATAATAAATGGGAATGTATGATCTTACTAATAAAGCCTTTATAGATGGAAAAAAATAATTTTGTTCATTTTATTGCATTTTTAAAAAGAAACAGGTATTTGGTCCACCCTATATTATGGGCCTAAAAAATGTATTGTAGACTAACACCAACAGAGATGATGGTTCAATTCCACTTCCACTTTTTCTGCATTTTTTAACCCGCACATTTCCTTATTGTTAGATCCATATCCTCGAATAGGTGTCATTTAATGAACTTAAAACATAGTTTTGTGGTGGAAATGACACATTCCAAAACCAATCAAAGAAATAAGAATCTATGGGAAAGAAATAAGCCTTCAAACAAAAACTCATTTAGCATTGATTTTCTTTCTTCACATTTTATTTAGTGTATTTTTTTTTTAAATTAAATTAATTATTAAAAGACAAAGAAAACTAATTAAAAACACTACAACAATTACATTAAAAATGATTTAATTTTTTCGTAAATAAATCATTCACATAGTAGATATATAAAAAATACAGGATATTCTGATTGTTTCATAAATACTTTACCTAAATGTCTAAGAAAAATTAATTAATCGTATAAAAAATTATATAAAAAAGTAGTGACAAATAACTTATCGAAGAGAAATAATTAAAAAAAAAAAAACACAAATAGAAACAACACAATATACAAATAGTCGTTTATCGAAATCAAAAAATAAAATAAATCATTGTCAATTGTTTTATAAAGTAAAAAAAAAAATAATAATAATAATATAAAATATTCACAGCTTAAAAAAATTGTATGTTTCAGTTTTATGTTGTTTTCTTCCTATAAATAAAGAAAAAAAAACCTACAGATAATAAATAAAATTGTGAGTAGTTCGAGTTTTTTTTTTGTTTTACATTATAAAGAAATATTATTTTTTTTTATTTTTTTATTTAAACAATATTATGTAGTTTTAATAAATAAATTTGTTTTTAAAGAGACTTTGTATGCATCATATAGGATTTAGATAAAAAAAGAAAGAAACAAACAAACATCGGATACAGAAGAAACTCTCTTGGGAATGAATTAGAGGAGGACAAAAAGACAAAAAGTTTTTGTTTCATTTAACAATAGTACGTAATAATATAGTTTTTGTTTTGTTGTATTTAAACTTATGCATAATAAAAGTGTTATTAATTTTTGTTGTTCTTGTTGTATGTGTGAGTCATTTTGCGTCTTATAGTTTATTACAAGTTTATTTAATTATTTTTCTACTACGCTTGTACATATACAACACGAATTAGAAACGAACGCGATGGCGCTTTACAAGAGATTGTCATTCAGTTGCCGTCGATAATAATTTTTTGTTTTTGTGTTTTGGAAAATGTATTCTATTTTTTTAGTTTAACCATTTTAAAGAACATTTAATGGATAATTGTTTTGTTTTGTTTTGTTTTGTTACACATTTTGGAAACCGTGTAGTTCATTGGCTAAACGAGACTATTTTGGACATATAAAATATATATACTATACAATATAGAGTTTTTTTTTTGTTTTATGTTTTTAATATATATTTTTATTCACTACACCGTCTAAGTTTAGATACACAAGTATATTTTCTACATATAGATAATTATATATATATATATGTATTGTATGTATGGTTACAGTTTTTTTTTTTTAAATTTTTTTATCGGAATGTATAAATTCTGTACTGTGGAATAAGTTGAACCAATTATTTAACATTGTTTTTTTTTTCTCTCTATTGTTTAATAAAAATATTTTTGTTTATTTGATAAAGTTTATATAATATGGATATAACAAATTTTGTAATAGTAAGAGAAAGTTCTAGCTAAAATTTGCATAAATATTTTGTTTATATAAATATAAATGTATACATTATATAATTTTATTTATCTATATAATTCCCTCTAAAAGTTTGATTGTTTGTAAGTTAATATAATTAAATTGTTTTTTTTTTTGGAAACAAATTTGGTTAAATGAATTGTTTTGTTTTGATTTAAATTTTTTTTTTTAATTTGAATTTCTTTTCATTATTAATTTGGCCCCCAAGATGTGTTCCTACGTTGACGAAGAAAAAATTACCACAAAAAGAGATGAGAAGAATAAATCTATGAATAAGATTATACATCGAATATATAGATACTAAATATAGGATGACAACGGCTCAGATGCGCGCGGGCTAGAACATCCTTAAAGCTATAAAGTTGGTTGATTTCAATTAATTTAAATTTTTTTATAATTTGACTTACTAATTAATACAACACTAACTAAGTTGATTTTTATAATTTAAATAGTGTTTGTTTTGCGAATAATATTAACAAAAGGAGAAAACTAAGGGTGTAGTGTGTTATGGTCGGTCGTATGTTGTAGTTATTGATTGGTAACAATTCAAATAGCCAGGAACTAAAGCATTAGGTGTGAATGTTCACTTGTTGTGTGAGAATCACTGCTGCTGGATAATTCGGATGAGGAACGTTGACAGCATTCGACAGCTTGACAGGGCTGAATGCCTTCACGATGGACAACTACACAGCTTTGTTGGGAGCGCTTGAACGTGCCCGACATGCAGTCGAGAGTTTTTTCGATTGCACGAAGACGTTTCTCCAGGCTGGTTGTGGCAAGGATGTCGACCTAGAAAGAAGAAGAATAAAATATTAGATGTAAATAGATATAAAAGTGGGCTATTAAATAAGAATGAATAAAGCTGTAAGTGCGACCACTCAACGGCTTGAAGTGCACCTTCTTTTAAATTTTCAGAACAAGCTGATGATATTTCTCGTAAGGGAAAGCTATCTTAATAACTTTAAAGGAACTTCTTTAGATCGCATTTAACACGCTCCGATTATGAATTTGACAGACCGTTGTGGGTTGGGGGCTAACTTTACTACTAATATCACCCGGAAATAAAAATGAAGATGACCCGCAGTACACAAAAGGCAATAGTTTGATTTTTAGCTAAATATTTGGAACTTGCTTAGCTGGAAACTTAACATGCAAGAGAGAACATTGTATTGCATTAAATTGTATTTGGGTAGGGGTTGTCCGAAGACAACCATTTGCCCCATTGTACTTTCTCAAAGGCTGCCCAAATCTTCCACAAAACTGTTAGTTCACAATGGAAATAGAATTACTGAATTAGCAAAGCGAAGGTGGTTTGCTAGTTCAATCTGATTCAGGTCATCTTCACGGGGAAGCCTTCGTCAAGAATAGGCAGTCTGGTTCTTGCCAAAGCCGGACATTTACAGATAAAGTGTGATGCCGTTTAGCCATTTTCCATGACAGCGCTCACAAAGGCCCGATTTCCTAGCTCTAATAGTTTTGAGATGTTCGTTGAGAGGGCTGAAACCGGTGACAAAGGCGGTTAAGTTACTTCTTTTCACGATCTAGGTATCGGATCTCTTAAAGTGTTTCCACAGAACAAACATTGTTTATTAAGTTTTTTCAAGCTGCTCCCTAGCTCATAAATGTCCGCAAAAATTCGAATAGATCTATATATTTCTAAAGTTCATTGAATATTCTGACAGTTTCTAATGCGATTTGTAGGTTACTGGAAAAACATATTGGAACACTTAAACACAAAAGCTGTAGCGACACACATATCGCCGGCTTAGAGTGTAAACCGTCTAACCCAATTTTTATCATATTTAAGATATATACACAATAAGAAAGGTCAAAGACAACACTATCGAAACTTGGAGAGGCATACATAAAAACTTTATGCAAAGAGATTAAAGAATATTTAAAATTGTTTTATTGTTTTAAGAACGAAGAAAATATGGCAACGCTATGGTATTCTTGCACGTTACGCCAGATTAATAATTGTCAATCTGATTTCATAGTTAAGCTCAGATCACAGATGAGTAATGAACCAGATAGTCAACTCTGCACCAGCTTTGCCGTAATGGCTCCTTTGCTTCGCCCTGGGCTTTAAGAAAATGAAAATTGCTACCTAAATTTTTAAAATTTCAGATTTGCAAAGAATAATATTTACATATTATTGCAACTGAAAACGAATTTCACTTCTCAATTGCATATATTTTTTGCACATCTCTATTTTGCGTATAAAATGCACTTCCCTAAACCATTGTAAATGTCAAACATTGTCCATGACGTTTAAATTTCGAATGGGCCTCGGTATTGCAGTTTCCCTAAGAACAATTTGTTTATGTCCAGCTTTGAGAAAATACAAATAAAAATGGAGAAGTAAGATGCTTAACGATTTACGATTAACGGCCATTTGCGAGTCATTTAAATGACGCTCTGACGTAAAAATCACGCCACAAATCAGTCATTTAAATGACGCTCGTGTGATCACCATTTTTGGTGTCATTTAAATGACTAGGAAAATGGCGGACCAAATGACATGAATTTTGTGCCATTTAAAAGACGGAAACAAATGGCCGTGTAATCGCTCTTTAATGACGCCTAGAACAAATGACAAAACTTTCTGGCTGTTGTGTCATTTAAATGGCAGCCATTAAATTTCCTACGCAAATGAAAAATGACGGAGCATTTAATATGATATCTATCTGTGATGATTTGGATTTTTGTCTCGTGGCGAAAGGACATAATAATTAATAAACTGTTTTCTTATTGGTGTGGTTATGTGACTTCACCATCAATTGCAAATGGTGGAATGCTTTTTTCCCCACAAACATAAATGAAAGGCGTTAAATGAAAGGTGATGCAATATGGCAACTCCAATCATTGGCAAGTCCGCTGTTAGGAGATTCATTGATCGATGACAGCAGCTGTCAACTTTTGAGCTGTCAATAAAAAGCACACCAGAGAGTTCCCGCCTTTGGTTGA
Source organism: Ferdinandea cuprea (assembly GCA_963576555.1). Classification (NCBI taxonomy): domain Eukaryota; kingdom Metazoa; phylum Arthropoda; class Insecta; order Diptera; family Syrphidae; genus Ferdinandea; species Ferdinandea cuprea. The sequence continues at coordinate 10,170,055 of OY754960.1, forward strand.
AGTCAGATTACTTTTTTTCCCGCTTGACTTCCTTATTACTCAGTTCAAACTCTTAATCCCATGAATTATAATTTTCCCTGAAGTTAAATAAACCTTGATATTTGTATTGTTTTGACTCGTGCCTTTTTTCGTTTCTACACATTGCTGAATCATAACAAAAGGCTTTGAAGAGTAGAACAAACAAATATTGACATTCTTGAGAAATGTCCTTTTTAAAGGATTTAAGGACCTTTTTCGATGTTCCAAGGACCTCCGAGTGTATGAATAGCGCATTTGGTTCTACTTGTCAAACCCTTTCATTTAAGGCCCACATCATACGGGTTGAGAATGAAATGTTATTAATTTCTTAATGGCTAATTGTTTTTACACACTCCGCTAAATACGCCGTCTCCGCAATTTCCACTATCATCGCAAAAGGTTTTTTGGACATTTTTTAAAAATAATATTTTTTTTTTTAATTAAAAAAAATCGTACTAATTGACAATAGCTATATTTTTGTCATTGGTAATTAAAGGTGACATTTGTCATTTTAATAAGGCATGTCATTACCATGGGATCGCCATTTTTTCGCTCGTCATTTGATGGCACCTCAACGGAAAATTTTAAATGACTCGTAGCGTCCGTCATTTGATTTTGAGACAAAAATGACAATGGTAGTCATTGCGTGTGATCGCCATTTTTTCGCCAATGACCAATGACGAATCGTAACTTCAATGTCGCTCTATTTTTTCCTGACGTCACAGTGCCATTTAAATGACTCGCAAAAATGGCCGTGTAATCGCACCTTTATGCCGGATATGGATTATGGATATTTGAAATATTTGATATTCTACCAGAAAGTCTTCAAATAGGCTACTCTTTGAAATTGAAAAACGACAGCATTGCTCCACATTTCCTCAAATTGGAAAAAGGTTTTTTAAAAATGGCCGCGAAATCCACTCTCTCATTACCTATCTGTGAATACAAGTGAACCAGAGATTTGACGTTTGTTTGGTAGTATTTCCGATAGCTAGATCGGCTATTGAAGATGACATTTGCATGGGGGGGGCGGCCATTAAAACGCGTATAATTCCTTATTGATTTGCACGTAAGCTCTCTTAGAAGTGCTTATTATATGGGCAAAAACAGGTTACTTTACGCAAATTAAAAGTCACTCTCAGAGCTGACTATCTCACATAATGAGCGACTTTACCATAAACTGTTCGTTGAATTTTCTTGGTATTTTTGAAGGTTCGTTTTTAACAACAGAGTTCAGTTTTGACGTATGAGTTGTTGAGCACATTAGTTTGCGCTACCGAAATACGATGACATAAATAAGGATATTTCAGACAACTACTACAATAATCCATGTCAATTCTATTACTGGGTTAGGTCAAAGCAACTCTATTATCAATTCCGCCATCCAATGGAATATATGCAATACATCTCTGTGCACTTTAATTTGCAATTCCAATTGAATTTTAAAGTTCGGAATTTGATTTGCAAGTTTGCGAAAGGGTGTTTGAGGTTGAGACAGAAATGTATTCCCTCAGATGTATTCACTGAATTAAATATTTATCCATTACGTCGGTCTTTGCTTGGTAATTTTCTGTGTGATCTAGATGACAGCGATGAAATATTTCGTTGGGTACGTTGACTTGTTGACTTGTCATATGAATTTTCAAATCACACTTGGTTAACGAAATATGTAACTCAACCGTCACCTCCGTCAAAATGTCACATTATTGGTTTCGAGTCAAGTGAATAAGCATAGAACATTATAGAAAAGCAATTTAAGAAAAAAAATGTAAGTTACCTTCAATTGCTGATTGAGCGGCAAAAGTGCAATTATCCACCACGCCCACGCTGGTCCATCGGCGATACTCTCCCAATTCTCCTCGACGGCTGGCATTTCACCGAAACTCCGCAATATCTCCTCCTTCAGTTCGGTGCCCAAACTCTCGTACCATTCAATCGCTTTGCTTAGCACCGACGCATGCATACTACTAATAAATGAAACATTATCCTCCGTTATAATTTCATCATAGATGTATTCCACTTTAGCCGTCTCATATCCGTCCTTCTCATTTCTGGCAAGTATTCGGAATCGCTTACATCCGACCGTACTCAAAATGGAGCAGCCATCGCCCAGCAGAACACAGTCCCGAATGTCCAGTATTGTGCCAACATCAAAGTACCTCGACTTGCCGTTGTGCGGCTGGACAATACCGAATTGCTTTTCGCCCGATTCGACGGCGCGTCGCACCATCAGACGATATCTTGGCTCGTAGACAAACAATGGACACGGCACATGGGGAAATGCTGTTGTACAAATAAACACCGGAACCGATGGCTCCAGATCCATTTCCTGTCGGAAACGCTTCTCATAGCACTCTGGAATGAATCGTTTCATGGCGGCTTCAAGGAATTTCGTTATTGGCCTCTTGGCCAGAATGAAAGGAACTGGTGAGGATGAGCCTTGCAACACGTTCACGTGCTGTTCAACTAGTGGCGACATGCACAACGGACACGAGGGTGAGTAGTCCATGCATCTGTCGAGACATACCCAACAGTAAGTGTGACCACAAGGCGTCACTACCGGCTTCCAAAATGTCCGACAACACAGGACACAATCAAAGTCCGATGCATCGATAAGATTCGGATTAACCGGAATGAGGTGTCGCTGTTCCTGATTCAAATCCGATTCTGAATCTACAAACAAAAAATTGTTATTACATAAGTGGACGTTGCTGTGTGTGTGGGTGGATTTTTTTTTACTTACCTTTGATTCTTTGTACTTCCTGTTGAGTCCTTTCTAGAATACTATCGAAGCGTGTGCTACCGAAAAAGTTCACCTGCGTTACTGTTGGTTGCTTTTGCTGTTGTTGCTTTCTACTGCTGCTGCTGTAGGATTTCCTGCGACAATGTTTGCGAGAGCCTTTCCGCAGTAGGTCACAGTCTGTGGTTGCATCAGCAGTGATTGTGTCATCCCCATTGAAGGTGGTAAGTAATCCAATTTGTTTCCTCCGTTGCCGACTCTCCAGGACAATATCATACGGTGCCGACGAGGGTGAAGAGTTAAGATGAATTTTCTTTGGAGATTGTGCCAATAGCTTTTGTAAGAGCTGTAAGGATAGTGCGTGGGTGAGTTGTGTGTGTAAAAACAAAACAAAAAATTGATATTTTGAGCAGGATTATCCGCAGGACAAGCTTACCTTGGCGAGATCATGTTGAAAGAGTTCTGTTGAAGAGAGCGTGGAATTTTTATCATCCAAACTAATTGCCAGACAATGGTCAACAAGTGCATCATCTAAGCGGCCTAATCCACAAAGTGCCAGTGAACGATGGTAATGTGCCTAGAAGGGGAGTTGTGTTATTTAGAGTAATTGATAAATCATTTCGAGGGATTCTCGTTATTGTACCTTGGCTGAGGAGGATTTTCTTCTTAATGCGTGATCGATATCTGCTAGTGAACTTTGGTAATGATTCAATCGTCGCAGGACTTCAGCGCGCAGCAAAAGACTGTTGAAGTTGTTCGGACCTGCAAAAACAAAAATCGAATTGTGGTTGTAGTTTTTGTTGAGGAATCAAATGAAAATTATTAGACATTGTGATTACAAATTAACCCTTTAACCCTTTTTAATGTCGCAATTTCGACATCTAAGTTTGAGTTGTTCCCATACAGTTTCATATGTTTTGTAGGGTGTTCTTTCTAATGGTGATAGTTAAAATTTCCTCAGAAAAAAAGTACATAAACATATTTGATAATTTTCATGTCAAAAAATTGTGGTAAACCAAAATGGCGGACAGAATGAAAAATTGTATTTGGAAAATTGGCGAATTTTTTTCCGAAGCCTGGCGATGTTCAACTCTAACTCGAACCTCGTCAAAAGGGTAATACCAATCAACGTTTCTATTCAACCGCGAAAAAGGGGCAAGCCTAAAAACTCCTGCAGTTGGACAAATGCAGCAAAACCAGCAGTGACACCTCAGTGACTAAGTGCTATGAAACTGGAAGACTTGCAGATATTTTTTGAGGTCGAACCGACGAACCCCACAGACACACCAGTAGGAATGCAATGAAGTTGGAGGGTTATGAGCATCACATTGTTGATTAAAAGGAAATAAAATGTTTGCAGGAATTGCGAGCTAAAATGAATCCACGATAGAACGCTGGTAATTCAAATTGGTTGCCTACTACTTCATACCTTCCTCATGTGTCTAAATACAAGATTCCATTTGTGTGGCCTACCAACTTTGAGCGTGGTATTCGCCAGCCTATTGCGCGTAATTCTGCATCCACCTCTCTGAGTCGCACTTACATAAACAGTATTTCGTAATGCAACCGACAAATGCAAATTGTCAAAGGCTATTCAAATTTGGCAGCACCTACATTGCACATCAGCCCGAAGTCCATAATATTGCTGTCAAACAGAAGAAGTGACAGTATACTTTCTCAGCTAAATATAAATTTCATAATACGTTTCTGTCTCTTCGCGTACTTTTGCGCGAAGAAAAATGATATCTGTCAAATTTTCGACAAAACCAGATTAGATCGTGAAAACATAAGAAAATCCTACAGTCCGCTTAAGGCGAACTGTACGATACTACCCATACATGCCCCAAGAAAAAGCCGTTAAAACACGGTGGATGACATTTTTTTTTTAGTTTTTTATGAAATTCCTTAAAAAAACAAACTTATCAAGGAGGTCAATCATATTTTGTTAAGGTTCTAATCCCTTATTTCCTTATCTTTTAGCAGGGAGGAGCTTTATTCTAGATCCCTGTGGTATCACAACGGCAATACTGGTCTTAGTGTGTCGGTTTTATGCGGACAGTCACTTTAACCTAACCTAACTTTAGCTTTAAAACGGGTTTTTCTAAATTTTGTGGGAGTATACTTTATCATTTCGGAGCCCGAGGAAGTATATGCTTCAAATTTTAACTTTCTTACTCCCAATTAAATGTCTTAAAACTGGTGACGAATGGATTGATGCTGATCATAAATTTATATTCTTTTAGGGGTCTACGACAAATATCAAGAGTGTTACAAACTGTGTGTTCCCGTGATCCCAGATTATTTAAGGGCAGGTCAAGCTCAGAACTATGTTCAAGACTTTGCAAGTTCATGAAGCAATGAGGTCTTTCCGTGTGTCTTTTACTAGAGCACTACCGCTTATTTGTTGAAATACTTAAGGAGTTTTTTGACGTCTTAGGCAACAATCTTAGGAAGGAAATATTGAAATGTCAAAAAATATCTTTCCATACCATGTTGATTAGGTTAGGCCAAGTCCACTGCAAACAATTCTAAAATATTTTAGCTAATGATGGCGATAGAAAGGAAAAATCCCCATGTTCCACCAATTGAAGAAAAAGTGCTGCCAAATCTAAGCTTAAATAAAAAGCATTCTTTCGTATTAAAATTTATCATCCCACTCGCACTAAAGTCCATGAAAACAAATCAAAAATAATAACGAATTAATCTCCTACTTCTAAATTTCGTTTTTTTCTTAAACAAACCCAAATTGATAGATAACAAATCCTCCGAAAATCCCATAAGATTAACGTCAAAACAAGTAGGCAAAAACAAGTAGCCGCCGCCCCCCATGAAGCTATAAAACATTTCTGTCAACTCACGTATTCCACACTGTCATGACCTACTGACCGTCCGTATACGTCACACATAGCCTTAGAGATTAATTGAAATAAAATTTTGCAAAATATTGTACTGTCAATTTGCTAATTTCCACCGCAGTGTGACGAATAGCAGTTTTCAATGACTTTATGATTAATTGCAATCATTTTTCACAGAGTAAAGAAAAAAAACTGCCAAATTAAATATTATGCGTGACAATATTATTAGTCAAAAATAGAATAAAACAAAAAATTAAACACATGTCTTTTTGAATTTCAACAAGTTAATAGTATGTAGATTTGGCCTGTAGCCCACCCGTCTCTTGAAATGTTCCACACACACGACGCGACTATCAACTGTCAAGCGAAAATCACACGGTGGCGGCTAAACACAATCCATCTCTTGACTTGACAATATGGTACATGCCTCATCATAAATGATATTTCGAATAAGAAAATTAGATAATTGCCTTCTGTTGTATCTTCCAAAATGTAATGTAATATTTTCTCACCATGACGCGTCGTCTTCGTCGTCGTGTGTTGTCTTTTCATCATTCCCCCTATACTACACCACTATGTGTGTGTCTTGTAGTTTTAGTTTCAATTGAAGTGTCATTAGGTGCGCTGATGGCGCGTCAGAGATGTATCATATTATTACGTCTTTGTAACATTTAAATGCTTATTTTGTTGCTAAATTGTGTGTGCTTATGTCGTCATAGTGATAGTGTAACAATGCGCCCTAAACAAAACAGATGGTTGCGCCGCGATTGTGTCTTGTGTAATAAATGCGAGCGGCACGATTTCGTAAATCATTTTCGTTGTTGCATTGCATTGCTGTGCAAATTACGACAGTTCATATACCGGTCGGGTCGTCTCGTTGTGGGGTGTTACGTTTGACATTTGCTAAGAGATGGCGTTGTGTGGTGGTGTACGCTTTCAATACAAATAAATATACCTGTGCCGTGCAAACAACACAACACAACACAATTGAGTCGAGTCGAGAGCTTTCGAAGAGAACGAAGCACCACTCACGCTCTCTTATGAAGGGTATTTGGCAACATGTTTCGTTTGGTAATGTACAATCACAACTTTTACATTCGGTAAATCAATCCAAGTACGTACGGGTAACTATAGTCAATGCCAACTACTACGAATACGTAACCGAGGAAACACTGCAGCAACTATTTTATGTAGTTCGTGAACAAAGGAGAGCTGGGAAGCAACCTTGTAACGAGAAGTCTACCTCCCCAAAGTGTAGTCACTGTCGTCTGGTTTTTTGTCTGTCTTTGACTGATATCGAGGCAGTAGCAGTGGCAGAGGCAGAGGCAGAGACAGAAGCAAGAAGCTGTCGCTTCTTTTATGCACTGCACACAGAAAAGGCATGATTTGGATGGGTTATTAGGTTTCGTGCAACAATCGAGTTGATTTTCATTTCGCGAATTTTTAATTAAATAAAATTCTAAATAATTCTGATTCATTTGGCCTCTGTAGTCTGTATTATGCACATATCTATCCATCTATCTATCTAGTCTGTGGCTCATGATTCATGAGACGAGTGCTATTAGTTAGGTTGGTTTTTTTTTTTGATTCATTTCATTTTATTTTTGGGATTGATGACAACCCAATGGGTACAATGTTGGCGTTAGCTTATATCATGATCGGCCAGTTGATGGATTAGTTGTGCACGTCGTTATTGTATTTGTAGCTCATGCAGAGGCCTATTGTGTTACACAATAGACATTGAGATAGATACTTTGTTGAGCAGTACCTACACGAGTAGGTTGGTACGGACACATAATATGTAATCTTGATTATGTCCATACGCATGTTATTGCGTGTTGTACTCTGTGCGATTGTTGGTACCTAACCTAAACATAGTATCTCTGGGGGCACTTAAATTTTCGGTTGATTGGCTGCCCTGTTGAGCGTTAAATTTCACGTCCAATTAGAGGCTGAGGCGGACGGAAGTAGTCAATGTGTTTAGAGGTTCGGAAGGTGGTTTGTTTTATTTTTTTTTTTTGTTTCGGTCTATTTGCTCTGGGGAAACATATTGTATGAAATATTTATGGGACAGAACATACATATGTATGAGAAATGAATTTATTCAAAAGTAGGTCAAATGGTGTGTGTGGTATTTTTTTTATTAAGTGACATCCTAATCTCATGGGCGATCGAATTTAATTTGTCTTTTTAATGAAGTGGAAGTAGGATGTAGTAGGTACATAAGTAATGTGCAAGAAGCAAAGGTCTGAAGCTATGTCTACAACTTGTTGTTATTTCATGGTCTTTGAATGAATAATGAGGAGAATGGCCGGCACGGTGTGCATGTTGGAAATTGCAGGAATCAATTATGAAATTTAAAATGAAAGTAGGAATGGGGATGTTTCCTACAATTTTAAAGATAAAGACCTCAAAATATTTTTATTTTATAAAGGTTGGCAGCACTCATTAGTAATGGCGTCCAAACGTCATCTGTCAAAGTGAAAAGTTTTCAGTATACTCTGCCATTTAATCATGGAAAGACTTACAAACGACCAACGATTGCAAATTATTGAAATTTATTATCAAAATTCGTGCTCTGTGAAAAATGTGAAAATCCGCTGTTTTATCGGAAAATTGTGTTCAGCCATGAGGCTCATTTCTGGGTCAACAGATAAGTAAATAAGAAAAACTGTCGCATTTGGAGTGATGAACAGCCATACAATAATTACCGATGCATTACGAAAAAACGACAGATTGGTGTGGTTTGTGGGCTGGTGGCATCATCGGTCCATTTTTCTTGAAAGACGACCTTGGAAGAAACGTTACCGTCGACGGCGAACGATATCGAGCCATGATAAGCGACTTTTTTTTTCCCAGTTGGTCTGAGTTGAACTTGGCTGACATGTGGTTTCATCAAAACGGTGTCACATGCCACATGCCACACAGCTCGTGAAACAATAGAAATGTTGAAGGATGAATTTGGTGAGCAGCTTATCTCTCGAAATGGCCCTGTGAGTTGGCGGCCAAGATCATGCGATTTAACGCCTTTTGATTATTTCTTGTGGACAAGCCGAACACAATTGAAGCCTTACCGGATAATATAACACGCGAAATTCGTGGAATACAGGCCGAAATGCTAGAAAAAGTGACGCAAAGTGACGCAAAAGTGGACCTTCCGAATGGACCATTTGAAACGGAGCCGCGGACAACATTTACATAAAGTTGATGCAAATTTGTGTGTTTTATTTGATTTTTAAAAAGACTCTTAAAAAATCAACCTTTAATAGGTAGGTGTGTAGGTACCGAATTGTCAAAAAATCGAATAGAAAAAAACACTTTTCCAAATTGTCGTCTACAGAGACAGGCAACAACTACATAATTCCTGAGCCCTGAGTTGGTAAAAGTTATTAGCCCTGACCATCAGTTCGCCCTTACCTAGTTCAGTTGCGACTTTTACATTGACTTTCACATTATATTGCCTAAAACCTTCGAGTTAACAAACTAACCCGAAGCTTTCTTCAATCTAAGCTTTCGGTTTGCAGATCTCACAGAAAGCTATTCTTATTTGTAATGTGACAGTTTTCGACAGTGACACGGAAGGTTTGGAGTAGCTACTTCACGGAATCCTATGCAAAGGTTGACTTTACTGAAATCAATATTCTTTGTCGATGACAACGTCTTCCATTTGATGCTTCCGGTACTTCTTGCTAGGTGGAATTTCTACTGTAGTATCTAGCTCGCTTAGATCAGAACTTTCTTTGTAGTTTATCAGCTCCGGGAATTCAGTAGTAGAGTCTTTTGTTGTAGAACGCATTTTGGCTCTTCACGACAGCGATACAGTATACAGCGAGTTTCGTCAACATAGCACTTTTAGTGCCAGAAAGCCTTGAAAAATGCACAACAATGACGAGAAACACTTGGAGATAGACAAGAAAACTATACTTTTAAAGTTCATTGTCAACTAGTGAAGCGTGGCTGTACAAAGGAATTAAAAAAGAATCGCACTTCAAGGGCTGTTCGCATACCTTAATTGCGGGCCTTTGTTAGTAAATAAATTAGATAAAAAGTAAACAGAGAAGAAGGAAGTAGATATCTTAGTCAAATGGCGGAGCTAAAAGTCAAGATAGTGTTCGGTTAGGTTAGGTTAGGTAAGCTGGCCCGACGAGGAAGATCAGTCTCCTCCTTGCCGCACTTAGGTCTTTGTGGATCCATTGTAATACCCTTCAGTGGGGGATACATCGGTATTGTGGCCTATATTATGGTTCCCTCCTTTCGCTCGTGGCTGCTTAATTCTGTCAAGTCATCCTGTTGTCTCCAGAAACTTGTGAGAGTTTGACATCTGAAAATTCTTCAATGTTTTCTAAGAAGAAACTTCCAAGTGTTCTGTTCCTTAAGTGACAGAAACCCGGGCAGTGGCAGAGATAGTTAGGTGTGCTTTCGTGCAGCTCCTCATCGACGCTGCATCTACAATTACTTTCACCATGAGATTGTTTCAAAACTTGTATTTTTCTGCCTGCCGCCCAGACAGAATGCCCATTGCCATCCTATGTTCAATTCAACTGAGTTAAGAAAATTCCCTTAGTTAGCTTTCTGTACAGGTTGAGCCTCGAATACAATGTTTGCCTTAAGTTAGTGCATTTTAGCTTCCTTTTCTTGATCATTGTTCTTCGGACTCATTGTCTTCTATGTCACATAGTCTAACGCAGTTCTCGTGCCTTAAACAGCTTCGGTAGCATAATTCCCATGGCATTAAGTGCCGCCGGAACCTTCGACTGATACGTCACAGAACAAATTTTGGCCATAAATAATGGCCAATGTCAAATTTGAATAACCAACTTTTTAATCTGTTTCCGCATATAAATAAAGGACCTTTTGTTATAATCAATTTCATACCAAGACTCAGTTTATGGTCAATAAAGTTTCCTTCCAACCAAATAAAACCAGCATTAGCACCCAGCCATCTTTATTACCCGCACAGACGCCAAACACATTAAAGCAAAAGATCGTGTGTAGTTCATTAAACTCTTCTCGATTTATTGCTTCGAGCAGATTCCATTTTACCACAAGACTAGCAAGTTCTAGTTCATCCAATTTGTGGAGACTTAATCACATCGTAAAATCGCACATAACTTACTTATTTCCTATTTAATTTCACTTGAAACTTGCCTGCAACAATGTTGAATATTTTTAACGACCAAAACTAATATACTACATATCAACGACAACGAACAGTTTATCTACTAGAGGTCACAAAGTTCAGCCGATTACCGATTTCAATTACATTATAAAATTTTTTGATCTTCATATTATTTATGCACGAACGAATGTTGCAGTGTAACTTAGCGATTTGTGTTCATGCCGTTCAAACATAGAATATAGAAAACAAGCCTGCTGCTGAACTGAAATTATGCGCGACGAACACATGAGAGTATGTTATGCGGCGCCATAACCATGTGTTGGAGTCAGGGCCGCCACTGGACGGCTTAGCGCCCGTAGGCAAACATTTAACTATGCGGAACACTCTTCATGTGATTAATTATTGAAAAAAGCATCTCGATCGTTGATTGTAGCTAAAAAGAAAACTATGCAATGAGCTGGTTTCAGTCCATATGGAAACGTTGTACAAGATTTAGTTTGTATTTTGGTCGCAGTGTAATGTAAGGTTGTGTGGTAAGCTCATCATTAACAAGTAAATTAAAACATTCTTTTATTTTGAACTAACAATAAGTTAAATGTGTTAGGTAAATAAACAAAATGGTACTAATTAAATATGTTTCTATCATGTTTTGCCCACAAATGGAAATTAATTAGCTGCCATACCTAAGCGTAAGTACATTTTTGCCATTTCAGTGACTTCAACCACTTGAGATAACGCAAAGAAAAAAATATGGAATTTGAAATGAATATAGGATAATCATGTGTCAAATTAACTTAATTGTGACTTAAGTCGTCTTAGGCTGTTGGTTTTTGTGGCCACAGATTTTTCTTTAAAAAATCATAAGTGCAAGATGGCCAATGCAAGAGTTAAACTGAAAAACTGTGAAATAATATGGAAGCTTCCGCGAAATATAGCTTCGATTAGTCTGTTACTGCAAATAAATATTTTACCACGTTCGCCATTTACCTAGTTATTATCTCTCATATAATTGCTTGAGTGGCTTAAACATTGACACTTTGCCAAGTGGAGCTGGTAAAGTTTGCCAAAGTGTTGGTAAAGTTCCATTTAGCAAAAAATCCAACCTCACGGTCGTCTTTCTCAAAATTTTGCACTAATCAAAATTGAATACGATACCGTTTTTTTTTTTTTTAATTTATGCTCTGCCCTTTCGGTTGATATGAGCGTTTCAAAAGCCTCTAAGAGAATGTTTTTTCGCGTCAAAACATAAATTCTCGTGTCATGACAGTCTGGGAAGATATACTATAGTAAAAATTGAATCAATAACCCGTCTCATCTTTCTATCCCCAAGTTTGGAACATAAGGTCCGCTTAGGCAAAAGTATAAAATTAAATCTTTAAGTGTTTTCACCGCAAAAAAGTAAATTAACCTTCAATTTTCACCTAAATTAGCTCTATAGCTCTCTCTTTCACCAAATTTTTACGCCTCTAATCATCACGATTGCATAGAGGGTGTTCAATTTTACTTTTACTTAGCGTGCACTTAATTTGTAAAGTAAATTTGGAGAACTAATCTGAGCTTCACCCAAGTTTAGGGTGGCAGCAAAGTAAGGCACTGTCTCGCCTAGACTCACAGCTTACTTTTCTACATTTTTGGAACACGCTGCGGCAAGAGTTGAATAATGGGTTTTCTTTAAGCATTCGACAAATCATTGGATTAAAGACAGTTTAACAGTTTTTAAAAATAGTCCGATTTCATTGATTTTCAAAAAGAGGAGTCATGCTTTCAAAAATATTCAAAATGAGGTTTAAGCGTCGGAAAAGTAAAAGAAGAGTGAGAAAATTGAAAATTCAGTTTGTTTTCTCGGTCAATTGATGATCAGGTATTTTATCACTTCATTTTAGGTTACAACTTAGTGATTTATCCAGGCGCTTTGGACTGTTGAGGTGAATAACTCAAATTGTTATTGCGACATCCATGTTTTGGCTAAATCATACAAAATGGCGATAGCGCCCCACTGACCTGACGCCCATATACGACTCCCGTCTTGCATGTCTGTCTAAAGCCAGCCTCGTTTCATTCAGTACTAACTTCATAGAATTGTATTGCATAAGCGAGAATGAAAATTATAAATTTTGTGTTACAAAGCAACACCTAAATGTGATATAATCATGCAATCATGGACGTGTAAATATGTAAATAATTTATGTGCTGCATATAATTGTAGATATACACTTGCAGTTGGAGAGAATTCTCGTTATATGTATAACAGATGTTGGAGGCGTTCATATTCATTAAACGAGAATGTTATAGTTTTAGTAATGACACTGACAGTGAATTATTTATGTCTTTAGAAGTCTAATTGGGTACAACGTTGATGCCACATAGAATTAGTGTCACAAAAAGTCAAACTCACATGGTAGAAGATGGAAGGGTTTCGCTATCTATATTCCTGGTCATAATTTAGTGGGATTAAAGGAAAAGACGCTTCCTTCGCGTCTTTCCATTGTTTGCCTTCAGTAACAACAAACAGTTGTGCTTGATTCGCCAGCCCAAAATTGAGAGTACACTTTATAAAGGGTGATTTTTCAGCTGGTTTGGTTTTGGCAACACTGGTTTTGACAGCTGACGTGTGTTTAGTACCTTGTGTCACTGTCAAACAGCTTCAGTTTGGTTTGCAATTTAACCATGGATCGTCTTACAAATGAACAACGCTTGCAAATTATTGAATTTTACTATCAAAATTCGTGCTCGGTTCGAAATGTTCATCGCGCGCTGCTTCCATTTTATGATGGGCATTCTCGACCTTCTGAGCAGTCTATTCGGAAGATTGTGACCAAATTTCGCACCAAATTTACTTTGTTGGACATTAAACCACCAACACGTTTACGTACTGTGCGTATTGAAGAAAATATTGCGGCCGTATCAGCTAGTGTGACAGAAGACCGCGAAATGTCGATTCGGCGCCGTTCCCAGCAGTTAGGCCTTTGTTACAGCACTACGTGGAAAATTTTGCGGAAGGATTTGGGCGTAAAGCCTTTTAAGATACAGCTGGTGCAAGAACTAAAGCCAGGCGACCTACCACAACGCCGAATTTTTGGTGAATGGGCTCTTGGAAAGCTGGCCGAGGATCCGCTTTTTTATCGAAAAATTGTGTTCAGCGATGAGGCTCATTTTTGGTTGAATGGGTACGTAAATAAGCAAAATTGCCGCATTTGGAGTGAAGATCAGCCAGAAGCATTGCAACAGCTACCAATGCATCCCGAAAAAGCCACTGTTTGGCGCGGTTTATGGGCCGGCGGCATTATTGGGCCATATTTCTTCAAAGATGATGCGAATCGCAGCGTTGCTGTCAATGGTGAACGCTACCGAGCGATGATAACAAACTTTTTTTGCCCGAAATGGAAGTTCTTGACTTGCATGATATGTGGTTTCAACAAGACGGTGCCACATGCCACACAGCACGCGAAACAATGGCGCAATTGCGAGGCGAGTTTGGTGAACAGTTAATTTCACGTTTCGGGCCGGTCAATTGGCCGCCTAGATCGTGCGATTTGACACCATTAGATTATTTTTTGTGGGGGTATGCCAAGGCTAATGTGTATAGGGACAAGCCCGCTTCGATTGACGCACTGGAAGCCAACATCCATGCATTCATTCGTGAGATACCGGCCGATATGTGTGAAAGAGTATGCCAAAATTGGACTCAGCGGATGGGCTACCTGAGACGCAGCCGCGGTCAACATTTGCATGAAATTATCTTTAAACATTAAATTGCAAGGTTCAAACTATCGATTCAAATAAATATTTCATTCATTTTTTCGAATTTTTTGTGTTTTTTTTTTAAAAAAAGTTCTAAACCTCTTAAAAAATCACCCGGTAGTAAAGAACAAATTGCAGATTTTCCATTGTCATGAGAAGAACAATACCATTTATCTCGTGTGGTGTGCGCCGTACCCTTATGTATCGCAGTGATGAGTCATACAGAGCACACGAGACGGACGTATGTATATGTGGAAATCAAATATCACAAAAAGCAACACAGACAATCAGCAACAACGAGTTTGTAATCTTTCCAACAGAGTATCTTTCTAAAAAAAGTACTTAAAAACCTATCTTAACCAAAAGGTCCTTGAATACCTCCACCAATAGAATTTTCTTGTTTGCACCAACAGCATCTTCAAACATAACACTTAACTCCTATCACTCTTCAGATGTATATATATATGTGTACCTCTATCACTGCAGACCTAAATCCAAATTCAAACATGGTCAAGGAAGCACAGAGCACTCCTTGTCCCTAGATACAAATAAAATCTTCACCCAAATTGAATACACATTAAGCTCCTCAAATAAGTTAAGCATTTTCAATTCCACCTGAATATAAACAACCGTTCAATTGAGGTGTGTTCAATGTGTATCTATCTACCTTTTCGAATCCTTCCACTCGTAGAAATGGAACCATCCAAACAACGTATCGTAATCTAAACATAATGCAGTGTGCAAAATCTTACAAAAAAAAAACAAGAGTTCGTATCCCTCCGAAAAAATAAAACTGGGTCACATAAAACGAAAACGAAAACCGTATCCATATCCATCCACACGGTTTCCTTCAACTGCAGTGGCCATTAAATTTCACAGAGCTGCCTGGTACACATCGGAATCTAGAGCACATCTCTTTCTCTCATTTCTATGTTGGAATTTTTGTCTATTTTTTTTCCCATCCTCCCAAATTAACCAACAACGACGCGACCAACGGACGACTTTGAGCTCTCAAAGTGATTTTTCAATTTCCAAAAATTCCATCTCAGCCAGAAGCGAAAACTCATTTTTATTTGTTTGACAAATCACTTTCCGAACGGATACGATTGGCGAATGGCGATCGTTATTGATTGCAAACTGTGTTCGCTGTTCGCAGTGGCACACACTTTTGAAAAGATTAATCAAAACCGCTTGTCATTTTAGTCTGTTAATAAGCCAACATGAATTTTGTTGAACAATTAGGCTAGCACAGTTTATGAAAATCTATTATAAATGTACACTTTCGAGTGGTCGGCGGTTATTTGAAGGACTTATACGAGTGGATAATCATTGTATGGTGACGCATTTCGAGTGGAAAACTGTCATAATACGAGAGGCCAATATGATGAAATATACGAATTAAATGTTGGCGATGATGAAATCTGCGTGTAATCGAATATTATTTAGAGAAGCAAGAGCTGTTACCAACCGTTGAACGATTTGACAGAGGGGGTTGCCTATGGCAATGAGAAAATGATGATTAAATTCTTACCACCGGAAGCGTCATCCTATTCGAGAATAACACTATTCTCTTGATGACTAATTTTTTTTTTCTTTACGTTTACACAACAATTTGTTGTTCTTTTCGATAAACAAAAAAATTTGAAAAAAAAGAGAGAGAACTTTTTAAGAGTTTAACTATTTGTTGAAATAAGTCAAGAAGGTTATTTGAATTTGCATTGCATGGTTTGAGTATTGAGAGTGTCCCATTGCAAGGTGAGTTGGGGGAACAGTGTTGCCACAATCTGTTTGTCAAATGAAAACAAAATAATGAACTTTTCAAACTTTCATGACTAAGTGCTTCTGTTGTGATTTTTTTTTTTTGGTTTAACTTGACACGGAGTTATTTTTTTTGAAATTGTTATAGCCCTAAACCATGTTTCTGTTTCCACGCATTCTAAGATCCAAGCAATATTTGAAAGAGTTTTTTTTATTTCACAATCTTTTAAATGTATGCAATAAACGAAGGGAAGATGGGCTGGTCTTGGGTCGTAGCCACAGATTAATACAATTGGAATTCTCTTTTGAAATATTTTCGCTAAATTTTAAACTTTAAAATCAGGGCGTTCAGTATTTCGACCTAGTTGAAAAAGTCATTGAGATGAGGCTCTAACTTAGAAGTGATTTAAGGAATACGTAAGACTTTAAGTGCAGCTCTGCCGTCACTACAGACAATAGAGAGAAACCTGA
The DNA here is from genome assembly GCA_963576555.1 of Ferdinandea cuprea. NCBI lineage: Eukaryota > Metazoa > Arthropoda > Insecta > Diptera > Syrphidae > Ferdinandea > Ferdinandea cuprea. The sequence goes on from OY754960.1 coordinate 10,186,757, forward strand.
CGTTGTCACATTTCGCGAAAGGAACTGATAGGTTTGCGGTACGCGATCTTGGCCGGAATTATCCTTTATCTAGAAGAAAGACAGTGAAAGTCAACTGATAAATTCTATCGAAGGCAGCGCGTAGCATTTCCTGTATACTTGTTATCATGTCGCTTAGCGGCTTTCTGAAAGGTAAAGTAATTAACTGCAGTCATAGAAAGGAAAACAAATATTAGGCCTAAATGGCCCGTACAGGACTTAGAGCCTAACTTGTCCATCCATTGTGTGTGCGGAGATATATTTTTTGACACAAATAGAAGGGACCTACAGGTTAATGGCGATTCCGAATGGCAATGACAGGTCCTACTCTTGAATTTTTGTAATGGTTGGGGCAGCGAATAAAAACTTGTAGGTGCTATGGGTCGGATTTGAACCGGGGATCCCTCGCAAAGTAGACTAAGGCACTTAAGTACTTATCCACTGCACTCACAATGATAGTGAACACTTGACTTGTTCAAGAAATTGCGCCTTAGACGGTTGAGGTGGCTAAGGCTTGTAGGACTTTCAGTGCAGCAACAACTGCAGCTGGTGTACGCAAGTTTATAAAGAAAGTTCGTGAGACTGGTTTGCCGCGAACAATTCAGAAACGAGTTAGGCACTCAATTAGTTTGACTTCTACCAAGCCAGCAGAGGTAGTCATTTGAACTAAATCGTATTCCATAAATAATCAGAAGCTTTACTTTTTTCAATAGAACAACAATCGTTGAAAAATACACAATAGAGTTTTTAAAAAGACACCGACAGATGACCAAACCTTTAAATTGTAGATAAAATCTGGTCCGGTGCACCAATTATATATTTGCAGCTACTTGACAGAATACAAAAACGTGCGATAAAACTTATGCGCGACCGAGATATTGCGAATTCGCTTGACCCTCTTAGTCATCGTCTTAATATCTCCTGCCTATCGTAGTTATATCGATACTACCATAACAAGTGCTCAAACGAAATAGCCAGTTTCATTCCTCCCCTTCAACCGTAATACCCGCATTGCCAGGAATGGTCACCATAAAGCCTATCTTCGGACGTACTGTGAAATATAAGGATTCGTTCCTATGCCGCACAACACGAATGTGGAATGGTCTACCTCACTCTGTTTCTCCTGACCACTACAATTTGCAAGCCTTTAAAATCAATGTGCATCGGTTTCTCACCCTGTCCTCGAATTCCTTATTTCCTAAATAGTCCGGAAGGTCCTCACACATTCATCACGAGACACAACATGGGACATTAACAGAACCCAATGAATTTTCCGTGGCTCTAATCCAACATCTAATTATGACAACTTTTAATTAGCTCTTGTTTTAGACTCGTAAGTTGTTTTCTACCTCAAACTCATTTGCTTTAAAATAAACAACAGACAGCTATTTAACGGAAGGCAAGGTTAGCTTAGCTTCTACCGTAACACTCGTGCACTTTGTGTCATGCCTTCTTTGTGTCGAGCGAGTAATCGGTGCGGTGTTACGCAGTTTCTATATGGCTCTAATATCTACGTGCCGTTCTGATCGGTTCACACTAGTCCGAATAAGTGTGAAGCAAGCCTAAATCATTTAAAATTCACAAAAGCGCAAAACCTTAACCATCATTAAAGCCCCATTTTGCATTTAAGCTACTTGAAAATGTTAAACACTCAGCCAGCCTATCTATATGTAAATCCATCACCCAAAAGGCAGATAAATATGTTCAAAGTGGCAACACCATTAAATTGTGCTTGTTGAATAACAAGACATTTTTTTTGTTTACAAAAAAAAAAACAACACACAAACGAGGTTATATCTCAGGGAGAGCCATAATATTTAGGTTACTCAACTAAACCAAATATCAAACCAAAAAAAAAAAGATGAGAGGCAAAGTTTGACAGTTGCGCAAAAGGTTTTGCCTAACATACGTAATGATGGTAACACTCTCTTGCAAACATTGTTTAACTGAGACAATAAAGCTCAGGTTCTCCAATCGAATAGCTGAATACCATCAGAAGAGACTTAAATCAAAAGTAAGGGAATCGAAAATAGCTTTTAAATGCTGCCGCTCGGCGAATAACAAACACCAAGAAAATAAAATAAAAAGAAGAAGGCGCCATCGAGCCAGTCGCACTAAATAGCCGGCATATTGTAGTGTAGTCATAGTCAGCGTTGCCGCAACTATTTAACGCTCAACAAAACTATAAAATACGCTCTGCTTTTGAACTTCCTCTGAGAGCTGAAGAGCTATTCCGAAGAGAAGAGTGTCATTGGATTTATACTCAGCAGCAGCAGTACTGCTACTGCTGCTTTGTTTTTAGAACGCCAAACCAAGGAGTAAACATTTTTCAATCACAAATTTATTATGGAAAGCATTTCCAGAAAGCTCTCCTTTTTGTGTCACGCCTCACGCCATACACTCACTATACACATGATTTTTTTGTTGTTTCTCTCAGTGTTGTTCTGTCTTTGATGATATAACAGTTGAATAGTTTCGGGCATTTAGGAGCCTTTTGGGGCTATTTAAAGTAGAAAAATAGGCAGTTTAAGGAAAAATAAAAAATGACAGTTCATTTGACAGTTTGACATTTCGAAAAGGTTGATTCTGGTCTGGTTTTTTCTTTTTCTTAATTTTAAGGCCGCGTTGTGTTGTGTAATCAACAGCGAGCTAGGGTAGTATAAACAAATACACAAATGCGTCGCTCTTTATAGCACACAGATACTGTGAAAAAAAAAATGGAAGAAAAAAATCCAGTGAGGAGAATGCTAGTGGAGAACCATACCAAAGATGTGAGCCACCACCACCACACGATGAAATGCTAAAACGTTGTGTTACGTCATTTTGATTGGAATCGCGTCTTTTTTTTTTTTTTTGTAGTTCGCCCCTCGCTTTAGGGTCCTTCACTCGCTCTTTGTAGTCTGTCTGAGAGGGGAGTTTGTATAACCGGGTAAGGGTGATGTGATATTGCGTTTAATGAGAGTTCTTAAACCTACAGCTGGTTTGAGGGACGTTTTTTCTTCTGCTTTCGTTTGTTCGTTCGTTAAGGCAACAACATGTATGTCATCCCAGGCCCTCCATACCTCTGCGCCAACACTGTGAGAAGAGCTAGAGAGTGACGACGTCGACATCGAAGGCCACCCAACAAAACTGAGAGAGGGAGTCAAAGAGCGAGAGAGAAACAAGACGAGAACAGTTTACATTTTATTGCAAGCAAGTAGGTTTTTTTTGTGTCGTTTTTGACGTAAGTGGGGTGGATGACCTGCTTGATGTGTTCCACACCAATACAAAAAGCACTTTCATGTGGGAGGGAGTGCGGCAGGGTGACATTGGGGGGCTACGATGCCAGCAAAGGCAAGCCCAGAAGCGCAATGCTAATGGAAAAATAAAACTACACATTATCATCGCAACAACGCACGATGCAAGAAAGAAGAAAACAGAACAAACACTGTACGGGACATCAACAGCACTTTTCTAATGTTCACCTACACTGTGTGAAAATGATGATTCTATTGTGTGCATGCATGTATGGTGTTAGATACTTCTTCTACTTGGGAATTAGAGGGAAACTTCATTGCTGGACTGCGGTGAGTGACTTTAATTTTTCAACAAAAAAAAAAAAAATACAGAAGAACTATGTCCTACCTTTTGTTTGTGTATCAATTATTTGTTTCTATTCCATTTTTTGCATTATCTTTGTTGTTTTCTTCTTGATTTATTTTTTCCTGTTCTGTTTTGTTATCAAGCTATATTTTTTTATTTATATTTACTTTATGAAATACTTTTTTCTCGAAAGTAAATCGAAAGAGAGGGTGCAAGAGAATGAGTAAGTAAGTGGTAGAGGGTAGCTTCTATAGCTTGTTGATTTCGCTTTTAAGCTCGCCACGAAAACAAATTTTTGTTGTTATTGTTTTGTGGATACAGATACTTTGTAAGAGATAAGAAGAGGTTTTGTTGACAGCTTTTGGGGTGGTTTTTTCGTTTTTTTTTCTTTGTTCCAATATTCGCAGTCTTGGGGGTGATGGTTTTTGTTTTTTTTTTATTTTGTTCTGCGTTTAAGTGAAATGTTTAGGTAATTCCTGTTATATTTTTAGACGATTATAGTTTGATAGACAGGTTTAATTTTAGTACGAGTTCAATATAGTATTGTTTACGCAATTGAGTAATAGCTTCTGTGTCATAAATGCTTTGCAGTAGGTTAAAGTCGTGCCCATATTTTTACGTCGTAGTGGTTATGTAATGATTTTTCTATGTTTTTGGGTACCTATCCAGCGACTGAATTTGTTTTAGTTGCAATTATGTAATCGCTGAAGTTTTTTTCTAAATAAAAAATGTATGTAACAAGGGGGAGTGTGCATCTGAACTAATGGATGACGTTGGGTCGCTTTTTCCAATACTTGTTAAACATATGTTGTCGAGGGTAAAACTGGGTCTTCGATATGAAAATGAAAGTCATTATGTGTGTTAGGTAAGTATTAGAGAGCTGAATTGAAACAATTACAGTGCTGGTACAACTTTCGCACCAGCGTGGAAACTCTTGCCTGTGAAAACTCGCTGGTAAATATTTGGAAAATAAAAGTGTCATTCGCCACATCTCTGAGAAGTTTTCTTTTCTTTGACACTCCATTTTCTAAGATTAGTTGAATGTTAGAGTTGTAAAAGGGTTCTATACCAACAATTAATGCAACAAACAAAGATTAATGTGACAGATTTTTTTTACATTGACATTTCTAAAATGTAAACAAATAATGAACACTAGAACGTGAACAAGAGTTTCCGCTCCAAGTTAATAGTAAAATTTTAGGAAGCTGCATTTTAACTTGCATTCCTGCTAAAAGAAAACAACTGAAACCTATTGAAGCCATTTCATTTCCAGCTTCTTCGACCAACAAAGGGAATAATCATTGCCTGGATATCCGTATGTCTGGGAGCCCTAGGCCACTGCCTGCAGCTTGATTTGACTCTGTCTTCCGATAGGCCGCGATATGAATATCTACTGAAGACTTGGAATATTCCGTAGGTAAAATTCAAACTTCGCCAGCGCGAATTGATTCACGTTATCGAGAGCCTAATGGACTACACAGAACCAACTTTTGAGTAAAATTTTAATCTTTATGGACAAACTTAGGTTAGGTTAAGCGAGGTAGCATCGCGAGCCCTGGGAGAAAAAATATAAATATTATACTTAAACGGCCCATGTATGGGCCCTAAAGCCTAGCTTCTCCAACCGTAGTGAGTGCGAATATATATTTTCTGACAAATATGAAAGATGGGAGAACCAACTTCAAAGAAGTCGTCAAAGATAAAGAAAACAACATCAATACAAAATCCTACACCACTTCCCCAAAGCAATTTATTTCCCTACAAAAATTCAGCAGTTTACTGTCGCCTACAGCAGCTAGATCTTCTATGTTGCTGGTGCTTCTTTCTGCAACGAGCAATTCCCTCAGACGCGTCAGCAAACAAGAGATGCCCAATCCCCTGGCATGCTTCCCGAGGAGACAGTGTCCGGAAATGGTCCCGATTATTATTCTAAGTGGAGGTCTATTTAGGCTAGAAATCTTCTTAGTTGTTCTAATTCCCTAACTTTTTTTGCCAGCTCATCAGCTACCTCTCTTGCAGTGCCCTCGTAGCCAACATAGTTTGTCGCCGTTGACAAAGGTTGTGTAGAATAATTAAGCTATGAATCATGTTGGAAACCTTATGACTCTTATGACCGCAAATATTCCCTCCGTGGGAGGGGGCCACCGTTGGTTGGAAACAAACTGCTTTAAAGTTTTCAAAGTTCAAAAAATTTCACATTATTCGGATTCGCTGATGAAAAATAAACTTTTATTACTGTGAGAACATAAAGTAGGAAATCGTAGGACGTAAGTCCCCAATCGCATGAAACTAAACACAATACCAGACATGCAGCAGAGGAAGACTTCGTAAAGTGCGGTGCAGCATGGGTGCGGGAGACCTTAAGCAACTTATAATTGGCAACGGAAGGCGAACCAAGATAACAGTTGGGTAACTAAAATTGAAAGTGCATATTTAGTGAGAAATTTAGAAGCATTGTAATATCTCACGTTATATTACTGAACCATAAGTTAAACACGGCAGTACAGTCTTGAGAAAAATCTTATAATCTGAAGTCCAGTTTGGGTATAGGAATATATTTAAGGAACGCTCAACAATGTACTCTTTATTTATCCAGACCATTGCCTGAAATGATTTGGTCTGGGGACTTGTGAAGGTGAAGAAGTGGTGCCTAAGCGCTGTTCATTCGAAAGCATATATGTTTTTTGTTTCGAGCTTAAGATCCTAATTGTAATGTTTCTTAATTTGTCTCTTAACATACTTAGAGTGCTTGATACATTTGTGTCGAGTCCTTGGGGGAAAAAAAACACCAAAATGATCTCACTAAATTCCTTGATTTATTATTTAAACGATGAGCGTGATAAGTAAGACCAATATACTACAATTTATTTAAATTTTCCCTCACGACATGACTTGCGTCGAAAATAACTTACTGCGAACAACATGTGTGTGGGAGGTATTGAAACTGTCCAAGCCAATTACACATGTGCATACAGAGAATTACGTCAGAGGTGACATTTAACCGTTCTGCTTACGCAAACAATCTTTCGCGTCATAAAACTAAAATCTCATGCCACTCACTTAACCCCAAGATGCACTAATGGCAGCCGAGTGCTGATCTTCTTATTTGTAAACCAATCAACAGAACAAACGACCGACCCCACTTTTGGGTCAATGTCTTCCATACAAAGACCCACTTGTCTGGGCGTTGTTTCTCTTCCCCCCTCCCCACCCTCTCTTTATTCCCTACACTTGCACACAAAAGACATTAATCCTATCGTCGTTGTCGTCGTCGTTGTCGTCTTTGGTGCGTCATTCGTGAGACTCTGTCTGAGCAAAGAGAAGAAAAAAAAGGCAAATTCATTCAGAGTGTACCTACTCCTACTTCTTAAGCGTGTTCAAGCGTTTTCGAGGCAAAGTATCCCCTCAAAGTTATTTTCTTTGTGCGGCGCGCATCATTATCCACAAACAATCCGCGGGTATTTCTCAAATAATCACTTGGATTCGAGGATAAAAAGTCAGTTTTCATGAGGAGGAGGATTAAATTCCTCGTTTGATGTCGTTCCGTTAACGACGACGTGTCTTTAACCCCAGCTAACGGTGGCGGGTTAGGCGGCAACTTTGAATGTGAAAGCCAATTAAGAGCACTAAATAAAGTTATTTTATTATTTATGCCAAACATTAACCAGATTAACAGAGCACAAAGAACAAAAGCCATAGAAAATAACACAAAAGCTTAGGCTATAGTTAATTATATGTCAGAGCTTCGGCATTGTCTCCATGCGCAATATATATATATAGATATATATGAGTTAAGACACCACCCGACCACCAAGAGTCAACCAGAATGCTGCGTCATTCTCGAGAGTTATTTGGGTCAAGGAAACTCCAAGTGAAATATTTGTACATTGTCGCTAAAGTATTAAAATTTATTGCTGTGTAAATATTGAAACATATGTTTCAAAGAGAGAGATCCGCCCTTGTGCGTATCCTTATCATTTATACAAAAAAAAAAAGGGTGTTCGGCAAAAGTTATACTGAATATTTAAGCGATTTTTCGAAAAAAGGTAATCGGTAAGCAAACTTTTTTATCACCTTTTTTTTTTGTTTCGTTTTTATGTCGATGTCGATGTTGATGTCAATGATGTGCGTGTGTATTTTTTATTTGTGAAAAATTCCAATAACTGTCGCAGAAGGTTGTTAAGATTGAGTTGGGGTTACGACTTGACTACGTGATGAGCAAAAGAATTTGCGAAATTGATAGAATTTTTTTTTTGGCAATTTAATAGGGTTCGCAATCTTTATAAGTTTTTTTTTTTTTTTTATCAACCAGTTGTATGCGCGTGGGGTAAGTAAAATGTTTCGTTTTCATCATCAGACATCAGCGCGGAGTTGGGGTGTTGTCTGTGCGATTGTGAAAAACTAAGAGAACATGACACCCACAGCTGTTGTCATTGCCATTACCATTACCACTAAATTGGGGAAGTTTCGCGCTGACGATGATTATATGGCTTTAGCTGGATAGAGTTTTGTCAGCAGCAGGTGTTAAAGATTGTTGAATTTATAACGTTGTCAATTTTGTGTAAGTACGTACGCCAGATGTTGGATTGATGTTTACCGTTCGTCAGAGTATATAGAATAGGGTTAGAAGCTCTTCAGTAAATTGTGCTCGTCATTTTGGCCTCGACTTATAGGTGGATTTACTATAGAGATAAGTCGGGTAAGAATCCTAGAGAGCAACTACCGAAGGGATTCTATAAGTCGCGTACACATTCTTTGGCAACTGACATTCGAATCGGCCATTTTCTTTTATCGCGCAATAAGTTGGATTAAGAACCATCATTGGAAACTTTTTCAATCTTTTCTCAATGTCATCCTCTTTCCTTTTTTAGTGGTTTTTATATTTATTTTCCTGATGAGCTTCCAAATACAGCCCCAGCTTAGCGTGAATTAAAGTCGTGGTTACTGGAAAAACACCAGTTTTGTTAAACCACAAACCAGGCATGATCTGATTACAGATTCAGGCTATAACGATTTGCACTTCTTAAAAAATCGAAGAGTAAATAAGCCAAGAAATAAAGTAGGCACCTAACTACAGCCCAACATCTATGTCTTTCCCTTTTAAGTTTTTTTTTAAAAAAAAAAAAAAGATAAAATACAAAAGTGGCGCCCAACGAGAGACCGCAGACTGTACGTGGCTTCGTTTTGCTTAATAGAAAACTTTAATCTGTTTGATATCGAATGCTTGAATGAAACAACAACAACTTGTGATTGTCACCTTCAAGGCTTGCCACGGCATATCATCACTAATTGGAATCGAACCTACACTTGGATCAGCGATTTTGTCAAGCAAGCGCACACACAAGCACAATGCCATTAGAGTTCAGCTCGATCTGAATACGATTTTTCTAAGCTTCCGCAAGTATATACATTGCAATTCATCCGGCTTCTTTTATTCCGTTTGATTTGCTTAGCAATTGAGTTTGCCTGTAGTGCATAACTTCGATAAGCATGTGTAAAAGCAGGACAGAGGAGCAGGACCATGTTAAATCAAAGCGGTTGCAAGGGACAAAGGGAAAAAGGGACTGCTACCGATATTACTTTATGCAGACCTAAAAGGCGTACACAGTTTTTGAGAGCACAATTTACCCTTAATTCGTTTGTGAATACTTTTTAACTTATCTTATAAGTTAGTAGACTTCTCGTCATTAATCATTATTCAGTCCGAAGGCATATAACATCTTTTGGCTCTCTTAGTCTTAATGGGAAAAGAAGTACGTGACATCATCAAGTTTCATAAAATGCGCGCTATTCTTTTGCTAAAGAACACGAATATATAAGAAATAAATGTGTTCTTTTGACTATTCTATATGCAAAGGGGGGGTTTTAAACTTGAATAATTCCACTAGCGGAGTTACACGACAGGAGCTGCGGTGTTGCCACCATGACTCCAGCAAAAAAAAAATACCTTTTTCCAATAAGAAAAAAACATGGCGTTGATTGCAAAGACAAACCCTTTGGGGTGTATATGATTGCCGATACCATAAAACATAGCCATTGGCAATCATTAACTTGAGTTAACTCTTTTATTCTCAGGAAAGTGACGGCAATCAAACACGGGAAAAGCGAGATTTCCTTAAAAAAACTTGCACCAAATCTCAACACTCCCCAAATGAAGGAACGATTTTCTTCACTTCCTGGGAGTTTTTTTTACAAAAGAAACAAAATATGCGCAATCTGGTCAAGGAAGACGAAATTTTGGTGTGAGACAAACTGTATATCTTTGATTAACTTTTTCTGGACCCCAGGGAAGTAACAGTGTTTCCCCAGGGATGGGTTTAAAGATAAAAAAATTGTAAGTGGCGCCCAACAAGAGATTGTTGGTTCATGCTTCCATATGTCCTTACTTAAAATGATAAGTGACTGCTAAGGATATATTTACTATGTAAACAAATTTCAGAAAAGATATATTGCTTTTCACATTCACAGATTCAAGCCCTTTCAGTGCCGCCGTGGATTTTTTGTTAGCTTTGGTTAAAGCCTTCATAAAAAATGTATTCTTAAATGGCGGCCAATGCGAGGGAGCAGCATTTTAGACTCACTTTCTTTATGTATACAATCCAACCATATTACGTGGAGTGGAAAGTGGAAAAAAATTGGAAGGATTTAGGAAATATTGTACACTTTATTCGACGCCAACGAGGGCAGAAATAATTAAAATCAAAGTTCGAAATCCGCAGAATTGCTGTTTCATTGTTGTACAGATCTATCCTTTGATTCAATTTTATTCTGTGTAAATTTCACGGAGTTAATCCTCATTAGAACGATTGGGGTTCCAATCATTAACTGAAGAGACAACCAATGGAACTACGTATAATTTTGTTAAGCAAACATACGACGGGGAAATTAGTCACGGAAATTCAACCTTTGTTCTCCCTCAATAATAAAAAAAAAACCTATACACATTTGTTAACGTAATTGTCAAGATTACCGTCCACTTCAATTAAGGCAGCGCATTCACCTACCAACACACTCACCAGTTCCATCACCTTAATTCGAAAAATTTAATTAACAAAAAAAAGGACATTATTTGTCGCTCCTCCGCATAGCAACACAGGGGTTTTGGTATTAGCTTTCACCTGCATGACGCTGTCTTTCAGTACTAAACTACTCAACAATGCATTATGTAGAACTGTCATTGAAATAAAACATTTCCCGACAAAATCGATTCATATTGTCTGCGTGTGTGCTTAGAGGAGTCCCCCACTCCCACACCCTACAGATCGTTAAGGCAAAATTACCAGCCAAAGACTTTGAAATAAACACGCTATTATCTACAATTATTATACTGATCCACCACCTGCCACAAAGAATTTATACCGCCATAGGTACGAGTACGTGTATTGCAGCGTGTCAAGTCCACCATTATGTTTTTTGTACAGCAGTAGCTGAGAAAAAAAAATACATCAATTAAGTACCTTTTAGTGAAACTCTCTAGTTTGGGACATAAAAGCTACAAAATTGTCTATGTGCTGCCTCGCACGCATACCATCCGTGCGGCGGTGGCAGCGGCGTTGGCCGGCAAGCCATTAACACCGAACGAACGCCAACGACCGAAGAATGTTTTTTTTTCTTTTCTCAAGGTTATGGCAAACGAGGCGTTTAACTTTGGGGCTATTTCTCTATGTGTTGTTTGTGTGTTTGCACGACGTTAGCTCTGACATAAACCATGGATGACGCTGCCGCCGACTATTCATGGCGGAGGAGAGTGAGCCATTTAGTATTATTTTTTTGGTCGTGAAATGCTGTTAATTATCCATTTCCATGAAAATCGCCGGTCACACTATGTAATTAAATGAGAAACGTGTGCGCGTATCTACAACTTCATCATACAGTACAGATATAGAAAAATATTGTGATTCTTCAAAACCGATATCGCAGAAATGATATCACAAAACTGTCCTTGAAATTTAGCAAAGAAAGACATTGAAACTGCGACGCATTTCGCGCATTTCGCGCATTTTCTCTTATTCGTTTTATTCTTTTGTTTCTTTGTTTATCAATTAACCGAAGAACATTGAACTGCAAACAAATCTATAGAAAACCGAAGCAAAAGAATAAATAAATAAAATGTTGTTGTTCAAATGTGCAAATAGCAAAAATGACACACACACACACACACAGAGTCATAAATAGTCATAGGATGAGCGGGCAAACAAAGTGCTACCACATAACAATGGCGGAATACACCATATTTGTGTTACGATTGGTTTTGTGTCATCACAAAAGTCCGCGAGGCATTGATTGATGTTATAACAGGATAAATTGCTGATTGAATGTGAGCAAAAAGCGCAATTTCGCATATAAATACTTATGAGTGAGTTAGTATTGAAATGGGGGCATGAGTGCGATTGAGTCATAAAAACTTGAATTTCGAAATTGCGTTCGTAATTCGGTGCTGTCAACATATTCGATATTCGAATTGCTTTTATAATACACTTTTATTGAATTTCACATTGAGAGCGTTACAATTTTCAACTTAATGCTTAAGTAGACGGATCCTTTCAAACAAGGGATTTGCGTACGTGGGACGCCGTTTATTTAGCGGATCAAAGAAGTAAGGGAAACATTTTACCAGAGATTTTGCCTGAAGGGATTAGGCTCAGATATTCAACCTGGAACTAGGTCTTGTTAACACAAATTCAAAGTACGAATATTTTATTGTGAAGGCAGCTTAGCGACGCAAAATTTAACTAAATAAAATCCTATCTGTCAGAGTTATCGATTTTTCGAAAATTCGAATTTTCACTAACAATCTGTCGGTGGATTACTACTTAAACTTTTGAACTTAGTAAATAGTAAGAGAATAAAATAAAAACTTGAACTGTCATAGTTATCGAATTTTCGAAAATTCGAATTTTCACTAACATTCTGTCGGTGGATTACTGCTTCATCTTTTGAACTTAGTAAATAGTAAGAGAATATAATAAAAACTGGATCTGTCATAGTTATCGAATTTTCGAAAATTCTAACTTTAATTAACAATCTGTCGATGGATTACTGCTTCATCTTTTGAACTTAGTAAATAGTAAGAGAATATAATAAAAACTCGAATTGTCATAGTTATCGAATTTTCGAAAATTCGAATTTTCACTAACAATCTGTCGGTGGATTACTGCTTCATCTTTTGAACTTAGTAAATAGTAAGAGAATATAATAAAAATCTGTCATAGCTATCGAATTTTCGAATATATAAGTTTTCACCCGAATTGCTTTGATTTCCACAAACGTGTTAGTCCCTACTTTCATGACTTCTGCTTATGAATAAATCCAGAAGAAATATCCATTTCTAATGTATTCGAAACTTTTATTTAAAATTTTCAGAAGAAGTTAGTAATTTCGAAGTTAGTTAGGTCATACCCATTCGACTAGTAACCACATGAATGGCTAAAGTATGTAGTAAAACCATTATTAGTCATAATAGGCAAATTTTCGAAATTTCGAACTTTCACAATTTCAGTGTCAAATGCGATCTGTGTTCCATTATTTGATATTTAATACGTTTTCGAAGTTTTTCCCGATTAAAATTATTTCAATTATTATTGCCCATCAAGATTTCTTTCGCCAATTTAAAATATATTCGAACTCGAAAAAAATATTCGATTCTTTGCCAAAAATTGGCATTCTAGTAATTTCAAAGTTTGTTAGATCGCTCAAAAATGTAATAAAAACATTATATGCCAAATTGATCGAGTTTTCGAAATTTCGAACTTCCATAATTTAAGTGTCAAATGTTATTTACGTAGCATAAATTGTTATCTTATAATTCTGCAAAGACTTTACGGACACAAATTATTCGAACCGCTTCATGTGCCAATTTAAAATACTTTCGATGTCAAACAATGACAGCTTCATAAAAACTAATTTGTATTCGAATACAGCCTTTAAGCGCCTTTAAAAATTCTCCTCGATCTCAATCTCCAATGTAATAATAAACAAAATGAGTGTTTAAACAATTTAAAGACTTCACAAAAACCATTTCGAAACTGTTTTTCCAACTTGAAAGTGACTCTGATAGGGAAATAGTCGTAATAAAATCCTTTGCCAAAGTCCACCATACGTTATTTTCCAATTTATTAACAGTTTTTTTTAGATCCAAGAATCCAAACCATTCGCAACTGGGGCATTGTATTTTGTTGTTTTTCGACAAATTCTCCCTCAAAGCCACAAACATCTGTCACGAAATTTCTTCTGTCCAACTCCCAAGCTAATTTCATAATCCTTAAATCTGTCCTTCCAGGCGGAGGAAGACAAAAAAAAAAAAAAACAACGAAAAAAAGAAAGAGAAAACTTTGAAAGCAATCTTCTTAAGGCCTATTCAATTTCGTTATGGCACTTGCCGGAGCGATGTCCTTGAGTTCTATTTTCATATTTATGCGGTTGAGAATTTACGGGCTTTTGCGTTCACAATTTGGCCATAACTTTTTTTTTGTTCTTCTTCTCCTCCCCTTCGCCTATATATGTATGTGTGTAATGTATACATTATGTACGTGTACATCGTGGTGCCGAAAATTATATAACAACCGCCATGGGGCTCATATTTTAAGGATATCTTAATATATTCGTCCCGAAAAAAACCCGTCCCCATTGAGATACGAGTCATAAAATCAGCTACGCGCACCAACCATTCAATCAGGAAAGCAAAAGAACTCTGGCAATTCCTCAGAGAGACGCTCCTCTTCGCACATCACCATCAACATCAACATTAGAATAGATATGTTTTTCTAGGCCATAAAACCAAGTTGCGAGCTCGCTTCAAAACGAACCGTAACAACAGACATTTTCCAAGATTTAAAATTTAATTTGATGACCTACCTATGTGTGTAGTCCCATTGCGAGAAGCGAACGGATAATTAGAGCGGCGAATTATTGCGCTCACTACATAAAAACTAATTAAAGGTCGAGATAAGCATTATTACGTGTACTGAGAATCTCAGATACACTTGAAGAGCATAACTAGATATATTCCATTTTTGTTTCTTTATTATTTGTAATACGAATACACAGCTGTGCAACGTGTGTTCAATGTGTATTCATTATGTTCGAAAAACCACTTATGGTGATGAAGATTGGCCTCGAGTGTGTGTGAGTTTTAGGTTTGCGGTTGCATGTTGTTATGCTATTTATGGGGCAGTTATCCGCGTCGTTCGCGGTGGAATCAATTTTCGAGGCAACTACAACTGCACAACATTATTATATTGTAACAATAGACGAGTGTGTAATGTCATTTGTGTGTCATAATCAGCAGCAATTCATACAAATCATGCACTCATTTGATGGATGTATCGACAATGTGAGATACATTATACTAGAGTAGAGGTATATCTTTTTATAAATATCTATTTAATATTGTTTATGCAATGCAAGTATACGGAAAGAAATTCTTACATAATAATGAGAGAACTTAGAGTTGGTGTCAATTATTATTGCTATTAAGTTGTTTTTCTTTTTCCTGTTATTCAATATGCAAATCGTGAAGGAGAACATTTATGAAGGTAGTTACATGTGTTACTGCTGTTAGAGGGAGGTCGTCACAACAAAAAAATAGGTGTATGTGAAGTTACTTGTTAAATACAAATCGAATCTGTCAAAGTTAAATTGACCTTTTTGTCAAACGTAACAGGAAATACGTTTTTCGAATTCGAATTTGTCGTTTGTCGAACAAAATCTGTCAACAATATTAAAGTGGTATTACTACAATGAAAAAATGTGACATTTTAGTGATGATTTAGTGCTAACTGTCATATGTTAGGAATTTTGACAAAAAAAAAAAAAAAAACTAATATCTCATGACATCCGTCGAAATATTAAATGACAGCAACTCCCAATGTACTTGTTAAATAAAAATCGAATCTGTCAAAGTAAAATTGACCTTTTGTAAAACGTAACAGGAAATACGTTTTTCGAATTCGAATTTGTCGAACAAAATCTGTCAACAATATCAAAGTGGTATTACTACAATGAAAAAAATGTGACATTTTAGTGATGATTTAGTGTGAACTGTCACATGTTAGGAATTTGGACAAAAAAAACTAATATCTCATGACATCGGTGAAAATATTAACCCCCCACAAGAACTTTCTAGTCTTTCGAAATTCGAGATTATGGTTTAGAAAAATTATGCAAAAACAAAATGACCAACCATAATGCGCTGCTTTCGTAAAATACACCAAAAAAGAAACGTTTTTTCTTCAAATCGCACGCACTCAGATTCTCACGCGCTACTGTGTCAGCGTCAGGCTTTTTACTGAACTATAAATGGCGATTATTTATGATTGCAACTGAGTTATTTACACATTTTTCACCGAAAAATATTTCGGTCATTTCTTAAAAAAGAATCATAATTATTGTTGATTGCGCCAGGATTCATTGTGAACTGGCCTTAGCACCCTAAAATATATAACATATAACTTCATCGAATGAGAGATGATAATGAGTTTACCTACGACGATTTCCTTCTCAAAAAAAAAAAAAAAAATTAATGAGTTTCTATTGATTTGGCATTTGGCAAGAGCATATGTCATTATGACGCGACAAATTACTTTGCAGGTGATAACACTTTGCTTCTCATAGTTATCCATCACCAAATCGGATACAGATTTCAAATGCAAATCTATTAAAACCATCGAATCAGATTTAATAAAACTACATTTGTAGTACTTTCTGTCAAATTCAAACTACCAGTTGTGACAGGAGTTAAAGTATTTTTTGAATAATTTTGAAACTATTCATGAATAATTCAATTTAAATGAAGTGTAAAGTGATTTGGCTACCGTGATTAGCGACAGATGATTCTCATGGAGTTTAAACTAAACAAATATGGATGAATTTCTGTTTGTACTTGAAAATTTGACAGTTTGTTCCAATTTTTATGGTTTGAAGTATACAATTAGAGTCACGATAAAAACAAATTATGAAGAATATAATAAAAGGAACATAAAAATACCTTCCTTTCGACATCTAGAGCTGTGTCTGTTGTGGCAATCTGTCAAATATAAAAGAACGAGAAATCAAGTAGATATTCAAAATTCGGTATAATAGTGATGTGCTGTTAATGAATGGAAGATCTCAACACTACTTATGGAATAATGACGGCGACGTAACGTTGACGAAAAATGCAAATTCTTTTTACTTTCAGTTAAGAAAAACTTGGTAAATTTTCATTATACGCTGGTGAGCTGTTAGTACATTAATATTTCATTGATATTTTACACACAGACCTTCCCGAGTTTTTGAGAAAGACGTGGAAGTTTTTTCGTGATGAGGAGCATAGGTGTCCAGAATTCAAAACTAAATTCAGTAACTAATTTTTTGGGAACTGGAGACTGTCTTCAAATTTTTCTAAACTACCCCGGACTTTCTACTTACATTCGAAAGAACAACGGTACAAGTTAATAAGAATTTTTTCAAAAAATTTTTCGGAATCGGCATTAAATTAAGCAATAGAGCTCTAATTAGGCAGTTTAGCCAAATATTTTCTTAAGTAGGTTAGAGTTCTTTTTGCGGCATGACCTGAACCGCAAATGAGATTCAATGTGCTAAGTCTTGCTTCTTGATTGAGCTTGTCAAAGAATTTATTTCCAACGTTTGCAGTATGACTTGGAACCCAAACAAGACGAAGTTTGTTCAGTCTTTTAAAAGAAAGTTTGAGAGGTTGTGCAGTGTCAGATTGAGTGGGTCTTTAAACAGAGCTTGATTGTCACCGTACCAACAGATGCTTTGTCCCTCTACCTACAATCGGCCCAGGTTTTGACTGGAAGGTCTCTTTTAATTTGCAAGGCACACTTGCCCATCCCATTTTTAAAATAAGAAACAATTTTTTTTGTAGGAAATAAGAAGGTGCCGAATCGCTTTTATAGAAAAAAGGAGTGCGTTGAATAGATAAGGGATAAATCCCAATATTTCACAGCACGTTCAGATATAAGCTTGAGGATAAAGCAAATTTGTTTGTCGTTTTTAAATTAGCGTGTTTTGTTCCACTTCCCAGTGATTACTCAGTTTTATTTTATCCGTTGAACAAAATCAAAAACTAGTGCGATAAATGTTCTCAGTGTCGGCTTTGTTTTACTTCTTCAGGTTAAATAAAAAGTGACTTGATGCTGAGGAGTACAGAAAACAACCATGCTAGTTAAGTTTTGGGAAAAACATAAAAACAAATATTTACCAACGAAAAAGAACTTATTTTCAGCGTATTCGAAGCACTTTTTCTACTCTGAACAAGGTTGTAGGGTCTTCTTCTCACGCTAACGCTATACTTCCTTATTGAGGGCTTAGTTAGCAATCCCAGCATCCGCTCCCATGGAGCCACCATCAATCAAAAAAATAAGTAAGCAAAACTCTCTCTCGTTCTCTGCATGTGCGATTGGATCTAGATTTAAATTGCGCGTAAGTTAATCACTATTTTTGTCTATACAAAACCATAACCAAAAAGCTCCATAAAAAACTTGCATTGTCACTTTCTCTAATTTGGCATTCTAAAACGCCTCCAATCTCTGAATGATCACATAATCCTATTATTGAACTGACCTTGAACATCAGTTGAGTTCATAAAAAAAAAACACCCACCTCCGCCAATTCATCCATAAACGAGGAAGAAGAAAATTCTCAAAAGTGTTTAAAATGACAACTAATCTATTACTGAAATAAATTTTATTAAAAAAAAAAAAAAAAAACACCATAACAATCACAATAATCCCACGTGATAGATTCAAGATCCAAGTCCCCGGCAACAACATACTTAGTTCCCTCACCATCACCAGCAGCTTGATATTTTCCCACAATCATCAAATTTATTTCGAATCCGGAAAGCATTTCTCAAATATGACCCCAAAAGAACCGTGAACACAAGCGAAGCATTATAACAAAATCTCTACCGGAAAATTGTTGAAACAAAATAAATCACCTCAGATTTTTTCAAATATACAAACAAATGTACAGCCTGAGACACACCCCCTCTATATTAAAAATATTTTCAAATTCTACCTTTCACGCTGTCATTGTCACCTCATCGAATCGGAATACAGGAACAAAAGAAAGATAAACAACTTACATAACAAGCGCTGTCCAACTAACAAAATAGCGCATTGTTAAATATAAATAAAAAATCATCCGATTCTATAATTCAATCATTAAGGCTATCATAAAGCTATACATACATATATAGTCTCCTGTGTGAGCGTGTATTCAGATTCAAAGTGGATTAGCTGCAGACACAACTTTTCTTTCCTTTCTCATTCTCTTTCACCTCACCTCATTCGTAGCGCCCCCCTTGAGCAAGATAACAAAACAAATGAAATTCTTGTTGAATCCTAACAACTCAAATCAACTCGGCAGAAATCACCTCAAAAAACATCTTCTTTGCGTTGGCACATTTCCATCATAGAATTGGGTTTTATTTTCTTTTTTTTTCTTTTCATTTTGCAGGGAAATAATAAAATAAATTGAGATCGCGCACATCCTACCCGCGTGCCGCCGGACGACAACGCACCGCACAGAGTGAAAGAAGGGTGCTATCGAATTAAATGCAAAAAAAAAAAAAAAAAAAAAATCGCGCGTATGTTACCAATTTATCTTTTAATTTAACGATATCATCATTTGAAATTCATTTGAATTGTTTTTGTCACGGTCTCGCGGAAAATTAAACAGCCCCCGCATGTCTACCCCCCCTCCACCCCACACCTAGTTACCAAGGAGCTTTGCTTTATTGTTTTTCCTGCAAACTGAATGTCAACAGATTGAGCTAATCTAATTTGTATCTTTTGTGGATTTTTTCTGTATCTGCGCCTGTTTGTTCAATGTTCATGGCTAATTTGTTTACCCATTTTAGTAGGTAATGAGTGTTTTCTCGAATTTATTAGACGGACAACCACTCAGGTACACAATGTAGAGCAAGTCTTGAGTTTGATTTCATAAGAGATATTTCTATAGAAGAGAATGTTAACTATCTATTTGCAACTAGACCCCGTACTGAGTGGTTCGTCATAAGGAAGATAATTGAATCAGCACGAATATAATTGGAACCACATCAATCTACGAGTGGAGGTAGGTACCTATCTAATACAAATTATCAATGAAAATACATTTGCAGTTACATTCTGGGAAATTCTATGAGTGCTTCTCCGTACTATGGGCTTATATTAGGTAATGTTTCCGTTTAGATACGTAGATACAATATTGAAAAGAGCTGCAAAGGGAAGGGTATAGAATAAATTTGTTGAATTTGATTGCAGTTCAACATTTCATAACGACATGTGGAAAACAACAACTTGTTGTGAACTCATGGGAAAAGCCCGAAGAAAATTTAACGGGAAAATGTGATAGTTCCTGTTGATATCATGGGCAAACTTTATATTTTAGGGAAATCCGTACTTGAAGAGGATTTAGCATAGCCCAGCGAATACGAGGTAGGCACAAACTTTTCTCAAGTGTGAGAAACTTCTTGTGCAACAAATGTGGCGAGTGCTTGTCCGTTGCAAGTCCGTCAATCAGTCAATCTAATCTGATCATTCGAATGATGGTAACGTGAGTTACTCTATCAATGACAGGCAGAGGAGTAAGAGGTGACAGACGACCCATGAAATTAGTCTTTTCATATGATCTCACTTTTTATTTCATTTCAGTCTAATCAAAGACCTCACATAGAATAGACACCAAATGAACAGTGATTGGGTCCGTGAGAGATGAAACCATTGCAAGTGAGCCGAGCATTACATTGAAACATCTTAACGCTTTTCTATCGTGTGTTGACGCAACTAAAGATCACTGGTGTTGTAAAAGATAATAAAAATCTAAAGTAGGGATGCAATAAAAGTAGAGTTATGAGTCACATCCGAAATTGGGGAATAGAAGAAAGAGATGTCAAAATTGTGTTCGTGGATTTTATGTCCCGAAAATGATGTCAACTGAAATAGTCGCCGAATTATATGGTTTTGAGGCAGATAGCCAAATATATTCTCATCATATGTCACTGATTTCATCTTACTACCTCTTGGAACGATGAGAGCATCAGAGTCGATCGCAATAAATCCTCTACTCCCAGAATTAAACTGGCAAAAGAACAAAATTAATGTCAACATCATAGCCGAACGAAATTGAACCACCAATAAAAAATGTACTAAACGTACTTGAATCGACAGCATTACCGCAGAGTTCTGAGTGTGCATCTGGTTAATACCGGATGAAGCTTGGAATGATGACAGAGAGTACAACACACTAGCTCCGATTTCGGCACTTCAAGATCATTAAAAAAAAACAAAACAAAGTAAAGCAGAAATATTATTGCAATTCCTTTGGATCCACAGCTCTTATTTATAACCAAATAAGAATGTGTAGTTCGGACATCAAAAAATCGAGAGGGAAAACAAAACATAGGAAACAGTGGGTCAAACTTTGATGTCAGTGTCATTTGCGCGTTAAAAGCATAAGCGTTGAAAGTGTCGATATATTACAGAAAAATCACACCAAATAAAGGTTTTGTGGTGGGCGCCATTTGTTGCAAAATACTATTTGACTTAGAGTTTAGAGAGCTACAGCCCAAGTAAAGATTAGGGTAATCATTTGCTAGGCCTAAACACCTTCACAAGCTGCCACTTTCAGATAAGATTTGGAGGTCAAAGGAGTGAACATTTTTTTGACAGATTTACCCGAATTTGTTGATTTTATTTATGTCTCGTTCTACAGCAAAAAAAAAAAATATTTCTAGCATTTTACATTTGGAAAAGCGGCTTTTAAATCTGACGTAAAAGTTATGTATTTGCTAAATTTTGGAGTATTTTCCGGCAGTTCGAGTGTGGCGAGTGTGGTGTGGCATCATAAACTGCATCATCATATGTATATGTGAAGCGAATGAATTACGTTCGCACACTGTGGCAAATTGAAGTTGTCTACGTAGAATGTCAATGATAATGCAGTTTTTATTTCTGTGTTGAGGACTAAAGAAATGTTTTTTTTTTATTCGGACAATTGTCAAATTTGGAAATATGTATTTTCAAAAACTGTGAAAATGCTTTAGATATAAAAAAAACCCATCCAAGTGCGGGTAAAATGCTCCCATTAGTAATGGTTATCAAGGCGAACAAAGTAAAGCTTCAGTTGCCTTGTTCGAGTTATTAATAACAAAAAGGATGAGATAAGGTTAGGTTGAAGTGGTAGTCGGTGAGGCCGACTCACATAGACCAAAAAGGGGTCCGTTGTAATACCAACTTTTACTACACTACTCCTTAAACCATTTTGAGCTCTGGATACGGCAAAATAGATCTTTAGTGGACATATCTTCAAGATCGTCGCTAAATAAGGCTCTTAGCTAGGCCCTACGTTTTTGGGAAGGAACAGGGTAGGTGCAAAGAAAGTGCAGGATGGTGCCCCCTTCCTCCTCGTCCATACAGCTTCGGCAAAAGTAATTTAAGTACATACCAAAGCTTGTTGTATGCTTGCCTATAAGCCAGTGATGACACCTATTGGCCAAATTCGCTTTGTCCCTAGACAAGTTGTGCTACTTGTCCACCTAAGCTTGGTTTTCTCAATAGCTTCTAATGCTGCCATTAGTTTGCATGTAGCAATTGGAGTGCCTAAGGTTCCAAGTTTTGCGAGTTGGTCAGATCTGCAGTTCGCTGGAATATATCTATGCCCTGGCACCCAGCACCAGTGAATGCTGAATTGCTTCGGCATCACCTTAAGAAAGGATCTGATGCATTCTAGGGCTACTTAACGACAGTTTAGAGAATCTGAGCCTAGTGATTTGGCTGTCTTAATGACAAGTTTATTTGGCTTAAATTAGTCTTAGTTCGTCTAAAGATATGAATAAACCAAAAAACGTAAGAACGCGAGGGAAACCTAAAATGTTGATATTGAGACTCTATTTGCTAAACAACGGGGCCTTTCGTTGGGCGCCACTTTTCAAATGTCATATTTTCACATATGCAATTCCTTTCCAAATGAAAACTCCTCAGCATTAATTAACCAAAAAAAAAAAAAAAATAAAGATTGTCATTATGTTTTCCAACTTAATCATTGCAAATTATGTCTCATCAAATATAACTTGCCATCTCAATGACAAAGATAAAATGTCCTTAAAGCGTCAAATTGCTTCTCTCAAAAAAGGGGGCATGGGGCGAAAAAAAACCACCTCCTAGGTATGTAAGTCTAAAAAAGGAAAGGAGTGTAAAACAACCACTCATTAGGAAAAAAAAGTCCAAGAACTTATACCTACTCGCCCCTGTCACATCATCATCATCGTCTTCGTCTTCCTCTTCTTCTTATTTCTGTCAATTAACAGAGACAGAGAAAAAAAAAATAACCTATTAAAAGCTTTGAATTCTAAAACCCATATCCCACGGTGGAAAAAATTACCACACTCCAAGCGTTAATGTCTCTATGCCGGTCTGACGGTCTGGCTATGTAGCATGTATAGGCAGGCAGTCACTACCAAACGCAGACAATTCCCATACCAATTATGTAATATATTCAAAAAAGCAAAGCAAACAGCAAACACTTTTAAAGTATCTTTATATCTCTTTTATCTCCTCTCGGTGTACAAGTGTGTAGAAGGCTAAATTTGGAGCAACAACAAAAAGAAAAAAAATTGAAAAACACCAGAGGTAGCAAAAAAGCAACCAGTAGATACAGTATCTATGTAGCCAGTAGCTTGGAGCGCACTGCGGCGGAATACATCTACATCGGCATCAAGCAGCAGCAGCACAATTCGCTCTTTTCTCCATATAAAGAGCAAGCTAAATGGTTTCAAAATCCCCTGTATATAGCCTGAGCAGCTATAACAGCCAAACCCAAAGCTTCAGTAAAAATCCAAAATAAGAGTATACATGAGTTATGCTGTGGTGCTTTGTTCATTTTTTATTTCTCCTCTGTTGTAGTTGTTGTTGTTGTTGTTGATATTGTTGCCTTTCATTGTGGCCGGAAAGTATGTCAAAGTCATCCGTCGGGTATTGCATGTAGGTCTGTTACATAAAGTAAAATAAAATAAAAATAAAAATAAATGTGCCTAAATGTGCAATAAAACTGACACAAGATGTCTCCATATGATGGGGGCCTGCTTTGGGTTACCTTTGTTTTGTGTTGTGCGGAGAGACAGAGACTGCTGCAAATTTGTAACAGTAACAGTAACAGCGAGAGTGAACGTTGGCTTTTAAGATGTGCAATACACTACAACACTGGATGGGAATCGGCTATAGTTACACGACACCGTGCGGTGTGAGGTAATCTCAAGAGCGTGGTAACATAATCGACTTAATTAGGTTCAACACAGAAAAGATAGATATACATTTTTTGTTTGCGCTTTGCTTATGCGAGCACTCGAATGAATAGATAATTTGTTACATTACACTCCACAAGAACCACTCGAATCCAAGAAGAAGAACGCAATACAAACAGTTTGAGTCAATAAACAATGACTAGAGATATTTGCAGTTATTATGCAATGGAAGATGAGAAAATAACACGAATAATATTTAGTAATTGTAATTCTCTTATGAACTTTATGTTGTTGTGAATTTTTGTAATTTTTTTTATAAACGACGAGTGACTTAATCATCGATATTGCGGCATACTTGCGTAGCGCAACTTGTCGTTGCACTATATGCTCTCTCTCTGTCATAGGGTGCCATTAGAATTTGCTATTTTGTGAGACGTTGAAGTACGTTGAAGTCTCGTTGTTGTCGTAGTCGACAGTCGCTGATGTTTCTGTTATAGTTGTTGTTACTTTTACTGCTGCCTAGCGTCATTGCATAACATCTCGGTTACTGCAATAATATGTCTGGTTTTGTTTTTGTATCTTTTGGCCTCATTAGTTTGTTGTGGAGGACGTGTGGACGGTGTTATATGACTATTTGTTTTTTTTTTTCGAGTTGGGACACACACACTCACACAGATAATTTTTCTTAGCGCGCGCATTCTTACGAAAAATCAAAGGATAGGAAGGAAGAACATTTTGTATTGATTTCCATATTGCAGCGAGATAAATTCCTTGTAATGGAGATGGAAAATGTGTGCGCACATTCACGTATGTGTTACCTAATGTTGGGTGAGAGAGGTTGACAAGCAATATATTGGCTGCGAATTGGTTATAATTGAAAAGAGTGCGCGCGGGGTGGACAAATGTGAATAAATTATTATCCAAGTGGTGGAATTGTGACTCACCTAACGGAAATGGTTGTTCTGATTAAAATAACAAGGTTTGACATTGTAAAGTAATGGCTGTGGCGGGGGGATTGTTTTAAATCGATGTTAAAGATGTTACGATGTTACAGGGGAGACACAAGGTTAGTTCAAGGTAAGTGAACGTAGTCGGGTTTGATCTCCAAGCAAAATCAATTAAATATATCCGCAAAGCAATCAGCAGTGGCAATGGGATAATTTACCCTGGGGACACCAGGCATTCGCAATTAAACTAGATTCGCAAATGAACTTGATACTAATTAAGGCAGTGCCTTATTGGTTTGACGGCTGTAATTGGGGTAACTTAAGTTTTGCATTCGATAACACATCGATTGAAATCTGTGATTGCATCTTATAGGGATGTTCACACGAATCGACAAGTAGCACGACATATATGCAATCGCACATGTATTACTGCGTTGCGCACATATTGTTTGCGCAACTGCAAGGTTATACGATATTGAAATCATTCGGACACATTATATCTTCGAAAAGAAATCGAAAAGCAACAAGAACAAAGTAATCGCACACGTATTAGTGCATAACGCACATATTGTGTGCGCAACTGGATAGTTGTGGGATATTGAAATCATTTTGTTTTCAATTTCTGAGGACTTATTCATTTTGTATATTGACAACCAGTCGGTGTCTCTAGCCATTTTGAGCAAAAGTTTGGAAGAAAATGTCTTCAAGGGTAGGAAAAATTACAAGTTATAAAAATGTGTATGCTTATCACATACGGATTATGAGCTAGGGTAGGATTCTGTAATTTAACAAACTTCTTTGCGTTTTTAATTAGTCACTTGTTTCCTCAAAAATGAACTAAAATAAATTAAGTTTTAAAAATAAGGAAACGCAACATATCGAATTTACTAGTTTCCTAAGTTTTGAGAATAAAAAATATGATAAAAATCAATATCGAAGACTATGTGAGAAGATTTCATCAATCTCCTTTTGTTTTGAGTAGATTGAACCTTAATATAGTCGAAAAGCTTGAGCATTTTTTCCAATAAAAACAAAATCGTCTATATCCACCCATTGTCAGAATGGGAAACGTCACCAAAATGATCGCATAAAGCTTAGTCATAAAAAATATATCAATCGCACACGTTCCTTGGCATAGCGCACACATAGTGTGCGCAACTTTAAACTTGAGTGATATTAATCTCATTTTTTTTTCTAATTTTTCCCACTAAAATATTGCAAAATTATTAGTAAAAATTGTGTGCGCACACATTTCAGCACATATTCAATCCGTGGACAGACACCAAAGTGCTAAGTTGAGTATTTTTTATTGGAAATCTACATTATCATACATATTTGATGTCCAATTACTTTACCCCCACTCTTGTGTCAGCCACAATTCCCTTGATACCTGTTACCATGCTCTTATTCGTGTCCAATATCTATCTAATGACATGTGCGATATCCCACACACGATTCCCCATCAAATAGATAAGAATATTTGTTGTTTGTTCATTTGTTTTATCCTCAACCGTAAAAACCCATGGCACTTAGTCGATAATAAAATAGCAGGACAATGCTACATTCCATACTCATGTAATGCGACGTATTAGTCTACTCAATTTAGCCCAAGTAGACCATCATCACACCATAACAAAAAAATAAAAAAAAAAAAAAATAAAAATGTTTACAAATCACGCAGTTCGTGTCGCTTTGAATAAACAAATTCTTCTTCCCCTCAGTTAAATTAAATTTACTTTTTCTTTTTGTTTTCTTTGTTCAAATGCACGGGGGGGTAAACTCAAACGTATCTAAAGCAAAGAAATATACCGCCAACGATAGATACTTCGATAGACAAACACACACATGACCTATTTAGATGCGTGTATTCCAACTAAGTACACTCATTGTCGGTGGCAAAAAGAGATTTTCTTCTCTCGTTTTTGTTGGTAATTTTTTGTTTAATAATAAACAATTTTTGAAAATTATAATGCTGCCTTTTTTTTTTGTGTACAAAGCCGGTGCACACCGCATGGAAACTATTTTTAAAATTTATTTAATTTTTGTTAGAAACTGTTGACCCCCTCCCTACTATTTTTACGACAGACAGATAATTTTTTTTTTTTAAATAAAACTAATATAATGTTTTCTTATTTGAAATATTCGCCGCGTGGCTCATGGAAGAGTAAATGATTATTATAGACCAACAAAAGAACTATGTGTCAATGAACACATAGAGGCGTCGAACGCTTTTAAGTGAAATATACACAGAGAGAAATATCAAACTAATTAGCACAATCATCATCAGTTTTTTTTTTCATTTGCTGAGTTAATTTGCTTCGGATGATGATGATTCACATGAAAGGTCATCGCTTATTTAATTTGAAATAACTTGTTGGTGAGCATAAAAAAAACATCAAAACAAAACTGAGAATGCGAAAAATAAGTTGAAATACTTGTTTTCTTTCTTTACAATTTAGAAGTATTTATTGTTTGTGTTTTGTTTATGACATTTTAACTAAAGCACTGAATTTAATTTTTTTTTTTTTGGTTATGTAATAATTAAAGACCTTCTAGTGAGTGGTGTAGACTGTGTAAAGTGCCTTGCCTTCGAGTGGGATATTTTTTTATTTTGATTTTAAGTACTTTTCGAATAGATTTTGTATTTTATTAAATTTTTTATATAAACAATTTCAATTTCTTATATTGTGCCAATGGATTTATTTTAGATTACATAAGATTCTAAGCAACTCAAAATGGGGGTGATAGTTGTTGCGCAATATGTATTGTGATGAGGTCAAATTCTGGTTTAAGTTAACCCCACGAACATTACAACCAAAGTAGTTAAGTGAAATATGCAAGCGCACAAGTTTTATTGCGTAACGCACATGTAGTGTGCGCAAATGTTAGCTTTGTGCGATGTGTCTAAATTTATGTGCGCTTATAAGTGAAACAATTTAAATGTTGGAAGTGCACAAATTGCTGGAGGATTTGGGTAATAACATTGGGAAAACAGACCAGTAGGTAGTGATGAAGAAGCAGTTAAGTGGAGAGTGACCTCCACAGATAAATTTTTTTCAAATCTTGGCAATTTTAGCTGAGTTCACACAAACGCACATAGCTAAAATATTTCACGCAGATGGGAAATAATTAACCACATATGTATCGGACATGCATTACAGCATAACGCACACATTTTGTGAGCTAGGGTAGACTTGCGTGTGTATTTTGGCTTTATTATTTCTATGTTCAGACACCGCCTCCATCATAGGGGAACTATCTTTATATACGATGGACTCGGCCAGAAGGTCGAGAAATAGGACTGGGAAGCGGCATTGAAAGATCTGTATTGAACCAGGCTTGTCATCCAAAAGCACTCTGTACCTAGCGACTTGCCACCGAAGCATCACAAGCATGCGGTAAAAGGTTTTCTGGCTTCACTTGCTGCAAAAAAATTTAATGAGGGAGTGCGCTGTAATGCACCACTACCATGGAAGAAGTTGCATCTAAGTTAGATATCTATTGGCCACCAAACAACCACACCATACGTAACATACACAGTACTGCCAACCCTACTGCACTGTCAGATATCATTTGAGGCCTTAGAGGTATTTCGGGAACAAATTCGTCGAATATAGGGGTGGGTGAGGCCAAATACTTCATTTTTGCTAGAAAAGGCAAGTTGAGTACCTAAAAAAACCGGCATTTGGTATGCTTTTTCTTGACCGCCATAGCTTCTTTAGGTTACTTTCGCCAACAACACCAACCAACGCTCAATCTCGGTCACATTAGGTCCTAGGTATCTCGGGTAATAGTAGTCTAATTTATGATCCGAGCTACTATAAACAACAACAATATGACAGATGAGTAATAACAGTTTAATAGCAGATGTAAGTGACAGATGACAGCTGACAGATGACAGCTGCCAGATATCAGCTAAAATAAGTAGTATGTAAAACATTACCTACGTCCTCGCTAAGCATATAGCCCAATAGGTACCTAAGTTAAGTAACTCAGAACCACCCAAATAAAAAGTCCATTATATAAGTATATTTCACATTTTCTCCCACCGCCAAATGTCAGCATCAAACAAACTCGTCCACCCACGCTTATTTTATTCGAAATAAAATACGGAACAGTAACCTTCGTAGAGGAAAGTAATCCCAATCCACCCACCCGGTGGCATCGAATTACGCATTTCATTTCATGGTGTTTGCCGAATAATGTCAAATAAAATAAAATACATACATACCTACGCCTTTACCAAGCATAGCCACCTACTTTCTGCTGCCAGCATGAAATTCGCACATCAAAGCAAATATTCATTCGCACATAAATAGAAGGAATGAGCCCATTCAATTCAATGGAAAACCACCACTCTGCCACGAAGGTAGGTAGCTATGCATCTACTATTAATTCACAAATTAATACCAACAGTAAAGGTTAGGCTACGACTCGCATCTTCAATTTTAAAGGAAAAACATAAAAATAAAATTCCCTCCACAACAAGGACGAACAAATTCAATTCGAAATATCCCTTAGGAACTTTATAAAACGAATACCTAAATTCCTTTTCCATCCAT
Source organism: Ferdinandea cuprea (assembly GCA_963576555.1). Taxonomy (NCBI): domain Eukaryota; kingdom Metazoa; phylum Arthropoda; class Insecta; order Diptera; family Syrphidae; genus Ferdinandea; species Ferdinandea cuprea. Next base: position 10,216,111 of record OY754960.1, read on the forward strand.
CGCCGCATCAAATATTCATTCATCAGGTTGAATGGCGGCGATATATACGTATATTTAGATGGATACACGTTTTCGTTCTCTATAGAAAATGCAAAAAGGAGGACTATCCTTGACTACCTAGGTTACAGTGAACTCCACCTTTTTAATTATACTTCCATTATGTTGCGATTAAATATTTGGGGAAAAAAAAATTAAATATATATAACCAAAACCGCCATTCATAAGCCATGAACATAACAAAGGGGGTCACTCCTCCCCGCAAACTTAATAAAATCTCATTACATAGAACAATAGAAAAAGGAGCTAAACGCCAAATATTTCACTTAATTGCTTGCCTCTTGATTCACATAGTGCCGTACCCAGCCCGTAATATTTTTGTGTGTATGTGACGCGACCTCATTTCGACAAGTTTTAAAAATTATTATAATATACAGAAACAACAAAAACAACTTTGACAGTCGGGCAGGACAGGGAGTGGTTGTTTTCAACTCACAAATCACCCCCAAAAAGTCACAACGTTATCTAATATTCAACAGGAATGCGTCGCAATTTATGGGAGAAATGTCAGCCACAAAATTTAGCCATAATAGGGGAAATAATTTCGCATGACAGAAACATAATCGAAGAGCGAGTGAGAGTGCCGTTAGAAGAGAATTAATTATTCAAATATCTGAGAAGAAATCCTTTTTCTTCCGGGAAGTTGTTCGTGTTCCTGTTGCGGTTGTCGTTTAAATTTCCAAACATATCATTTTCAATAAAAAAATATATTTTTCAACACACAAAGCAAAAGAGAAATGTTTCGAATGCCATTGACATCGGAATAGCGTCAGTCCACCACCACCACCACAACTATTAAGACCACAGACGACAAAGCGATTGGTAGCCCGCTGTCCCGTCCGTACGTGACAGCGGTCGCACGTATAGAATTTTTTTTTATTTTTATTTGTTTATATCTGGTCTGTCTGTCTGTCGTCGGAGTCGGAGACAACATTGTATTTTGCTTGCCACTTCTGATGATGCTCTTGGGGTGCGATTGAGAACTGAGAACTGAGAATTAGTTTTCTTTCTTTAGAAGGTTAATGTGATTGCGTAGCGTACCCGTCCCATCCACGTATTATAGTTTCTTGCATAGTATGTGCTCATTAGATTTTTCTATTCTTTGGGATTCTATCGTGCTCTAAATTCCTGAAGCAATTTGAATATCTCTCGCCTCCTAGAGTGTGTATTGTTAGAACTTTTTAATGAACATTTTTGCGCATATTTACATAAGCATTTGAAAAGCGGGAGGGGAGGGGGAGGGGGTTGGGCTTGGGAGCAACCTATTCCCCTGGGTTCGATGATGCTACTTTGTCGGTATGGTGTTGGTGTGTGCCTGAGCGAACCAAAGGCAAGGTAAATAACAATGATCTGCGTCATTGTGACATGGGGGGTTGGAGTGGAGGTCATGTCGCTTTTGTTTTGGGTCGGGCGAAGAAATATGACGGGACGTGGGATGTACTGTACATACGAGAGTATATGTAAGTGGTACATAATATGGTTAGACTCAACCTTTGATGACTTTGGAATTATATTCTATTTCGGTGGATTGTAACTGTTTCTGATAAAGAAGAGATTCAAGGTAGCTTGAAGGTCTTTGACCAAACTCTAACTCGATAGGGTAAGCTAATTGAGTGTAAAAGTTTTAATTTAGGTAGCACTTAGCTCACGGCTATAATAAGAGATAAAAAGGAAAGTTTTTTTTTTTGTCGGTGATAGTTGGGAAGTTTCCAGTTGGAGGCCATTTTAACTAGCTCGAAGTGGGGGAGGGTACGTGTGCGGTTAAGTGAAAAGTTGAGGCTTACTTCGATAAGTGAAATGAGCTGGATATGGGTGTACCTAGTTACAACGAAATTAGAGTGCGGTGTTTTTTTTTTGTCCCACTGGAATGTTTTTAATACGCAAACTTCCACCGTGATGAAAAATGGTTGTTTGAGTGTTCAGGAATTTTAAAATGAGTGCGGAACTATTTTATTGGTTAAAGGGGCATTTTAGTCATTTCCGTCCATCACCGATTCTGACATAAAAGTATTTTCAATCCCATTTGTTCAGTTATATAGCTTTCAGGAGAAATGTGACAGATGACATGTAACATGACAGATGACACATAAGGTCTGTTGTTCGTCCATTTGTACTATTATTTGAAAATAATAGAAGCATGCCCGTGTTGAGCAAATAAAAAATGGAGTGGCAGTTCTAAGAGCCTCCGAATTCATGGGAGGCCAGCCAAGTGACTATAGAAGCTGTGGGGTATCAATTTGTAGAAAATGCCTGCGTGCGTCGCTCAGATCACTCAAATCTTCAAGGAAGTATACTTTCTCAATAAAACAAGTGCGAGGCAGGAGGCAGGAGGCGAGTGGTAGAGGTTTCCTCTTCCTCGACGTCTGTGGCAGATTTAGAAGAATTTGTTTGACGGTACATTCTATTCTGATGCCTTTTCGCACGGGTCCTATATCTTTATTTCTTTTTACATCAAACAATGTCCAGACCCTAGTTTGGATGATGCACATATTCATCGATCGTGATTTGCATGGAAGCGGACGCTACCTCTCAGACTGATAGTGTCCGGTGCCTTGTTTGGCTAGTTCATGCGCTCTGAAGTTACCTGGAATATTGCTTTGCTCAAGAACCCAATACAGGGAAATTCAGCACAAGTTCACCAAAGATATCAATTGGAATAAAGTGTAGCATTCAGAGGGCATCACAATGGGTACACGAGGACCTAAATGTGGCATAGTAGGACAGATCTGCTCTGCCGACCCGTAAACGTAATGTTACTGTAGCATTGTGGCCAATACATTAGTCGGTATAAAACCTAGGGCCTCTGATATTTGGTTGTGATCCATGGAGTTAGCGTTACACTCCTTAAGTCAAGCCGAGCACCAAACTTTAGTGTCGTAGAGCACGATTGGTTTGGCGAAGGATAAATTCAACCAGTAAACTAAATACTTTGGGCTGAAGGCACTACCAGGTAATTTTTTAAGGGTACATGGCGACATTTATTCCCAGGTTATTAGCATGGTGCAGTTTAGAAGGTTTTTTTTAGTCTAGGTAGGTAGGAAACACACTTGACATAATAGAGAGAGAAGTGAAGATTGAAAAAAGTTCAAAACCATCCTGTGGTTTTGGGGATCTCAACTATGCTCCCGATTGATGCCTGAGATTTTAGAAAGGTCGTCAAAGAATGCTTTACCTAGTATGTGTTGTCTAGTTTTAACTAAGTTTCCTTCCCCCCGATGTCCTAACAGCTGTGGCAGTGTGTACTATGAGAAATGTCAAGCTTGGCAGCATGCGCGCCGATAGGCCAGTGGCGCGAGGAAATGGCTATCAGTCTTGGGACATCCGCACGTGTTCTTTGAATAAGACTCTGCGTATATACTCCACATACCTTTGACCACATAGTTTCCGTCTTCGAGGGAAATTGCAGAAAGATTTTTCTTTTTACGAAGCCCAGCGGTGGATAAACTTCCTCTGCGAATGATTCGCCCAGAGATGAGCCACGTCTAGCCAGTTCGTCTGAACTCTCATTCTCCTCTATGTTCCTACGGACAGGAACCCAGATTGGAGTTATATTGAATCGATGACTACCCCATCGTCCTCAACTAACCTTTACGTAGTGGAAGTTGAATCCTGGCTGTCTACAGCAATGACAATGTTTTGTTTGGATATTGAGTTGGTCTCAAGTTCCTCCGCCGTAAGACACTTGTGTACCAAAAAATTGTACACGCTCGTTAAAATACATTATGCTCTTCCATTGTCGTAATCAGTTTCATTGTCCAACTAAATAATTTCCCCTTGGGATTTTTAAGTTTTTTAAGCCCAAATCACCAGCTCATAGTCCATATGAATGTTTGGCAATTTTTCTAAAAATAAACCTTCTCCATCTACGTCAAACAAATCATGGAGTCTTTGAAGATCACCCAGTGTCTGACTTCTTCAAATCATTATAATAGCAAGTGAAATGTCAAAGGTTTTGTCACTTTGATAAGACACCGGTGATAATTTCAGATCAATGACACATTTTTTCTTTTCTTTCGATTTAAATTTAAAAATAACTTTTTCCATTTTAATTGTTATGCGAATGTCAAGGTTGGGTATTTAGTTTGCTACGTGCGATGTGTCACCTGTCAAATTTTTTTCAATAATTTATTAATAATCAAAACGGAGTTCTGCATGTCTCCAGGCAATTCGAATGGATCACCCTCTCCGGTAAGCTACCCAAATAGTGATTTTTCCAAAACATTAAAGTTACCCTCTTTAAAGTGGTGGCAATGAAACGGTTATATCCACAATCACATGCCAGTTAGACCGGAAATGGTCATTCATCGTTCGTTATTGTCCTGTTTTTTTTTTTGTTTTTTTTTTTTAGACAGACATTCTCCATCCAGAGAATAACAATGAATGTGGTTGTTTTTCTTTTTTTATCACAGATATGTTAAAACGTATGAATGTGTGTGTTTATAATTATTATCAAGCCTGTCTGGACGTGCGAGTATGCCTATTGAAATTCAAGAATATATATTGTGTACTTGTAGTTCTTATAAAAAATACGAGTATGCCAAACAAAGTAGGTAAGAAGCGCGGTTATATCATCAACAAAACACAATGTGCGTTGCATAACAATAAAAATAAAAAAAAAATAAATACTTTAACGTCATAATATCATCAACAAGGCAAACTTAAACTATAAAAAATAAAAATACATACAAACAGAGTACAAGGTACTTGAAATGTGAGTACAACTAAATAAACAGAGCCAGCAGCAAATGTTTGTGAAGTTCTAGTCATTATGACCGATTTATATCGGTGTCATTAAATTCGATTTATGCGTTGGCGCTTATCAGGCGAAATTGATTTACTGATTGCTTCAAGCGGGGATTGTCGGATTGCCAACCACCAACCACCGACCAACGAACATGACCACGACCACGACAACGCAGGTGTAGATAACTATTATAGAACTAGTATTATTGGAATTTTTTAAGTCATAATCATCATCGCACGGTGGGTTTGGTTGGAATCAACTCATAGTATGACATAATAATTGACACCGTGATAGAGAAATGTCATGTAATTTGTACATGCAAGAAGGTTGCTTGCTAACTTTATTGGGATGGGATAGAGATCTCATTTTTTTTTTGAATGTTGACAGAATGTCATCGTCACAATTTATGGATGGATATCCGCTGTCAATTTTGTCAAAACTATCAGTTTGAAATTACGTAAATTCAATGACACCCGCGCTGTGTATTATGTAATTGTTTTGTTTAATAGTTTAAAAAAGGTAGTTATTATGCGAAATGGATAATATTAGAATGGAAAATCTATCGGGTATGTTGACGTTTGGAAGGGGGAAACATACTTTTGAACGACTATTCTTTTTGACAGTGTTTGACAGGTGAAGAGGGGTTTTTGCATGGGACATGGGACAACAAATGAAACTTGGAGTATGAGACAAAATCGATATTGCCAAAGGGAGAATTAATTATCTACCCATTTTTTGTATGAGATATTGGTTGTTGTATAAATGGTTTTTAAATATCATGGAATTTTATTCGCATTAATTAAGTCGTAAACGTTGGGAATTCTGAAGACAGCAGCCTTGGAAATAGAGAAATGTTTATGCAATATGGAAGAACACAAATGGTGGAGTTCTCTCTCCTCTTCTGTGGAACATCTCCATTCAAATTAAATCCCTTGTCAGCAGAGGCATTAAGATAGTCGCTTATGCGATGACGTAGTATTGAACTAATAAAGGAGGGAGTACCTTTCCACCATTAGAGACGGACAAAAAAAGCGGTCTTGCAAACTGCTTCTGTTCACCACGAAATATAAGGTTATAGGTTTGGACCCACCGATGCTTAAATGTGTCCGCCTTAAGATTTTAACCGAGCCCAAGTACCTGGGTGTGCTATTCACATCCAAATTAATCTGGAAACGGAACACGAAGAAAGAATTTAATGCCTTTTTAAGCTTATCTGGTACCAAATCCTATCTTAAGAACCTGAACAAGGTGCAAAGAAATTGCTTCTCCGGGTATAACATGCTCAATTAAATCTACACGGCAGCTAGGTCTGGAAACGCTATTCAACGTGCAACCCATTGAGATCTTCAAAAAGAACGTGACAGCCAAAGCCGTTCTTAGATTAACAGCGAACAACATTTGGAAGCCTAGTTATTTCGGATACTCAAGCGTACTTGAAATCTTTTATCGGAAGGGATCCCAAGCATGAATGTGACATTTTTTTAGAGTTACTACACCTGGAAGACAGGACTGGACTCACGAAGACAGAGAAAGGCGTCTTCTCAGAGTCACTATAGCTTATCGACTGTAGGGTCTTTTAAGCTAAGAGCTTAGCGGTTAAGAAAGCAGAATAGACTACCCTATCGATGGAACTACCAGAAATAGAAAATAAACATCATAAGTCAAGCAGCCCTTAAGGCAATCTATTCCAATCTTGTAAACGCGAATTGCGTTACAGACTGCCTTTAGGCACTCAGCGCTTCGTTATCGGACACATTGGGGTAGAAGGGAACGTAACAGCCCAGAACTGGCCAGTTATGGCTTGGATCTGAAACGGACGAACAGGCCTTTCAACATTGCTAAGAGTTTTATCGATGGTGGCACTACATTATGAGCTAAGGATCATTGGCGGAAAACTAGCAATTTCCTCATAACCACAAGTGTGGCCCTCTATTGACAGTCTCTCTAAATAAAAGTCAAATACGGGTGCTCGTCGGGGTATTAACCGGAAATATGACTAAAAGCCATTGCTCAGTTATGCAAGAACGCCGCTTATCCTGCATAGGAGCACGGTTCTTCAATAGTTTGGACGACTTGGCTGGAGTACCTCCATTAGCCATAAAACGATTTATTAACACAACTAGGGGCCTTCATGGCTTCATGCTCTTGATGCAAATGAGTCCTCCTAACCTAACCTAACCTAACCTTATTTTTAACACAGAAGAAGGGACCAAACTTAAAACCACTTAAGGCATATTTTATACACGACGCTGCGAGAATAGACAAGACATCCGAGGATATTGTTAAAATTACCGAAAAATTATAGCAAAGGAGTGGCCACTGAAACACGAAAAATGCAGTCTGACGGGCCACGGGTGGATCGAAAATAGACGGCTATAATATACATATACACTGGCCTAATCGTCATCCGTACTCCTAGTAGGAACGAATGAGACTGGCGTTTGTGCAAGATTTTATTAAAAAATCCTTAGACTGTCTCCAAGCTGAGTTCCGGACAGTGATAGAAAATACAATTGCCAGTTATGTTCAGAAGTAAAATGTTAACGGTCCACATTGGCTAATTCCTAATTTCCTATTGATGTTATATTATATGTGCGGAATAGCAATGAATTTGGTCTTCAAAAAGTATTATTCAAGAGCACGTTTAGGTTCTTTCCGCACAAATCTCTGATCTCAGCAAATCTCTGATTGTTTGGTGTGCGCATTCAGTAAACTGAAAAACTTTATCACAAACGCACAGCTTGCCATTCATTTTCGAGATTTATGATGTTTACGCACACGTCAAATAGATTTAATTTATGTCCCTAGTGTGTTCTTCGTTCAAATGTGCGCTTAGCCCCTGGACAACATAGTCACCATCAAATCTTGTGCGCATTCAGTAACATTAAAAGCTAACGCATGTGAAACGTAAAACAAAAGCCACCAATATGTTTGCCTGACAAGTCACGCACAAAAAAAAAAACAAATCTGCAAAGATGACTGATATGAGCGACGCAAAAAAAAAACGCAAACCTAAACGATTTTATTTTACTTGACCCCGCAAGACAATTAATGACTGTCCTTACGACCTCAGGCATCACCACAGCAATGGAACTCACATCAACGCATTCCGGACGGAATTTATTTTCTAGAATAAACTTGACGCCAGCCAGCCAGTAGGCCACCAAAACTTTTGTTGCAAAAAAAAATAAAGAGGATATCAAGCTGGGTCAAATTATTTCCACTTTATTAAATTGAGCGAGCAACATGGATGGTTTTCCCTTCATTTATACCGAGTACACTGCCAAATCAAACTTGGTCATGAACCCGGCGTCAATCCCCCCTCCCCCTTCGGCATCGTTCACATGTAGTTGCGAACAAATCTTTACCAAAAATCGCACATGACTTGACTTGTAAATGTCTACCCATCCATGTAGTCCTCCTCCGACACATGCGGTTATCTACATTTTATCTATTTTATCACCAAGAGAAACAAAAATCCTTATACCCAAAAATTCATAAATTCACATCCTTAATGGTCCCCTGCCGCCCCCCCACAAGCACAAACTCACTCGAGCGAATTACACCAAAAAGAAGTAGTTTTCAAAAAAATATACAAATTTAAATAACAAGACCGTTATTGCCTGTGAGAAAAAAAAAAAGGTCGGAAGCAAATATTAACATTTCTCTGTCATGGGAAATCCCTTTGAAGGATATCGCACCATTTATGCTTGAACTGAAAATCACATTCCATTCTGAAAGTTTAGTCAGGCGGCGGCGACGGGAGTATCTGCGACTGTGCGTGTGTTGTCAAAGGATAAAAGCTTCAGCAGTAAAAAAAAAAGAAGAGCCCTCTGAGCTCTGGATGATGACGACGTTAATACTTTACGCTTGTGTACGCTTTGTGTACACACAAGTCTTTCTCTGTGGACCTCTGTTGTTTTTTTTGTTCGCGTAACATCACCACACATAACCTCATCCGTCACCATCGGAGCGACCGTTGTAAATCATCTCCCCAGTTGGATGCAGTGAAAGGTCCTTGACCCAGAAATTCGCAGGGACATACAGCACTCATGCAACCCATGCAATCTCAAAGGACACATAAATCAAGTAAAATAAATTTTTTATTTTTTTTTTTGAGAACAATAGACTTACATTTTTCCAAACTGGCATTGCAGAACTTCAACGCATCATCCAACAGATTTAAGCTCACAAAGCTCGCAGCCCTTTCGTTGATTGTTTTCGCCTGTAAGTCGGCGCCCCACCACTTTTCTACGAGCCGTCTGACGAGCACATCCGGCATGAATTTCATTGAATTATTATTATTGCTGCTGGCACTGTGATTATCATTGCTGCCGCTGTTTGCTCGTTCACCGCCGCCGCTGCTGCTGATGATGGTGTTATGCAACATTGAGTGTGTGTTGGTGTTATCTCCTCCCGGAGCTAATGCTCCTCTATCGGAAATGGCGACGGCTGCGAAGCCCATGTATTGTGACGCATTTGAGATGGAATTGGAATTGTGTGACGAAGCCATCATTAGATTTGGGGATGGGAATTCTGGTGACGGTAACGCCAATGCCGCAGTGAATGCTGTTGGAAACTTAACGCGACAGATTGTGCACTGGGTTGCCGCCTCGCAGCACTCTCGACAGAAGCTGTGACCGCAATTCGCTGTCACCGGACACCGCAGAATGTCCTTGCAAATGGGACACATAAGTGGGTCTAGTTCAACGTCGGCAGAGGGCGCTAGCAAACACTGCTTCTCGGAGAATTTCTGATGATCTTCGTCGAGCATTACATCACAGAAGCGTACATGATCATCGTCACACAATCCCACATCACTGATTCGACTGATGACGCTTCCACCGCCACCGCCACCACCACTGCCGCCCCCGCCATCTTTCCAGTAACGCTGAATGCGTTTATTTTTAGAATATCTCACTCGATCTTGCAGTCGATCGTAGCTGGCATTTGCATTAAGCGACGACGGGACTGTTGTGATTGTTGCTCGGCCACTGCCGGCACCGCCACCGCCCCCAATCGTCGAATTGGTTTCCATAGCCAGACTGCTGCTAGCAACTCTTCGCACTGTGGGCGCTGCTGGTGGTGTTGGTGTGGCTTTTGCTGCCGCTGTTGCTGAGGCGCTGCTTACGTAATCGATCAGTGTGGACGAGAGAACTTTTAATCGCGACAGCGGTATACACCCGTCTCGGTAATTACTCGCAATAAATGCATAAATATCGAAGGCTTCACGCAGTTCACTGCATCGGGCCAACGAGTCCCCGTATAGGTAGTATAGGTTTAGGCTATTGTTGTTGGTGCTGCTGTTTTGTTGCTGCTCGATGATGCCCTTTCTGTTGGTGTTGTCAACGTCTGGAATATTCATTGGATATGGATGATGTAGATAATTTAGAGATGACACAGGGATGTGATGTGTTATGGCGGCGACTGTTGCCACCGATGGGGTTGCCGACGATGACGATGTGATGGAATTATTCTTCTTCTTTCGTCGTCTCTTCATTTGTTGCTGATGTGTTGATAATGAGATAGATTGTGATTGAGGTGATGGCTCCCAAAAATCATCGTTTCGGACACACCAGTCGACGATGTCTTCAGTTATGGGTTCGTAGGAGGCGGCGCTGTTTTTGTAGAGTTTTTTGAACGCATCTTCCGCGTTCTTTGACATTATTGAGGGAGTTTTCTTTCTTTAGTATCACTTGTAATTGTTTTTTATTTACTATTTATTCACATGCACGGTTTTCTTTTATTTAACAGTCCATATAAAAAATGTATATTTTTCTTTTCTTTATTTAGTTATCTAACACTGAAAATATTAAATTGTGATATATATTAGATGGGTATAGTTAAGTTTAGTCTGGATTCTTGATCTGTTTAGGGTGGTTTGATAATTTAATTTCAATTTCAGATGACATAAGATCGTCGTAAATGCTTTAGTGTGCGCTACAATGGTCTCTCACATAACAAGAACTTGGATTTTTCCCAAGCGCACATGGACTTTAACGAATTTGTTCGATATAATTGTTGTGCGCTATGAATTTTGCCAAACGCACACAGAGATTAATGAAATTTTATAATCTTTGAAGCAAATGTTCAACTAAATGTTCAAACTTGATGGCTATAATATTTTTTTTTGTCAAACGCACACAACCATTAATACATTTCTTCGGGATCGCACATAAAATGTGCGCATTGTGAAATATTCTTGGAACATTAAATGTACGAAGAAAAGAAACGACAGAAAACCTCTATAGTTACCAGAGATCGAAGTCAGATTTAGGTCTAATTGAGTGCGCACGTTTCTAATCATTGCGCACACATTAAAGTTCAAAGTAGTGTGATAATAGAGAAGCTAACATGCAGTTACCTAATCAGTCCTAATTATAAGCAACTAAATCACACTCAAATGAGAAGTACTTAATTTTGTAAGCGCACATGCCATCGCTTCCAAAGATTTTGCGCACATGAATTGAATAATCGTATTCCATCTCATTTATTAGGTAACAATAAGTTTAAACGCGGTATGAGGTGGACTAGATCCTCATTCAATATATGGCACTTTACCATCCCTGGATTCGCTTTGATTAAGATTGCGCACAATGAAGGTACTAAATATGATACTAAAAGTTCATTTTGCAACTAGACATATGCAATTAAATTGAATTGAATTGAAAAAGGTGCAAATAACTTGCGCACATAAATATGACAGTCGATTTAACATTGCGCACAATTGTGTCATGTCACAAGAAATAACTTACAAAAATAGGTTAATGTGCTAAGTCATCAATATTAAATCGAAAGGATATAACTCTGAAGAAAGCGCACACAATTTGAGAACAAAGAAGCTTCCAAGCAAGCGTGCGCGTGCATTTTAAGGAGCTATTTCGTTTACGCACACGTGTTTCAAGGTGTATATTTTAAAAGGAGCCACCAAATTTCGGTAGAGAGTCTATTTAATGGTGTAGTTGCTTGTGTTTACTCAATACAAAACAGCTGATAAATATGTTTTCAGCAGTCTGGTGTGCGCAAACTTTAATCGCACATCAATACGTCAAATTATTTGCATTTCTCCTAAAAGGAAAATTCCATAAATAGGTCCCAAAACTCAGAAGTTTGACTACATCCTACCACTGCAGCTCTATCCCAAACAGAGTATACCAGATAGTTTTAATGTCCCTCACAGGAATATTTCCAGATTTTAACTACTCTCCAGTTGGCCTCGTTAAAGCCTTTAATTCCCTGAATTAATTTACGTACCAGACCTTCAAGTGACACGCTCACATACTGAAGAAGTTGAAAATATACTCAACTTCCACCCATTAAGATATTCCACCAGCACGAGGTTACAAATTAAAAGCACATTCCACCAACAACTCCACGGAAAGGATGATGATGAAATATAACATTTCATGTACTAAGCCAAAATATGAAACCTTCTCCTCATTATGTGTTATGTACACTTTGCGTGTGTTTTCAAATCGTGTAACTTCACACGCATGTTAGCCTGTTGAATATGCACACGCCCTTGGGGTAGTTCCACAAGGTAAATATTAAAGAGTTCTCATCATGCAGCGGGGGTGGCGGCATGATGAAGCACCCAGCCTACCAACCCCAACCCCATCCCCAAAGCATGATGATGACTAACAACTACACTCTCTAGAAGTAAGCGAAAGTGTAATTTATCAATTTACAAGGGAGTTGTTTCCGAAAAGAGCAAATGAAAAGAAAAAAAAAAATCTCTATGCTTTCAGCAACAGTTAACTTTTATAAAAGGGTGGGAGGGAGCGCTCTTTGTCATTGACCTATGGTGAAACCCTGAGATTTTGCACAACACCATCACCAAACCGCAATATACTCTGTTCCATTGTGTTGAGGGAGATCTGACTCTTTGTGGTGTGGCGCGCATAGTATTCATGTATCTTTATGCACTTTGTGGATATTTTTGTGTGCGCTTACTTTGGAAGTAGGAACTTTGCGAACGGATTGGATTTTATTAGTTTAGACTCGTGGCTAGACGCAGACAAATTTTGAAGGAGATTTTTTTTTTAAATTGAATGTAAAGTTGCATAGAGAGATAAGTTTATGTTGTTGTCTCTTTTCTTTTTGTTTTGCAATCTAGAGTATTTGGTAAGAGGTGTGGTGGTGGTGTCGGTGTCGGTGTCTGCAGGGATTACATCATTGTCAGATTGAATGTGAAATAAAAACTACATGTTGTAATTGTGAATGGAAAGGGGCGGGGGGGTTCACTATTGTGTGGGATTGATATTTCGTGAGGCAAGAAATAAGTGCACTGACTATAGTTATCCACCGCCAATGTAGCTTTTCAGAATGTTGTGCGTCATTGGAGGGCAACCTCAAAGTTTAAGAATACACAACTAAGAGACATGATAAAAATATTGCGCCGTCCAAGGCACAACAGTGACGAGACACATAAGGCACTGAGACATGGACTTCGACGCAAAGGGAGGAACATTAATTGTGATTGTAAATGCCGAGACTTAATAGTTCTAAGCGATTGCATGGCAAGGTTTAAGAAGTTGTCTTTTAGATGGGGAGGCTCAGTAATTGCCTCTTGAGCTTCTACGACTTCGGTACCTATCTACCTATCGTGAAATCTTCGGTTAACAATACCTTTTTTCGCACAAATTTGGCAAACATAAGATAAATTACAGCCCCCAGTATTTTATCCAGAGTGAAAGCTTGGTAGAGAAAGACCTGGTTTTAGGTGGCACGCCCAAGTTGAAGGCAATCTCTATCAACTGAAGGCAATTGTCAAATATCGTACCAAATATCCAGTGTTAAGGAGGACTCACAACGTCAGCTCCTAGAGCCAGGACCCCATGGTATAAGCAAATCTAGCACATTCGCATCCCTTAAGTCTAGCACAAAGCCGATTACCACGTTAGCGCTCACAACGTATGATCAAAAGCAGCACTTTTACAGAGAAAATACTCTGCGGTGTCGGAGTAGCAACGGATGTATGGAAGTAACACATCTTCAGGTATTGAAATAGGATATACTCGTAGGCTAGCCGTAAAGGTCCTCTTCAAGACTGATAGTAGCTGGTCCTACCTATATCTTGTTGCAACATAGCTGAATGAATTCAAATGGTGCTAAGCGACCTTTATCCTTCAAAAGTACCAGCTACGTCGAGTTGCTTATATTTGCGCTGCCATGGTTTCAGTTGGTGAAGTCATTTGTGAGCGAATGAAGATTGAAAGTCTACGCTTTTGCTTCCCTGAAGTACCCAAACCAAGTGTACATGCCGCTGATAAGCAGTAATTGGAAGCAATGTACACATTCTTCTTCTTTGAAATCCTTTTCGATCCTTATTGCATTTCTTCCGTGATTTTCAAGAACTTTACGTTGATGGCTTACTGTCTATAAAATATTTACAGGTTTCTAAAGGCGAATAAATGGCAGGACAAAATAGAAGAAAATATACCTTTCACCCAACGAGGGGGTATAACGCCAAGTTCACAAGAAGCAGAGGTAGTTCTACTTCATCAAACCCCAAAACGTAACCTAACCTATAGAACATTTTGGCATTAACGAAAAGTTTTGTTTCAAAGGAACATCGATTCCAAGTAAAAGCCTTATTATTCTTGTGTGGCGTTACGTTCTGTGAAGTTTCTCTTTTCTGTTGTGTTTGCTTTATTTATGTTCATCGTAAGTTTCACCATCTATCCTCTTGCCTCTTTCACTTTCATGATTGCTGTTGAATGTGTTTTTTTTCTTTTTAGATATATTTTCGAAACATTTATTCTCATCAAATGTCCAAGCTTAATTTCAACATCCTAAATGAAACCGCACTTTGTCTTCATCATCATGTCTTGCACTGATTTATTAGTTATTACATTTCATAGGTTTTTTCATTTTCGTATCCAGCCATTGGCCATTTTATTCCGATTTATTAAGTGACGTTTTCAGGATGTTTTCAAGTTTCGATGGTAGGACACTGGCCATAGCTAGTAATTCTTGAGAAGATTCATTGTCGTCACCGTACGTGACTTGAGAATGAACAAATTAATCGTAATTCAGAATCAATCAGTAAACAGAATGTTAAAGCTCGGCATTCATTGAATTCTCTCTAAAATCACTAGATGCAATTGTGTTGTGGGATCGGAATCGTATTTATCTTGAATTTTGAATTTTGTTGACATATAAAGTCTTCTTAATCAAGGTCTCAAGATAAGGCATACTGAAGTAAACGTAAAAGACGTACATAGACTCGTAGACGGAATCGTATTCATCTTGAATTTTGAATTTTGTTGACACATAAAGTCTTCTTAATCAAGGTCTCAAGATAAGGCATACTGAAGTAAACGTAAAATACGTACATAGACGTGTTCTTCCTTTTCATTGAATTGCATTTCTTATAATAACTGAAATCATGCCATTCATTGAAGTCACTTTAGGTATTTGAAGTGACTGAATGAATTTCTCTTGCATTTAGGGACTTACACCGTCGAATGATGAATTCCTTTACTGAATTCAAAGACTGTTAACGACTTTAATGTGTTCAATGCATTCAGTCACATGACTTTCATGACTGCTGGGCAGTGCGTCATTGAATGGAATAAGCAAATTTCTGGACTTACAATGTATTGTATTCAATGCATTAAGTCCCTTTCAACAATCGAATGTAATCCTTAAAAGTGTCTGAGGTTGAACTGATTTTGAATGCATTCAGTGATTTTTAAGACTTCAAAAGACTTAGACGTATTCAATGCATTAAGTATCTTTGTAAGATTGAATGTATTCCTTTCTGAATTTAAGGCAAAAGTTGAATTGAGTTTGAATGCACATATTGATTTTTATGACTTCAATGACTGAATGTCACTTCAAACGATCGAATGCGTTCAGTGAATGTAAAGACTTGAGAAGTGCATTCAATCACTTCCAACAATTAAATGTATTTTAGTGACTTATTTTTGACTACAAAATGCAAGGCTCTATTTTACTATCCGAATATCCGAATATGAAGTCACAGAAAAAGTAATTAAATTGAAACATTTTCTGGGTCATTCAAACGAATATAATATTCAAAAAGTATTTCATTTCTTTACATCTCTCTGTCGATTTACAGCCTTCAACAAAAAAAAACCTGTGGATATCAATAAAACCGCCGCTCATTGCCTGCCAATGAACCATTTTACGAGATTCTTTATGGGTGTTCTTGGTGTAGGGTGGTGGGTGGTTTTCTTTTTTGGTTAACGACTTTGTCAAGTCAAAAAAAAAAAAAATATATCCCTATAAAACGCTTAACTGCACTCGAATTGATGTCATTCTCTCGCTGCTCTTACATAAACCATAATAATACAACAACGCAAAACAAATTTGTTTTCCTTGAGTTTGACTGGAGGCCACCTTGAAGAAAAGAAAAATGACGCATCCGAATCCAAATACAAAAAATGTTCTAAACAATAATAAACAAAACCAGTGTTGCTATGTTATGACATTCAATTTTGCTTTTAATTGCAATCAATTCAAAATATGAATATACTATTTTGTGGCTACATAAAACAAAAAGCCGCCACCTATCGCTATCCTAAAACTCTCCTCGCAACCCCATTTGATTTAAGTTTAATCTTTGATCTCCGACGAGCTCTATAATATAATATCGTAGGTATATCTGAGGAATATCTCTGAAAATGTTAGATTTTACGTAACAACTTTGATTTTATAAGCACAAAAGTACAAATAAAAAGGCCGTCCGTCGCTCGTACGTAATATTTTGGATAATACACTTGTATTTCATTTATAGGACAAGAGAGACCGATAAAGAGAGAAGCACATATAATATGTTTTTTTTTATAGAGAAAAGATACGGCAAATATTATAGCAGAAGATGCCGATGCCGATGCCGATGCCGAACTCAAACGAAAAGCTGATGTTTTAAGAGAAGAATTTCGCTCTCGAATCTGAGTCGAAAGAGAGGACTAGTTTTTTTTTTCTTTCCGTGTTACTTAACAATTTTAGTTGTACTACAAACTACACCACACTATCGCGTGTAATAGTTTGCGGTGAGTGAGTGCTCCAATTTTTGGGAGGTTCAATCAAATCAAACTCAAATCAAATGAAAAATTGGGAAAAGAAACATAACATATTTGTATGTATGTATCTAGCTCACCCGATAATAATTAGAAAATGAATCAACTTATCTAGATGATTCTATAAAATTTTTGTATTCTTTTCTCAGAAATTATATAAACAACAAAAGAGAGAGAGAGAGCGAGAGAGAGAGAGAAACCACGTAACCAAAACGATTAGATAAAAGGAAATACACTTTGTTTTATTTTTTTTTCGAATGGCAAAAAACAATAAATCTGATCAAGTCGAGGCAAAAATTAGGTTCGTTCCAATTAGGTAACACAGGGGTGAAAAAAAAAACCCATCTTAACTGGAAATTACTGTCAATTTGTAGAAAAAAAAACGAAACACTGCATCTAATGCATACGTAATCAAACTGCACGTAAAAAGCTTTTTTTTTTTTGTTTTTAGTTTAGAACCACGTAGCCACTTAAAAAGATTCGAGATACAAAAATGCTACGTGCTGCAAGAAGGCTCCACACTCTTCGCATATGTTTTCAATTGTATATTTGTTTATGAGATTGTTTATATGCGAGAGGAAGCTATACACAAAAATGGAACACACACTATTTTTTTTTTCAGTTTGATAGCATTTTTTTTCCTGATCCTCGACATTAGATACTCGCGTATAATGTGTGATAAAAATCAGGGTGTTTGGCGTGTGTCGCGTCTCACAGTGTGAGTGTGTGTTAAGTAACCGCCTAGTAGCTGTAGCGTTTGTTCGTCGTTGTCATAACGCACTTATGTAATAGGCGCACATTATGTGAATTTGCTGTTGATTTGTGGAACAAAAAAAAAAAAAAACAGACCAAGAACTTCCAGATGTAGGATTTTGTATTTTTTTTTTTCTAAACCGCACTAGTTGGATGGATAGGTTTTTCTAAAACAACCACAAACCTTAGTCGAAAAAAACCGAACGAAAGATGGTATAAAACGGCCAACAGACGAAATAAAATATATAAAAAAAATAAAGACGGCTGCGACGATTACGACAAAGTCTCTCAGAAAAAACGTGTTTTTCGCCTTCACTCTGTGATGTCGTAATAACATACAGCACACACGAACCAACCGACACTGAAATTGTAACTTTGTACAGAGATACTTTTCTATAATTTTTAACTATGTACTATATTCGCACGAGCCAAATGTATCTTTTTTAATTCGCGTAAATATGGGCGTATTTCCGAACACCGAATAAAATATGCTGTATCTTCTTCTTCTACCGCCAAGAGTACATTCACTTTAACAAACAACAAAAACTTGACACACAGAAGAAAAAAACAAAAACGAAAAGTGTTTTCTATGCGAATTGCTCGATTGCTGCGATTGCGATATAGAAAAAACGCGAAATAGAAAAAATCTCACAAACTACCGCTGCTGTTCGCCAGCGAATGAGCTACGAACCGAAATCAAATTAAATTTTTACCTCTCCACTGACTGGTACAGACAGAGCTATATACTCCAGCGTTGCGTTTGAATAAAAATAAAAAGAGAAGAGAAAAAGCTTTTATTGTGTCTCTTTTGTCAGCCGATGAGAGGCGACGCGACGCGACGCGATACAACATACAAGACAACTCTGAGGTGATAGACCTCTCGTCGACACTCTTAAAATAACAAATGGTGTTAGATACGAAATTTTTGTTTGGGTGTTGTTTGTTATCTAATGAAACAAAGGCGAATGTAAAAGCAAAAAATGCGAATATGATGAAAGAAAGTAAAATTGTGCGGTTGCAAAAGAAAATGCTAAAGAGATAAAGCACACGAAACGACCGACCGATGGCAACTTCATGGAGACCTGACTGAATGCCTGCCACTCGTTGTTGAATGCTTGTGTATCTACGGCGAGTAGAGTAAGTGCAAGTTGATTTCAAGCTCAAGTTCATGATGATGGTTTAAATTTTTTTTTTTTGTATGTCTGGCTGCAGTTTACTATACCTCCATCCAGCAGAGAGTATCTGTTTTTTTTTTTTTTTTGGTGTCGAATGTTACCTGTGGCAAACAGTATTACATGTATGGAGAGAGGTATAGAGATCTGTATCTCATCGCCATTTGCCATGTTTGACTAATCGCCAGTTCCCCAGAGCTACAACATACACGTAAATAGTTGGAGACTAGTTTCTCGGTTCAGGAGGCGATTTCCGTTTTCCAAACGACGACTGATAACACGTAATGTGTTTCGAATCGGATACAATTGTATAGGTAAGGTACTCTCTTCTATCTTATATCTTGTTACGTATACCACAGAGTGGATTGTGTTAGTCATGATTTTTATTACATTTTTTTTTTTAATTTTTTTTGTTTTGCTTTTGCAGAGCCTTAAGGGACGAGTACAGTTTGAGTCCATAATTACGCAAGTACAACGTTGAATAGTGAAGTAACAAATGCATGCACAGCACACGTAGATAGAGGTTAGACATTTTCGACACCGCCGCCAACAAGGAAGGCGACCCAAAAGTTGATGGTTTTCTTTTTTTTGCATTTCAAATCGCAATTTAAAGTGAGTGAGTGTTTCTATTCCTTCATGTAACTAATTTGAAACGAATTATTTAATAAGCCATTTAAAGTGTTGTTGTTATTTTTTAGTTAACGGAAATTATTACATAATTGAATTGACTGCTATTTTGTTGCAAGTGCTGGTAGTATTTGTCGCTGATTATTATTATTTTGTTGCAACGTGAAAAGTAAATAGAAAAATCATCATCATGTGATGAGTACCTACATATGTACGTAACTCTGTTAGTTAGCAATTTAAACAAAGGCAATTGAGGAGGGCTGAGATATTTACGAATTTATAAGAGTGATTAACCGCTGTGTAATTTTTTTTTTTTTTTTTTTGATAATTGTGATAATTTTTAATAATTATTTTTTTTTTTTTTGTTGCTGATTCAACATTTAGCACGCAGAGAGTGTCGCCGACGACTGATATAAGAGTTGAGGAGTTCGATACAACGCTTTGAGGGTAACCTTGAGTGCGAGTATGTATTTTAAATACATGCATAGGTGTTATGTAGATCAAGGCCGTGCGGGTACATCAGGGTCATGATAGCTTTTTTTGCGATTATTCGTTGTCCTTTAACACACTCGTACTGTTTGTTCACGGTAGATAACTTTTATAGTAAGTTAGGCCTGTGTGAAACCTAGTCACCGACGCGCAGGGAATAGTAGACGTATTTAAGCAGCATTTCCAGCAGCTGCTTAACGGACAAAATGTAGAGAGAGTGATGGGGCAAGAAGAGAACCCGCGTCCAGTCAATGAAGAACCAGTCTTAGGCTTAGCTAGCTATAAAAAAGCTAAAGAACAACAAGGCCGCCGGCTCTGATGGTCTACCTGCAGAGCTTTTAAAATACGGAGGTGATGTTACGGTAGGGCGCATGCACCAAATCATCAACCAAGTTTGGGTGGAGGAAAGCATGCCCGATGACTGGACCATCAGCTCCATATGTCCCATCTACAAGAAAGGCGATCCTATGTCTTGAAAGAACTATCGAGGCATATCCCTGCTTAATGTCGCATATAAGATCCTATCCAACGTACTGTGTGAACGTCTCAAACCGAGTTTCAAGTCGAGACACACCACCTCTTCATCGATTTTAAAGCCGCACATGGCAGCATTCATCGTCAGGAGCTTTTTGTGGCGATGGCCGAATTCGGGATCCCGTCAAAACTGATCCAGATGTGTCGCATGACACTAGATAACACGTGATGCAATGTGCAGTTTGGCAGCAGCTCATCTGGACATACACCGGATTTCGGCAAGGAGATGCGCTGTCGTGTGATTTCTTCAATCTGGTTCTTGAGCAGATATTGCGCAGGGCAGGTGTCAACACTATCACTATCTTCAACAGATCAGTCCAACTGCTGGGGTATGCGGACGATATAGATGTCATCGGTCGATCCCAGCGTGCCGTGATAGAGGCTTTCACGGCTATTGAAGAACAGGCGAAACTAGTTGAGGACAAGACTAAATATATGCTATCAACAAACAAACAATCATCTGTCCACCGACTAGGACAAAATGTCTCTGTCGATAGCAGCAACTTCGAGGTAGTTAAGGAGTTCATCTACCTCGGGGTAAACATCAACTTCACAAATGATATCTTAGTGTAGATCCGTCGAAGAATTACCCTAGGAAACCGCTGCTACTTCGGTTTGGCAAAACAAATGGGCTCAAAACTCCTAATTCGAAGGACAAAGTGCATACTCTACAGAACGCTTATCCTGCCAGTTCTGCTATACGGCGCCGAGTGCTGGACTATAAGCAGGAAATCAGAGTTAATACTGGGATCCTTTGAAAGAAAAATCCTTCGACGGATATTTGGTCCTGTGTGCGAGGAGGGCGAATGGAGGAGAAGATACAACCGCGAACTCTATGAGCTGTACCAAGATGTGGATGTAGTCCGAAAAGCTAAAACTCGTCGAGCGAATGGACAACAACGCTCCAGCCAAGAGGATCTTCGAATCGCAGCCCCCATGTTCGAGACGACAAGGAAGACCGAACCTCCGTTTTAAAGAGCAAGCCATCGCGGATGCCAGAGCGCTTGGTCTGGACAACTGGAAGCAGCGTGCCCGGGATCGCAGAGGGTGGAAGGCAGCCGTATCTCAGGCAGGGACTCCTCACGGGTCGGGAGCCCGTTAAGTAAGTAAGTAGGCCTGTGAAATCTATGAAAATATATTATCACTTTGAAGACAGATGAGTAATTATACAGATAGTCGACTGAGAGGATGTTTGGCTCTCCCGCCTGTCGTTTTTTATTTGCTTCAAAAAGGCGCAGTACTGTGTTCGTATGTGTTTTTACATGCAAATCAAATTGAGCCAGCTCAAGCACACAATAGAAGTTCTGCGCCTAAGAATCCATTTTGGAAAAGATCTCATGTTGACATATTAAAAGTCAAAACTGGGCTGTGTCCAATAACATTGTAAAAACATGAGACGATTTATAATGAATTTGGAACAGGATAAAATTTTGGTGAATGTTTTTAATTATTATTTATTATTTTAGTTTTACCTAACAAACATATTTTTTGGGTAAACATTTTTAAGCAGTTTCGTAAACATAAAATAAGGATTTTCATAATTTGTTTGTCGGTAGTTAAACTAATTTAGCAGTTTTAAATTGTCAGTAATAATTAAATTATTTTGTTGGTTGATTTGTCGAATGTTTAGTAAAATAATTAAAATTAAATATTTTTTAAATGGAAGGTGCGATAAATATTTGAGCAGTGAATTAATGAAATACAAGGTGGCGCAAATGTAATCCTCCTATCAGAAAATGCTATAAATTTTGCGATTGGCCCCTAATGTCAGTTCGATTTTGACATTTGTGTAGTAAACACATGCGAAATACACGTTAATAAACAATTTTACGCTACACTGCTCCAGAACGCGGAATATTGGCGACTATTTATTTGAGCAATAATCGGTCGGTGACTTTGGCACAACGTGAATTTCGTTGCAGATTTCATAGCCGTCCAACGCCTACTGGTGAAACACTGCGACGTTTAGCCGCTCGCCTCGAAGAGACTGGCACAACACGAGATGCTGCCAGGCGTGGCAGACCCCGGAGTAGCCGTTCTGCAGATAATATTGCTGCTGTAGCCGAAGATGTCATGGAAGCGCCGTCGACATCGACCAGACGACGTGCCAAGCAAATGGGTATCAGTTGACGGTCTTTACAGCGAATTTGAAGATGTTTCCGTACAAAGTCCAGACGGTGCATCAGTTGTTAGCTGCTGACCGCCAATCGCGTCTAACATACGCTCAAGCCATCCTTAATCACCACCAAGAGGAAGATGATTTTTCATCAAAAATAATCATGAGTGATGAGGCCCATTTCCATCTTAGCGGGTACGTAAATAAGCAAAATATACGCTTCTGGGGCACTGAAAATCCGCGTGTAACCCACGAAGAGCCATTATCGGTTTCTCCCTTTCTCTTATCCTTCATTTCCCTAATGCCCGCACTGTGTCACTTCGTTATAAGGGTATCCAAAGTCCCTTTAGAGCGCGTACATTATAAAAAAAAAAATTACACCCGCTCAAAGTCACTGTATGGTGTGCTGTTTTCGCTGGAGGAGTCATCGGACCTTTTTTCTTCGAAGACGTCGCGGGCCAAACGGTTACTGTGAATGGTGAGCGCTCTACAGAGCAATGATCAACGAGTTCTTTTTGCCGCAACTTGATGAATTGGGATTGGAAAACATGTGGTTCCAACAGGACGGTGCAACGGCACAAACTGCGATGCATCCCGGGCGCCTAATATCCCGTTTTGGCGATTTGCACTGGCCAGCAAGATCGCCTGATTTGACCGCTCCAGACTTCTTTTTGTGGGGCTTTTCGAAGTCGCGGGTTTATGTCAACAAGCCTCAGACTCTTGCAGCTCTTAAAGACAATATCCGTCAAGAATGTGAGGACCCATCGCCGGAAGTTTTGGCCAAAGTGATGGAAAATGCTATAAAAAGGGCTTAAATGACCATCAACTGTGGCGGCGGCCATTTGCATGACATCATATTCTCGACTTGATGTAAAAAAAATTAAAAGACCAAATAAAAATAATCCACAAGAAGAATCAAAGTTTTTAATTTTTTTCTTAAATTACAGCCAAAAAACATCGGAAGGTTATTTTTGCGCCACCTTGTATTTCGTAAAATTACAAAAATTAAAGGTAAAATAAATAATAGCTCAATGAATAAAATTAATGAGTAACTCATGATTAGTTAACTAACCATTTCAATATTTTAACATAATATTTCAAAAATTCACTGCTATTTTATCCACAGCTATTCACTATTCGTATTCAAAGATAATAGCGTTATTAAATTTATTCAGCATAATGAAATAAATTTAATAACGTTATTATCTTGGAATTGGAACAGTCAAGTCTACATTTTGTGTTTAAAAATGCATTTAAAGTTTTTTTGTCGCAGTTTGTCAATTCGCTTGCTCGCTCTCATATGAACGTTCCATTACTAATATATACATTTTATATCACTTTATTAACCAAAATGGAAAAAATATATTTATTTTAAGGCAGATAAAAAAATTGAGAACTATTTCTTATAAACACAAAAAAATATTCCCGTTTAATTGCAACGACTTCATTATTTATTATATACCCGACTATTTTTTTTTATAAACATTTCAAGTAAAATATCTATTAAACTTGAACTACGTTAACTCAATACTTCGCAGCACTTCGCCAACACATCCGCATTAATCAGCTGTTTTTGTTGCCATTTGGAATTCTTGCAAAACTGCCCGCGCTAATGACATATTTTTGACACATCAACCCCTCCGTACTTTATTTGGCTGGCTCACACGTATTCACAGATAGAACATTTGGGAGAGGATTTTTTCGCCATTTTTAAAAATTTTTTGCGGGTTTAAAGGGACAGAGGTATGCTGAGTCGACTATCTGTATAATTATTCATCTGTGGTAAAGACTCAAGGAAAGTCTACGAAGACCTATCGGAAATATCCTCAATGGCAACCCCAGAGCGAAGACCTACTTTAGAATTATGGTAACTCACAGAATTGTAGGGTCCTGAACGCTGTCAACGATACCATCATGAAAGTGGACAGCTTACCATTTTCAATTGACTCCAAGTAATTGGTACGCGGCAAAAAAGGGACCTTAATGAATAATTTCCCTATGAAAAAACACACACATACTCAAAATGGCAAAGATAGCCCTAAATTGCTGTGGTTTAAGGTCGATTACGTATGAGGCTTGCAGCAGAGATACAAAATAGGTAATACCCTTTTCACACCGCATCGAAATCTGAGGTTTCGCCAAAACTCATGAAATCTCCATCGAAATCAGGAGGTTTCCCATACATTTTCGAGATTTCCAAACCTCAATATTGTATGAGGTTTTGATGAAACCTCCTCAGAATCTGGTTTCAATGGTAAGGTTGTCAACGCAAACGCACATTTTAATACATTCCACAAGTTACACAAAGCAGTTGACAAGTGGTTGACAGATTTTCAACTGAGTTATAAGTCAACTGCAAGTCACCTAGGAGTCAGCTTACCGATTTCTTGAACGACGAACACGCGAATTGTTAGCATTGTTAGCTTATAGTGGACTTGTAGTGCACTTGCAATTTGAACACAATAATTGTTTATTCGCTTTTATTTTTCGATGGCTGACTGAAACGTCAAACAAAACCCGGGTTGTGTTCGGTGTGAATGCTTTGCCGCGATTCCGAAATCTGTTTGTGGAAACCTCGAATTTACGTGCGGTGTGAATAGGGTATAAGGCTTAGACGAAGTGGTGGCCACCATGACATATGACTGCGCCAACTTTTCTTTTCTGATGAAGAGCAAAAACATTGACGTCGCTCTGTAATTAAAAACCAGAGTCTACCTGAAGCCCAAGCTTGTCTACGCCAAAAATACAACATGTCTTCTGGCGATCACTTGTTCTATTACCTTCCTACAGCAGCACAAGTTAGACAGTGTTCATTTTGGAGAGCAGGCTATAAAAAAGAAGATTGAAAAATTGGATTTCATGCTCAATGGGAAAGTAATTAAACTCGCTTGTTCTGTTTAAAGTTTCAAAGGAGGCAAACTTATGTCTTTACGGCGGCGGTGGAAAAAATACCCCTTTGGTAACAGCTAGTTAGAGGAAATTAAAAGCTCTTGCGGCTGTCCGAAAAATAATTAATAAATCTGCCCATGAAAATTGAGCAGTTAAATAAAATCAACTCAAAAAAAAATTTAATTAAACTGTTAATTTGAGCCAAATATTTAGGTCATTTGTCAAAACTGGTTGAATGATCGCCAATAGTACAGTTAATTTTTCAACTTTTACGCCACCCGATGATCGGCTTAACAAACGAACAATGTACCAAGGTTCAAAAGCCTGGTGAAGGTGTTCTAAGTGTTCTTTTTCTTCATTCTTAAGTCAGGGAAACGAAAACCAACTTGGAATTTCTGCCTAATCGTTGAACCATTTTGAACTGCTTATGAAGCGTGAGATCATTGCAGAAGTAACCACCTAGAAAGAGCAGGGCTTGCGCAAGGAAGGTGGCGAGTTATCGCTTCATCCTTGCCCTTCCTTGCAAGAGTACTTTCAGATCTCAATATACACAAATCCGCTGGTCCAGATGGTATTCCCCCTATCGTTCTGAAGAGGTGTTCTTATACTCTGGCAAAACTATTGCGTAAGCTTATCTATCTGTCCTATTCTTCATGGCTCTTTCCGAGAAGATGGAAAACAGCACTTGTCCAGTCCGTACCAAAGAAGGCGAATCTTCCTATCCTTCCTCCTACCGACCAATTGCACTTACGTCCCTTCTTAGCTTATCCCTCTACGATTTTTGCAGCAACAGGTCCACTGGTGATTTGATGACTTATCTAATCGAAAAGGGGAACCAATCTATTCACCATGGTGGTGAAAGCAAGGTCATTGCGGTTGATATTTCAAAGGCATTTGACAGAGTTTGGCATCAAGCTCTCTTGTCGAAAATGCGTGCAATTGGGATCGATGATACCCTTCTTCAATGGATTAGAATTTATCTTTCGGACCGTTCAATTGAAGTCGTTTTGGACGGTTTCAAGTCTGCAACTCACCAAATAAATGCTGGTGTTCTAAAAGGCTCCGTTCTGTCTCCGACTCTCTTTCTTATTTTTATCAATGATCTACTTGTTGTTTCTAATCCTATTATCCTATTCATTCCTTCGGCGATGAATGCCTTTCAGGCTAGAGAGAGACTATCTGAGAATCCTCCCAAAAGGATATGGGGGAAAGTAAGCTGGAAGATTTTATAAAACTGCAGTTGGGGTATGGTGTTAATCAATACTTTAGTGGAAGAATCCTGAGAGTGTGTTTTAGAATTGCGGAGTGGTCGGTTTTATTTTCGGTCCCCTGAGAGGTTGCTTGAGGCGAATGGCTGTGGTAGCAGCTGTCTGTCTGTTGAAAATATCAAAGGGTAGTAAAAAGAACAGAATGTCAAACGCTGCTGAGGAAGTGGTACGGAGTGCCCCACTCATGCATAAATAAGCTAAATCTTTGGACCTTTTACAATGATTAATCATTCTATCTAAGGCAGTCTACCATACGTCAGTGTAGGTCTTACAACCGAGATGTAAAGCCAGTGAGTGATTTGGGGTTGAGGACCCCACTTGTTTCCAATGGCTTCGTTGCAAGAAAAGAGTGCTACAGTAACTTTCCGAACCCGTTTCAGCTAAGCTTCCTATCTAAGATGAGGCCTAGATATTAAGCTCCATCAGCGAAGGTGAAGCTGGTAGAGGGTCGACATGTGAGATTTGGTATTTCCTGAACTTGTCAGGTTTATTGACGGGGTTGACGCCTACACCACAACTATCAACTCATCTAAAAGAAAGCTTGTTAAGAGCGTTTTATAGGAGTTGCTTTATGATATCTAGGTGCATCCCCGAAATGGAAATAGCTACGTCATCTGCATTAGCAATCACTCTGCAGCCCTTTTCTTCCAGGCTTACAAGCAATTTGTTCAGCACTAAATTCCAAGAAATTTCTTAATACCTCTAAGCCCCCATATGATTAACGGTCAAAGAAATACACTTTTTTGTCAGTTCCCAAGCGTTTCTTCACTTCTTCCCTTCCAAGAAACAAAAGGACAGGACTTTATTACACAATTGAGTAGAATTATGATCTCCCGCGCTGTACATAAAGCGGCTGAAGTTCTTCAAAACAAATTTATGGAAATGTGTAGCATCAAACAAAGGTAAGGCTATATCGTACCAAGTGAAATTTCACGCAGAAGGCCCATTTTGAATACCATAATTGTCCATGTAAGGTCATGTGACTAACAAAACCAATAAATAAATAAATAAATCGTTTTATGGCTGAAAGAGGTACTCCAGCCAAGCCGTCCGTACAAGCAGGATATATGTTCTCATGCAGGATATTCAGCGTTCTTGTATAGCTGGGCAGTGACATAGGAGATGTTTCACAGAATCTATCTGTTCGTTATCTCTGCAGCTTTTGAAGAAATCATTTGTAAGGACTCTTAGCCTTTTAGTCATGTTTCCAATGATACAGTGTCCGGTTAATATCCCGACGAGCACCCCGATTTGACTTCTATGAAGAGAGACT
The DNA here is from genome assembly GCA_963576555.1 of Ferdinandea cuprea. NCBI lineage: Eukaryota > Metazoa > Arthropoda > Insecta > Diptera > Syrphidae > Ferdinandea > Ferdinandea cuprea. The sequence goes on from OY754960.1 coordinate 10,244,083, forward strand.
GATCCTTTGGTGTCAATATTGGGCCACAGACTTCTGGTTACAACGCAACCGCTAGTGTTCCTCCATTGTTGACACTGTCGATGAAACTCTTAGAAAGACACTACAGTGACCACTACTGTCGAGAGCACTGTTCAATATCAAGTGCCTCTGCGAAGACGCCGCGCCAACTCCCGAACCTTTCTCGTACCATAACAAGCAGATCGGCTGGAAGGACGTCAGGTTTGATATGGCGACTTTGAGTGGAGGAAAGTATTCCTGATGACAACTGATCCATATGCCACATCTACAAGAAACGTGATCCTATTTTTTGGAATAACTATTGAGGGAAAGTAGAGTTGGGAAGAAAAATTCTTTGAAGAATATTTGGTTCAGTGTGCGAGCAGTGCAGAGAGGGAGAAGATACAACCGCGAACTATAGGAGCTGTAACAAGATGTGGTTCTCATGCACCACATTTGCTTGGCCACAAGTCTATATTCGAATACCAGCCACCAGGTCCGAGACGACAAAAGAGACCGAATCTAAATTTTAAACACAGAGTTATAGCGAATTACAGACTCTTGAACCAACAAACTATGAAAGAACACCCCAAAGATTGATATACTTGAAAATCTTGACACTTGGATCGTTATAAGTTTCTGCTGACCCAAAGTTTCCACCGAACAGCTTTGAGTGATCATGAGGAGGAAACTTAGGTAGCGCTACAGTCTGGGGTGAACGTGGGTCTCAACCAATAAGCCTCTCCAATTAGCGCGGTCTTTGGATAATTGCAACCAGTAGCCACTTGTGCGCGCCACCTTAGGTAAGGCCTTGCTCAACTGAGTTGTTCCGCTGAAGCTAATAGTGTTCATTCGTTCTACATGTTCCAACGCCCGGGGACCAAATATCTTACGAAGAATTTTTCTCTCGATACGACCAAGGATATCTTCACCCGGTTTGGAAAGGATCCATGCTTCGGAACCACCATAGAGTAGGACTGGGATTATAAGGGTCCTACATACATTTTGCTTTGTTTTTCGGGAGAGGGCTCTTCTCAGTCCAAAGAAACAGCAATTGGCAAGCGTTGTTCTGCATTTGATTTCAGTGATTTGAGTGATAGCAGAGCCGAGGTAGATAAATTAGCTAACTACCTCAAAGTTATAGCTTTCGATTCTGACATCCTAGCTGATTCGTCGATGTTGGGTGTTCCCTCTTGTTGCCTACCGTCATCCTGCACAGACGGACGAGTTTAGCAGGGATGTCTAAACTAGACATGGCCCTGTTTAGCTGGTCTCTATAGATGCTGTCATACACGGCTTTAAATTCGATGAAAAGATATTGAATATCGATTTGGAGTTCTTGGGATATCTCAAGGATCTGCCGTAGTGAGAATACTTGGTGAATTGTGGACTTACCTGGCCTAAAACCGCACTGATAGGGGCCGATCAAATCGTTGACAAATGGTTTCAGGTGCTCGCAGAATATTGCAGACCAGATCTTATAGTTGGCTGTTTAGAGGGTCTCCTTTTTTGTGAACCGATGCTGAGGTTCCAATCATCAGGCACACATTCATCAGACCAACTCTTAGTGTAAAATAGTTCGAATAGTCTGGCCCGTAGCCTTGTTTTATTAATTGTGTTCGGGTTGATGGAATTCTTCAATATTGAACTGTTCGCTCTGCCTTATAGCGAGATTTGTTTCGTCTTCGCAGTTTCGCAGTTTTCAGAAATGTTTTTCCATATCCCCAGCATCGACTGTGTCTCCACTAAAATGTTTCCCTGTTCATCTCTATTCAAGGCCTAAGTTAGTTCCTACATAAATCATTAATAATATAAAACAAAGCTGAAATTTTTTTTTGACTGGACCTACACAGCGATCTTCAGAACCTGTGTTTTTCTCACGGTCTCATAAAGCAATCTCATAAATGTGTCAGGAAGGCGAGTAATATGAAAGCTCAGATCCTGTTTGGACTATAGACATTTGCCTGGTAAATTTATACCATTTGTCAATGCAAGTGAAGATATGTATATTCGTTTTAAAGTCAATTAAAAGTCGAATTTGTATTTTCAAAATTTGTATCTAAACTTTTATTGTTTCTGACATTTTTTTTTTCTTCAAATTTCAGTTTTTCTTTTTTTTGTTGACAACAAAATCAAAGAATAATATACAAAAAGAATCTTATTCAACAATTTTCGTGATAATTGCAAAGTTACATAATTTACTTTTACATTCATTATAATCTTATGTTTGTTGTTTGTTTTTTTTATTTTTTATGTTTAATTTTTCATCATCGCTATATCCTTTTGTTTTTTGTTTTTTTTTTGTTTTAAACCAACGCAAAATATATCAAACTTAATTTTATTATACGTGAAATATATATATATTTTTCATATATATGTACTTGTATATTTTTTATTTTTTTTTTTAAATAAAAATTAAATTAAAAAAATTCGTCTTGGTCTTTTAGCCATTGCGCACCAAAATACAAACGTTCTAAATTGTATAGCGAATAGGTACATATCGGTGTATATCAACATGTGTATACGGTTAATATTTTTTTTCATTTTAAATATTAATTATTAACATTATTTTTTTGGTTTTCATTTATTCCTTATATGTATATAAAATATTATTTTACTCAGTTTCGTCTCTTTTATACCCATCTTCATGCAAAAATTTCAAAATGTAAATCAATGTAAATAAAGGCTCTTATTTTTATTAATGTTTTATTTATTTATTTTTAAGATGCGTGTTAAATTTTGTTGTGTTTTTCTTTTTTTATAGTGGAATAATGTTTTTTTTTTTTTTGGTTTAATAGTTAATAGTATATTTATATGCTATGTATATAATCTTTTGTTTTTTTTTTAGTTTAATACTTTATGTGTATATATATCTTCATTTGGTTTGGTTTATATATATTTTTTTTTCTTTTAATGAAGTTTAACAACTAACAGAATTAATGCGTTTTGTTTTTTTTCTTTTAACAACGTTTTTATTTTGTTTTTGTTTTAATAATAATAATATTTTCTATAATACTCTACATGCACTTATGTTGTTTGGTTTTATTTTTTTTTGTTCAAGGAATATCGTTAATATTTTTTTGTTTATATGTTGTCACTCACTAAAACTAATCAGGGTACTAAAAATCACTAAATATAATAAATTTTGAGATTCAACTCGATTTAATGTCGAAACGAATTGAACAAATCAAAAGGAACATAATTATTATTTTTTAGCATTTTAACTTGCAGCATTTTTTTTTTATTTTTTTGTAGAGAGATAAAATCTCGAGTTTTTAAATTAACTAATTTTTAATTTTTTTCTAAATATTCTTAACTTCCGTTCTAAGATCACTCGTTGCATTTTATTTTCGCATGAAATATGCAGTTTGTTTATTTTTTAAAAACATTTCATTGAAGTGTGGAGATGTGCTTGGATGTTGGGAGCTGAGGTGTTAGGAAACTTTCATCAGTTTTGTGAAAAAATCCTTAACTCAAAAAGTATAGCCTAATTCCTAGACATAAAGCTGTACCGTTGTTTTTCTGATTCATAGTAATAATTTAAAAATACTAATTGTTGAAAGTACAAAAAAACTAATCAAAATCGCTAGCGGCGTTTTTTGAGAAAACCAATTTAATTTATATTTAAAAATATGAAAAATTAAATTTAAAAACTTAATTGCTGAGATATTGGCTTTTTTTTAAACAAAAAACTGGGCCTTTCCCAAGTATAAAATAAAATAAAATAAATATTAGGCGTAAACGGCCCATACAGGACCCAAAGCCTAGCTTCTCCAACCACTGGGTGTGCGAAGATATATTTTTTGACACGAATAGAAGGGACCTAAAGTTTAATGCAGTTTCCGAACGGCAATTCATTTTTGAGAAGCTTCTCAAGACAGTTTTTACTCTTGGATGTTTGTCAGACGTTCGCAAGAGGTGGGACGGCGAATAAAAACTTTCAGGTGGTACAGGTCGGGATTTGAACCAGCGTCCTCTCGCTTAGTGGTCCAACGCACTCAGTTTTCAGTTCTCAGTTTTCGCAAGCAACACAACGCACTTAACCACTAAGCCACTGCACCCACTTTCCCAAGTATACAAAGTACAAAAACAGACCAAAATCCTATGAACCAATTTTAAGGAAATTAGCGATAAGCGATTTAAAATAAAAAGAAAATAAAAAATGGAATGGCAAGTATATCGCCGTTATACTGCGAGATGTTACCCCAAAACCTTTATACATGAACTTTGCAGCAAATCCGTCGAACCATTTCGCCATACGGCTCCCGGACAGACAGACAGACGCTTTTTGGACTTTTCCATATTCGTAATATTATCCCTCATACACAGTTTGAGTTCGAAATTTCCGCAAGATCGCAATAAATTTCTCTTTAGTTTTCTAGTGTATACGAGAAAGTTAACGACATAAAAAGGCAGCATTTTTGTCTCTCAAAATACTTTTTTTTCTAGGTATAAGTCCCGCGAAAGTGGTCTTAATGCACCGACAGTTACCTTCGGAAAATTTAAGAAGAAGGGTTCCAAAAATGGGGTCCTGGCCAAGAAAGGGGTCCTACATAAAATAAATCATTGAAAGCAGGACATCATTCATAGACGTTAATTTCTAACGATTAAAAGCGGAAAAGAAAAGTGACCTAAAAGAGATATAAGATAATGAACGAGCTAAACCGCAAAGTCAGTCACATATTTTTGATTCTGATGTTTTTTGACATCGCGATTAGGCTGCATATGTAACGACCAATGCAAAAGTTGCAAAGAATCTGCGTAAACTGCGCTTCTTTGGGGGAAAAAAAATTCTTGTAATGAAATATTGCAACGCCATCTATCCACCACTAACTTATAAACAACCAAATCCAAAACGCACTGTTGGCAGTGCCTCGCCACGGCTCATTTAGCGGAGAGTGACGTGTGGTCAACTAATTTTAAGTGTTTAAAAGAAAATTAAATAAAAAGCTAATCCAATTACATTCGAAATAAATCTTGGTGGTGGGTTATTTTAAAAATATGTTCGGGTTTTGCTACAATGACAGAAGTTTTAAAGGTATTTAAGTCCATTCTTTTTGTTAACGCCTGAAGATGCATTGACGAGGAGACGTTTAAAATGTACTTAATCAACATATAAGTAGAGATACTTTTTTCAATAGCCTTTTTTGACAGATTACGTGTGAGTCGTGTCATGCTGTTATGTTATTTTTGTTTAGTATTGTTTGGCATTTCATAATGGAAAGACTTGCGCGTGAACAACGTTTACAAATTGTTGAACTTTATTATGAAAATTCACGTTCTGTGAGGAATGTGTTTCGTGCACTTCGCTCAACTTATGGTCAACATAATCGGCCTACTGAGCGTACTATTCGCAACACCATCACCCATTTTGAGACCCAGCATTCATTATTGGATAATATTCGACCGAATAGACCATGTCCAGCACGCTGTGAAGAAAATATAGCGGCCGTAGCTGAGAATGTACACGAAGACCGTAGAAAATCGATTCGGCGCCGTTCGCAGCGACTCGGACTGACGTATGGAACGACTTGGCGCATTTTACGTCAAGATCTTAAATTGAAAGCGTACAAAATACAGCATGTGCAACAACTGAAGCCGCTCGACCTTCCCAAGCGACATCGCTTCGCTCTATGGGCTCTTGAAAAGTTCCAAGAAGATCCGACGTTTTCGAGGCAAATTTTGTTTAGCGATGAGGCCCATTTCTGGCTCAATGGGTATGTGAACAAACAAAATTGCCGCATTTGGGACGAAGAGCAACCTGAAGAGATTGAAGAACTGCTACTTAATACAGAAAAAACAATGGCTTGGTGTGGTTTGTGGGCCGGTGGAATCATCGGTCCATATTTCTTTAAAAATTATGCCGGTGCGAACGTAACCGCCAATGGCGACCGTTATCGTGCCATGATAGCCGACTATTTGATGCCTGAAATTGAAGCTCGTGATCTCGGCGACATTTGGTTTCAGCAAGACGGCGCCACTTCCCACACATCGCATCAATCAATGGACTTATTGAGAGAACATTTCGGTGAGCACATAATTTCACGTTTTGGGCCGGTCGATTGGCCACCAAGATCGTGTGATATCACACCGTTAGACTTTTTCCTGTGGGGATATGTAAAGTCAAAAGCTTATGCCGACAAACCCGCTTCGATTCAGGCCTTGGAAGAAAACATCACGCGTGTCATTCGCAAGTTACCAGTCGAAATGCTCGAACGAGTGATCGAAAATTGGACTCAACGGATGGACCATCTGCGACGTAGCAACGGCCAACATTTGATAGACATAATCTTCAAAAAATAAATGCCAAAGAATGTTCTTTCAAATGATAATAAACATTCTCCATTAAATTTGAATTTTCTGTGTTTTTTTCTTTAGAAAAGTAGGGAACCTCGAAATGGATCACCCTTTACTATAGGCAGAGACAATAAGGAGGCGTTGAGCTAGTTGAAAAGTGAGCAGGATTAGCTTTTCGGGGTAGCATTGAAAGGCAGAATTCCTTATTTTAACTTGTTTCGCTTTGGCAGTATTTTTCGCCTAATACACAAGAGGCTTATACACGTAATTTTTACACTTTAAACACGGGGATAGCTAATAGGTGTTTGTTCTTTTTGTAGGGTTTCCTAAGAAGTATTAGCCTCATAATCACATATTTAGGTCTTAGAGATTGTGGTTGACGTTTAAAAAAAATCGCCACTATGACCAATTACGAATTTCTTGAATTAAGAGGCGATATTTCGGGTCTCTGACGACATCAGGATAGCTTGACAGGGATGAGTGACTCACGAAAAGGCAGCTTCAAATATGTTGTTTAAGGAATAAAATACTTAACGAAATTATTCAATAAATTCGTTGCATATTCTTAGGGGCAAACTAATCACTGCTCCTCGGAGTATACTGCAGAAAAATAGCAATGGGTCAACAGTCAGTGACAGTAGTTTTTCTTACTGACAGTTTAGCAGTTATTAGCAGTTTAAATTTTCAATTTCATCCTACAGTTAGTGATTCGCGGTTAAGGTTTTTAGTGAATAACTTCTTTTAGAATACAAAAGTATGGAACCTTCTGATTGCTATGTTTAAGTTTACTACTCACAAAATCTGTGATTTACTGGACCTCTTATGATTAAAAAGGGTTTATTAAATCTTTGATTGGAAAACCTTTTGTTTTGGAGTTCTTCTCAATCCCACTTTACTGGAAAAGTGAATTTGAAAGATACAATGAGCAGCGCAACCAGGTTTCAATGTTCGACTCTGGACATAGTGATCTTAATCTAATAGCGTTCAGTTTATACCAAATCAGTGTCAATCAATAATTCAAAGGATAAAGGCCAAATGAAAATTCCCCACAACGTAAAGCTTATGTCCAGCCCTTCGGATGAAGGTAGTGATTTCATGCCTTCTGAGATCAACTCTTATCGCGAATACAAAATAATCATTCCGAACCGGTCTGTGTGTGGAACATTGGTGGTCCATGGCTCGCCATCGGAATAGTAGACGGATGTCCTTAAAATGTCCACTGGCGTTAACGGGCGGCTATTTGGTATTTACAATACCTAAGTCTCTCATGAAAAAAAGACTTCTATCATCCAAACCGAAGTCTATGTAATTTAACTTTAAATATTAATAAATTCCCAGAAACCCAAGCAGCAGTCAAAGCTCTTGATTCCTTCAAAATGTACTTCAAACATGTATGGAATTGCATTATAAGCCTCAATGAAGGAGATGCTCAAACAATGTTATATTGGCAATGAAATGGCAGATAAGATAGCACGCAAAGGCCTCCAAGTTGGTAGCATAAAATTGAACCTTAACTACTTAAAACTCAACATGCGGCTACTTAAACATTAGCTTCATCCAGAGTATGCGTCAAGCTAAACAATTTATTGAAAATTGCAAACAAAAATAAACCCTTTTTGTTCCATGTGGCTCTACCAATCTGAAAAAAAATGAAACTATTTACAGCGCCCAATCAAATTGAATACAGATGCAAAGAAGTTGCACTGGAATATTTTGAAACAATTCCATGTCAAACGCTTTGGCACATAAAAATATAGATCAACCTACGTTCACATGGATCCACGCGATTCTGGAGAGTCTTAAGATAATTGCTTCGTCAGTAACAGCCGTAAAAGGTTGCCCAAAGGAAGCTTATCGACAACCTTATCTACTAAAATAAGTAATTTAAGCTTCTATGTAGTTGGACACGCCGATGACCAGTACATCATAATAAGTGACAAAGAAGCAAATGACATACCAAGTCTGCAAAACGCTGTTAAGATAGTCTTTGACTGGTATAATAAAGGGAGTCGCTCCATTCACCAAAGTAAGGCTGTCATAGTTTTAGGAACTCCCCAAACTTGACATGATCTACTACTATTCTTCACCAAAATATTCTCCACGGAGATTGCAGGCAGAGAAGCATGTGTTAGCAAACGTCATAAAGACTCAGAATTGAGAGCTGGTATGCTTGGACCAAACAAAAATGTCTCAGAGAAAAAGTCCCAGTGCAGGGGCCAGACAGAGCTTAATGCCTTAAAGAATGCGCAAACATAATTTATAACACGGCTATCAAAGGCGCTAGCGTCCATATATTCGCGGACAGTCAAGCAGCTACAAAAGCCCATAGCTCACCCACTATTGACCAGCACTGCACTGTTTTGACACCCTTAAAAAAAACTCTTTGCCAAAAACAAAGTCCCGGACAAGAGAGAATTGAAAGGATCTAGAAAAGGCACAGGCACGATATCAAACATTTATTTGGACTCCTAACAGGTCATTACAGACTGCGACAGCACCGCCATAAATTGCACCTACTGGACTCACCGGAGCGCTGACTATGTCTTGAAGGAGACGAAACTGCTGAGCGTATTTTAGATGAATTCCCGGCCCTGCACTGTATGCACATATGGAAATCTTTTCTTAGGGAAATAATAGCATCCGACTATAAAAAGAATTCTTCTGCTGATAGCATCATCAGTTACATTCGGAAAGTAGAGGCTGTACCTCCTTTGCAAAATAGCAAATCTCTGACACTAAGCACAAAAGATCTTTTAGGTCGCCTTTCACTATTTTATTATCGCATTGGCGAGTGAGAAGTTAAAAAACTATAAATCTGGAAGGCCACTGAAAGTGTCGTCACTAGACTGCTGAGCTTTACTTTGCATGGTCAAAATTTGGAATGTATTTTGTTTTGCGCGAATCAATTTTTACCTGCGAAGAAACAGTCAGGACAAGCTGCAGAATTGGCTATCACTCTGCCGACCGATGAACATGTCACATGCTCTATACCAGGTTTTCTCATATTTTCACTCGATTTTTAAGACTATTCGTATTTAAAACAGATTGAGTGAAATGGTAAAGGGGAGATTACATTGTATGCCAATTGGTCAAAAAATGACCACATCGCTGTCAAATGACAATATGAAAATTGTCAGAAATAACAATTATATGACCACTTGCGTGTAGTCTCATCTCACCTCAAGGAAGGATGAAATTTACTACATATGTCGCTTAACAACAAACAACAGAGGGTAACAAATATATTTTTCGCCGAATTTAAGTACTAGATCTGATATTTATTTATTTTTTCTTATTATAAAATCCCGCAAATTATACATCGAGTCTATTCGATAATTATCTGTATTTTTTTTTTGTTTATTTGTAAATTACAAGAAAAGTAAAATAAAATTCGATGTTAAGTTAAATGCTTATACAAGGCAGTTGGTTGTTGATATAATCTTTTATCACTTCCTATTTGGTTAAAAACCGTTCAACTTATTACAATCTCCAAGCACTTCAAAAAATGTAAAAAAAAAAAAATTAAAAAAACTCTTGAAATAAATAATAATAAAAAGTAAAATAAAAATTCGCATACATTATATATAATATTTATATATATTTTTGTTTTTCTTCCTTTATTTGTCCAACAAATCGCTAATCTACAATTTCTTAAATCTAATCTCTACCTACAAAAACAAAATTTAATAAAACATAAACAAATGAAAAATTAATATATATATCTTTTAAAAAGTTAATAACAATAGGAATCGTTTATTAGTATAATAAAAAATAATAATACATACTCTTGAAACAATCAAAAAAAAAAAAATCAAATAATAAAAACGAATATATGTATATTTTTTTGTATTTAAAATCAAAATTTAAATATCATTATTTCTCGCTACAATATCTACAGATAATATTTACTAATTTTATTACTTTATATAGTATTTTTATTTCGTTTTTTGTTTTTTATTTTAGTGTGTGGTTTACAACTACATAATAATAATTGCTGCATTTTTATTTTATTTCTTGATTTTTATGTTTAGCCTTCGGGAAATAATAATTTCTCTGTCCAATTTCTAAATATTAGAAGTTTGATATCTACAATTAGTGTTTAGTTTTAATTAATAAATATCATTTTTTTTTTAACACAAAATATGCAACAAATTATATTTAAATTAAAAAAAAAAAAATAAAATTGTTTTTGTTGGTTTATGATGTTTTTATTTTGTTTTGCAAGCTGCCACATTAAGCTTTCGTATTGTTTTAGTTAAATTTATTCAAGGACGGGAATCAGTTGTTTAAAAGTAAAATTAATAAAACTATTTAGTGTACTTTCTGTTTTTTTTTTTTTGTTGTTTAAGGAACCTAATTGTTTTTTTTTGTTATTTTTAATTTGAAATTGTAAAATAAATGAATTTCTTACATAAACCATTTTTTTTGTTCTGAAATTGCACTACCACGTTCGTCGAACTATGAATGAAAGCGTTTCTATTGTTCTATCGAATACCAGCTACAATTTTTTGTTTTTGTTTTGTTTTAACTTGAATTCAAAAGTAAACATTTTACCTTTTTTAACTGAGTTTTTTTTTTAATTTTTTTATGTAAATTCGTAGCATTTCGTTTTTGGGGGCGGTACTACAGTAACTGTATCTGTGTTAATTTTTTTTTTTATTATTATTTTTAGTCAAACCGAAGAAATAAATTTTGTTTTATTTATTTTTAGTCTAAATATAATCAGTATTTTATTTATCATAATGATGTTTGTTTTACAATGTTAGTATGTAAATAATAACTTTGTTGTAGAATTTTATATAAAGCGATTATTATTAAATTTGTCGTTAGGGTTTAATTTTTATTTATTTTTTCTTTATTATTTTAATCTATTTTTAGTTTTATTTTTCTATTTATCCAGTGAGATCGCTCATAATTATTCTTATTTATTTTACATTATTTTTGTTTATTTTATTTCTTAGGGAAGTACATTTTTTTGTTTTTGTTTCAAATGAAGAATATTTTATTTAGGATGTCGTGCTCTAGTAGGCTAAATTTGTGTTGAATTTTTTTTTATTCTTAGGATGTTGATTTTTTTTTAACTGAATTAAATTTCATTTAATAATAATTAATAATAAATATTTAGAGAAGCAGCAAAATAAAATAAATTTAGCTTAAAATTTACTAAATTGTTTTTTTTGTGTTGCTTCTGAAGAAATAAAGGCACTATCATTTCGATTAGTATGAAAAATTAAGGAAGACTCTAAGCACTGCGTATAAAATAAATATTGGCAGTGTTGCATGTTTAAATTTTTGTTTTTTTATATATTTTCTTGAGCTTGAGTGATAATTTTGCATTCACTTTTGTATTTTATTTCCACAATTTATGATTGCTTGATTTGATGTAGGGACAGGAGGGAAACAAAGTAACAGTCCCCGTAAGGGTCAAGTAGAATGAAGGAAGGGTGTTTTTTACGCTTACGACTTCGGGAGTTTTTTAAACGTATTTATGAATTTAAAAATGTAGAAAAAGTCTTGAGGTTGTTATTGGATTTCGGGGTTAAGTGGGTCAAGTTGAATAAGGTGAGTTCTTAAGAGTGTACACGATTTTTGATTCATGTCTTATCTGGAATTTTTAACCCTTTTAAGGACGAACTAGGGCAGAAGTATATATAGAAGGTTAAACGTACGTTATAAGGGTAGGCATACTCCAGTATTTTGAAGGGTAGCAAACGAGAATACAGAGTTCCAGATAATTGGACTAGTAAGACATTTTGGACTTTAAGGACCATTCTCAACTTTGAAGGAAGAGCATATTGACTGCGCATCAAAGGGAATGACAAATTGGCAAATCAACTTCATCTATGACGACATACCCTTACAACTAACCTGATTTATATAATCGACAAATCAGTTCTCATATATCTCATGGGCGTACGTTTAAACAAAGCTTGACATATTTCCAAACGCCGTTTGGCTCTGAGTTTTATCTTAGAGCATTTTTCTATGACAACTTAAATCTCGTCTTCCTAATGTGCACGGTCTCCTACGCTTTAGCCCTAACTGACTTAACGAACAGCGACGACATTTTGTTAGAAGTAAAGGTGTTCGGATTTACAGACGCTACTAACTTTTTCCAGTATGAAATAAAAATACTTAATTTGCATCTGTTAATGCTTAATCAATCCAAATTAAAGAATGGACTCAGCGGACTTAAACCGAATGCTAAATCAGTTTAGCAAATAGGACCTGAATCCAAGAATATTTTTTCATTCTCCTGGATTTTTGATGTTTTAAAGACTCAACAGACTTGCCGGTGGGGATATGCGGTAAGGTAAGGCAGCTTATTTTGTGTCTGCGCAAAGAGTAGTTCAACCAAACATTACAACTCAATTTTGAACAATTCTAGGTCCATTAACTGAAGTTTTGCATTATAGCTTTTAGTAAACTGAAGCGAGCGATAAACTGCTCAGATGTTCAATGTTCAACTGTCCCGCTCCGCCAGTCTTCTTTAAGAAGAATTTGGCCTTAATAGTTTGTAGTAATCAAATTGAACTAAATCGACGACCAGGGCCAGTTGAGTGTACCTTTGGAGGTCCAACAAAAGACCACAGTTTATCCACAGTGTAAGTTCTTCATACCGACCTTGCTAACGTAACCGGTTTGGTATTTGTAAAAGTTGAAACAAATACGAGCATGTCCCAACACGACTTCTTACTAGTCTTTTTCCTTTTTTTGACGTGACATTTTGGACAGCCATATAGGCAGATTTTGATCCTTCAGGCTAAAGATAAAGTAAAGCTGATTTTGATACCTAAATTTGTAATACTGCTGTATCCTGAAAAATTACACTAAAGATGGGCCAAAGATGGACCTTTTAAATCGACCAATTCGATTTCAATGTCGGGGCAGAACAGTACTCAGTACTTCAAGTGTCAAAGAAGTAGAAATTAGACCTTAGCAGCGCAACCAGATATATCCTCTTCAGCCCGTAGGCATGGCTTTTTAAGACACAACAGCTACATTTATACTATATTTCTTAACGTTTTAGTCTTAGTCTTAAATTCTACAGAAAAGCTAAAGAGCAGTCAACGTTATGGGAAATATGTCGGGGGAATACACTATGAATGACGAATATTCCCTTGTCACCAGACATTATGATTTATAAAAGACCAACGAAGGAAGTTCCTGGAAAATGTTCAAGTTCAAGCCTCAATTGTAACTCGTTAGGCAATCCTTTGAACTGAAAAGGAAACCATATAAGATTAGAAAGACCATTGTGGTTTGTGGGAAACAATTTTCTAAAAAAAATTCAGGCTAGAAATGAAGAAGATACGCTCGATGAAGGTCTTAATGAAGACTTCTAATGAGGATTATAACAAAATAAGTTATTCCATATATTGTCAGATGTAACTTCCTTGTTGCTCTGCTTAGTTTAAGAAGCTTGAGCTTATTCATTATACCTCCCGGTGTGAGTGTCACAAAAAGACTGGGTTCTGGGTTAAAAAAAACGCCAATCAGATGGAACGAAAAGCAGTTTACCTGGTCTCAAAATCGAATCAACACAAGAGCCTAAGTTATATTTTTTATCGAGTGCAACAACCAATCAGCAATTTATAACGAATTGCATTTCATAACAAACAATGTCGCTCATGACAATATTCGAACTCACATCAAGGTAGGGTTAAGTGTGTTTTTGAGCGAAAAATGCGGACCTTTAAACCTTCAAACTTCTGCCTTCTTCAAACCGCTCCTACCTTTGGATATGAAAACATAAAAAATGCTTAAATGTGTCCCAAACTGCAATTTTTGGTTTTTGAATTTGATTTTAAGTTAAAGGGTGGCAATAAAATGTTTATAACAATTTAACTGATTCTTTTTAAAATATTTTATTATGTCCACACTCAAAACTGGTCCGTATTCGAATTTGTCAAACATTTATTTTAGGCCTTCCCAACACAGGGTTAAGCCGCAGATAATAATAAAGTTAACCAAGCCATTGAGGGATTAAGAACACTTGTGAACATTTCCTGGTCGCGTAATCTTCCGTTTTAGCCAGCAAGATCGCCCGATTTAACCATCACAGACTTCCTTCTACTTCCGGGCTACTTGAAGTCGCGGGTTTATGCCAACAAACCTCAGACCATTGCAGGGGAAAATTTGACAGGAATGCGAAAGTTATCACCGGACATCTTGCGGAGTCATGGAAAATGCGATAAAACCGGCAAAAATGTGTATCATCATCATCACTGGCGGCAGCCACTTGACGGATATCATCTTTTCCACTTAACAGAAAAAAAAATTAAAAGCCGAAATGAAGATTTTCATCACTCAAAGTAATTAAAAAACAAAATTGGATGATTAATTTTGCGCCACCTAGTTCATCAACCAGGAATGACAATTCGCGTGTACGAACAGTGCAGAGCAAATTCACTTGAAAAACCTTTGCTGAATGTGGGCTTAAACTTACTTCCGCCAATTCCGAAAGTTTTATACTTTTTTACAACATTGACTTGTGACATGTGTTGACAATTTCCAAAGAATTATCCGAATTGACTCGTTATCCATCGTGTTCTTTGTGGCTCCAATGCACGAAAGATTATTGCAAAAAAATATCGCCTTGAATTTGCACTTACTTTAACTGCGGTGCTGCGAAATATTTGAAAAATTGACACTTAAGTTACGGAACCTTTTTAATGCAAGTCAGTCGACTTTCTCAATGTCAAATCTACTTGGACGAAACTCAAAAAGAATTCAATCCAAGTAGGAAAACCTCTCAGACGGATGAGTAGGGATGCAGTAAGGTGGAAGGGTTAAGGTTTCTAAAAGGAAAAAAATCAATCTCAAATCAAACTCATAGCAATTAATATGTTTGTTTGCTATTTTGCACTTTATAGACTTTTTTAACAAGCAACCATATTCCGTTATGCGTTTTTAAAAACCACTTTTTGTTTTTTCTTTTTCTTTTTAGGGAGTTTGGGATGATTAGCACTGTGACCTAGAAAGATCGTTTGTGTTGCTCTATGAGGTCATCCAATGAGTATTGTTTTGGTCTGGCGACACTTCTAGGTCGATAAGCCGATGATTTGGCAAAGTCCCGAGGTTTTGTTAGTCTTTCATTAAAGCATTTAAGCCTCTTCTCTCTAACCCGCATACGAGTCTGTCCAGGTCTGTTGAGCTTTTATTCATTTTTTTAAGATGATAGTTTAGCCTGTGAGGACATCATTTAAAGTCACGTTTGCCTTTCTATGAGATGGGAAGAGCACGTTATTTATTGGCGAAGCCAATTAACTTTTAATCCTCATATTGGGATTGAGAACCACTAAGATGTCGGTGTGCGAATATTTTCAGACCTTCGTAGAATTCGGCGGAATGTGGCTTAAATCAAAAATGTCTTACTTGCTCTTAGAACGAACGTATTTCCCAAGTGTTTGAGTTTGAGTTCGACACATTTTTCGCTGGTCTCTGCTGAAAGCTTAACTCCTCCCATACCTAATGTTGTGATGCTTCAATTTTACTTGCCAGCTAATCCTTTTCTAATTTAATAATAATAAAAAAATGAATATAATTGTTTTTTTTTTTTTTTAAATCATTTATATAATTTTATTCCAAAAAGAAAAAAATAAATATATCTAGTGCATGTATGTAATGTAATTCCAATGGTTAAAAAGAAAAAACTTTTATAAGCATAACTTTATAGATCAAAAAATGTCCCTACAGTTTCTCTTCTTCCTCCTTTTTGTTTTTGTTTTTATTTTTTTGTGTTTTTTTTTGTTTTGTTTCTCATGAATGTACAAAAATAAATATATTTGTTTTGTAAAATCAACATCCTACTTTGAATTGAATTGAATCTTTGTCTTAATTTTTTTTTTTTTTTTTTTGTTATTTACTGAAGCAACATTGTGTACAACATTTAGTTTTATAGCATTTTGCTTTCTTATTGTTTTGTTTTATTTTATTTTTAATTAAATCTCATTGTTTGAGAGTATATATCTATAAATTAAACAAAAAAAAAAAATAATAATAATAAAATAAAACTGAAGAAAAATTATTTATATATAGTTTTAAACAAGTATCATTATCAATTGACTCATCTTATCATTTTTCTCTTTTTCCTAATGAAAGAAATAATTAATAAATAATATATTTTTAATAGAATTATTTTACAAAATGAAAACATAAATAAAAGGGAGGTATAATAATTATATACTTAAAGTTAACAAAGAAAATTTAATAGATTTTTTTTTTTATATATTTTAATTACATCCCAAAACGAAAAACTAATTTAAAACGATTTTAACTAAAAAAAAAAAATAGAATATTTAAAGATTGACGTTTGTTCGCCGAAAAAGTAGGGAAAAATATAAACAACAATGTAAAATAATCTTTTTTTTATTTGTTAGGTACAAGTTTTGTTTAAGTTTTTTTTTTATTTTTGTTTTGCAGTAAAATTTGCTTATAATGTTTTTTTGTTTATTTTACTTTTAGCTAGCGTCAGCAGGACTAATTATAGTATATTCTACAACTACTTCGGTGTGTAGAATTATATATGTTTCTTATCGTTTAAATTTTATTTTATAAATGTACCAACTTTTTAATTTAACTTTTTGCATTTCATTTAACTAATTTTAAATTTAATTTTATGTTAAAATAAAAAGAGAAAAAAATAAAACGAAAAATTATTACGCAATCCCGTTCTGTGTGTGTGTGTGTGTGTGTTAGTTTTTGTTGTTGTTGTTATTGTTTACTCTCTTGAATGTACATATACGTATTTATTATATATATTTATATAATTGCTCTCAATCGTAATAATGTAATAACAATATAACTTAAGCTAAAATTGTTTTTTTTTTCTCTTGATTTAGCTGTATTATTTATAATGTGTGTGTATGTGTGTGTGTATAATTTTTTTTCACTTTTTAAAAATATTCTTTTTTGTATTTGTTTTTTTTTTTTTTGGGTTTTTTTTTTCATTTTGATTTATTTATATATTTAAATAAGAATGGGGCCGACATTACACATCTTGGAATTTGGATAGACGTGCTCGCAAGTCCATGTTCTCTTGTTTCAACTGTTCAACTTCATGGTGTAAAGTTGCATTCTAAAGACATAAAACACAACGAATTGACGAATTTAAGAAAAGAAAGAAGAAACAGAAAAGAAAAATGAGAAAATTAGTAAAGAAACTTATTAAAGAGGAGTTTAATGGAGCAAAAACTCACCTCCTTTTCTAAATATCTAGCCCTCATGGCGATTTGATTTTCTTTTTGTCTTCTTGCATCCCGTGACCGTTTCGCAGCAATGTTATTCTTTCGGCGACGGGCCCAATACTTGTCGTCTTTAAGTTCATCTGGAACAAATTGTTTTCTTGATTTTTTTATCATTGGTTGGGGTTTAAGTTCTTCATCTGAGAACGCTCTGGTACGTGGATCGAAATCCCGCCCCGACGATGCAAATGAAAACGCTGAAATATCAAATACTAAATGTTAACAATGTTTCACAGACTGTCCATTGTAAACTAAATAAGCAATGAATGTGGTTCGTTTTTTTTTCTTTTTCTTTTTTTTTGTGGAAAGGGGACGTGGTGGAACGTTTTTTTTTTTTGAGGAAAAAATTGAAAAAAAGAAAATAAAACGAAAATATTTAAAAAAAAAATTAAAAGAAATTAAAGTGGAAACAAAAAAAAAAAAAAAATAATTATAAAAACGCAAATGGGAAACACATTATTTTTTTTTTTATGTGAATTTTTGTTTGATATTTGGAACTTGTTTTTTGAATTTCGTTTGCAACAATATTAGAAATATTATAACATTTAGCATTTGATAAAATCATCATTAACCACATCACCATTGAACATTTTCGAGTTTATTTATAATTTGATTTTGATTTTGTGTAATAAAAAACTTACAACTAAATTAAATAGCTGAAAAATTTAACAAAAACAATTTAAAAGAAATTTATGTTTGTCTGTTGTTGTTTATTTTTTTCTTTTTTTTTTTTTAAATTAAAACAGAGAAAGGACATAAAATATTCAATGGCAACACTGGTAGATTATTTTTAGGGTGAGAAATGTATTTTGTTTTCTTTTTACTTTTGTCGTTAATAATAGTGTTTCCATTTCATTTGCGTGGGGTTAGTTGAAATTTGAATTTAAATTTTTAAGAACGCGCGCGGTTGTGGCGTGTTGTTTAACATGTACCAACATTTTGATAATATTGGTTGGAGGGTATGCTGTATCTGTACTCCTAAAAGAAATGTGGAAAGGCTATGGTCAGCTTGGGATAACTGTTCGATACTTTCCTATCCTCCATTTTATAATAACTTCGGGTTAGGTTAAGTGAAATGACCTTAAGAAATACTTTTGTTATTCTGGGTTCCTGGTTACAGAGGCACATGGTGTCGAACTGAAGGAAACTGACATCGATTAGGACTTAGGCCACCACTTTCTAACCCAAAAAGAAGAAGATCCGAGATCCGAATGAAAGCAAACATGATGCCAAGAAATAATTCAACATGGAAATATTTTGTATGACTTAGCCTGTGTTGCAACTCTTCGAAGTGTTCAACACAGTAGTGAATGGCATTCAGAATTTTCACTCAACAGATACCGAAAAGTAACGCTAACAAAAAATGTGGGTGATCGCTGTCTAAGCTGGTAAGGGTAAGGGCTCTAAATTGTCATAACTCCTAAGAAACCATACAATGAAAATAAATCTCAAAGATGATGATATATGGCTGTGAGATGAAGAGGTCCATGGGGATACACCTCATTTGCTCTATCATTGTCCAAGCCTGTTTCACTTGTAGAACAGTGAAACAGGCTTAACTTTCTGATGTCTCATTTTCTGATCTTTACAGGTTTTTGATTATATAGGGATGGCTGGACGGCGTCGGATAATAGGACCATATCTAACACCAACGGTTAACCCCCACAAAAGAGCATCACAATGGGTCCACGAGGACATAAATGTGGTGCAATAGGGTTCGCGCTGATCTATTAATCGGGAAACCTAACCTGAGCCAAACTAACGCCAACACGTATGTTGTTTCTGACAAGGTGGGCCTGTCTCCCTGTTTCAGTTCAGTTGGGTATGTATTACATCAAGAATCGGAGCCTTGCACAGGGTATTGTCCCTGGTAATATACCAAGGAGATCAAAGTGTTCATCCTAGGTTGGTAGGCGCCATCACCAGGCGTAACATTCTTAGAATGAGGCTACACCTCAGTCCTTTTGGCAAAGCGAAGTAGGTTGACTAGTTCAATCTGATTTAGATCGTCTTCGGCGAGGAAGTTTTTGCTAAGGACAGCCAGTCTGGTAAAGTGTAATGCCGTTTCATGATTTTGCATGGCAGTACTCAAAGAGGCCCGTGTTTCTAACTCGTTGAGAGGACTGAAACCATTGACAAGACCGTTTAAGTAAATCACCTCTTTTCAGTGCTAGATATTAAGATCTTCTGGGTTTTGAACCGTGCGTCGATCAATAGATTTGAAAGTCTGCATGATGCGAGATTGTGCAATTATTCGGGACGTAAAAGCTCAAAAATTTCACTTTTGTGCACCGATAATCAGAATTTCTATGGATGTCTGTAGGCCAACAAAGGCTGACGATAAGCCCTATCTGGCAAGAGCATCATACCTCATGAGCATTCATTACTCTGGATGCCAGTATGACTAGTAACCTGTTCGGCTTGCTTATGGCATTCATCACAGGTGATCGTAGCAGTAGAGGAGGCTTTAATAGCATCTGCCCTCTTCGATCATCTTCACCAATGAACAAAAATATCAACTTTAGTCATGAAATTTTCCATTTTTCAAGATTTTATTGTCTGATTCGGGTAGAATCTTTGACTTCTTTGAATTGCTTTGTCAGACTCTCAAAAATATCGACTTTTTTGATACAAATTTGAGTGAAAATGAGGAGAGAAGACGAAAATATGACCCTAAACATGGTATAAGAACGTAAGTGTAGCGAAAAGAGGTTTGCTCTGGTTCATCAGCCCGATAACCTAAGCCTTAACATGCCAAAATTTATGGACTTTATTTACTGAGTAAGACAATATAACTTTGGATACTCGTCATGATCACCATATCTATAGGTATAGCACAAGCTATGAATTAAATCAAAGAGTAAGGAATATCAAAGTATCCCCTTGTATGACTAAAAGCGGGCTGTGAGAGCTCATGTATTTATGTCGCCGATTTTTTCTCTTCACAACATCATCAGTAGGAGTTAGTGGACTTTTGACCGAGGCATTCCCGGTATTAACGCCAAAATCGTAGACCTTATTATTAAAGCTTTTCCACAGCCCTTCTATTTAAAGAAATATAGGTAACGCGAAGCTTTTCAAATTTGCCATTTGAATTAAAAAATTTTAGGTGTCAAATCGAAAGCAAAATTTAAGGCCTTTTACGACAGAAATTGCGTAAACTGAGAAATAGTTAGAATAGAAAGGGAATACGAAACTAATAGGCATGAAATAAGGTCTGAGAAAAGAAGGCGTGGGCTTTAAGGGGTTTCGTTTGCCGGAAGAGCATGTATTTTATTGAATATCTAAAGAGATTCGAATAAGAAGGGCATGGAATCCTAAAAGGAGGTAATTTAAATCGACTTTGACCATTTTAGGACCACGCAATTTCGGGCTGGGAAGTGGAAGACATTGTCTACTACTGGTATCAGCCACGTCCTTAGGGTCGTGTAAATCGAGGAAAAAGATGTAAGTAAACTTCTACAAGTTCAGGTTCTCTGAGCACGTTAATCTTTAATTAATCTTAGAAATGTTTAATTAACCCCAAATGTTGCCAATTGAAGGATCTTTTAGTCTGTAAACGTCTCTTGATTTTAAATTTAAACTTGTTTCTTTTGCTTTGACAACTAATCTTTTACTTCTCTAAAGACAAGTATTTACAAGTGACACACCTCTGAGGCATTACCTTTTGGTGGTGCCAAATATTCAACTTAATTCTAGTTCATTAAAAGTCCCTAAATTTTTTTTAAGAATTAGCTTTAAGTGATAAGTTTTAAGTAGTTGATCCATCCATCCATGATAAGGCCATGTTGAATATTCTGGCCCTCTCGTTAAAAGGTCATCAGCGACTTAGGTCTTATTATGCCGTCTTTAAATCTTTCATAGCTATCTCAATCACATTCAACCACTCAGCGGAGGTACATTTCCAGGAATGCGAAAAGATAGCTTATTGACAACGGCTCGTCGTAATAAAATATTAAGAGTAAGACCTTAAAACGTCGACTCTCACACTTTGATGCAAAATAAAAGATTCAGAAAAGGGGACACTCTAAGTTTATTATAATGTAAGGTCAGGCGATTTACTCATGGTTTATTTTAACGAGCCATTAATATTGACAAAAATCTTTCGTGGTGGCCCATCGGACGTTGCGGCTTTTCTGATCTAATCAGTTTCTAGTGTCAGTATCGATAGTTAAAGGGGACTTTTAATTCCCAGCTTTGTAGTCCGAATATGTAAACAATTTTTGGGTTTAAGTTCTATAAAACACATGCATAGCTTTTCTGGTACTAGCGATTTAGATAATGAAGAACTCTCTTTAGAAACTTTATTAAAAAGTTGCAAGTAGAACTAGCATTAGGGGGTTAACGATGGATCATCGATAGCCAAGCCGAACTTAAGGTAGTGGAATCAATTCTGATATAGTCAGGGACTGTCACACAAAGTGGTATGTAGTCAGAACCGAGTGAGATTGTGCTGGGTGCTAGAACTCTGCGGTAAATAAGCATGCGGATGAGCTTATTCGATAATAGTGAAGTGGCTGATATCAAACTTACCCTCTGTAAGGGACACTTGCAAAAAAAACCGTAATGACTTCCAACCTAATGTGGTCAAGTCTTGAAGAACACAGGCTCTCTGGACACTTTTCGACGGGAAAATATCTAGGGAGACGTAAATTAGGCAGGGATAAGCTTACAACAATAATAGGTATCCTGACGGGCCACTGTCTCGTCTGCGGAAGCACTCAAAGAGACTCAGATTGTCAGATGAGCACATTTACAGGTTCTGCAGCCATTTGAGGGCATAACGCAAATACTGTGTAAATGCGTGGCCATATCGCAGAGTAGGAGAAAGCATTTAGGGCGATACCTTTTCAGAACCCTAGAGGGAATAGACGTTTCGAACTTCAAAGGCTGGATATTGTTTATCATTTTCTGCCTTCGAAATTCCCCTACTGGTTCCCCGTTTTGGTGCCTGGGTTGTGGAATGACATTTCCACCACTTAAAACCACTTAAAAAAATCCAATGATTTCATAAAAGGTCTCCTTTCTGTTAACTAAAAGCCTATAGCCGACTTTGACAAAACGAGAAACTTTTAAATAATAGCCCAATGGCCCTTTGGAAAATCACAATAATAAAATAAAATGTTGGTACGTGTTAAACATTACTTGAAATGTTAAACCCACAACCAGTAGTTAGCAGAAAAAAAAAAATTATATCATAAAAAGAAGTTTCAAAAATTATAACCCCCTCAGGTGGAGTTATAATTTCGAAACGCACACTTATATTTTTTGTAATTTTTTTTAAATTATAAAACATTCACTCACTTGATTCAGCTGGTGATGGTGGATTCAGAGTATCCGGACTAATACAATCCGACGGTGATGGTGATCGTTCACGTTTTGTTGTTATGTGTCCAAGACCCAGCGATAGTCCAGCCGAATGTCCCAATGAGTCCGATCGATGCCCCAGACCGGTGCTATGTCCCAAATGTGTTCCGGGCAATCCATCGGGGATATTATTCTCCGATAGGAATTCATCCAAATCCGCATACTTCATAAGCGAAAAGGAAAAAGAAAAAAAAATTCAAAGTAGAACACAAAGGATTTTAAAGATTTGAAATTCTTAAAATTTAAACTAAAAAAAAAATTAAATTCAAACAGGCTACAACGTTTTTGACTGTTGAAAACACAAACAAAATTGTATATTCAATGAGCAGTTCAATGTGAGGCCAGGTGATTAAAAAGTTGAGAGAGTGTTGTTATAAAAAATATGTAGTCAACAATGTATTCAAAATTAAAGGAAGACGTCGTAGACGTCTAACAGTTAATATTTATATCAAGGAGAGTGGCGATAAATTCAATAGAAAGAAGAAAATGAACAGATAGTCCACACATTGAAATATCATCATGAGAGCATTTTGTAGCTTCACGAGCGATTTACGCAGTTCAGTCCAGATGAAAGAACACGATTTACATG
The DNA here is from genome assembly GCA_963576555.1 of Ferdinandea cuprea. Classification (NCBI taxonomy): domain Eukaryota; kingdom Metazoa; phylum Arthropoda; class Insecta; order Diptera; family Syrphidae; genus Ferdinandea; species Ferdinandea cuprea. The sequence continues at coordinate 10,267,579 of OY754960.1, forward strand.
AAAAGAATGCCGAGGGCAACTAGTGAAATAGAAAAGTTCCTCTTGAGCTTGAATATGCGGTCGAGGTCGACCCAGAAATTTATAAATGAATCGGCAACATAATCTTTGGTGGTGCTACGACGACCCGCAACAGAAGAGTAGCAGCATTGAGATCCACCCTTGATGGGAATGTTTCGCATACATTAAAGGCTTAAAGCGGCTTGGTCTTTAGACGTTCCAACTAGAGAGGTATGAAGTCTCCGATTCGTCGTGGCTTAACAAAAGCGCTGTTGCACTTTGATTTAAAAGGAATATTTTGTAAATTTTTTAAGAGCTCATTATTTCGGCCTTTTATCTCAAAATCAAAGGCCTCTAAGCCATTGATGTAGAGACGGACGGATACATAAAAATTTTGCAGGAAAGTACAAGGGCAGCAAGGAAAGTGTCCCAGCTTAAGGAGAACCGAATAGTCGCACAATTCAAAGCCAGTAACATTCAGAAATTTTATATAATAGCCAAGCAACTGGCTGCTGGCCCTCTGACCGACATATAGAAACATAGACCGGAGCTGTTGAGGTCCATGAAGAACCAATCTCGCCACTCAGCATCGAATAGGATGCCTAGCTATTTAAAGCTTGACCAGCGGAGCTCTTTAAATACGAAGTTGATATTTTGGTAGAAAACATGACATAACTGGACCATCCATATGCTCCCACTAAAAGAAAGGCAATCCTATCACTTGGTAACGTAAGGGAGTCTTAAAAATTCGCATACCATCAGCGAAAGGCTGAATCCCTTATGACCATGTTGTATATTAATTATTTTTAAGGATAAAGATAATAGGTTCATGGAAAAACCCCCGCGGTTGCTTTGATTGGATCAGATACAGGGGATCTAAACAGCACTGATACTTTGCTAAGATCTGTGGCAATAGCATCTACTTGTTTACGATGGAAAACCATGTTGATTAGCAGCAAGAACTGTCCTTTAGTGGGGGAGTATCTCTTGATATATAATGCCTTCAAAGAGTTTTGGTATGCACGAAAGTTTTGCAATTACTACATCATTTTTAAAACATTTCTTATGTGTGGGAACGATGTAGGAATTATTTCACATATAAGGGAGGGTTCCAATAAACGAAGTAGGGCGACAAGGAGGGAAGCCAAATAGTTCATACTTTTTTTTAAAGACTATTGTGGGCAAACCAGTCGAGCTTAGTGAATAGGCGACATTAAGTTTGCTGTTTTTTTGCAGTTATAACTTGGGAGTTTTTATTTATATTAGTTGCATGAATTATTTCTATCTTTTCTATTAGTTCTTTATAATATCGGAAGAAGAGAACAATCGCATTTATTTCAAGATTCGATGTGAAACCATATTTTAAGGCACACTGTGTGATCACGAAACAATTTAACAGCTCTATGGCAAGCAGAGCTCAAAAGACCATATTGGAGTAGCGATTCATACAGTCTAATATATTGCAGACAAAATATGGTCATTTTAATGGATAATGCTGTCATTTATTTATATGGTCTTACATATGACAACCTGGCATAGAGTCTAGTCATCTTTTAAAAGACCCAAAATTCGATGTCAACAAATGATCACCTTAATTTGTAACAAAGCATGCATCTGTAACTTTACACATCAACAACATCAAAGCGGTGAGATTGTACTTCGTTTTCTTTTATCTGTTTTAGTTTGAATGAATTTCTAATTTTTTAATTTTTGATTTATAATGAAAAATAAAAAAAAATGCAATCTAATCGGAATACTAACTTGGGTTACCTTGAGGTCAGCATCGTATGGCAATGTCTTGTCCCATAAATTTGGCCCTAGGAAGGCGGCCTGTGCTTCAACATTCCATGGATCGCCATCCTCTTTGAATTTGTCGTCACCGCATATCTCCTTGCTGTTCCCTGATTTTCCTGAATAGAGAGAAACTTTTCTTTAATTATAGAAATAAGTACATGAATTGTTTATTTTGCAAATGAATTAGTGTGCATTTTGTTTTTGGGATTGTAATAATTTTTTTTTTTTTTTTTAGTAACAATTACATATAGGTAGATAGTATTTGTCATGAATTTGTGTAAATTGTTTGAGTGTTTTGAAGTTTTTATTTTTTTAATATTTACGTGAATTTTGAATGCGAAATTTGTTTGCTTCCTTTGTGGAAAATAATTATTATGGAAAGGTTTTGGATCTGTAAGAACTTCTAAAGGGACCCGAGGGTGGAATTAGAAAAGCGAATTAGGTATTGCATCATCACAGATAGTAAACCGAAAACCGTTGGAAGTCAAATTGGTTCTTCAATTGAATATTTGCTACTCTGTTGCAGATAAGAATTGATGTCAATGGTTGATGTCTTAGGTATCCGAGTTTTATTCTACTGTGGATTTGAAAAAAGGCTGCGAAATTTTGGCATGCTCCTGACAAGCTAGGTTTGAAGTCCTTGAAAGTACTCCAATTATCAATTAGAACTTCCAATAGTCGAACTACTTTCAGAACCGCCTCAAAGTATGCTATAAGAACGTTTTCGAGTGTTAATATTCCATCCATTCACAAACAAACGCTGAAATTTTTTTAAAATATCTCAATCGTCAGGTTGGACCGTCGAAACTTTTATAAACCATGGCACTAAAAAATGCAACATTTGTGCCAGAGGTGACTCCAATTATTTTCCATCATTCTGTTTCAAGCCAGCACAGTCCTAAGGATCGTTGGTGGTTTTATTGTTCGGTGAATAAAAATCATGCGACATTTTTATTTTTACTTAGGGATTGTTGGCATAAGTCTCAACCGAGGACACAAACATTAACATCTGAATGAATGTTCCTTAATTCAAATTCTTGGCTTCAGATTCACGAGGGATATTTTCCGCATGAGGTTGCGGGTCAAGCTCCTTAAGAAAAGAGAAGAATTGAATTGTTGGACAAAGGACAAACATGCCTTGTAATTCTTGAAAAGTAATGATTGAGTTGGTAAAACTTTAGGTCTCGAAAGTTGGGTGATTGATTACTTTTGTAAAGTTGCCCGGGTAAATTTCATGTCACTCCTTCCAGTGGTGACATGAAAGGCTGTGCGTTGTTACCCGTCAGTAATTTCGTCGAGAAATAAGTTCTCCAAGCGAGTCTTTCCTTCAATTGGTTTAAATTGAAACAAAACTGAACTCGACAAATCTCGACTCTACTCGTCCAAATTTTATCAGCAAACTTAGTTTTTTTTATGAAATTACATTTTGTGAATTTAAGCCACACAGTAAGCGAAAGCGCTACCTATCAGGATTTAAGTTAAGAGAAACCGTCCTGCCGGCTAAAATAATATAGCTTGGTGGCAATCGGTTTCTGACTTTAGTCCATACCTGTAACTGACATTTTTATATATTGAATTGCCTTTTCAACGCCATCTAACGGAAAAAATTGCAAAGTTTTACTAACTTGCACTTTTCAGATCATAACAAATATACTGTGTAAGTTTCAGCTCAAGCAGATGGCTAGTTTTCAAATTTTGCGAGGACAAACACACGGGATTAATTTGAACTGAAGCTGGCAGCTTTGCATTACATGCTCAACTGACTACATTCCGACTCTTTTAGCAGGCAGCAGGAAGGAGTTGAATGCTGGAGGTCTAAGAGGCGGGAAGGAAGTTAGAATCATATGTTCAATCCTCCACAAAACAACAACGAAAGAACGTTCTCGGGGTCCGCTGGCTAATTTTAAGTTCTTTGGAAAATTAGAACCTTTCACTCATTGGATATTTACCCAAGCCACCAAATAGTGACCCACTGCACCCATATATTCGACGATAACTTCATAGAAAAAAGCCTTAGATGGCTAAAATGCTACATCACGGGACTACCTCGTCCACAACTTTAAAACAAAACCATCATTTGGACATCTACCCTCACCAAAATTGTGGTTCCGCAAACAGAAATGCCTCCAGACTTACTTGATGACAATCATCAAAACCTCTTTAGATAGGTACCTATCCAACTCAATCATCGACTGTCGTCAGGTCCTCCATCAAAGCCATTAAGAGACTTTTTAAGCCTCATTGAAAAATCAACTACAAAATCCATCTCAAAATAGCTCCATCCGCATCTGATAAGAAAGCAAAGCACAAACTTACTACCTGCATTCGATTCGAAATCTCAACAATGATCAAAAGACCTTTGCAGCCGGTCGAAAAGAGAGACCTTTCCCATCGAATCGAAAGTGAAATGCAACAGTCACTTCGTGCTCTTGTATGCAAATGATCGCGCTTCACTGGGGCGTATACGTAACCAATCAAGAAGCGGAACTAGAAAGATTCAACTACACGGAAGAGGCACAAATCAAAACAAAGCCAAGAAGCAAAAGAAGAAGAAGATAAAAGATGTCATCTCTCATTTCGCTTTCGTTGGCTCCGATTTGTTTCCCTTGTGACCTGATTTCGTGCCAGAAAGCCAACAAGCATGCATACTCGCTGTGTTTGTATTTGTGGTAAATCCAAAGAAGGAAAATTGGTAAAATGCCCTAAACGGGCGGCAGTTTTTTTTCCGTACACACACACACACAGCCATGCAAGTTTACACAAAAATACTTCCGCATCCAACAAACTGGAAACAGTTAACTTTTTTCCAATACAAACCCAACACTAACACCAACACTGACACAGATGGACAGATACCTCAAAGAAGTGCGGTAACCAAGTGGAAAGAAAGTAACCATCGAAGATCACTAGAGCCAGCAGGCAGACATTCGCGTTGTATTCGTTTGGAATGGATACGAATATGACTTGAGTCAAGTATGAGTGGTGCAAAAGAAAATACAAAACAACACACGCGCTCAAAACGAAACGAAAAAAAGCGAAAGTGAAATTTCTTCTTAAGCAATCGAATTGGTTTGATTGTGTTTTTTTTTTTTTTTTTTTTTGTTTTTTCGATTCCTCTTTGAAGTGTTTCGTTGAGCCATGTGATCGGCGGGTAGGTCGGTCTATGGGTCTATTATCACTTTTCCGCCATTTCCACGTTTGTTTTTTTTTTTTTCTTCTTTTGTTCATCTTTTATTACCACTCTTGTGCGGTGCAGCAGCAACTCAGCGCAGCAGTGCAATGGTGCATTTCATTTTCCTCTATCGTATTCACTCTCACTCTTGTTGCAGAGTTACGCGCATCGCGGAAATTCATGTTAGTTTTGTGCACATATACATTTTGCCCATTAGGTGAGTTAGTTAACACTTATTTCGTTTGAAGAAATTTAATGTTGGGCGAGGAGAACGAAATGTATTTAAACAAAAACAAATAGGTCTAACGTCAAAACTATGTTTGTATGGAAAACAGGGTTACATGTATTTGGATTTGGGGAAATAGGTGACGAACGCTACTTAAGCTTGTTAATTACTTCAATTATCGGAATTATGGTGTAACGAGAGTGGTTTTCCAGTGGACACAGGTATCGAGGAGTGTTTCTTACGAGCGAATGTGGACAAATGTCAGTGAGTAGACTAAATCCATGGAAATTATTGGAATCTGCTCCAAAATGTCAGTTGGACCTGATCTAACTTATTGTTTAACCCATTTGATCGACTCAAGGGCGTAACCTGGAATAATTTTAAACACTGACATTTCTAGTGTAATTAATGACACATTGATGTCTTGAAAGTTTGATGTTCACACATGATGCAATTACTTAAAGGAACTCTATTTGTCAAAGCCTCCTGGGCTACTCTTACTGCTCGGCTGCCTTGGTGATGATCTGTTTCCTTTTAAACTCTGAAATTTTATTATAAAAAAATATTGACAGAATCGTTGCATAGTCTGTGCATGAAACTCTTCAGATTTCATTAAATTATAGCTTTCTCCTTGCACCGGAGAGATTAACGACATCAGAATAATTTTAAAATAATATTGATTTTAGCTTTTTTTGTTTGGTTTTTAAAATTACTTGCGACCTCGCGTTGGGCGCCAAATATGATATTTTCCGCTTACTTTATTGGATTTCCCATTTGTTCGCATATCAGTGGGAAGTGAATATATGTAGAGCAACCATAGAAGCTAGCAGTTAAGGGCTAAGAAACTTCTGATAAAATAACAGCGTCAACAAATTTTTTATCCCGTTTGATGAGAAGCTGAGAAAGATTTTCCACTTCCTAGGTGAATTTCTGAATATTTCACAACCAAATAGCATTGCTGGTATTATTAATGATTTCTGCAAGAATAACTCTCATTTTAAGAGGTGTAAGGTTTTGGCTAGCCCATAGTATTTGAAGGCTGTCACAAACACTTCCAGTTGTCAATCTAATGTTATTATTCCAAAAAAGCGTCTTGTTGAATGTTATGCCAAGATTTTTTGCTGAATTAACAAAGCCATCCAGAGATGACTTGGGAAAATAAGATGTATCAATAGATATAGAATAGACCTTCTGCAGGATTTAAGCAGAGGCTATTTGATCGCGACTAGTATAGAATCTACGTCATCCGCATACATGTCAACCAAAGAGCTTATGAAACTGAAGTGAGAAGGGTAATGATGAATTCATCAACCAGAGACGATTCTTAAAGTAAATAGCAGTTGAAGTCTGCATCAGGAAATCAACCCCCGTTATGACTAATATTAAATGTCTCAATACTTTGCAAAATTTGGTACTCAACGTTCAACCATAAAACTATTCCAATTTGCGAACTTCAAGGTAGACTAAGATTCTTTTTCTTCCTCAAAGTTGTTGATGCTTTATTTCAACATAAAATGTTTTGAAATTTAGAAGTAACCCACGGCAACACTGGTCAGTATTCGACGGCCATTTTGTAATAAAAAGTTTTGCTAGTTATGAGTGAGCGGCAGGTATGCAATTCGACTGTTTACTATTTCGTGATTCAGAACGCCAAACAGTTGTTGCAATGCTGATGCGATCTACTTATGATGCTAATGCAGTGCTAATCGAACATTTCGTTGGCGTTTAAGAACTCATTATATTCTTTTTATTTTTGAGTTTTAACCATTTGACATATAGAAAATTAAAACATTGAAATTTTTCTTAAATTCTTTAAGCAATCTTCCTAATCTTCATGATGGTTTTTCGTTGATATTACACATAATGGGAAAGGTTTTATAATAGAAAAAACTAGATCTTTCTAGTTTCGTCTGGGCAATAAGGATTTCGAAGAAAAATTGAAAAAGTTTTAAAAACTTTACCAAATAGTGATTCGCAGAATCTCCGGTGATAGTGCAAGCGTTAATGAAGCAAGTTGCTGCGATTTCAAATATGAATTCGTAGAACAATTGGAAAGTTGGGGAGTGGCAAAACGTTTCTCAAGTTGATGGGAAAGGATTGTTTTAAAAATTTGTAAAGAAATGGAAAAAAAACAAATAAAGCAGAGCGAATCACCCTGTTGTTAGCTGCGAATATGGATGGTAACCTTAAGAATGCTAGAATGGGGCTTTCTCCAGAGACAATCACATTAAGCTCAACTTTGTATTGATTGAAGATTGAAGAATTGGCTGCATTCATATAATTCTGAAACTCCTCTTTTTAAAACAAATTTTTGCCAGGTCGGCCATATTGCCAGAAAGTGTTTAATGTTGCAGCATTTTTAAAGACCATAATTTTAGACCAAGAATGCAGAGTGAAACCATAACGGTTCCACGTCTATTTTGGTAGCTTGCCTTCGTAAGTCAGGTAATTGTCCAGAACTCTGAGACTTAGAGATTATGTCAAACCTTCCTCAACGCCTACATGTGTGTTTGTATTGTTTTACTGCAGCCGTATATGAGCTTCTTAAACTAATATATGTTTTTCTATACAAGTTAAGCAAAGCCAGGGATTTATTGCGCAGTCTTTCATAGGTATACTTATATCATTTACATTTTCTATTCTGGGTTGGAGTATGTGTCAAAGTCGTTAATGCTTCCTCCATTTTAATGCACTCTAACTCGAGCAGTGGTAGGAATTTTGAGTTTAACTTGTCGCGTTGCTTTTTGTATTTTAAAGCCCTAGCTTCCTTTATAGGTAAAATCTATCAATGCCAATTGTAATTGAAAGATGATCCGAAAAAATGCGCCTCTCACTAAAAAGTCTTGAGCACCTCTGGAGTATCACCATCCACCGATAAGGCAATAATCGTCAGCCATACAGAGATACTACCATCTAGGGAAGAAACCCATAATCATGATCAAGATAAAAGCGGGAAACCAGTTCCGAGAAATTGTTAGAGTGGACAGATGTCGACTATTAGTCAATTGGCTAACACTGCGACCAATAGACCTTATTGTGTCAAAAGGAATATTAACGTAAGCGACGAGTGACTTTCCTCTGTTAACTCTGCCAATGCACGGAATTCTTTTTGGAAGATCCGTCGTCTTAACCAAAGCAGGGCCGGGCATTCACAGAAAATGTTTTCGGACGTTTCCTCATCCTCTAGACAAAACCTACATTCAGTCTTCGGGCACAAATGATACCTCAAGCCGTAGTGGCCTGTGAGCTCACCATCTTCCTAATGTTTTCCTTGTAAGCCCGGAATACTTTCCCAGTGGTTAAGACCAAGTTATTGTTACCAATTAGCCTTAAAGGAGCAGCTTAATTGACTCTGCAATCGGGTTCTGGTCCTAAGAACGCGGATTCTGAACCAGCTCTAGCCAGCTCCTCTGAAGATTCGTTGCCTGCAATACCTTGGTGGCCCGGTGCCGATCCAAGTTTGATCTTGTTATGTTTGGATAGGTTTTTCAAGGCCTCGTAGCAGCACTTTACTTGTATAGAATTAAGTGTGTCAGATGACAGTCCCTGTAGAGCTGCTGACACCTTTAATTCCTTTTTGAGAAATTAAATTTGCGCAGATCTCAATGGCACGGATTTCCGCCTAAAATTCCGTGGGACACATTCCCATGGGTATCAAGACTTTGGTATTGACTCCAAAGACACCAGCTCCAACTTCAGATTCCAATTTTGATCCATCGATCAGCACATCTGACAGACAGATATATTGTCAATATAGAATCGGTTTAAGTGGTTTACTACCATGATGTGAAAGTTTCCCTGGTAACATTTCAAGCTCTACAAGTAGATCTATAATTTTGTATAAAATTTTCAGTTTACATGTTCAAAGTTAATCCTTCCTCGGAAACACTTCGCACAACTTTCAATACACAACATCAACATTCCATTCAGCTTCCCAATTGGAAAAAAATAAACTACCGCCCCATCGCAATCTGTGCCTTCATTTCGTAAGATGCATGTTGACATTTTTATTAACGCCACCAAATCTAAACCACTTTCGATTCCACTCTGACTCGACAAAAAGAAAGAAAATATTACAATTGATAGTGATATACCAAAAATTAACAATAAAAAACCTCCACAATGATTCGATTGTGAATCAATTTGCGGATATCAACATGTTAAAATAAAAACCATAACAAAGCCTTTCCATCCAAAGAGAAAAACAAAATAAACAACTTGAGTGTATCTGTGTGTGTTTGTGTTTGTTTTTTTTTTTTTTTTGGCAAAAAACACTTTCACTGACGATATTACGAAATAGCCGAAAGAACATGATGTGAATTTGATTAGTGCTGCATTTGCGTCCATTTAAACAATTTAATTTTCTTCATATCGTGGCGCGGCAACCTTATTATTTAAATGTTTCTATTTTTATTTTTGGGCAATGTAATTAAATTCACTTTCTTTAAAAAGCTAAAACGGTTGCTTGTGCTTGTGTACGTTTGTATAGATAAATTAAAACCCCGAAATTAGCCAAGAAAATAGAAACAGAAATAGTAATAAAAATAAAACCCTCGCTCGCTTGCTCCATCATTAACAGGAGAATTAATGCGTTTTCGTAGTATAATTATGTACAATGCATAATGAACCAAAAGTTCGTCGATGGATGCTCTACCTATATATGTATGTATATCTTTGAATGGAGAAAGTTTAATTCCGCATTGCCATGGTCCAGTAAGATACGATTCGACGATGCTTCACTATTTTCACTTTGTGTCGGAATGGTCCAATGCTTCTAATGAAAGTGAAAAAAAAAACGAAAAAACGACGATTCGTTCAAAAATATATATTGTAATAAGCCCCAAAAAAAAAATTTTAATAACAACAAACTGGTTTTTTTATGTAATAACAAGTTAATTCTTCCTTTCCGTATTCACTTTTCATTATCTGTCGCTCAAGATGATGCTCCAAAATTTGGAGAGATGCAGATGCAGACGAAAGAAGAAGAGATACACGCACTCAAAAAAAAAAAAAAAACGGGCTAACTAAGTATCTTATAAATTGTTTTTTTTCTTGCCTTCTTCGTTTGTTTTTTATTTCTCTTATTTTGGGAGTTTCAGAAGAAGTGAAAGTGGAAAAAAGTAAAAGTAAAGAAGTTCGCTGCTTTTGCCGGATATCATTACAAGTTTTATATTTTTGGACATTTTTTCGGTGTGCTAATTTTTTTTTTTTTTCGTTTTACTGCTGACCATTCTCTTTGACTTTGACTTTTGTATCCGTATTGGGTCGCGGTTTTTTTTATATTTTTTATTGCGTGTGGACCAAATTTTAAGTTGGTCAGCAGGAGATACAATTCCCAAATGGAAGAATTTCACCATCGGTTTTATGTGTGTAATTTTTTGTTTGGGGTTTCTTTTTGGGGCCAACGATGAGTGTCACACTATTGTGGGTACCGTCGAATTGTGAAAGAATTTGCGACCGCGAATAGTTAGCACCTTTCTCTTTGAAGGGACCATGTTAATGGTTTCTGAGAAATGTTTTTTTTTTAATGTCCACAATGACATGCAGCAGTCAGGGGGTCGTTTTCGTATTCGTTTTCGTTTTAAATGGAACTGCATTTTTACAGAAGAAATGAGAGATAAACAACAGTCAGTCACGAGTTTAATAAATATTTGAGTGGCAACCACTGTTGGAAGTTTCATGCCATAAAAAATGTGATCCATGCTCGAACGACAAAGCTTCTCTTCTTCACTAACTTTGTACAACCTTTAACTAAAGTATTAAAGGCCAAGAACGAAAATATCCAAATACTACAGCACTCAGAATCAATATTGATTCAATGTTTTTTCAGGCAGGACGTTTGTTTGTCTTTATAAATGGCAGAAGTGCCCCCTTTTGGGGATTGAACCTGCATTCAAGTTAAACTTCCCTAGTGTCAAACTTAAACTCCTTAAGTGCTAATATTTTGTATTTATTATATATCCGGGCATTGAGTGGTTGGAAGAATTAGATGTTGTTTGTTTGTCTTTATTAATTCTTAAAATGGACTATTGCTCCACTTTGGGGATTGAACCCTGAATTCAGGTCAAACTTCCCTAGTGTCAAACTTAAACTCCTTAGGTGTTAGTATTTTGTATTCAGCGTAGTTCCAGGCAGGAAGTGGTTGGAGAAACTCGCTGTCGTTTGTTTGGCTTTATAAATGGCAGAAGTGCCCCTTTTTGGGGATTGAACCTGCAGTTCTTTGCTCACATGCCAAACTTTCCTAGTGTCAAACTTAAACTCCTTAGGTGTTTAGTTCCGTAGTTCCAGGCAGGAAGTGGTTGGAGAAATTGAATATTGTTTGTTTGCCTTTATAAGTGGCTCAGGTGCACTATTGCTCCACTTTGGGGATTGAACCTGCTTTTCTTTACTCACTAGCCAAACTTACACCGCAGTACCTTATCTATTAATAGGAATGAAAAAACTACAGGGAAAGGCGCATTGCAAAGCTTTTTTGGACAGCAAACATCTGTTGTTCACGTTGAAAGTGACACATATTGGATGCTTAACTGGTGTAAAAATTCAAAGAATCAGTTCATAAATAACAATCGGAATGGTCTGCTTAGATTCGAGTCAAAATACCAGGGTTATAAGTTCAGTTCTATGTGAATGCTGTCTAAGAATTCTTAATATCTTGGAGTAATCCTCGATAGCAAGCTCATTTTGAGACAAAGACATCTACCAAAGGCATTGGTCGTTTTCTGACTTTCTGGTGCAATCATTTTACAAATCATGGATGTACACGGTAATAATAAGGCAAATTATATTGTATATGGTTTATTGTTTTTGGTGGAATAAGCCAAAGAACGGCATTTAGGAGTTGAATTGGGGCTTTTTCTTGTACACCTGGCAGAGCCTTCCATCCCTTGATATTTATATCATGGAAGCAACCCTCAAAGCAGAAAATTTCTCGTATAAAGAGGTTTGCTTTTTGGTACAATTCGACGACTCTACGACCAGTCGACTTTCCCCAAATTCAAGAATAGGGCTTTGGCCAGGATCTGAGACAGGGGAGGGATGTAATCGCAGATCAAACGGTCGGACGGTTCAAACCCTGTCAGTGTACAGGTGCTTTGGTAGACTCCGACAACTTAAAGCATATTTCCTCGGTCCTCTTAGGCCTAATTTGCATACCTCCTCCAATCGGAGAACACTGCTATTCTCATGGCTATCCATTGTTTTGTGCCGAATAGGGGGCTCCACTTAAGGCCTCCAGTCAATCCTTTAACCAAGTCTTAGTTTAGTGCTGCAATTCAAGAACTCTCTGAATTTGGTCGAAAGACTGAATTTTCTAAGTCTTTTATGGATTCCGGGTCATACTGGAATCACGAAAAATGAGATCTCCGACGAACTTGCTCATCAAGGTTCGGAAGAAGTTTCCTTAGAAACTGAACCTGTGTTGGGTCTGCCGGCATTTCTTGTAAGAACCTCTACTGATGACTGGCACAATGCTCGATTGCACGACTCTTCGGGCTGCAGACAGACTAAACTATTTCGACCGAATGTGTCCGGACGGGCCACCACGCTATTGCCAAGCTCCTAAAGGTACTAGGCTTAAGTGATACAAGTAATGATTATATTATATTATATTATTTCAATTCTCTCAAAAGAAGAATGTCACAAATCATTCGAGATTAAATCCCCAAGTGACAATTTTCTGAATTTTCCTTTACACTTCTACCTAGTCCCACCGAAGTAAAAGACTCCATTTTAAAGATATTCAATGCATTCCTCTCGCGCAATGACAAATAGTACAAAAAACAACTCCCAACTAAAATAATGATATTAAATTTTACTTCCTACTATGACGGCATCGATAGTCGTCTTATAACTCTATTACAACTCCACACAATCACTTCCCACCACCCAGGCGGGCTCTGCAAGACAGATAATCGCATACGAAAAAAAAAAAACAAACCCATCGGACCACATCGAGCGGAAGAAAGTGAGAGTTTTCCACACCAATCATGCCAGCCAACTACTACCAGTTTGACGGCATACTCAACACTCTTCTATCTTCTAGTCATCCTTTCCCATAAGCATAGTGAGTATGAGTATCTATTTAGCTTTGGAATCACCACCATCATCCACACCATTAAGCGACGACGATAAACCTACGTGCTCTGGCTTTAGACTAAGCGCCACGAATGTTACGATAAAAGAAGAATTAAAAAAAAAAAAAAAAGCTTTACCAAGCCCGCCAAAGAATAGGCCTACTGAACTAAGACACCAAAACACATTCCACATAAAAATAATAATAAAAGAGTTCGCGTGACTATGGAAGTAGGTAGATAGGCAGGGTATTTACCACGATGTCTTGATTTTCTTCTTTTTGGCTGCTTCACAGTTGCTTGTGAGGAGATGGCTATGTGTGATGCGTGATCGTATTGGCATGTGCGCGGCGACAGAAATACACACATTCCTACCTCACTTGCTTGCGAATGCAAGACGTAGCGCGGTTTATTGCACGAATTATGCAATTGCCCCGAGTTGGGGTCTAGTTTGTTTGTTTTGCTTTCTTGGTCGCTGTTTCCAAGTATAGTGAGTGATCTCCTCTGCCAGATTGTTGGGGAAAATCACTTTCCGCACTTTCCTTGTACGGAGTTTTCTTTCTGATGTTATGGGTTTTTTTTTGTTTGTTATGTGATGCGGACGTTGGGTAATCGTCCTTAAATTTAGATTAAAGTCCGCTTTATGCAGCCGTGCACTATTTGCGCACATAAAATGTGAACTTCTATGACCAAATGCCCGAGGTGCATTCAAGCTGCGCTTTCGTTCTTATTTTGAGTTATAATTAAGATAATCAGAAATTGCGCACACTTATTTTCGCACATAAGTAAGTAACGAAACTTCTTTAAACAGCATCACCATTTATAGGACGATATGAAACTTAAATACGAAATAGAAACCTATTTTAGAGCTTCTGTTATTCCGCACATTTCATACCTTAACTTATTATGCGACAAATTGTGATCCAATTGCACTTTTTCTAAATGGCAACACAGATTTTAGGGCAAACATTTTTTAAATGAAGTTCTTAAGCCGTTCATGTAAGCGCACATTCGTGTGCGGAATAATGCAATTCTTAAATTTAATCCAGCTAAATTATTTTCCTTTTTTCTCTTTTTGAATCTAAAGAAGGTTCAATGAAGAAACTACTAATACCTCTTCTTCTAGAGTTTCTTCCGTTCCGCACATTTCCGTCCCTAATTTAAAATACCGAAAAATTATAATGCCTCACTTGAACTCGAATAAAATCGACGTTATAGAAATAAAAGCACGATTATTTGGACGAATATACACCCTTAATAAATTTTAGGTAAGCGCACACATGTGTGCGGAATTGATATCTTCTAAAATTGAATGCTAAATTTGTTCCCTTATATTCTGAGGATCACATAAACTTAAAGCAAGATACGAGTGTGTTCTCCAGGAATTTATTATGTTCCGCACATCCCACAAAAACGCCAAACTGGAGCCCGAAATCGACTACATAAATAGCACCAGAATATGCTGGAGGAAAATAATATTTAAATAAGATTTTTTAGCTTTTCTATGTAAACGCACAAGTCCATTTTATTTTAAAGTTTAAATAACTTCACCTCTTCTACTAGAGTTTCGTTTCATTCCGCACATTTCCTACAATCACTCTGCATGCGAAAAATTCAAAGGCTTGGCTTAGAGAATTTCTTGGCCGCAAATATATGCAAAATAATATTTTTTGATCTTCTTCATGTTAGCGCACACATTTGTGCGGAATGAGATTAAATGCAAATCTTGTTGTTATACAATATTTTGAGTTTTAAAAAACAAAGACATATCGCTTCTAGACTTCTTTTTATTCCGCACATTTTGTACCTGCATGTTCGATTAATCTGAGTCCAACTATAATCCACTTTCTAGAAAAGTGTCTTAAAAATTGTTTTTCAGCACATTTTTGTGCGGAATCCCTATGTATTCAACTAAAATGCACTCAATAGTTCCTTGCATTCTACACCTCCATACCTCCAGATGCGATAAATATTCCCAAAGCCTAATTCAACAGAACAATTTCCCGCTTGACCGGAATACCATTCAATTAGCAAATCCAATGGAAATATTTAAAATACTCAAAAAGAAATTAAACCCCAAATTTCGAATGCCACCTGCCACCAACGAACTTAACTAGCCAAAACATTGCAGTCGCAAGTCTACCTAATCTACCCTCGCACGCGATCAATTCTAACCTTTTGTTATAGTCCCACACCATAAACTGTGATGGACAAAAAAAAAAAAAAAAGAACATTCACACAGATACAAGTTTTGCACCAAAGAAACAGGTTCCGGTCAATTGACAGTAACAATAATATAGACAGTGTATCCACGTTTATCGCTTTAGAATAAATTGTCTGTCCGCTTTGCCTCTGTGTAGTCATCATAAACACACAACAAAAATCAAATACACTATCATCTTGATGGACAAACTTGAAATGCATATTCAACATGATAACATCAAACAAAACAAAAAAAAAAAAAAAAGTCGACATCATACCACCCAACGAACGACAGAGTGGAAGCAATACAAAAACAGAAAGACAGAAAAAAAAAAAATCCAAATGAGGAATAGGTGTGCGAAAATTACACTTTCACTGATTTTGATTAAAATCTTCTTGTGCCTTCCCCGCTCATGAGACTATGATACTCCATTACGCAATTACTGTTCACATATTTGCCAGGCGATTTAAAGTCAAGACGAGTCATACTGTCTGACGTGCGCGAGCAAGTGTTATAATATTCAATCGCACTGTGTGTGGATAGTTTTATGTAGGCGAGTATGTTGGCTCTCTGCTGCAGATACAAATCCAAAGCACAGATAGAAAAAAACCAAACCTCCTCAAATATTGTATAGTAATTGCAGTGCGGTGGATCGCTTGTCCGACTTGTTCCGCATACAAATTAGTAAAGACACACATAAGTAGCCATAGACGAAGCCAAGCCAAGCCGAAGACGACGGCAATAACAAATTTTTTTTTTTGATTTTGAAAATAAAGTTAGTAGCAGCAAAGACGTGTAAAATCACAAATTATGGAAATGTAGTGCAAAAAATTGGACTAAAAGCGCATGAAAACCAATTCCAAGCAATAGTGTCAGTTTGAATTTATTTTTAGTTACGCGTTTTCGTTTCGCATCGCCCATTCGAAGTGATTTGTTGACTTCGCGATTTGATTTGTGTCTAAGCGTGGCGGGGGAGTCGTCTCTAATCAGATTTTAATGGACATTTTTCGGTTTTTTGTTGGAATAGATCTTCTCGACTCTTCACTCTTCAATTCAGTTATGCTGAGTTGTAATTGACTTTGAATGACGTGAACTTGAAATGATGGCTAAAGTGACTTTGGTTCAACAGTTCTGCCAGGTGTGGTGTGGAGTTGTTTGCAATTTGGCGGGGTTTCATTTTCGTCTGCATTCGGACTCACAAATCATCATTTAGCACGAGTATAGAAAGCTTTTACGCGATTTGGAAGATGTCTCGCTTTGGCGTGATTTGAACATGACCACAGAATGTAGATGTCAGTGGCCCTCGAATCTTATCCAGGAGCTCGATGATCATGTGGACACTAGATGTGAGTACTTTTCTGCCGCACGTGAAACTTCCTAAAAAAACTAGTTCGTCTAGAAGAAATCAGCAGCAATGACACATCACTGAATTTACCACCACCGCCATCGCTTAGCAACAAAAAGACCCAAATCGAACAAAACTGTCAAACAAGCCAATGATTTTCGGCTCATTAAATGCTCATCAAAAGGGGGCTCCATTTGTTAAAAAATCCTTAACAAATTAGTGGTTAAGTCGATGCTGATTATCATTGACTTAAATTGGTAGGACAAAATGTTTTTCGAAAAATATGTTGCGCAGGAAGGCGAACAAAACTTCCTTTCAACTGGATCAATGCCAAGAGGACTCAAAACAATTTGACGCAACACTCCCCCAAGTATTTTAAGATATAACTCTACTTCTTGTTTCATCCGGAAGTTGCAGTCAAATCTTTGAAAAATTGGGTGCACATCTAAAGAACGTAAACAAAGTGCAGACCTCTTGGGATTTGAACAAACTCAAGATCTTATGGCATTGTTTGTTCTCTAAAAAAATAGGTAACTCGTAGAATATCAAGCTTGAACCTATTTAAGTAAGAAAATTATTTGTGAGAAACCAAAATAACATAATTTTGTTTTATAACCTTAGAGACATGTATCTTTTTGTTTGGGAAATAAAATCACATATTCTTTTAATATTTTCTGCCCAATCAAATTCGTTCTACAAAATGTATTAAGCGGTTTAGAGTATTTTTTGGTTCAAAGTCGGAAATCATCACTTCAGCTTGATATAACTTATTTTGGGGTGTTATGATAGACCCCTCTACTGTTCCTCCCCATTTTTCTCGTCTGAGCTTCAGGAATATCTATCTATATGCTATAACCTTACTTACCAGGACCAGATAAATGCAAAACATGTATCCAAGTTCGCTCCCACTGTAAACTAGATTGAGCTCATCAAGAAGAAAAATTTGGCATCCAACGGCACTCTCAGACTACCATAACCAGACTTTGTATGACATTTACAAAAACTAAGACTGGAATCTACTGTCATTAAAGCGAGCAATCTTAAAAGTTCTAAGACCGGAGAATGGAGCAATTTCAGGGAGGAAATACGAGTATGAACTTACCTTGCTGAAATACTATCTACTACTTTTCCCGGAAGAGTTTTAAGCAGAGATTTGCATAGATAGTGACGGGTAGGTTCTAACTTCCTTCAATACAGAGCTAAGACGGTGTCAATATAAATTTGGCTAAGAAATAATGAAACAACGATAGTGGTTGCGAAAATCTCAAATTTTCTATTTTCTAGGACAGTCAAGCTGCAATGAAGTACTTGGGATTATTCTCTATAAATTCCATCGGGGCTCTAGAGAAACGGCTTTTGGGAAGGTGATGTAGAGACATGCCTGGTAATTGTTAAGTTGATGAAAGCCTTACCTCTCAAACCTGACCTATGACTACTTTTAAGCTGTTGCTAAGGTCTTGCAACTAAACAGATTTGGTCACAGCTGGATCTGAAACGCTCTAACGACTTGATCTCCCTCGCAGGCTGAACAAAAGCACTACAAAATTGTTACTACTGAACACTGTCTCAAAGGAAAGTATGCTACATAGCTTGGGCGTTTTTAAAGGAATTTTCCAGAAGTTGCATGGGCGAATAGGAGGAGGAAACTATGTCCAATCGTTTTTTTAATGTCCATCTTGGAGAAAAGATCAAAAGTGTTAACCCATCAATTAAACAGGGGCAGCATGGAAAGAGTATCGAGCCAAAAGAAGGGAGGAGAAGAAAACCCTGCGTAGAATGAAAAGGGCTTATGTAGCCTCCCAGCTCGAGCAAGTTGAAAAGTCTCGCAATCGAAACAACAGCCAGAAGTATTACAAGAAACCCAAGCAACTGGCAGCTGGCTTCAAGCCCGGAGCACAGGCTCCTCGAAATTTTGTTTCAAATCTAGTCACCGAAGCGCAGGGCATTGTAGATGTGTTTCAGCAGCATTTCCAGCAGCTGCTTAATGGGCATAATGTCGACAGAGAAGTAGGGCAAGAAGAGAACCCGCATCCAGCCAATGACGAAGAAATTCCACTTCCGAGTTCAGAAGAGGTCGTCGTGGCTATTAAAAGCTGAAAAACAACAAGTGTAGCAGCTCATCCGAGCTGTTCCAAACATGTACCGGGTTCCGTAGAAAAGCCTTCTTTAATCTTATTTTGGAACAGATAGTGCGCAGGACACTCCGGTTTATGCGAACGATATTGACATCATCGGACGCTCCCAACGTGCCGGGATAGAGGCTTTCTTATCGAGCGAGTTCTATTATACGGCGACGTTTGGTGGAAGATAAGCAGGAAAGGAGAGTTAATGCTGGGATTCTTCGAAAGAACAATTTTTGGAACTCTGTCAGATGTACCAAGACGTAGATGTAGTCCAATAAACAAAGACACATCGCTAAAATTACGAGGGAATGGGTACTAATGCTCCAGCCAAGAGAATCTTCAGCCCCCAGGTTCGAGACCACAAGGAAGACCGAACATTCATTTCCAAGATCAAGCCATCATGGATGCCAGAGGAGGAGATCTTTTGTGCTTCCCTAAGAAGTAGTTAAACAAAAGAAGCTTTTGGAAGTGAAAGAAACCTAAAGACTGCTTTTGCAGAAGAATTGCCTGTTTACAAAATCACCATCCCGGATAGAAGGAAGAAAGGTGATCTATGAAGAGTTGAAAGGCTTGAAAGTGTACATCCATTTGCCTTCTTACATCACAAACCTCTCGGGGCACTCTGGTGAAATTTGATTAAACAGCTTGGATTAGTGTTCAAAAATTAAAAAAAAAAAAAAAAATGTGGGGCCTTAAAGAAAGTTGAGCGTTAAATTAATCACTGATTGCATGAGCTGTTATTTACTTCAGTCGGCTGTTGTTTATTTTACAAACTGTCAGTAACAAAAATAAATGACCCATACTTCCTCCATTCTGCAAGGAATAAATAGAACACGCTTCGCAAGACCTAGTTTTGGTCTTCACCAACAAATGCAAATAGGTCAAACCAAAATCTGTACCTTTACCTAAAAATTCCCACAAAACAATATAACTCTATGTACCCATTCAGTGCTAGTCACAATACCTAAAAATTTTATTTTACTTTCGAATGACCGCATACTAGCACCGAAAAAAATTCTGCACATACGCACACACTCGCATGTTCTCTCCAACCAAAATAAAATAACTGTCTGTTTGTATAGTCTCGAGCAATATACAATATAAATCAAATCGCCGAAAAAAAAAGTGAAAGTTTACTACTGTTAATGAAAGTAAATTGGAAGATCCAACTACACGTTCACACACACCACGCACACACATACGCCGAATGCGAACGCGAACCATGTTAATTCGGTAAAAGGTACCAAACACTGCCGAAATGAAACACAAATTCAAAAAATAAATAAATGTCTACCAAAAAAAAAAAACAGCAAACTTCGAATAATAAAAGAAACAAAACCCGAAAAAAAAAAATACTTAATGGTCACTACACAACCAAAAAATGGAAAGTTTAAACAACACACACGATGGTATCCGTATCTCTGTCCCTTTGGTCAGAAAATACACAACACGAAAAGGCATGATCTCTTCACACACAGTTACACGGCCTAAATTAAAATGTGTATCATGGCATGAATCGTGTGTACACACATTTTGGGCACAGCAACACCAAGTTTGTTGGACCAGGTCAGAACATATCAAAGAACAGATAAATTGATTTTTCAACTCAATTTTAGTTTCAAGTCGATTTAATGCTGATAAAATGAGAACCTGACACTTTCATCAGTTTGGGGATTACAACAATCAATATATTGACACGTTACCTATGGCGTGTCGCAAAGCCAGACGACGCACGGTCAGCTAGAGGCATTTACATTTAGCTCTGCTTAAGTTCTAGGTCAGGTTCGAGAACGAATTTTAGCATACGAATGAGTGACTGGAAATAAATCAATGGATTTGACATCGGGTGGGTTAAACAAACCCACCTTAAAGGGACTTAATTAGTTTAGTGGCAAGTACAAAATGCAGGCAGACGAGCGGGGGCTAGCTAATTCGATTTGACAGTGATATTTTTTGCTTTTTATTTAAATGTTTATTATAAGAATCGAAGGCTGAGTTGGCAAAGCATCTGTCGATGGGATATCTGTTTATGGGTTATGTTCCTACAATAATTACGAAACCACAGACAAAGAAGCATCAACTATTAAATCGGCAAACGAGTTGAAAGAGAAGCTCATCCATGCAGAGATAAGGGATTAGTTCTCTTGTTCTCTTGGCTTGCGGAGCTGTTCTAGTTTGGTGTCATATTTTGCAACCACATTCTGTAATAAGAAGAAACTTTAAGCATAAAGGTGTTTTCAACTCTTTAATGAGGGCTACGACTTTTATGGGACATAGCTTCGCATTTAAATTGTAGTTTTACGACCTTTGATTCATTTCAAGCTGCTAACCGATTTTGAGCCGATTTTTGGCATGTTTTGTTTTTAATTTTGGTTGTATTAAAAAATATTAGAGTCGGTGCAGTGCATTGGACCACCAGTCGCTGGTTCAAATTCAGGCCCGTAACACATAAAAGCTTATTCGCTGCCTCACTTCTTGAGAAAGTCTGATAAACATCCAAGAGAAAGAACTGTCATGAGAAAAATAAAACTGAGGTCCCTCCATACGTGTCAAGAAAAATATATCTTCGCACACACAATAGATGAAGAAGCTTGGCCTTAGGGCCTTATTTATTTTAAGAAAAGTATTAGATTAAACTAAAACGTTTTTTAAACCAGTTGAATTGAAGTCGATGCTTTGAAAGCAGGCGCTTGATCGTTGACTGGGGTAATAAACCTGCAAAGAAACCGCAGAATCTTGGCAGAGAGTTTTTTGTTTATAGGAAGCCCTTGCTGTTGATGCTGGTAGACTTAAAGTCTTGAGAAAACTTTATCCTAGCTGGACAAGTCTTGCGAGTTCGTCAGTGATCTAATTTTCAAATAATACAAATGTTGTTCAGAAATAGTTCAAAAATTTCTTGAGTCAAAGCAGCTTGAATGGTTTAGCTTTTAACTCCTGTTCTTCACAATATAACGCATAGCCATAAGAACAGCTTATATTTCCTCTTGAAAGACCGATGCATTGCTACGTTAAAAGGGGGTAAAGTCTGAAGTTGTCACATTCTACGACAGTACCAGCATCGGATTTCCTGGTAGGTTTTGCAATAATCCGTCTTAGATTCCGGCCAAAACCTTGACTTCGAAATTTGCGTAGAAAAGGAAAAATTTCATAAAATTCATCAGAGTCTTTTTAAACTGAACTTTAAGTGGTTGCTTTTGGACTCTAACCCGAAGAGATCTTAATTCAGGCCAATGGAGGGAGAAGGATTTAAAAAGAAGAGGAAATAAACAGCCACCCACTTTACTTATCTTACTTAACGGGCTCCCGACCCGTGAAGAATCCCTGCCTGAGATACGGCAACCTTCCACCCTCTGCGATTCCGAGCACGCTGCTTCCAGTTGTCCAGACCAAGCGCTCTGGCATCCGCGATGGCTTGGTTCTTAAAACAGAGGTTCGGTCAGCCACCCAAGCCACAAAAATTGTATGCTACAGTTCGTATTTAGGAACCACTGAGAGTATTGAAGTCTCTGTGCCGAAAAATGTTCAGGAATACAGGGGCTAGTAAGGCTCACCCTCACATATGGGAAAGTTATGGAGGCAATACCTAACCTTACCACTCTGGACATATACAGCAGAAACAAAGCAGTCAAACTGTAATCACACTCAGAGAGTCTTAACTATGATGATCAAAACCGCCTTAAGAGGTTCGAACACAGGCAACCTCCCTAGAACTTTCGTCTTTAAAACGGAGATTCAATACTGCAATTTCCAATAGATACTAGAGGAAATCTTCCATACTGACGGACATCAGTACTGGAGCGGGCATTTACCGCAAAATTCTTGGATCTTTCACGTAACAAAAAGTTACTACCAAACACTCTGACAGCTTAGTGACGACAAAGGCCAGACCTAAAAGAAGTCAGTTGTGGTGAAGTCTAAAGCGATGTGACAATGCAGAATGTACTTAGAGGAAGAATCAGCTTCCTATACTGGTAACCTGTGCGGGGTGCCTGAGTATGCAATAATTTCGGTTAAATCTATAAAAACTTCGCTTAGCACTTTGTTGACATTGAGTCCATGCATAGAATGAACCTACGACAGACAAATATCGAGGCTGGCAGGCACGCCAAAGAACTGTGGCAAATTGAAGTTCTTATTGGGCAGGGACGTTGAGGAAATATAATCCATTCACGTGCTATGTACATGTCCAACCCTTAAATAAAGCAGACCGACGACAGTTGCTTCTTTAATAACTTGGAGATTCTGAGAACTTGGAGAGAAGAGCTTGAGAGGTTACAATAGATTCAGCTGATGGTCTAAGTGAAACATTCGCATTGCAACGTAATCAAAAGTTATTGAAGCATTACGTCTTACTCTACGTCAACATCTTTAAAGAATCTAATACGAATGTTTTTTTTTTTAATTAATAATAGCAGTGAGCAGGGGCGCATCCAGGTAGGGTTCTGAGGGCTTCAAATCCTCCCCAAAATGTCTACAAGGAGGATAATTTGGTTGATATTTTAGTAAGTTTGCAATATCTTTCCATTTAGTAACCTAAGAACGATAAAAGATCTGAATGCTTTAAATGAACAAGAAATTAATACCAAGCGAAGGCTGTTGCTGATTAACGGATTCCTTTTTGTGGTGCCGAAGTTTCAATCGGCGTACTGAAGAGATCAAAGTTGTGAGTCAGTTAAAATGACTGTTTCAATCAATCTCAGGCTGTTCCTAAAAATTTTATCGAATAACAGGAGTGACTGATGAAAGGATAGCAAAGATTTCTTAATCAAACCCCAAATCACTGTCGAAATAGTCTATTTCACCATTTTAACGAACGCTGCTCAGATCACTAAAATCACCTAGCATTTCTCACTGAATCTAGCGAGTACGTGGCAGTTGCCCAGAAAAAGTGTTGTGGTTTCCACTTATGGGATGTCTTTGAAGCTTCTGCCGAAGTCATAAAACGTTACTCCCATTCTGATGGCATCATGTCAGCCTAACAGGCCGTCGCTGGTGATAATTCGCAGTTCATCCGCTTTGCCGGGAATTTATCTGAGGATGAGATGAGATTTTGTGTCTTTCAGCAATTTGAATTTTGGCGATTCCGTGATCTTGATTTGTCTATAACGATCACGAGAGCCTCACTATCTATCGGTTTACCAAGACCAACGAATTGATAGCGAAAATTGGATAAAAGTAAAAGAAAGAACCTTTGAAAAGCACTCTAAATCTGAACTGCTAAGACACGAGAATGACCCCATACAAATTAAGATGGGAACATGTAATTTCCTTTCTTTTCTTTTCTCAAAACTGATATATCTGTGACTAAGATATTTATGAAAAATTAACAAATTTGACTTAATAGGTTTTGTTATTTTTCTATTCGCTGCCTGCTCATTCTGCACAAGAAATACTGCAAAAATTTGCATGTTTGACTTTTTGAAAGTATCTTCTCATTCGGTAGCTACGGACTCGTATATGTTTTCCAAAATGAATTTCATAAAAATATTCCGATTTCACCACACCTCAACAGAGCAATAAATTCTAGTCAAAATAACCGAACCGGTTAAAACATTATAGATGCATTCAAGCTCAATTTAAAAAAATATCCCCAGACTAATCCAAAATATATGTGATTCCGTCGCAAATTATAATTGCCTTAGATTCCTCCATAACATTTATTGTCTATCATCGGTCTATATATTTTTTAGTTGATTTCTAATTTTATAAAAACGGAATTTTCATTTTTTTTTTACCAATAACCGCCATCAATACATAGTGAAAGTAAAAACAACGAATTATATTTATTTTATTTTAATTGAAAAGAAAAAAAAAAAACTTTTTCTATTTTAAATATTTATAGATGAATAGGAAAACAAAAAAATTTACATAATGAGGTAGTTTTTATTTTATGACTCTTTTGGAAGATTTATTCATCTCAATTAATATGTCATAAATTTTTTAATAATATGCTGAGACATTTTCTTTTTTGTTTTATGTATTTAGATAAATCATCGACACAATGCAATTGAGAGTTGTTTGATGAAACTGAAAGTGGTATACCGGAATTATAGTCTGACATCTATGTGAATGTTTGGCATCTTTTGTTTTTGTATAATTAAATTAGTTCTAAAACGGGTTTCAGACTAGTTTTAACTAATTGAAAGCTTGTGTTTTGCGTTAGGATGGGTTGAAGTTTTTTTTTTCCTTTTCATTTTCAAAAGTTGCAATTTAGGGACGACATCTATTTCTAAGCAGAATGATTCAGAATGATATCACATGAGGACATTTTCTTAGATAAGCAATATTTTACTGAAAAAAACGCTCTTCGGCTATCAGATGCAAAACTCGTTTATTTATTTATTTTTTTGTTGAAG
This sequence comes from Ferdinandea cuprea, assembly GCA_963576555.1. NCBI lineage: Eukaryota > Metazoa > Arthropoda > Insecta > Diptera > Syrphidae > Ferdinandea > Ferdinandea cuprea. Next base: position 10,292,864 of record OY754960.1, read on the forward strand.
AAGAACATTATAATTAGAGAAGAATAAATAAACAAATGTTTGTTAAGTTTTGCGGTCAATTTTAATAACTCAACTAGATATTTCTTGTCGGCTTAATGTCAGAAGTTAAATAAACCATTGGAATATTAATCGAAATTGCAAATAGTTTCTTACCTCAGTACCTTTGTTAATAATAAGTTACGAGTCATTTACACGGAGGAATATTCAACTGATCAGAACTGCGAGTATGCTTCAACCGGAATTTCATTAGTTAATGCTAATTTTTACAATTCCAAGAATGCGCTTGAAGGAAGGTTCTTAAATATTCTATTCTCGAGGGACAAATCTGTCAAATAAGGGCTAAATGGTCAAAATTTCGATGCAAACATGGAAGTATCAATGTTGCTTTTGATATGCGCCTACAACCTCAAAGCAGAACCGCCACGATTAGAGAGGGACAATTGTTGTTTACAATTTTTGTCTGATTTTGGTCTGTGATTGGTATCTGCATTTGATCGAAAACGCTGAAGGAAGATGGAAGTAATAAGCAGCTTAAGAAACTGAAACTGTTTCGAACATCTTTTTTTTTTGACAAAATCGAGAAAATAACCTAAAAATTTTGAAACATGGCGTCCCGAGGGATGGGAAGTACCTTCCCAAACCCAAGAGTTCAGCTTCGATAAAGTATGACTTTACACCCCTTGACTTCCATAAAGTTTCTGTAAGGCTTCCAGCTGAAAGAAACTGCTACCATTAGGTTGTTAGGAAGGCACAAAATAAAGCAAAAGGGTGGTCGTGGAAGTCTCAGTATTTTAAGGAGCGAGTCGTTTGAAAAAAGTCTCATTCTTTCGATAAATTGAGAAGATCAGACAAGACGACTTTTAAAAGAAATAAAGTTGGCAGGTTATTAACTCGGTTCTTTTTATATTATTTTAAAAAAATCATTTGAAGCAAAAGTTGATAGGTAAATTGGCGGCTTCCTGGAAGTTCTAGTGCTTTTATTACCACCACTCATGAGCTCTGTGAGAACGGAGAAAAAAAATATGGGAAAATAGCTTAAAAAATGTGCGTGGAACTACAAAAAGAACTTATCTTGTTGTCGCCTGAGATGTCAACAGTTTCCTAGTGTTCCAGGACACCTACAGAGCTAATTAAAGGCGGTTCAACTCTCATTTGTGTCCAAGGTTGGCCACATGCACGGTCACTAGCCTATGGGGCTCTGTATCTTAAATCTATGGAAGGCGGACCACATCTACTTGGATATGGCGCAAGTCATCAGATTTTTTTGAGGTAAAATGCAAGAAGATTTCTCATATCACGGATCCTAGTGGGGGATTGATTTATTCCTCCGCTAGTCAGACATGAAAAGTAGAACCAAATCAGGCCAGCTCATCAGCTAATTTCTCTCTATGTTCTTATGGTCAGAAACCTATGCCAGTGTTCTTCTGCAATGGCTGATGAGCTTAGATGTAGTTACGGTTGAATAAGAAGACTTTGACCGCCTTCTGACTTTCAACTAAAATAGCTGATTTTTTCTCTAAGACCGCTGGATAAAAATCGTATCAATCAAACAAATTACTAGGTGCATTTCGAATTTCGAATTACAACGATATCTATATAGCTTTTGTCCTAGTGCTTTATTTGGTTATGAGTTATGATCACGGACAGGCCGAAAGGTTTTCCCAGAGCTTCATGTTTATGTACGAATTTCGTTGTCTAGAGTAAAATATTTGTAGATCAAAAGACGTGGAAATTGAGTCAAAACGATATATTTAAGCTAAAAGTGGTAAAACGGGGTTTAAAAGTCTAACTTATCCAACCATAGTGTGTGCGAAGATACATATTTAGCATGAAAGAACGGAACCTACAATTTAACGTCGATTCCAAAAAATATAAGGTAGAGCAGCGAAAAACTTAAGGTGCTTCTGGGGGAGGAGTTAAGGCATTTTCAAACTCCGATGGGTGCTCGCTTACTTCCTAAGATTCGCTGATTTTTGCGTACTAAAACTCGACAAGTGTGCTTAACAAAGTTTTCAATGCAATTCCTCAGGTTCCTCACCAAATTTGTAAAGATTAGTTGGGTGTGAGAGTAGCAATGGCCACCATGCCACAGCTTAAAAACAAAAATCTCCTCCAACTATCCACACTCCCAATTAGAATTCGTCACTTCTGCATTAAATTCCCTTTCTTTTGACACCTCACTTCTTAAGATTGGTTATTCACGAAGGCCGTAAAAGGGATCGAACCGTTCGAAACTCCTCCCATTTTTAAAGGAAAACACTTATTTGCTGTGGCACATCTTTTCAAATATATTAGAAAAACAAAAATCTTTACCATTCAAATAGGACGCATGATGTTTCCACAATTGTTGCACTTGAAATTGTGTCCAGCGATTGTTCTCATCAGCAACATTGCCCGCTGCATTATTATTATTATTATTGTTGTTATTCGGTATGAGATTGTTGTTATTTGTTGTCGTATTATTATTATTATTATTATTAGGAGTATTTGCATTATTATTATTATTATTATTGCTTGCATTTGCTAAATGTTGCAAATGATGATGCAGAAGTTGACTACTTGGTGGCAATGCGCCGAGACCATTCAATGGCTGCAATGTATTGCCATTATTACGGATGCTATTGTTATTTGATGGATTGGCATTCGTGCCGCCACCACCACCATTGACATTTGCATTTCCAAGCAAATGCGGTAAATTATGAACAACTTGCAAGGGTAGACTACTCAGCGATGGCAATGTTGCTGGCGGCTGCATTGTCCCAACAATTTGTTGCTGATGTTGCTGCTGCTGCTGCTGTTGTTGTTGATGGACATTTTGTAAAATTTGCAAATGCGTTTGTTGTACCTGCACCGGTGATGGACCAATTTGTAAAGTCTGCGGTGGCGGTGGTGGTAATTGATATTCCATCCTCATTGGTAGGGACTTCATTCATAGATAATTTTTATTGGGTGCGAGGGGAAAGACTAGCTTTGACAAATTATTGAATTGTTTTTTTTTTTTTTGTATTTCGCGTGTCACTTTTAAAAACACAAATCTTGTATCATCTCAAAATATTATAGAAAAAAAAAATTGTATATAAGATACACAGAAGTAGTAGAATACAAGAAAAAAAAAGCTTTAAAACTGGTATTAGACTCAAGAGAAGAACCAACTTGACTTCAAAGTAATTATAACCACTTTAGACGCGAAATGATAAAATAAAAAAGCGATTCTAACAAACAGCAGGGGAACACTTCAGAATCGGCGAGAACGTGAACGTGAACGTGAAAATAACGAACAAAAAAAAAAAAACAAAAAGCTTCGAATAGTAAATAATAATAGTTTCACAAGCACTTCTAGAACCCCCGCGCACACACAGATAGACAAAACACAAATCGAGAATATAAAGGCACACGACGACACTCTGGGGTTGGTGGTTGAATGGAAAAAAGTTTGACCTTGAGCGTGTTATTCCATGCGTTTCACAAAACGATCATCATCATCAACAACACACTAATCTATTAGAATTCCCTCTAATGCACAACAAATGCAGTTGTAGTTGTTGTTTTCTTTTTTCGCAAATAGAAACGGATTAACTATGTTTTTTAAAGAAGACGATATGAGAAGCTTTTCGCACTTGCTCGTACTCGTACATATGTGTAAATATTAATAATTTATTTACAAATACATTAGCTCGGCGATAGATATTTCTTACACTATCACTATCGGAGAATGTAAACACAGAACAGAACAGAAAAAAAAAAACCAAAAATTTTATATATATCACAGCTGTTTGGGAATGTTTTTTTTTTTTTTTTAATTTTTCTGTTAACTGACAAAGTTGGGTTGATACTTTTCGATGATCGACCCGCGACTGACTGTTTATCCGGATACAATCGTATTATGCACTCTCAAAGTTGATAACGAGAATTTAATGGTTTTTTGAGATTTTTTTTTTTTTTTTGCGAAAATTAACAAATCACAAACTAACGAGCGGAATTCTATTAAAAGTATCTGTTAATAGTTAGTCGAGTATCTTTTTCACTAATAGATTGATAGATAATTGAGGTAAAAGCAGAAAAATGAATATCGAATGAGACCCGAAATCGAACCTTTGCCGCCGGAATACGAATGAAGAGTGAGAGTCAAAATACAACTAGTAGATAGTTTGCGATTGTGAATCCCATTTTCTTTCACATTAAACAAAAAAAAAAAATTGGAAAAAACAAAATACGAAATACAAAAAAATAAACTTCTCCAACTAACAACTACGACGACGACGACGACAAGATACAAAAAGCTCGTCTCTAGGTAGTTTTTTATTTTTTATTGAATTTTCGTTTCTACTTTTTTATATCGTATTTGCCTTTACCTCTGCCTGATGGGGCTGGTTGGCTGCCGGTTTACGGAAGTGTTTGTAAGTTTGGTTTGGAATTCGTTTGTTTGATGTTGGGAGAGAGTGTTCGATGGTGCTCGCTCTGGCTTCGGTTGAATGTTCGAAGATGGGTAGATTGCAGTGGATCGTTGCTTGTGTGCCAGAGTGTGTGTGTGTGCGTGTGTGTGTAGAATGAAAGTCGGGATTGAATAGCGAGAGCTTTTTGTTGGAAAAAATATACCTAAGCTTGTTTGAGATGTTTCAAGTTGAGATATGAAGAGATACACAGCTTGATAGGTTTCGTGTTTGAGAAAAAAATACACGATCATCAGGCAGTTGCTTATGAATTTTCTGACAAATATTTTATACAAAAATGGTGTGAGAAGAAACACAGTGCTTTAAGAATGTGTATATATAAAAAGTACATACTTTAAGTCCGTTGAGAGATCTTGCGTGATTATATCACAAACATAAAAAATTTATAAAGCAACTGCATGGATATTACTATGTTGCCTATCTGATTAAAAATCAAATAAATACTGGGCTTTTACGATCCATAAAGTTTATTTTCAAGGCAGGAGCAGAAGATACTCTATTTTGGCATTTGGACGTGGAATACAATTTCAGGTTTCTACGACATATACTTTCGCACACATAAATTGGTAGGAATGATTAATATATTTCTAATATTTTCTGTACAAATGAGAGGAACCTGGCCTGTTCCAAATTGCATGTGAGAGAAGCCACTCATGAGTTGGGTCAGGGGAAACATTAAATTGAAGATTTGTATGGCTTGTCGCTTGACAGTTGTGTCATTTAATAATTGGAGCAGTTATGGGTCGGTGAGGAGTACAATTTGGGCCTTTACATTTTTTGCTGCTGTCATTGTCAATGACAGCTTTCTCGCACTCAAAAAAGTTACAAAACCTGATACATCTTCGGTACTAATAGTCTTGGGCAACGTTTCTAAGCATTGGAGGTGAACTTAATTCTTCCAAAATCGAGCGTAACGAACAGGGATGGCAGTAGATTTATTGTTACCAGACCAAATTAAAGAGCTTTTCACCCAATTTATAAGTTCAGAATACTTACTGTGGAAAGCCAGTTAAAAACAGCGATTGCGACTGGGCAAAAACAAATAATAATGGCGTTCCGAAAGGTAGCGTATTAGGACCTGTCTTGTTTCAGTTAAACACCAACGATCGTGGCAAAAACTATTGAAACACATTTGTGGATGTTGGGTAAACTACGCAGGAAGTAACTGAAAGGTGCTGTAGAACTAGGGGCAACTGCTAAATAGCCAATTCCATATAACAGCCTTCTTAGTGTTAAAAATAAATTGCTGAGTATAACGACTGGGTGTGATAATTTGAAGGATGGCATAAGTTATTCCTTCTTCGCGTGGCTTTTAGTGGATTACAGTCCCATTTAAGTAGGTGTGCACCAGGGAAGCTTCTTAGGTCCATTGCTATTTATTGCTCCAAGTGACGGACCTAAAGCAATGGAGCCATCATAAGCTACGATTGAACTTCAGTTCAACTAGTACTTGATTTTTTGGGTAAACGTTTTGGAGAGGATTGGTATCGAGCTAGCTAAAAAAAAAAACTGCGCAATATTCGTACTTTCCATTCTACAACCTACTCCTCACCTATTCAAGACATTTATTTGACTAAAAAATGGCTTCCCAAGTGCAAAAAGTTCAAATATGTAGGATAACAGAAGGTGGATGACGGGGGTGGATGAATTCTCAAGACAACTCTGCTTTCTTCTGTGACCAGAGAAAAAGTCTATAATGCAAATATTTTTAACTGACGGTTTGCAATTGACGTTAAATTGACAGCAGCTGAAAATAAGAAGAAGATCCGCTTGTCAGTAGAAGTGAAAAAGCGAAGGAGGACTTAAAGTAAAAGATATCATCTGAAAAAAATTAGAGCACGACCATACAAACCCATCAGTACAAACCCCATCAAAAATTAAGTGCTACTCAACGTTCCTACACAAGCGCCGAACGGTAGCAGGCATAAAAGCTCTTGAATTTAACAAATGCAATAATAACACCAGCATTTGAGAGGTCTAAGTAATAAAGTGATACAAAACCGAGAGATCCGCAGTTATTTTTTTGACGTCAAACCGAAGAAAGAGCTCTTCTTCCAGTAAAAGACAATTTGGGTGACATAAAATGTTTGTAAAAATTGAACCGGGCTCTTTCTTTAAATTTTCCTCGGGTTTGGTACCAATGAAATGGCTCACGCGAAATCGAATTTCAAGAATAGGCCGCAAAAATGTTGCAGCTCTTCTTCCAGTAACAGACAATTTGTCGGGTGACATAAAATGTTTGTAAAAATTGAACCGGGCTCTTTCTTTAAATTTTCCCCGGTTTTGGTACCAAAGAAATTTATCACGCGAAATCGAATTTCAAGAATAGGCCGCATAAATTTTGCAACTCTTCTTCCAGTAACAGACAATTTGTCGGGTGACATAAAATGTTTGTAAAAATTGAACCGGGCTCGTTCTTTAAATTTTCCTCGGGTTTGGTGTTGCTGGGTTGTGGTTGCTTTTGACGAAACAGTTTTAATTTTTCTTTTTGTGGAAATGCCCAGGTTTCAGCAGGAGGCGGCAATATATCACATATCGCGCTAATGAATCAATTTATTTGAGGAAACATGCATACCAAGTGCTGTAGCATTGTGGCGACTGGATTGTGGATTCATTATATAACAATCCACACACGTCATTCCACAACTGACCCACTTGTGCCACAGTATCAGCAATGGCTTGGCCCTTAAAACGGAGTTTCAATTTGGACACATTTTCTCTTCGAAAATAGAGTCTGAGACGGTGGAAGACTAAGTAGCAGTCCGCCCGTACCGCGTCATATGCCTTTCCAAAGACGTCAATATCATAACCGTTAGCATGTTTCTTATTCATTCAATTTCTTTTCCAAGTTCTAAATCGTTTTGAACTTCGTTTCTTTAAATTTACCTCCGAAAGGCAAAATTGCTAAGGTCAATCATATCGCGCGCCTGTCAATTCGAAATAAAAGGAGCTGATTTCTGTCACTGGAGGCAACAGTTAATCATGTCAGTGGAAACGAGATTTATTGCTGCTCTCGAATGTGGTGGGTATAATATTTCGCGTACTTTCACCAGCATAATTTTTTAAATGAATCAAAGCGACCATTCATCGCACGTGCGTAGCGTAGTCCTTTAACTAACCAAATTCGTCAGAGTTGTCGTATGTTGTTGTATTCTGTAGCCTTAGCATGATGCTTTCTCTTCCTGATCTTTTCTAAGACACGCGGCCTATCTTAAATTCATTTCAACAAAAATTATGAATATCTATTGTTCGAAAGATTCTTTTGAAATGCGCTCTATTAGACTACACAACTCTGAATCGACACAATAATACCAAAGTCTTTAGCATATTCATACTTTTATTCATCACTGCGGGTTATTTATTTATTCTTCTTTAATTGCTCACCTATTGGTCTTTGGTCTGTAGACCAACTACTCTACCCAACAACCACCACTACCACTACCACTACCACCATCACCATCACCATCAGCAGTCAACTTTGAAACGAAATCGAAAGCATTTCTCTTGCAACTTGGTCTTTGCCATTTCATTTTTCACTTCCTCATGTTATCGAATCTCTTTTTAACCAATCTTCGCTGTCTTTTGGTGGATGCCTCTACCAGCAACTGCCGGTTGGCCCCCGAAGCCTCGAAGCCCCAAGATAAATCCGAAAAAAAAATAAGCCATTTCTTCTTTTTATTCCACCGCCAGATACTAAGGTAGGTACATAGGTGTATGCGGAACAATGCTGGTCGGTCGAGACGCTGGCTGGCTGCTGGCTCTTCTCACGACCGATACGTCGTCGGCAAATGAAATTGAAATTGTATTTTATTTTCGTCAAAAAATTTCATGATAAAAAAACCAGTTGGACAAGAAACATTTTACTTTCATTAAAGTAGGTAAAGGGTTTTTTTTTTGTTAGTTTTGGTTGGTTTTTTGTTTTGGAAAAAAAAAAACAATAATTTTCCTCCTTAACTTAACTTTAGCTGGCAAGCTTTGTATTTCTGTTTCTGGTTTTGAACATTTATACTCAGTATTGGTGGGTACTTGCAAATGCAACAGTTAGAGGAGGTCTAAAGATGAAAGCCAAAGAAGAAAAAAAAAAAACTACAAAAAGCTTTTCTTTTCTTTTCTTTCTTATTTTTGACGAGCCGAGCGAGAGGTAGGAGTCGAATTGAGATACATTTTTTTTTGTTTTTAGTATTTTATCATATTCGGGAGATTTACTTCCGTTTTGGTGGGGACAAGAGACACACACGATTGGACTTTGTGTGGACAGATGATAAATCACGACACGACAACGTTGAAAATGTATGCATTTTATTTAAGTTGTTTCGCTGACTTAACTAACCTTTTACAACTCGACGAAACATAAGAATAAGTATAAAGAAAGTTTTTAAATTAAATTCATTGCTTTATTGAGTATTGCTTATTGTAGAATGGATTTAGGGAGGGAATGCAAAGAGAACTAAGCTCGTTGAGAGAACATTTCACACAAAATGTAAAGGGTGTTTTTTTTAGAGGTTGGTTTTTCGAATAGAGATAAAACTGACATTTTGTGGTCAAATCTGGCTCAAAAAATTAATCTAATATCATTTTTGTTCAGTTTGGTTTGCCATTTAATGCAATGCTTCGTGATTTTGGTGTATGGGCCGAAAATGAGATTGATATCGATGCTGAATTTCATCGCAAAATTTTGTTCAGTGATGAGGCTCATTTTGGGTTGAATGGCTACGTCAACAAGCGAAATTGCCGCTTTTGGAGTGAAGAGAATCCACATGCGACCCTTGACATCCACAAAAACTGACGGTGTGCTCTCTGGGCTGGTGGAGTCATTGGGGCATACTTCTTTCGAAATGATGCTTGAGAGTCAGTTACCGTTAATGGAGACCGGTATAGAGCCATGATAATCGACTATTTTGTACCTGAATTGGATGGCATGAATGTGGATGAGATGTGGTTCCAACAAAACGGCGCTACATGCCTCACAGCGCACGTCACAATCGATCTATTGAAGGAAACATTCGATGAGCGCATAATTTCGCGGAATGGACCTGTCAATTGGCAACCAAGATCGTGTGATTTGACGCCATTGGATTATTTTCTTTGGGGATATGTGAAGTCGCTCGCCTACGCCAACAAACCAGAAATGTTAAGGGACTTGGAAGCCCCAAATGCTTGAAAAAGTGGTTGAAAATTGGACCTCTAGACTTGTCTTTATTCGAACCAACCGCGGCGGCCACATGCCCGAAATCATATTTAAACATTGATGGCATAAAATTATTCTCGCAATAAAGCCAAATTGATGGGCATTAAAACGACTTTCTTCCTATAATAATTGCAAATGGCGGCAAATGTCAATTTGACTTTTTTACTGAAATTTGCGAAGTAAACAGAAAACAAATACACGTCAACAAGAACTCGCGCGAGAGGCGACTAGGGCCAATCTCTCGTTTTGGTGATTTTGAGGTTTTTTTTGATGTCACGAACAGTGATGCCAACCCCGATCGAAAAAACAAGTATGCCCTTTTAGTACAAATGATAAATAACGACTAAAATGTTTATAAACTTAATCGAAAAATTAGTTTAGTGGATGGGAATTCTTGTTTGGGTATGGTGAGTTACTAAAGTAGACAATAGGAAAGTACAGTTGTATATGAAAATTAGAAATGTGACTTTAATCAAAGTACCAGATTTACAAAATTTAGAAATAATTGCCAAAAAATTGTGCCTTTTTCTCAAATTTATTCCTCAGACTTAAAAGGCATAATTATGCCCGAGTTGGCACCATTGTTCACAAGCAAAGTCAACAAGCCTTAGACTCGTGAAGCCCCCAAAAAGAGAATATAATTACCTATCGCCGGAAGTTTCGGTTAGAGTGATGTAAAATGCCATAAATCGGGTCTGAATGGTCATCAATGCTGGCGGCGGCCATTTAGCCCATTTTTTTTTCACAACATAGCTAAAGCGTCTATAGGCGGAGTTCAGAAAAATTGTCGAAATTCTCATTTTTCTTAGACCAAATTTGCTACGATTGTTTGGATGTATAGTTTGAAAAAAGTTGGGATCGAAACAAAGGTATTAACATTAAAAGAAGAAAACTGTCATGTATGGAAACCTTCACCTTCTCATACGTTACATACTACATACATACTTTGATAGTTAAGAAGTTAAGATTGGTAAGGTGTAAGTGACGTAAAAGGTATCAATACCCTAGATGTTTCAGAAAGAGTGGTGTTGGGACAAACGCATTCAGTTGTTTTAGACAACAGGTTGCTATAAACGACAACTATATAAGTATGTCAACAAGAACGAACCGTCAATATCGACGAATCAACTAAGGGCAATCGTCTGCCTCGACTCTGATAATACATCTGAAAATTGTTTTCATTGAGAGATTAAACGAAGAATCATGCTTTGCAATCGCTGTTCCATTGAGCTAAAAAGACAACTATATAATAAGGTGCTTGCCCGAGATGTGCAGCTGTTTAAAATGTCTGGAATTATGTTGTGCGAATGATTGGTGTTCATTTAGTAAAAGTATAGATTCACTTTGTATCACATCCGACCTCTTTTTGGTCTAAGTAAGTCGGCCTAAACAGTCGGTACAACCTCACCTACTCTTCGTGCGGCTAGTTTGGCTTGCCAGGACTGCATGCCTTTAGCCTTTGAAATTTGAAAGATATAAAAGATGACAATCGTCAGTACATTTTATGCAACTCTGGAATTTTAAGTCATCAGCAACTAGAAGCCGAACAGAATTTAATAAGATTTCAGTTACCTACACCATTAATGAATATAAGAAATAGGAGCGGACCAAGATGACTTCCTTGAGGTACTCCAGATAATAATTTTAATTTAAGATATCAACCGTTTTAACATAGTCGAATGCAGGCCCAATATTTTTTATCAAAATAAAATGACTGACTGACTCTATCGAAGGCAATTGCAAAGTCAGTGTACCTAAATAACGTCTAATTGACCAACTTAGCGTCCACAATTTTTCCAAATAGTTTTGGTATAGATGAGACGTTTAAAAATTAGACAATATTTATACTAGATAATGCTTGCTTAGGACCGGTGGTATGAATTGGAAAGGTTTTTATTAAACTCTGAGAGAAAACTCGCCGGTCGCTAGAAAGCTATTGAAAATGTAACAAATGAACCTCAGAAAGATTGTTATAAATTCAAAAGACTAGCTACGACATTACTTTCCAATATATCAATATCGACCATAAAATCACAAATAAAATATCCAGCACCAATTGGAAGATCTTCATTAGAAGCTGTATAATTGGATTAAAAGAAGTCCGCAAATAGTCTGAAGATCTGAGTAAGTAGAACCCCGGTATTGCATACTAAGTGGAATACTATTTGATTTCCTTTAATTATTGGGACCGACATGTGCGTCTGAAAATATTATATCTTCGCACACACAATGGTTGGGAAAGCTAAGCTTTACGAACTGTATGGAGTCCGTTTACGCCTAACTGAATTCTTAAATTGCTCTAAAATCATGACTTCCTCGGCCGATTAACTCGAAAAAATTCTATTCTCAGTAAAAGAACCAGAAGTGCGTCTTGCACGGAAACATGGGAATATGAGTCTAACAAAAGTTCCTGCAACCCTTTAAAATACTTTGTTTTGCCCCACTTGGAACAGCTCTCACTTGAAGACCTCGGTTGGCGTTGTTAGAAAAAAGCATCTGTAAACGCAACATTTTCAGCACGGTTTTATTAAAAAAACAAAAACCCTTACTAGCGGAGGGGCAGAAAAAGTGGTTTCTCTTCAAATCTTAGGTTATTTTGACACTGACAGATGTTCTTGACAGAAAGTCAGTATCAAACGTCCGCTGAACGAAATGAGTTGCTTTACGCTTGAAGAACGTTGGGAAATATTTAAAACTTATTTCCAAAGTGAGTGCTGTGCAGCCCAAACAGTGCGTTTTCTTGGAATGAAGGTAGGGCCGAAATGAAGCACCCACATCGAGCCTGCTCTTTGATCGCAAGATCGATCTCAACAGTTTCTTCGAAAATGAGGATGGGAACAACGTTTCGGTCAATGGTGACTGACTTGTTTTTTTTTACTGAAATCGAAGACATGGATTTGGACGACTTCTGGTTCACAAGAAACTTGTATTTGGCCAACCCTTTACAAACATAAATTTTCAGGAGCACCCTCTTGAGAGGTTTCTATAAAACCTTAACTCTAAAACATCTAAGAATACGCAATTTTTAAATCATGATGGGAAATAAAAAAAAATGTCAGGATATTTTGATTTTGTCCCAATTGTCTATACGATATGCCCTTACGACAAAATTTAATACAAAAATAAGGGCACCGATAGTAAAGTGCTTAAAAGTCACCCAAAAAAATTAAAAAAAAAAAAATTAGCACAGTTTTGGTGTCATACCAGAAAATTTGTTCACATCTCATCGCGCAAAGTTCATTTTGGTTTTCGAGAGAGAAATTTATTCAGTCTTTCATCTGGGTCACGTGGCACTAAGCATCACATCTTTGAGCGCGACGTCAAGTGCTTACCAACAAGAGTCATTCTATAGTAAGTAGCTGGTGATACATAAGAGCACTTTAAATATATATTTTATTTTATTACCCTTCTCGTTGGCAGTTGTGTGAACAAAAAAGAAGAGACATACAAAGTCTAGGAAATCAGCGTGTTAAGGCCATCTTGCAGTTGTTGTTTCTGTTGTTATTGGCAATATAACCAACAGAAACTATTAACAAATTGCTTCCACATAAACGGACCTAATCGAGTGTCACGTTCGATGAATCAAATTGTGCAAACTGCGCGAAAACCCATTTGCCTAGTATGACATTAGACATTAGAGGAGCTAGCTAGCTACCTGCTGCTGTGCTGCTATTACGAATTACTATGTGGCATTTTTGTTGATCTTAATCGCGAAAACATACTATGTATGCGCAAGGAATTCATCTGAATTCAAAACCAAACTATAAAACTGTTAGTATCATGTAAATCATTTTATTTAAAAATCTCAATAAAAACACGAAAACTAATCACAATCAGGTTGTAAAAATACAAGTACAGTAGAGGGATATAAAATTGAGACACCTACGAGATGGCGATGTTAGATTTGTTTTAATTGTTTTATTGTAAGGAGTGCTTCACTTTCACTTTGATGTGGATTATAACACAAAGGTAAGGTAGTTAGTTGTATGAGTTAACAAATACTTAAAGAGGTGGAACAAGACGATTTATCACTGCTGCTGGCTGGAGTGGAATTCAACAATTAATCACATATTTGCATTTTTTTTTCTCTTTTTCTCAAGACATGTCTATTAATTTCAAAATGAAATTCGGTAATTCCCCAGCATCTTTGCATGAACTGTTTGTCAGGCGCGCGTAAGACAATGGAATTGAATTAAATAAAATATAACCTAAAAGCACCATTAAATTGGCTCATTACAAATTGGCGGCTCTTTCAAGCAATGACAAGGAAGTGGGGTTTCGAATTTTTTTTTGTATTGTTGATTCTTAAGACTTTGTGGAACACCCTACGCTCTTGGGAAACACCATCAAAATTCATGTCAAGAAGCGACATAGATTGTACTATCGATATTGCAACCACTGACATTCAGAAGGCATTTATGGCAATTGAAGAACAAGCTACTTCTGGTGTTCCACAAGGTAGCCACTTTGGTCCACTGATTTTTATTCCCACATTTAATGTGGGAAATCAACTGTATTATTTTGGACTTTCTTATGTCAGTCCACGCCGATGACAAATGAAATTTATTTGGCATGGTCTTCTTTTCCGACTCTAGCCTAATTCGAAATTTCAACTTGGTGCCACAGAAGTTTTCCTGAGCTGAATTCAATTTCCACTGAAGCGAAGATAGCTTCAAAACTTCATAGACTGTCTGGACTATTTGGAATGAAAGCAAAATAGGACTAGGACTAGCAGCAACTAAATCATTGCCGTTGGACAGTTAGGGCTTAAGACACAAAGTAAAGTTTTCAATGCGTCTGAACCTACCTGGAATCTCTCAGACTCTATTGATTTGTTCCTGCTTATAACTATTTGCACGCGAGTCTGTACCGAGTCTGTGCCTGCAGTACCGCATTGGATTGGAGCTCGTCGAGAAAGCTGTCGGCCGCCCACCCTATAGTGAATATACATTCTTATGTCACATTTATTTTTATCAAGAGCTGAGAAGTCTCAGATAGATAGTCTAGGTAGGTAGTTAAGGGTTGAGTACCATACCTTTAACCATTTGGAGCTATTTAACTAGGTAGAGAGACTTCCAATGACAATAGATCTTCGAGATCATCATGGAGGAAACCTCACAAGTGGAGATCAGAGAACAAGCAGAGCGTGTGCATACAAAGTGAAGCCTTGTCTTCTTCGACATCCCCCCAGAAAATAAATGATAATTTATGGGAGTTTCACTTCCCTGAAGCTTAATATCTTTAATTTCGGCCTAAACACACATTGCAGAGATTGTAGAGGGTGGACGCAAGTTTAAGAAAACCTTATCATCCACGCCCTTATCAGTTCTTGATCGCTTTGTCCTCCCTAAGAATACCATGCTCAAATGAGAATGATAACTTAGAAGGTTCTGCCGAACTCAGGTCGATGTATGGTGTAGTCAATGTTTCCTGAAAGTATTTAGGTCTTCTAGGTTTCATCATTAAAGCAGCCAAATACTTGCCAAACATATCAAGAGGTTAAATAAAATGTCTTGAGCTGCAGAGGGAGTAGTTAGAATGATTTGGCATAACTCCTGACTCAAGGGACAACGTCCATGCGCCATAACGCGTCATTTCTGCTTTCTTGCGCTGAGAGCTAGAAGATAAGCAGGTGAGCTGATAAGAACATTCGAATAGAGACATCAAAAATAATACTCCCTCCTCCAAGGTATAGACGACAATGACATAACACGGTTTCTTTGTGATTTTTCACTATAACATTGCTTCCCCAGTTCTTGGACCTGATTACGGAACAGAGGATTTTCTATAGTTTTGAGGGATTGAGTTTGCGAAATGAGGAAAAGTTCATGTCCATTTCAGTTCCCATATTTCAGTTTCCAGATATCCTCTACCATTTTCAATAAATAGAAATTCAAAGTAAACGTAAAAATTGCATTAAATTATGGCAAGAATTATGGTTAATGTCGTATAATCCAAGGGGAGGTGTCATTTGAAATTTGTTGAACTGGGAACACAACTTTTGATACGTAAAAACGAGAAGTTTATTAAATTTGGCTTGCTCCACACTCATACCACGTGTTGAAGTAGTGAAAATTCACTTCAAAGTCAAATCAAAGTATTGCGGAAAGGTTTCATAAGGATCGCACTGCTTATGGTGACTCGTCTTTTCCATTTGAATGCTTTGACACTTCAGACGCCAGGATATATATTGAAAAAACCTGGGCTGGAGGTTTTGGAACTTAAAATCGATTTTATTTGCTGCCCCACTTCTTCCTGAAAGTCGGACAAACGTCCAAGAGTAAAAATTGTCATGAGAAGCTTCTCAAGACTAAAATTTCCGTTCGGAATCGGCATTCATTTCAACTGGAGGCCCCTTCCATTAGTGTCAAAAAAAAGAAAATATCTCCGCACACACATTGGTTGGAGAAGGTAGGCTTTAGGTCCTAGTACCTGTATGGACCGTTTACACCTAGTATTTTTTCTGGCGCTCTAAAATAAATTGCGTTATCGAACCATGGCAACTGACTTGCTGTTGCTGGAATTGTATGCTAAGGATATTGACGGTGTTTGTTTGTTTTAGCGGGATGGAGCCACATGGCAAATTGAACATTTTGTGTGACAAATTTCTTGTCTTGAACTTATGGTTTCTCGAAATGCAGACTTCAATTGGCTACAAGATTGTGTGACTTAGTGGAGAACGACGATGTAGGCTTATGACCAGGAAGACGCAAGTTCAATCTCCTGCGAAGAACAGCAATTCACGTCGGTCATTTACCAACAAAGAAGGACATTTACTGTCCATAAACGGTTATGGTTTGATCTTAAATGACACTTGACTCTGTTGGATGACCCTTTCTCAATGACAATGTTCAAAACTGAAACAACATTGCGAAATGCGAAGCTTTTCTGTCTTTGAAATCGTGGCTCCCCAAAAATGCCATAGCTCTGAAAACAGAATGTTTCTCGTGCTCAATTGAAAGTTTGAAATTTGCTGAGAGTTCTCAATCTTAAACAAATAGAATTTTTCCCAATTGGAAGGGATGTTATGGTTGTAGATCCTGCCAGTGCCGCAAACAGAGTGATCCCAATCTCGAATATTGGTACTTATTTCATTGCAAGCTCGGTTCAAGTCATTGCTCGTTTTTCTTTGAAAATGATGACAAACTGCTTGCTCAGATATTAGCGTGGCAAACCTTTTAGGCAAACCCATAATGGTCACTACCATCAACCTCTTTCAACGGCCCTTCCTAAACAACTTTGTACGTTGAAAGAGATTATTTTTGCAAATTTTGGAGATGCTTGTAGACTTTTGAGTTAAATGTTTTCTATGTCACTTTGCTTCGGTCTGGCTTTGCTTTTCGCAAAGATGTATTCTAGAGCGCTTAATGGAAGCCCTTCATTACACTTTCCTTTCTTATTAACGGGTGATCCAAGTAGAGATACTTTTTTCAATAGCCTTTTTTGACAGATCACGTGTGAGTCGTGTCATGCTGTCATGTTGTTTTGGCATTTCATAATGGAAAGACTTGCGCGTGAACAACGTTTACAAATTGTTCAACTTTATTATGAAAATTCACGTTCTGTGAGGAATGTGTTTCGTGCACTTCGCTCAACTTATGGTCAACATAATCGGCCTTCTGAGCGTACTATTCGCAACACCATCACCCATTTTGAGACCCAGCATTCATTATTGGATAATATTCGACTGAATAGACTACTTTCAGCACGCTGTGAAGAAAATATAGCGGCCGTAGCTGAGAGTGTACACGAAGACCGTAGAGAGTCGATTCGGCGCCGTTCGCAGCAACTCGGACTGACGTATGGTACGACTTGGCGCATTTTACGTCAAGATCATAAATTGAAAGCGTACAAAATACAGCTTGTGCAACAACTGAAGCCGCTCCTGCCGACCTTCCCAAGCGACATCGCTTCGCTCTATGGGCTCTGGAAAAGTTCCAAGAAGATCCGATGTTTTCGAGGCAAATTTTGTTTAGCGATGAGGCCCATTTCTGGCTCAATGGGTATGTAAACAAACAAAATTGCCGCATTTGGGACGAAGAGCAACCTGAAGAGATTGAAGAACTGCTACTTCATCCAGAAAAAACAATGGCTTGGTGTGGTTTGTGGGCCGGTGGAATCATCGGTCCATATTTCTTTAAAAATTATGCCGGTGCGAACGTAACCGCCAATGGCGACCGTTATCGTGCCATGATAACCGACTATTTGATGCCTGAAATTGAAGCTCGTGATCTCGGCGACATTTGGTGTCAGCAAGATGGCGCCACTTCCCACACATCGCATCAATCAATGGACTTATTGAGAGAACATTTCAGTGAGCACATAATTTCACGTTTTGGGTCGGTCGATTGGCCACCAAGATCGTGTGAAATCACACCGTTAGACTTTTTCCTGTGGGGATATGTAAAGTCAAAAGCTTATGCCGAAAAACATCACGCGTGTCATTCGCCAGTTACCAGTCGAAATGCTCGAACGAGTGATCGAAAATTGGTCTCAACGGATGGACCATCTCCAAACATTCTCCATTAAATTTGAATTTTCTGTTTTTTTCTTTAAAAAAGTAGGGAACCTCGAAATGGATCACCCTTTACATGCGCCAAATATTTTTTGGTCAAAGAATTTTCCTTGATGGAAACCCTTTCCAACTATGACTATATTTTGACGTACCCAAACAAAGTACATTCAAAATTTGGACCAATTTAACCAAATCTAATAAAAGGAAATAGAAAAAAAGAAAAACAACAAAATCACTTAACACTCAACATAGCAGCACAGCAACAACTACAAGCTATCACCAGCCATCAGAGTAGCCATACTCTTTAAACTTTAAACCTCACGTGCCTGTCCACGTACTGTCGACCCTTCTCAATTATCGTCGACCAGCAGCAGCTCATGCAATGTGTCGCCTTGTAATTAAATTTATAAATATATTCATTCCCCTATATGTAGGTATGTACTAAGCCTGTATTTAATTTGTTTTTTCTCCATCGATCGATTAGCTCCCGCTCAAGCAATATCGATAGAAAAAAAAAAATTATATTAAGCAAAAAAAAAAATATCTAAGTATCTATTCTTTGGCTTAACAATGTGAAAAAAAAAATTGGAAAAAACAACACAAACTAATTAATTTCGCTAATTTTTAAACACATTTCATTACAATAAATTTAGGATTGTTTTTTTTAAGAAGAAAAAAAAAAAAAAATAAAACAGAAAAAATTAAAAACACATTTTTTAAATATTTTTTTTTTTTTTTTTTTTTTACATCATCATCAGTACGTACGTGCGTATGCAAGTGAATTCACAAAACAGATTCCATCTAGAAAATGAGAAATGTTTTTTGTTAGAAAGTTTTTTTGTATCTATCAGTTGGTTCAAATTTTTTTTTTTTTTTTTTTTTTGAATTCTATTCTAACATGAATTTTAGTAATTGATTGGCATACGTGATCCCAAAAAACTATTCAATGTGAGTACGGATACGATACGAGTTCGAGTACGAGTGCCTGGTATGTCTATGTCGTCCCATTGCTAAGGGTTATTATTCGCGTATATTTGATGACTTTGTGGGTGTGTTAGAGTGGTGGCGGTGGCTGGTTGCAGTATTGCAGCAGAAGCATTACATTGAATTTTAGTTTTGTTTGCCCAATGTAATGGTTGTGTGTGAATACGAGTGATATGGGCTAAATGATGAATAGTCTGGAATTGGCCAGGAGTATGACCAAAGGTTATGAATAACAAACATACACATTTGTACTTTTACATATCTGGGGATATTCATAATGCTAATGAGATGTTGTGTTTATAAGTTAAGCCGGTGAGTGGGAGCAGCATGATGTTGTGGCACAGCAGCAGTAGCAGTGAATGTGAGGGGTTTTTATTTTTTTTTCTCAACCGTTCTCGATAATTGAACTAGTTTTGACGTACAATTTCCAAGGACCACCATGAGTCCGCTTGATGACCATAAATGTGTTTAAAGTTAATAAAATTAAGAAGGGTTCTTAAAGAGAATGTTTTGTTTACTGTATTTCAAAAAGGAAGCAACAGCCCCTGTATTGATGGCTGTCAGAGAGGCCGAAGATGTTGTGCACACTTTTTCAACCAAATTCATGTTAATAGACGAAAGCGTTAGATATACTCTTTTTGTTGAATGGTTTTATCTTAAAATTTTGTTAAATTTTTTATTGTGACAGTAAACGACGGTTGCGGCCAAATCATAATCCCATCTTCTCTCCATTTAATGCCGAGATTATGCTCAGGATTGCTAAAAGCAAACAATCTGCAAATTATCCAGTTATTGAGAAGGCTGTAGTAGCTCAGTTGTAGGTTCATTGGAGCGTTTTTCAGGCTGTAGCCGAACTGAGAAGGCAGTGCATTGCCAACAGGACGATCACCATCTACTCTGATAGTCTGATAGATGTGGTGAAGTCAAGGGCTGTGAGCCAATGCAGGAAGTCGTTAGACGAGTTATCAGCTGTCAACACAGTAACCCTGGACACACTGATATCCCGGGAAACGAGGAGGAAGCGAACAAGCTTGCAGGATCATGGTCAGAAATGAATACATCACTGGCACTTGACTCTGTATAAACACTACTTAGCACCATCGCACGC
This sequence comes from Ferdinandea cuprea, assembly GCA_963576555.1. Lineage (NCBI taxonomy): Eukaryota > Metazoa > Arthropoda > Insecta > Diptera > Syrphidae > Ferdinandea > Ferdinandea cuprea. Next base: position 10,313,110 of record OY754960.1, read on the forward strand.
AAAATCGACACCGAGTCTTTGAGTAGAACTAACCTACGTTGGCCACAACTCGATACGTGCAGACATACAAAAGAGCTATGGCCAGGTGTCAACAAAATGAGATCAATATTCATGAACGGGTTAAACCGCAAGAATATCCGAGTACTTACAGGAGTCCTTACGGGTCACTGCGCTGTGGGTTAGCATGCGGAAAGCTTGGGCATACTGCACAACGACTACTGCAGAAGCTGCAGGGACATTGAAGAAATAGAGTCTGTTCGTAGGCTTACGATCATAGGCAGATATTTTTATGATGAGCTGGAGGAGGAAGCTAAAAGACCTACTCAGATCTTCTTATATATTTTCAGGTGTTTTTCAAGTTCGAAGAGAGGTACCCAGATGGACACAATGCAGGTCTAAGTGAGCCGTGACTGAGGTCACAGGGGCATCCACCAAATTACCTATCTACCTAAGTTCATTGGAAAGCCAAGCGAGGGGACCTGCTTCAAAACCACCCCTGTACCACCTAAACAAAATTGTTCGCTACCCCGCAACTTAAAGTAAAAAAACTGTCAAAAGAAGTTTATTAAAAATGTCCACTTGTATGGACATTTAACGGGAAATATTATAATGAAAAATTGACTTGAAATCAAAAGTTGAAGTTTATTAATATATACTTAAGGCGCCATAGCTTTTCTCAAGACGCTTCTTTTAACATTTTTTTCGTATTTGAATTTGGTCTCCAAAATGTGTTGTGGTTTTTTTTTCGCTATAGGTAATATTTCAGAATCCATTATAAAATTCAATGCCCTAAATTGTTAGCATTGATAAGCTTTCCCTTACGATCTCGACATCTTATTTCCACTTCCATGAGGACCTTTACCTAACCAACTTTTCGCATAATGAACCTATTGCTCGTTGCATCAAGGAAGCTTATTTAGTGATTACTATGAATTGTAGCAAGTTCGATTTAAAATAACAATCTCCTTATAGTTTTAAGGCAAAATTAGAAAACTTTTTATATATTAGAGATAAATATGTAATTTTATATATCGTTATTTATTTTTGAATTTGTTTATTTTGTAACTGTTATTAGTCTATAAGAGTATTATTCGCTCCGTTGATGAAATAAATAAATAAATAAATAATTATATCTAAAATTTTCACTTTGACTTTATGTAACTTGAGTTGGGGTGATGTTAGACCCCACTGCTATAGCATTTGTTTTCGTCTAAGCTTAAGAAATATTTATCATCTGCAAAGCCTTGACTTTCAAGTGAACTTATATTTACGAATTTTATATACTGAAAGAAGAGTTGAGCCAATTATATTGGGTCTCTCTGTGACACTTCTACAAGCTGTGCGCGGTATGAAAAAGATACTTCATTCCTAGCTGCCTCATTCTGAGCAGCCATAAGAACATATGTGTTTGACGTCGACGATGTCCTCGACTCTAGCCTCACCGCTGTACTCACAGCTCCAGTATGTCTTCGGCTTAACAGTTTGTGGTGGACAAAAACTTGACAAAACAAAATCTACGCACGTTAATTTTACTTACAGAAATGTCAATACGCTACCCATTTTTTTACACTTCGTACAAATGTCGTACGCAAATGAAGCTAAATATTTGGGAATGAGAGTAGATGTGAAACTTAAATGGAAATCGCACATAAAAAAGAAACTGAAGGAACTCGTTATTAAATACAATCAAATGCTCAGCATGCAAAACAAGCTGCTTTTATACAAGCAAGTTCTAAAACCGGTTTGGTATACAACTTTGGGGTTGTACAAAAACAAGTAATGTTCAAATTTTACAAACTTTTCAAAATAAAGTGCGCTATGAAGAATTGTTAACGGTCCGTGATATATCCGAAATGGTGATATCCAACGAGAATTAGGTATGGCTACCGTCAAAGACGAGATGGTCATTGCAATAACGCTATGCTACAAATTCTAAATGAAACGATGAAACCATTTGAACTAGCGCAATAAGATGTAACCGCAGGCAATTAGCGGTATTAGCAGGTTCTTCAGCTGGGAGGCTGCCTGCCAAATGCGTAAAAAAAACCTAAATTTAAACTACTAGATGTGACGAAACCTAGTTGTAGTAAAAAGTAGTATTTTGAATTGAGGTATTTTTAGTGAGTTAGAATCTCACACTATTATGAGCACGTGCGGCCGGCCCTCATAATGTCTCAATGAAGATTTAAAACCTACCCGCGCAAACAAAAAGTTTGGTAGAGGAGATATGTTAGCAGTTTATTGTTTATACTCATGTTCGACCTATTTTTTGTTTTAAATTGAACCGTAGTAATCTAATATAAAAGTGACTGCATACATAGCTTTAATTAAAATGTATCAATTACGAAAACTAGTATTTATATACTAATACGCGTTTGGAGTATGGCATTTCTTGTTGAGGTTCTTAAAAGTGAAGTGAATACGATTAACATAATATTTTTATAGTTCCATAAACTATTTAATTTATTAAGAAACCAATTAAATCTGGTCAGTCGTTTTTGCATGTTTTCCAAAAATCATAAAAAACTAACTAGGTAGTGCCTAGTTTTCTAGAATTCTGCCTATCTTGTTCAGAACAACATTGTTATCCTTAAAATTCCAAATGGGTCGCTCTGATTGTTATGATTTTGTTGTTGAACTCTACGACTTACGAGGCCCTTACGGTCCGAAAATATATCTTTTATTTTAATACGCCCACTGCCACGCCCATTATATAAAATAAAACGTTTTAAATCTAAAGTTGACGGAATGAAGAATTAAGACCTTCTCACAATATTAGACACTGACCTTTCTAACAAATTTTCTGGGCAAAGTTTTTTGCCACGCCTACTTTTTGTTGTTGGTTGGTTTGTTATTATTGTTTGTTGTTAACAAAATGTTTTTTTCTTTTCGAAAATTATTTCCTCAGCAAAGAGAAAATAATGTATAACATGATATTTACCCAATATGCTCGTTAACATTTTGTCAATACAGGGTGTTTCTTTTCTAAATGCTGTTTTTCAAGGAAATTATTTTAGAAAATCCGTGTTTGTTTTCAACTTCTTTTTCGTAAGGGGACAGTATATGGGTAGCGAATTGTATCTATCTATAATATCTGTTATTTATTATGTCGCACATAATAAACATATCTCCTTCAAAAACACCTACCAAATCAAATGGAAAATTGATATAGTAGGGTAGGTGCGCGCCACCGGAGGCATGGTCCTCCTGTAATATGTTGCCTCTCCGGATTGGAGTCCAAGATTCTGCGGCCTCTACATGTCACAGCCATCTCAAACTCTGTACAGCTCGTAAAGTTCAAAGTTCATCGTCGAGTCGTCTCATCCATAACCCTTCAACGTATACGCGACCAAATATCTTAAGGTGCGATCAGACGGTCATCCAAACCTGTCATCCAGTGTGGTCGCCTGTCATACGGAATGTCATTGAACGTGTCTTCCGAATGACAAGGTCCCTCGGTCGACATTGCTCGATTTTCCACAGTGTCATCTAACATCGCACCTTTACGAAGAATTTTTCTCTCGAAACGACAAGGATATCTTCATCTGCTTTAGAAAAAGTGAATACTTTGGAGCCATAGAGCAGGATTGGGGTTATGAGGGTAAACTTGGGTATCGTAGAAAAAATTGCCACTAAAAGAAACGGAGTGAGTTGCGGGTTCTATGGGCCTTTTCCGGATTTCCCGCGAACTATGGTTTCACAACTAGAACTAAGAACGAGCGAAGAAAAAAATTTAAGACGAATGCTTCAACGAGTTGGTTGTACAAGAACAAAAAACAAAAAAAAAAACAATAAAACCTATAACTTTAATTGTGATTCCAAGTGCAAAATTAAAAAAAAAAACTCCATCTAACAGCGAATGCTTATAAGACATTTACAAAAGCTACGCAACAAAAATTCGGTGTTGACCTGTGATCTCTCGCTAAGTAAAAGTTATAGTAATTTTGTATTTTTGTTCACTTTGTTTTTGTTTTTCGTTCTATAGGTAAATTTTAAAATTAAAACTTAGTAGAAATAAATACGACTAGTTTATATCTAGTGTGTTTTTTTAGAGGTTGGTTTTAATATAATAAAATAATTGAAATAATTGTTCAGTTCGCGAAGTTTCATCGCAAGATTTTGTTCAGTGATGAGGCTCATTTTGGGTTGAATGGCTACGTCAACAAGCAAAATTGCCGCAGTTGGAGTGAAGAAAATCCACATGAGACCCTTGAAACGCCATTAGATCCACAAAAACTGTTTGGTGTGCTCTATGGGCTGGTGGAGTCATTGGGCCACACTTCTTCCGAAATGATGCTGGAGAGTCAGTTACCCTTAATGGAGACCAGTATAGAGCTATGATAACCGACTATTTTGTTCCCGAATTGGATGGCATGAATGTGGATGAGATGTGGTAGTTCCAACAAAACGGCGCTACATGCCACACAGCGCACGTCACAATCAATTTATTGAAGGAAACATTCGATGAGCGCATAATTTCGCGGAATGGACCTGTCAATTGGCCACCAAGATCATGTGATTGGATTATTTTCTTTAGGGATATGTGAAGTCGCTTGCCTACGCCAACAAACCAAAAACGTTAGGGGACTTGGAAGCCAACATTAGTGGCGTTATTGCCGACATACAGCCCCAAATGCTTGAAAAAGTGGTTGAAAATTGGACCTCTAGACTTGTCTTTATTCGATCCAGTCGCGGCGGCCACATGCCCGAAATCATATTTAAACATTAATGGCATAAAATTATCCTTCCAATAAAGCCGAATTGATGGGCATTAAAACGATTTTCTTGTGTTTTATTTCAATTCGAAGTATAACAATTTTTTTTAGCATATTTTCTTACCGCTTGTATATTTAATACATCCTACAAATTTGTATTGATATTATATTTTGCTATATTTTTTATATATGAAAAATTTATTTGTAATCGTTTAGCTGTATAAACGAAGCCAATTAATTTATTTAAAAAAAAACATAGAAATCCAAACCTAGGATTTTTTTTTTCATCCTCCCTTAAAAATCAAAAAGTTGTTGTCGCGCCATATCAAATAACTTGCACTCGTTACTCGTACATCGTTCGAACAAATGTATATATTAAAAAAACTTCAAGTTAATTGCTTGAATGGAAATGGACAAAAGTTTAGATTTCTCGAAAACTTTTCTCTCACCAAAACCAACACAAGCTAAGCTATACCGCACCATCACCACAACCACATCAATGCTGACATTCTCTGGCCGACTACGACAACGACACGAGCACATGTTGAATATATATTCTCGCAGCAGCTTGGTTGAGCTTTCGCACGTGATCCACCCGCTGCACATTTCCACAAAGACCCGTTGATGAAATGTGTTTTGGGTATCCATTTCCATTCCATCAACCGAAATAAATAAAAAAAAATAAATGAGAAAAACAATTCATCCGATACACCAAAGGCGAATATAAATAAAAATAAATAATTCTATTTCGTTTTTAGGTATATAAAGCACGTTTAAGGGAAAACAAACTGAAAACAGATCTCTTGGGGCTGCTGCTTTGGGTGGTTGGTAACACCTTAGAACGAAAACGAAACAAACCGACAAAGTGAGACAGACCCCTCGGTGTGGGGCAAGGAATATTCACTTCAACTATAACTATGATTGTGTTGTGTTGTGTTTCGCGTTGTCGACTGTCAATTGAATTAGAATTAATTTATTGCATATTTGTGCATTCTAAACGAGGCAGGCAAATATAGGTGTATTTTTTTTAGGGCTAAATTTCTCTGTCACTCTAAAAAGGGGGGGTGAGCATGAGACGACTGAAATTACGGGTAGGTATACCTAGATGATCTTTCTATCTGTTGTGATTGTGACGTTTCGAAATGAGTAAATGTGGAAATTACTAAATGCGTAATTGTTTTTTGCTTGCCGTATAAGTGCATTTTGTTTTGGTTTTTTTTTTTTATGATTTTGAGCTATCAATTTGTGGTGGTGGTGGTTATTTTTTATCGGCAAAATAAATTGATTTATGTTTGAAAAATCTCTGCACATGATTTAAGTATTTTAGTGTGGGGGAATTAATTGTAAGCTTGGCGGAAATATATTTTACTCTTATGACGAAGCCCATATCGGACCTTATACAATAAATTGAGGAGGAGTCCATTTGATTTATTTGTAACTCAATACTTTAGGTTTAATTAAACAGAGCAGGAGGATACAAATTCGATTATGTTCATGTAACAGTTTATTATTTGTCTGTTATTACATAAGGAATTCCTTAAATAATAGCAATCGGTCTTATATTACAGAATAGAGGTCAATCTATAAATAAAAAAACTTTTCAAAATACAATCATTTTGTCCAAGACAGATTTTGTAAAGCGATAGGTGTCACCTGAACAATGTTTCGCCTAAAACCACAATAAAACCACTTGGTAAGCATTAGTTATAGCTTTCAGAGAGAGAGAGAGAGAGAGAAAAATCAGGTATCATTTATACAAACCACAATTGTGGATACTTTTCAATTTAATGGATTTTGAGATGATAGCTTACTTTAGAAACCTCTAGAGATATAGTAAAGGCACAGTCGGTGCTGGGGAAGACGGCACAAATTCCCCTGTCAGGCGAGTCAAGAATTCCGTCCACCACATCAAAATCAAGTGAAGAAGGCTGCGGGCCGGATGGCCTACCCGCCGAACTATTTAAAGCAACACCAACTTATTTCTAAGATTTTGTCGGATGAATAGAACCTTAACAGCACCGTTTTCCGGTTCACAAGAAAAGAGACCCTCAAATCTGGGTGACGTTAAATAAATTATAAAAATTTAGCATTATTTCCATTCCAAAATCGAACAGCCTGCGAAAAGAGGATTGAAATACCATAGTCCCGCTTAGCGGGTCACTCAGGTAATGCTGCCAAAGCCGCCTTATTTAGAATTTGGCATTATTTCGTTTGTCAAGTCACCTCTAATCTGCGCCAACTATAGAGGTATAAGTCCCGTTAACATCGCATATAAGATCTTATCTGCCGTATTGTGCGAGCGCCTAAAACCATTTGTCATCGATCTGATTGAACCCTATCAGTGCGGTCCTAGGCCCGTTATGCTACAATTCTATATTTTAGGAAGAACGCTGTAAACTGTCAATTATACGCTTGCGAGTGTAGAAACAGAAGCGGCAAAAATGGGTCTTGATTCGAGGGAAAAACAAAGTATCGCCGAATCGGCCAGAATGTCAAAATTGACAGCTATCACTTTGAGGTAGTTAGGGACTTTTTCTACCTCGCCTGTGCTTTTACATCTGAAAATGACATCTTCCCAGAAATCAAATGAAGAACAACGCTTGCCAAGCGCTGTTTCTTTAGGCTGAGAAGGCAACAAGGTAGTAAAGCCCTGTCCCAAACAACTAAGGAAACTCTATATAGGACCCTTATAATTCTAGTCCTGCTCTATGTTTCCGAAATACTGGCTCTTTCTAAAGCGGAAAAAGATATCCTTGCTCGTTTCGAGAGAAAAATTCTTCCTGAGAGGGTTTCAATTTGCCGGGACATGTAAAGCGAATGAGCGCCAGCACTTCAACTGAATCTTGGATTCCAATTCGGAGGGACAACGCAGTTGATGCACAGGTGGAGTACGCAACTGGAGGTATTTAACCAATGACCGCCTTTATTGCAGATGATTTAATGCTTAAGGCTTATGTCCAAACCGGACTTTAGGGCCGCCTAAGAACTATCAGATTGTGCTGAAGCAAGAATTCAAAGCCGACCGACCATAGACAATACCGTGAATTCGCTGGAAATGTTGGCTGGAGATCCAGACTTTGGGCGAACAAATCATTTCCTCGAACGCTACCCATTTGTGATTCAGCGGCTATATCAGCGAGGAGCATGAATACATCATAAAAATTAACCTTTCATCTCAGGTACAGAGATCTCGACAACATCGATATATGCAAGCTGTGGTTTCAATAAGACGGCGCTACGTTCGGCGCAAGCGACGCAGTTGTGAAGGAAAAATTTGGCGACTAAGAATATCTTACGACGAGCTTTCATCGATCATGTGGTTATTTGATGTTTATTTTCTCTGAGGCTTTGTCAAGTCTTTAGTCTACGCTAACAAGCTAACCACTTTGGATGAGCTCGGGGCCAATATTCCAGACGCTATTTCAGGAAAGTAGCTTCAAATTTAAATTTCTTTTTCCAATCGCTCTCATCTGGCCACCCTGTATAATACCGATAATAATTCGATAAGGAGGCATGTTACCTTATGGGTCTTCTGCTCTATATTTTGAAGGAGAAAAGAGTTATCATTATCATTAACCCGACAAGCGATAAATTGAACAAATGATAATTGGTTGCCATCTGACATGCTGTCATGCAATATCGCACATACATAATATATATATATAGCAAAAGTCATCACCCTTGCAAATCAATGCGCGCATACTGCACGAGCCACAAAAGAAGTTCTGAGGGTCGTACTTATGGGTCGTCTAATCTCTCGTTTTGGTGGTTTGCGCTGGCCGATCTTGCCGCCTGATTTAACCAGTTCCACACTTATTTTTGTGGGTTTTTTTAAGTCACGACTCTACATATGTATCGGTTAACTAGCCTCAGACTCTTGCAGCCCCCAAAGAGAATATTCGTTAAGAATGCGAGGACCTATCGTCAGAAGTTCTGGCAAGAATGATGAAAAATTACATAAATCAGGCGTGAACGGTCATCAATTCTATCTGCGTCCATTAAGCCGATATCATTATCGCGAATTAATTGATAAAAAGACGTCAAATAAACATAATCTAAAATCAGAACCAAACCTTCCCCTCACAAAAAAAAAGAAAATCAGCCAAAGAACATCGAGTGGCAACTTTTGCGCCAGATCGTAGCTATCTGTTCCCTTATTTCCTTAGTGATAAACATTTACTTAACTCAATTTGTCTTCGTAATCATTACCCAACGTTAGGGTGTCCCAATAAAGAAGAATGATGTAATGGAGGGGTCTACTGTCACCCCAACAATAGTTATAACCAGGTAAAGTAAAAATTTCAGATATAACTACTCTAAGTTCTGTGCCTTCAAAACTATTAGACATAGCTGTAAAAACCGCTTAATACGTTATGTAGAGTTAATGTAGAAGCACAGAAAATGTTAAATAGTTACAACGAACAGAGTAAAACAGAGTAAAAATGCATTTTTTTCAAAACAAGCTGGAAACACACATCCAGCGGGGAATACTCTGTATCGCCCAGTGAAAAGGACACATAACTCGAGTGTATATTTAATTTTCCTACCAACGAATTTGCTTTATCTCAGTTTCATTCCCAAAGTGCGAGTGCCAATGGTCATCTTCCATCTTTCTACCTTACTCCTTGTTCAGAAGGTCAGTGCAACACACGCGACGGTTCTTATCGGTCGGAGGCCTTGAAAACTAACGATATTCATAAAATGTCATAATAGAAGTGCTCAGCTGCTATCTCAAGTGATAGCACTCGAGTGGCGCCATAAAGTCATTGCGAAGAACATTTACAGCTCTTACACAAACGTCCACTCGATTTTATGGAAGACCGTATGAAATATTTCCAGCCATAATGGGATGAAGAATACATTCCACTTTGCTTTCCTATAAAAATCACGCCTGGTAAGGATCCTGCTGTAAGATGGTTTTCACTGCGCAGGCACTAAGGACACATTAAAAACCCCTTAGACATGATGAACTTAAGAGGCTGTAATTGGCTCAGCTTACTTTCCGGGCGTCTCCTCAGCAGCCCTTCCAGAGGACGTTTCTAATCTGGTAAGATTCTGTCACTCATATGGGATACGATTTGGCGTAGCAGCATTACCAATAAACACTAGATGAGTCTCTTTTAAACTTCCTTGTGAAATCAAAGATAGGAGTTTTAAACTTCTCCCATCTCGGTAAGGCAGGAAGTGTTAGACCTATCACTATCCACAATAAGCAGTTTCATACACAACTGGCATGTATCCAAGGAGCCATTGACAGAGGTTTGACCTTGGAACCCCACAATGTCAACTTTTCTCTAATAGATTACCCAGACCCCACAAAGAGCTCCTCAAAGGTGAAATAGAACTCGGGCTGGATAAGCTTGGCTAACATATAAATGATCACATTACATCAGCGTACAAGTCCAGTCGACAGAGACGTTTCTTGGTGGAATAGCTAGCTAGAAAAACTGAGAAAACCCCTAGGAAACTCTTCAACTCCGCAAAACGTTCCAGCAACTGAACTGATTAAGCTACAACTCGGCTCTTAGGAAACCGACCCTTAGTGAGCATTTGCTGTGAGGATTGCATAGCCCTTGCCAAGAACTATCTAAGAGAGGTGGATGCAAGACTTCATTATAGCTCTATCCCAATCTTACCTAACCTAGGGAATACACGCAGAAAGGGAAGCTCCCATGCTTGTTGGTTAAAATATTATTAAAACCTCCTCATAAATTCGTTTAGAAAATGGAAATTTGAGCACTTACCACAGACAAAAAAAAAATTGTCCAGCTACCTTGTTAAAAATTATATGCTATATCGGCAACCAGCTACTGCTCATTCCGAGTAAGCTTAACATAGCTCTGGTTTTCCAAATGAGTACAATCTGCGATGCCAAAAAGAGGTTACATCCGCTCAAAAGCCTCCCGTTTATAGCACATTTCAACTTTGTTTCATATTTTTTTAGAATTTTCCCCATCTGTGCTTGCACCTGGCAATGCTATTTTATTAGTTGCCACATTCATTGCATACCTTTAGGTGTAAGTATAACGAAGTGGTCGAGAGATATGATAATTGATTTGAGCGCGTTGGCGTGGCCTCTACCTGAGTTCGGCAGACTTTAGGTCAAATTTTCAAATGTGATAATATTGAAATGGGGCAAGAGATACCCGACCATCAAAACCCGTTACCATGGAAAATATAATCGCTGCAAACGATAACAAAATAATCGAAAATGGAAGATCACAGGAAAAATGGCGGAAAGTAATATTTTATGAAGAGAAACTTGTAAAAAAGGCTCCATGAAGTCAACTGAAATTTGACTTTTCAGTCCCGAGCTAGAAGTTATCTTCCTCCGGCATTTTTGGCTTACAAGAACCTTGTAACATTTTGAAAAATTTCACCACTCGCTAACAATCCTAAAAACCTCTCCCCAATTTCAATCTACCTAACTACCTTCTCTTAACCACAAATTACCCCTCCCTTACAGTTGTAAAAATGGGCGTGGTTGTCAATGGGTAGTTTTTAAAATCTATTTGAATTTACAAAAAATTACAATCACTTGAAAACAACATGCACATTCTGTCACGAAGGGCAATCGTCATGTGGAAAATAATAAAAAGATATACAATACTTGTTAAGAGTCAGTAGAGCAGGCCCTTTGCCCATGTGTTTTGTATTTTTCCAGAAATTCCCAAATGATAAGCGCCAATAAGCTCCCCCAAAGGTGACTTCTCGCTTTACGTGCACGCGCATCTACTGCACCCTTAGCGCCGATAACATTTGTGTACCTAATGTACACTGCCACTTCAATGACCTATGATAACAAAGCAAAAACAGACAAAACAAACCAATCAAGGGTTTGTTGGCCAAGGTTTTGCCTATATTCTGCATGACGCAATCGCCATTCGCTAGAATGATCCATTGGATTTACTTGCGTATACCCTCAGCCCTCAGCGTTTGCGCTTTAATAGATGAATTTCGAATGCAAATCTCATACTCTAACCGAGTGGATGTGTTCAAAATAGCAAATCGCACAGTGCAAGCAGCCCTATGACGCACAAGGGTGGTATCTACACGATCGTTGCTTAGAATAATTTAGATAAATTCATATTTACAAACCTGAAGTTGGTGCTGACTGGAATCGGTGCTTAGCACTTGCAGTTCCACCCGCGACGCCACCACTAGCTCCATGATGATGGTGATGATGATGATGATGCGGTTGCTGGAGATGATTACTCAGCACATTATCGTTACCAGCTGCTGCCGCCGCCGCCGCCGCCGCCGCTGCTACCGCTGCTGTGTTACTGTGCGAATTGCAAGATGTATCTGTTGGATGAAAGTTCCGCTGATAATGCGTCTCATTGTAGATCCGTTGATAGCACGACAGGCTGGGTATTGTCCACGAGTTGTTTGTTTTGTAGTGGAAGTTGCCAGTACCGAATATTGAGTGGGTATTTGAGGCGGCAGGCAGGTTCGGCGTTAGCGAGTGACTAATCGCCGACAAGTGCGGGTGGTGATGCGGGTGATGCGGTGCTGATGTCGCCGATGAATGTTGCTGCTGTTGATGCTGATGTTGAGACAACTGTTGACTTTGCTGTTGCTGGTGTTGCTGCTGCTGTTGCTGCTGTTGTTGCTGTTGCTGTTGTTGCTGCTGCTGTTGCTGTTGATTTGATTGAATCTCATTCCATTGTGTATTTGGTGTCCCAGCTGAAGATCCTGAATTCGAACTGTGTACACGTGAATTTGTCGAACTCACCGAACTGGTACTGCTGCCGCTGGAATTTGCTGGAGAATTATCATTATTGTTGCCATCACTCCCACTGGCGTTGCCGCCGCCGCCACCACTTGAAGTGCTGCCCGCACTGGCTGTACTCCCACCCGACGAAGACGACAGCTGTTGGAAGTAATTATTCAAAGCAGAATTTCCGTGATCGGTGAAGAATCCATTACATGTACTTGTCTCGGACGCCATGCTTTAGGCTGTCGGTGAATTGTTGTTGTTGATATTTTTTTAACCCAAAGTCTAATTGAATATTCTTTCCAGAAGCGTGTTTTGCAAATTGTTCAACTTGATGTTACACTTGGCTTACATCATTGACAGAAATGTTAAGATGGCTTAACGTTGAAAGAGATCTACCACCTTTTCACTGGGTTTGACCTTTTTTTCTCTATTTAGTGTTTATGTATGTTTCTCGCTACCTAGAGTCAATTCATCTGGGGAGAGTTCTAGTATTTAACTCAAAGGTTGCCTTCATCAGTACACAGTCTACCAGAATATGCGATATACTGGCATGATGATGGCACAGACTTGATCGTGAAATACAATATTGATTGGTGCTTGCAGTTTTTGATAAATGATAGAACGATGAGTTGAGATTGGAGAGAAAACGTGACTATTTGCATTTGAAAGTGGCAAATGCATTTGAGTTCTTGAGGCAAGGTTGCGAAATGCGGATGTTTGAGGAGGGAATTTTCTGAAATTTATTCGAGGGCGTATGTGGAATATTTTAGCATCGATTTGGACTTTTTTCCAAAATGATTTTTCTGTTGACCTTTTCCGTTTGAATTTTGCTGAAAGACCGCTTGCTTCAACCGTTTATGGTACTTAGTCAGACTGGTGCACTATCTGATTTCCTCCAGTGGATAAGGCATGAGGTTTCGATTCAAAAGGCTTAGGGTATCAGCACATGTGAAGTATAAAAATCACGAAAGGCTCAGCTGATTGGCGGACATCCACTATCAGTTAATTGTTATCGTAAATGGAATGTCAGCTAAACACTGTTTGTTTGTAATTCCTTCTGCTATAGTTTTAATTAATAAAATTGATTGCACATCAAGGGAAGAAGGTCATAAATAGTCGTCATATAGTCGACCGTAGATGTAGGTCTACGAAGTAAGAAAGATGTAGTTTGGATCCTTTTCGTGGGCCGCACATCACCCCTCACAAGGGAGCCATAGAAGCCTGTAGTTTCCTTATATTTTTGACAGAAAGTACAAGTTCGCCATGTATGGGTTGTCAGACTGTTGAAGGCAGTGCAAAAGTGAGATGCATAAGTCCAAGAGTTCTTTGCACATCGAGGGTGAACATTCAAGAATACTTATTCCAAACCCACCACCGCCATAGCTCGATCCTCGTTTGAAATCTCTGCTTTCGAAAGAAATCTGTTTTCACAAAGAGAAACTTGTCATCTTGAGTTCATAGTCCGAAGGCATAACAAAGGTCCGCCACATAAAGGCATTCAAAACTAATCTCACGGTGAAATAATCAATATCAGACAATTTTGTATTCCCACTCTTTTTAAGGAGCAAAAAAAAAATTACGAAGACCACTCATGTGGTTTTCTTTTATGGAATTTAAGACTTTCATAATATTTATTTCTGTTCACGACATCAAGCTCTGGTGGAAAACTTCTTCAGAGCTAAGCGTTCATATATCCCCAACATTTGACGAAGAACGATTTTGACAACCCTTAGGCTCAAGATAAATAGTGATGGAAGTATATGGACGCAAAGTTGCATCTGGACATAGAACATATTAATATGGAAAGTTTCCTGTTCTCAAAAGTTAGTTGGATTTAGTAGGGGACCTACTACAAGGTTAATTATGCCTTCTCACCCTTAAGGATGGATTCTCTTATTGCGCCTATTTCCATTTCCATCTAAAACATAAGCGCTCCAAAGGCATGTCTTGGGATATGTTTTCTCAAAAATTGGTCACTCGAAGGGAGTCAGTTTGATTAATGTTTGTTTAGGAATTTTACGAAACACTCGGAATAAAAGCAAATCCAAAACACCCAAAAGTTGATGCCTTAGTTGAAGGATTCCAGATTGCTCGAACTGGTATTAAAATTGGTATTAAAATTTGCCTCTAATGCCATATCAGTCGAATTATTGCACCGACAGGACTAAGATTTACCTGCAGACTTAGGTGGAAGAATCTGAAGAACTGCGTAAAATCTAGGAAGCTTTGGATTGAATTTAATATATCTTGAACTTAAGACCTAATTAAAAGAATGCTGGTAGACGTCGCCATACTGATGGCTGTACGTTTAGAGGCAATGGTCGAAAAGGTAATTTTACAGTCTTTGGTCTCAAAAGGACGTTTAAGCGATAGTTACGGTTTTTTTTAATGTCACAGAAGAGCGTTGATTAAATTAACATATTCCAGGTAACCCAGAAGGCCTTAATTATGTCAAAGTATCTCTGTCCAGACTTTCGGAGAAACCATGCAATGAACGTAAATGTCAAGGATGCGTGACTAAGAGATTCACGAGGATACACTTAATTTTTTTCTGTTACTGCCCGAGTCTCTTTCACTCAAAGAGGAACTTTTCAAAGTCTCCAATCTTCACAAATTACAGATCTACGGATAACAGAAGCTTGAGCCTCTATAGAACCTCTTTAGCTTGGCTTAACGAATTTAAGTTTAAAAATTTTTTGAGTGGAATAGAAGTGGGTGCACTTATACAGTTTTTAGTATTGAGTCAAGTTTGAATAGACATATTTTCAGAGGCTTTAAACATCCACTTTTCGGACTATTGAAGCTTTTTTTCTTCCAGACTGGCCATGACTGGCATTGCTTTTTTAAACCCGCTTAACAGCCAGCAACGACCCAGAACAGAAGCGCATATTACAAAAATGGAAACCCGAATGCTTCATAGCACTCTTTAAGTAATCTTCTATTGAACCTGATCGACATTGAAATATTATTTGGAGTGGAAGGCGGCCTTAACAAAAAAGTGGGCGCATTGGTGGAAGCAAAAAACTATAGTTCGAGGCTTTTACCCAAGGAAATAACTCCCTAATTACTTATTGCATTGGGTAACTCCTCCCACAAAATAAAATTCAAAATGTTTTGACCGCTATTACCTCTTACGCTCTCCTTCCTTTTCATTTTTTTTTAAATTATTTTCACTTCACTTACAGAAGCAACATTTTTATTTGCCAATTTTCCATAGTGAAATGAAACAAACGACGCAATTAAATGAGATGATTTCAAAAGCTCTATCATCAACAGTGACTTCTGAATGAATTTTAAAAGAACAAACAGACTGGGCTCTGACATAAGTCAAAATGTCATGAAATATTTGCCCTAAGATCCTAATTTCTCGAGAAAATTCCCTAGCCAACAAAAAATACATATATCCTGCAAGCACCAATGCAATAAATAAAAATTTTAAAAATTATTGTATAACAAGACTGGGTATCAAGAGCGACCAAACAAAATTTACAAAACATTCTTCTATACAAATACAAGCAAAGAACAAATCACGAGCGAGAGTGATACATTATTGATAAACTAAACCAAGTAAATTATGTACTTTAGGTTTTATTTTATTTACGTAAATAAAATTCTTTATAATAAATTCCTGTGTCAATAGGTTTTATTGGGTCGCAATGAATACCTGATCTGGTAAAATATTTATTTTGATAAACAAATAATATTCTTTTTGGTAAAACACAAATCCGTAACTTAATTTTTTTTTTTGAAAAAGAAAACTCTTGCAATTGGAATTTTTATTATTTATTTTATTAAACTTTTTTGTTTTAGCACTTCACTTCACTTTTGGAGATTTTCACTTTCTTAATTCACAACAAAATTTGTTGAATTTTTTTTGTTTGAAAAATTTCGCGCGCGCGATATTCCGTTAAGCGACAATTAGATAGATCTTCAAGTTGAGAAGATACAAAACGAACTAGAAGGAAATCTATATTTCTAAATTGCAGTGAGAGCCCAGAGCAGAGAGCCACACGAGCCACCAGTTGTACCTAGTTCTAGCTGTAGGGGTATAGTAACGAGACGATTGTCGTTGGTAAGACAGAGGGTAGGTAATACCGTGTGACGAACGTTCCAATAACAAACGAAAAACAAATGCAATTTTTTTTTATTTTTTTTTTTATAACAAATGTTTAGAAGAAGGGAAAATTTTCCGCTATCGCGCTTCTCTCAACACGACTAAGCCCGATTTCAATAGATTTGATTTTTGCAATCTAATGTAGGTACTTTTTTTTTAATGGGAGAATAAAGACTATCTTCGCCTTGTGACTGTGTATAAGTGTGGCAATTTGAGTAATAGAATGGTTAAAACACAACAAGTCTTTCCTAAATGGGGTGGAGTTTTCCAAATCTACAGAACACAGAAAGTATACAACACATTCCCTAGACGGAGACGGAGATGGGGGGCTCTTCACTCTCTCGCTATGTGCGCCCCGTGTTGTGGTACTCTCGCTATACATACATGTGTACTGTGCGAGAACAAATACAAAAGTATACCTATAAAATGTGAAATGCATACTGGAGAACTTGCATTGGGCTTTTGTAAGTCACGCGGACCTCAGTATGACCTGGAACCTACTGTCTAGTAACGTTCTAAGCACGTGGATCGCCACACACTGTGTCATACCTAAGCAATACCACCCTCTCAATCACCCGCTTCGGTTTGTTTTGTTCTCTTTCTGGCAGCGGCAATAAGTACCTGACGAATGATGGATGGTATGGTAGTGGTCATGAATGATTTTCTCTGTGACAAGTAGAATTGCATATCTCGGTGGATGAATTAAGTTGGAAATTAACCCCCGCCGTGGTTGAGATGGCAAAATTGACCCAACTCAGCATCATTCCGCAAGGGAGAGATTTACACCTCACAACAGCGAGTAAGACAACCAGTTGCCATCAGCACATAGCTAGCTAGATACATATTCGTTCGTTTGTTTTGATGTCATTTTGATATCACGTTTTTCTACCACGTGCGCCACTTGAGAGTGTGATTACGAAAAGAAACGATGGAAAATGTGCACACAAACACAAGCAGAACAAACGTGTGCGTGTATAAAAATTGCATGTTGAGCTTGTGCCGCTGCCGCTACACCAAAATGATTGCAGAGAATAAGGGAGAATGAAAAAGAGAGCAAAAGCTTAGTTTGTTGATATCACTCTGGCGGTGAGTAGAAGAAGTAGATAACTTTTTCTTAGAAAATCAGCTGTTGAACGAAAGCTTCACTGATGACATTACTTATGAAGTCGAAGTCGATTGACGTACAATGGAATATTTTATTACAATAAATTCATGAAGGAGATACTTGATTGATAACGGCATTTGAAATATTCACTTATACTTGTGAAATTGCGAAAGCAGACCTAACTTTGCTGTTGTGAAAATATTTAAATGGAGAACGGATGTAGCAGGAGGTGAGAATTACGAAATGGCTAAGGTGAATATAGATTTAAGGTCAGTTTAAAATATATTAGGGCAAGTGTGCAGCTGTTTGACTTAGTTTACACATATTTGAACTGCTTTCAGAGTCAATACTTACCCGCAGTTCTATCTTTAACATCTTAAAAAAAATTTAAAATCAGATGACAGTTATTTTGACAGCTCATTAATGAAAATTTACTTTTTTTTTTAGCAACGAAATGCTACCCGCGGAGTGAAATTCGTAAAATTCACGGGTTACAAAATTTTGAAAAATTATATATTTTGTCAAGGGAAATACGTTTTGGGTAAGGAAACTTTAGCTATTGCCAGAAGTTAGTGGTGTCAAGATGCGAATTCTAACTGAAAATATTGCTTTTGTTCTCTCAAGATTCTCTAGGTTGTAAAGAATTTTCTTTAGGCCTGATTTATGAAAACTGTCGAACCCTTTTGAGGCATGAGATGATTTTTGTTTATATTGCAGTCGTACGTGTATTTTTGATGTTTAGCAAATGCGTAACTTTTCGCTGTTTCAATTTCAATTTACTTAGCTAAAGGTTTGTACATTACAAAATTAACCTTAAATAAATAATAACATAAATAAAACATTTTTTCTGGCGGGAGAACATTGATGGACTCGAGAATAAAGGATAGGCAATAAAAGAGCAATAAAGGATAAATTGATAAGGAATTAATGAAGCGCTAAAATTTGCAATTTCTTCACGTATTGCCACAAAGCCGACGATTTGGCGAGTTGATCTTGAAATGACTAACAGCTTTTGATGAAAATCGCCTGACAGCAAAATCATTGCGCCACCGAAACATCGATAACCATTTCGTTCCAATGCGCTTTTATAAGCCCTTGTGCACTCGTCACAACTTCCAGATGTAATCTAACATCGATACAATACTTTTGTCATTGAAGAATTCTTTAAAATGTTGCATGTACGTTCTTCATCAACTTGCAGATTCAATGGCAATCTCTATACCAAATGAGCTGTTCGATTGCTTTCCAACGAGTCCAAAAGTAATCTAAAATCGCGAAAGAATCATCGAGTCAAAATCAGTGAAATAAGGAATGTTTTTCAGTTCCACAAGTTCGTTAAGTTATCGACTGCTTGCATCATTCAACATGGGCACATTTGTTCAAACTGCTTGATTTAAAATGAACAAATGCTCTAGCGATTACCATAGTCAGCTAGGTAAGGTAGAGAAAGAGAAATATTTTCAATGCGCAGCATGATTTCGTGCCTTTTAGCGCACCTTCATATAATGTTGAAGACATAAAAGGGCCAAATGATTAATACCAAAACTTCGTTCATTTGAGTTTCACCCAATTTCAGGCAATTGACTTAAGGCGGAAACCTGGAATTTGAAAACTCCTTCAGAGAGCCTTCAGAGAGTTCCGAAAGCTTTGGAATTGTAGTTACCGCACTCCTATGCCAGCTCCTGGAACTGGAGTTTCCAATAGACAGAATGTTTGCTTTTCATTTTGGTAACCTTGAGTCCAGCATTCAAAGTGTACTCTTTGGTGTAGTTCAGGGTTCGATACTGGGCCCAATTCTGTTCTGGCTTATATGTCTCCGATATACCTTCTTATTTTTCAAGTGAAATTTCCATCAAATGATAGGTGACTCCTTTGGTCTAAATGCATTGAATAGTTTAATTTTAAAAAAAAACCTCAAGTTTAAAAAAACATTATTGATTCTGGCCTCCTTTTGGTTCACCACACTTTTTTTTAGATAAAAATAAACAAATATAAAATTTGTAGTTCAGATATTGAGGTCGCGATTTTAATTGATTTTTGGCATAAATAAAAATTTAATGGGAAATAAAGATAATTTTAAACAAAATAACTTCGTAAAAATAAGGGTTTTTTGCGTATTTTTTTATATCTCCATGGTTACATTTTTTCTGGGGAAATTTTAACCACCACTATTGGAAAGAGCACCGTCGAAAGTATATAGTTTTCACTGTGAAAATAGGCCAAAATTCAAACGTTAAGGGTTTAACTACAAATTCACAGTCCAACAAGTTCGACACATAAGCCAAACTCACCCAAAGCTTAAATGTCAATAATGAAGGAAACGTCAGTTAGTCAGTCAGCACCCTCAGCTTTACATATTCGTTTCCTGGGCAACGCCCCTCATCTTCGGGCGTTGAACTGGAACGGCAACGTATGTTAAGCTCATTAAATTCCGATCTTGACAGCATTCTTGAGTGGGTTAAAACCAATAGAGTGAAATTTAATGCTTCTAAAACACAATGCTGTCTTTTATCATCTAAGCGAAATCTCAATACTCCGCCATTATCCATGAATGGCACTTGCATCGCTGAAACCGAATGACTTTCCATTCTCGGTATGTGTGTTAATGACAACCTTCGTTGGAATGACCACATATTCGATGTCACCAAGAATACTGCGAAATGTCTAGGCTTTCTTAAGCGATGCAAGAAATATTTTACCCCTTCTGATCTGGCTAGAATCTACAAGGCGTTTATTCGCCCCAAACTTGAGTATAACGCTCATATCTGGTCCGGTGCTCCAATTACATATTTGGAGCTACTTGACAGGATTCAAAAACGTACGGTAAAATTTATTGGCGATCGAAACATAGCGAAATCACTTGACTCTCTTAGTCATCGTCGTAATGTCTCCTGCTTGTCGTTGTTTTAAATAGCGAAATAGCCAGCCGAAATACATTCCATCCCTGCAACATTTCAACCGCAATACCCGTCTTGCCAGGAATGCCCATCAGTGCCCTGTATTCGGACGTACTGTGAAATATAAGGATTCTTGTTGTGCGGCAAAACCCGAATGTGGAATGCTCTCCCGCACTCTGTTTTTCCTAACCACTACAATTTACAAACATTTAAAATCTATGTGCATCGGTTTCTCATCCTTTCATCTAATCTCTCATTTCCTTAATGCCCGCGCTGTGTTCCTTTAAAGATTATAACGGTGCTAACAATCCCTTTTGCAAATTATAAAAAAAAAAATTATAAAAAAAAAAAAACGTCAGTCAGTATTGATGACTTTCACAATTGTAACTACCTACAAGTTGAAAAACCAAAGTCGTCTTTGAAATAATAGGGTAAACAAGGGAATTTTTGAGGTTATGACTTACCTAATGTCTAGGTTAGGTTAGGTTAGGTTGAAGTGGCAATCGGATAAAGGTCAGACTCACTTAGACTTATGTAAGGTTTCTTGTGATACCACGTGGATCTGAAGTTCCTGCCTACTAGTTGAACCATTTTGAGCTGCTTACTTTAAATTCATTATAACTTATTTTAAGCGATTTGGTACGGAATGTGTAAGATTTTGGTGGTATTATTGCCACTCTGACAGAAATACATCTTTCAACTTCGAGTTCGACTTAATATCATGTTTTTGCGTCATATTCGAAAACAGGGCGGCTCTGAGCTGATCTTTCAAGCAAGTGAAAAACTCTATGAGCCAGCCACATCTACACAATATCAGCAACATGCTTGAGGTATTTGTCCTTTGTCCTTTTGGAAGTTAAAACCGTCGATAATTTCCAATATTTGTCCACTTCTTTCGTCATAAACTCTTCAATTCTGAACAAGTTATCACACCATAACTCACCCAACTACGTGTTTGACTGTTTTCGTTATTTTTTTGTTGGATTGTTGGAAAAAACACAAATTTTGCTGCATATTGTTTTTAGCATAAAATAAGCCAACTATCTCTCGTAATGTCACATTAAATCTATTTGCCCAAATTGTTTCCCAAGTATCGACTGGATTAACATGTTGATAAATGTCCATCGCTGTCACCCAAACAATGTTTATTGTTCCCTACAAAACCTAATGAATCAAACCTAATCCACCCTATCTTAGTGTGTAATACCGAACGAAACCTATTCACTGACAGTGAAAGCTTAATCCCCAAGCACGTGTTTGCCACCTTAAATATAAATATATGTACAATACATTCCCATGGACAAATATACATATACATATCTAATCATATTTGCAATACACCAACAACAACAACAAAGAGACAAACACATAAAACTACAAGCGAAAGACCAAATAACCCGATTACGCGATATGCGCATTTACAAACAATAGCGCTGCTTGCTGCATGACGTTGGCTTAAGATAAAGATACCCAATTGTTATTTTTATGACAAACAAAGCTTTCCAAAAAGTACACACGTACTTTGGTTGAGAGTTGGTCATTTGATAACAGATGGCACTGAACGTAAAGCTTTCAAGTTTTCATAGTTTCCGGTCGAAAAAAAGTTTAGAGACACTCTTTTGTTTGTTTAACTGTTCTGTAAAATGTAATAAAAAAAACAACAAACGGATAGATGTGTCTTGAAGGTTGGCAATAAATTAATTATGGACTGTCGTGATAAAAAATTTCATATACATTTGTAGCAAGGAAATCACATGAAATTACTGTGATTAGTTACCGAAGCTTTTTTTGTCCAGCTATTCTGCTGATATTGTTTCCATGGGTTTGCGAACTTTGCGTGCGTGTCTCAAGTTATTTTCATCAATTACCAATAATTTCTATTTCATAAATAGATTATAATTTCACTACAATTATGGGGGCTTACAATCTATTCCGCAGACCGTGTAGATAACCGGGGTCTAGTTGATTTTGAAATGATGATGAATTGATTGTTTCGTTTTTTTTTGTGTTGTTCATAATTCATTGCTTCTGGCATTTTTTGTTGCTGTTATTTGTCAATTTGATTTATTTATGGAAGTTTAAAATGCACTTAAAATATGTCCGATTAGCATAGTGCGCACGAGGGGAACTTGACAGCGAATGGGTGAGTGTCTTCACTTTGACAAAATGTGTAAGTGCCTCAATAAAATCTGCCTTTAGATGGCGCTTACACTCAATGGCGGGTCTGAACCTCAACCAACAAATTTCTCCATCAAAAATGCCTTCAGTTTTGATTCCGATTTGTGGAAGGCCTTCTTTTGATTGGGCGTGCTACCTTCCATGCATGCATGCTACCTGTATGTGAATTGTCGACTTAGTCGATGGAATTTGACCTTTCTGACAAGTTGCCTTGCCGTATACATAGATCTTCATGATTTTTCTAACAACTTTGGTCGAAGCTCCTCTGAATTCTTCAAACATGCGCTGGAATGTGACAAGGAGATCCCATACGTTGAGACTTCTTCAATATTGTTATAAAGCAGGTAGTGCGCATGGCAGGTGTCAAGACGGAAGGTACTATCTTAAATAGATCCGCCAAGCTACTGGGATTTGTGGGCGATATTTACTTCGTTGGTAGCGCTCAGAGTGCTGTAATAGAGATTTAACGCCGAATTAAGTTGGTCTTGGAGTAAACAAGAAGGGGTCTGTCATGTCAAAGTTCATCTACATTAACTTCAGGAATGACAAATTAGTCCAGATCCGGCGAAGAATTACCCTAGGAGTCCAGTACTGCTTCGGTTTGACAAAACAAGTAGGTTCAAGTTCCCAGAGCAAGTTCTACTGTATCACGCCGAGTGATGGACAATAAGCTTGGAAGGGGAGTTAACTTTGGGCGAGTAGACTACTAAAACGCCAATAAACGTTGACTCATTGGCTCGGCCACATCAAGCGAATGAACGCTAGTTCTCCAGCCAATAGAATTTTCGCAAGCTGTTGAGACGCCAAAGAAGACCGAAATGACAAAGCCATCGGCTTTTGCAGTCTAAAACTGCACAGATAGGGTACAATAAGGTCGTTGACGAGGGCGTTAAAGTACTCATAAAAAAACAGATGGCAAGACCTTGCAAGCCTTTGTAGTTGACGCAATTTCGGGAGTCCCTTTCGTCAGTAGCAGGCATGCAATAATGAAGTTCTATTCATCCGATCAATGCGAGAGGGCGAGCTATAAAGCCATAACCGAAACCAATAACCATGATCAGGGACACACTTTAGTAGAGGAACAGTTGATTCTTAGAACTTCAAAGAATTAGCAGCTAGATTATAGGATTCTACCGCTTCATCTTCAACATATTTCTACCAAAATTGACCAGCTAAATCTGACACTCTGAAGATGGGATTCTTAGAGTTTTCCTGATCGTCGTTGCTGGCTTCGATTTCTCTTTCCGTAATCTATCCTCCTTGTACCTCATTCCTACAGAATTTAACTCTATAGAAATTTTTCCTTCGGGTATAGGTTTGAATTCTTTTCTTCCCTCCTGCTGGTAGGTGTAGTCAGCAGTCCTTCCCTCGCCTCAGTATGCAGCGTCGTCTCTGCTGAGACAGGCCAGAGATATGCCTACAATTTACCTTTAATTCCATCTATCTCCTGTGGATATCTGAAGCTTGACAAGTATATCCCGATTATTCCCTGGGCCACAAATAATGTATCCAGCTGATACACCCCTAGCGCGGTAAACCCAAGGCAGTACGTTGCCCTCAGACAGATACATTTATTTTTGTTTCAATTTTCCTTCAAAAATATTCTGCTCAATTCTACTCCCCATCCATCATGTCAAGCAAGGCCCTTAACACCCATCATTGTTGTCAATGTCCCAGCAAATTACAATAGTGGAAAGTGACACATCTATGTACGTCCACTTCATCACTTCCTCCAAATTTCTTTACACTCACTTTAGTCGTCGCATGATTCCAAATAGAACAAAAAAAAAACTATCCAATATGGCCTCCACCCAAGAACTGAAACTAAAACTAAGAAGTACCCACTTCTGACAACTGACATGAAAAATATTTAAAAGACAAAACAGTGTTAACAGGAACTCAATTCCATTCTCATGGCAATGGGACTTCAAAACATTCGTCTACACAAAAAAAAAAAAAAAACACACTCTTCTACCTCTTAATATTCTCAGTAATACATTTATGTAGTTTAAAATTAGTAAACAATAAATATAGAGAAAATTAGTTTTCCTCAATTTCATTAAAATGCTTTCCCATTTAAATTCTTTGCCAAGGTAAAAGATATTCAAAAATCATCCATCATTCATCCTACATCGAAATCCAGTAGATCCACAAATAGTTTCACTTGTGTGTGCGACCTAACTGTCATGCTCATGAGTTTTCCTATTAAAAAAAAAAAAAAAAAAAATTCCCTCCTCCCGTTAATGAGTAAACAATTTTTCCGCCCAAAAAATAAAATCATTTTTAAACATTTCCAATTGAATGTGGAATTTATTTTCATTGCCATGCCACCACACCAAACCAACCAAAGTATAGATTATAATTTTTGCGGTCGTTTGATATTTATAAATATTGGAGAGAATTCTTTCATCTCTTAAATATTATGAAATGCACGCATAATCGAGATGACAAACCGCATTGTTCGAAAAAAATTATGTATAACAAGAAAACTCATTCGATTTTAACGAAGCGTAATAAATAAATAAATGGCACAATTTTCAAAATCGCAGGATTTCTGTGGTATACAACGACAACTACAGTCGACAACCACAAAAGTTTAATTTCATAAAAAATCATAATAATGACAAGCGCGTCATTTAATGAAAATAATGGAATTTGCAAATTAATGCGTCAGTTTGTCATTAAACAGGGTGTCACGCGAGGCACCTAGGCGTCGATTAACACAATTACTATGTGGCTTTATCCAGGGCATCGTTATTTTTCCATTCAATTAGAAAGGATAATGATTATGGGAATCAGGGAATTGCTTAATAGAGTGGTAAAACAAAATGGTGTGCTCTTAAGTGCCACTGCGAGAGGAGAGATGTCAACTCTATTAAGGAATTATGGATTGACTAGGCATATCCATATTTCTATCCCCAAAAAGGGTGGGTTAAGCGTCTCTGTCTAATTTTTTAAATTAGAAAATGCAGACTTCTAAACGGCGGAGACAGCCGACAACCCGCTGTCAGCCAGAATAATCTGTTCAGCTTGGACAATGATAGCCAAAACTTCCATTAACCCGACCTACACGAAATGGGGATAGCGATATCCAATATCTAATCCGAATGGCTTTCCGGCCGAGCTTTTCAAAGCAGCGGGAGATGGCTTGGTAAGGAGCAAGCTCCAACACATCTTGAAAATTTCGTAGGATGAAAGTATGCGCCGACGAATGGCACATCAGTATCGTATCGTGTGCCCAATCCACAAGAAACAAGAAAGATGGCACTCTGAATTGCGCCAACTATAGAGGAATAAGCCTCCTGAATTGTCGCGTATAAGATCTTGAGCGTATGGACAACAATGCACCAGCCCGTCGAGTCTTCGAATCCACCCCTGAGGGGCGCGCACAAATAGGGAACGACCTCAACCAACTTCGTGTGCGTAACTGGAGGCTTGTTGGTTGAGGAAGTGCTCCACCCCGGACTGTTAGCGCCACCAAAAGTCCTGTGCAGAGATGGCAAACATACCCTTGCAGCATCACACCAAAAAAAATTTGGGGAAGTTACTTCCTGTCAATTTCTAATATTCAGGAGAACCTTTGAACGTATTAAACGTTTTTAATAAGTCGGTGCTTTGAATAGACGTGTCGGGAAGCCAAGCAAAGACTATGAAGACTGCTAGCCATAAATACTATCGTTGTTCGTTAAACAAAGTCTACGTCTAGTCACTTATAGCAGTGGCGTTAACGAAGCGAAGATTGACTACCATTTGGTGGCCAGCTTCATGGAGCCCTGTGTTAAAAGTAATACAAAGGGAAGCTATCTGCTTCCGATTGAAATATTCATGGAAAAGAAAGCGTCTTTTAAAAAAAATTAGTATAGCCTCCCCATGAGAACTGCAAAATTATAAATAGTGAAGAGCACACGTTATGTGGGATCCTCTACAGCGACATAGCTTAGACAGAGCCAAATTTCGGTTAAGAGCTTCAAAATGGCACTACCAACACGGCAAAGTGATAGACAGAGGAAGCAAAAGTAGCAATAAGTGAAGTAGAAGTACCCCACTTCTAAGAATAAAAAAACACACCTTGAGTTGGAATAAAAGAAGAAATGCGTCCAAATTTAGACAAAGTTTATGGCGAGCTTGTATCGTGAGCTGAAAAAAGCAAGCACCTGGGTCTTAAGATCAGACAACTTTGACAACAAGGGCACAATTCGAAATAGCCGCCCAAAGAAGCATTTCTCGCTCAGGAAATTTCTTCGCCGAAGTTCTAAAAACCACTGCTCAAAGGGCTCTTAAAACGAACCATTTCCCCGGCTATACTTTTCCGGGAGATACTCCAAACTATGAAGAAGTAACCGGCATTACAGTCTTAGAAGTTGAGAGAGCAGTCAAATACCAACTCCAAGAAGGGAAAAGCGATTGGGCCGAACAAGATACTCTCAGTTTTGGAAAAAGATGAAGAACATTTGGTCCAGATAGCTTATAATTTCTATCTTCTAACTTATGATGTAATCCATGGCTTTATAAGTGGAGGATAAATTATCTTCTCTCTCTGCACAAAGTAAAGGAACATTCGCGACATTGTAATGAACTTTTACGAATGAGATAAGACAAGAGCTAGATGTCCCGCTAGAGGCACCCAATCATAGTCGGTTTGTTTTTTATTTCTGTTCTCGATTGAAGAAAATGTGACGGTACGGTACTGTCGCACTGCAAGTATTTCCAGACATTTATTTGAAAGAATTCCTAAGTGCGAAAAGTTCAAATACCTGGGATCTATGATCAACGTCAAACAACCCATCTGCACAAATTAGAGCACGACCATCTGAGGTTGTATATGCGGTCAAAAAAGCAACTTTTTAAGAGGCTCCGGACTGTATGTTCACAATTTCTTAATCCTGCTCTGGCAAGGCTCTAAAATAATACCGATGATTTATAGCATCTTGACATCAGGCTAACCACGTCTCAAAGGTCATTGCCTCTTCGCCGATAACTCCGCTACATACTGCAGCTCGATGTCTCCCGCACTAGCAGCAACACGAGCTTAGACATGAGTCTGTGAATACACAAGATCTTCAGCTACTACAAAATATGGGGAATTCGAACTAACGCCAGAAAATCTGAGCTCACCGCATATGAAGACCAATCACTGAAAGAACCCAAGGCAGATCAGTCGCCAACTTACGGGTGGCTCTACAATTTCCACATCAAACGATGTTAAGTATCTTGGAGTCCACTCCAATGATATATTCCGCTTCATCACTCATTCGAAAACAGTCATCAAGAAGGCCACATTCGCATTTGCATCGTGCTTACCCACCCATAAAGAAGCAAAATGGACTCAGCTCAGTACCAAGCCGAAGCTACTATAATATATGAGCAGCACATAAGCAATCATTACGTACGCCTTCCAAATATGGTATAAAACATCGAAAACATACATCCAAAAACTTGTGCTATCTTCGAAAGGGAAAATGCTGAGAGTCTGCACAGGACTCCATTACAACCCGATCCGAAGAAGTCAAGTCAGAAGCAGCCGCTTATATGATGAAACATAAATTCAACCAATGGAGAAATAGATGGAAGAGCTGTGTACCTGTGTGAACTTTTTGGTGAGAATGAAGGAGTCTTCTTATACGGAGTACATGTATAATCTGCGACCTCTTTAATCTGTATGCAAAAGAATTCCGCTTCCATATTTTAAAAATATGTCTCAATCAATTTTTTTCATAAATGACAGTTTGTGGCGGCCATGTTGTTATGGCGGCGGTTGTCAAATAAGCAGCATGTCCAACTGATAAAACTTTATTATCAAAATGAGTGTTCATATGTTCGTAACGTCGCACACATTGTGTCAATTTTACGGCAGACCCATCCTGATCCGGATCAATTTTACGACAGGCAGGCCCTTCAAAGTCGAAATTCCAAAGTCTGGTGGCCAAATTCGAGATGACCGGTTCGGTGTACAATCAGCCAACACAACTTTAGACTATTTCTTGAGGAGTTTTTTTTTTAAATTCGCAGGTCTATCTGCAGTAAGCCACAATGGACCGATGCCCCTAAAGTCAGCATATTCCAAAATACCAAAATTCCAACGAACCTATGAGGCAGATTTATTGAAAATTTGACCTCTCATTTCAACATCGACCTGCGGTTGTTGGAAAACCCTTTATGATTATGTAGGCAACGTTCAATCCTTTCCTTTAAAAAAAAAATTAATGAAATCTGCACATTCGTTTTGTATTTATCTAAATTCACAGAAAAATGTCAAACACGATCTCCAACAGTTTACTAAGTATGAAAAATATCATCTCTAAGTTTAAAATAATATTTTCCACTGTCACCACTCTGATCTAAGTAAATATCAAAGGGAAACCCCTTTTTTTTGGTTATTTCCAGAAGAAGAAAAATCTCACACCACCTATTGATTTGTATTTTTAAACTTAAGGGAAAAAAACGGGAAACACTTTAAATTGATTTATGTGTCATTTTCTTTCGAACATATCATCGAAAAGTGACATTTATGAATGTCATTTTTTTTTTTGGTGCTGGTCTGGTATCAGAGAGAGAGCAGAGCACCCCTGCTGCCGATCAGTTCAAGTCACCATCAACTCAACACGTATCATTGATTTAGGCATTTACATTGTTTCGAATGGACGAGAAGGCAAGAGATAAATTTTACCAGCCAATTGTTTGTCGAAAATGCTTTTAAAAATAGGATGTTGTTTCTCTTGAGGACCAAATGTTGTTTTTTCTTCTCTCACTTTCTTGTGTGTCGTTCTTTAATTCTTTTAGGTTTTCCTCGTTTCATTTCATTGGAGTAGGCATTTTTTTTTTTCGTGGTGCGTAGCGTATGTTCGTCGGACTGAAACTGAATAGAAATAACTTGAGCTCATTGTGAACGACAGAGAAGAGTAACAAAAGCATTTTATTTTTTTTTGTTATTTTTGTCGACACAAGCAAATATGAAGGAGGAAGGGAAAGTGTCTTTCTCTATCCATCTTGTCGACCTTCGAAAACCTTTTTTTTTTGGGGGGGGGTGGGGGGTTGATCTGTCTTTTTTTTTGCTGTTATTGTTGTTGAATGGCATTTGGAAGTCTTACCAACAGGAATATTATTAGTTTAATTCTTATTCATGTTGGAAAAGTAATATTTATAGAAATATTGGCACATTTACAAGTATGCGTTAGAGATGAGTCCTCTGTGCGTCTGACTGCAGCCATTGAAGTGATTTGCAGGCAAATACAAAATATATTCACGTGTTTTGTTGCTCTCGCTGAGTGGAACAGCGAGTGATGTGCTTTAATGAAAACCACATGCGTCGGAATGCGTTGGCCGATGAATGGATGAGCGCTTCTGGCGTATGAAAAGTAAAGAGACCACGCAAGCAAAGTAAGTGGAACAGGTGGGAGCAATTTCTTTGTTAATTGACATTTTTACAGAACAATGAGTTTTTGAAAAAAAAATAAAATAAAAATTATGAGTGGGAAACGACTTTAATTTGCTATCACCGGAATGAGGATGAGGCTGCGGAATGTCGTTTTTTTTGGACAATAGGAATCCTAAAGACAGGATGAGTTGAAATTCAACTTGCAGGAGTCCTACGAATACATTTGTCTCTATTAAATTGTCTCTGTGAAATCGTTTTGAATGAGATTTAAAAAGGAAGAGAGATGGTTTTTATTCCAAAGAAAACTAGATTTCTAAATCTCATGGAATTTATTCTTCACCAACAAAATGTCAAACATTCAAATCAAAATGCTGTAGCTGTCAACAAAATGTCTGCCCACAATCTGTCATCGGCCACATTTAAAATTCAAGATTATCGTGGTTTTTTTTTTTAACAATATCTAGATACCTATACAGGTTCTTCTCGAGATGTTTCTTTCCATTAAATGTTTCCTTTCATCTCACTATCATTTTATAAGTTTGAAATATTTTTTTTTTTCTATTGATTTATTTATTTTATTATTTTTATTATTATTAACAACAAAAGAAAGTTATATAGAAAAATATTATAAAGAATTCTTAACCAATGATTCACTTCCGAATGGGAACTAAATGTGAACAACAGTGCGTCAGATTTATCTCTCGCAGCAGATTTGTTTGTTTAACTAAAAGATAAATATACAAAATAAGTTAATTTGTTTTGTTTTTTATGTTTTACAATGTAGGAGGAGTTGGTTCTTTGGGAAACTTAAATAAATACTACTACTCATAGTACAACATAAAATGGGAATTCATTAGAAGGCGGAACCTCGAGAATGGACTTTATTTATGATAAATAATTTGTTTTCGTTTCGAAATAAAGAACTACTGCGTAGAAGTGTGATAATTCGATTTAATCTTATGATTTAATCTTTTTTTTTAATTTAATTGTGGGCAGGTGAAGGTGCAATAAAATCCTAGAAAAAGGCCTCGAAATAAGCCAAACTGCAATGTTGTCCTTGAATGTTAATCAAGGGATTTGGGATATGGTCTAGTGGGTTAACATTCACATTTTTAGGGTACTGGTTCATGAGAAAATGGCAACTCTCAGGCTGAAAAATACTCAACAATTTTTAAAATGGCTACAAAACAGATCTGACAAATGATGACGTGTTACGCTCAAAATTCTGCACATGTGCTTTGGGCATAAAGCACAGTCGAGCGGTGCCAATTTGCAACACCATTTGGAACTTGTGTAGACAAGTAAAACCTGCCAAAGGACTTATCAGATCTGACTACATTAATTTAAAATTGGCATCTGTCACAAAATCGCAAATCAGATATCAATTTTCGATTGGCAACCGTGTTATGGGTGATTATTTCGATCTATCGTATAAGCAAGAAAAGAGGGTCACAAACCCACTCGTGCATCACGCTTAAGTCACTGCCCACATCCCTATGATCAAGTTGCGCACATAAACACGCCTCGATCATGGTTCAATAAGTCTGTTCATTCACGGTAACGCCATTGTTTTGGTTTCGAAAACCCAAGATCCAATGAGATCGACTGCCTAAAAACCGCATCTACAAGCACCACGTTGTTACGAAGGTGACAGTTTTGTAAAAATATTAGTTAGGCCTTGAGGCTAATGTGCCTTATATCGCTCATAATGATTTTTTTAATAAAATGCTGGAAAAGTTTACTTTAAAACGTATAACGGCGGCCACGGTTGCCACTTTGCAAATATTATACCATTTTCGTGTTTTTTGGTTTATAATTTTTATCTGATTTCAGTTACTTTTTGAACAGGAGCATTAAAAATATGAACCCGATACCACCTCATACAAATGCTGCTCTGAGTGAACCTGTTTTATTTAAAAAAAATAACCGGATGCACTTATTTTCCGACTGAAAGTGCATTTTTTTTATCTGAAAATGCATTCAATAATAGCAATGGAAATCACCTTCGAAGCAGATCAATTCTATTGTTATTTGTATTAAAGATATCATCAAAACTGAACAGCTCTGTAAAATGTAAACACTAAAGAAAAGGAACACGGGAGATATATCAAACGTTTTGGTGTTAGTGCGAAAACGCGTTAATCTTGCGTTTGGTTCGAGAAGAAACTGGTCTGAATCTAAAAAGGAGCAGCGAAAATAGGTCTTAATCCTTACAAAAAAAAAAACAGTTTTGCAGGTCTAATGGAAGAGAGACTTTATTAATGATTTTTTTGTTTTCGGTTTTTATCAACTCTCCAGATTTTTGGTAACTTTTTTTTAAGTTATGGTCGCTAATTTTGTTTGCAAGTGGCAACCGTGATCGCGGAGGTCCTCAAGCCTTCGTCACTGATTCATATGGTTTTACAACCTCCTTTATAAACCTGCTTCTGTTTGTTGTTGATTGCTTTGAAAATTTGGAGAATTGAAGCTCTAATTAAACTCCAATCTCAGCTCATTATGGCGGCAGCTTTCAAGTTGAACGAATCAGCACGTTACAGTTCAAGCTTGTCCCCAGGATTAAAATGAGGTGGTGTGGAAAAATACACTGAAATTAGCAGGAATCGAAATCGCAAAAAACTTTAGCCATTTAATAAATGACTAAGCTGGTATAGGTATTCGACAAAATCGAGCTGGACCTTAAATTCGACGACGACGATGAAAAGAGAGAGTCTAATAAAATCCTTTGATATCGTGAGTGACGAATATAATAAGATGATTATCACTTTAACCCTTTTCCGCCCAAATGACGCAATTTCGACAACGTAGTGTGAATACAGTGCTGCCATTATACGGTGCTCCTTTAAAATGGCGACTTACAAACAGAGTGAAGTGAAAAGTGAGCAAGTTTAAAGAGCAACACGATGAAATCAAACATGGTGCTGGAATTGCATGGTGGAATTGTACAGCACAGAGTGTAGCGTCGTTTAAAGAACAAGCAAAGAGTCAACAAAAGAGTAAAGAGGCGATTTCAAGATTGTTTGATTTTTCCGCTATCATCGCTTTGATTTTCGATGTCGTTGTCAGTTTCACTTCGTTTTCACTTAAAAGCCGAATGGAGGCTTCTAATTTTGAATGACTTTTTACCGAAGTAGAAAAATCCTGAAGACTTTGGAGAAACTATGTTCCCTCATCCATAGGTTACCTTCCTCATAGTAGTGCACCAACCGAAAGGGGCTTTTCCCAAGCTACATAAAGTTGAAGTTAAAGTAACTGCAGTATGGTATCATTGGGTTTAATATAAAAGATAGTTCACTTCATTTTTATCAACTAGTGTTGAATTTTGTCAAGTAAATAGTCAAACATGCTTGTTCTGATACGAAAACATTGTTAAAACTTTATGTGATCCTCTTGTCGTTCTTGAAATAAATGGTGAAATTCACCGTGGACACCTTGCGATCGGGTAATTATATGACTTTCTTCACTACAGTTTCTGGAGGGTTTTCAGTAAAATGAAAATTCAAAATATTTGGATCCGTTCTAATAAGTTGCAAGCGAATTAAAAATGAAGCAAGATTTGTTCATTTCTTGTTCTTTTTTCTTTTCTCTTTGCTCCTTACTCTGGCTACATCCTTTCGTTCATCTCTTACTCCTTACTCTTTTATCTGACACAGGACAACACAGGAAAGAAATCGCAAAAATGTGGACAAAGTACTTTGTGTTAATCGCATTCAAATAACTCTTCAATTACATTTCAATTGCGGTTGCAATTACAATGCCAAATAAAAGTAATTGTTATTCATATTTCCAATTCCGAATACTCAGTAGTTAAATTACGTAGCCAATTAATTGTAACCGACACCTCTAAGCGTAACTGAAATAAAAAGTTTTCAAAAAAATTGTATCCATCGCAGTGGATAGGCAAAGTGCAGTTACAGCTCATGAGGCATCGCTGCACTTCTGTCATTTGCTTGATACATATATATTTCCATTAATTCTTGGAGACACCTTCCTGACAAAATTAAATTACTAATTTTAGAACGGATTATTAAATTTTACTCAAAACGAAATTGATGTCTACTTCAAAATAGTAATTTTTTATTTAATGCAAACATAAAATAGGCGAACACAAGTAGTAAAGTATGTAAATAATAGAAGAGAATATATGTCGTAAACTGCAGTTAATAGTTTCAGAGAATCATAAAAGAGGATATTTAAATATTAAATTATGTATTAAATTTATTATAACGATCTTAAAAAAAAAATATTTATTCTCCTATGTTACGTGAAATTATTTAATTCGAAAACCAAATAAACACTTTATTTTATGAGTATAAACATTGAAAACAAAAACATTTTGGCTACAATTTGTCTAGTGCGAATCCTTTCTCTTATAAATTTGGAATTATATATCGCCATCGTGCAATTCAAAATTATACAATTTATAATTTTGTATACAAATTGTTTGAAATATTTATTCCTCCATCATTCTCGACAACCTAAATTCCTCTTTGTAATACATATTTTCAATTTTTCGACAAAAAAAAAAAAAAAAACAAAAACAAATATAACTGTCACAATTTAAATATTATATTTTATTTGTTTTTATTACCAAAATTTCGGAATATTCTTAAAATAAACTTTAGCGCATTAGTAGAGCAGAGTAGTACATTCTTCTTGCGTCTATCTCCTGTGGTGACCAACCATCAGTCAGTACCCATAAAAATCATTCCAAGCGTGTGAAACGAACACGACAATGACTGTGCTGTCAAAATTTTTCAAAAATTTCTAATTTTTTTTTTTTTTCATCTTTTATATCAAATTTCTGTTGAAAATGAAATATTATTGTTGTTATTCGCTGAGGAGAAGTGTGAATTTTGTGAATGCAACATTTGAGGGAAAAGTAGAACTGATGGCGGTTTTGCTCTTTTGTTTTGTTTTCTTTGAAAGATGAAAAATTTACTTTCGTATATATTTTTTTTTTTTGAAGAAAATCATTTAATAAAATGTTGCGATGAAAATGAATAAATTTTGAAAATTTCATTTTCGATGAAAAATTTAAACAAAGATGTGTTGTCAACAAAGCAAAAAAAAAAAACAACAACAAATTCATTATTTGCCAGTGCATGAATAATCTTTTGAAAAGAACAGGGTGGTTGCATTTTTACTTAAAAAAAATATTTAAAGTTTTTTTTCATTAACATCGTTTGTTTTCGAAATCCCTTTCTAAAGGGCCAACTAACGGGTGATCCAAGTAGAGATACTTTTTTCAATAGTCTTTTTTGACAGATCACGTGTGAGTCGTGTCATGCTGTCATGTTATTTTTGTTTAGTATTGTTTGGCATTTCATAATGGAAAGACTTTGTTCAACTTTATTATGAAAATTCAGGTTCTCTGAGGAATGTGTTTCGTGCACTTCGCTCAACTTATGGTCAACATAATCGGCCTACTGAGCGTACTATTCGCAACACCATCATCCATTTTGAGACCCAGCACTCATTATTGGATAATATTCGACCGAATAGACCACGTCCGTAGAGAGTCGATTCGGCGCCGTTCGCAGCAACTCGGACTGACGTATGGAACGACTTGGCGTATTTTCCGTCAAGATCTTAAATTGAAAGCGTACAAAATACAGCTTGTGCAACAACTGAAGCCGCTCGACCTTCCCAAGCGACATGGCTTCGCTCTATGGGCTCTTGAAAAGTTCCAAGAAGATCCGATGTTTTCGAGGCAAATTTTGTTTAGCGATGAGGCCCATTTCTGGCTCAATGGGTATGTAAACAAACAAAATTGCCGCATTTGGGACGAAGAGCAACCTGAAGAGATTGAAGAACTGCCACTTCATCCAGAAAAAACAACGGTTTGGTGTGGTTTGTAGGCCGGTGGAATCATGGGTCCATATTTCTTTAAAAATTATGCCGGTGCGAACGTAACCGTCAATGGCGACCGTTATCGTGCCATGATAACCGACTATTTGATGCCTAAAATTGAAGCTCGTGATCTCGGCGACATTTGGTTTCAGCAAGACGGCGCCACTTCCCACACATCGCATCAATCAATGGACTTATTGAGAGAACATTTCGGTGAGCACATAATTTCACGTTTTGGGCCGGTAGATTGGCCACCAAGATCGTGTGATATCACACCGTTAGACTTTTTCCTGTGGGGATATGTAAAGTCAAAAGCTTATGCCGACAAACCCGCTTCGATTCAGGCCTTGGAGGAAAACATCACGCGTGTCATTCGCCAGTTACCAGTCGAAATGCTCGAACGAGTGATCGAAAATTGGACTCAACGGATGGACCATCTGCGACGTAGCAACGGCCATCATTTGATAGACATAATCTTCAAAAAATAAATGCCAAAGAATGTTCTTTCAAATGATAATAAACATTCTCCATTAAATTTGAATTTTCTGTGTTTTTTTGCTTTAAAAAAGTAGGGAACCTCGAAATGGATCACCCTTTATAATGCACTTCAGTGGGATTAACGTTATGTTAAAACAGAACGAAAATGCCACCCAATTTCTGTCACCCATAATCAGCTTCAGAGAACTCCATAATCTGTCAAATTGTTTTCTTTCGGTTTGGTTTCGAAAAAATAAAATTGAAAATCAGTTAAGAAAATTAAAACAAAAAATATTTGTTTTGACGGCTAAAATTATTAGATTTATGAAATCGTACTCCGTATTTTGTTCCAGTTTTTGTTATTTTTCTTTTGTGTGCCTCCTGTCAAATTTCCGTACTGAATGTCCCATTTCATTTAGACTTTCCGTAAGCCAGCCGAAGTTAACGAAAACTTGACGAAACACTAATTATTATTTTTGTATTTATATCTGTGCAAATCTTAGTGTATCTACCATGCCTCTCGAAAAAAAAGTGTATCTTCGTGGATAGCTGAATATCGCCAAACATTGACGTACGACGGAAAAATTTTATATTGTCGAGTCTGCCATAAAATTATTTCGTGTACAAAAAAGTTTCAAATGCCAAACAAATGCAAGACAAGTCTTCATATTGCAGGATTGCAAAAGAAAGGCCCAAGACAACAACTTCTAACAGCGGCAAGCAGCAGTAACTCCTCTTCAAAAGACAAACAAAAAAAACACTTTGGCATGGACTTATGTGAAGCATTGCTCGCAAGCAATATTCCGATTTACAAACTTACAAATCCTACCTTCAAAGCTTTTCTGCAAAAATATTGCTTACATACCAACAATTTACCTACATATTCTGGAAGAAATACGCAATGAACTCAAGGATAGCATTATTTGGATTTCAGCTGACGAAACTACTGACTGTTGTGGCCGTTACATTGCAAATTTAATTGTCGGTGCATTAAAACTAGAGCCCTCTATTTCTTATTTGGTGGCCTGCAAAGAACTGGAAAAGACAAATGATTCTACGATCGCCAGATTTGTGAATGAGGGTATCAAAAAATTGTTTCTTGAATCTTCTGCAGATGAAAGAGTGTTTATATTCCTCTCAGATGCTGCTCCCTATATGATCAAGGCAGGCAAAGCTCTCTAGCTATTCCATCCTAATTTGATCCATGTGACGTGCTTTGCTCACGGAATACATCGACTCGCTGACGAAGTACGATTAACGTTTGGAAATGTGAATAAGCTGATTTCGTCAACTAAGAAAGTGTTTCTTAAGGCACCTGCCCGCATTAGAGCCTATAAAGAAAAGCTACCAAATGTATCTCTACCTCCTGAACCAGTGGTAACTCGATGAAGAACGTGGATTGAAGCTGTTTTGTTTTACAATGAACCTTTCGAGGCCATCAAAGGTGTAGTAAATAGCTTCGATAGTACGGAGGCTGTGGCAGTTTGTCAGTCAAAGGAAGCATTTAATGACTCAACATTAAAAAAAACATAGCTGTGACACCAGCAAGTATTAAGAAGCTCGAAACTCAGGGCTTAGCGTTGACTGAATCTATTCAATTAATAAATAAAATCCGCCAAATGAGCTCCGAATTGCCAGAGGCATTCCCAAGTAAGCTTAAAAAAAAGTTTGAGAATATTTTAAACAACAACCCAGGCTTTGAAGCGTTGTGTCAAATTAATAGTTTTATTAATGGGACGGGCGAACTTTTGCCAGCAACAATAAGTGCTAACATAGCACCCAAACTGCAAAATACTGCCCAGTTACCTCAGTGGATGTGGAACGGTCCTTTTCCACATATAAAAATATTTTAAGTGATCGGAGACATAATCTTACCACCGAACATTTGGAACAGTACATGATTGTTCACATTTTCAAGATTAACAAAATGTTAAAAAATTCTTAATTATAAATGTTATTCAACTATGTTATTTAACTATATTTTATATTGCATTTGAAATAAAAAACTGTTGCTATTATTTTATCATATAGTTAATGTTGCATATTGTTGCATATTTTGTCCCTTTTTATGCATATTTTTAGCACTTTTCATGCATATTTGCATGCATATCTCAAGCTTTTTTTGTTGCATATAATCCGGTCTCGACTAATTAATCACGTTATGGGCAGGCAGTACTATTTGCATGTAATGGGACGTAATGCTCATTCAAGTGCATTATGGTTGGCCCTTAAGTCCACATTCACAAAGCCAGAGGACAAATAACTAAAATCGAGGATAACTCGATTTTTAACGATTTCTTGTTTGAAATTGCACCAACGAAGGCACATCACTAGTTAAGAACCACAGGAAAAGTATAATTTGTTATATTTTTAACTTTCTCATATATGTACGTTAATATACTAAAGAGAAACTTATTGCGATCGTGCGGCAATTTCGAACTCAACCTGCAGTCTGTCGGTCTGTTTGTCTGTCCGGGCACCGTGTGGCAAAACGGTTCGACGGATTTGTTTCAAAGTTTGTATACAAGGTTTTTGGGGTTACATCTTGTGTTTAAATAGCGGTACCTGCCGTACATTTTTTTTTTTGGTGAAAATCACTTATCACTGTTTTTCTGTTCTTTTTTGTACATATTTTGCACAATTATGTTAAAAGTGTCCAATTTTGCATATAAGATCGAAATCATAGATACCGTTTTTGAGGAAATTTTAAAGCGATTTACAAATGCACGTCATGTAGCGAGAATGTTTCGTATGACGCAGTCGTGCATTTCATTTATCTTCAAACTATTACAAAATGTCGCACTTACTTTATTACTATATTGCAATCAAATAATGTTTTGCTGCTTTTAAGGCATCTTTACTCGCGCTACATTTTGCCTCGATTCTTTATTATAATTATGGCTTGGATCGATCAAGCTACATGAGTCTAGATGGCGCTATTTTGTATGCATATCTTGGAACTATGTAACAACTACTCTTGTTTTTTTTTTTTGTGTTATAATTATGGTTTGATATTGTTGAACTAAAATTCGTTTCAAGTACCTTTTAACATAACTCCCGCACTTATATGCCAAATTTCAGCTTTCTTAGCCATATATTTTCCAAATAATTTTCATTTCAATAAAAAGTAATTAAGAACACAATTTTTATCATAAACTGATTTCACCACAATACCAATTTACTACTATAACTACGATTGGAGAACTGAATCACCCATGAACTAACATCAACTCCAATCTAGATGGCGCCATATTTTTCTTGTTTAATGTCTTGGATTTATGTCACAAATATAATGGTGAAATGTCTTTGAAACTATAGGTCGCTAAAATCAACTAGCAATAGTTGATGACGAGTACTATGGTTCTAATTGTATTATAATTGTGTTTTTAGTCATCCATTCTCCAATCTAGATGGCGCTGTAAGCTTAAAATGCTTCTAAGTAGTAAGTAGTCCATGATCATGGCGTAAAAAGGAGCAGGAGTATATTTTTTTTAGTTTCAAGGCTGACACTACCAATTTCAGCTTTGTAGGCCTTACAGTTTCCGTGAAATTTTGGGTCAAACAGAAACGCAGTACAGAGGACAGAAAATTGACTTGGCTATTACTATATTATAGTATTGCATTACTTTGGTGAATTTTTCTACAAAAATGTGATGGATTTGTTTCGTTTTCAATTTTATTGAAGTCCTTTGACTGATTTACTGTCCTACTCGATAATGTGAATCTCTCTAAGTACCAACATTTCCTTCGCAGAAAAAGGCTTTTATAGCGACTTTTTTGTTCACAAAATAAAAAACCAAAATACCCCTTATGTGAGCCCCAAATAACATTCTTTTGAATAAAGTTCAATCAGAAAAAAGTCATGGGTATATATTGCATCGAAAAAGGTGAAATGAAACTCTTACGTAGTTCTTAAACCTCATCAGTATTTGAAAAATGCCACTCATGCCAGAAATCGACATCTATTGTTTTGGTGAGTATTTGAATTTTTCAGATGTGGAATGTTTGACATTTCTGAATTATTGACGCAAAACTTTCGTATAACCCAGACGTACACTTTACATTTTATCGATGCGAAAAAGTTACAGAACATGGAAACAACTCAATTCTTCGCATCACCCTGTGCAATGCACATTTTGTTTACTTTTATAAAATATAAATATACACGATTTACTTATTTTCATTCTCTCTAACATTCCTCGATTAAAAATAAGAATATCTTATTTTCATTCTGATATTTTTATCGTCACGATTAATGAGCATTTAATTAGGTGCTCTTTGCAGATGTGAAGGTTACGCTCAAAGTGTTAGTGACTTTTGCTTGATCGAAGTCACATTTGTCATGTATAAAATTTATGAAACAAACTTTCCCCTTCACTTGACCCTGCGTATTGTGCTGCTGCTCCACATTCGGTTAGAAAAAAATAAAATATAGAACACTTGCCCAGCATGACCAAGCAAGACAAAACAAATCTATTAGACAACCGCACTATGAGTATTTATTCCGCTCGGTCGCTTCAAACAAAAAAC
The DNA here is from genome assembly GCA_963576555.1 of Ferdinandea cuprea. NCBI lineage: Eukaryota > Metazoa > Arthropoda > Insecta > Diptera > Syrphidae > Ferdinandea > Ferdinandea cuprea. The sequence continues at coordinate 10,354,071 of OY754960.1, forward strand.
AAAAAAAAAAAAAAAAAAACACAATATTATTGTAAGCTTTTAATAAATTCCATCCGCCGTTTATTGTTAATCGCACGACGGCATTATGTTGGCAGTCAGCTGCTACCGCCAACAAGATTTATCCGGTTCGTAGAGTCTTTCAATTTTACGATGTAATTTTTTTTTTTTTTTTAATATAAGATGATGAATTACAAAGAACAAAAAAAAACCCCATCGAAACGCCATAATTGTTTAAGAAAAAAAAAAAAAACATTTAAAAGCAAAATAAATCCCCTCGAACGTTTTAGTTTAGTCGTTAAATAGTAAAAAAAAAAGAACAATTTGCATTTACCTACAAACGTATATCGAATATATATGTATCTACAACTACAGGTAAACAATGCTGCTAAATTAGATGGGAGGCGGCTGTGCTGTTCTATTCTGTTCTCTTCTGTTTGACGGGGGGTTAAACTTGGGTGGCAAAAGCAACAAAAACAACAAAAACACACAACGAACATATCTCAATCAACACTGCATTGTTTGGCTTAGTCTATTAGTTTTAGTTATTTTTATATACCAACACGACAATCTCTCTCCCGAAAGTACTCTTCGTATCTAGTCACATATATTTGCAGTGCGATGCGTAAATCTTGCTACAATCACGAGGAATTATTCTGCATTCTCACGTTAATTGATCTCGAACAGCGAAGCCGTAAAAACATCCGACTGCAACATGTGCTAAAATTGCCTCAAAATTTTGTGCAAACATGTGACTTGGAAATGTGTTTTGGCTTGTTTTGGTTTTAATTATTATTATTATTATTAGTTTTGTTGTTTTTGTTGTTCGAGAGGAGAAGATGATGAGAGATGAACCCATGAATGATTCAGAAATTATTTGAGGTACACTTAAGTATTTCTTACATCTCGTGTCATTGTTGTTTTCTGTTCTTAGATGAAATGATGATGTAATTTCAAGTCTAAGGTTGACAGAAATACATATCTTTTTAGTGCAGTGTGGCACATGACTGACTCATGGATAGGAAGATGTGATTTATTTTTATTCATTTATGGTACAAGAGGATACTCAGGAGAAAAGGGCAAAAGCTAGATCTGATTATAGATAGAAATCTGCCTGACAAGGTGACATATGTACATTTAGAAACTTTGTTTGTTAGGGCTGTATAGCTATAGGGTCCGCCATCTAACGTTTTTTTTCAACTAGTGCTTATTTCGCGAATGGTAACACTTAGCTCATGTCTGATTTGACAGATAATTAGTTTTATCCTTCCGCTGAACGAATATGGTTGTGTATACGCTTGAACAACGAACAACAACAAGGAGTGTCCGTTACAGTCAATGGCGATCGTTATCGCGCCATGTTGAACGAATTTGGCAACATTTGGTTTCAACAGGACGGCGCTACGTGCCACACAGCCGAAGCTACACTCGGTGTTTTGCGCCGTGTTTCAAAAAAAAAAGTTTTTTGGCGGAGCCTATAGAACAGTCTCCTTGTAAAGACCAACGACTTAGATGGTAGGTAGGTGACCGGAATCGGACTCCGTGTCAATTAGCGCTTAATCGCCATTTTTAAACCACAACTCATGCGACCTCATGACTTGACTTATGCGACGGAGGCAGAGCCATTCAAAGCCATCCTGTGGTGTTGAGGAAAGCATTGTTGTATCCGAAAGTAATGCTTGAGATCTCTGAAAGGCCGGCAAGGATTGGTTTGCCTAGAATGCGCGTTGTCTGGCTTTGGCTAAAGCTGAGCATCTGCACAGTTGGTGATATATAGTCCCACAGGTACGGCCAGGCCTGTTATGCACGCTGATAGGCCAGTGGCCGGCATTAATGGCATTGTTCTTTGAATGAGACTCCTCGGTGTTTTATATTTGTTGTATGTGAGCCACGTCTTCCTGTAAATGGACCAAGTTGGTTACCTTTGACCACCTAGTCTCTGCCTTGGAGTTGAAGGCAAAGTGCAGGAATATATTTCTCTAGCGACAGATGAACTTCCTCCGCATTCCTAAAGAGAAGAGAGCTACGTATAGCCAGTTCGTCTGCCTTCCCATTCCCCTAAATGTTCCTGTGGCCGGGAACCCAGTTAGTTAGAATTAAATCTTGTTAATTGTTAGTTAGATTTATCATCTGGAAAAGCATTACCCTCGTCAACTTCACTACTGCTCCTTGTTGGCTAACTCTTTTGATTTGGCGAATCATTGGTCTCAAACTTGGACTTAACCGATTTATATCATATTCACAAAAGTCAAGGACCAAAATAACTTAAATAAAAAGAAAGAAAAAGAAAATTACAAAAATCTACATCTGATAGGTGGCGCTGTGATTGATTTTTCTGCTTCATATTTATTAATTTAAATCAGAACCAGTTGATGTTTTTTTTAATCTTAATTCAATTTAATAAATTTATAACTAAGCCACGGCACCCACGTAAGCTTTTCTATGATTCCTTTACTTCAGGTCTCTTTTTGAAAAGAAAGGAAAACATCATTCGCCAAACCTGTTCGATTCTAGAACGTTCTGAGCAGTTTTGAGCAGTTGAACTTGGCTTAGTTCTTTACAAAATCAGTACCAAGTTTTATTTTTCTTTAGACACTTCCGTATATTATTAATTGGGGACGCACAGTTCTCCATATACTTCCAGCTGGGGCATTTGACAGAAACCTTAATAAATCATTCCAAATTTTCGCCATAAAATTGTAGCTTTCTAGAATTTATTTCAAAAACATGGCTTCAAATATATAAATAGTCGGATAAGCTAAGTTTTAGAACCTTGATCCTGCTTTTATTGGCAATATTACCCAAAGTCCTTCAAAACTTGTAACTTGGGAGTGAATAAATTGCTTGCCAGAGTTGTATAGTCATCGCGGATAACGTTGTAGCATCTCATGCTTTGACTGCTTCTTGACTTCTCACGTTAATAGCGCTGCGAATGTTAAGTTCTTTTGATAACAGCCCAGTACCTTGTTTGGTGACGCGTGAATTCAAAGTCAAGACCTCACCATGATGGTACAGAGGTATTTACGGAACTCACCTAACTTCCCTTCTCTGGCAAACAGTCATTGAAAATCAAAAACTAGTAAAAGCTGCATTCTGGTCCAGTAATACCACCTATCGAAGTGCTAATGTTTAGCCTACCTCAAGTCTATAGAGCGTTAACTGTTAACTTTTGGCCAGATCTGTTTAGCAAGACATGTAATTCCACTTGTCCCACCTTAGCTTTTTCCTAAGCTAAGGTGGGACTTTCGTGGCAGCCACCCTTAACAACAGTTTACAACCAGCGATTTGTTGGTTAGGTTAGGTTAGGTTAGGTTAAACAGGGGTTAAACAGCAATAGGCATCAAAATGGGCGCATTGCGATCCCTGGGGGAACCAGCTGAATTCACAATTCAAAAGGCAGAAAAGCTAAACAATTTCCCTGGTAAAGCAACCAAAAGTTCCTTGAAGTCCTTGCCATCTACATATTTCCTCTTAGTTTTCAAAGAAGTATTTCCCCAAAAATGTTCTTCGACTGCACGTAATTGCCTCACAGTATATGTGTAACGTCCTCAGCAGCATGCAGATCTCCGTATATCTACAGATATCTGTATCCGATGACCCCAGCCTCCTTGCATGTTTCTGCAAGAGACAGTGCCCTGTCAGAATTCCTGTTAATGTTCTAAGTAAGCGATTGATATCACCATTTGAGAGAATTAAAGTTGCTTCCAACATCACAGAATTGAATGTAAAACTGCGCCGTCATCTCGCCAAATTTCATCCATTCCTCTTCAGCCAAGATAAGGCTTCTTTAAAACGTCCTTATGCAGTTTACTTCCAATGAAAACTTATTTCTTTTCATCTCAAATTCAAAGGTTCAAATCATTTTATTTAATTTCCAACAAAAAAATCGTTAGGATCCAAATGTCTACAATCAATGTCTAAGCACTTTTACTATCCGTAAGTGCCTTTGGAACAAAAAAAAAAACAAAGTCCTCCAAACAAGAGCATATGCCATGCATTAGCAAACTAATTCCCCTTTCTCTCCAAAGAACAACTCCTAAATCCATTCGATTCCAGCCGTTCTTCGCCACTTATTCAGTTGTCACAACCATTCCACCTGCTCAACTCCATCCCATACTCTCTCCACTTGACTCGGCTAGGGCAGGATTTCGGTTTCCCATAATGTCCTTTCAGACGACCACGACCATAACCGGAGGAGCATATGAAGAGGTACAACCGTATGACCGTATGTCATCTGCTTATTGCAAAATCAATAAAATTCGGTTCATAAAATTATCCAAAAGTGACGCATGAAAAGCAATTTTTATTACCGTGACTTGGAAGAAACCAGCAATTTCGGATTTTTCTTTTCCCCCATTAAAATGATGGCGAAAAACTTTGGAATTTATTTCGTGAATGTGATGTTTGTGTGTGTGTGTTTTTTTTTTATTTATTTTTTGTTTGTTGAATTTCGGCTTCCATTATAATAAATAAGAAGGAAGTTTATGCAAGGACATTATTCATTTAGTGGAGGATGTCATGCAAATAGGCATGTTTGTTATTTTAATGGCGGGGTGCGCGTTGTGTATTTTTTTATTTTTTATTTTTTGCTTTACATTCTTGTACACGATTTTCATTTTGAATTGATTTTATGGGAGTCAGAGTCAGAGTCAGAGTCAGAGTCAGATATTTGTGCTGAAGAAGGAGGAAAACATTAATTTTTGGACTTTGGAGAGATCCTTGTTAAGTTGGACTCGACTCGGTTGTTATGATAATATTTTATGCCTCTGCAAAATGTAGTCAATATCTGTTACTGAATGTTCCGCATGAGCGTTTAATCTCGAACCCTTGGGATGGGGATACTAAATAATAAATGGAAGGTAAAATGCGGCTCTTAATCTCAATTTTAGGAAGACTGTTGGAATCTGACAGTCACTGACGGATCAAAAGCGAAGAAGTTAGACGTCTTAAAATTTAATCTGTTAAGAATGAAGCCAAACTGAAAAACTAATTATAGATGGGTGTTAAGGAGGAGTAGAAAACGTTGCCAATCGTGACTTTGTTGATATTAAAGTCAAAGAGGTTTTGCATATTGTCAGCTTTCCGATACATTCAGGGTCGGTGTTAAGGGAAATAACTATCATCAGCTAAATGCATCCAATATTACCGGTTAAAGGCTGATGGGTGTGTGGAGTGGCTTAGTGGTTAATTGCATTGGACCACTAAGCGGGAGGTCGCTGATTCAAATTCAGGCCCGTATCACCTTAAAGGTGTTTATTCACTCTTGCCTCTTGCGGATGTCTGACGAAAGAAATGTCATGAATTTTGTTTGTTTGTTTGCTACATTCCGATGGAGCGCGCAGACACAACTCCTGGTCCATTGTGCTACCATGCAGGCATCTTACATTAATGTACTTATTTCGTTCCGTCCTCCGAAGAATTATGAGAAGGAGCTTCAGTGATGTCTACATCACGATGATGTTCGGCACATGCCACGTCAGCCCCGAAAATACGCCACCAAATGCGAGCAAAGGCGGAAAACTACAGAGGATGTATTCCGCTGTGCCATCCTCCTCAACGTAAGGGGAACAGGTGGTGGTGTCGCTCAACCCCGGCACATTTAAGTGTTTAGAAAAGTCTTGGTGGCCGACAGGACGTTTACAAGCAGCATGTAATCAATTCTCGTGAGAGATAGCTGATTTCTTGCAAATGTCCAGTCGCGCCACCGAATCTTGTGTTCACGAGAAACACAAGTGACTACAGATGCAGGCAGACTCAACGGAGGTTTGGGCCTGAGAAAACATCTTCTGAACGTTGCATAGCAGGCTCATCGGAGATCTCATTTCTCTAGATGCCAGTGTGACCGGGACCCAGACACAATTCACTGTGTTCAGCCTTCTGTGACCAAATTCATAAAGGAGACCATGCTTGACTAGTATGCTCGAGAATAGGCCTGACTAAAGTTATGTAAAGGAATTTTGTAACATGGGTTAGTTAACAATCCTTAGACCATTCAATGCCTAGATGAAGATCAAAGGTCCAAGGTGGCTGCCTTGGGGAATACCAGAGTTGGTTGGAAACTGACGATCTGAAGATGACATTGTGTTTGTGACCTGTCAAATATTAAACATAAGATTGAAAACCAAGAGCTAAATGTTTAGTTAAGCTAAAACTGCCTGACCAAATATGTGGTCAAAAGGGTGGTGAAGTTTTTATATCAAAACACAAGTGTTCTCAGGCTAGCCTCTCACCATCAACTCCTACTACTCATCTCTACGTGTTGACTACAGGGTGCTCAGTACCTTGATTGGAGATGGGGTAACAGGGCAGCAGATGAATGCACTTTTTCCTGTTTCCGGACGCCAGCGAACGAATTCTAAAGATGGATCAACGGTGGCGTCTACAGTTCTAGTTAAGTTGTATTATAGCGATATCCCTATAAGAGCTGCTTCGATATATTTGAATCCCAAGACCATAGGGATCTCCAACACTAAGCTAGGGAATTGGAAAAGAGCACTCGCAACACCGAAGTGGGTTACTGGCACCAGAATTACCTAGGGTCAAAACCAGGGCGTGGCCCTCAAGATTGAGGGTTGTGCCGTCGGTTATCGGATTGGGATAGATGGAAAGCCTCGGATAAAAATTTCCCTCCAATGGCAAATGGCAACTAGACCCGGAACGTTAACGGACACGCGAGTATGTACCTGGAATGTGCTGACACTATACACTCGAGGTGCAAGTCAAAAACTTGAGTCTGTTCTCTCGCAGTTCAAGGCCGACATTACCGCGATCCAGGCGATACGAATTCGCCCAGCATCCAGGTTCGAGGCGAAAAGGAAGACCGCTTGGTCTGGATAACTGGAAGCAGCGTGCCCGGGATCGCAGAGGATTGAAGGCTGCCATGTCTCAGGCAGAGCTTTTTCACTAGTAGGGAGCCCGTAAAGTAAGACATGATCGGCGAGAGTTCTCGCAGTTTATTTTTAATTTTAGCGAATGAAGGGTCAAAAGAAAGAGGGATCCTTGAAGAAACTAAAAGAAAAACGGGCGTAATCGGAACAATATATTTCATTCTCTATAAACGAGAACTATCGTCGCTGTCATCAAATTTACGCGGATAAAGACGGCTTTTTAGTACAATTTAGGTGTTGCCATGAGGGCAATTTTCAGCACTTCGGTGCCCCGACTGACCCCCACTACTAACAATCAGCCTCAACCCTGGCTATCAGTGAATTTGACTTCCTAAATCCCTCCCTCTAATGCCAGGCGACCTAGTTATTTATGTCTCAAGCAATTGGGTGTTAATAATAGCAGTTTCACAGATTTAGCTTTCAGCACACTTCAGATGCATATAGTGAACATTTGTTAACGATCTGACTTTATCTTGCCCGTTTATCTGATCTGGTATCGTCACACGGGGAAAGTATCGCATTGCGAATATTTTACTCCTCGTATCCCATGATAAGATTAGTTTTTAAACATTTTAAGTGTTAATAATTCAAAATAGCGAACACCACTACCCCCACACATGCAATATCTACACACTCCATCGAGCTTATTTTATTTTTTTTTTCTGTTTTTTTGGAATTTCAAGGCATTACGCATTTCGAGCGAATCATGTGAGCATATTCCCCCCGTTGTCATGACGAGAGATAGCGCAGAAAATATGGTATATATATTTTTTTTTTTCATTTCATTTTTTATGAGTGAAGGCTGCCCTCGCCCCGCCAACCGTCCTATGCGACTATTAATTAGGTCTTTTCTGCTGCTTACACGCCTTCATTTATTTTATTATTTTCTACTTGCGCATTCACTATGATTCTAATATATTTTTTAGGTTAATTTTAAACACTCTCTGACGTATCTAGAATGTATGTAGATGCGATACTCATTGTTAGCTGGCCTAGGCTGTAGATTGGATATATACTGTTGGTAGTTACATATATCTCTCTGGGAATAGTATAGATATTCCTCAATGGGATTTAAGTTTTTCGTATTCGTAGCGTAAAATTTCGTCAGTTCGACAAGAATGTGTTTAGATACAGATTTGAAAATTTATTTTATTTCATTTGTTCGGCGATGCTATTGCTATCTGACGCGATTGAAGGAGAATAAAATTAGTTTCGCTGACGTAGCTACTGGTAGATCTCCGTGGTGGGATTTTTCAAAGAATCAAAACGTATTATAGCGGAATGATTAATGGTTAAACATTTACGACAATGATGTGCAATTATCGAAAAGAATGGTTGTTTTAGTTCTCCTACGTACCTACTCGTGTATATGGATGGTGCTCGAGCGGTGATAAAGATTTATGATTTCTTATGGAAAAATCCCCCGAATTAGATATAGAGTTACGACTTTGTAAAAAAGAAGATAGGTACTCACTTATAGGGTAGACAAATTCAAGGCATAAAATCCAAACAAGATAACTTTGTGTGTCTTTCGGAGGTTATGGTATTTTCCCTTTCAGACTCGGTTATCTGTCTAGTGCGTCTAGTATGATGTCGCTGATTCATAGGAATGGAAACATTTAAGTCAGTAAAAATTCAAACAACACTCGCTTTCGAGATTGGTTTCAAAAGAAAAAAAATTAAAATAAGTACCCGAAGAGTCTATGAGGAATTCATCAAAATTGTTTGTTGAAGAAAGACCGTCGCAACAAAATATAGATTTGATCCCACAGATGGAGACTAGATTTAAGTCTTAAGTTAGCCGAGCTATTAAGATAGTCGCTTGTGCGGAGTTGTACTAATAATAGAGAAGTACCTTTTTCACCATTAGAGACATGATGGAATCTCTACTATCAAAACTATCAAAACTCATTCCGTTCACCAGAAAATGCGAGGCCCAGAAATGGGACCTACCCAAGTTTAAAGGTGTCCGCCGCAAGCTGTCAACCGAGGCTTTGTGGTTTTCACATCAAAATTAAACTGGAAACACGAATACCGAAGAAAGGACTTGATGCCTTTTACGCCTGCTGTAAAAAATTTGGACCTAAAACCGAAAATTGTGGGTGAGATGAAATAACGCCAAACGAAATAAGGCTAAATTAAAAAAATGTATCATTATTTCCATTCCAAAATCGAATCGCCTGCGGAAGGAATGTTGAAATCCCTTAAACCCGCGAAGCGAGGCACTCAGGTACTATCGCCTTATTTAAAATTTGGCATTATTTCGTTTGTCAGTATTTCACGTCACCAACATTGGACATACTGGCTGTACACTGCGGTCGTGAGATCCATTCCGTGAGATACTGTTCCACAAGTGAATACCAAATCCCATCGTAAGAACCTGAATATGGTGGAACGAATTGCTTGTCTGCGTATAAGAGGTTCAATTAAATGCTATTGAAACTGCATCTTATTAAGCTATTCACAACAAACTTGGCAGCCAAAGCCGATCTCAGAAGGGACTAATGTCATTTACCGAACCCAATTATGGACTTTGAAAAAAATTTTACTATACCCGAAAGACAAGACTGCAACTCACCCAGAACTATCATCAAAGATATACTCATCTACACAGATGGTTCAAAGACAGAGGAAAGTACGAGAGCTGGCGTCTTCTCAGTGAACACTTGAAATTAAACAGTCATATCGACTGACTGATCACTGTAGTGTCTTCCAAGGTTGGATCTATGCAGTTAAAAAAAAACACTTAAAACAATCGGTTCCAAACTCAGGGCTATACGTCATCACTGAGATCTTCTCTACATGGTCTTAAGCCCCTACTAATATAGTTTTACTTTTTCGTGACACAACAACGAGTATTCCGAATTCAAAGAAATCGAGGCAGGAGTTCTACAAGGAAGCGTTCTTGGACCGATTTTATTTCTTTTATACACTCGTGATATACGAGCGATCGACAAAATATGTGCTTGGACAAAAACGACTTGGCGTTCTGTTCTCAACGAGCCAAATTCCACTCACGTTAATTTTACCTACCGAAATATAAGCAATCTACCCATTTTTATAAACTCGGTACAAATTCCGTACACAAACGAGGCTAAATACGTTAGATGCTGAATTAAAGTGGAAATCCCAATGAAATATCTCGAATCCCGAAAACTTCTTAATGACCGGCAGTACGGTTTTCGCAGCAACAGGTACACTTGTGATTTGATGACATATCTTACCGAAAAGTGGAACCAATCTATTCACCATGGTGGTGAAAGCAAGGTCGTTGCGCTTGATATTTTAAAGGCATTTGACAGAGTTTGGCATCAAGCTTTCTTGTCGAAAATGCGTGCATTTGGGATCGATGTTACCCTTCTTCAGTGGATTAGAAATTACCTTTCGGACCGTTCAATACAAGTTGGTTTGGACGGTTTCAAGTCTGTAACTCACCAAATAAATGCTGGTGTCCCTCAAGGCTCTGTTTTGTCTCCGAATCTCTTTCTCATTTTTATCAATGACCTCCTGTCTGTCACTTCTAACCCAATCCATTCCTTTGCTAATGACAGTACCCTCAGCTTTACATATTCGGTTTATGATTCACGTCCCTCATCTTCGCGCATGGAGCTTGAACGGCAACGTATGTTAAGCTCATTGAATTCCGATCTTTACAGCATACTTAAATGGGGTAAATCCAACAGAGTGGAATTTAATGCTTCCAAAACGCAATGCTGTCTTCTGTCATTGAAGCGAACCCCTAATTCTCAGCCATTATCCATGAATGGCATTTGCGTCCATTCTCGGTATGTGTGTTAATGACAACCTTCGTTGGAATGACCACATATTCGATGTCGCCAAGAATGCTGCGACATGTCTAGGCTTCCTTAAGCGCTGCAAGAAATATTTCACCCTTTCTGATCTGGCTAGAATCTACCGGGCGTTTATTCGCCCAAAACTTGAGTACAAATCTCATATCTGGTCCGGTGCACCAATAACATATTTGGAGCTACTTGACAGGATCCAAAAACGTGCGGTAAAACTTATTGGCGATCGAGACATCGCGAAATCACTTGACTCTCGTAGTCATCGTCGTAATGTCTCCTGCTTATCATTGTGTTCAAATGAAATTGCCAATTGCATTCCACTCTTACAGCAGTTCAATCGCAATACTCGCCAAGCTAGGAATCCACATCAGTTTACCCTTATGCCTGTTTTCGGACGTACTGTGAAATATAAAGATTCCTTTCTTAACCGTACAATACGAATGTGGAATGCTCTACCACGCTCTGTTTTTCCTCCGCACTATAATTTACAAACATTTAAAACCAACGTGCATCGGTTTCTCCCTTTCACTAATGCCCGCACTGTGTCACTTCATTATAAGGGTATCCAAAGTCCCTTTAGTGCGCGTTCATTATAAAAAAAAACGTGAGGAGCTCATCATCAGATTTAACTAAATGCATTGGCTGCTTGGAAAATTCCCCAAGCAAGGGCTACAAACCTGTTTGGTTGTCATTAACACACAACTATATGCTGTCAACAAGAAGGGACACACAACATCGACGAATCGTCACGACAGACAGCTATAACTTTGAGGTAGTTGGGGACTTTATCTACCTCGGCTCCGCGATTAACTCTGACAACGATATATCGTCAGAAATCAAGCGAAGAATTACACTTGCCAACCGCTGTTACTTTGGCCTAAGGAGGTAATTGATTAGTAAGGCCTTGTCCAGAAACACCAAGGAGACTCTATATAAGACCCTCATCATCCCAGTCCTGCTGTATGGCGCAGAAGCATGGACGTTATCTAAGGCGGATGAAGATCTCCTTGGTCGTTTCGAACGCAAAATTCTTCGAGTGATTTTCGGTCCCGTTTGCGTTGACGGGCTTTGGAGGAGGAGATTAAACTGCGAACTCTACGAGCTGTGCAGCGACATCGACCTGGTCAGAAAAATACGGATTAGTCGTCTAAGATGGCTGGGACATGTAGAGCGAATGGACTTCGAATCCAACTAGGAGGGACAACGCAGTAGAGGAAGACCTCGCCTAAGGTGGCGCGCGCAAGTGGAAGGGGACCTCAACCAACTTGGAGTGCGCAACTGGAGGCAGTTAGCCAAAGATCGTGCTAACTGGAGAGGCGTATTGGTTGAGGCCCAGGTCCACCCCGGACTGTAGCGCCACCTAAGTAAGTAAGTATACAACTTTGGGTTTGTAACAAAGCAAGTAATGTTCAGATCTTACAAACTTTCAAAAATAAAGTTCTTGGACAATCCGTTGCTCCAGAAACGCTGATATCCACAGAGATCTAGGTATTACTACCGCAGAGATTACGACGAAATTTCGCACGCGCAACCAACACACACGCGATCTTGGCCATTGCATTGACGTTTATAACAAATTTACGCCGACAACAAAGGATAAGACCTTCTGAATTAGAACAATTAGATGTAACCGCATGTTATTGTCGGTAAAAGCAGGTGCTTCCGCTGGGATGTTTCCTGCCAGGCGCTATTAAATAATTTAAATTAAAACTGCTTGATAGAGATAAGCCTAGGTATTTTTTAGTGAGTAAGAATCTCACACTGTTATGAGAACGCGCGGTCGGTCCTTATAGTTTCTCATGGAAGATTTTCCATCAACCACACCATTAATCTGTCAAAATGTATAAAAAAATATCTAAGCCACCCAAGATGAGCCATTAGTCCGCAATAATTGCTAACTCGATTATTGTCTTACTTCCTCATTAAACCATGAAATGAGGGCAGTCTCTAACTGCAAAAAAATACCACTGCCTAATCATGACACAGTGTAACGTCGTTTTTCCGTTTTTCTCTCAGACAAATTGCACATAAATTCACCTGCCCAATTGAATATTTTTGCAATAAAATGATGCTTGATGTGTATAAACGTCACCCACCACCATCTGGACACGTCTAAAAGAAAACACAGGTCTTATGACCGTCCCGACGTATGTACGTATAAAATGCGCCTTCAGTACGTAGGTGGATAGGGTAGGTACCTACTCGCCGCTCATAAACGAGGAATATTTGCATTTAAAAATATTGGATGACCGCCAATTTGGAACTATTTTCGAAATATATTCAAATTTTTCAACCCAGAGCGCGCGCGAGAGAGAGTGAGAGGAGAGAGTGCGCCCGAAAGAAGAATTTCAAATTTCAATTGCAGGTAGACGACACCGCCTGACTGAGTCTGTTTCTGTTAGTATCCATCCGCATGTGTGTTAGCCTACCCTTTGCCGCGATCTTGACAAGTATCGAAATCAACCTTCGGTTATTATTCGGTTTGATGGCGCGCACACGGCACACCACATACCTATAAATTGTTTGTTCATAAATTATATATATAAATCATAGATATGTAGTTGGCTTCTCGCTGTGGTTAGTCGGTCTAATTTAAATGTCACGATCGAAAAGTAATTTCATTACAATCGCACACACTGAAGAGCGGAATCTCGAATCTCGATCGCTTCTATTCGCTTTACAGGTACAGATACAGACAGATACAAATAGATGCACTACGTATCTCTATATTAGTTTAAGGTAAACATTTAATTAACACTGCCCGCAGAATGGACTCTTCGGTAGCTACAACCGAATGTATCGCATTCACGAAGAGTGTCTACTTTTCCGATCCAATTTGTTGTTCGGTTTCCTCATATCACACCCATCTTCTTTCTTGCCCGCGTCTCTTCAAGAGGGTATATAATTTTTCACATATCTACACTAATTGGTCCCAAATCGACAATCTTCTTTCATTTCAATTGTTTTTCACCTACTTCAGCAAGACGTTTGCCCCTGCCCCTGCCCCTTCCCCACTGCAGTATCAATCATAGATACTTGTACCTACGCATAAAATACGGTTAAGCACTCTGCAGTGCTGCGCACACATACCTATTACTATGACAATTGCTCGAATGAAATAGAGATTTATATTCTATTGCCATTCGATTAACCTCAACCCTTTGTTTCTGGCCGCGCAAGCGGTACTAGTACGAGTACGACGACGACTACGAGGGATGTGTGCCAAAGAGGGATGAGCGCCTTGTTTACTGTATCTTCGTCGGGTGTACATTCTAAATCTCTGACAAGAGTATTCGTAGGTACCTACTTGCAAATCAAACTGGGATATTTCCCATTCTGAATTCAATGCAAAAATGCATCTATCATTTGAAGAGACACACATGCTGTGTTCTTGTGGTGTAGATACATCTATCTAACAAATGCAATTTGATTGAATTCAAATTCAAACAATGGTATACAATTTTTCAGTAGCAGCAGCAAGTAGAGGGATTCGCTAACGCGAAGATGAATTTCAAATTGGTTGTAGAGTCATGTGCTTCGCGGCAGCATGGTAGCTGTAGCTAGCTAGCCAGCATGTGCTAATGGGATTATGTGTACTTATAGATTCAATTAATCAAATCTATTGGTATTGAGAGGTTGGTCTTCTTGTCGGGCGACGCACGGGGGCTTTGCCATGGCAAATGGCGGATGGGGATACTGCTGTAGAGATGCGCCGCTTAATTGTTTGCTTTTCTTGCGAGATGGATGGATGATGATGATTCACGTGTGCGATTTGCGAATGTAAAATTAGCAAATAATATGCAATAATTTACAAGTTAATCAAGCTGAACGTATTAGCAACTAAACCAAATGATAAACAGGCGAACTTCTGAGGGAAATACCAATATTTGCGGTTTAAGTGAGTGAGGTAAGCTCTGCTCCAGGTGAACTGGTCGAGTATCGATGACGAAAGTTTTGTGTTTTGACGTTATTTCTTCAACCCACTAATGGTTTCAATGCTAATTTAATATAGCGTAGCACATGGTTAACATAGTTTGCTTTTCAATTTCCTATCCGAATTTGAATTGTAAATTGTGTTTGTCATGGGTGAGTGACACATGAGTTTGCTGCTAGCCGCCATGTTTCCTTTTTTTTTTTGGATTATTGATGCAAATTGTGGTGACAATTTGAAACGTGAGTGAGTTCAGTCGGAGGGGGTGGTGTAGCAAGTAGTTTTGAAGTGTGTTTGCGCTTGCAATTAATTTTGTATGCTTTTCCTGCGAGGAGGGTTGATCCTTAGTTTTATTGCTTGCTCGCATTACATGAATCCGCTTGAGCAAGTGTGTAATTTACGCTTATATTGATTTCACTTTTACTCATTTCAGAGTAGTCACTTAGGTAGTCACTTTAAAATTGATTATTTAAAAATTTTGAAAATACTTAGAAACCTCTTGACTGGCCAAAAGCAAACCTTTAAACCTGTGCTCCTCACAAATGTTTGTCTTACTTGATAATCTCCAATAAATTTTCTATAAATTTTGTTAAACTACGGAAAAGGTTTTGGGTAAAATTGATTTTAAGCTTAAAGCTAGAAAACATAAGTGTTTAAAATAATAGACCAAAATTATTTGGGAGTAATATTTTCAAAAAAAAAGCCATAAAGTTAGAAACTACGCAAAATTTAAGGAAAAAGAGCCAAAAAGTAAAATGGAAGCCAGAAAAAACTGTTTTTTTAACATAATTTCCAAATTTAATATGGAAATTGCGCCCAAAACTCGTTGTAAAGGTTTTTTTTAGAGGTATAGAACTTCGAATTGAAATAAAACACAAGAAAATCATTTTAATGTCCATCAATTTGGCTTTATTGGAAGGATAATTTCATGCCATTAATGTTTAAAAATGATTTCGGGCATGTGTCCTGTTTCGAATAAAGACAAGTCTAGAGGACCACTTTTTTAAGCATTTGGGGCTGTATGTCGGCAATAACGCCACGAATGTTGGCTTTCAAGTCCCCTCACGTTTCTGGTTTGTTGGCGTAGGCGAGCGAGCGACTTCACATATCCCAAGACAATAATCCAATGGCGTCAAATCCCACGATCTTGGTGGCCAATTGACAGGTCCATTCCGCGAAATTATGCGCTCATCGAATGTTTCCTTCAATAAATCGATTGTGACGTGCGATGTGTGGCATGTAGCGCCGTCTTGTTGGAACCACATCTCATCCACATTCATGCCATCCAATTCGGAAACAAAATAGTCGGTTATCATGGCTCTATACCGGTCTCCATTAACGGTAGCTGACTCTCCAGCATCATTTCGGAAGAAGTATGGCCCAATGACTGTTTTTGTGGCATTTCAAGGGTCTCAAGTGGATTCTCTTCACTCCAAATGCTGCAATTTGGCTTGTTGATGCAGCCATTCAACCCAAAATGAGCCTCATCACGGAACAAAATTTTGCGATGAGAATCAGCATCGATATCAATCTCATTTTCGGCCCATACACCCAAATCACGACGCATTGCATGGTCTCGCGGCTTTAATTCTTGCACAAGCTGGATCTTGTAAGGTCGTAGGAAGAGATCTTTGCGCAAAATCTTCCATAAAGTTGATGGACAAAGCTTCAATTGCTGTGCACGGTGGCGAATCGATTCATTCGGGTCCTCTTCAACACTTTGCTCTACAGCGGCAATTGTTTCTTCGGTGCGCACTGTTCGACGTCTCTGCGGATGCGCATTATCACATAGAGTAAACGAAATAAATTTGCACGATTTGCAAGCGTTGTTCATTTGTCAACCTGTTCATGATGAAATGGCAAACCAAACTGAACATAAATGACATTAGAGTTGCCAGATTTGACCACAAAATTTCATCTCTATTCGAAACACCCTTTAGAATAAATTACCTGCACCGATAGGGAAAAAGTTTTTGGAGTTTTTTCCTTTTTAATTTATTTTTTTATTGGATTTTTCAGTTTCCTCTAATTGAAAAAACGCCCAAACAATTTTTGAAACGTCCAATTCCTGGCAATTGTACCAAAACATTTTGAAATTTTGTATGGAGATTTTTGGCCTCCTTTTTTCCATTTTCATTTTTTGGCGTAATTTCAGGGAGCCATAATCTTGTAACATTAGTTTAGAGCCATGTAACTTTTTGTTGGGTACATAAAATCACTGTTAACATATTCTGCGCAAATAAATTAGGTCTACAAAATATATTCATCAGTTTTACAAGCTATGTGAAATAGTTCCAAGCTTATAGCATTATATCTCAAAATTAAAAATATTCACTTTAACTTGATATAACTTGAGTTGGGGTGATGGTAGACCCCACTAATGTTCCACTTTTTTTTTTTGTCTGAGCTTTAGGAATATCGATCTACTTGAGTATTTTTGTGTAAATGGAACGTCCTGACGTACAGGTGGTCATTTATCTTGCCTACACTATATAGTAAAAAAAATCTTCATGTACCACTAATTGCTTAGTAAATCTATAAGTTATTAAGTGTAACCGTGTGCATGTGATAAATCGTCAGAGGTCTACAAAATTATTTTTTTTTGTAGACATCATGTACAAGGATTGGATGGATTTGAAAGCCCCAAAAGGGATGTAAAAAAGTCATAAAATTAAAATAAAAATGCATTCTTCCATCCGTCACTGGTTTAAGTTTGCTTTCGTTGGATACTTAATAAGTTAAGGTTGGTGTTGTATTTATCATCATTTAACTCAACAAAATACACAGCAAAATGTCCATGTCCAGACGGCTCTGACCCTAGTTGCCAGAGGCTGCACAAAGGTTAGCCTTAAAGTCAATCGTCAGAAAAGCACATCAGTTGCATTCACCAAGAGAATGAAGTCTGAAAGACTCAGGAATGCTACATTCTTCGGTACAAAAAATTAGTTTTGACACTAAACTTGCCAAGACTATCCTTATGCCAGGATCTCACTATGGACTTAACTTCAAAGCGTCACTATGGATGAACATGGCAATAACAAGACCAATTATCACGTCTGTGGCATGCTCCGCTTAGGCAAATCTAAACAAAATGCACAGATTACAACCCTCCACACCTACATCCCACCACTTCATCTAGAACTTCTAGCAGGAACTCACAAAATACGAAATACTTGTTCACTTAATGGACAAGTCGTCAGAAGAAGGTCGTACGTGAATAGGAAATTCGGAAGACCAGACTGAAGTTATCAAGGTCTTATGAAGAACTTTGTGAGGTCCGCCTTTACCCTTACCCTTATCAGTCCACCACAATAAATCCATTCAACACGCCATAAATTTCTTCAATATTCCCAACTTGTCGACGACATTTGCAAGTCGCCATTTAGCATTTAACATTTAACTCACTGCCACCACGTCATGAAGAGTTCCAAAACTATAAATTTTACCATCCAATCAACTCAAATGATATCCTTTCAATTCCCCTAAACGGCACCTAGGTACTTGTGGCAAAATAATGCACAGTCTTGACTCGACTGACCTAACGTCCTCACTTTGCTCTCTTAAAACATCTGCATAGATGGCACTTTCATTAGACTTCATTTCTCGGCACAAACTCATTCCATACAAATAAAATGTGCACTATACCGTTATACTTAATATAACGAGCAGCAAAAAAAAAAATCACGAAAGAAGAAGAGAAACGCCATAACACGAAACACATTGTATAAGAATAATAGTTGGTAGAATTTTTTTTATTTTGGTTAAATGCCAATTTTTTCAGACCACATACCACCGCTACTCCTCCCTTCCACTCCCCATTCACCACCATAGAGAGACGTCGCAAGTGATTTGTAAATTTTGTGGGAAGATGGTGAACAGAAAAAAAAAAATAAAAATTAAAACATTTTAAAAGAAAAAGTGCAAGGAGGACACGAGGGCACACAAGTGTCAAGAAAAATTGGTTTTTCTCTCCCTCTGCATGCATAAATTTTTGAAAATCAATTTTAATTTATAGAGACTTGAATTTTTAGTTATTAAGGAACAAAATAGTTTTTATTTTTTTTATTTCATTTTGTGCGTTCAATTTTAATTCAGAAAGAAAAAACCTCCTTTTGTACGTCATTTTTGAATAAAGTATTGCACCCCACTTCGTGCTCTTTTTTTTTTTTGTGATTTCTCAAGAATTTCGTATTTAGTGGCGATAAATTTAATTCGCACACCAAATTGATGTTAATAGCAAGCAATGAAAATTAGTGGTAGATATAAATTATTTTCCAATTAGTTGTGTTAAATGTTTGCGCTTTTGTGTTATTGTTTTTTTTTTTTTTTGGTAAAAAAAAATTGAATATTTCATTTTTGTTTACTTATGTTTTTATTTAGATGTGAGATAGAGAAGAAGGAATAGTTTTGTGGTGTAAAATATTATTTTGTTTAGCATGTGACAAATATTAATTTATTAACTCGAGTTGACCTTTTTTTAAGATCTACACAACAATTAACACTTGAATGGAAGTTTGGTTACGATGATAGATGTTTAAAAAAAAAAGTAGGAGCATAATAAAATCATGATTGGAATCACGTTGGCTAGCTATAAAAAAGTAAACCCTTTCGAATGTTTAAAGCTATTTAATGTAGTTTTAATGACTTTATTGTCACGATTTTATATTTCTAATTTTATACTTGGAGTCTATGTTTAAATGTTTGGGTCGAAGAGACCTTGAAAAGTTATACGAATAGGTACTAAAAATAATTCGTTATTTAACCTTTTCTGAGGTTAGGGAAGGGGCTACTTCCAAAAGCCGATGAAGTGTCTATGTACTCAGTTTCTATATATGTTAGACGAGGAAACCTGTTCCAAATACTTGCGATTGCAGTTGCTCAGTGGTTGGATTACTGTTTTAAATTCCATAGCTGAATTCTAAGAAACTTTTTAAAACTTCCAGGTCGGAATCGGCTTATATCCTGATTAGAACGTTGATACTACGACTACAAAGGGGGCGCTGCAAAAGGGACTCAACCAATAACCCTGTAAAATTTAAGGCAAGGCCTTCCTCTACTGAATTGTTCCTCTTGATAAGAGTCGGAGATTTTTAGGGCTGCAGTTTTGTTGTTCATTCGCTGGCCCTATGCTCAGTACTTTGAGCAGGTCAATGTCGCAGAATTCTTCTACAATACGCATCAACGGAACTCAACAAAAGGAACTTCTTGTCAACAGTAAGCGACACAATGTTGACGATTTGGTCAGAAAGTCACAATTAACAGATATAACTTTGAGAAAATAAGGAACTTTGTCTACCTCAGCTGTAACGTTAAAGAGTGCTGCATAAAATTGACACTTACAAAATTCACTCTGACAATTAGTTTGACAGATAAAACTGTCTGTAGTTAGTGCTGAACTTCAAATATCTAAACAACGTGCAGAGAATTGCTTGTGTGGGCCAATTGAAATCAAGAAGCTGTATTGAACCTGCAAGCCATTGAACTCGTTACAAAGAACATGACAGCCAAAGGCGACCTTTTAGACTAAGAGTGAAGCGTGTCTCTTGCGGACGCTCCTGACGTCTCTGATCGAATAGGATACCAAGGCTTGACTTCTACAAAAACTTTAGAGTCACTATTAAAAATCAAATAAATAAAAAATAAACATTAGGCGTAAACGGCCCATACAGAACCCAAAGCCTAGCTTCTCCAACCATTGTGTGTGCGAAGTTATATTTTTGACACAAATGGAGGGACCTACAGTTTAATGCCGATTCCGAACGGCAATTTCTTACTCTTGCATGTTTGTCAGACGTTCGCAAGAGGTGGGGCAGCGAATGCCAACTTTCAGGTGGTACAGGTCGGGATTTGAACCAGCCTTAGTGGCCCAACGCACTTAACTACTGAGCCACTGCACCCTCTACAGTCACTATACACGGCAGAAAGGACGGGGATTCATTTAATACTGTCATCAAAGTCATCTAAGAAGGATTAGGGTACAGTAGCTGAAGCTAAGATATATGCGGTTAAAAAAGAAGCACAGACCGTCATATCGATGGAATTACCAGCAACGGAAGTAAGCATTCATGCGGAAGGTGAAGTAATCGCCTACAACATTCTAAAAGGGCAAACACTTAGGAATATGGGAATATTACTCAAGTCTACTCTGCTGGGTTTCCGGACACTTGGTAGTGAAAGGAAATGTGGGAGTAGAAAAAAACAAACTGGCCGCATACGGCTCTATCTGAAAACACAACTAGCCGACGAATAGGCTCCATTTCCATATATTTAGCTAAGGGACAATGAAACAACACTTTTGGCTGCACAACCCGAAGTCTGCGACTTTGCATTGATATCAAAAGATCAGAGTCGCTAGTCTCTCTTGATAGATGCTAGATCCGAGTGCCCTTTGGGACTTTGACCAGACACGGTATAAGTCTTCATGAAGAAGGCTATTGCAGAGTATTACCATTAATAAGCAAAACGACAGGCAACCATTTTAGTCAATCAATTTTAAGTCAATTTTTAGATATGTAAAGGACCCGCCAAATAACTTTTTTTTTTGAAAATGCTATAAAAAAAACAACTGAATATTTTCTCAAATTTCTTTCTTTATTTGAAAGTACAATCCTTCCGGTTAATAATGGAAAATAATTTCATTCAAATGGCTGCCTCGGCTGGCCATGCAGTAGCCTACACGATCGGTCCAATTTTTAAGCACATTATCGATTGTGTGCAGCTGTATTTCACCAATGGCTTCACGAATATTGTCCTTTAAAGCGTCAATTGTCTCTGGCATGTCGGCGTAACACTTATCACAAACAATAGTCCAACGGTGTCAAATCGCAGCTCCGCGGTGGCCAAACGACATCAGCTCTGCGGCTGATAAAGCGATCTTCAAAGATGCACACGTAGCATCGGCTGTGTGGCACGTAGCGCCGTCCTGTTGAAACCAAATGTTGCCAATATCCTCCTCTTCAACAAAAATTCGTTCAACATGGCCCGATAACGATCGTCATTGACTGTAACGGCGACTCCTTGCTCATTTTCGAAGAAAAATGGCCCAATTATGCCTCTGGACCAAAATCCGCACCAAACAGTGACTCGTTTTTTGGGTATATCGGCTTTTCAATGTATGCGTGCGGGTTTTCTGTGCCCCAAATGCGACAATTTTGCTTGTTTACATACCCGCTTCATCTGAAAAGATGATTTTTTTGGCAAAATCGGCATCTTCTCCAAGTCGATCGCAGGCCCACTTAGCGAAGCGAAAACGCATTGGATGGTCAGTTGGCTTCAACTCCTGAACCAATTGGACTTTGTATGGCGTCATACCAAGGTCTTTATGCAAAATTCGTCTCAATGATGTCTCCGAAATGTTCAATTGTTGAGAACGACGGTGAATTGACGTTGATGGCGCTTCACGCACACTTTCTGCCACAGCAGCAACTTTCTTGGGTGTACGCACTGTTTTTGGCTTTTCACGCTTTGGTTTATCGGTGAGGATGCCAGTTTCTTTCACTTTTTTCACAAGATAACGAACATACGGAGCTGACGGTGCTTCTGACTTTCAAAGTAATATCGCAAAATGTGCCCATATTCGTTCAGCGTTATCTGTCAAATCAGACATGAGCTAAGTGTAACCATTCGCGAAATAAGCACTAGTTGAAAAAAAAAAACGATAGATGGCGGACCCTTTATATGATTCACCAATCACTGACTTCAATTTGGTGACCCCACAAGAAGTTTGTTGGCTAGCGACACATTGAAGAAAGTAATTAAGCGATCCGTAAAATCTGACTATCCAGACGGTTTTTAACTTTCGTACACCTACCAAAAGTCAATACGAAAACTGCTCGCTATGAATACCATAGAAGCATGGGAAGTATTTTTCTTACTTGCATCCATTTTGAAATTCCAGTTTCAAACACCCTGTTCGCCGATGCATCACCCTAAACCTTGTGTGTTCACCTTCAGTGACCACTAATGAATTAATGTTTAAAAAATGGTTGCAATATTATTGTCCCTTTCTATTCATCTCTCGTTTTTCTTTTTGTCTTTTTGAATAAACAATAAGTGGGTTTTCTAAGCTAAGGAACGAACACGCCTTTCATTTCGCTCGGAAATTTTTGAATACAAAATTCATTAGTATTCAATTCATTCAATTCAATTGAATACATTCAATAGCGGCTAAGCGATTACGCCTAAAGTTCTGGCAACGCGAACGATAAGTACTCAGAAATGAAGACTTCCACGTATTGAATTACCAATTGGGAAACCTATTCCAGAAATTTCACTTTGCGGCTCTGCTTAGTGAGCTCCTAAGTTGTGCTTCTATGCGTAGAATTTTTAGACCACATTTGACCAACATCCGTAGTTCAGGGCAGGGGGTTGCCATACTTGAAATCAGGAAATGAAGTACACAACTAATTTAAAATATACTATTCACGTAGTTAGCGTATTCGAAATTCAGATAACGTGGTCGAGTGCTCTAAGTAAAACTTCAATGAATTTCTTTCTCATTCCTAAAATTCCTAAAATTACTTACCCCCCCCCCCCCCCCCACACATCGTAAAATATGAATATCAACACCGCCCCAATTAGATCAATCAAAAACAGCAAACATGCAAATATAACCCCTTAGGTACCTACATACCTACATCTATGTATATGTAAAATATTTTCCCATTGAGATGATGAATATCCAATTCAATATACAAATCCAAATGCATTTGTAAACTATTTTTCTATTAGTCTTCTAAAAATAGCACGCTTTAGAGATACAAATTTTATTTTATTTATTTTTTTTTTGTTTGAAAACCAAAACACCAGACCTTTGCACACTCATTGGCACGATTTTCAAAAGACCACTGACATTTGAAATAGTCCACTCTCCGCACAGTACACCACCACCAGTACCAGCTCTGCCACAGTGGAATAGACATTTCCGCAAAGAATCATTCGACTTAACCTAATTGAATTTAGAAAAGTGCTTAAGATATTAAAAATTATTATAATATTTCGTTTCATTTACTTGAAACCTTCAACAAGGGATGGATGCCCATGGGAACGGCTGCAAATGCATTTATGAGTTTTGTTTTTTGTGTGCATTTGCATTTGCATTTGCATTTGCAAAATCTATCGGTCTAAGAGGGCGGGGGAACGCATACTTCAAAAGACTGAAGCACAAATGGATATCTATATTCTGTTGAAATGGAAAAACAAAACTACAACTCAAAGGAGTCATAAAACGTCAACGTATCGTAAATTCGGCAAAATGAAAAGACCCGATATCATGCAACACTAAATTTGGTAGCTTTGTAGCAGCGCACAAAACTTTTTATGGAACCATAAATATATGTAGGTATGTGTGTAGGTACTTATTGCCATAAGTTAGGTTCTTATAAGTGAGCTTTGAAATGAAAATTCGAGATGTTTTCGATAGGTAAATGGGATACTTTCACGCATATAGAGGCAATTTAGTTGTGCTTCCTGGTGATTGTTATCAACAAATTGGTTTGTTTATGAAGAGCTATGGAATATTTATTGAACGAATTATGATAAGAAGCTGTTTATTGTGAATTGGCACCTCGTTTGAACTTCATAAAATATGACGCTGAATCTATTGAAAATAGTGATGATCGATGAAATTTTCTCTGGCAGCAGCATAAGTCAGCATAAGTAATAAGGGGTAGAACAGCGCCTTCTTCGAGTTTCAGTAGGTGTAAAATTTGCAATTTGCCAGAGTTTGCGCAGACATCTGTAGATGCGCGTCCAATAGTCACATTGCGTTGGGTGTGATTGTAAGGCCTTGGGTTTTGATTTAAGATAAAATCCAGATTTGTGACCGAAGCCAAGAGTGATACAAATTTTATATCAGAGGATCACTTATCAAATGGGGATAATTTCGGACTCTAATGGGATCAAAGCAATCCATTTGCAACTGACCACTAACTTTGCTTGAAGATGGCAGGTCATTTATGAACATGGAAAATAATATTGGTCCTTATATTGATACTTGTGGTACCTCTTGTTTGGCAGGCTGAGCAGCTTCCTCCAGAGACCACACATTGCAATTTGCAAGATAACTACAACCTGTATTTGAGGTACCAACAAAGGATGTCATGATTTACCTTGTCGAATGAATTCGAGACATACGTTACATACAGGTAGAATTCTCGATTAAAGATGTGCAGCACTGGTGATTAGCTGTAAAGCACGATAGGTGTTTCTTTATTTGGCTAGCTATAAGTTTCTCAAGAGCTTTTGACAGGCATGGTAGAATTTTGATTGATCTAAAGTCTCCGACGGAAACGGGATTTTTTTTTTTGTTCAATAGATAAAACTCTGGCAATTTTCCAAGTGGTTAATGACATCAGTCAAAACAATGGGTAGAGTTCATTAAGAAACCTCGTCTTCTGTTACTATTTCGAAATCATACTGTCTTGAAATAATAACCTCTGATTTTGGTTTTTTACCAACAAATATTTATTAAGCTCGTCAGGATGAAGGTAACATTTGGCTGGATCTTCTTGAGTTATAAAAAAAAGACCAATGATATATAACTTCCGATCACTCTTTCGTTCAAGATTATTTGATGGCGAAAGGCAGTCAAAGTGAAAATTTTCGATTTGCGAATGGCTGATTAGATGGGCGACTAAGTCCTCCAAAGACTCTTATTTTCAGAGCGTCAGAGAGTAATCCCGCAGAATAAAATCCCACTTTTAAGTAAAGATGTTAAGGCACCCGTACCGAGGACTGCATGGTCAGATAGTGGTTAAAAAGAACTGATCGCGAATGGTCCTCCACGATGCCCGGGCAAGGTTAGTCGACTCTGCCGGGTCGGACAAACTCGTCGATCCAAAAAATACGAAGACAACAGGAAAACAAAAAAATATTAAACATACTGAAAAAAATGTAACTGTCTGGAGTAGGCACGTCTTCGAAGGACCAACTGCTAGCTTACAGACAGGAAACCGTAGTCGATTCCTCTAGCGTAACGAGTACCAGCCACAGTTCTCCTACGTGCCATCAACCTAACCCATAATCAAACTCCAAATCGTTAGAGGGCGAGGTCAGTAGCCATAGTGACCATAAGCCGATTACCAAAGTATCACTAGGCACCCAGAACACCAGAACCAGCCATAGCGTCAGAGGTGAGGGTTTAAAGCCTGTCGGTGATGATAATCGGGCCCGACAACCTTGTGAAGTGTCTCAAGCTGCAGAATCCAGCTATCCCGATGGAGGTCTGGGCAGAAGTTTCGAAATGAATACAGCGTTTCGTTCTTTCTTCTCATAAACGAGGAGTGCCTAGGGGCACCAGAAGAAGCCAATTTTTAACATAGGTTTGGCATACGGTTTGACAAACTTAAAATCTTGCAATCAACGCCAACCCAACCGCATGCTTTGTACGTAAATTTGACATTTTCTACTGAACTTATAAAGAATGTATCGGATTTGATATTGAAAAAACAGCTCAACAATGACAGATACTACCATGCATCATGGGCAATAAAAGCAATTGAAAAATTGCATTGGCAACTTTGACAGGAGCATGAACAGCTTTTAATGAAACTAATTAAAAACGATACAGCAAAGTGAAAAACTTGCGTCAATTCTCTGAATTAGGAGAAGTGTCGTTTGTCACTGAAAATAATTTATCAACTTCAATACGCCACACTTAGAGTAGTTCAAGGGCGGACAAACATTTTTGAATGTTCAATTATTGACAAACTTGACCCACTAAGGTTAGCATTTGTTTTTGATAATTTCCAATTTTTAAACACAAAATATTTGATTCAGAATTTGAAAACGAAGCCTTCGTAGTTATCAGTACTAAATAAGAAAAATTCAGTCACTTTGTCTCATTAGAATGTTGAAATTCATATATTTTACTGTGCCCTGAAAACCAAATGGGGGTAACCTTGAACTGATCAACGCGAAGACAAATCATATCAGCATTTTAGCACTAATTTGGAGGTTATATCTACAAGATTTCCGCCTCTAACAAACACACTGGCAATATCCGGAAGTCTATAGGAATTTTACAATTTCACAGCATGACTAGAGCGTTTTCCAGGATTACCTTGTGTTTCTTTAAAATCCCTTTTCTATGCTTAGGAGTGTGGCTATTTAATTTAAAAAAAAACTCCCATGGCAACACCTGCACACTGGAAGAAAACTAAGAGCCAATTGTTTGCCATTAAAAATTCTGATATAAAAATATCCGTCTAATTGAAATCTGATGAAAGCGACGACTAGACTTTGTTGCTGAAAAAACCACAAAGCGTTAATAAACATCATGCCAACGAATACCCCAATTAATCTCGATCAAGATAATTTATTAAGTTTGACTTCGCACTGCCGAACATGCGTCCACTCCCAAAAAAAAAAAAGTAAACGCAGTCATCAGTACCCACGCCGAGGCAGGTATCCAAATACATAAGCTAACATTTTGGCGCCAATAAATTCAGAAAAAAAAAAGTGGTACAGCAATAAACACAGATCGGTACCAGTACCAGTACTTTTTTCTGAATCAAAACATATCCACACCACAAAATCTGTGTTCTTTTAAAATGCGTACATGACACTCGTACTCGTAGGCAGTGCAACGACAGCAAATTAGGTCTCATTTTTCACACACAGTGCGAACCACTTGCGATTTGCATCAGCCAGCCACCAACACCACCGCCTCCAAGTTAAACGCAGAAATAAGCAGAACAATCTCACAAGCACCCAGCACAGCCAGCAGTTTCTAGTTTGTTTTTTTATTTTTTTTTGTTCGCTGTCATTACACCATTGCTTGCGTCAAAATGAAAAAGTTTTGTAAAACTTCACAAGTAGGCACCTACCACGTACCATCACTTCAGTAATTTCCCCCTCCTTTCGCAGATCGCAGGGCTGGCGCGGGCAATTATTAAAAATTTTAATTGGCTACGCTCAATTAGATGTTTACATGCAAGCGAAATGTCACTCGACACAATCGTACAATCGAATATGCGGTGGCCCTCATCAGAAGAGTCAGCCGCCGCCGCCGCCATCGCCATCATCGTAAATTGACGCATTTAATTTTTGTCACATGCTCAAATTCATCAAATTCGAATTCTCTCTTCGACTGCCTGCTGACAGATTATGTTGGCCAGATTTGCAGGCAGAAATAGCTAAAAAATATATTGCATTTGCTGTGTTTTTCTGCTACCCGCCATTTTGTAACGAACATAAAGAAAAATATGTTTGGTAATTGAGCGAATTTATTGTTGCACTTGGTGCCAAAAAAAAAACAAAATCAACAACTAAAACTTTAGCTACTTGCTTTTGGATGCTCAATTAAGTGCAAGTAAGAAGAATGAATTTAATTAGTTTGCTAACATTACACAAATAACACACACACACAATGTAAACACCGACTTTAATGGTGCAGTTATAAGCATCAATCTCATTGGATTTGAACCAGTTGTTTTGACGTCTGACAGTCTAAGAAGAAATATTCGATTTAACAGAATTGCTATGAGTGGGCCAAGAAAACGATTGTAGGTAGCGCGACATGTGACTATTAGAAGGTGCATGACTCATTCTCACAATGTATTTACGTTTAAAAGCGTCCTTAATGTTCATAAAGAGTTTAGTTTTAGTGTTTCCACTGGACCAGAAAATTCATTACCACTTTATCATTCTTTAGAAGATTTAAAATAAATCTGAAAGCGTTTCCACCGAAAAGGGGATTTTCTCTCAAATGGCTCTGTGGCTCTCGAATTTGCGCTAAAATATAATTCATTTATTTGTTCTCAAGTTTTAACGACGATTAATTGTACGTTTCCATTACTAGGTAAACCATAAACCGAAATTATTGAAACAAGATTAGAAAGCGTTTCCACCGAAAATTAGGTTTTCTCTCAGATAGCTTCCTGCCTCTCAAAAATGCGCAGAAAATGTCAAATAGCTCCTTGTTTTCAGCAAATTTATTAAAGCCTTTGACATTTCGTGTCATTAAATGGAGTATCTAAATATATACATTTGAATTTCTAAGGTGATCGTTTGTAACAAATCGATCATTTTTCTACAAAGCGCCTTTAGGTTAGGTTAGTTATACTATCTCGGATCTGATAACACATAAAGCCAGCGGTTTGAATGTCAATGTTTTATGGTGATATCCCCAACAGATTTCATCTTCATTTATAGTAATTTTGGGGATGTAAGGATACGTTTAACCCTGCCTCAGCTGAAAAAATGCAGACATTCACTGCGTCATTATTGAATTCTGGAATACATCGTTGAGTGTAGTGCCTCTATATCTAAAGCTACGGTAGTGCCCACCCAAGTTTTCTAGCAACTTTGGCACTACTCCCTTATTAACAAGATTAAACTCCGCCCATTTCCACCCCACCTCCATCTTTGCTAGATGCTAGAAACACCAAACGCACCCCTGCGCACCCAACTTCACGAGTTACAAATTGGCAAAAAATTATAGCTGAATCATTGACGGACTTGAAAACTTTAGAGCACTTCAAATCATCGCAAAATATTGAAGTTTGGTTGTGACACCTTCTGATGACCATATTTACGAGTGTCTTTGTCGACTCGTTTTAAAGTGTTTCAATACATACTCCAACAGTATGTTTGGTTAGGGTCCAAAATTTTGTTTCGCCAAAGAGTCCTTTCCTAGAATTCGGAGTATCCATTGCATCGATGGATATAGAAGGAAAAGTGCTATAAAATCCGCCCTTGTTGAATATGTTTTGAACTGTCAATTGGTCGCCACCAGATGCACTCTCTACGTCGTTTCCATCATATCCGTAGCTTTTCCTTCAAGCTGTCAACTAAATATGTCGACTCAACGAATGCGATAGATTGATCAATGAAAAAACCTGATAACTCAGCTCACTTTCAATCATATTTTCGAAAGAACCATTCTCTTGTCATTTTCGTTGCAGAAAATCGTATAACAAGCCGCAATTGCTCATAAATTTCTCTTACCCGACATATGACAGCTGCGGAAAATAACATTTGCATTTTGAATGTTCGACTGATTGACTGACGTTTTTTTGACATTTCCGAAATCGCCCATTCGCAGACATCTCGCCTTCAAAAAATTTTATGTGCAGTCTTTGTTCCTTTTTTAGTTTTGGCTGCAATTAGGAGCAGGTAAACCGACACCATCGAACGAAATATCGAACAGGAAAGTGTCAAAAGTTAGTTTTAAAAGTTCGAAAACGATAATCAGATGGTAAAGAACCTCACAAGTGCGTTCAGCAAATATTGTTTAAATACAATTCAGTAGAAATTCGACATGACATCATTTGACAACATCCTGAGTCTAGACGGCTTTGTTTTTAAGCTTGAGACAAACAATTTTAAGCAAACACTCGTACACACCTCCAACGCGCAATAAACGCGCGGTAAACTTGAGCCAAACAAAATAAAACCGCGTCGACTTCTTAAAGCTATAAAACCTGATATCATCATAAATTGGTTAACGCAAGCCAACTATAATGTATTTGTATTACTTAATCGCTGTGTAAAAACCTCTCTGAATCATAAAACTCGATTGGGAATCCACACTGCTTGAGAGTTCCAACGAATTGTAAACATTTCTGCGTCTATAACTTCAATTATCCCGCCAGTAATAGGTACGTACATACATGTACATTTTCATATCATAATATAATATCGGAGGCCAGTTTGCCATTTGCCCCCATTTCGAAGCACATTTACTTGTAATGTGCTATTGCTATCCCACCTTAGAGCAATCATTTTCAACGTCACAAA
Organism: Ferdinandea cuprea; assembly: GCA_963576555.1. NCBI lineage: Eukaryota > Metazoa > Arthropoda > Insecta > Diptera > Syrphidae > Ferdinandea > Ferdinandea cuprea. Next base: position 10,384,433 of record OY754960.1, read on the forward strand.
TTAAAGTTCTGCTGTTGTTGTTTGTTATGTCTATAATATCACGTATTGTGCACTTGCCAAATACAGTCATGACATGAACATAAAAGATAAAATACTGGCGCAAGCACAGACAAAATAATCTTTTCTGTTCGTGTACTTCGAAGGGAATGAGGAGACCGACCCCCTTCTTGAAATCTACAACCAAATGGGCATTCGTGTCGTCAAGAAAGAGAGCACAATCTATATTCACCATACAATTGACATTAGTAGATATTGTTGCTGTTCTGTTGGTACCTGTCAAAGTGGCGCGCTGGTATGGTGTATGTAAAGTTGTATTCCGCCGCCGAGCCGGGTTTCATCGTCATTGAATTGATCTGATCACATGCTTCAGTGTGAGCTTTTAGCAAGCAGTTATTTTAACTAAGGGCGCGACCGAATGAAGGGGGGCTTCACTTCTCATATTCATATTCTCTGCCACTTGAGGTTGTATTTTTTATTATTGTTTTTTTATGAATACTAGCAATTTACAACTTTTTGCACGCTGTACGTTGAACGCAGAGCGACATCATCAACTGCAATCAGCAACGCGTCGTGTGTCAGTTCAAAAGTCAATCTGCTTTCTATGCTCGCGTATGGATGACCAACAATAATGTGTGTTAATTGGTCGCCATTTGTGTGTCAGTCTAGTCACTGAAGCATCGTTTTGACATTAAATTTTGTTTTGTTCGATGCATGCAATCGAGGTGGGCTAATTTTATGGGTAATTTACCGGCAACACCAACTAACTGAAGGTTGTTCATTTCGAAAAAAAAAACTGAACACTGAAGCATCGAGAGCTTTTCGTGTGAGGGTGCATTTTCGCCTTTCGGTGACAAACGGAAGAGTTTTGAGCGGGCATGCGCCATGTTGTTGATGCACCTTCTTTCGAATTGAGGACTCTGGAGTTCGATTTTTTATTTGTTGTTGTTAGTAGGTATGGCAATTGTATTATTCTGTTTTGCTTATTCTTTTTCGAAAATCCGGCTTTTAAAATAATAACCTATAAAATATTGTGTGAATGTATGTCAGGTATATCTATGTAGTTAGGAATATGAAATTTACTGAAAAATTAATAGAATGACTGATGATGACTGATAATGGGGTTAATTTGCATTCGATGTATTGAAGTAATAACTGGAAGGGGAGGGCTGTTAATAGCGAATGAATTTTGCAAGACAACGTGGAACTCAGCTTTAAATGAAAGTTATAATTGCGATAAGAAGACTTTCCGCAAAGTTATAAAATGTAGTTTCTCACTACCAAAAGTAACTATATACTATGTCAACCATACCACTTTTGACAGAAAACCGGGATTCTGTGGACACAGTTTTTGAAGAACATACGAAGGCGGATCTAAACAAGTAGCTTAAAGATGATATCCCGATATATACTTCAACAGCACGATTCGTTTGTGTCACGTTTTTTTATTGACACATTAATGACAGTTCTTTAAAAATATCAAAAATTCGTTTCCCTATTTAAATTCAAAACCAAAAGCATTAAACGTCAAATCGAAAAATTGCAAAAAAAATCTGATGGTGTCAAAGAAGTAGGTGACCGATTCCACGTGAGGGGTTTCTTCGGTCGAGTACACACTCATCCTCAAGGCCCGTGTAGACTAGTTGTAATCCACGGGATTTCGCAACTGTTTGCTGTTGTACTCGCCTTTCAATTGTCAAAAATTATTGGGTACTTATTTCATACAAAAATCGAGCATATTATTTGCTCACTCAACCGCTGTGTGTTGCTCTAACTTAATTATAGTTCACTTACAAATATCTCTCCGAAATGCCGTACGCAGCTCCAGTTAAACCTTCTTTTCTGACTAAAAAAAATTTGGCTCAACATCTGTCAAACCAATTCACCAACACATATTTTCGTGTGCACAGCAAATTCAGGATCAAGCAGCTTCATGAATACAAATATATTTATTACAAAACTGACGTAAAAGCACAAATTAACCAACATTTTAAAATGAAAAATAAGTGCTTGTCATTCCGAAAAAAGGACCTACTTTTAAAACGTCAAAAATATACATAAGACAGACAGAGAAAAACTAACCTCAGGATCGAGTGTTTTGACAGTTTTCACAAAGCCCAATAAATTTCTTAAACTAAAATTCGCAGCATTGGGACATTTCTTACGCCAAAATAAAGTCACTTATCTCACACCTACTGTCACTTAATTTGCTGACGAGTACCTGTAAATATTTGGAGTAATTTTTTCTCTTCACTTCTGAAACACACTTTAGCATTCATCACTGATAAAAGCGCACATAAAATTGTTGTGCGTGCTTTAGCGGTCTGTCAGAGTCATCAGACCATTAAAATTGTTTCAGTCAACGGCGAGATCGGTATTGAAGCATGCTAACCCTGTTTTTTATGGGGACAATTACATTGTTTGGACTTGATTGAGAGATACAATGACAGACGCAGTAGCTTTACTTGGATGATCAAAGTTCAGAGCTCAAGTTGTACAATGGAATTTAGTATCAATTAATGCTGATATCTTGTGGTTGTGATTTAAAACGTTAAGATTGTTTATTTTGTGTTGCATTTACATTTGAAATCCAGATTATTGATAACGTAATGGTAATAAAGGAAAAGAAATTCTTGAAGTATGTTTTCATATCAAAAATGACATTGAAAAGAATTGTATTGCCTTTAAAGGGTCTTCGATCTCTTATTATCGATGGCGGGCTATGTTGTCTCGTTTTCTTTCACTACGACTTGTCCGGTAACTCAGAAAGCAGTCATTGATGCACTTTGCTTCTTTCAGTTGGGATATCTTCGCTCTGAGTGCTGCCACAGAGGGTCAATTATATTGTTGGTAGTTCTATCTCGGAGAGTGCTGGGCAGCGCTCTGAACAGTATAGATCTCAGCTTGGAAGTCACTGCAGTAATCCGTCAGTCGGTGCTCCTGATACTTTTATCCTCTCCACCTTCGAACCCTATGTAGAGATGACAGTGCTGGGAGGGATTCCAGGACTATCTAGAAAAATTGCAAAACTGCATCCTCCAACTCTAAATAAAATATAGTTTTATGGGCCATTGACAGGACCTGCTAATGATTTCACTTAAGTCCCTAAGATATATTCAAGGAGTAGGTATAGCTCAGGTAATTGTTAAACAGTCGAACAGCTTCTTTAAATCTTTCATGAGGTGATATCGCCCCAATATTTCGAAGGCACGCGTGTGCTTTAGACGCAGATCCTCTACCTAGTATCTCTCTTTTGAAAGATAGCGGCAATATCTCAAAATCGCTAAATCACAAAATATCGCAAAATAGTGCTTTATCCACCTATTTCAAAAGAAAACTTCAAATAGACCTTCCATGAGGAAACTATAAGTGATTTGGAGCCAGAGTTAAATTCTCCCCACCCGATGGACTCTGCGGCAGGAGCTAGAGCTTCAGATTTCAATATAATGGCAACGTAAAATTGCTGCCACTTTATCGTGTAAATTTTGACATCGTATAAAAATGACGCAATCTAAATATTAAACGCGCAATCAATAGCTTAACCTTATCTGGGCGTATTCCGCTAATAAAATAAAGATAAACTTTTGCTATAAATTAAATAACATTAAATATAGAAACGACCAATAAAACTTTAAACCCGTCTAAAATCACAATTTTATTATAAACTTAAAAAAAGAACTAGTTTATGAGAAGATACGACTCATCACACAGTTGTGGCTTTCACTTTGAATCAGTTTTTATTTCACTAAAAGTGCCCTTTAGATAGTATTTTATCGTAAAGAGCAAAACTAAACAAACTTTACTTTACGTCGCTGCAAAACTTATCTAAACAAAAAACTATTAAAGTGATTTGCAAAATGACTGGAGTGATTAAAAGCTCATTTGTTTGTATTTTTAGTGTTATAGGTCTTAAATTGTTTGGCAGTGCTGCCCAAATCATATCAAATTTATCATTCCAATCAGCAAATAAAAAAAAAAAGTGTTTCGACTGCTTCCAGGAAGTTGTTATTGCAGGTACTTACACTAAGCGATAATGTTATTTAGGCCTCTACAAAAGATCAAAGTTCATTTAAGAGAGCAAAGTCAATGTGCCTACTTGGAATTGGGTGATTCGATTTTTTTTTGTTTCGTATGAAGGTGATGTATTGGATTCGTTTATACTATTCCATTGAGGACTATCCCAAAATCTCGAGATTTCTATTTTTTTTCTGTTGAAACTTCATGCAAATGAGAACCAGAGACTAAAATGTCTCTGATTCGATTGAGACGAATAGCCAAATGCCAAATTAATCTGTATTTCTTCTGTGGAAACGCTTAAATATTACATTTTATTCATTTGTCCTTAATGTCGTTTGAATTTTTGGTCGGACATCGATCAAATTGTTATATTTAAGTATGTCAATTAAAAGATAAATGTTCCACTTGATTGAAATCGCCTATTATATTCCCCCTGAATCTGTCGCCTTAAATGCAATTGTCATCTTTGAAGTGTATGTGATACACTTTTCACATAAATTATTAGAGTTAATGAAGCATGCAGGCGGGAAGCATTCACAAAACGCGTGTAAGTTTTATATTCGCATTTTGTTTGCGGCTAGGGTTTTTATCAATTGTTGTAGAATTTAAAGATTTTGCAGCTGCTGTTAAAAACTGGGTTTATGTGTTATAACAAGATTGTGCACGAAAACAACACTCGGAATTATGTTAAAAAACTACTTACTACTACTGCCTAATATTTGATGACATTCAATCTGACAGTTCATTGCAATTTACTTTCAAGTTTACATATCAAGAGTATTTTCGTTTTCCTTTTAATTTATCAACTCGATTCGAATAGGATTGTTCTGTCAAAGCATTTTAATTTTGACAAATTTTAGTTGAATCTTTTAAGTATCTAATTATATATTTTCCTTTAGTTATTAATACATGAAATAGAGTAGTGTAAACTAAGTACTGACACAAAGAGCATTAAAAAAAACCCCCCATTACTTTCAAACTATTTGAGTACCTATTGACAGTTTGCTGTCACATTCATGAAACAAAACATCCCCTTTGTAAAAAGAAAATTGTTCGCTATAGAAACATCAACAAAAAAAAAATCCAATGTCATAAAGAAAGGATTAGATTTGCAAATTGTCAAATATATTTATTTCTCTGTCAAATTGAATTCACCCTCTCTATCCGAAAAAAAAAAAAGTTGTTGTCACGTATTCTAAATTGTCTTAGCTGATTTAATTGCAAAATTTATTGATGTTAGAAAAATGTTAATTTTTAAACATGACATTCACTAATGACAGGTACATACTTATGTTTACAGACAATTTATTTTTATTTTTTTCTTATGGAGGAGAAACAGATAGCTAGCTATACATAATGTTTCTTGCACTTCCGTGATGATTTGCCAATATTAAAGGTACACATATATAATGTATGTATGTCATTATTACAGCTAGATGCAGCATGTAGTATTATTTAGTATTTATGGCTTCTCGCATTCATGCAGCCATCTGCTATTCCAAAGAATCAAACACACCTAGTTCGGTTAGTTAAAGCCGTTTTTGTTTCGTTTTTCTATTCTTCCACTTTTTTGTTGTACACACCCTGTCTGCATGGGATTTGTGAGAAATTATAACAGAATTTATGCTATTTCATTATAAATTTTTGTAGAAATGTTTTTTTTATATTGTTGCTAAAGGGAATGCTAGTGATTAAAGGCAGACAGGCGATTGCATTAAGATACGACTTGTGTCATCAAAGAGTTGTGACACTGATTTTAAAATATGCGGCATACCACAGGGATCTGTCGTAGGCCCTTTACTGGATTACATTTAATATAGCGAAAATTGCACATCTTACTGGACTACTATTTGAGTTGATTTTTTGGCAGGAACTCTCCTGAAACAATTTGTGACTTTATTTGCAGCCGAGCTGGTCTTAATACTTTCATAGCCACCTAACCCCAGGTCGAACTCAGCTAAGTTTCTTAAGTTTTCCTCAAATTCTTGAAAAGATTTCAACGAATTGAGAGTTAGCATGGGTATTCGCGTTATAAAACAAAAGTCAAGTGACTGAAAAATTATGTGTGGCACATAACAAATCTAAACATCCGTAGACTCTGCCTATGGTCAGTCAGTCAGTGTGATTTTCCCAACTAGGAGTCTCGTTAAAAATTTCTCTAAGGAGGGTTTCACAATGAAACAACAAAGCGGTAGGTTTAATTCATATTTGGGGGAAGCTTGCAGTATCCAGAGAGCTCTTCGAGACTTAGTTGGGACTAGGCAGAGCCTATTTAATTAAACCCTCCCAATATCTTACTACGATATTCGTCTATCTCACAAGCACCAAGGACACAATTGCAAATCTGGCACATAATTTATAGACGAGCTAAAACTAAGCGATACCAGAGCTCATTAATATAAATGAAAAATAATAATGGCCCCAATACTATCCCTTGGGGAACACCTCTGCTCAAAAGAAGAACAGAAGGCTACTGCTAGCTATCTGGAGCTAATATAGAAGGGAAATTGTTTTCTTGAGAAAAATTCAAATTCGTTTAAATTAATGCAATAAGTTTGGTTAATATATTTTCCTTAAGGGTCCTGCATATGTAAGTTCAGCGTCCTACTTATCACTTATCTAATTATAACTTGACAAATTATCTATACGATTTATTGAGCACTCAGTAGTGTTTTTTGGGAGATCTCCACCTGCCTTTAAGCAAAATTTGTGACATGCGATAAGCTGTTGAGTTGAAAGGAGGTTGGTCTGGTGTTCCAAAATTGTTGTTCAACAACATTTCTTTTGAAATGAAGAAGATCAAGAAAACAAAGTTATCTATCGGGCCCTTAAATAAATATCACAACTTGAACCTCTTTTTTTTGAAATCCTTAAAGCCGATAACCTTTTCTGGGAGATATGACGTCATTTAAAATAAAGGTTTTGTGATACCTTAAGAACATTTTCCAAACATGTGATTTTTCTGCTAAGTTGCAGTTCCATTACAAATATTAAAGAACTGGCTACTTTTTTGAGAGTTCAAAATTCCTCACTGTAATCGAGCTATCCAGATGTATTTACAGAAAAAGCTAAAAGAATCTTTTTCGAAATTAATGAAAAATTACTAGCGAAATACAATGGAACCAGTAAGCGGCACTAGAGCACGGCAAAAGATCTGAGTTAAGTAAACGGTGAGTTTGCTTCCGTTAAATCCAGAAATGTTGAAATGAAATTCATTTCACCAACATTTAGGGAGTAATCGAGAAATAGGGCGCCATATTTCGCTTTGCCCTGGGTCTCCACCAGCTCAAGCTGCGACTCGACTAGGAAGTCCACAGTCCGAAAGACCCAACTGGTTGCGCAAAATTTTAAAAAATCAATTGTGACAAAATTCTAAACAAAATTTGTGGGAAACTCATTTTAACTCATAGCTCACTTAGGTGGGTCAGAAGGCCATATATTATTTCTGCATGAGAAATAACATAAAAGCTGAGGAGAGTGCCGGCCATTGATTGGCGATGTCAGCGTGAGAGGTACCTTCACTGTTTTTCCTTACTTTAATGCCTTAAATAAACATTTTTAGACTTATGTCATATTACGTTGTAAAGGGAGTCTTATAGACTTCTTGGCCTAAAGGAGAAATGACTTCATTTTGTACTTGAGGACTTAAATTACTTGATTGCAGCGTGACCTGCTGGTGCTACCATTTCGTTTAAAACAAAACTAATCGAAAAAAAAATCATTTTTATTAGGATCTTCAATTTTGTAGCTTGATACTTGATCATTGTCACATCCTGCATGCTAATACTGATTGGGGCCCTGATTGCCCCAATGACCACCACTTTAGATTTGATAGTTACTTTGTCAAAAGCCGATAGGGATGTACAAAGATAAGTTTCCTCATTTGGACCACAAAGCTACAGTAAGAATTCCCCAAATTTTCGTTTAGATTAAAAAATTTTTGTATAGAAGGTACTTACTATGGACAGTAGAAGTCGCTTATTGCAACGGTTAAGGGACAGCGCAAATAAATCGTTATATCCGTCTTTCCTTCTTACAGGTTCTTATATGAAGAAACTAATCATATGAAAAGAACGTGGTCGCGATAAGCGACTTCCACTGTAATAATTTAAATAGTAAAAACAAATTCAGAAGAAAAGTAGCAAGATTGAGAGTAAACCTTCCCTGGCACTTCAGTAATGTAAAACCCTTCTCGTTCTTCGCAAATAGGATCTCATCTGTTTGAACTCCAACGTCTTCCGCCGAAAAAAGAAGGGCAAACCATCATTCATTCCCTTTTAAGCAAAACAAATAATACTCCAATAAATCGCAAACCAAATTAATCAAGATTTTAAGATTCCATCCCATGTCACATTTGCTCCCCCCCCCCCCCATCTAAATACCGTCCCTCAACCACATACATTTCGACGACGACATTACCCCAGCTATCTGGTGTGCTGTCAAACAAACCTCATGCGTAAATACACACACTGTTTCGTCGTATTCAGATAAGCAAAAAGATAGCACATGCCATCGAGCTGCAGGTAATTCCCTTTCAATTTTAAACCCAAGCTTAATGAATCGCTCAATACAAATTCTCAAATCTATCCATTACAAGAATTCATTAAGTACAAATATGACAATGTCTTTACAGTTCCAAAAAAAAACAGCACATAAAATATAAATGTCCAAAATGATAAATAAAAAAACAAATGATAAAATGCCAAAGAGAGAAAAATTTAACTTTCTACAAACCCTGCGCATATCTTAACTTCGAATTTCGATATCGAAACAATAAAAATAAAAAATGGAAAGCATGCGTTGTAAGAAAATCCTCCCCTTTTGCTATCGCTCCCTCTCCCCCACCCGAGAGAGCGAGAGTAGATAAATTAACATTTTTTGTAAATATTCGTTCAAAAATTGAACATATAGTATATATGCCTTTAGTTTGTATATATATAATGATAATGAGGTGCATTTATAATAATAATATTTACATTGTGCAAAAATTTAACATTTTTAATAATAATTAGTTAAATACTTACCATTAATGCCGCTGATTAATGGATAATTACTATCCCGTCCGCCAATTAAATTTTTTAATCCGGATTCGATCAGAGTTGGGGACGATCGCTCCCTGTCACTCATTTTTTCATAAACAATTTATTTTACAAACTTTGTATCACAAAAAGAAATAATAAATTTTGTTTGCACTTTTTTAAAAAAATACAATTTAGAATTGTATTTTTTTTTTGTATTTTGTTTTAACTTTTAACAATTACTATAACGATTGAAACTTTTTTTTTTGTTGGTTAAGCGTTGTAGGGTATTTTTTTTTTGTTATAAATATATTTATTTGTTTGCTATAAATAAAGGCACCGCAAATTCATTTAATACTAGATTACTTGTAGGTTTTTTTATTTTATTTACAACTTTGAAGTGATTTAATTTAATATATGTAATATTTTTTTATTTGTTTATTTAACAACACAGCACGCACAGAGCTTTGCTCTTTTTTTCTTATTTAAATTTTTTTTTTATTAATAACAATAACAAATTAACTATTAACTAACGAGAGAGATTTTGCTATATAAATTTTTTTTGCTGCTAAATTATTTAGTATTTAACAACAGTCAACAATAACCGCACTAGCACTAGGATTATTTATTTATGGTGTTTATTTATTTATTTTTTTGTGTAACTTGATTAAAGTAAATTTTAAACAGCACCACTGTTGATTAATTATAATTTGTGTGTTAAATTTCTATTAATTTTTCCACTACTTTTTCGAGGGTGTACAACATCAAAACTTGGGTTGATAGCAACCGAACCGAAACAAAAAAAACAAATAAAAGTAAAAAATGTATAGATACTTGTTTAGTTTTAGTTTTAATTTTAATTTTAATTTTATATATACAAATTTTAAGCACCGGAACTTTTAGCCTCTTTATAGATTTGAATTTTTATTGTTAAATGATTTTGAAAATAAAACTTTTTGTTTTGTATCCTGACGAAGAGGGACAAGAACAAGAACGACAACGATGAGCAATATGATTTCGAACAAGAAGTCCTCTGACTATGTGAGTCGGCGGCAATAGAGAGAGAGAGAGTTGCTATCCTTTTTCAACTTAATAGGTGGAGGTGGATGTAGGTTCGTGTTTTTTTTTTATACAAAAAAAAATATTGCACACAGGACGAAATAGTGTGGTTAAGAAGAAGAAGAAGAAAAAAAAAAATCAATTTCTTTCGCTTTATAACAAGAAGATACGACTTTTCTTTCTATAATTTTATTTACACTGATTTGAATTTGTTGTTAATTTTTTGTATTTTTTGATTGTTTATCCAAAATTGAAAATCAAAATACGGCAAAATAAACGTTCACTGGCCTTCCGACGACGAATCATTTGCTGGCGAAAGAAGTAAAAGAAGAGCAATAATAATATATCAAAAAGAAGAAGAAGAAGAGCGACTTAATGATAATAGCGAGTGATAGTGTGTGAGGGAGTGTGCGTAGTGGTTGCAAGTTTGTGTTGGAGAAGAACTTCGATTTCGATTTTATAAATTCACTCAGCACTAGGATTGGGATATAAATTCTTGCACTACTTAGATACACTTGCAGGACGAAAGCAAACCCAATAAGGAATAAATTATTTTGATAGATACAATGAGAATCCTTTCTGGTTGGCGTAGAATGAATATACACGATTGTTTTGGAGAGTCCTTTCTATTATTATTATTATTATTATTATTATTGTGAGTTTTCGTAGTGTGAGTTTGCTGGAGAACGACGTCACCCGCACTTAACACTTTTGGCAGTGTGTTAGAGAAATGTGAAACAAACTTGAAAGGTATCTTTTAAGCTTTTGAATTCACTAGCATCGCACTGGGGTGGTGGTGGTGGGTATCCTTTTTGACACATTTAATTTTTTTTTTTTTTTTTTTTCAAATCCACTTTTGGTCGGATGTGTACCTACACGAGACAAATTTTGTAATAATTTTTTGTTGAAATTTATTTCAATTGAATAAAAATTTTATTTGCTGCTTTTTTTCACTTCAAAAAATTTTTTACTATACAACGTGCGCGCCCGCTCGGTATTTTACTAAACAAAATAAAAAAGCACAAACCCGATCTTCTTATCCGACGATGACGAACCAACTATGCCTGTTAGGTACTTAGACAGAACTCGTGCTTCGCTGCTTTTCTGTCAGCTAAAAGTTCAAGTAAAATAAAATACAAAAACAAAAACACAAAAAACGTACGAAATAACAAGAATCGAAGCAAAAGCAAAAAATATATTACACACTACTTTATTTTACACAGACACATCGATTTTATTATGGTTGTATCTTTTGCCTCTAAAAACAAAATTTCACACATGCAGAGTGGAAGCAGAATAGCTAGCTACTACAGTTCAGCAGCAGCAGCACTGGCATATTGTACAAGTGTCAGTCTGTTGGTCGTTTAGTCGACGTGCGATAGTATGCATCTAATCCGACGAAAGTGTTTTTTTTCTGTTTTTTCTGTATTTTTGTTGTTAGCGAGCTAGAGATAGATACTATTTTTCCATTGCTCGCGTTCGAATGCGGGGAACAAAAAAAAAAAAAACAAAAAAAATAGAAAAAACAGAAGTAAGATTGGAGGTTCCTTCTAGTGGGTATTTTTAAATTAGAACTTTTTCTACTTCACATTTCTATTCTGTCTCTGCTGCTGTTGGTTATGGTTAGATTTGGTGGATATTGGTGCGGTGTTCCTATGAGAGGATCTTTCTATTTTTTTTGAGTATCTTTGAATGTCAAAAGTGGATGAAGATTGTAATTATTTTTTTTTGGCCTCATTTGACATTATGAATGTAATATATGTATATATAATTTGGGATAGAGCACACCTATATATGGTGTAATAAAAATAGATGAGGAAAAAAGGACAGATAAGACGAAGCCAAATGTCTAATGCCAAGTTAAATAAATAAATAACAAAAAAAGAAAATACCCAGAATAGAAGAGATTCTTAAATATAGTGGAGGGACTCTTAACGTTTAGCTAGCTACTGTAGCAGTATTATCATCACCCATAGTCATAGTCATTGCTTTGGCTGAATGGGTAGGTCGTAGGTATACGACAAGGCTTGGCTATGTTTGTGAATAATTCTATGCATGTGGACAGAGGAAAATTTGTAAAGAATCGAGCAGCATATACCCACCTAGGTGACGAAGTAAGATTTGTGTTTGTTGGGGGGGTTGTTGGAAGACGGGGGGCTGGGGCTTAAAAAAGCGCAGAATTTTTTTTTTCGACTGAGGAAAGTGTTGCCATTGGATTTAAATTTTGCAAAAATTAACTTCAATCGGTGAATGTTGTACTATGAACCATCATATGGCTTAAAATTGCAATTTTTTATGAGAATGAGACAGTCTGTCACTTAAAGTTGTTAAATAGAACAATATTTAAGATATTTAATAAACAGTACACTTGAGTTGGATAGCCTCTATACGATATGTATAGACATGGCTAGTATATCAAAGATTCCCACTTCTTAGCAAGGCAGCTTATATTGCTTAGACGTTTTGGAAAAACATTCACTTTAATGAGAACATGATAATGAGCGCGGCAGTGACAATTGACAATTAAATTAAATTATAATAAACACTTAACGCGTGGCAAAAAATTTTATATGACAGACTTATAAAGGAGGGCAGTGCCTACATATCTTGTAAATGTTCCAATACTCTATCTCTCTAACTTAAGCCTTAAAACGGTTTTTTCTAAATTGTGGGCGTGGCAGTGGGCGGTTTTAAAAACTTTTAAGACTTTACCATTTCGGGACCCTAAGGAGTATATGCTCTAAATTTCAGCTTTCTATCATAAGTTTAAAGGCCTCAAAAGTTGATACGGACGGACGGACATTGCTAAATAGTCTTAGGATTTGGTCCTGATCATAAATATATATACTTTTATGGGTCTACGACGAATATTAAGGGGTGTTACAAACTATGTGTCAAAATTAATATACCCTTAGGATAGGGTATAATGAACTCCCTTTCTCCTACCACAAAATAATTAACTCATAAAGGGCTTCTGTTAATTCTGTTAAGTATCTGGTATTTATTTTAATGTATGATATTGACTTTTAGGCACCATACAAAACAAAATAATATTACAGATCAATCCTAGTAATGAGTACAAAATTTCAAACATTAAAGTCGTTTATGGGACATTTGTCTCTGTTAAAAATGTTCGTTGATTTGTAATTTTCTGCCTCTTACTTATTGTGTAAATGAAGAGGGCCATCCAGCGTCCATGTGCTTCGCCGAATAGACACAGTCATATGTATCTCCAGCTCAAGAACGTCGAAAAGTCTCGCGATCGAAACAATTTCTGGTGACTTTTAGACCGGAATGCAGGCTATTCGAAGGAAACCTTGTCACCGAAGCGCAGGGAATTGTAGAGGTGTTTTAGCAAGATTTCCAGCAGGTGCTAAACCAGCATCACGTAGAAAGAGTGATGGGCCAAGAAGATAACCCAGGTCCGGTCAACGAAGAACCAGTCCCACCACCCAGAATATAAGAGGTGGCTCCGATGGTCTACCTGCAGATCTTTTCAAATGTGGAGGTGCTATTTTGGAAGGGGCCTTCCTATGTCTTGCAAGAACTATCAAGGCATATCCCTGTCAAATGTCGCATATTAGATCCTATCCGACGTACTTGCGAACGTCTCAAACCCTTCTGCAACACACTAATCGGCACGTACCAGTGCGGCTGATCGGCAGATCGATCATAGACCAAATTTTCACACTTAAGCAAACCCTAAGGCTTTTAAATTCAAGTGGGGAAGCTGAAATTTTGTTTATTGAAATGGATAAGTGTTAAGTTATTTTCAATACGCCTACAAACCAGAAAAATAGTAAATAGGGATATGGATAGGGTGTCATATTATTCCCCCAAGCGGACTGTAGCCTTTCCTTATGTTTGGGTTTTGGCTCGATTTTGTTTAACTTTTCCCCGGGAAACCCGAGTAAAGCCTTTCAATCGTCTTATGACTTCTTTTAACGGAACTTCAATACACGAATTACTTACAAAAATAAGTGTTTGATCGACCCAGTCACAAAGGTCTATATATCGACACGGTTTAAGCATGGACATTGGTACTGGCGCGTGCATCTACTGGGAAACTCTGGGGTCAAGGGTGTTAGCTGCTTAAACCCGAAAAACTCCAACTCCAATACTCTGACATCGAAGTGGACAATTCTGGTTTCAATAATAATCAAGTCTTATACGGAGACAATGCGAGAAATATTTCGAAGAAAATCAGCCAATACGATGACCTTATATTGGGTGCCGGCACGTGCAAGTATTCCGGGTAACGAGGAGACACGAGGAAGAAAGGTTAAGTCAATTTGTAGAAAGAAAGAAGAAGAAAGAAACGTAGAACATTCGAATGCCCAGCTGTTGATCGGATTGAACTGGAAAAATATTCAAACACTTAAAGAAGTCCTTAAAGACCATGGTGTCAGGTGATGATATCAGAGGAATACATGCAGAGAACTACATAAACGTTGAGGAAATAGAATCCATTCGTTACCTGCGCTGCGATTGGCAAGGCCTTAAAGATAGGCGATCCTTGACAATAACTTCTTTGATGAAACGGCGGATCTGAGATATGCGGAGCTAAAGAAACCGCTGAGATTCATATTCGAATCTGGATAGTTCTAATAGAAAGTGAATACGCAGTCGATAAAATTGCACGCAATGAACCCAGCTGATGGTCTATTAAAAGAATCTTGAATCTGTATAGGCTGTCGCCAAAAAGTGTGGATTTTTCAGGTTAACTACCTGATGCAGCGGTTAATAGTAGCTTCTTACTTTTGTCAATTGCATGCTTTTTATATTATGTATTTATATGAAGATAGAATATTGCTATAGTTAACCCATTAAGGCAGCTTTAAATAACATTGTTTTTTTTTTCAAAACTCTAACTAAAATTAAAAATTCTGAATGGTCTCAGCTCCAAAAACCTCGAAGTAGGAGGTTATCTTTATCTACCTATGCTGACAGTTGATTCAACTTATTATAAAGTCGATTGGAAGGGGATCAAGATCATTCTAATGCTAGACCCGGGATTAGATTCTATAAGACAAAAACATTTAAATGTGTTCATTGCCTTTGGTGTTTGTATTGCTTGGTGTTTGCCTTAATGAATTTCACTTCTGGCCTTAGTTGCACAAGTGGAAGGGAAGCTTTATAAAGACCGTGGAATAGCTTATTGGTTAGTTCTTATTTTTAGCGCCGCTATCCTTCCAGCTTCAGAATGTTTTGGCTCTAAATTCTGAAATTTCCGAAAGAGAACCTGCATTTGTTTGGATGAAGTAAGAAAAAACCCGCTGTTAGACATCTGTCACTTAGTCATAATCAATGGATTTGGAAAAAAATAAAAAAAACATTTAAATTCACTTTTACAGCTTTCATTGTTTGATTAATATTATTTCCTACTTGTCAGCTTCTATAAACTTCTGTCAACTTTATCAGTTCTTGAACTGTCAATGTCAATTGTACATATTTGACGTTTCTTAAATTTCCCGAAATGTTTCGCTTCTTTAGCCACAGTGTCCTGCAATAAAATAAAGTGTTTGCAATCGAAAGTTTTTTCTCTCTTTAATTAGGACTAAAAATTGACCAAATAACCCAAGTTTGAGTTGTCCTACATTTTATTAAGCAAAACAATACCATTACCTTTCTTTACCAAAATGTGTTTTCATCATTGGCAACACTTGACCAATCTTATAATGATAACTTCCACCGCCGCCGTGATAGCAACGATTATGAATAACTTTATCTTTTCGACGAAGTTCGTTTAATGGTGTCGTGCAGCTCTAATTTAAGTCACGTGAATGAGATATATCCACACAGGCGGCACACACACAGATCTTCTTACTACACGCATTTGTCATCATCATCATCGCAAGGCCCAAAAAAAAAATAATAGTACATAATGCAGTCATGATACCTCAAGGGGAGTGGGAAGGCAAAGTGTCAAAAAGAAAGATAAACTCAAAACCAGAGATAATGGCTAAAAAAACAAAACAGCAAAAATACAAATAAAAAAAAATAAAATTAAATATTCGTATCTATCTCGAGCAACATTATCCGTCGTAACGTAGTCCATTCCATCAGTTGGCGTATTTTGGATTAATTTGTCAGTTAGATATCGTCCCCATTCATCCCGCACCGCCCTGCTGCACATGCTATACATTTGATGGCAGGCAGCATTTAATTCTGGAATTACACGGAAAAAACCGCTCGAGATAAAAGTGACTGTGACTGACAACCACGTGGTTTTGACGTCCCCAGCCACAGCCCCCACCAACAATAAGCTTTTCTGCTGACATCACTGAGTGGAGTGTCAAAATTCAAAAGTCAAAGCGTGTGCTTTTTTGGTCGCCACCAGCTCAGCTCGACAGGCACCATTTCAAAAGCTACCATTAGCGCGAAATGTTTTCTTCACACACTCACCCACCTCACTCGTCGTGTCATAGTAGAGTCTAGAGTAGCGAGCCAGAGCGTGTCATGTTCAATTTGATTTGATTAGCGCGCTAGCGCATCGCTGTTGTGTAGGGGTTGAAAGGGGGGTGAAAGGCGCATACGAAATCAAATGTATGTGAATTAGTAGAGCTCGTGCTTAGCTCTTTTGTGCGAACAAGATAGGCAGATATATTGGCAATATTAAGCTCCCGCTCGACCACATGATTCAAGATGGTGTAACAGTATTACAAATGTGAACACATGCATATTGATTCGTGTTCACACGCGGACCTGTATTTGTACACAAACTTGGCATGACATAATACGTGCGGCGCAATAATGGCAAATTGCCGTTGCACCATCATCGGTTTGTATGGCTGTGTGAGGTATGAATTCTTTTGTTGGGTGGGGGTTTGAGGTGATCGGGTGGACGCCCACCACACCACTATAGGAAGCTTTTACATTTGTTTTTATTTAGAATTAAGCTGCGCGAATTGTAGAAAAGAACGGTATGAATATTGTTTCTGTTTGCTTTGATTACCAACGTGTGTCATCAAAGGGCAACTGTGAACTGTCAGATAGGAGCTATATGTAATATGTAGAACTTTGAACGTATATCATGCTAGAGATGTGTTGTCATGGCTTTTGGAAAATGTATTCTTTTAAAACTGTTGATACCCGGGTACATTGGAACCGGTGCGATGGTCAAAGGGTTAAGTTTAATAATAAACATGAAATTTTGTTGGTGTCGCATAAGTTAAAAATAAACAAATGGAACGTGAGAATCAATAAAATATGGTGAATATTTTTACACAGCATTTGTGGGTGGAAGGGACACTAATTTATAAATAATTATTATGTTGAAAGATTTACGTCTCAGTGTTTCGGTTTTAATTGCCCTTCTTTCTGCCAAATCAAATTCTTGGATGATTTTTATGTTTATTTATTACTCCAATAAATTTGGTTAGTTCAGAATAGATTTGTATAGATGAAGGATGAATTAGTCCCAAATTCTAGGTATTTCAACATTTAAACAGGATATTGCCACATCTTGGCTTGATTTTCTAAACTTATGGGAGTGTTGCTACAGAAAGCAAAAGGCAACACTGTAATGCTCTGTCTAAAATGTTGGCTGAATGATTCTCTGAAGTCGACATGAACACCAGAGGGTGAAGCGGATGAATTCACTTAACTGGATCAACGGTCATTATTGCCGAAAGGTATCTACCTTAAGTGACCTACTTTGACACATTTGGAGCTGAAGTCCGTAGAGAGTTTTCAGGAATAGTTATGGTTTTGAAAAAGAGATGGTGGCAGATGTGCCCTTTATACACATATATAGGGTACGCCAAAAAACTTTTTTTTTTGAAAATGCTATAAAAAAAAACTACTGAATATTTTCTCAAATTTATTTTTTTATTTGAAAGTACGATCCTTCCGGTTAATAATGGAAAATAATTTCATTCAAATGGCTGCCTCGGCTGGCCATGCAGTAGCCTACACGATCGGTCCAATTTTAAAGCACATTATCGATTGTGTGCAGCTGTATTTCACCAATGGCTTCACGAATATTGTCCTTTAAATCGTCAATTGTCTCTGCCATGTCGGCGTAACACTTATCTTTTACGGCACCCCACAAATAATAGTCCAACGGTGTCAAATCGCAGCTCCGCGGTGGCCAAACGACATCAGCTCTGCGGCTGATAATGCGATCTTCAAAAACAGGGCGCAAAACATCGAGTGTAGCTTTGGCTGTGTGGCACGTTACGCCGTCCTGTTGAAACCAAATGTTGCCAATATCCTCCTCTTCAACACAAATTGTGAACAAAAATTCGTTCAACATGGTCCGATAACGATCGCCATTGACTGTAACGGCCACTCCTTGCTCATTTTCGAAGAAAAATGGCCCAATTATGCCTCTGGACCAAAATCCGCACCAAACAGTGACTCGTTTTGGGTAACTCGGCTTTTCAATGTATGCGTGCGGGTTTTCTGTGCCCCAAATGCGACAATTTTGCTTGTTTACATACCCGTCAAGATCAAAATGAGCTTCATCTGAAAAGATGATTTTTTTTGGCAAAATCGGCACCTTCTCTATGTCGCTATGTCGCAATATTTCCCAGCGTTGTTCAAGCGTATACACAACCATATTCGTTCAGCGGAAGGATAAAACTAATTATCTGTCAAATCAGACATGAGCTAAGTGTTAACATTCGTGAAATAAGCACTAGTTGAAAAAAAAAAAACGTTAAATGGCGACCCTATATTACCTCCTAGAAGGAGCCAGGGGAGCCTGTCCAGAGTACGATGACAAAATGGTGCTCGAGAATTTCATTACCAAAATGTCGCTTCAACGAAACGACTGACTAATGGATTTAGTACCAGCTTATTATACGATGATAAGTCACACTAGGTTTCCAAGGCTAAGAATCCACACAGACCGTTGAACCATGAACTATTCATTGCGAGGCACGCAACTAACATCTGAAATGTGCACACTTTCAACTCCGACCATTTTCTTGTTGCAGCTTAATTCAGAACTCGAAAGCCTAACGAAAAAAATCTGCGAACTGTAAAAATTTAGAACAACAAATTCGACGTTGGACGCCTTAGCACACCTGGAGTAGCCAAAACCTTAAGAGAACACCTGAACGAGAAACTGTCCACTGTGCATTCACCTATCAAAGTCGTCAACAACTGGTCGCAGTATCGCGACATAACCAAAGCAGTAAATGTAAACCACTCCAGATTACCAACCACCCCAGAGAAAAAGCCCGAGGTATGATTCTGTATGCGAAAAAGGTAATGGAGGAGTACCGATCCAGGGGAAGAAGATCCTGCGTGGAAAAAGAACTGAGTCCAGCTCAAGTAGATCGAAGAGTCTTGATCAGGAGTTTAAAAAAAAACAAGCAACTGTCTGCTGGCTTTAAGACCGAAACGAACGCTATTCAAAACAGCTAAGGAAACCTATTCACCAATGCGCAGGGAATAGTACAAGGTGGTGCAAAATTAATCACCCTATCGGACGATGTTATGATTTTTGCAAATGGCGTCGCACGTCTATCATATTTGACTATTAAGCCTTTGGGAACTAGACAGCTGCAGTATAAAAACAGGCAATGCGTGCTGACCATCAGTCGCGTGTGAATTACTGTCAAGCCATCCTCAATCTCAATAACGAAGAGAACGATTTTATGTCGCATTTCCACTTAAGCGGTTACGTCAATAAGCAAAATCTTTGTTTCTGGGGCACTGAAAATCCGCGTGTGATTCAGAAAAGAGTCGTTATATCCGCTCAAAGCTACAAAGTGGTGCGGCGCTGACGTGGGAAGAGTGATTAAGCCGTATTTTTTTGAGAATGCCATCAACACCATACGGTCGCTGTAACTGGCGGAATTGGA
Organism: Ferdinandea cuprea; assembly: GCA_963576555.1. Classification (NCBI taxonomy): domain Eukaryota; kingdom Metazoa; phylum Arthropoda; class Insecta; order Diptera; family Syrphidae; genus Ferdinandea; species Ferdinandea cuprea. The sequence continues at coordinate 10,404,339 of OY754960.1, forward strand.
TGAGCGGGGCTTAGTGAACATGTGGTTTTAACAAGACGGTGCAGCCGTACACACAACAGGAGCCACAATGGATATAATGGATAATCTCCAATTTTGGCGATTTGGCATGGCCAACAAGATCGCACAATTTAAACATCCCAGACTTCTTTCTTTGGCGTTAATTGAAGTCGCGGCCTTATGCCAACAAATCTCAGACAATCGCAGTCCTTAATGAGAGTATTTGCGAACAGTTATCACCGAAAATCTTGCAGGAAGTCGTGGAAAATACGATAAAACGGCACAAATGTGTATCAACACTGCGCGCAGCCACTTGACGGATATCATATTTTCCACTTAACAGAAAAAATTGTAAAGAAATAAAAATAAGATTGGCGAACCTGCTGCCAAAGCTTCACGCTCTAATCATATTTAAACCCGGCGACCTAAGAGTCATATAAAAATTCTCAAATCCAAAGATATTATTTTCGGTTAATCGACTTTAGTGACCGACTTTATGGCTACAAAAATCAACTTCTATAGACAGTAGAAAGAAACCATCTGAAACTATTTGTGTGAAACACTAGCCTAGGCTAGGCTCCTAGGCTTCTGCAAAAGTGTCAACAGACGTAGGCGCAGGCTTAAGTGAACCACAGTGCAAATCTTTGATGATTATTTAAACCATTTTTCATTCCAGTGAACCTGCTCTCAAGCTCTGTCAGTCATGTGGTAGTTTAGTTACTCGAAAACAAAGTTTTTGAAAATATCACAAAACACCTTCGTTGCAGGCGATAATCTCCCAGAAAAGGGTGTCAGATTCAAAGTTTTCATAATGTCTATTTATTCTTAACAACCTACCTCTTATTTCACTCACCTATACCTAGACTCTGCTCTTCTTAGCTTTTGCTAAAAACATATATGACATAGGTCGTAATACCCACTATGGAGCGTGCGCGCGCACATGTTCTCGACGAGTTCCAACAAGGCATTGTAGCTGTAGGTAGAGAGAAGAAGGTACAATGAGGCGTGAAGAAGAAAAACACGCGTGCAAATAGTTACAACCAAAATAGAATATCGCCAGAGTCTAAGAGACTCCAGGTAGGTAGTTTAGGGTTAAATAGGCTTCTTCCATAGTTACCGCATGTTCATATCTGCGACACATATACCGCGACATTTATGGAGACCAATATCATTGTTCTTCTGAGAATTAATCACAAGATTTTCGAGACCTGAAACTGTCTGATCTTGGAGTTGATTTGAAAAGCCTCAGAATGTGGGATTGTGCTTAGCGGAACTAACCTTACGAACTTATTACGGAGGTCTCCGTTTTGGGCCGTTGATTGGGCCCCCATGGACCTTATACGATAATGCCTGGCAGATCATTTTATTTAAATGCGCAGCCACTATCAACAGAGGTCTAATTAGCCTCATCATATAAAAAATTTAAAATCTCCGCCAGCTATTATCATAAGAAGGTGCCTTCAAGATCTTCCACATTCTGCAGGACTTAACATCTCAATCACCTTACTTACTTTACTTAATGGGCTCCCGACGCGTGAAGAGTCGCTGTCTAAGTCACGGCAGCCTTCCACCATCGCCGCTCCTAGGCACGCTGCTTCCAGACCAAGCGCTCTAGCAATGGTGGTTCGGTCTTCCTTGTCAGAGCATTATTTTCCATTCGCTTAATGTGGGCGAGTAAATGTAGTCGACGAGTTTTGGCTTTTTGGACTACATCCACATCTTGGGTTCGCGGTTGCACATTATTCTTCCCACAGGACCAAGTTTAATATTAACTCTGCTTTCCTGCTAATAAAGGTTCTGTAACTCATTTGTTTCGCCAACCCGAAGTGGCGCGCTTTCATAGGGTTATTCTTTGTCAGATCTGCACTAAGTTGTCATTTCTGGAGCTGATGTTTCCACCGAGGTAGATTAATTTCTAAACTCCAACTCCAAGTTGCTGCTATCAATAGTGACATTTTGTCAAACCGCCGTTTGTTTCTCTCAATCACCTTAGGGAGGACAAAATATTTTCTCAGGGCTCATTGCCGTGTGGACTAAGTCGAGTATTGAGTTGTTACGAACTGACACTTCCCTATGATGACGTGTAGTTGCTTTAAAGCGATTTTTAAATGCATCTAACAAAGCGGGAGAGTTCCACTTGATTGGCTAAATCGTTATTATTATTTTGAACTGTTTGAAATCTGTTTAAGTCTGGAGTTGTTACTGTTTTCATTTAGCCTGTGTTTATCACCAGATAACGCCACTCTGGTTGAGTACTAGAAGTCGTGACCCTGTCTAGCGAGTAGTACGACTCAATAACAATGGAATATCCCCGTACACAAAACACTTCCATAAAAATGTGATTTAAAAAACGATACTCAATTTGACGAAGGCCAATGCCAAAGCTTATTCACATTTCGTCTACCAACATCTGGCATTGTGTAGTCAAAATCTTGAAGCTCAACTCCAACAACAACCAAATTTCTGAAAACAGACATCACTAGTCTCACACCAATCCCCTAATCTGTATCGCAAACTCGCACTGTAATTGTTTACCGTCTACGCATTGTGGACCTCTTGAACTAAATAACTGACACTATCCAAGAAGTACAAAAATATTTACATTTCTTCGAATGTAACATCACCGAGAGGTACCTATAAGCAAAAGATTCAAAATTCTATTCTTTGGGTGGCCCACGAAATGAAAAAGGTCAAACTTATCAAAAAAAAAAAAAAAAAAATTTTCTGAAATATTTTGTTCGTTGAATTGTCGCGTGGCGCAATAATAATCATTGATAGTCGGGTGATCGAGTGTCATTTGGGTGTTCTCCTCAGATTATCGCTCCATGAGTCCATGAATCCAAATTGATAATGAAAAAAAAATCTATAAACTTTCCGGTCCCTATACCCATCCAAAGGGGAAGAGATTAGCAAGACTTCTCTATATGATCATTGATATTTTTAAAAAAAATACAAATTTAATATAGCTAGATGTAAATTGAAGAAGAAGACCGATGAGCAACGACGACGCGACGAGGATGAGAGGGAGTAGTAAGCGACTGCTTTTTTTAGGGGCAGATTAGAAATGCTGGGGGCCACTACCAAGGTTAGGGTTAGGGTTGCAGGTCAAAGTTAACTAGTGTGTTGCGAGATACGAGATACAGTGTTATCAATTTAAGAAAATTTTATTTTAATTTTATTTTGTTGTTGGATTTAAAGAAAGGACGCGATCGAATGGATTAATACAGCTCCACATTCCGTGATAGATTGATGGAGTATTAAAGTTCAATATTTTTTATTTGCTTTTTTTATTTTGTTCGATTTGTTGTGTGAGTGCACACGTGTGCTGGGATACAAAGTTGATAAAGTACTTGTATTGTGGATTTGGCTTCATGTGGATATATATTTTGGGGAAATTTTTTTATCTCACGTCTGGAAAACGCTAGATTGATCAGACTCTTATCTTTCAGATTAGATGTTTGTTTTTTTTTCAAATAAAATACAAAAAAATACGATCAAAGTTTCCGCATTTATTTTCGGTGACTAGTGCGCTCGGTTGTAGGTGAATGAATGATTGTTCATGGTCATTTAGTATCAACTTGCTCATATCAGTAGAGAATTGTTTTGAAAAAACCTTGACAAGGCTAGGCTATTGTTTTGAATTTGAATGGATCCAAAGGCAGGGTATACATGTATCAATAACCTTATTCATTGCAATTTGTTAAGCGAATGCGTAGTTTCACAGTCCTTACACAGGCTCTACCCATGCATTCGCAATACGTAATACGTCGTAATAGAAAAATCCCAAAAAATCTTTTACAAGTTCCCTTCGTAGTGAAAAAAACTGCCACCAAACTTTGAAATTCGTAGAATTTGGTATTACCACCTCCGAAAAAACTTGAATTATTTTGCCCTTCTCTACGTCAAGTTCTTTCTGTCGTAGACTAACAGTAACAGTTATTTCAACAAAATGTGTGTTCTTTTAAAAATATTTTTATTCCTTTATATATAATAACGTTGATTGGGCCATACTTATTTAGAAATCATTCCCAGTGCCAAGCTTGTAGTCTCAGCGCCGCACTCAATCAACAGATTGGGGTCTTAGAAGATGCTAACAGGCCTGGCTCCAGCTCCGCTTCAAGTTCTTAAATGACGTATTTGAGGCGCCTTTGTTTAGTCGGAAATTTCTTATAAATCTACGAATGATAGGAATCAATGAAGTGAAACAAAATTAAATAAGTGCAAGAATTCACATCCAAATGTTTGATGCGTCCCTTAGTCGCCTTCTTTGAATTTGAATATTTTTGTTGCTGTATCGCCTCTTCATGAATTGCACCAAAAGCAATTGCAATTGATTTTCATTTAGAAAACCCAAAATATGAGCGACAAATAATTTTTTTAAGTTTTTGCATTTGAATTTGGCAGATGGGACAGTACTCAGGGACCATTTAACAAATATTTTTTTGTTGGGAATTTTGAACTTGCAGGCAAAAATATTTTAATTTATTCGACGCAAAAATTGTTCATTATAAAGGGTGATCCATTTCGAGGTTCCCTACTTTTTTAAAGAAAAAAACACAGAAAATTCAAATTTAATGGAGAATGTTTATTATCATTTGAAAGAACATTCTTTGGCATTTATTTTTTGGAGATTATGTCTATCAAATGTTGGCCGTTGCTACGTCGCAGATGGTCCATCCGTTGAGTCCAATTTTCGATCACTCGTTCGAGCATTTCGACTGGTAACTGGCGAATGACACGCGTGATGTTTTCCTCCAAGGCCTGAATCGAAGCGGGTTTGTCGGCATAAGCTTTTGACTTTACATATCCCCACAGGAAAAAGTCTAACGGTGTGATATCACACGATCTTGGTGGCCAATCGACCGGCCCAAAACGTGACATTATGTGCTCACCGAAATGTTCTCTCAATAAGTCCATTGATTGATGCGATGTGTGGGAAGTGGCGCCGTCTTGCTGAAACCAAATGTCGCCGAGATCACGAGCTTCAATTTCAGGCATCAAATAGTCGGTTATCATGGCACGATAACGGTCGCCATTGACGGTTACGTTCGCACCGGCATAATTTTTAAAGAAATATGGACCGACCGGTCCACTGGCCCACAAACCACACCAAACCGTTGTTTTTTCTGGATGAAGTGGCAGTTCTTCAATCTCTTCAGGTTGCTCTTCGTCCCAAATGCGGCAATTTTGTTTGTTGAGCCAGAAATGGGCCTCGAAAACGTCGGATCTTCTTGGAACTTTTCAAGAGCCCATAGAGCGAAGCGATGTCGCTTGGGAAGGTCGAGCGGCTTCAGTTGTTGCACAAGCTGTATTTTGTACGCTTTCAAATTAAGATCTTGACGTAAAATGCGCCAAGTCGTTCCATACGTCAGTCCGAGTTGCTGCGAACGGCGCCGAATCGACTCTCTACGGTCTTCGTGTACACTCTCAGCTACGGCCGCTATATTTTCTTCACAGCGTGCTGGACGTAGTCTATTCGGTCGAATATTATCCAATAATGAATGCTGGGTCTCAAAATGGTTGATGGTGTTGTGAATAGTACGCTCAGTAGGCCGATTATGTTGACCATAAGTTGAGCGAAGTGCACGAAACACATTCCTCACAGAACGTGAATTTTCATAATAAAGTTGAACAATTTGTAAACGTTGTTCACGCGTAAGTCTTTCCATTATGAAATGCCAAACAATACTAAACAAAAATAACATGACAGCATGACACGACTCACACGTGATCTGTCAAAAAAGGCTACTGAAAAAAGTATCTCTACTTGGATCACCCGTTACATGATTTTGATCTTGTCAATCAGAAATATATTCAGAATGCTTAAATTCAAAAACAGAAATATTTCTTTTAATCGCTGCTATAGCAGAATATACCTTGTGCTTGTAGCCAAATGATCTTGTCAAACATTTAACTTTAGAACAGTAAGATCAAGTGAGTGCATTTACTTGCGTTGTTCTCAGCTCGGAAGCAGTTATGACATATTTATTTAGGATCAAGGAATATTTTTTTAAAAGTATAGAACTTCGAATTGAAATAAAACACAAGAAAATCGTTTTAATGTCCATCAATTTGGCTTTATTGGAAGGATAATTTCATGCCATTAACGTTTAAAAATGATTTCGGGCATGTGGCCGCTGCGGCTGGTTCGAATAAAGACAAGTCTAGAGGTCCAATTTTCAAGCATTTGGGGCTGTATGTCGGCAATAACGCCACGAATGTTGGCTTCCAAGTCCCATAACGTTTCTGGTTTGTTGGCGTAGGTGAGCAACTTCACATATCCCCAAAGAAAATAATCCAATAGTGTCAAATTACACTACCTTGGTGGCCAATTGGCAGGTCCATTTCGCGAAGTTATGCGTTCATCGAATGTTTCCTTTAATAAATCGATTGTGACGTGCGCTGTGTGGCATGTAGCGCCGTCTTGTTGGAACCACATCTCATCCACATTCATGCCATCCAATTCGGAAACAAAATAGTCGGTTATCATGGCTCTATACCGGTCTCCATTAAAAGTAACTGACTCTCCAGCATCATTTCGGAAGAAGTATGGCACAATGACTCCACCAGCCCATAGAGCACACGAAACAGTCAGTTTTTGTGGATGTAATGGCGTTTCAAGGGTCTCATATGGATTCTCTTCACTCCAAATACGGCAATTTTGCTTGTTGACGTAGCCATTCAACCCAAAATGAGCCTCATCACGGAACAAAATTTTGCGATGAAAATCAGCATCGATATCAATCTCATTTTCGGCCCATACACCAAAATCACGACGCATTGCATGGTCTCGCGGCTTTAATTCTTGCACAAACTGGATCTTGTAAAATCTTCCATAAAGTTGATGGACAAAGCTCCAATTGCTGTGCACGGTGGCGAATCGATTCATTCGGGTCCTTTTCAACACTTTGCTCTACAGCGGGAATTGTTCTTTTGGTGCGCACTGTTCGACGTCTCTGCGGATGCGCATTATCACATAGAGTAAACGAAATAAATTTGCACGATTTGCAAGCGTTGTTCATTTGTCAACCTGTTCATGATGAAATGGCAAACCAAACTGAACATAAATGGCATTAGAGTTGCCAGATTTGACCACAAAATGTCAGTTTTATCTCTATTCGAAAAACCAACCTCTAAAAAAACATCCTTTACTAAAAACTAATCGAGTGCGGTGACAGTGACGAATGATGAAACTTTGTTTTCAAAGACGTACTGGAGTTTAGTGACCAGGTATAATCCATGCAATAAGTTTGTTTCGCTGTCTGCATTTATGCATGCCAAAAGCCGTAAAAGGCCAGGGCGATACTTTTTACACTTTTCTTATTTCAATTTTCAATAAATGTTTTTACTCATATTTCTTCCTTCGCCTGTTTTTATAAAATGCTCTTTGAAACTTAACGTTTTCTACATGTAACAAATGTAGGTACTTAGTAGATGAAACAAATCTGGGACACAGTTTATTCGATTTACTACGCGTAGTTAACCGAGTTGATTTTCTCACATAAACTACTCTGGCATCTCTGGCTAATAAGTGATGAGTTCAATTCTAAATCGTGTTCTTTTGCTCAAGGATTAATATCAACTACTTAACCCTTTGAAGCTCCTGGGACTTCTCCATGTGCAGAATCGGCAACTCAAAGCCATCGAGACTCTCTGCTGTCCCTAAATAGGGAGTACTTACCAGCTTTGGAAAAAGCAAAAAGTATGGAGAGGTGCGGCATGGTAAAGCCATCGACCAAGGGCAAGGATGAGGAAGAACCCCTCATCCCCTTATGCCTGGTGAAATAGAGTTAAGCCAGACCCTGGATTAATAAGAACACCGAAATCCAGGGACATGGGCTAAAAAATTCCACGTTGTTCTTTAAGGTAGAAGGTAAAATCAGGTCTGGTTTCCTAATTAAAAATCATACAAAGGCATTTCTGTGAAAACGAACGTGGCTCTCGGAGAAATTAAAGGAATTGGCATGGCAGAATGGTCGGATGCTGGTGCTGGGCTGTAATGCAAATACTCATCGTAAACAAGAGGGAAGCGGTGATATTAACACAAGAGCTAAGAGTTTGACTGATTTTATTACATTCTCCAACCTCTATTAGCAATAGAGGGAATTCACCAACTTTTGTGGTGAGAAATAGGCAAGGGGCGCTAGGTTCCCCTTCCTTCAAAAACAGAGGGACTATAAATAAGGGAAATGAAGTATCGATGTTTGATCACCGATAGATACGCTTCAAAGTTAAATTTCAGATTAAGGTATATAGATCTGAAAGAAATCCTATCAAGCCTCATTGGGACATGTTTACAGAAGTGGTAAATATACACCTGGATATCCAATCGATCACCAGTGAAGATATTGCAAACCTAGATAGGGCGGTAGATAATGCTTTAAAGCAATAAGCGCTAACAATGGCGATCGAGAAACATTACCCGGCTTACGGTGGAGGTTCAAAGAGGAAAGAGGTTAGAAAACTACAATAGGGCGAGGCTTCTTAGAAGTGAGAGTACGTGAAATGAGTACTATGAATGTAAGAAACAATTCAAGCATTTAGTTGGGAAGTCAAAAAGGGCTTTATTTCAAAAGCACTGCGAAAGTATTGCAGTAACCAGTATTAAGGTTACACAAAATGTTCTGTAAAGAACAGAGCGTTCCTAGTTAACTTAGAAAAAATAATAGAACCTGAGCTGAATGTAGCCCACTAACATAGGCAATTTAGTCATTTAAAATATATAAATCTCCTGGTCTGGATGGTATTCTACTAAATTATGCTAAAGAAATCAATGCAGATAGCCATCCAAAAAATTAAAGTCATTCTCAGACACAGTCTAAAAATAGGGTGCATACCAACAGCTTTGAGATGAGTTAAAGTGGCTTTTATACCTAAAGCTGGCAAACGGGCATATAACAGCAAAAGATTTAGATCAATAAGTCTGTTATCTTTTGTGCTTAGAACCCTGGAGATCGATATTAGGAACAGCAATGGTACTTTGACTGAGTCGCAACACGCATACATGAAATGCAAATCTGTAGAACCCGCTCTGCACGAAGTGTTGAGAAAAATGCAAATACCAAGAAATGCAAAATACCGAATTTTAGACTCCCAAAACACAACGGTGTGCTGTGTCCCATTTGGACAGTGCGAATTATATGGGCGTAGTTCTGTACAAGAAACTGAATTGAAAAGGCTTATAATGCTCTTTCTATCTGCAAAAGCTGACTACCTTCAAAGGTGGGAGAAACTTGGGGGCTTAAAACCTAAGGTACAGGCTATAAACGGTGGTAGTAAGGCACTTCCAGATGGTGGAAATCAACAACGAAACCTCGGTTCAATTAACGGATTTATGGGTGCGCTCCGTACTACCCCTACGGCAGCACATGTATTGATTAATAGATCAAATTTGCGGGCAACAGTGCGATACGCCTCACTAATTTGGGTCACTTCAACAGCAGTAGTTTCGGACATGGCACGGTCCCAGCGGAGCTACTGCCATGAAATTCGATTATAACATATGAAATGCCAGGCCTTGGTTGACTTTGACTTTCCATATTATATAAGATATCCAGAGAGGAAGGCTTGGCATGGTTCGAAAACAGCGGAAGGAACAGGTTCTGGTATCTTGTCAGAAGATCCAGAACTGAGACTTTCTATACGTCTACCTGCCACAAGTAGTGTCTTCAAATCAGAGGTTCTGGCTGTCCTCAGGGCGGCTGACCTAATGCAGATGAGATCGGTATTCGGAAGAGATATCGCCAGGACATTGCGATTGAGGGAAATTCGCAGGCGGATCAGCTTGCAAGAGTCAATAATAGTGAGGTTGCAGACATCAAACCTCCCCACTACCTAATAGTGCGCTATGGAGGAAAGACCATAAGGTCGGCCAATCTATGGGTATAACAACAGCAATCTCATTGAGACCCAGCTGAATTTGTGGCTTTAAAGGCGTAGTACTTAGTGAGCCCGTCTGATAAGACCACTGTTCTAGGAAAAGTCGTTGATTTTATTGTAAACTTGTACTTGCAGTATCTTCACCACAAAGCCTAAATCTGTGCCAAATTTAAAAACTCCTCGATAATTGGAAGTGCTTCATAGTTTTGATGATCTGTCAGTGAGGGAGTGAGTGAGTTAGTCGATTTCCATCTCTTTTAAGGTAATTTCAAAGCTCTAACTATAGAAATGATTATCAATTTCAAAACACAGCAACAGTGGCTAACGTTGTTTGTGTTGAAATTCATTCATTCAATAATAAGTGGGAGCCTAAGATATATTTATCCTCATGCAGTCTTATTTAACCCCATTTAGCTATCGGGCAATCGGCCCATATTTAAAGTATCATCAAACATGTATTCAATAACCTTACATCCCCTCATTCCGCGAAAGAGTGACAAATTGGAAATATATTGGGTTTTACCGCGAGTTCCCCCATAGCTACGCTTGCTTCTTTTTTTTAGCTCATGTGTTTCCCGGAAAAAGATAATATTCATCTATGAATAATGAAGAATATTTTCTGGTTTTATTATCAGGTTTGCGGGTGCGGCGGCTTAGTGGTTAAGTTCGTTGGACTACTAAGCGAAGCGACTCAAGTTCAAATCCGACCCGCACCGCCTAAAAGTCTGACAAACATTCTAGAGTAGGAACTGTCCGAGAAGCTTCGATCCCTTCGGAATCGGCATTAAACCTTCCATTTGTGTCAAAAAATATATCTTTGCACACACAAAGGTTGAAGAAGTTAGGCTTTAGGTCCTATCTGGGCCGTTTACGCCTAATACTTTCAACTTAATTAAAGCGTAGTTAAAGCTAGTTAGTCTAGGAAATGAAGGCAAGATACATGTATGCAATCAACAAACATAAAAACATCTGTCAACTGTCTACGACATATTGTGACTATTTATAGCATCCACATTGTGGAAGTTAATTTTACAGAAGACCAAGGCCCGAAGCTTCTTTACCTCTAAGTATCTCCAGTGATATAATAAAGGCAGATTAAGCCGAAAATATTCATCAAATTGAGTGATCCTTACGTCCCTTGTGAGTCGTGGAGATGGTTCGAATAGCGGAATTTATTTGGAATCCATAGACCATGCAGGTGTTGACTCTAGCGTTAAATACTCGAGCTTAGAGACAAGGTAAATATTTTTGGCTAGCGAAAAACTTTGACCACATCGTATTAAGTGCCAGCTTAGTTTCCCTGCTTTTTTCTTTTACATGTTTGTCGAAGTTCAGGTTGGATGTTAATAGCACACCAAGATACTTAAATTCACGTATTACATTTATCCTCTCGTTATTGTTCTATACGCCATGTTTCTTCTCGCAGCTGACATCTAGAACGCCTCTCAAAAATTATGATCTGAGTTTTCTGAACGTTGATGTGGAGATCCCATGCATTACAGTACGTTCGAAGTCTATTTATCTGTAGTTGAAGCGTAGAAGGATTCTCAGCCAACAACAATAAATCATCGGCATATAAAAGAACCTTTATTAGCTTTCCGCCAAAGATTACGCCACCAGGGAGTATATTAGATACATACATCGTCGATGACAAATGCAAAAAGGGTGGGACTCAAAATACATCCCTGAGGAACACCTACTGACTTGTTAAACCATTCTAACAGCTTAAAGGCAGTTTAAGATATAAAAATCTTCGTTTTATAGACCAATCTATTGCGGATGCCAGAACGCTTTTTCTGGAAAACTAGAAGCAGCATGTCGATGTCGCAGAGTGTGAAACAGGATCTATTCGTCTAATTCGTATGGAAAAGTATTCGATTGGGTTCAGTTTGTGTTTGAGTAAATGTGTTACAGTCACATCGACATACAAAAGTATTTCTTGAGCAAATGAATAGACGATGATTTTTTTATCGTTGATTGCAAATCTAGCAAACTACATAAATCCTAGAGACCTATTAGTCTAACATAAGATGTTCTCAAAACCATGGAGCGACTCATCGATGTTAGTACGCAGAAGGTGCCCTTCACCTTTCTCATTAAAAGGAACACTTTCCTTCAAGGAAATAAGCGTTTCTCTAATGCACTCCAGAGAGGTTAAATATTTAAGAGAAATCCTTGACAAAGGACTTCAATGGAATTCACATATAAAGTCTGCAACAGAACTAGCTATGTACTAAAGTCATGTGGGCCAGTAGATACATGTACTGCAGAATTTGAGGTCTGAGCCCAAAAATGATCCTGATGTTGAGGCCGTAAGTTCTTGAACGAAAAACGGAAACTAAGCTTCAAAGAATTACCTATCCAGGTATAACAGGTGTGATGCACTCTTGTCCAACTGCAGCACTAGGGGCTTTTGTTGGACAGCTGCTAGTTGCCCCCTAAAACTGCAGCTAGAATTCAGTTTAAGACAGATGACCGTGAGACATCTAAAAATACTCAACTTTTTACCAAAGAGACTAGAGTTAGGGAATAAGTAATGATTTGGAATATTGTTTGAGGTAGAACTATTGAACCGTGCAAACTGCGTCAATGGTCTCGCGACACTAAACCCCACAGGACTGGTCTGGTACACCGACGGATCGAAAATTTAATATGGAATTGGTGCTGTCTTCATACCAATGGAGATGTGACGCACTGATTTTCAGGCTGAAATCCATGCCTTTGGGGTTTGAGCTACATTAACCTTCGAAAAGGTAGCAAAGGTGCCAAAATGTGTATCTTCTCAGATACTCCAGCGACTCTTTAAGCTTTGTCGTACAACACAATGGACTCTGAAATGCTGCTACGATGCGCTGCAATCTCTGGCAAGACTAAACAAAGTTTAAACTTAGATAGGTCCCCGGCCACCGGGCAATGAAACCAGCTGGTTCACATTCCGCGTTCTTCAGACCTGAATCATATTGGAGAGTCTGAGAGTTGGACTGCTGCCTTAAAGCAGATTAAGAAAGCAGCAACTCCATCTCCCAGGGCTCAGTCAATCCAGACGCCCCTGAATCTTCTTTCTTTAATTGAAGTCATTACAGCTTATCCACGTGTCCTAGAAAATTAGAAAATTAGACAACTAAGCTTCAAAGACACTTCGTTGCCTTGAAGACGAAGGAATGTTGTTAGTACTTCTTTAAAATTTGGAACGCCATGTATTTAGTTTCTAGCTTGATTTTGCAGGCGTAAAGATCTTAAACGTCATTCCGCAACCAGTCCACTCTCACAAGACTAACTAGCTCTTAGATTGGCACCTGTTACTAAATTGTATCCTTATTTTAAACAGGATTTAGTTAGGTTTCTCTGTCATTTCAAAACTTGAAGATTTATTTTTTTACAGGACAAAGCTCCTTGCCATGCTGTCGAAGTTCTAAGTTCTTAGGTTAGAAAGTACTTCAAACATCCCCATTAACCCTACCACTCTAGCTCATATTACAAAGTCTAATTGTTCGTAATTAAAATGTTACTAATCATCGAAAGTGAAACCACGTGTCAAGTTTTAATTAACAAAATGCGGTTTTAACAATGAAATGCCTTGCAATCGGATACACGTCTGAGAATCCAGAGTCGCATAGTCTTTTCTAATAAAACAAAGTAATTCATCATTATCTTGAAGCAAAGCAATTACCTACCCGTACTTGTTGCTAGTCAATCATCTAAAAAAAAAAAAAAAAACATCGAAACCGCACCGCAGCGCACCACCCCACAGAACCATAGTAACAAGTAACGACTTCGTAAAGCACGCCATTCAATTCAGAATTCAGTTATGTTCTCCATCACCCGGTCGTTCGTTCTGTATTTGTTGTAAGATATTTTTATATTTTAATGTGTTTCCCCACTCGCTTAGCTTGGCAAACAGAAAATGCACTTCAGTTTCAGCGGAATATTATAACATAAACAGTTCCGTCCCGTCTCGTCCCAGACGATAGATTTGAATGCAAACAAAATGCACGACGACAACGGCGACGACGACGACGTCGACCTTATCAATGTTACATCAGATCAATTAAAATGAATTGTGCAACAAATTACGGACTGTAAGTAACCTGTAGGTGTTGTTGTCTGATTGAGAAACTCGCATTTTTTAACTCGCTTATCATCATCCGTTTGCTCTGTTTTTTTGTTTAGGTAGAGGGAGAAAAGTCTTATCAAAGTTTCAACTGATTTCGTTAATTTACGCTCGAGGGTGACCGATGAACGCTAACTAAAGAAAAATCCTACGTCAAAGTTTCACGTATGATTAATTAGGACTCTAATGATAGCCGCGGCTGTGGTTATATTTATTTGTTTGTTAACAATAAAGGAACTCAAACAATACCAAGTAAAAACAACGAGTGACTTTGACAGAGCGATTATGATAAAGTGTAGGTTGCCGTTAGGTTCCTAGATAGGGTGACACTGACAGCAGTAGGTAAGCCACTTCCCAGTTTTTGTAGTTTTATAGTTTGAATGTCCGGACAGCTAGTCACCTCTAGTATTCTTCGAGAACTACTTTCTTTCAAATTTTAATAAAATTGTCAATTTAAAACGAAGCTGATGCTGATTTTGTTAATTCGTTGTAAACAAGTTGTTTGCTCAAATCATCACCCCTAGTTTATCTTTCATCCATTTTAAGCACCAGATTTACAGCTGACTTTTTAATCACGGCGCGAATCAAGCGGTTTTATTGTTATTTATTAATTTTATGGTTTTGGCAGACTGTTCGCACAGCCTTTAATTACGATATTTACTTTGGCATCACTGAAAATTAACGCCTTTTCAAAAAAATAATACGATATACTGAAACCAGGATTTACGGCTCAGAAATTTTAAAAAATCTTACGATCACCTTCACTCGAAATTGATTAAATTGCAAAAATAGTGCAACATCATTTACTGAGGTTCAGGATGTATTGAGCTTTAATTCTGCGAATACACAGCGAATGTTGCACAGTTATGCTGCAAATATTAAGAATGCCTTACAACAACAGTTGCCTCAATCTAATGAATAAATTGTTATATGTAGTTCGTTTCAAGTGGCTTTGCCAATCTGAAAAAAAAAACTCAAACTTTATGGAAGGACACTGGAAGTGCCATCACTAGACTGCTGACACAAAGAAGCAGGCACCACAAATGCGACAGCAGAAACAACCAGCGCTGCCGAAATGGCTCCTTTGCTGAGCACAAAAATCAAAACGACTCCTCAAATTTTTAAAATGTTAGATTTGCATAAAACAATTGTAATAATTTATTAACATTTTAAGGCGTAATGCTAAAAAAAATTAGCATTCTATTACAAATTGATAAAGAATTTTCGTTGCATACTTTATTTTGTACATCTCTATTTCCAGTATAGAATAAACACTTCCCTAATTTTTTGTCAATAGCTTTGCTCAGCTCAGTGCAAAGCATGTATTATTACAGGTTTTCGTGTTCAATAAGAAAAAGTTATGTCCATCTCATGTCTGCTTTTTGTTCAATGACTCTGTCTGGATTCTGCTCCGAGCAGAATTTTTGCACTTGCTTTTGAGGTAGAACAGATTTGTGAGAAACGTCAAAATCAGTTGTGATTGCAAATTAATTGTTTTGTCGTCGAAGTGAAAAGTTGTTTGTTGATTAATTAAATAGAAGGTTGTTGTAACAGTAAGTAACAATAAGTACATGATTGATATTCATTAATTCACGATTTATACTGAACTTGTAAATTCAAATAATTATCCAACAATCGAAAATGAAATTGTCATTTTTTGACAACCAACATATGGTTGTAAAGGGTGATTTTGTAAGAGGTTTAGAACTTTTTTTAAAAAAAAAAACACAAAAAATTCGAAAAAATGAATGAAATATTTATTTGAATCGATAGTTTGAACCTTGCAATTTAATGTTTAAAGATAATTTCATGCAAATGTTGACCGCGGCTGCGTCTCAGGTAGCCCATCCGCTGAGTCCAATTTTGGCATACTCTTTCACACATATCGGCCGGTATCTCACGAATGAATGCATGGATGTTGGCTTCCAGTGCGTCAATCGAAGCGGGCTTGTCCCTATACACATTAGCCTTGGCATACCCCCACAAAAAATAATCTAATGGTGTCAAATCGCACGATCTAGGCGGCCAATTGACCGGCCCGAAACGTGAAATTAACTGTTCACCAAATCGCCTCGCAATTGCGCCATTGTTTCGCGTGCTGTGTGGCATGTGGCACCGTCTTGTTTAAACCACATATCATGCAAGTCAAGAACTTCCATTTCGGGCAAAAAAAAGTTTGTTATTATCGCTCGGTAGCGTTCACCATTGACAGTAACGCTGCGATTCGCATCATCTTTGAAGAAATATGGCCCAATAATGCCGCCGACCCATAAACCGCACCAAACAGTGGCTTTTTCGGGATGCATTGGTAGCTGTTGCAATGCTTCTGGCTGATCTTCACTCCAAATGCGGCAATTTTGCTTATTTACGTACCCATTCAACCAAAAATGAGCCTCATCGCTGAACACAATTTTTCGATAAAAAAGCGGATCCTCGGCCAGCTTTCCAAGAGCCCATTCACCAATAATTCGGCGTTGTGGTAGGTCGGCTGGCTTTAGTTCTTGCACCAGCTGTATCTTAAAAGGCTTTACGCCCAAATCCTTCCGCAAAATTTTCCACGTAGTGCTGTAACAAAGGCCTAACTGCTGGGAACGGCGCCGAATCGACATTTCGCGGTCTTCTGTCACACTAGCTGATACGGCCGCAATATTTTCTTCAATACGCACAGTACGTAAACGTGTTGGTGGTTTAATGTCCAACAAAGTAAATTTGGTGCGAAATTTGGTCACAATCTTCCGTAAAGACTGCTCAGAAGGTCGAGAATGCCGATCATAAAATGGAAGCAGCGCGCGATGAACATTTCGAACCGAGCACGAATTTTGATAGTAAAATTCAATAATTTGCAAGCGTTGTTCATTTGTAAGACGATCCATGGTTAAATTGCAAACCAAACTGAAGCTGTTTGACAGTGACACAAGGTACTAAACACACGTCAGCTGTCAAAACCAGTGTTGCCAAAACCAAACCAGCTAAAAAATCACCCTTTATTTTTCTGTTCTACCTTTGAACTGACATTTTTCACAAATTTGTTCTTGCCTTGCCTTTTTTCTCATTGAACAAGCCTAATGTCAAACACTGTACATGGCATTTAAACTTCGATTGGGCATAGGTTACCGAATTTTCCTAAGAACAATTTGTTAAAATGAATAAGTAAGTTGCTCAACCATATTTATTTATTCGTAGAGCGTTAGTTATGCTGTAAACAATTTCTTTATTTTTCGGTGCCTCCTTTTTCGCTGAAATGACTCCCCAACATTTTAAAGCGGGCTTCTTTTTGAAATTGAAAAAACCATAGCACTGCAGCAATATTCATCTTTTTCGAGTGATTGACTATCATCGGTGAATGCCGACCGATGAATTTGTTACATGCTCTGTTCCAGGCACTGAAAGGATTGAGACTGAGTGCCTTCCAAGATAATGGTAAGGAAAGATGAATTGAACTATAATTTGTTAAGTCCTTTGACTCATAATGAACAACCTCAAGCTGTTTTGCCAACAGACAATATTAAGTCTAATATTAATCCCCAGCCGCGGAGCAAGGATCTCTTAAAACGTCCGAATACTGAGGCTTAAATACTTTAACCTAAAACGATCTTACTATCTGAATCATACCTAGTGTGGACAAAGTGTCTTTTGTTTTACCATCCGGGCCATCGTCGTCATCATTTGCGTTCATCGGAAACATAACTCGAGCTTCCAGAAATCCTTCTCAGTCAGCTCTTCTATCGAAGTTAGAATAAGGAGAAAGTTCGGAAAGTGGAGTTGGTGCTGGCGTCTGCTCTACACAAAAATTCTAAAACCCAATAACTCATGTACAGACCACGTCCAGAGTTACAGAGGTCGCTGGCTGTTAGCCTCAAAAACGAGTCACTGACAGAAAGGTATACATTCTTGGCAGTGAAACTGTTTGTGGGCAAGCACTTCCTTAATAACCTCTTAGACATGTCAAGCATAAAATTGGGCAAATTCGTTAATTTCACATGGTGATTTTGTATTCTTTTCCCACGTACACTTTTGTCATTCCAGGACGCAGCCACTTGACCTCCTTATCTATCTAATCTACCTTGGACTGCTATTATTCCGAGAACAGGGAGCAAGTTGGAAATTTAAAATTCTCGAAAAAAAAACTTAAAGGTCTATAGATCACTGAATCCGAGTGTTGGAAGGGGACGGGGTGTCAACAACTTTTAGGCGTCACTGGCAGCATCTAAACCTTACTTCAATAGGAGTAAATTTACTACAAATTTTAAGAAAGAAAGAAAAATTCTACTTCGCTTTTAAAAAATCTACTCCTTTTTTTCACATTAAGTGATAGTTAATGACAGCACTGTGTTATTGAAGATTTTCAGGACTGAAACGATTTGGTTTTTTCTCTTGATAACTTGAGTTTCCCTTTCGTTTTCACATCTACGGAAATTTTCGATTTGATGACAGCTAATGCTAATGCGTTACATTGTGTCAAAGTGAAACATGCTTATAGTCCGGCGGAATCATTGGTCACAAAATTACCATGAGAACAATGTGAGAACAATGATTTCGAACTTTGCGCGATCTTTTTGACATGTGGTTTTCGCAGGACAGCACTATATGTCACGATTGAGATATGAGTGCGTTGAGCAATTAAATTCTGCAATTAATGGCCAGCTACATTGTGCGAATGGACAGCTTTAGACTAATTTTCTAAGGAAATACGTCATATTACTCGTCTATGTCTATTACACAATATCAGGAGCGAGATACAAATCAATATGCTCGAAAAAGTGACACAAAAGTATTGAACTCTCCAATTCAATTGTAAATAGAAGTGGTCAACATTTAGATGAAGTAATCTTTAAAAGGTAAATGACAAGCAATGATAATCAACTTTTGTTTTTTTGACAATTAAAAACCAAGCGCTTTAAGAATCACCCATCATATTTTGCGAAATCAACCTAATTCATAAGATTGTCCACTATTTAAGGCTTCACTGTGTGATTCAGATGCATTTTTTGCATTGCTCTTCGAAGTTTATCAGTTCTTGAACTGTCAGCTCAAAATTATGGGTCGTAAAACTTCAATCATAAAACAGATATAAATGCTTGCACTGAGATAGGGTTCGTGTATTTATTGAGTCATCATTTTTTGTAAGAGCAGGGGCAGGGGCGCCATGTGCGCGCTGTTTATATCGGCATTCGATTTTCAAACAAATCTCGTTATTTGCAGTTGATATTTAAATATTTATTGATGTTGAAAGAAAGCAAATTGCTTTTGTGCGGTAATTCAATATTTTCGGTTCGTAAGCAAATGAAAATGATCTCGGTACATCAATGGCATGCATTTTTGTTTCTTTAAAAAAAAAAGTATCAAAACGGATCCGAATGTACAAATACAATCCACATCGGCCCTAATGTATGCAATAACATGTCACATGTCTTGTTTGTTAAATTTGTTTTCCACACATATTTGTAGTATACTCTTAGGCTTAGGTTATCGTTAAATTTTTACCAGCTTCAAATTAATAAATTCGACATAAATTTCTAATATAAATGGACACACATGTATATATATTTGAAGGAGCGCATTTGCATTATTCGCATTTATAACTTTATAATAAAATTATTTAAATAACAACAAACAGACAAAAGACAAATTCACAAATCAAAACATTCGAAAGAGAGCGATCAAATCAAATACAGCAATCAATGAAGAGAAAGAAAATGAGAGAATCCGACGACGGCAGCAGAAACATCTGTTTGCACAGTTTCGCAAAAGACACGTGTGGTTTTCATTGTGTTTATGAATTGAGAAATTGCGTATGGAAATGGAATTGAGAAAAAATCTTTTTACACAAAGCCACAAACATATGCGCACACAAGTTGACCGTGTTCGTGTGTAAGAAAAATCTAAAAAGCAAATACACGATCATCTTAGCGGGAAAACGCACTTAAAACTTTAAAACCCGTGTGTTTCAATTCCATGCAATTGATTCCAAGTCAGCTGTGCTGTGGTGTCGTTTAGTTGTTGCTGTATGTAAATACTCTTGTAAATGGCGAAGAGGTTTAGTTGTAGATAGAACAAGTATTCGCCTACCTGAGGAAAATTCAAACTTGTTGCTTGTGTTTGTAATAGAATGAGTGTTTCTTTTAGTGTTTGTATATTTGGTATCAGATAAAGTACTAAAGCACCTTTTTTAATTTGTATGTACTTTTCTTTTCTAAATTATGTTTTGGCTGTGACCTACCTAAGGGGCTAATGGGACAAATCAGTGGAACAGATATTTAATTTTTTTTGACAAGTCAGTTATAAATAGAGATCATTGAAAAATTTCTGTCAGTGAAAGGCTACTGGTACAGGTTTTAAGGTTAGAGTTGATCATTGAAAGAAAAACTGACAGATGAGAATCGAACACATCAGCTGAACGATTGTGTTCCAAATTGTAGAAACGAATATCAGCTGTTCATTGAAATAGATTTCAATTGGTGAAATAATAAAAATAGATCTAATTAAATAATTTTGTTTGTAGAGAAATTCTATAAGTGATAAGCTTTATTTTGATTTCGCTTAAAGCCAATACTGTTTGATAAGTCCTCTTAAATTACGAAAACGTAATTTTCAATGATGGATTTCAATGAATGGATTACAATGATACAAAGAAGTACATTGCGACATATAATTTTTATGAAGATTTTATAAAATGCTGGACCGATTTTGAACAAACTTTACAACCTCTTTCCAATACATAAGGTTACCTGTTAAAATTTAAGCTCAATCAATCCTGTGCTTTCGAAGTTCTTAGCCAAGTTTTTGGGATCGTTCTTGAAAGGTTGAGTTGGTCTATCTATGTGATGCTGATTTGTTTATTGCATAGAAAGCACGAGGAATCAGGGAATGAAGTGTACCGAATGCAAGGAATTGCAAAAGTCCAGTCTAAGATCACTGAAATAAATCCAATTAACAACTTGCGCATATAGCAATCGCGTTTGCAATACATTGGGGAGGAAACTATTAAAGATAACATGAATTTACAGTGCTCAAAGACCACATGTTTAGAGTATGACCCGATATTAAGTCGTTTCTAGATGAAAAAGAATATCTATACTTTAACTACAGGGATGAGTTGACCGTTTCGGACGGACATCTTCACCCGACGTGGTAGATTAGCGGAACGGCCAATCTGTCATGTACGAGCCCTCGACTATCTTATTAGAGGAATGCCTCAGGAGGGATAAAGCTATGCAGTTGAATGCGTCATTAGGGTAATGCGATGTGACCCCGAAAAAGCCTCAGCAAAAAGTAATCGATTCTTTTAATGTTGGCCCTGTTTTATTAACCCTTTTGGAATAATAATATTTGTACTCCTAATCTGGTGTTCTGTAAAGTACAAAGACACTGGCTCTCAAACACTCAAATCCATTCCATGGGGCAACGTTAAACCCTACCGGGCAATAATAGGCTATCGGCGGCCTATTAGGAGGAGGACCATGTAGCAAATCACCTTTACCCTGGTGTCAATATGACTACTAAAGCAATCTTTCATCAGGGAAAAAGCTCCCCTAGCTCTGGTTAGAGCAGCATCTAGATGTCTGTTGAAATAAATATATCGATCCAACCAGGGTAGCCAAGGTAGCTTCGTACAGGATCACCGGCTTAATCCAGTTCCTTTTCGTATCCCCTTAGAGTTATAAATAGAATCATTTCAGAAGAAATCCATTCTGTACGCGATTAGGTCGTCGGCGTACACAATTACCTGAGTTGAACTACCTATCAGATAGCTGTCCATATAATGTATCTATCTTCATACTAAAAAATCGTACCTCGCTATTTCCTAAGCTAGGTGAAAACGAGACTGTTGTTACATAATAACCTGTGATTATTTCATCGAGATCTATAAAGTTGCATCTTCAGATCTTGTCGCCTCAGAAACTGTAGTATACCCCTTTTTCCAGTAGTTTTTTAGTTAATTTTACAAACTTTTTCAATATTTTTTCTAAATGTTTTGCTCCCAAAAACAGAGGCTCCTCGACAACACTTTTTCTCCCATACTACTGTACAGCGTACTGATCTCCCATTCCGTTTCCGCATGACTGCCAATTCCCATCCAATCACATTTGTGTGCGTATGATCTACACACACACAGCGTGTTTCGCCAGTCGGGCTTTTGGAAATTTCATTCCATGACACCGCACAGTCTGTGCTCAAAGACCGTCGATATTAGATACACATTTTTGTTGATTGCGTTCAATTTCGTCGTAGTGCTCCGTTCCGTTACGAACAATTGTGTCCGTTGTGTTCATTTTTTTAATATATATTTGTTCGGTTTGCTTTTACCATTTCGCGTTTTCTCTCGTTTCGTGTGAATAGTTTTTAAAACAAAAACGAAATACTGTGCTAAGCAAAAAAAAAAAAAATAACAAAACAAAATCAGTGATCCAGTAAAAAGAGGAAAATACCTTAACACACACATATTCCCCAATAAAAATAATAATAATCCCATTTGAATTGTGAAAATCAAAGTGTACGTTTGTTTATTTGTAATTTAAAAAAAAAAATAATAATAATATTCCAACATTCGCATATTGTGTCTAATCATGTCCAACTATGGATTCGGTCACTGAGTCTCGCGAGAATAATCAAAAATTGGCAAAACAAACCACCAGCACCGGGTCCGTGACCAACGTGATGATTGCCGCCATCAATCCGAAGCAAATCCAAGCAAAACAACAACAACAACAACAAAAACTCCAACTACCCAACTTGGAGGACGAACTCCAGGTTCCAGACTTACCATCGCCAGAGTTCGATTTCAATTTACCATGCGAGTACTTCAAAAGCTCATTCGCTAGATCGTTATCGTTGAACAATAGTAATCCCCTCAGTCAGTCCAAATCGATGGACTTTATAAATCTCAACAGGAACACCTTCCAATCGGCGGCACCAGTGTCAGCTGTTCCGAATCGAAAGTGCTCCACTGACAGTCGCAGAAATGAGGGTAATGCTGCTAGAAATTATGAAATATTGCCAACAACTGCGGCTGCAGTGCCCCCGATTCCAGCTAGAAGGCAGAACATTGAAACGTCTGCCATAATCCCCACAGCGAGTGTTGTCAATGCGTCACACCATTTAAGGAACGGCGGCAGCAACAGCATTACGAATCGTGTAACCGCCGGCAATGGAAGCGGCAACATTATCAGTGCAACTAGCCGATCGGTTAACGTAGTCAACGGCAGCAGTAACTTTGTAAGGAGAAACGTCTGCTGGCCTCCACCATCATCGGCGGCGTCGTCCTCCGGAGAACAGGTTAGTTGGAATTTTTTTGTTTTACTATGTTAGGAATATTTGTTTTTGTTAGTGGAGTCAAGCGAATATGGTATGAAGTTTAGTTGGTCAAGAATGATGACAACTGACAGGCACACGTAGGTGCTTCTACTGTAACTACTCTGCGAAAAGTCCTTGATGTCATTGTCAGAAGGGAAATGTGAGAAAGGCGGGGAGAACTGATTTTTGCACAAAATCTAATCATTTCTGAGGTTTATCGATTAGTTTACTCAGATTCAAAAATTGCTCCAATGTTGTTCTTTTAGCGAGATACAGTGGTGGCCATGGGCAATAATAATAGGAATTTTGAGGTTTAACGTCAGAACTATTAGACACATCTAAAAATTTAGTTTTATTTGACATTTAAAACTTATTTCAATTTATTTATTAAATATAGTGTACAAATAAGACCTGGCAGCTGACCATATGACCATATTCATAATGGCGTAGCCCGTTAGCATAACTAACCATGTGGTTGAATGCAACAGTCAGTTTGTGCTGAGATAGGGAATTGAGTTTGAAATACACAGCTGATGCATAATCAATACATTCAACTAGTAAGCATCTAACAAGTCTCGTATTCACAGGAGTAAAACTTGCGAATAATAAACGTTTTCGAAGACCGCCTTAAATTTATCCCACGAGTGCAGTCAATGTGACTTGCTGGGGATAGAGAGAGGTTAATGTTAAAAACCAAGCTACTGTATCGGCGAACTGCAACAGTTCAGTATTGTGAAGTTTCTTAGATATTAAAATCAACTGGGATTTAGTTGGATGGAGAGTGAGGCAATTATGGAGCGACCATTGGTAGATGGCAGATAGATCCTCTTTCACCCTTCAAGTAAGATCCTCAAGAAAGCCTGTGGGTCTGGATAAACATACTTGTAGGTCATGCGCCTAGAAATGAAGACTTGAATTTGATCGAACTTTGGGTAGGGCATTATTGAATATGCCAGACACAGAATAGGACCCTGTAGAGAGCCCTGAGGCACTCGATTGAGAACGATTACTTAAGGAATTACTGATTAGGTGAACCGAATCGAACAGTAAGAATTGAGTGATTGACCGTATCAATAGCTTTGAAGCAGTCAAGGAGTCAGAGTGCTATAATAAAGTCCAAGTCGTAGTGCAATCAATCATTTTAACCACGGCCGTAGAACAACGACAATGGCTCGAAAGCCTAACTGGACCGAAGCAAGTAGGTTATGTTGACTCGAAATCTGCTTAACAAGGACTTTTTCCAAAACTGAAGATGTCAGATCAACATCAGGTATAAATTGTTCTTACGAACGCCAAACGGAGCATAAGTTGCAACTATCTTTGGTGTGCACCCAGTGTAGATACAAAAATTTGTTTTCATAAATTGTCGAGTGGCAAAATATTTCCCAATTCAGACTAGTTGGACAATACTTCGACTTCAAGTACATCTTCCTACGAACTTTTATTGCATTATGAACCTCAGAGGTGAATTGGAAAGGATCTATTACGTACCCCGACTGTTTTTTTTTTAATGGATTGATCCACTTTAGTACACACATCTGGCTTACTAAGCCCGCGTCATTCACATGAGTACAATTTACTCTCGAATTCGTTAAGTATTCGGTACTTGAAGGACGAATTACCAAGTAAGAACTAAGGGAAAAGTGTTTATGTCTTTATTTGATTTTTTGGTTTAAAACATCAGATTTCTATAAAAACGCAGTTGCTATGAGCAAAATTAGGCACCATTATAAAAATGTTGTTCTCGCTACTTAATTAAGTTTTTTAAGTAGCTGAAGTTGTATAGTTTTTTTAGACCTTTTCATTCCCAAGGACCCTAATTCGAGTTGGGGGTTGAAAATAGACTCCACTACAATACTTTGTTTTTTGTTTCCGTCATAAATACTTTGCTAACGCCCACATTTACAGGTGGTCATATAATTAGGGATATTAACCTAAAACTGAACTCTTTTCAATTAAATGAATGAATGATGAAGCTGTAGACTAATCATGCGAATTTTGACCGTTTGACCAAAGTTTTCAGTCCAAAGTTTTTCGCGAGAAAAGTACATTTGATTTTTCTTTGTAATTTCTCGTAAAAGTTTATTTTAAATGTTTCGTTTGCAAATGAGTCTAGGACCTAGAATCTAGGTCTAGAGACTTTCTTCTTTCCATTTCCGACGAATTTATGATCTGGATTAAGGGATCTACTAGTAGCCTGTGGTGTTTTTCGGAAAAGCTTCTGCAGGTCTCGGATAAATCACTGAGGTCATCTGTGTGTGTAATCCAGATGTTTCAAGACTACTACCATTCCTCTGCGATATTTATTAATCACATAGATATTTAACCGCATTCTCTTGATCCCAGGCTCAAAGCATGACATGTCCACAAAAACAGAGACATTTGAGGTCCTTACTCAAAGTCTACGCACAAATCTGTAAGCTTTTAGCCAGTGTTTGAGCTTGATAGCAAAATGTAGTCCTCATGAAAAGACCTTCGTCTTGATCTACTTTCCATGTTGACACCTGCTCTGCCAACTTTATGTTCAAGAAAGTGGTTGAAGAAGTCTAAACATTGTACCACCATTGCGAGTCAGTTTTGCCGAATTCGGTCATTTTAGGTTTTACACGTTATGCGGCCTTGTTTTAGGTCCGACCTGCTGGGTCAGCCGATTAGTTACACTTCGCCTTGTTCGGCGAGGGACACTTACATAAATCTAAACGCTAGGACACAGGTCCAAATTAAAGATCGCACGCAGTTTGGACTGCAATTTGGCACGCTATCACCTGGAGGATAATGTTTACTATTTCCATTTCCGTCGTTCGTTTCACATTGCGCAAATAAACTGCAAAGGTACAAAGTACAGACACTGATGTCGAACGCAATAAATCACCCCAAAAAAACTGCAACCCATAATTCCAGCTCGTACCGTATCTATTCATTTAAATTTGTGTTGTTTCTTATTGTTCAGGTTTTTTTTTCATCTACGCAATATTCGAGGAGTGCGTGCGGCATTGTGAATAGCTTGCGGCACCCCTAGAGAAGTTCGAGATATTATAAAACGTTGAGATACCAGTTATTTCTGTTTATGGGATTGGCCTGATTTTTTTTTTCTTCGTCGATTTTTGTTTCTTTCCTTTCGCCAAGAATTCTTGTTCAACACAATTCCTCTTCATCTATGTTGTTTGGTTGGTTTGGTTGGTCTCCTTCCATATCAATTGCAAAAGTTTGTCGCTATCGCTAATAAGGACGGATCGCCTCGCTACGCATCGCGTAGCTGCGTCAAGTTGTAGGAAAAAGGTACATATCTATGGGAGATTTTATATTTATATTACTCGATGCTGCATAGCAATTTTGCGCTGTGTTGGTGTTAAAAACTTGTTTGGTTTTCTCCTTTTAGAGACTCGCGCGCTAGTCCTATATATGTACGACTCTTTTTCGCACATATCGCATACAAGGATAGTATAGTGTCGTGCGATTCCCATATTTGCCTTTGCATAACAGGTAGCTCCAGCTCTGGGTCTAGCTCTAGCTGACTGTCATTGCTACTGTGAACATTGCGAACAAATTGCAATGAGATTTGTAGCAAATTGATTGGAGTTGCGAGTTGGAGCCAGCGGTGAACGGTGGGGGCAACCTCCAACGAATGAGTAAATTAAATGTTTTCCTTGTAAAAATTAACGATTGGTTAATGTGATTAAAATGCCTCAAATTGGCAGTCGCATACTTTTCACTATCGGGACAGAAAGAAAAATGTTTGCTGTTTGCGTTTGCTCAGATTTTTAAATTTTCTTTGGATTTGGTTTTGTATTTTTTTTTATGGGAAACGGTGTTAGCTGGGACTGAAGATGGGTTTAATTGATTTGTATTGATTTCAAGTAAAAATGGAAATTAAGTTGTAAGTGATGTGAGATTGTGACTATTTTTGGAGAAGAGATTGCCTTGAACGGGGGCAGATCGGACAACTTTGAAAGGAAAAGTATTTGGGATTGCTTCGGTTCCCATATAAATACCGATAAGTAGGCACCCATCTGCGGCAAGTTGATTATCTATTTGTAGTTTGTTTAATTGCGAGAATGTGCGGTACAAGTAGGGAGGAAATATGCAAGACGTAATTTGTCTTCTTCTATTGATCTTGTAACAAAAATACTCGGGATTTCACCATCCAAAAGAAAGGAATTTTATTTCTGTTCCCTGGGAAAGGATAACGTAAGGAACTCTAGATGTGTGCAGCCTGAGTATGGTTCAAGTCATACTGTCTTACCCTGCTTAGTACCATGTTTGGCAAAATAATGTCCAGTCCCCGTGTTCTGTAACTCAGTCGAGATCTTCTTGCATCGAGAAAATAAAAGGCTCGGAAGACCAAATCAATATTTCAAAAATGTCGCTTATTCCAACATCTCGTCATCTACGATTTTTATCCGTTTTTGTATTTTGGAGTTGGAATGTGTGACATTTCTGAAATATTGACGTCGTTTAGGAACCACGAGAAACTTTCAATACGAGAAAGTTAAAGAACATGGATACTGGTTGCCTTACATTTGGTAGCCGTTTGGTGAATTTAAATTAAGTAATCCTTCAGCAACAGTTCAGCATGGTAATGTTCGAAAGAGGGATCCTACGAACCCCGTCAAAAAGGCAATGGCAATCAACGTTCCCTTACAATCGCGTAAGAGAGGCAGGCCTAAAAACTCCTGGATCACAAAAATGCAGAAACGCCAGCATTTGATTGGCCTCAATGATGAAGTGTTCCAAAATCGGGATGCCTGCAGATATTTTTTGACGTCGAACCGGCGAACCCCACAGGCGGACCAGTAGGAATGCAGTAAAGTGGGAGGGTTGTGATCCCTATGAATTCTGATCATAATCTCGTCGTTAAACGGAGAGAAGAAGTAATCCTTTAGCAACAGCTTTCTTCTGACAGAAATATCTACGAACCAACCAGAGACTTCTAAGCAATGCTATCTGCACTCTTGGACCTTAAAAAGAACATTTCCCAGCTTGGGAACGAAACACCAGGATGCACAGTTAAAGCTTACAAAAAAAAACGCGTTCTTCTGTAACGTGGATTGAAGAACTCGCCTCGAACCCGAAGATTTAAAGAAGAAGTGAAAAGTTACGACAAAAAAAGTCTGCACATCAAAGGAGCGTGTCCTTTGACATTTGGTGAAGTTCTGGACTTGTAAGAAATGCTATGGACACAAAGTCTATCAGTTATTCTTCGCTGACTGTGGAGTTGTCATCAGCTTTAGCTAGATGTTTTGGAGAGCAAAAAGTATTGCATAGGTCCTAAAACTATAGAGCAGGTATACCTATGGCGCCCTTTTCTCTACTCACAAACATTTATTCTTAGCCAAAAGTGCTATCCAGGTGCAATAAGTTCAAGTGTCCTATGATCAATAGTGATCCAAAGTTATCCACAGTCGGAGAAGTCTTCGTGCATCAAAGTAGCCATCGCCGCTTTGCAACAAAATTCCAAAAGGGGACTGGTGGTATCCCACAAGGGTAAATTTGTTCTCCCATTTTGGTTTTATTTACAAAAATAATCGCTTTATTCTGAACTTATGAATGTCACGTATGTTTCCTTATCGCCCTACGTTCCCTACGCTTAGTAGTTGCCTGCGTGTGTCAAAAAAACCGGGTATGGTGGCCGGCTCTAAGGAAAGCCCAAAACAATGTTCAATGATCGCCTTCACAGCCGTTCTACAGTCAAACACCCTCGGATTCATTAACAATTCTTTTGAATATTTTCCTTTTTGAACTTACTTTTTTTTTACCTAAAAGTACTCCCGACTCGTGAAGTGTCACTGACTGACACGCGGTAACGTTCTTTCCATCGAGAAACGCCAAACAAACTACTTGAGAAATGTTGCGGCCGCCATCGTCCAAATAAAGAAGTACGAATATGGCAATTGGTCACACGCCAAAGAAAGTAAAGATGTGCAGCTACACAATTTTTGCGAGGAGTTATGAAACCTTGAAGTAGAAACTCTGAAAATGTTTTTAAAAAACCTGAAATTTCGAAAAAATAAAATTCAACACAGCCACGTTATAAGGCTCTTTTGGAGCACGGTTTTAAATTGGGAAGTTAAATCTCTTGGAAATGAAATAGATGGGTCTTTCGGGTCGCTATTAGTCGAACCAAACAATATTTTTTTTTTCAACTCTAACTCTAAACGCAAAAGAAATAATTTCTTCTTATTTGTTTTTCGATATTTTTTGTCGGCTCATTCTCTTCTCTAAGCAAAATGCTCGTCTCCTTTTTGTCTGTCACCTCTTACTCCCTTTTCGTCAAATTTCCTCGCCTTTGCTTGTAAAAAAACACTAAAAAAAATTGCCGCACAGAACTTCGAGGTATTGACTTGTTTCAAATAATAACGAAACCAAAGCCCTTGGAAAACCGTTATTTTTATTCTTTATCACAGAGGCTTTGGTAACGTGTCCAAGTTTCGAGAAATATAACTGCAACTCCCGACTCCCCACTGTCTATAGGAATTGCACAGCACAGACGACCTAGACATACAGGGTTTTTCAACAGGGACGCTACAAAAGTAGAGCGACAGGGACAGCAAACGACGCCATATTTCTTGCCGCTCTTTTGACATTTCTCTTCAGTAAGGTTTGCTATTTCATGATGGAAAGATATACGAGCCAACAACGAGTCGAAATTATTAAAATTTACTACCGAAATTCGGAGTCAGTGGCCTCAACGTTAAGAGCGCTTCGTCCAATTTATGGTCGTCATAATCGTCCTAGCAGATCAACAATTGAGCGTCTAGTGAAAAAATTTGTATCCACAGGCACAGTACAAAATGTTCCAGTGCCAGTGAGACAAAGAAGTGCCCGTAGTGTCGAGAATATTGCTGCCGCTGAGGCTTCAGTTGAAGAAATGTATCTCTCACACGTCGTTCTCAAGCGTTGGGCATCTCTGTGACGTCGTTGTGGCGAATCTTGGCCTACATCCTTAGAAGAATAAATTGACGCAAGAATAGAAGCGTCGTATGTTCGTGAATTGGGCTGAGCAACAACTTGAAAATGATTCGGATTTTCATCGAAAAATCATCGTCGATCATCGATTCGTCAATAAACAAAATATGCGGTATTGGTCAGGCAGCAATCCACACGTACTCCATGAGTCATCATTGCATCCTGAAAAAATTACGGTTTGGTGTGGTTTATGGGCCGGCGGCGCCATTGGGCCGTACTTCTTCCGTGATGATCAAGACCGGCACGTTACTGTGAATGGGAATCGCTACCGTTCAATGATAACCGAATATTTTTGGCTCCAATTGGATGATATGGACTTGGAGGACATGTGGTTCCAACAGGACGGCGCCACAAGCCACACAGCGAATGTCACAATCAATTTAATGGAAACCAAGTTTGTAGGGAGTGTTATCTCACGAAATGGTCCAGTCGCTTGGCCGCTTCGGTCGTGCGATTTGACGCCGTTAGACTATTTTCTGTCTATGGTCTATGCCAACAAGCCAGCGACGATTGATGAACTTCGAACGAATATAAAACGTGAAATTGCAGCAGTATCGGCCGATTTATGCTTGAAAACCGTCGAAAATTGTGTTCAGCGTCTGGACTTCTGCAAGCGTGCCCGTGGTGGCCATGCAAAAGAAATCGAGTTCCATACATAATGGCATCGAACACACTTTCACAGAAATAAAGAAATTCATTGATATCCAAAACCGTTTTTGTTTTATTTAAAAAAACTTTTGTAGCGCTCTTATTGAAAAACCCGATATTTGTTTGCTTAACTTTTCTTGGATACTTGAAGTAATTTTTTTGCTATGCCCGCCTATCTACTAAGTCAGATCAACTCCAGAGATCTTACCAATATCGTCCATACTGATCTGTTCCGCTTGCAGGTTCCACTTTTTAAACAGAATTTCATTTGATCAATCAGCACTGGGCTCCTGGCGTGAATATGAATTTGGCTTCTGGATCAAATATACTCGGATCGTAAAAGCAGTCGGCACGCTCCCAAGTTGAATAAACTGTTCAGTAGCAAACCCCAACTGAAACTGATTACATTAATGTCTTGACCGGGAATCAGATTATTTGCCAGGCAAGCTCTTCGAATGTGTGCTAGTGATTTTGGCAGAATGCAATTATCGCTGAGGACTACATTTGAGCTCCGCACTTTTCTGCTAGAATACCGAGAAGAGCTGTGCCAGCAGCCGTTCCCACAGAAACCAAACCAGCATGGGTTAGCAATGTAAAAAGAGTAGCCAGCTTGTAGTAACTCTGGGATAATAATTTCGAGAGATTTTTCATGGTCCAAAGCAAAATCAAATAAAGGCATCTGATTTGATCGGGGGTTACGTTGGTGGAGACGAATTTTTTCAAATGTTCTGTAGGCGATCCATCGGTCTTTCGGAATCAGCCTTATGTCATGTTTCACAAAATGGATTTTTGGTAGGTCTTGTCTTCTATAGCCGAGCAAATGTAGCTTTTATTCACTACTGAATCCTGTTCTCCATTCGCCCTCCTCACTTACAGGACCAAATATTTTTTCCAAAGTTTTTGTTTAGAAAACGCCGAGTCGAGAGTTTTGAACCCATTTGCTTCGCCAAATCGATGTAGCAGCAGTTTCGTAGGGTAATTCTTCGTCGGATCTCCACTACGGTTTTCATTCATGAAATTGAGGAGCTCATGGTAGATGAACTCCTTAACCACCTCGAAATTGCTGCCATCAAAAGTAAATTGTTCGTTTCTTTTGTTTCTTCGAAGTTTAGCCGTACACGTCATAGAAATTCTGAACAGAGTGAATGAAACGCTTCGGCCTGTTCTTTTCGTCAAATACGTGGCCTTTTATTTGACCCTTAACTCTTTTAAAGCTGACATTTTTACCTCATAAACATATATTAGGGAGGAGGAAGTTCATTCGATGACAGTAAAGTGCTGCTACGATGCCTTGCAAAACAAGCTCCTACTTGGATGGGTCCCGGGCCAACATGTTATTGCCACCAACGAAAATGCAGACCAGCTGGCTTGGCTGGATCAATTGGGCTGCTGCTTTAAGCCTAATTCACGATTGGGCACAACATAGTCTTAACCACTGGAAAAGTGTTCCGCGCTAAAGACAATCCAAAATATTAATTAAGCCCTACTCCTACAATGAAGTTCTGTTCTCAAGTAAGGAAAACACTAGGTTGGCTTCCCCACAGGCCGCTACGACTTGAGATATCATCTTTACAACATGGCCGGAGACTGAATTTAGGTTATATGTAGATGATGAGAAAACCTCCGAGCACATCCTCTATGACTGCCCGGCCCTTCATTGGTTGCGACGACGAATTTATAAAAAAAAGGTCCGTTCATCGGCAAAGTTAAGAAACTCTAAAACTTAGTATGTGGTAGTTTTCACCAAAGAATCTCTTTTGGCCGCAGTGTCAGCCAATTGGGCAAGGGAAATTTATTGAACAAAAACCTAGAAGGAGTTCACTAGTTGCCCTGCATGAACAACTTTTCACACTCGCTTTGCAAATTGTCCAACATCCTCCAACTGTTCCGAAAGCAACGTCTCTAAAATTTGCATTATCAATCATAGTTCCATGGAATTAAATTTAATCACCCAAAAATTATTCAATTAACTTTCACAACACTAACAAATGATACCGATTACAGTTTATCGAAAAGAACTCCTGTTTTTATAGACCTTCAATCAATTAAACTTAACTGCTTAACCTTTCACAAAGCAAAACATTTCATTGCCCTCTCTCTCTCTCTCTCTCTCTCACTCTCTGTGTTTCAGTTTTGTTCATTTGGATTAAAGTGAAAGATACATTTTTTTTTAATACAACAATTATCTCGAATAAATAAATCTGTTAAAATAACACAAAAATGTAATTCACATTCCATTTGTTCATTGCGCATTAATCTGTTAAATATTTGTTCACAAAATAATTTTAATCTGAAGTGGATTATGTTAAAAAAAATTGAAATGCAAATGGCACGCTTTCATTTTCATCAAAATTTTTATATCAACTTGCTGTGTTTATGTTAATCACTACTCCGTTAAGGCAAAGGTAGAACTGTGACCATAACAAATGGCTAAAAGCATTCGTGCATCAACACAACTATATAGATTGAGAAGTCTCCGAAAGTTGACAGAGTTTTTTTTTTTTTCTTTATTTATCAAATTAGTCGATTTAAAAGTATCTGAAAGCTGATTGTGTGCGAGTTGAGTTAAGGTTTTTAAATCTTTTCATTGAATAGTGTTAAGAAAGAGACTTAACATTTTCACCTTATTTAGATGTACTTAGCCTTAGATGAGGAGGGTTTTTTTTTCTAGCGGTGCTGTGCTGTGACGTTCGTGTGTGTTGCTTGAAAGAAGTACTTAGATGTGGTTCAGTGAGTCAGATGGAAGCTGATCTTATGGTTTTTAGATCACTATTTCCGGTTGTAGGAGCTAATAGTTGGTCTGTTGTACAATTTGTATTGAATAATGAAGCTGGAGATAATGAGTAGAAAGATACATATGTTACAGGTAGGTGTGGCGGCGGTTTTGTGGACAAGGAACCAAATAATTGATCACTATATGACAGGAATCAACGATAGACGTGAGTCACAAGGTCGACAAGAAGTCCTGATTCCATTTATCAAAAGATCGCGAGCTGGAAGGTTTCCCTTGCCTGTCTTTATAGATATTGAGGGTGCTTTCGACAATCGCACGATCTGCACAATTGAATCTGGAGAATGGAAGCCTGAGATGCCTAAAAGCAGAGAAATCACAGCTGAGGTTTTGCTCAGGGTAGAACCTTCTAGTTGACTCCTTGTTGGGAAGACTTGAAAGGGAGGGTGATGATGCTTGCAATATTGTCAGCGGAAGCAACTTACCAATTTTATGTGAGCGTATGTCGGGGTTTGGTGCTGTGAACAAGCTCTGGCAGTCAACTCGATGAAAACGGAGATTATGCTGTTTACAACAAGAAGAAGATGGCAGGCTTTCTTGATCACTCAACTTCCCTTATCTAGTAAAGTGAAGTATTTGGGCATCACCCTCGACCTAAAACAACACATTAACATAGGCTAGAACCTTTAAGGCCACAAACATCTTAGTCCCAGACTAGTTCACTAGAAATATTTGTGTATTGTTTAACCTGCAGAGACTTCGCTACAACATCTCGCCTGTTTATGCATTACAGGTGCATTACAATGAGAGAAACTCCAACCGGTGCTATGGAAGTTTTGCTCTACTTAAAGTTCCTTGCTGTAAGTGAACTTGGGCGGCAGTTTAATATCGTTGAAGGAACCAGAGGTTCAAAGTTCAGGACACTTCTTGATGACTTTAGTTCGAGGGATATCATTGCACATACAGATGGTTCGCCCATGAACGGTCTCTCTGAATCCTTAGGTAAACAAATCAAGTAGAGATCTTTGCAATCGCAACTGCTGCGAATAGAGTTTTAAGAAAAAGGTTTAAAGGCACCACCTCATACATGGGCTCAGATAGCTAAGCTGCTATTAAAGCCTGCTCTGCTGCTACGATCACCTCTAAAATTGTGAGCGGGGTCAAAGGCAAGCTGAACAGGTTGGGTGGTTGGAACAGGTTTCAACTCTGTTGTAATGAAAAAGCTAACACTTTTACCTACCAGGCAGGGTTTTTTGCGCGCGCGCGCCGAAGAGACAATTGCCGCTGTAAAGCAAAGTGTTGAAGAG
The DNA here is from genome assembly GCA_963576555.1 of Ferdinandea cuprea. Taxonomy (NCBI): domain Eukaryota; kingdom Metazoa; phylum Arthropoda; class Insecta; order Diptera; family Syrphidae; genus Ferdinandea; species Ferdinandea cuprea. The sequence goes on from OY754960.1 coordinate 10,439,272, forward strand.
GACCCGAATGAATCGATTCGGCACCGAGCACAGCAATTGGAGCTTTGTCCATGAACTTTATGGAAGATTTTGCGCAAGAATCTCTTCTTACGCGTCGTGATTTTGGTGTATGGGCCGAAAATGAGATTGATATCGATGCTGATTTTCATCGCAAAATTTTGTTCAGTGATGAGGCCCATTTTGGGTTGAATGGCTACGTCAACAAGCAAAATTGCCGCATGTGGAGTGAAGAGAATCCACATGAGACCCTTGAAACTCCATTACATCCACAAAAACTGACTGTTTCGTGTGCTCTATGGGCTGGTGGAGTCATTGGGTCATACTTCTTCCGAAATGATGCTGGAGAGTCAGTTACCGTTAATAGAGACCGGTATAGAGCCATTATAACCGACTATTTTGTTCCCGAATTGGATGGCATGAATGTGGATGAGATGTGGTTCCAACAAGACGGCGCTACATGCCACACAGCGCACGTCACAATCGATTTATTGAAGGAAACATTCGATGAGCGCATAATTTCGCGGAATGGACCTGTCAATTGGCCACCAACATCGTGTGATTTGACACCATTGGATTATTTTCATTGGGGATATGTGAAGTCGCTCGCCTACGCCAACAAACCAGAAACGTTAGGGAGCCAACATTCGTGGCGTTATTGCCGACATACAGCCCCAAATGCTTGAAAAAGTGCTTGAAAATTGGACCTCTAGACTTGTCTTTATTCGAAACAGGCCACATGCCCGAAATCATATTTAAACATTAATGGCATAAAATTATCCTTGGACATTTCATTTATTTCAACTCGAAGTTCTATACATCTGAAAAAAAAACCCTGTCCAATGGACTACTAGGTCTAGGAGCTTTTTGTCTGCGCTCAATAAACATGAATTCACTTGACCGATGAAATGGTCTAAACCCTAATGTTCTTTGGTATTTAATAGTAAATACGAATTTGTCCGCTCCTTAGTAGCTGCAACACGTTTTGAAGCACCTAATACAAATTGCAGCATTTTACACTCTAAAATATGCCGCCATCATTACGTCTGCAAATTTGTGTGGCACAATTCAAAATGAATTAATTTATTGCTCATTACTTAAATTTCGTTTTCCAGTTGCAACCGCCGCCATTCTGATTTATCGATCCAAACTCATTGGACTCATATTTTACCACTTTCAGCCCAACCTTAAAAAAAAATTTCTCTCAAACTATCCGCAGCTATCTGCACTCAAATTCGAATACCACCATCATCTAACTTTATTTAGCGGAAAAATGCAGCCTCACAACAATCTCAATTTCAAGTGCAACTTCATTAGGCACCGCGACCGAGAGAGAATAAGAAGAAGACAGGAAAAAAAACAGCAACGCATAGACGTGTCGTAGTCGTAGTAGTATCTAACAGATATGCAATTCGCGCATTCTTTCCAGTTAAATACAGTTGAAATAATTCGCATGCTTCAGCAAAAGTAAACGGTGAAGCACCCAAGATGCATAATGCACATTTATACTGCTCTATCTCGTATCTCTTCTTTATTATGGACATCACACAATCGATATAAACACGAAGGAAGTGTGCTATGCATGACTTATCAAACCCCGCCATAGATATGTTATGGAGGTCTTCGATTGCATTAGGCCGATCAAATACCGCATGTAATAGGCGCGCCACAATAAAGTGATTCGTTTTTGTTTTTAGCGCTCATTTTGAAAGGTAGCAATTTTTAACACTTTATACATACATGATGCATCTCCCTCCGCACTCTCTGTCGCTCGATTAGACTTCCGGCAAAAGGCAAAAAAGTTTATTACTACCTACTCTGCTGGTTTCAAATAGCTACCGATACTGGATCCGGTCGGTAGTTTGAGCTGTAACTTTATTTCCAAAATGAAAACTTTGCAATTCGAACTCGAATCTCGAAGGAATATTTTGTTTAGTTGAAAGTTTCAATTTATAGCGAATTTGCGCGAGAGAGTCCGATTGAAGAAGATGTCATACATTCAGATTACAGCATCAACGGGTGAGACGAGAAAATTTGATTTGCTAATTCATCATCGGCTTGTCGGCGGCGATGTCCAGTTCGGGGCCACTTGAACGTCTTTATGACCGTATAACTGCACACTGAAATAAGCAATTAAAATGAGAACGTGCAAGTGTGTGCAATTAGCAAATGAATGAATCTGACACGTTAAGGAGTACACGTCTCGAAGTTCTTTTTAGCGAGAAATGGCAAAGAAATGGCAAAGAAATACAAGAACTAATGAGGACAGTGACCGGCCGACGACGTTTAAGATGGTATTTCTAGGCCGCAGTTATGAGTGGTTTTCGCGTATGCAATTGGACTAGGATCGTACAAAGCAGATAGACATACATACATAGGTTTTGTGTTAAATAAATGTAGGTCTTGTCCAAGCTGTTGGCTACCTTTGATTTGTTGTGTAATTAGAAACAATAAAAACTGCTGGAGGTAGGTACCCTTGTGGACTCACTCTTCCCCAAAACAATCGCTGTCTATTTTCTTGTTTCGGTTAAATTCAGAGGTTAATTTTGCAACAGAAAGAATCTATGTACTTACCATCCAGAGAAAGATGTGCGACGTTGAAAAGCCTTGGGCAGAGTAATATCGACTTGGTTCCATTAAGCCCTCTAACAACATAAGGAAAGAAAGCATATAAACGCTGGAGAGTATTTCGGCTTGACGTGAAACCAAAAAATGATTTTATGCGCTAAGACTTGACCCTTCCCTTGCCAAAGATAGACTCTGGAAGAATCTGAAAGACATTAGTCTGGGGAAGCAAATCAATAACAAACTTTTATCTATAATAACACTTTCTAAAGATTCGTTTAATGATCTACCCTCGAGATTTTACTTCTCTGCTGTTGAGCAGTAGGCGTAGGGAATTGGCAGCATAAATTCAGTTTTTTTGAAAGCCATATTGCCTTGCGTACTAAAATATACAGGGTGTTTTTTTAGAGGTATAAAACTTCGAATTGAAAAAAAAACACAAGAAAACAGTTTTAATGTCCATCAATTTAGCTTTCTTGGAAGGATAATTTTATGTTTAAATATGATTTCGGGCATGTGGCCTGTTTCGAATAAAGACAAGTCTAGAGGTCCAATTTTCAAGCACTTTTTCAAGCATTTTGGGCTGTATGTCGGCAATAACGCCACGAATGTTGGCTTCCAAGTCCCCTAACGTTTCTGGTTTCTTGGCGTAGGCGAGCGACTTCACATATCCCCAAAGAAAATAATCCAATCACACGATCTTGGTTGCCAATTGACAGGTCCATTCCGCGAAATTATGCGCTCATCGAATGTTTCCATCAATAAATCGATTGTGACGTGCGCTGTGTGGCATGTAGCGCCGTCTTGTTGGAACCACATCTCATCCACATTCATGCCATCCAATTCGGGAACAAAATAGTCGGTTATCATGGCTCTATACCGGTCTCCATTATCGGTAACTGACTCTCCAGCATCATTTCGGAAGAAGTATGACCAAATGACTCCACCAGCCCATAGAGCACACGAAATAGTCAGTTTTTGTGGATGTAATGGAGTTTCAAGGGTCTCATGTGGATTCTCTTCACTCCAAATGCGGCAATTTTGCTTGTTGACGTAGCCATTCAACCCAAAATGAGCCTCATCACTGAACAAAATTTTGCGATGTAAATCAGCATCGATATCAATCTCATTTTGGCCCATACACCAAAATGACGACGCGCAAGAAGAGATCTTTGCGCAAAATCCTCCATAAAGTTCATGGACAAAGCTCCAATTGCTGTGCACGGTGCCGAATCGATTCATTCGGGTCCTCTTCAACACTTTGCTTTACAGCGGCAATTGTTCTTCGGTGCGCACTGTTCGACGTCTCTGCGGAGGCGTATTATCACATAGAGTAAACGTAGTGTGAAAACGATCCATAGTTGACCGAATTAATTGCTCTGATGGACGATTATGGCGACCATAAAATGAACGGAGCTTGCGGTAAACTTCGTGAACTGAACCATTATTTTCGGAATAGATTTGCACGATTTGCAAGCGTGTTGTTCATTTGTCAACCTGGTCATGATGAAATGGCAAACAAAACTGAACATAAATGAACAAAATAATATGTTCCAATCAGTCTGGGTTTCAATCCAAGTTTACGTGTACTACAGCTTTAATAGAGGTTGTGGAGGACGTTAGCAAAGCCGTAGATGATAATAGAGTTATAGATCTGACCCTCTTAGATTTTTTGATGGCTTTCGATATAGTCAATGCCAACGTACTTTGCAAAAAACTTAAAGATCATTTTCACTTTCCATCACCGTCAACGAATTTAATTCCTTCTTATCTAACCAAAAGATCTCAAATCGTTTTTGCAAATACAAAATTCAATGTCTTCTTTTCTTCCTTTACGCAGTGGTGTTCCTCAGGGATCTATTCGGGGACCTTTGCTATTTACAAATGATCTCCCTTCATTATCATTAAGCACTTCTATATACAGTTATATAAAAGCTTTCCATAAGGAATGGTCGAGAATGGTGTGCATGAAGTTAATGAAGATCTGAATAAATCCTAAATCTGTTTAAATCCTAAGAAATCAAAGTGTCTCTGGTGATTCGAAGGACAATTATCGATACTTCTTATTTCCCTGAAATTAATCTAAACAATTCTATAATTGAGTAAGTTGCTTCTGTGAAAAATCTTGGTCTTACTTTAAAAAAAACCCTTAGTTGGAATAACCATAAAAAAAACTGCGTAAGGCAAGGTATACGGAGGGCTTCGGTTACTTCTCACCATATCACACCCTTTAAAATTCGAATAATGTTGGCTAAAGCCCTGATTGTCCCTATTATTCTTTACTGCCGCAAGGTTTTTTAGTAACTTTGACTATGCGCGCAAACATAGGCTAAATGTTGCTTTCAATAACACGGCTCGTTATGCCTACGGTACAAGAAGATATAAACATATCTCCCATTTTTCCAAAGCTATGTATGGAATTACTTTAGAAAACTTATTTAAATTTAGAAAACTAACTCTTTTGAATTATATACCTAAGTTTTTCGCATTTTCTACATACTTCAGAGAAACTGTCTAGCTTGGTTTTGTAGATTACGAAACATCATGCCAACTCACTTGAAGAATGTCCTCATCCATTTGATTTATCTTTTATCTGAACGAACCGGTGTTACCGCCTTTCAAAACCACTGAGAGTTTCATCGCCAGTGTCACTATAAATTTGGCTAAGAAACAATGAAACAACACTAGTGGTTTGACATCAAAGTTTTTTAAAAGATAAAAGTGTTTTTTCAAGCCACCACCTGTACGATTAGGACGAACTTTCTATTGGTGGTTGAAAGTTCACTTCGTGCAAACAGCCCCTCTAACCTAACTTAACCAACGATGTCGAGTGCAAATGTGACACCTTTCTTCTGGGAGGTTAGGTTAGATTAGGTTGAAGTGGCAGTCAAGGAGGCCGACTTTCTTAGATCACCACGTGGATCTAAACTTCTACATAGTGCTCTCAATATAAGCGAAATAGGTCTTTAACGTGCGTGAGTGCAGTGGCTTAGTGGTTAAGTGCGTTGGACCACTAAGCGAGAGGTCGCTGGTTCAAATCCCGACCTGTACCACCTGAAAGTTTTTATTCGCTGTCCCACCTCTTGCCAACGTCTGACAAACATCCCAGAGTAAAAACTGTCATGAGAAGCTTCTCAAAATTAATTGCCGTCCGGAATCGGTATTAAACTGAAGGTCTCTTCCATTTGTGTCAAAAAATATATCTCCGCACACACAGTGGTTGGAGAAGCTAGTCTTTGGGTCCTGTATGGACTGATTACGCCCAATATTTATTTATTTATTTTAGGTCTTTAACGTGAGTAGTTGACAGATCTTTAAGATTGTCATGAAAGAAGGCACCTAGGTGGTCCTTACGTTTTTGGGAGAGAGCAGGGCAAGTGAAAAGAAGGTGTATGATTGTCTCCTCTTCCTCCTCGCCCATGCAACTTCTGCAGAAGTCATTTGAGTACATGCCAAGCCTCGGACAGTGTCCAGTGATGACACATATTGTAGAGCTAACGTTCCCTAGAATGTCTCTATGCCCCGGCACCCAATAGAGGTGAATGTTGAATTGCTTCGACATCTCCTTAAGAGAGGATTGGCATTCTAGGGCCACTATAGAATTTAGAGAAACTCAGTCTAGCTTTTTTAAGGCCGCTCCGCTGTCAGAGAAGATTCGGATATCTCTAGCGGATATCACGTTTCTTTTCAGCCAAGATAAGCAAGGTGAACAGTTTATTTTGGCCATAATGTTCTAATGTACATTATAAAGTTATGCGTGAGCCGCTTACTCACTCAGGGTAGGTTAGGGTTAATGGGTTGACTAGGAAGATCAATCTCCTTCATGTGTTCAGTTTTGTGGCCTTCCTTGTGGTTTCTTCCCTCCATTTCATCTAGACGACTCCAGAAACCGGTAAAGACTAGAGAGTGAGGCATCTAACAATTCCTCAATGTCTTGGAAGAAGAAGTTGGTTCCAAGTCTTATGTTCCTCAAGTGGCAGCGATAGTGAGGTTTGTCCTCGTGGAACCGCACCCTCTACAAATGTCGGCATCTTGTGGTTTCTTAGGAAATTATGGCCACCTGCTTCTACATTCTGTAAAAGTTTGTTAGTTGGCTTTTTATTATATTCCGGCCATAGTTTCCGTGATATACCACAAGTGGTTAAAGATTTCCACCTGTTATTGGCTCTCATGCTAATCTCGAATTCCACTCGTTCTCCAATATTGCAGAGTGGCGAGTGGAGTAGTTACATACTTGACATACTCAAAACCGTATCCGCTGTCATTTTGTGACAGAAACCAAAATTTATTTCATGACTTTTCGTATACCACCTGCTCTCCTTGATATCCAATTACAACATAGGTACGTCGTTGAATAAATTCATTTCAGTTTCTTTCGCGGCAGGCAATTGAACACAATCTTTCGAAACGCAAATTCACACAATCCGCAACCGTCCTTTGTATCGCATCGAAATCGAAAGTTCTACAAAACGAGTACATGTAAGTGCTCTTCAATTGCGCATAACCTTTGGAAATATAGCCCCAGCCGGATGGTATAACTCTTCACTTAAAAAAAAAAATACACCCCATATCGTTGACAATCGCACATTAAATTTTATATTTACCGCCAACCGTGGGAAAGCTTCGCAACAATAACCGCGTGCGCACCCACCACTTTGACATTTAAAATTCTATCCGTCGACCAGGCCAAATTAAACAGCTCATTTGCATGCATACCGTCGGTCAAGTAAACTATATCTGTCTGGCTGTTCTGCTTACATTGCCAAGCAGTTTGACTACACTCTTAACTGTCAATAAACACTCGCCGCGAACAACAATAGCACATGCAATTTTGTGGCCTAAGTAGGCGGCTATAATTCTAATCTGCGGCGCCAGCCTGTGGACGTGTGCCGTTCCAGCAAATTCCAACTGCAAGCCTCCAGTGGGTGGCGAATAGGTACTTTGTTGGGTAATAAAGTTTAAAAACCAATTCCATTTACGGTAATGATACAGTTGGCCAAGAGTTGAGCTAAGAAAGATGATTAATTGTGGCCAGGGGTCCTAACTTTAACATAAATAGTTACCCAATGTTGAAATTCCGCTTCATTGAATAGAGACTCGAACTCGAACGATCTAAAGGAGATCACTCTTTGGCAACAAAAAAGAAAACCCACATTCATATTTCGAAACTCCCCCCCTTATACAAAGTTTGTTGGTTTGCGGTGATCCCACCCCGCAGCTCTCTCAGTCATTGTAGCTTATAATCAACCTGAGACAACACAATGACTTTTTGCGGTGTTCGTATCTCGTACGAGAGACAATCATTCGTTTGGGCGACAATCCCCCTCATTCAAAAGTGGTTATTATCTGCCGTGGCGTAACTAGGCAAAGGAGTAATTTGATGCGACTGAGAGGTTCGATGATCTGCTTAGAGGCAGTGCCAGTGGTGACTGTGGGTTCATTATTTGTTTGAAACAATTGAGTGCATTAAATTAACGAGAAGGTCAACATAATAATAAACTCAACTTTCTGATTAAACTAAGTATACCGAGAAGTCTCGACAATAAGCGCATCAACGACCTCAATGAGCTAGCGGATTTTTCGTTGCTTAGAAAGTGGTTAATTATCAAAATCATCATCATAACTAATTTTTGCTGATTTCAGCTGGAGATCTTTTTATGTTGCCGCTGTGAATGTTAAGATTTGTTGCCTTGAGTAGTTCTAGATCTCGGGTAGAATTTTGGTTGTCTTTGATGAGATAGACTTTTCGTTATTTAGGCGAATCTAAATGATTGTCGACTTAATGAAAGAAAATAGAACGTTGCGGAAAAATAGTAACGGGAGATCACAGTAGACAAATGAATTCATTAAAGTCACAATTATTAAGTATGTATATGGTTCAATTGTGAATGAAGATTGCAGCAATCTTTTTGAGTACTTTCAATACCTTAAAGTCACTTGCAAGTCAATAGAATTCAATGAGTTTTAATTTGAAGTCATAAAAGTCACTGAATGCATTTAGTAGGATGAAGTCCTTGAAGTCACTGAATGCATTTAATTGATTCAAATAATTTGAAGTGTTTAAATATGTTTCATAATTTGCATGACTTTATAAGACTTCATCGATTTGAATGCATTCACTTATTTCAAGCACTTCAACCATAGGAACGCATTCAATGACTTCAATGACTTCAACAATTTAAACCATTAAAACTTATTCATTGCATTAAATGACTTCAACCCTCTGGATCCACTTACTGGGGAGTCCCCGTTCAAAGAAATTGAACGACTTAAAAAAAAAATACACGACTGCGTCATAAGAAACTTTCTCGTTACATGAGATGCTTTTTTGAATCGCAAAATGAATCGAAAATGAATGGTTACAAATTTATTTAAATCACTTTTTGGGTTTTGAAAAATTAGATTTTCTCAAAAACGCCACCTACGATTTTGATGTAATTTCGAACATTGTACCCTTTTAACATAATTGTTCGAAACACAAAAAATTATGAAAATCGTTCAAAGTAAGCAAATTTGTTCGACTTTAAAGTATAAAAAAAACAATTTTTTTTTAAGTTCCCTTTATTAGTTTTCGAGATATTGCCCGTTTTATAAATTACCATTAATCGATTTTTTTTTTTAAAAACTGAGTATGCAGAATTTTTGACTCCATTCCAAATATTCTTAGTACAAAAAAAGACCGAAATCCTTGGAACCACTTTCGAGAAAAATAGTGATAAGTGATTTTAACAAAAAAAATTGTATGGCAGGTACCGTTATTTCAAAAGATAAAGCAGAAAATCAAAAGATGCCCCAACATATAACCCCAAAAACTTTATATACGAACTTTGAAGCAAATCCGTCAAACCGTTTCGCCATACGGCGCCCGGACAGACAGACGGACCGACGGACGGAATTGGCGGACCCACTTTTTTGGACTTCTCTATAGTCGTAATATCATCCCTCATACTCAGTTTGAGTTCGAAATTTCCGCACGATCGCAACAACTTTCTCTTTAGAATACAAATGTATACGAGAAAGTTAAAAACCGATGAATGCATTCATTGACTTCTAAGACTATCCATTTAAAAAATATTAACCAATTAAATGAATTCTTTGACTTAAATGACTGCAACCAACTGATCCATTCAATGATGAATCCGTTTAAGGGAATTCAAAGATTTGGATGGATGAATTCACTGTCATTAAAAGACCTCAACCAACTTAATGAGTTTAATGGATTTACATAGTTCTGTGCATTTAATAGATTCTAGAGTCAATTCTAGTTAAGTGACTTTGTAGAATTGTTTGCTAAAAACACGATTTGCTTGGAATAAAATATTGGAGAGTAGCAAACGAAGCAAATCTAACACACTATACGGTCCAGATATTAGCCAACGTTGCCAAGAAGATATAAGTATTTTGCGAAAAATAATCGACCCTTTCCTGTCTTTTTGTCTGAAATTGGAAAATTTCCTCAGCCAATAGGGCACTCCATATTCCAGTTGCGCACTCCAAGTTGGTTGAGGTCCGTTCCACTTATGCGCGTCACCTAAGGCAAGGTTTTTCTCTACTAAGTTGTTCCTCCGGATAAGAGTCAAAGATTCTGCGGGCCGGAGCATTGGTGCTCACTCGGTCTACATGTCCCAGCCAACTCAAAGCCTCAAAGCGCAGTTTTTTGACCAGGTCCATGTCGCTGTAGAGCTCGTAGAAATGGATTATACCGGACCTAAAACCGCACTTATACGGTCGGGTCAGATGAATCAGGTCTTTGACAAATGGTTTCAGGTGCTCGCACAAAACGGCAGACAAGCTCTTATACGCTGTGTTGATAACTCCATAGTTGGCGTAGTTTAGAGGCCCGCTTTTCTTGTGAAACGTTCTGACGATGCTAAAGTTCCATTCATCAGGCATACATTCTTCCCACAAAATATTAGAAACAAAAATTCGGTATTTGAAGGCCATTTCCAGGTGGCCCAGAAACAAGCATCTAAACGCAAAACAGAGGGCAAAATGATTATCCCACTTGAGAATGCGGTTAGAACTCCGTTCAGCAGTAATTAGAAGGGAACGTAAGATAATTTCTTGGGTTTTTGTTGAAATAGCGAGAACTTGAGACCAGCCCCATATTATTTCTAGATTTTCAAATAAAGGTTTGACGACATTTTTTTTTTTAACCTTTTTAATAAAACGCAAACCATTTTAGATGTCGGTGAAGGGTGATAAAAGGATGAGGGTAGATAGAAGAAAAGCAAACTCAAATTCACTCAGTGAGGCCGATATCTGAGATGTCTGAAAGGTCCTGAGCAGAGCCGGGCACCCGCATAGGAAGTGAATTACGATTTCTCTCTTATCAACGTCATCACAATTGTGGGAGTGGGTATTGTGGGGTACGCCGAGCTTTGCAGCATGTAAGCCAGCTACCCAGTAGCCCGTGCTAACAGCCACCAGCAACCAGCGACGTCCGTGCACGTTCTGTGTATGAGGCTTAGGGTTCTGGATTGGGTGTATTTGGGCTAAGTCTTTCTTCAGATGACGCAATTCGTCAGACTGCTCCACATAGACTCTGTCTTCGGTTACTCTCGTCACAAATCCTAATGGGGGTAGGTAACTCTCGCACAGGTTTCGGGAAGGGAGGAGCCGTATTTGACCGGCTCGTAGAAATGGATTATACCGGACCTAAAACCGCACTTATACGGTCGGGTCAGATGAATCAGGTCTTTGACAAATGGTTTCAGGTGCTCGCACAAAACGGCAGACAAGCTCTTATACGCTAGAGCGTATATGTTCCTATGTGTGGGAGCCCAGATGAAAGTAATTACAAACCGGCGCCACGCCATGTCGAAAATTTCACTACATATGTGGCTTGAAGAGCTTGGAAGTTGTCCTGGTTGATATGAGGGTCTCGATCGCAGCCTGACTATCGACGAAGATCCCATAGCTATATATCTATTTTTGGTTGACGTACTTTAAAAAAGTATCTTACCCGCTTCCCTAATCGCCAGGATTTCCGCATGGAAGAAGCTGGATGAGTTCGCGAGCCGAAAGGATAAAGACGTGTGTAGTTCGTGAAGAATAATCAAAACAATAATGTATCGAATTCGAGGTCGTTCATATGTTCGCCACGGGCACGTTCGTAGTAGTCGATTCGTTGAATACAATTTTGGATGAATCGGACACATATTTCGATGGAAACGGCCGTTATCGCTCGTTTAAACTGGCTCTGAGCTCGATTGTAACACCAGCTGTGTGGCGTGTGGTTGAAGTTGTATTTCTTACCGCATATGAGGGTTTGCGCCTGACTAATAACGGACATTCTGTTTGTTGACGTATGACGACGTCGTTTAGCCAAAAATGCGCTTCAGCACTAAAGATGATCTTGCGATGAAATTGCTCTTTAAATTTTTAATTTGTAAACGTTCTTCGTTCGTGAACTTCACCATGATAAAAAATATTGTTCTTGCTGAATGGTTTGACATTGACAGTTTGGTCATTGGTAGTAAGGATGCGTTTACAGTGAAAGTTCAAAGTTGTCAAGTCTCAATTGGAAAACACTAGTTTTTTCCCTAAGTGCTTAAGTTTTTATGTTCCTCAAGGGCCTTATATTAACAATTACTGAACTCTAGAAAAGTGCTCAAATCAATGACTAAGTAAATATTAAGTGTCCAGTTTATATTTTAAAGATTGAACCTATCAGCGAACTTTGAAACTGAAAGCATCCCACAAGCCTTAGCCTCAAAACTATATCAAAACTAGGACCTAATTTTTGTTATTCACAAAAATTATACGCAGTTGAACGCGCATACAAAACATTTTGCGCAGCATCAGATGAGTGAGTTCTGGGAAATTCCTCGTATCTTTCTCGGTCTGCGTCCTCAGTTAATTCAACTCTTAAAATACCATCAACTCCCTATCTTTCTTCTAGCACTTGCCATAGCTCGGTGATCAAAGAAGGATTATCTCTTCACTCTAATTCGGCTGCTTGGCGATTAAGTTAAATTAAAACAAAAAAAAACAAAAAAAAATCTCAAAGAAAACACTTGTTTCCGTGCTTTTAAAAGAAAGAACGCCATCAGACTTGTAATAGAACTCAACGGAGCATTAAATTCAAAAGACCAAAGCACCCCTTTGACCATGGTAGTGGCCTCATGGCTCATGGGTTGGGTTGGGTATGTTATGTATTGTTCCTCGCCAGTGAGCACCAAACCAAGAAACGATTCCCTAATTGCCCTGCATGACGCATCATTCCTAAGAAAAAGGATTTTTTTTTCTCTGTTGAATTAACAAGTGCCAGTGGGTTCCCATGAGACAAGAACGACTGAGCAATTTATTTCAACCTGTTGCTAGAAGATGTGTGTTTGGTTTTTTTTTTTTCAACATAATGACAGTTGAAGATACGAGCACGAATTACGTATTCGCCCCATGAAATGCGGGCTATTCTTTGTTCCAAAATTCTGCTCAACTTGTTGTTTTTATTTCCGTAAAATGATGATTATTTTGGTTGAACTATTATAGAGTTAAGATATTTTGTTTTTTTTTTTTTTTTGTGAGTTTAATTTTTGCTCAGCTTGAGCATAGTGTTATGGTGATGAGGGCACTTGGTAGTCGTAGTTCGCCTATCTCGTGCTTGTATGTGCGTGAAATAAATGGGGAAATTGCTTTTGTTCCCACGACTTGATGTTCCCCTTCTTTCTATTTAAATTTGAATTTCCTCTTTTTAAATTGTTTAAATGTTTGTTGTAGATTTTTTTTGTTTTGTTTTTTGACTCCGACAAATCAGCAAGCGAACTAAATCGGACTCAGACAGGCAGGACGCTTTGATTATAGTTAAATATTTTGTAACGTCTTGGAGTGTTGTTTTGTTGCTAAATGAGAAGCTCGGCTACATTGTTCTTTGATGCGTGATCAACTGCAAAAGGTTGAAGCAAATGCTTTACCTAAGGAAGCTAACATTGCATTGAACTAAATGCTAAATGAAAACAAGTAGCAGTCCAAGAAATGGAATAGCTACTTAACAGACACAGATAGGAGCTCAACTGTTTACCTAGTTGTTGTTAAAACTTAATAATTTTCGCCTCCACTTCCCCTATTTTCCATAAAAAAAAACATTAGTACTCTGTAACTTTGTTGATGTGGTGGATTAATGCAATACCAATGTATTGGACGCTGATAACCGAAGTAGATTATGACAAGTCGGTTATAACAAAGGGGCTGTCCACAAGGTGTTCTTCTGTCTCCCATTTTATGGTGTATGGTGGTTGACTATCTGCTTACGGCTCTCAGTCTTCCTGGAAACTACACCCAAGTTTATGCGGATGATGTCGCCGTTCTTTCTGTCGGTTCAAACCTAGGAGTCTGCTCTCAGCCGCAGAGATCCCTAGATTTGATCGACGTTTGGCGCACTAGAAATGGGCTTTCAGAGAATCCTATTAAAACTACTGTTTTTCTCTTCACGAGGAGGGGGAAGGCCACAGGCCTGACTTAACTCGTGCTTCAAGGGGTCACCATCCCTATCTACGATGAAGTCAAATATCTGGGAGTAATCTCCGACAGAAAACTTCTATGGTCCAAGCATGTTGAATCGAAATTCGATAAAGCACTTTCAACTTTCTGCCAGTGTAGAGGAGCTTTTGGCAAGACATGGGACTTATCTCCGAAAAGGGTCCTTTGGATCTATGTGGCCATGAAATATAGCCTCTCATACGCATCAGTTGATTGGCAGAACGGGTTTCTGCGGAAACGTGTTACTGCCTCTTTTGCAAAACTCCAATAAAAAGGTCTGCGTCGGCTGAACAGGGGCCTTCCCTAACGCGCAGAGCTTTGCTATGACGGGGTGCACGCTAAAATAAAGGTGGCTTTTGGTACCATGCACATCCTTGGACCCCTGTCTTATGGATAAGCCGTCTGACGCAATTTAACTTTCTTCGGGCAGCAACGGAATGGCTTCGGTCGGACTCTGAACCAGGAAATGAATATCATCTTATTTTTACAGACGACTTCAAAACCGGACAGCGGTCTGGTGCTGGTGTCGTTGAGATTATCAGACTCTACTAGCCCTTGGGTAAACATGCGTCTATTTTCGAAGCGGAGGTTTTTGCCACCCCAATGGCTATGCGTTATATTGTCAACAACGGGTGGAGGGTTAGAAACATTTCTGTTTGCAGTGATAGCCAAGCTGCAACCCTTTTACCTCGTTCAGCTAGTGCTCAAGCTCAAGCTTTCTTGATTTTGTCTGGGTAGCAGGTCACCCTGGCAACCAGGGAAATGAGATCTCCGATGAGCTTGCTAGGCAAGGTTCAGAAGAAGTTTTCTCAAGACCCGAACCTGTGTTGCGTCTGAGGTGAATGGCACAGCGGAACACTTTCTCTTATGTTGTCAACCAACTCGTTGAATCCAAGTTTCCTTAAGAAACGCCGAAGGTACAAAACTTATTTCGATTGAGTTGATAGAGTGATGTACTCTACGTCCTTCTTTTTCTCCACGTAAAAGCAGCACCAGCAACTAGCAAGTTCTACACTATTGCCGCCGCAGTCAGTTGTTGTTGGCAAATTTGCCGTTCTTCTCACCCATTTGTAATCCCCATGCTAAGGAAATGGTCAACTGGATCTTTACCTCCACTAACGCCACAAGATTGGAACAGGCGTGCAGGATGTCATCGACATAAACTTCGACGATGATAATCTCACCTGGTTTTCGCAGCACAAAAACGCATGCATCTCCGTGGCACGAGTGCGATTTTTAGGTACATCAACCAGTTCCCATGTTCTTATTTCTAGTAAGTTAAACTCCGACAACATTGCAGCTCGCCAAGTGCCTGCTCAACGGTATGTGGATTTGTTGTCCTTTCCGTGTGGTTACGCTGCCTAAATTCGCTAAAATGTTTGCTTCAACGCCAGTGGCACCCTCAGAAGGTCGCACAACAGCAACACCTTCATTCATCACCGGAAGTAGCAGTAGCATGATCATCAACATTAATCGCTTCAAAATCAGCAGCTGCAACGTCGTTTCTTGGGCCATGTCTTCTACTTTTTTTCCAAAATACGGAGAGTATTTCGTCCAGCCAAAGCGATTTTCTAACATCTTCGACTGTAATTTCGGTAACTTCCTTATAGCTAACTTCGGTAACTTCTTTAAGCTTAAACGACCTTTATAATGCAGCCGCCATGTGCGGTCCTTGATATTTTTAATAAAATTCGACCGAACAATTCCTGGTTCCAGCGTTTGATATATCTCAATATCGTGTCAACCCTTGCGGGACAATTTAAAGATGCTTTATGTGTTGCTAGGCTCAACTGAAAATAATTAACTTTAGTCACCTTTTACGACAAGACCAATTTTTAGGGGAATATGCTGCAGAGATATTCTTATATTCGACGCACGGGAAACTTTGTAAAGGGTCAGCCAAATAACTTTTTTTTTTTTGAAAATGCTATAAAAAAAAACTACTGAATATTTTCTCAAATTTTTTTTTTTATTTAAAAGTATAATCCTTCCGGTTAATAATTTCATTCAAATGGCTGCCTCGGCTGGCCATGCAGTAGCCTACACGATCGGTCCAATTTTTAAGCACATTATCGATTGTGTGCAGCTGTATTTCACCAATGGCTTCACGAATATTGTCCTTTAAAGCGTCAATTGTCTCTGGCATGTCGGCGTTTACACCACCCCACAAATAATAGTCCAACGGTGTCAAATCGCAGCTCCGCGGTGGCCAAACGACATCAGCTCTGCGGTTCAATGTATGCGTGCGGGTTTTCTGTGCCCCAAATGCGACAATTTTGCTTGTTTACATACCCGCCAAGATCAAAATGAGCTTCATCTGAAAAGATGATTTTTTTTGGCAAAATCGGCATCTTTTCTAAGTCTATCGCAGGCCCACTTTGCGAAGCGAAAACGCATTTAATGGTCAGTTGGCTTCAACTCCTGAACCAATTGGACTTTGTATGGCGTCATACCATGGTCTTTATGCAAAATTCGTCTCAATGATGTCTCCGAAATGTTCAATTGTTGAGAACGACAGTGAATTGATGTTGATGGCGCTTCACGCACACTTTCTGACACAGCAGCAATTTTCTCTGGTGTACGCACTGGTTTTGGCTTTTCACGCTATGGTTTATCGATGAGGATGCCAGTTTCTTTCACTTTTTTCACAAGATAACGAACATACGGAGCTGACGGTGCTTCTCTTCTTCCAAAATCCGTACGCAATTTTCGCACACATTCTGCAAAATTACCATGATTTTCAAAGTAATGTCGCAATATTTCCCAGCGTTGTTCAAGCGTATACACAACCATATTCGTTCAGCGAAAGGATAAAACTAATTATCTGTCAAATCAGACATGAGCTAAGTGTTACCATTCGCGAAATAAGCACTAGTTGAAAAAAAACGTTAGATGGCGGACCCTTTACTTATCAAATGAGAAAAAGTGCTTCTCTTTCCCACTTGACGGTTACTGCTTGTCATTGGAAATCAAAAACAACGGCCATCATGGTCAGTTGAAAAAAGGTTCCAAATTCTTCGAGTTTAAAGGAAGGTTAGGCGATTGTTGATCTTTTTATAAGAGATATAAAATTGAAAAAGAATACCCAGATACCTTGAGGCACCTGAGGCTCACCGCAAAGCAGTCCAACAAAACAAAATTGAATGGGACGTTTCCGGAAAACTTTTTTATATTTAATGTCTTCTTCCATTTATAACTGTTCTTGCCTTAAAAAATGCCGAAAGTTTATGGTCATTTATCAGCCATATTGCCGTTGTACCTTCATCTGGGCAGTTTCTCTTTGTTCGCAAAAGAAACTCTAACTACGCCCATTACCTTCTTTCTATTCCAGATCTCCTTGCCTTGTTAAATTGTGTTTGTTTTTTTTTTGTTTACATTAAAAACAGCAGCCCGCTTCCGATTGGGATAAATATATTCAAAATCCATTTCTACAGCTTGCTTTTCGCGCGCGCGCCCACCAAAATTCAACTTTTAAATGTGAAAATTATTCACATCCATTACAGTATCTATCTTTGATGGATTTATTAACTTAATCTTTAACCGGCTAAAAAGAATTCTTTAACGAAAACAAGCTTGGGGATTTCACTTTCACTGAAATTTATTCAGATTTTTGGGAGAAAAAAAAAAAACAAACAGAAAGTGTTCTTCTCCTCCAACGTCGGCAGAGCCATCTGGGGTACTCCACTTTCTATTCTCGGAGGAAACAGAAGGAATTAATTATCGATCCAAGTGCCAATATCAATTCTCTAAGCAAATAAGTTCAACTCGAGCGGAAACCATTCTCTTTTTTTGTTTGTATAATTCGCACTTAAACTGCGTGAAAAAGTATCTCAATCTAAACAACTGCCTACTCGAAACAGCATCGTAGGTGTGTGAAATGATTGGGGGTTTTTTATTTATCTCGCTCTCTTGAAACCAAAGTTGAATGGCCATACCGTTTCGTTAATGAGCTGCGAAATTAATTCCATAATTTTGATTTTTAATATCCACTGGAATTGTATTGAGGTAATGAAAACAAATTAATAAAACATTTATTTTATTTTGATGATAATTCCATCTCCAATGTGCGAGCGCACGAGACAGGGGGGACGACCCCCTAGGACGCAGCCAACGGGCAAAGAGGTGAGAGTTAATCAAGCAACTTGTGTCGGTGGCGATAATCTGAAAAATCATCTAAAAATAAGTTTTGCACAAACAGAAAAAAAATATCCCTTTGGAGCGCGCTTGCTCTAGATTAGACCCAAATAAAAATATTTCGCAATATTTGCGTTCCGAGTTCTATATTTAAAGTTGCTGGTGATCTCTCTCTCTCTCTTTCTCTGAGTGATTTTCTAAGGAAATTTCTCCTCTCCTCCGGTGTGAAACTCTAGCTTCCCACATAGCGAACGAAACAAGAACCATAAAGACGATGAAATGCCATCATCATCGTTGTGCATGCATATGGAATGCATATATGTTCAGCATTTTGTGTGTAGGTACATCTTCCTCAGCGGACCCGGTTTTGGTGGTGCCTATGATGCAGTTAGCTGGTGTATTTTCGTGGATTAATGACCTATCCACGTAAATTTAAATCCCAGCACGAGAAATGAATGAATGAATAGAAGGAAACTTTCTTTCTCACATCATGAAGTAGTAGGTATCTCTGTCGCTGCAGCCAAAGTACGAGTACACAATGTGCAATTTACTGTATATCTAGTTAGTGATCCGTTTCATTTTATCTCTAGATAACTAGTAGAGATAGTGCTGAGGGAATCTTTTGTGTTGGCGTCGAGTTGAGTTTGGCTGGTTCGCATGTCACTCGGGACGAGCGATATGTAATGGAATCTCGTTCCTCCACTCTGCGGTATTCACCAAATAATTCGCTCCAGTTTCTGAGGCAATCAAAAATTGCTCTTGCGATGGGAACCAGCTTCCTGGAGATAAAATGGCTTAACACAATGCGCGCCACTATCTTTCCATTGTTTGTTACATATTTTTTTCTGAGTGACATATAAATCATGGCTAGTCCACCTGGAGGTGGTAAAAATATTAATCGCGAACAATTTCTTTTTCTCTAGGGAAATAGTGTGTTTCATTATGAGAAGTGTTTAGTATGCAGTTGGCAACATGGAATCCATATCCGTCTGCCGGTCTTCCGTCGACATGCGGCAGACATAATATGTCTCTGTTGGAGTTTTGTTGTGTGTTTGCGTTTGCTTTTGAGTTTGAGCTGCGTTCTTTGGCAAGAAAGTGATAGTTTTATTTTGTTTGACGTAAGATTGCCTCACAAATGGTTGGAGGTTTTTTTTTTTTGGCTGTTTGAATATGTTTTTCTGTTTACTTAGTTTTAGGACTTTTAATAGTCTTCTCCATCAATTTCTAGAGTAGATTTCCTTTACTAGGAATTCGCTTATGTTTCGTACCATCCATGTACACGAAGGCATCACTCAAAATTACCCCATGTAAGCACCCAATAGCCGCACTCGAAAATCTGTCTAAAGCAAACAATACAATGACTTCAGATTGATCCGAAATTATTTTAAAGTTCATTCTTTGTTTATGTTTTGCTTTCATTGAAATCAGTTTTTTTCACTGATTTCATTCACATATTTGAAGTCATTGAAATCTTTATTAAATTTGTTGAAGTCCTTTAAAGTCCAAATGAATGCATTCAATTGGTGCTTGAACTCTATTATCTTTTTTGATGTAACACTTCAAATCGCTTAACCAATTTCATAAAATCGCTGAACTCAAAGAATTCAAAAGACGGTTTCAAGGACTCACTGATTTCAATAATTGATTCGAAAGGCTTAAATCAAATGAATGCATTCTCTGACTCCAACGACTTACAGTCAGTGAATGCTGTATACTTCAATGGATGAAATCACTTCAATTTTTGTGTGCTTCAAGTGACTTTAAAATGTTTGGCGAGTTTTTTAAATCTTAAATTACAAATCAAGTTCTCAATATTTGATGGTATAACTCCAACGATTGAATTGCCCTTTTCACAAATTGCAGGTACCACGCTAATATGGTATAGAGTGTTTTGCCTTGACTTTCAACAAGGAGATGCAAGGAAGTTAGACATAGCAAAACTTCCATTTCAGGAATTGGAGTTGTTCTCATCGCACCTCCAAAAATATTGTCGTTTGAACAGAAGTCTTTCATATTTGAGCTCTCGACCGCCTAGCAACATAGGTTGGGTACCAGCACTGCCGAAATGGCTCCTTTGCTGAGTACTGGGCTCCCGAAAATCTAAAATGGCACCCAAATTTTAAAAATGTTAGATCTGCAAATAACAAAATTAATAAGTTAATTTCCATTCTTTGACAAATTGATAACGAATATTTGTTGCTACTTCCATCGCAGTTGCATTCCACCACTTCAACATTTCAACCGCAATACCCGTCATGCTAGGAATGCTCATCAGTTCAACCTAAAGCCTGTATTCGGATGAATTGTGAAATTTAAAGATTCGTTCCACTGCCGCACCACACGAATATGGAATGCTCTACCACACTCTGTTTTTCCCAACCGTTACAATTTAAAATCAATGTGCATCGGTTTCTCATCCTCTCGTCTAATTCCTTATTTCCTTAATGCCCGTGCTGTGTTACTTTAAACATTATAACGGTGCTAACAATCCCTTTTGCACGTGCAAATTATAAAAAAAAAAACATAATTTGCACATCTCTACTTTGAGTATAAAATGCACTTCCCTAACCCATTGTCAATGCCAAATATTGCTTATGACGTTTAAATTAGGAAATTATAAATTGGAATATTTTATACTCTTTCCGTGACTTCTTTTTCATTGAAATTTTCAAATGGGCTCCTCTTTGAAATTGCAATACGACAGCACTATCGGGTATGATCTAAAGATGCACACGTATATTCAGTAAGCCAGTATGGGATTATGTATCCAGGTGGTGCTTCACATTCAAACACTGCCAGATAAAGTTTGTGTGGAATTACAGGGTGCCATTTTTTTTAAGCAGCAAGAAGACGACGAAAAAATGACACATTTTGATAGAGAGTACAACCATGCACAGTTTAGAGAGCAGCTGTCCGATGACCTAATATTTTAAGAGTTGGATTTTCTTTAAGCACCTTGAATTTACAAAGAGTCATGCCATGAGCTGCAGCAAAGGAGTTTCAGGAGATATACACACCTCGCTATTGATAAAATCATTTACTTAGCTGACCGTCGTGATGACATCCTTATCTCCGGCGTGGATCAAAGTCGCCGGAGATAAGGGTGTCAATTAAACTGGTCTCAATGAGAAAACAATAAATCCTTCTCCAACTAGTGATCCACTGGTTCTAATAAAGCTTTGGATAAAATTTAAAATCCATTAATCCACTTCAAATAAGCCGCCCTCAGCGCTTACTTGGTAAACCTTTTATTCCTATCTTGGCCATTCTGCAGTTCCACGAGTCAGCTTATCTGGGTTCCCCTAGTCTTCTTTTCATTTCTATTAATGCTTTGGAAAAGGTCATTTAATACTCTTTCTTGGTGTGACCCAAAGACTCCTTAAAGAAGAGCTTTAATTTGGTGCCTTAAAAACTACAATGTCAATCTACATTGCAAGCTAGCCTTATCTTTCACATAGTCGTCAACATAATACCTTCGTTCACTCTCTTCCTGACTTCGCAATTTTGTATGATAGAAAGCTACATTTTCGATTAGACAGTCCTTAAGCATCGTTACATGGTGGTTGAAATATTTTAGGGACCAAAGGGGAAATTTAGGTCGAAGGATAGGGATTTTTTTTGAAAAAACAAATATTTATGTCTTAAGTGCGATTTGAAAACCTCCCTTGAACCGTGTAGGATCAACCCGAGAGGCATCTGGAACACTTTAAGCCCTTTTTTTACTTTTCATATCCAACTTCTTGAGTGCGCCAGCCAGACCTCCGCAAAGTCATTGACTATGTATTTTCTACTATATATTTTCTTCCTACATGAGCTCTACTGCGCATCTCTCTTTAATTCTATTTGTTTCAGCACTAACCCTCGCAATTTAAGGTGCCAAAAAACTTGTACTGTATGTAACTCTAACCTCGCCGCTTCTTCGTACTACTGCAACATTTTACGCCCTAGACATGATCTTCCCCTATTTTCTTAGAGTATCTAAGTTTCAGTCTTTAGATGTAGTAAAAATGGGAAAAATTGTTGCCGACTGCCCAACGGTGGTAGAATATTCTTGAGATGGACATCCATGAACTTTCCAACGCCTTAAAGCAAACAAAAATAAAGGGTCCGCTATCTAACGTTTTTTTTTTTCAACTAGTGCTTATTTCGCGAATGGTAACACTTAGCTCATGTCTGATTTGACAGATAATTAGTTTTATCCTTTCGCTGAACGAATATGGTTGTGTATACGCTTGAACAACGCTGGGAAATATTGCGACATAGCGACATAGAGAAGATGCCGATTTTGCCACAAAAAATCATCTTTTCAGATGAAGCTCATTTTGATCTTGGCGGGTATGTATACAAGCAAAATTGTCGCATTTGGGGCACAGAAAACCCGCACGCATACATTGAAAAGCCGATATACCCAAAAAACGAGTCACTGTTTGGTGCGGATTTTGGTCCAGAGGCATAAGTGGGCCATTTTTCTTCGAAAATGAGCAAGGAGTGGCCGTTACAGTCAATGGCGATCGTTATCGGGCCATGTTGAACGAATTTTTGTTCACCAAAATTGAGGAGAAGGATATTGGCAACATTTGGTTTCAACAGGACGGCGCTACGTGCCACACAGCCGAAGCTACACTCGATGTTTTGCGCCCTGTTTTTGAAGATCGCATTATCAGCCGCAGAGCTGATGTCGTTTGGCCACCGCGGAGCTGCGATTTGACACCGTTGGACCGTTGGATTTGACGCCGTAAAAGATAAGTGTTACGCCGACATGCCAGAGGCAATTGACGCTTTAAAGGCCAATATTCCTGAAGCCATTGGTGAAATACAGCTGCACACAATCGATAATGTGCTTTAAAATTGGACCGATCGTGTAGGCTACCGCATGGCCAGCCGAGGCAGCCATTTGAATGAAATTATTTTCCATTATTAACCGGAAGGATCGTACTTTCAAATAAAAAAAGAAATTTGAGAAAATATTCAGTCATTTTTTTTTTATAGCATTTTCAAAAATGCTGGCGACCCTTTATATTCTGATACTTAAAGGCCTTCCCTGATTTGGGAATAAAGATCGCCATACCCCTCTTCCAAGCTAGCTCTCATTCATCATTCTCGTATCCATTTTCCAACGTGTTTTGCAGCCCAAAACTGCCAAAAACACTTCAAAACAAATCAAAACCAAGAATCGCCAACACGACCATCTTCATCGAATTTGAATGCCGACAATATCTCCACAATTTCCTTCTTTTTATTGCATTTTCTCAAAGCAAAAAACTCCATCCCCATAAATAATTATTTTCATACGAAAACGAAGCACAAACCGTCTCCAGACATCAAAGGTAATTTCGAACATAAGGCCAGATATGATAAAATTAACATAAATGCAAAAAAAAAACAATATTATGTACGAAACGTGATTTTTATTTTAAATGATTTCTTTAAAATTCATTAAAAATTATTAGGCGTTTAAATGTTATATCGCTCGTTTATCATTTCCTTGAGTACGTACTACGACTACACACTCACACCCTCCGAAGTCGAAGTGAAGCCTCCTCCAAGTGACAACGAGACAAGTCTCAGATAAAAATAACAAAAATAAACACTACTTATGTACAACAAATTTCAAGGACAACACGAAAAACGAAAACAAAAAAAAATAATTAAAACAATTCGTCTTTATCGTATCATCCATCTGCTGGGAAAGATGCCTGACAAGCCAAATAGTTTCTAGAATTTATTCCAAAGATGGCAAAAATGTCTGCTAATGCGTTGCGAAATGACATTGTGTCTGAAATTGTCACAAGAAATAAAATCCAGTCCAGTCCAACCAAAAGGGAGGAACAAACAACAAAAAATACATAAATAAGAAACAAATCAACGATAAAAGTAGAAGAGATGGCAGTCTATGATTGCACAGAGAGAAGAAGTGTTGAGTGTAGGAAATAAAATAACAAAAGAATATATCTCTTAAGTCTTAATGTGAAATTTATATAGACAGAGATAAGTATTGCAGAGAACCAAACAAAACAAATTCAACCTACATGTGTGTGTGTAAAAATTACTTTGAGATTTAATAGTGTTTGAAACGGGCTGATGCTATTTTGACGCAAATGATGGAAGGAATTTAATATTTTGTTCGTCACGTATATAGGTATCTAAAAGTTTAGACGATTTACGATGATATGTCTCAAGAAAGTGTGTCAATCAGGTGATATTCTAGGTTATAGATGGCTCATCCATTTGACTTGAAAATTTTATTTAGTTTTTAGCTGGGAGGTTGGTTTTTTTTTCGATGAGTAAAAGTTGCATAGATCGTAAGAACAGAGCGCTATCCAGTCTCAGGAAGAAGGCGAGGAAGCTTTTTAATAGATGCGAATGCATAGGGAGAGGGTTAGAGTTCAAGAAGCACATTAAGAGAGCCAAGCAATTAGCTTGGCAGAGGTTCTACGGTGAACTTAAGGATGTCAGCGCAGTGTCTAGGCTCCAGTGAGTTATCTCTGCCGACCCTCACGCTAAACTATATGTCCTTCAGAAAACAGATGGGACCACTGTATGAGCTAGTGTAACTATTAATGGACACTCACTTTCCGGATAATCTCACGGTAATCGAAGACAACTGCTAGTGGCAGTGGCGAGCTGCTGCGAAAGTCGTTACAAGCGAAAGAACGAAAGCAATTATCTTGTCTTTCTCTCCTTTCAAATCACCAGGTCCAGTTGGCATATATCCTGTACTTCTGCCGGAAGTGTGCTTTCACTGCTAACAAGGATTTACCGAGCCAGCATTCAACTGTTACATATTCCTGTCGCTTGGAGAAAAGCTAACTCGGTTGTCATCCCCAAACCAGAGACGGCCACTTCCGATCTTCCAAAAAGCTTCAGGACATATTCCTGTCGCTTGGAGAAGAGCTAACGCGGTTTTCATCCCCAAACCTGGGAAGGCCACTTTCATCATTTCTGCTTAAGGGCCTTTAAAAATTTATTGTCGTTCAGCTTAAGTTGAGTATACACGGCAGCCAAGAGGTAGTGAAGCACTCGACCGTGGGTTGCTGTCTTTGTGGATATAATTTCTGCAGAATTGAGGTTGCATTGAGATCAAAAAGCATTGAATCCACAATATTGGAATGGATCCTAGAGATGCTCAAAAGTAGAGAAACAACGCCAGAACTGTGCGAGCTGTTAAAGGTTTTGCGCAGGGCGGTGTGCTCTCCACCACGTTGTGGAATCTTCTTGTCGACTTCTTATTGAGAAGACTTGACTGGGAGGGCCATAACCATTGTTATCAGCGGCAGTAACTTACCAAACCTCTGTGTGCGCATGACATCAGCGCTGAGCACAGTTGGGAGCTGATGCCGTGAACAAACTCTGTCAGTCAACCCTGCGAAGACTGAGATGATGCTGTTTACCGTTAGAAGAAACATACCTAACACCAGGTTGCCAGCTTTCTTGGGCACTCAGCTTATCTTATCTAGCAAAGTGACATATTTAGGTATTATCCTTGACCCAAAAGTATTCTATGAGCAACACACAGAGGCTACAACCTCTAAGGCCACAAACATTCTTTGGCAATGCCGCAGGATGTTCAGTAGAAACTGGGGTCTTAACTCCTTGTTCACTGGATATATACGTGCATTGTAATACCTTATCTATGCAGTGAGAGAACTCCCATGAAAGTTCTGCTCTGCTTACCTCCCTTGCAGTTCTTTGCTGTAAGTGAAGCCAGAAAAGCCATGTACCGCAGATCAGTATCGGCGAAGGGACAAGAGGTGCGAGGTTCAGAGCGCCTCTGGATGATTTACCTGGCCACAGGGCAGGAACACTCGACTCCATGTGCTCAAAACATATGTTTGAGCCCCGTTTTCGGGTGCTCCTTCCTGGCCGGCGTAGATGGGTGGATTGGTTTTAGGCCGAGCGATATCGTCGTGTACACAGGTGGTTCACTCATGAACGGTCTCTGTGGTGGCAATGTCTACTCCAATGATTATCGGCGCAAATTATCTGAGTCCTTAGGTAGACAGACCATTATCTTTCAGACAGACATCTTTGCGATCATCCATCTAAGAAGAAGAGTAAAGGGCACTGCCTTATACATTTGCTCTGATAGCCAAGCTGCTATTAAAGCCTCTGCTCTGCTGCTACTGTTACCTCCAAAATTGTAGAGGAGGCTATGTGTATGTAATCTAAACAGGCTGGGTAGATGTAGCTCTATAACATTAACACCGTGATCTAGAGAATGAACCGACTACTGGCATGATTATTCTTGACAGTCCCAAAATGAGTAGATCAAAATATTTGCTTGGACTGACAAGATGTGACTTGAAAGCCCTAATTGGCCTTGCCACTGGTTTCAGTCCTCTCAACGAGCAGCTAAAAATAATCGATCAAATTTGGTGTTGTTCGTTCGTTCGTTGTGAAAAAGCGCAACCTTGAGGCTGAACAACAAGACTGACTATGACTCGAATTGAATTGCCCTTAAGAAAATGTTACATTGAACCGCAGATATGGCGTAATATACCAGAGAAAGCGATGCAGTGATATAAAATGATGTAATATTTTTATATTTAATGAGGACTGTATCCCTTTGTTCCAAAAACTTCAACTGCTAATTGACTTTCTCCACATCTTGGGAGTAGAAGTAGCAGGACTAAAAAAATTGTAAGCCATGGTTTTTTCGAGAGCTAAGGAGGTATCTGCTTAAAATTTTAGCATTGAGGAACTTATCAAAAGCCCAATTTTCGATCCTGATCACTTTTGGGGGTCTATGTCTAGTGCTTACGGCTGATACAAACTATGTGCTAAATATTACAGTTTCTACAATGCACGTTCCTTTTACGGTAGTTAATCGAACCTTAACACGCCAAATATTTTTGAATTTATCTACCTACCTATTCAATTGGACTTGAAAAAAGACAGCTAGGATCTTTTTTTCTAACAAAACCAATATTAGCTATGATAACTGACGAGGCTCCAGTAATGATTGGCAAAGAAAAAGGATTAGTAAAGAGAAGAGAATCAGAGATAGAAATGCAGGTCTAATCTAGTATCTTACCAGTGCATTATTCATCAGACAGCCCCTTGTGGAAAACTACACTGATATAAGTAATTTTTTGAGATATCGTTTTGCTCTTCAGCACCGACAGATTAAGGAGTTTCTTTGATTTTGAATGTGATTCGGCTTATTCTATCTTTTTGCAACGCAACATTGTTCGTTGGTTAAGTAAGTAAAGGTCAAGTTATGGAACGTTTCTGGCTAATAGATAAACAATGTATCTCCTTCTTTCAAAACTTGGATACGCAGGAAGTAAGGAAGAACTTGGAGTTCATAACAAAAAACATGTGGTAGATGTGACTTTTTTTAAAAGATGTTCTGAAATATTTATCTGCGTTGATACAAAGCGTGTCTGATGTTCGTGGCAAGCTGGATTTTTTTTAAAAAGATATTGCAAGACATGAATTTATTCAGTTCCTAACAAATCCTGAAGAACTCTGACATTGAAGTATTTTTAAAATTACGCAGAGTTTAGTGCAACTAGCAAGAACGTATTCGCATGCAGGCTTATTCCAAGAATGCATACGATAATATTGGCCTAATTTTTGGCGTGTGGATCCATTTGGGCTTTTTTTGATCTCAAACCCAGGAGTTTTCCTCCAAGAAATGAAGCTTTCCTTCATAGCTGCAATATGGCGCCTATTTTAAACTGTCGTTATCACCTTCTCGTAAAGACAAAAACATCGGCCCTTCAGAGTCTTTTAAAATCACTGAACTTAACTAGGGTGTCCTAATGATCACCTTTAGACCCTAGCAATACACATCTCAAAGTCAAAGCACCAGCCCTATAAAGTTTCGGTAGAGACCCCCAAATCTCTAGGAGTTTAATATAATTAAACTCCAGGCTTAATGAATAAAATTTAGAATGAACGTATGATTTTTGACTTGCCATTTAATTTTTTCCTTTTGGGATAAGCAAAGCTTTAACAGTGAGAGAAATGTTAGGTTAGGTTTATGGGTAGGCGATGCAGAGTGGTCTTTTTCTCGCTACACTTAGGTCTTAGGACCCATTGTCGTACCTGCTCGTAATAAAGTTCAGCCAGTGGATGCAGTGGCTTAGCGTTTAAGCGCGTTAGACTACCAAGCGAGGGATCGGTAGTTCAAATTCCGCCGCGTACCATCTTAAAGATTTAATTCGCTGCTTCACCTCTTGGCGAATGTCTGACAAACATCCAGAAGTATGAAGCTTCGAAATCGGCTTTTAACTGTAGGTCCCTTCCGCCCACACAATGATCGGAGTAGTTAGGCCTTAGGTTCTGTAAGGAACGTTTACGCCTATTGTTTTTTTTTTTTTGTTATAGTTCTGCCATATCGATTCGTTTCTCAGAAAGCTGTAAAGACCTGATGAAAGTAAGATAAGGGATAGTTCCTTAATATCTTGGAAGAAGAACTTCAGAAGTTACTGTTGGAGTAAATTTACTGACAGACACCTTGAGTCAGTGAGACTCCTCTTTGCCGAAGCTTCTACAAATATCGTGATCCTACCTGCATAGAACACTCCATGGGACAAATCCACTTCCGCACCCGTACTGTGGCAAGAGTACTTTAAGATCTCAACATTCCCAAATCCGCTGGCCCAGATGGTATTTCCCCTATCGTTCTGAAGAGGTGTTCTTCCACGCTAGCAAAACCACTGCGTAAGCTTTTCTATCTGTCCTATTCTTCAGGGCTCTTTCCGAGAAGATGGAAAACAGCATTTGTCCAACCCGTCCCAAAAAGGAGCGAATCTTCCTCTCCCTCCTCCTACCGACCAATTTCACTTACGTCCCTTCTTTCCAAGGTCATGGAAACGCTGATAAATAGTCAGCTTATGAAATATCTTGAATCCCGAAAACTTCTTAATGACCGGCAGTACGGTTTTCGCAGCAACAGATCCACTGGTGATTTGATGACATATCTAACCGAAAAGTGGAACCAATCTATTCACCATGGTGGTGAAAGCAAGATCGTTGCGCTTGAAATTTCAATCGCATTTGACAGAGTTTGGCATCAAGCTCTCGTGTCGAAAATGCGTGCATTTGGGATCGATGTTACCCTTCTTCAGTGGATTAGAAATTACCTTTCGGACCGTTCAATACAAGTTGTTTTGGAGGGTTTCAAGTCTGCAACTCATCAAATAAATGCTGGTGTCCCTCAAGGCTCTGTTTTATCTCCGACTCTCTTTCTCATTTTTATCAATGACCTCCTGTCTGTCACTTCGAATCCAATCCATTCCTTTGCTAATGACAGTACCCTCAGCTTTACATATTCGTTTCCTGGGCAACGCCGCTCATCTTCGGGCGTTGAACTGGAACGTCATCGTATGTTAAGCTCATTGAATTCTAAACTTTACAGCATACTTAAATGGGGTAAATCCAACAGAGTGGAATTTAATGCTTCCAAAACGCAATGCTGTCTGCTGTCATTGAAGCGAACCCCTAATTCTCTGCCATTATTCACGAATGGCACTTGCATCGCTGACACCGAACGCCTTTCCATTCTGGTATGTGCGTTAATGACAAATTTCGTTGGAATGACCACATATTCGATGTCGCCAAGAATGCTGCGACATGTCTAGGCTTCCTTAAGCGCTGCAAGAAATATTTCACCCCTTCTGATCTGGCAAAAATGTATAAGGCGTTTATTCGCCCCAAACTTGAGTATAACGCTCATATCTGGTCCGGTGCTCCAATTACATATTTGGAGCTACTTGACAGGATTCAAAAACGTGCGGTAAAATTTATTGGCGATCGAGACATCGCGAAATCACTTGATCTCGTAGTCATCGTCGTAATGTCTCCTGCTTATCATTGTGTTCAAATGAAATTGCCAATTGCATTCCACTCTTACAGCAGTTCAATCGCAATACTCGCCAAGCTAGGAATGCACATCAGTTTACCCTTATGCCTGTTTTCGGACGTACTGTGAAATATAAAGATTCCTTTCTCAACCGTACAATACGAATGTGGAATGCTCTACCACGCCCTGTTTTTCCTGCACACTATAATTTACAAATACTTAAAACCAACGTGCATCGGTTTCTCCCTTTCTCTAATGCCCGCACTGTGTCACTTCATTATAAGGGTATCCAAAGTCCCTTTACTGCGCATACATTATAAAAAAAAAAAAAATATCGTGATCCTTGAGATTTAGTTTCATTATGACTTTCTAAATCACCCACCAGCTGAGACCGAAACTCAGAAACTTATTACTGAGAGAAAATAAGAAAGGAAAAATACAAAAAAGCAGACAGTTACAGAATGGAAAGAAACTTGCCATTAAATTAGTTTTAAATCAATTTTAACCTCAGCGACAGTTCATCGATCTTGAAGCACACCCCGAATCCCTAGCTTAAAATTTGAATAGTATTTCCTAGAATCAAACCAACCTACCTTTTTTTTGTATCTACATAATCAAACCATATCACGATCGTATCTATCTAGAATGCCTTGTTTACATTTCACACTATCACCCTTCTAATGACGCAATCATGTGCTGTAATTCTCTTGCATAAGAATTTCTATACGCAACCATTAGCGTGCCAACAAAATCTTGATTAGACTAACAAATTCTCTCTCTCTCTCGTGTAGACAGACAATACAAAGTGTCACATACTTAGCCAACGACATAATAATACACATTAACCGCTAAACATTCTTTGCTTCCCGCTCAAATCATGTTTAGGCAAGCCATTCACAAGCTCTTTAAAAAATAAAATGGTAATTTATGTCTGAAATAACGGCAACTAGAATAAGAAGTTAGGCGACACTCCGCGAAAAATTGAAATTCCTCTTTGCCCGGGGAGATGAATTTTAATACAATTTTTAGCCAACTTCGACACTCCATTCGCAAACTTGGCTATTACCATTCTATTGCGTAACGAGCAGAGTATTTCTGTTGAATTGAAAACCCCGACATTAAAATGTCATCGACCATCATCATCATCCTCGGCGGAGGCATAGGCAACCGCAACAGCAATGGGAACGACGACAACGGCGGCGTCGGCGGTATAGCAAATTGACGTAAATTAAAATTCAATTCATGTTCAATCTGTGACAACCGAAATTGTTGCCATCACCGTTTTCTTCTTAAACTTATACTTGCCACGGTCTTTTAAGTACCATTAACTTGTGTTTAAGTTCGCCCACCATCATCATCACTTGAGTACGTACCTACATGAAATGTGTCTAACTGTTTCTAGTTTTTTATTTTTTTTTCTTTTGGGCACGAATCTTATCGATTGGCCATCTAAAATATAAACGAACAAAATCCGACAATTGTCTGCAGCAGTATCGCGTACAACATGAACTTCCTTTCGTCGTGTTCCGCCCGTGTCTTGGTTGTCGTTGACATTCAGGGCCGGCCAACTGAACTTACTAACTAGCCGGCGGATGACGATGATGGTGGTGCCGATGGCGACTATGTCCAGCAGCAGCCCTCTCCCCCAACTTCCTTTCCTTGGCATTTTATAGCTTTTCACGGTTTTCATTGTTAAACGGATGTCGATTTATGTTTCAACTGTGAGAGAGTTGTCTATTGTAGTTGTATCTTTCGTCGCTAGTTTCACACACGCGTCCCGCCGAGTTAGTCACACAATTGAGGGTTTTTTTTTCTTTTCTAATAATAGTTCGTTACACAGAATGAATTTTGTAAAAAAAAAAAAAGCGCTACGTTCACCAAAATATAGGTCAAGATCTTAACGGAGCGGCTGCCACATGGGTATTTAATTTCCTCGAGTTAAACGATCATTGTTTTGTTGTGAAAGCGACACGCACCACGACCTGCATCTGTCATGCGAATTCGTCGACCAATAGATATGATTTTCATTTGCAAAATGCCCTCCCTTGCTATTGTACTCGTCTACAGTGTTGACCTGTATCTTTTATGTGAATTTTTACCTCCATAGATAGGTTTTTCTTTTTTTTTTTTTTGCATTATTCGAATAACAAAACAACTGACAGTGCAGATACAGAGCAGAGAGATGGATACATTTTTGCACGACCTGTATCTGTCATGCGATACACAAATGTGTCTGTTTGTCTCTCATGAGTATGAGTGTTTCCTGTTTGTGTAAATTTTATTTGTTTTAAAGGAGAGGCGATAGTGTGGCTGTGCTTAGCCGGATGCAATCAGAAAAATCACTTCCTGGCTCTTTGATTAAAACCACATTAAGATACAATTGGTTATGCATTTGAAGCTTTTGGCAGATTATGATGATGATGATGCGCAGGGCTACAAGTAATTATTTCAATCATTAGAGAGTAACAAAATCTTTTAAGAAAAAAAAAACAAAAAAAAAAGCCTAACCAACTCCAAGGGCAGGTTGAGAAACAAGCGCCATGCATGAGCACTTAAAGCGATTTTCATGTTTGGCCATTTCCATTGATCGGTGAAACACCCATAGCAGCAATATTTGTTCATCTACGGTGAGTTCGTAATGGCATTCACTTAGATTTATTCGGTGAAAAATGAATTGTGTTTACTACACTGCTGTCGGTTGAATTGAAATAGATAAATCATATTCAGATCAAAATTGATTTAGCTCCCTCCTGGGCGTGGAAAGGTCATAGTGATGGCAGTTATAGCATGGAAATGGTAATCCAAAGTGTTGTATTCCGAGTGATTAATGGTTTATCACTGACTGTCATGTTTACAGCACAAGCAGCAACGCGAAATAAAGTTGATTAAAAGAAAGAATGGAAAAAAAAACTCTGACTAAAGTCAGTGATGATACGTTCTCCTCATTGAAGTTTTCTTGTGTTGGAAGCTAAAAGGGTTTTTCCTCAAAGTAACACGCAGTTGCATTCGTTTAACAGGTGTGGTCACTTGTGGACATTTGCAAAAACCTCTCTACAATGATTACAAAGGCTCACGAGATTCTCTAGTTTAAGTCGAAATGAGGGGTTTAAAAGCACGCAGAATGGAAAGAGAGCTGTAGAGAGGCTTTCGAAGCCCCAGCGGTTTTGTCAGCTTTGCTAAAAAAAGGCTCCACTCATACTCTCTTCTTTCATTAACGACTTAAGTAAGGAAGAAGACGCTTTAAACCAAACTATCCACGTGTCCTTAGCATTCATGTCGTACGCCAAGCTACTTCCGCCAGAAGAATTAAAGAAATTAATATTAGGCGTAAACGACCCATATAGGACCCAAAGCCTGGCTTATCCACCCACCGTGTGTGCGAAGATATATTTTTTGAATGACGAATGGAAGGGACCTACAGTTTAATGCCGATTCCGAACGGCAATTAATTTCTGAGAAGCTTCTCTTGACAGTTCTTACTCTTGGATGTTTGTCAGATGTTCGCAAGAGGTGGGACAGCGAATAAAAACTTTCAGGTGGTACAGGTCGGGATTTGAACCAGCGACCTCTCGCTTAGTGGTCCAACGCACTTAACCACTAAGCCACTGCACCCACCCAGAAGAATTAAAGCATATTTTGCAATTTAAGGTAGGACATAGGTAGGACACCCTAACCATACTTTTTCAGAGTACGCCGAAACTTCTGCGACTGGGAGGAAGTGTTTGATGAAAAATTTAAAACAAACACACAGCCTTATTGTCGAAAATTTAAGAGTCTGCAACCTTTTCGGATCAAAGTTGGTTTATTTTTATACCTTATCCTAAAGGGGATATTAATTTTGACACATAGTTTGAATTACCCCTTAAAATTTGTCCTAGACCCCTAAGACTATAAGACTATTTTGCAATGACCATCCTTCCGTACGCAATTTTTAGTCCTTTAAATTTAAACTAGGAAGCTTAAGGTTAAGTGTAAAACTCTTTTTGATACGCCCACTGCCATGCCCACAATTTAGAAAGAACCGTTTTAATGCCTAAGTTAAAGACCTGGAGTATTATAATCCTTACGTGCTATGTAGGCACTGCATTCCTTCATAAGTTTGTCATATAAAGCTTTTTTCCACGCCCAATTTTGGTGGGCATTTTTCATTAAAATAATGTTTTCCTCGAAAATTTTCGTAGAAACCGAAATAAATTGTTTAACAAAATATTTAGCCAATATTTTTTCCAATATATCACCAATACAAAGTTTATGGCCACGCTCGTTTTGGGGGCATTTTTTCTTTCAAATATCAAAGATTTTCTTATAAATTTAATATAAACGCCTTTTTATTGAATCCATATAGGGATATGGATAGGATATCATACTGTTAGCCCAAGCGGACTGTAGCCTTTTCTTATGTTTTATTTGAATATTTAGGTTGATACTACCGTTCCCTGTACAGGCTGTTACCGACTTAATGTTCAATACTTTGGGTTATGATTTGAGGACACCAAAGTAAGGCTTTCCTTAAATCTTTGGTAAACTGGCGTAAAAATTGGAGATAAAGCCTAGAACAATTTGTTTCCTAGAATATATCAACGGTACAGGTTACACCGTATAGAAACCTTAAAACAATTAACTGAAGGTAACTTAAAACTAAAACTCTCAACTATTTGAACACGATACCCTATTTGATATAAGACTCAGCTTAAGAACTCGCCACGACAATTCCGACCTTCGAGAAGACTAGAAACGTTACCATTCTTATTGAATGAAAACATAACCATGTTCAGGAGGTTGACTGGGGCCATCTTTAAAATCTGAAATGTAAGGACTGCCTTAAGTTATATTAAAAAAAAAAAAACGAAATCAGCCAATCTACGAGCTTGGTGATTATACTTCCAACCTATAGAAACCCTCAAAGATTCTGGAAGGCTTAGCAAGGTACTGTCCATCACATTTAACCAGAGGAATTTTTATGGCTTCAACATCCACTTTCCTGGATGACTGCGCCATCCCAGGATATGCAACATATACTCTGTGAAGAAGATGAAGAAAAGCCCGCAGAAATATGTATGAGGTCTGGACGCCATCCTACCCATAATGTTTTAAAAGCATCAGAGTAAGGTGTTTCTCCAGCTTTACTCCATTTTTGGTGGTTGTATGCTCCATAACCAAGTCCGTCATTTATGGTGACGTGTACGAGTAGTTTTCATACAAGAAAAGAAGGCAACTGTAGTCATGAGTCGCTCAAACTTGAATGTATCCTATACCTCCACAAACTTCAGGCCTAGATGGGTCGTGGCAAATCATCCAAACTTCAAGGGTACATTTTTAGAGACAGCTCTACACCAAGTTGTGCGAACTTTGGAGAAATCATAGAAGATTCTTCCAATAATATTCAAGAATCTCCCATCGAGCCTGGTAAGGAAGGTTTCATTAGTACATGGATGCCGTCCATGCTAATAACAAGAATTATTTAGGCAAATCTAGGTAACATTCTCTCAACCAAGTTAGTAAGCAGAGGCACACCTGTAGGTGGGTTTATTTTGCCTCTATTATGGATGATGATTATTGACAACATTTTGTCTAGTAATCTAGTGATGGATGACGTCTTTGTATTGGAATCGGGGACTTTCCACATGATAAGATCCGGTCTTAGCCACCAAAATCAAGAAAACTTTTTTAGACTTCGCCATCTGATCCTCCAGTGATCAATAGCTAGGTATCATTCTGAATCCTAAGCTCAATTGGAAGTTAAACATCGAAATTCCATACACCTGCAGCAATACTTTTGGCGAAAGGCCTTAAAGGTTAAACCAAAAATAGTTCTCCGCATAAAATCACAGAGAGTGAGAAGATAATTACCGAAACTGACCAATTGAGTCGGAACCAAAGGAGCCCTACTGTCAAGTCCTACTGAGGCACTCAATGCTTTCCTTTACATTTTACCCCTGCATATAGCATAAAATTG
Organism: Ferdinandea cuprea; assembly: GCA_963576555.1. Classification (NCBI taxonomy): domain Eukaryota; kingdom Metazoa; phylum Arthropoda; class Insecta; order Diptera; family Syrphidae; genus Ferdinandea; species Ferdinandea cuprea. The sequence continues at coordinate 10,475,217 of OY754960.1, forward strand.
CAATTAGCTAGGTGCTGGTTCGCAAGACCTTATGGACACTGCAAAATCCTTGATTCGCTACCCAGGGGCGTAGGTTCAACATTTATTACTCTACAGAGTCAGAGTTCCGGATGTAAACACTTTCACAAAACTGTTCACTGACGGGTTGAAAATGAAAACTGGAGTAAGAGCGGTCTCCTTTTCCGGCTCATTTAACACATCCATGCCCTTCCGCCTCTCGAACTTTTTCAGCGTCGTCCACACAAAAACAAGATAGCTATCTTTGCCGACAGTCAGTCCGCGATTTACCTCAACCTGGGAGCTGGGAAATACTACTCCTCGCTGGGAATCATGAAGGGGTAGATATCGTTGCACTTCGCGCCAAATCCAGATTGTAGGTGGACAACAAACAAATGAGCAAAAAAATCCAGGACCCTTAACCTCATCTATGAAACGCATTTATTCTGGTGGACGTAAGCACTTGCACGGAGTTCGCGGTTGTTCCTTCTTCTTAGTGCACATTGTTCTTCAAGTATGTTTTTTAGTTTATCAGTTTATCATTCGTCTAGGTGACGTTTAAACCGAAGAAGATAAAGCCCTTAACTATCCCGAATCAACCAATGCACTATTGCCAGCCTTTGAGGCGTTCTTCGACTCTGCTTAGGATGCACAAAGCCTTGAATACGGTTAAGACAAGCCGCCATTATCAAATGTTTCAACGTATCCTCGTTAATGTCTTTGATTTCAAACAAACAGATTTTGTTTAACATTTTCAGAATGGTTATTTGGTATGGGACTTAGGTCGGCTCCTAACATACTTTTAAATCTTAACTTTGATTGAATTGAGGGATATTTCCAAGAACGCCTTTAAAGACTGATACCTCTAAATGAAAATCGTCGTATCTGGCCTTACCAGCATCAATAGATTGATAAATAAATAGATGCTCTCCTTAACTCTGACAAGGAGACTTCAATCTGTTAGGATTTCGTTTTGAAATGTTTCTCACAGCAATTCTGGCCCAGTTTCGACTTAAATGATCCCCACTCGTGCATTTCTAGACTCCTTCAACAAATTGAATTCTGTCTATAAACAATCAACCCCGCTGGATATCATAAAACGAAAGAGATTACGCACTGAGAAAAAAGCAAAACCAATTTCAAACAACAAAATCCCCTTTTTGCAAATAAACAGTACCTATCCATGAAACAATTTAAAAACAAATGCCAAAAACCCATTTAGATTTAAATGCCGAGAAAATAGTCTATAAGTACAATTTTCAAGGTGAAAAATAATAGATATGTATTTTTTTTTTCTTTCTGTTTAAATGTTCACCTCCCCAACTTGAGTGTGTAAACAAAAAAAACGGTGTGTTTAGCGAGAAATCACACGTGAAATTGTTTTCGGAAAATCAACGGAATGTCTTTCTTTTCCAACAGAAAAAAAAAAAAAAAACTAAAAGACAGCAGATTGGAGTGTAGCGCGTTAAACTACTTTCGACACACAAATCGAATCGAATGAGCCCCATAATTAGCTCAAAGTCATAAATCTTTTAAAGCAAAAGCAATTCGCTTTAAGTTCGCCATATTTAATTGTATAGTCAACGCCGCCGATTCCGAGAGTAGGTACATGTTGATTGTTGAATCAACGCTGCGAAATATTGCTACCAGCGCTATTGTTGCAAAGTGGAAAGGGTGGGCGCTCGTTTGTTTGTTTGTTTGATTGAATTTGGCTTTAAATAAGACCAATCAATTTTTGTTCTTTCTTTTTTTCTTTTTGTATTTCAAGTCGACAATAGATTTCTGAAGAAACTCTCAGAGATATTGTGCGCCAAACTATTCATTCACAGCGTTACAATTACATGACTGCGATGAACTGATGTGGAGTATGCAAGATTGGAATGGTTATGCCAATAAAATGAGGGAGAACAATCAATAAAATCAACAAAAAGAAGTAGCTGCAGGTGTGCCTCCGCCCATAGAAAGTCAATGACCGGACTCAGCTCATCCAACTAGTCGCTGTTATTTTAGGGAAGTTCTTCAGATCGTCTTGAATTGCAAGAACAAGCGAGAGAAAAGGACTAAACCAAAATAATGGAGTTGCATCGAAATATAGACTAACCGAGGTGGACCCAGTTTCAAGAGATCAAAGAGTATCGCGATCGAAATATAGACTGCTGGCTTTAAGACTGGGTAGCAGGCTTTTTTAAAACCACGAAGGAAACCAAAAGTCACCGAAAAGGAGAATGTGGAGAAGGTCAATGGCGAAATATAACCCAAGTCAATCAAGAGCCTGTTTTCTCACCCATTTAAGTTTGGTTTGTTGATGAAAAGGCTTAGGAACAACAAGGACGCCTGCTCCTCGTGACTGGTGTCGGTGTGACTGGACAAACATTCGCTTTTTTGTTCTTCAATTTACGTCTGCTACATATCTGAGGGCAGATAGCTTCTAACATTTATGGCTCGACGTACCGCAGCGGGGTCTGAAGTCTGAAGTAAAGGAGCTAATTCCTAGCTACACCTACTCTTACTTAATTATATCCTAAAACATTGTTTACACTACACGAAATGTTCCTTTCCTTAGTCCATCCTTGGTACCGGTTCGTTATAAATCCTCGACAATTTAGATGTTTTTGGCAAGGATAAGCCGGTCCGGGCTTTATTTTGAAAAAACATCCACGTAATGTGAGGGAGGAGTTACTTAAAATTTAACATTATTATTTACCCTTAACTGACACTTTGTTGTCCAATTGGAAATCTTATTTACTGCCTTTTGAAGCTCTTTTGTTGCTACTTCAAGAGTTTCTCCCACAGCAAGTATAGCACTAGCATCTGCAAAAAGTTGCTATAGTTATGTCTTCACTTTCTGGGAGATCGCTGTTAAATAACGGGTATATTATTGGACCCAGTACACTTCCTTGTGGTACACCAGCGTTAATTTCTTTTAAAGTTAAATATTCTTGTTTAATACTAAAAGGACTGGTTTTTTAAGTTGTGGATCAGTCTTTTTCAAACGTTTATTTCTAAACAAACAATATTTGGTTTAGGACAAGCGATTTTTCTTCTATTAATTTTTGCAGCCTTTTTACCAGCATCTTTTCGAATTGGAATTATTGAAATATTGGCGGTATGAGGTTACCTCGTTGGGTGGCTTCGGAATCATTTCCACATGACATAACCTGAATGCTAGTTTTTTTATACCCTATCCTAAGGGTATATTAATTTTGACACATAGTTTGTAACACCCCTTAATATTCGTCGCAGACCCCTAAAAGTATATATATTTATGATCAGGAGCAAAATCTAAGACTATTTAGCAATGTCCGTCCGTACGTCTGTCCGTCCGTATCAACTTTTGAGGCCTTTAAAATTATGCTAGGAAGCTGAAATTTGGAACATATACTCCCTAGGGTTCCGAAATGGTAAAGTGTTAAAATTTTCAAAATACGCCCACTGCCACGCCCACAATTTAGAAAAAACCGTTTTACGGCTTAAGTTAGAGAGATAAAATTGTACAACCTTCACAAGATTTGTAAGTACCACCTTTATTAATTTGTCATATAAAGTTGTTGGCCACGCCCACTTTTTGGGGGTGTTTTTTGAAAAAAATATTTTTTTTCTATAAATTTCATAGAATGAAATAAAATGCTATCCATCATCTTCCTAATGCTTTTTTTCTTTGGGGCATATAGGGATATGGATAGGGTATCGTACTGTTCGCCCCAAGCGGACTGTAGCCTTTCCTTATGTTTCTTATATTTATTTCAGTTCTTTAGCAGTTACTGACATAATAGGCCTTTCGTCTTCGCACATTTCTTTCGGTTCTTGATAATCTTTGTCCTCATAGGACGCATTCGCCCTTGTCTGTTGACAACGTTTTCTAGCCTTTCTCTTTTCCGCAATAATTACACACATTTCGTGAGGATAAGAGTTTTTCATTATCTTTTGATAAAGTTAGCATGGAAATTGCAGCGCATTCAGCTTTTTGCATATTGAGTGTTCATTTTTGCACTGCTTCTTCTTATTGTTCTTCTGTTAGCATATCTGCGGATAGTTGGATACTTTCTTTCAATCCCTGTCTGAAGAAGATCCAATCAGTCGGCCTATTCTGACAAGCTTTGAACTTTGGTCTTCCTTTTTTTAATTTTTCGCCAAGCTTTAAAAGTATTGAGGAATGATCCGATTCTAGATCTGGCCCTTCTTCTACACTTATTTTATTTGAAGAGATATTTTTTGTTATAAATAATTCGACAAGATCGAGGGTTTTTATTCCTGTCTGTTCGCAAATAGTTTTTATATTTTATATTTTGAAAAACGAGTACTTAGGAGATTGAATGATGGAACAATCAAGAATCGATCCCTCCTATTAGAACACCATGAACAAATATAACTCGCGCCACTGTTTTTCTATCCTCTAGTGATTCCAAACTAATCCCAGATGGATATGGGGCGAACCGTCGATATCACGTCACGGAAGTGCTCTTAGAGCAAATTTAAGACCGTTTTTTCTATTGCCTCAATTCCGATGAACTCTATAAAAAAAACTCGGAAGCAAAGGGCCTTAACATACCCCACGTTCTATTTGCTCTATTTGTAAGGGACTCGACATGGTTGTTGAAAGATAACTTATGTAGTATCTAATAACACACCCATATCTTTGATTACAGACAAACAGGGAAGACATCAAAAGAGTAAGTGAACAAGAAAGATGTTTTACACCGTGTAAAGATTATGATACAAACATTTAAGGAAAGCAAGTTTTTTGATCTAAATTTAAACGGTTAAAACAGTTGCGGTCATTATCCGCCATTTAAAAATTATCCACAAACATTAGCACTGGCATATTCCCATCTGTCCCATTTCAAAATCCTAAGGAACTTTAAAAGATACCTTCCAGATAGATGGGAATATGCTAGCTCTTAATATTGGTTGAAAATATGACAAACGATGTTATGTGGGTGCTTTATTTATTTTCAAAAAACGCGCTGCCCTCACTTTGGAAATAAGTTTTCAATATTTTCCAACATTGTTCAAGCGTAAAGCGACTCATTTCGTTCTGCGGAGGTATGATACTGACTTTCTGTCAAGTTTTCGAGCGGAAAACAGCTGTCAGTGTTTAAATAAGCTATGATTTAAAAATAAACCACTAGATGGCGCACCCTTAACAACAAATTTTAACGTTTTTAGAAAACGAGTCGTCGATTTCGGCTTCGTCCGCTTGAGCTCTGAATCGAGCTGCTTCAATGAGTTTGTTAGTGAGGCCCAATTACGCCCTGAACCGTAAGAGCCGTCTTAACATAGAACAAGCAAGTAATATGAGTTTGGCCAATCTAAAGTTAAAAATCGCTGATAACTACTCGACCTCCCAACATGGTGATTTGTGTCCTTTATGTACTCAATTTAAATAAAATTGTTTATAGAACTCTACTCGGTCAATTGATTCATCATTACGGTGAGGACATGTTTGCAGAACTCAACACATAATAATTATGTTAATTTTTTTTATTCGCAAACTAGAGCAGTTTTCTCCGTTATTTTGTTTGGTTTGTTTCTCTGCTTTTACGATGACACTTAATAAACATTACTCGTACAATACTTTTTTCTTTGTTAACTAGTTACACTTTGTCATTGTCGTCTATCGCGACACGAAACATGCAAACCATCGCATAAAGTAGTTTTGCCAAAAACTAGAAAGTAGCGTTGATCTAGTTGTAGCTGTTAAATGTTTTGTTGCTATAAATCCCAGATTGTCCAACTTAATTGTTTTAAAACAAACATCTCATTTTTACTTTGTACACTGTGGAATGCGAAACGGAAGCGTTGGCAGACAATTGCTATGAATCTGTAAATCTGTTATATTACCTCAATTTCGAAAAAAAAAACAACAACGGACAAATAGCTAACAAAAAGTAAATTGACACATTAACGTCAGGTAGTCATCATCATTCCACACACACACACACAAAACATTGTAATCCCTATTAAGGTCAACGGTTTTAAGATTAAGACCTGTGTCTGTGGAAGATTTCACATCCGAGAACAATACGCTCTTTCACAATCTGCACAAATGAAGATGGACTTGAACAATATTTTAGGTGCCCCAGCCCCCCTAACTATCTAACTTAAAGAATAGATACATCACCCATGGAATTATGGTAGATGTAGATAGATAGAAACAAAACACAACACCACTCAGTTATGAACAGTTACAATGAGAAGATTCTGTTCTGCATATCAAACAACACGTTACCGCGCTGCTGGCGTGAAATGTATATCCATTTAAAGGCAGTGGCCCAGCGCCACCATCATCCACCACCATCCACCACACCACCCACACCACATCGTCGACTTCTCCACAACAAACTGCCGCCGTCGCAGCCACAAAAGAAGGCAAAACAAAAAAAAAGAATCGAAACACCGAATCTCCCATGCACACTTGGAGCCACACACACGTCACACGGTGATGGCCATGAAGAGATACGCAGGTACACACATATCTGACAGCAGATTACAATAGCTAGAGGAGCATTATAGAGATGTATTCTTGTGACGCTCGGATAACTCTGAGTGGGCGGGGAGGAGCGACTATATGTACAGGTGTTGTACAAATTAATACAGCGAAGCAGAAGGGCTTCTTCATATTCCCATACTCACATCCTAGGGGTCGTCGAGTCGACATAATAATGTTGTTTTTTGTTCGAAAATTGGAGCACTAAAAGTGGAATGCAGAACACTGATAGAAACAGAACCACACACTTACAGAGAGTGCACCACAAAAGCGAACGTGGGGAGCAACAAATATGAAACAGGAAATGTAGCTACTATGTACATACATGTACATTGTACAGCATGTGCAGCTCGCATGGAAATGTTGAAACACTGCAACCACCAGTGGATCACCCAAATGTACCTACTTACGCGTATTTTCATTGTTATCATTCGAGAAGAGAGCGCAACAGGTGGATGGCAGTTGAAATGTGCTGCAGTTTGTTCTGGGTTGTTTTTTTTTTTTGATGACAATCAGATGCGTCAGCTGTTGAAATGCCATTAAGTCTGGCTGTCACAGGAAATTGATTTTTATTTTGATTCAGAGCGGACATCACCCAAAACTAAAACACATAACCAAAAGTGGTTCGGGTATAAGCTAGAAAAAGTGCTGAAAAAGTGCTTTGCTGGGAAATTTTTATTGTTTTGGGTTTTTTTTTTCGACGGATGTCATGTCTTTGCTGATGGAAGTTGTGTTATGTAGTTCCGGTCACGAACAAGTCGTTTTAATGCAGGTAAAACAGTACAGAATCAGAATACTTAAATACGAGTGGTAAGGTCTGTTTTTAGAGAGAAGAAGTTCACATGCGGTATAGGTCGTTTAGCAAAAAAATACATCGTAGTTATCCCAGAAAACTTCCTCAGAGTTTTGCCTGCTTTATTTATCCCCATAGACGGAAAGTTACCTATCCGTTCCCGCGAATAAATGAGAGTGCTGGAAGAATACATTTTTAGTTAGCAATGTAGCCCACAAAGCGAGGGAGCTTGGGGAAGGGAATTTGTGTAGGTATTCCAATTTTTGTCACCTATTTTCACCTTCTCATTCGACGCCCCTTATTATTTAAAATTAATATTTATTTCTTTTGTTTTTATTTGAGTTCGTGGTACTTTGCCTCGATTTCGTTATGATAAATTAATATATTTAGCTTGAAAGAGTTTTTTACCATTTTCTTTAAATTATTTATTATTTTTTATTGGTTTAAAAATTTTTTTAATATATTTAAAACTACCTACTTAACTTCTCTTCTGGCACTTTCTATGATCGAAAATAAGTTACAAAATTCACAACAGGCCCTGATTCTCCCACTCGCCATATACCTTAAAAAATGTTCTTCCGGGCTTTTCCTTCCCCTTTCTAATCTTCACTTTCACAAGTCGAATTTCCTCAAGGTTTGGAAGACCTCTTTCTAAGACTAACTTCGACACACAAAAAGGGATCAAATATTTTATACGAAAACCTTAAGCTTTCAATGTAAGTCCATCATCACCCCTTGTCAACATGGCTTCCTGAAAGGCAAATCAACTACTGAAAACCTCGTCGAGTTCGTCTCAATTGCCCTCTCCACACTCGAGAAGCGCAACGAAGCCAATTACATCGCAATTGATTTCTGTAAGGCTTTTAATATGATATCTAAACAATCAATCATTTTCAAATTGTCTGCCCTAGTCTTTGAACATATATTGTTAAAATGGTTAACCTTTTACTTAGAAAATTGTTCACATAGTGTTCGCTTGGATCTGAACCTTTCTCTCGGCTCCTTTCTTGGAAACCCCTGGGGTCCCACAAGACAGCCATATAGGTTCGCTTCTCTTCATCCTTAGTATAAATGATCTTGAAATATTAAATATACTCCTCCCTACTCAATACGCAGACGATACCAAATTCAAGAATACCTCGATTATATTTCGATTTGGTGCCTCAAAAATTGCTATAGCTCAACATTAAAAAATGCCAATTTATTACCTTGTTTTGTAGGGAAGTGGAACTCGTTCCCTCCCCGAAAATACCTTCTGCATGGTCACCCTATATCCCTTGTATAATCTCTTCGCGACCTTGGTATACTGTACAATAGGGAGTTCCATTTCCGTTCGCATATTGATGAGATAATTCTAAAGGCCACTTCATCACATTGTTTTGTTAAACGGTGGTCCATTCCCCAACCCTTTCGTGACCAGATCTCTCTTCTTTTCCTTTGTTCATCCTTTCCTCTATTACGCCAGTCAAGTGTGGTCACCCTTTCAGCGAGTTTATGTACCCAGATGTGAGAACATTCGAAGTTTTTTCTTCGTTTTCTTCGAAATTTATCACGACCACCTCAAACTTCAAAACTTGATTACCCTTGAAGATCTCAGGGATGTAGCAGATATTCTCTTCATTCGTAGACACCTCTCAGGTTTTGTCGATCTTACGTCTATTTACAAATCTGTTTTCTTCAATACCAACCCTCGTAATTTACGATGTCCTCCTCTTTTAAAGAGAAAAACACAGCTGAACGTTTCTGATTTCAACCGCAGCACTGCTGAATTAGTCAGTTTCAGGCTTTCCGCCAACTCAATTCACCCAGCGTCTTCCAAGTAGATAGATAGATTAGATGCAAGACTTCGTCTCTGCGCTTCGAGGACTGCTTATAGTCTGACGGTAGTGTTTTTTGTCGTTTCGAAATTACTTCTGCTGCCATATAAGGGTGCCGGCTTAGTACCGCGAATAATTCGAGATTAGGGCTCGTGAGACTACATAGAACTTGCATGGAAACTGCAGGATCTAGCCGCGATTTCAATAAGAGACATTTCCTCTTTATCAAGAATCGTGTTATAATTCTTCCCAAATCCTAGAAACGGCACAGTTCGTCCAATTCTTTCATCTCGAAATCTGCAAGAAGGTTCCTCTGTTTATGAAACTCAGCGGGGACAGACTTCCTTCTCGAAGGATTCGAAAAAAGTGGAGTACCATTAGGCCAACTCATCGACCCTCTCATTCTTCTTAAGTTCTTATCGCCGGGAACCCAAAGAAGAGTGATTTCGAAGCAATGGCTATACCTAGCAGGTATCCTCCTATAGTTCTCGAAAAGCTTGAGAGAGCTAGTGGTTAAATCTAGGGCACTATTGGCAAAGATAGCTATTTTTTCAAATGTGCAGATATTTTCGAATAATTTGCATTCCTACTTAATTCTGCCTGGTCCTGACACTGGAGATATTCGGAAGGTGAAAGGAAAGGAAAGGTGACTCCTTTTTCTGTCTGGATGGGAATCCCATAAAGAAGCACTTGGAAGTTCATTTTGGATAAGGTGTAGTCAGTGGAATTTGGTCATAAGGTACTGGCTAATGAGTACAGGACATTGCTATGTCCATATAACTCTTACTGTACTACAGGATTTTGATATCCTGGTCAAGGGGTAGGAGGTTGAGAATCACTTTGAGCGCTTCGGGCGGTCTTGATTGTTGGTATCCCTTTACAAATCTCGTAGTAAAGTTTAGGTAACTTGGTCCATTATTATTTTGGCTCCTGAATTTTAGGCAATTTCTATAGAGAAGGGGTTCAACTGCGCTCTTTGAGAATCATCCACGAAGAAAATCTATCCCCTGGTAGGATTCGTAAAGGAAGAAATCATCTTTAACAAACTGAGATCAAATTAAGGCCTCAATTTAGGAGTTGAAAAAATCTGACTAATTTCCATTTGCAGGAAGAGTTCAAATGCAAATACAGACGTCGCCAGATTAATGGTCGACCAGATATAAGAGATAAGAGATATCTTATATATTAGATTCTGAAACATCATGCAGACCTTTTTGCTTTGGGTAGTCGCGTACCATCTACGTTAATTCAATCAACCAACCAACGATAACTGTTCAGAAAATTAAAAGAATTTCGCTACAACCCGAACACGATAAACCAGGCGGCTGGACTAAAGATCATAAATTGATTCCAAGAGCATTATTGATGAGCGATTTTAAAATGTATTACGGGGTTTCTGGATTGAGTAGGTTTGATAATAACGAGAATGGCTTGAGAGCTCTTCGCACAAAAGATAAATGCGGAATGTGAGCTTCTTTAGACGAAAACGAAAACATGAAAAGCGCGCTATCAAACAAAATAGAGTTTCTAGGGCAGGAACTTTTACCAACAGAGGAATATATCAAGGGAACACCAGGGCTAACTAAAATCCGTTGAAACCTTTTAAGTGGAAGTTGCAGATTCTTAAAGCCTCGTGTCTGTAAATCGGAAGAAACAAACCTCCATCCTCGCTCTAATAACTCGGAAATGCCTTACCGAAGTGCATTAAACTTAACTCATTGAAATTTTTTAAAAAAATATTACAAAATTTTCTACGAGAAGAAAATGCTGTTCGCTTCACAAGAATGTCACTCTTGAAATGTGCTAAATTCCATTCTCCCAAAATGGGTTACCCAAAAAAAGCGAAATATGTAAGTATGTATATCACTATGACTCACTTGCAACACCAATACAGCGGTGCATTTCTATTATTTCTCTTCATAAGTAGTTGTATGCAAAGATTAACTGTCGCGTAACAAACGGATATCAGTGGTTCCACTTCACAGCCCGGTGAATCCGTGGACGCGACGTGCATGCAATATAAGGGAGCAACTATACTCTGTCTATATGTTTATCTATCTACCTGTATTTATGCCCCAATAGGGCATTTAATATTAGAATTAAAAAGTAAACACAAAATAAATTCATTATTATTTACTGTGAATGAAAATTTTTATGTGATTGTGAATGTAAAGAATTGGAGCAGTGCCCAATGTGGGGTGTCAGTGTCATCCCAATTCTTGTTTGCTATTATTTATTTTATTTGTTTTTACAATGAATTTGCTAGTTGCAATGTTTACACTAATTAAAACATTTAAGCAATAATTTAATGGCAATTGTGGCAATTACTTACGAAGGCAAGTTAAACTTTTCATAAAATGAACAGAAAAAGAGAGAGAGAGCTTGATGTACCTACTTATTTATGTTCATTTTGATTTCATAATTAATTACGACTTAATCTCGGAGGGAATGGGATCGTTCCATTACACTGCTGCCTGAGGACAAAAACGACGGCTTAAATGGGGTAATTTTTTTGGTTCCATAGTTAAAAGGCTGGAGGCAATTTAATAAATTTCGCGAGATAATGGTAAATTCGCGGCGAATTACTAAAGAACTTGTCGGCTTTTCTTATTGATGTGGGTTTTCGTTTTTTTTTTCAAATAGTTACGGCGGCATATAAATGAATAGAACGTGATATGCAAAATAGTATACGAGATACAAGATACAAGAAAGACACTTTACAAGTGTTCTAAGAGCAATTGAAACCGGTCAGTCACTGTAATGGTGGGGCTGAATGAATTCTTGTTTTGAATAGAATTCGGGGAATGGGCACAAATGGGCAGTGTTTGCCAATCTTTGTCTTACTAACGCTTTGTGTGGCTGAAGAAATGTAAGAATCTGGGACTTACACAATGATTGGCAGAGCTTGGTTCAAGGCCCTTTTTACTAAATTTACATTATTTTTTATCAATTCAACCAAATATATGGAATTACATTTTTTACCTGAAAGTGAAAACGAAAAAAAGGTCGCATGCGTTTTAAAAATTAGCACTTGCCGTGGTCTGCTATAAAAAACGATATCACCTAACACCATCCAGGATGTGCGATGAGATAGGTCGGGCAAGAGTAGGATGAAAAAAGGTTCTGTTGAGTGTTGTAGTATTATTTTACCAAATTGTTCATGTTGGGATCGAATTTAGGCACTCCTCCTGTATGTTAGATGTCGAAATAGGCTCGGACCACTTGCTGGTTGTAGCCAAGTTACGTCGACAGATACCTCAGTCGTCACAAGAACGAAGATTGAACGCAACTATTCGTCCGAGATCATATCTATACTTTTAGTCGCCTCCGCAAAAATCAGGGGGCACGGTAGTGCCTAGCCAAGTTCTTTAGCAACTTTGGCACTACACCCTTATTTAAACGAACCAGCTCAGGCCATTTTGACCCCCCCGTCTAAATAAGGCCCCAAAATTAGCAAAAATCGTAACCACTGACTCACTATGGAGCACTTCCAGTCATCGTAGAACCTTGAAATTTGGCACAGTAATAGGGTTTGCGGAGAAACCACAAGGAAAAATCTAACATTTGTGATTTTCCATCCAGGGGGCGTGGCGGCCGCCCACTTCTATTAACGCAAAATCCTATAATTATTATTTTTTACATGAGGGTTGGATTCTAAGAACAAACACGGGAAAAAATAAAATATTGTTTATTTTCCATTTAGGGGGCGTGCTAGCCGCCCCTTTTCTTTAAATTTGCACCCAAACGACTTAAAGCTATGATATTATACTTGGAGGAAGAATTTGAAGAACAGAGACAAACTTTGTGTATATTCCAAAAAAGAGGCGTGGTAACCGCCCTTATATCGAACTCATTCTATAGTTATGAATGTGTTATAATGTCGGTAATTGTCTTAAAGGCAAACAAGGATGAAGAATGCCGGCAAGCAAAGCAACAAAAAATCAGCACGCAAACGAAGCAAAGACTACTTACAGAAGGACGAGAGTGGCTCGCGAGCTGTTGAGCAAAAGAGAATCAGCTTTTGAAAGAAAATAAAAAAATAAGAAGCTCCATATCAAAGAAAATATCAGTTTCTAGTGCAGGCACTTTTGCCCAAGGGTTAAAGGAGTGTAGACATGAAAACGGAATCATTTCAGGCTGAGGTCATCTGGGCGATGAACGATTGAGCGAAAAGTCTGAGCGACCACTGGCCCTTTATTGAGTGTCATTCCTAGATAGACTAGTAGTGAAAATGTCATTTTTAATTACTGACTTTTGCTTGAAAGTCGTGTTTTTCGATTTTGGTAATTCGAATACTGAGCAACGTCGCTTTCATCGCCCAGAAACTTCGTGGCCACAAAGCTACGATATCACATGTTTTATTTTTGTTTTCTTTGTCGCTGAAAGCGAGGCTTTGGACTTATTGGAGTTATAGAGGGTGTTGCATCGTCCCTCATCTATTGAAGGACGATGTAATGAACTGCAGATGCACAGCTAGGGTAACAATTAACAAAATTCGAATATGCCTGACTTAAAATATTAATAATTTTTTCTAAGCCAGAGACAAAAGACTATAGGTTTCGATCTGTTTCGGAAGCATACCCGAATTGGGTCATCGTAGCACAAATTTTGTGTGATGCTTGTTGAAATCTTTAGACGTGGTATTTGTTTGCGAACCCCTTACATAAAACTTCAAGTCAAAGGGGACTTCATTTGCGTCACTTTTTGCAAAGTCATGGAACGCTTATTTGTAAATAGCCAGCTCATCTTCAGACTATATGGTATTCATAACAGTGGTAAAACATTTTAGTTCAAGCTTCGAATATAATAACAGACGATCTGTCTCTCTGTCTATTGGTACGAAGAGATAGTGCACCAGCAGACAGTTTGGTCATGTTTGACAAAACATGAGGTCTAACCTGAGTATGGAAGATACCTAAAAGCTTTGGGTTGGTAACCGCCCAAATAGTCAGCTGGAACCCAGGACACTTAGGGCATGCACAGATTTTGAGAATGTATTCCTAAATGATGAATAGCACATGAATGAACCCACAGATTGAATTGAAAAATCCCGATCATAGTAGTTTTTCCAATTTTTCTTCTGACAATTACGGAAGCGGACCTGTCCTGTATCAATGTCGACAATACCACGCAAGGATTTTACCATATTTATTGATAGCCATGCGGCCATAATGCAGTTAATGCTATTGAAATAAAATTCAAACTGGTTCATCGCTAAGCATAGAGCCAAGCTCTTGGCACATAGCACAAATTATGTGCAAGAAAGAAGCAAGAAAATGATCCGAAACGGATTATGACCGTGCACTTCAGTCAATCAAACCACCAATTGTCAATTTTAGGGAATGAGTGCAACATCAGATCAGAATGAAAGCCGATTACAGGTGGAAATCTTCAACCACTTGTGATATATCACAGAAACTGTAGCCAGTATATAATAAAAACGTAACTGGGCATAATTTTCTAACAAACCACACAAGGAAATTAAATCCCAGGGATAAAGACTTTTGTAAAAACTGCAGCAACGAGGAAAACCCAAGGAAACACCACATTAAATCTGCCACTGACACTTGAACTGGCTTTCTGTCACTCGAACAACAGAACACTTGAAAGACATTGAAGAATTGTCAGATATGTCACTCTCTGATCTTTACATCTTTCTTGAAATACCAGGATGACTTCACAAGATTGAATAACCACGAGCGGAAACAAGGATTCATAAAAGAGGCAACAACACCGGCTTTTCCTCCACCGAAGGGTATGACAATATGTCCACAGTGAACTATGTGTGGCAAGAAGGAGATTGATCTTCCTCGACTACCCAATTTACCAAACCTTACCTAATTTCCGTTTTGGATTTGAACGCAATTCCAACTTGAGACTTACTTAAGATATTTTTTCTTTGGGGTAAACCACAGTTATGGTTCAATAACGCAGTGCATTCATGGTTACAGTCTTATTTTTGACCCAAAAATTAACTCACCTTAGAGTCCTTTTATTGGGTACAAAGCCTTGGCAAATAAATTCGGAGCTTCACGTTCAAAATGATTTCTTTTTCAATTTCATGCACATAACAATTTCGACGAGTTTATAGTCTGTCAATGAGGAAGTTCGAGAAGGTCGTTGCAAGTATTCAAAAGCTAAAAAGAAGTCTGTTGTCTTTGATATTCTGTCAGCAGAACACACTTATCGGCACGCACCAATGATCTTAGATATAAAGGGTCCGCCATCTAACGTTTTTTTTTTTCAACTAGTGCTTATTTCGCGAATGGTAACACTTAGCTCATGTCTGATTTGACAGATAATTAGTTTTATCCTCTTCCGCTGAACGAATATGGTTGAATATACGCGTTGTTCAACGCTGGGAAATATTGCGACATTACTTTAAAAATCATGGTAATGTTGCAGAATGTGTGCGAAAATTGCGTACGTATTTTGGAAGAAGAGAAGCACCGTCAGCTCCGTATGTTCGTTATCTTGTGAAAAAAGTGAAAGAAACTGGCATCCTCATCGATAAACCAAAGCGCGAAAAGCCAAAAACAGTGCGTACACCCGAGAAAATTGCTGCTGTGGCAGAAAGTGTGCGTGAAGCGCCATCAACATCAATTCACCGTCGTTCTCAACAATTGAACATTTCGAAGACATCATTGAGACGAATTTTGCATAAAGACCTTGGTATGACCCCATACAAAGTCCAATTGGTTCAGGAGTTGAAGCCAACTGACCATCCAATGCGTTTTCGCTTCGCTAAGTGGGCCTGCGATCGACTTGGAGAAGATGCCGATTTTGCCAAAAAAATCATCTTTTCAGGTGAAGCTCATTTGGATCTTGGCGGGTATGTAAACAAGCAAAATTGTCGCATTTGGGGCACAGAAAACCCGCACGCATACATTGAAAAGCCGATATACCCAAAAAACGAGTCACTGTTTGTGCGGATTTTGGTCCAGAGGCATAATTGGGCCATTTTTCTTCGAAAATGAGCAAGGAGTCGCCGTTACAGTCAATGGCGATCGTTATCGGGCCATGTTGAACGAATTTTTGTTCACAATTTTTGTTGAAGAGGAGGATATTGGCAACATTTGGTTTAAACAGGACGGCGCTACGTGCCACACAGCCGAAGCTACACTCGATGTCTTGCGCCCTGTTTTTGAAGATCGCATTATCAGCCGCAGAGCTGATGTCGATTGGCCACCGAGGAGCTGCGATTTGACACCGTTGGACTATTATTTGTGGGGTGCCGTAAACGCCGACATGCCAGAGACAATTGACGCTTTAAAGGACAATATTCGTGAAGCCATTGGTGAAATACAGCTGCACACAATCGATAATGTGCTTAAAAATTGGACCGATCGTGTAGGCTACTGCATGGCCAGCCGAGGCAGCCATTTGAATGAAATTATTTTCCATTATTAACCGGAAGGATTGTACTTTCAAATAAAAAAAGAAATTTGAGAAAATATTTAGTAGTTTTTTTTTAGAGCATGTTCAAAAAAAACAAAAGTTATTTGGCGGACCCTATACTAATTGAAAATGTAGGGTTATGTCATATAAAAAAAGAAATACGTACAATTCTACTTAAGGGATCCCAAATTCAGCCATCGCCACGAAGGGCTCCTGACGATGAATCCTATGATGGGGTGTCTCGAATTGATTCTCTTCAGTGTGAAAATAAGATCTACGCTGATACTCAGCACGTATTTTAGGGTGTTGCAGGAGGGATTAAAACATTCACACAATATATTTTAAATTACCTTGATAGTTCTTGATATGGGGCTAGTAATCAGGCATGCTCTCCTGCACCGAAACTCGATTGATGATTTGATATGTTCTTAGGCTTTTTGTTCCTTAACCAACTTCTTCTGTGCTGGGTGGCGGGACTAGTTCTTCACTGACAAAACGTGGAGTCTCTCCTTGCCCCATTATTCTCCCTTCATATTCGCCCATTAAGCAGACATCTACTATCCCCTGAGCGTAGGTTTTAAATAGCCATAGCGAACCTGAGAAATATCATATCTCATATCTCTTTTCCAGCATCTCCAGGTAGCCCTTAACCACCTTTTTGCCTTCCTTGTAAATGTTTGCAACACCTCACTGCAAATGCGCAATACAGAAGCTACTAATCGTTGAAATTGTGCAACAATTGCATAATCCTGCGCCGCAATCAATTAAAGACAGATTTAATTGCACTTTTGCCGCCACAATTGGATAAGTAATAACTTCTTCGAACCTTTACACCAAGTCGTTGCGGCCTCAAAGACAACAGTAACAGTAACTTGATGCGATTCCTCGACTTGTGGTAATCATCGCACTCATCTATTAATGTGATTTATGAAAAAAGATCACATGAATCGTCTCTCACGAAACACAAGAGAAGGAGACACTCTCGTATATCAATGATTGGTTGCTGCAACAAATCCATCACCCAAGGCGACACATCCGACTCAAAGAAAGTGATAAAAATGAAGAATTATTTTCTAAATCGCGCGCGCCTATCGTTTCACTTTCTTTGCTTCATATTATATTTAATTTGAATACGAAATTGATTGATTAAGTAGTTTTCTAATTATTATTATTGTGCGCTTGATAGGAGCGCACCAGCAGACAGAGTCAACGAACCTTTGGCGCTTTGTGCCAATTTTCAGCTCTTGAATCATCAATTACACCGAAAACCTGTCGCTCGCAGTCGTAAGACTAGTGACTAGTGACTAGTGACACCTTTCGAGAAAGGTACTTTTGAACCGCTCAACACGGTGGGAACTTCTTAGTTGACAAACACTAAAAATTAAAACTCGTTTAAGAAAAATTATTACTTTATTACCAAAAAAAAATAAAACCATGTTCCCTATTGTCTCGTTTGTCTACGAGAGGGGCCAAGTGAACAAAACAAAACAAACAAGACTTTTGCAGTGTCTTGTTAGTAACATTAGTTATGCCGGTTGAGTAACTACTTAAGACAAACACTAAGTAAGTTGTTGCTGTTGTTGCTGGCACTTACATCATCAGGTAGGGCCATCTTGTGAGAAGAGATTTATTTCCGACAGACATGATGATGATGATGATGATGATGATGATGGGTGGTTACCAAATCGCAAAACTCCTACAATTGGTTTATGTATTTAATTTAGTGTACTTGTTGTACATGGTTTACCTAATAGATTACACATAATTAATGGGAACATTTTGTTTTGTTTGTTTTTTGTCTCTTTTTAAGGAATGCCAGCTGCTGCTTGACGAAATGGATCAAGAGTTGAAAATAGATGGAGATTTTGCAGAGAATCGATTCGAAGTTGTTGTGGATCCGTCGACAACAAATGTGGAAGCTGTCATTTTACAAAATCAAGTTGATACATTGCAATGGCAATTGAAGCAGGTAAGCTGAGTTGATTTAACATGGATTTTTTTTTTTTTTTTTTTGGAATTTGCTTCGTGATGAAATATGAAAGAGTCCAATTGCGAACTTAACATTGAATTTGTTTGTTTTTGTTGGTATTGGTATTGATTGGGATTAAATGCGATGGATATGGTTAAAATAAATAGAAGTGCAGGTTGCATTAGTTGGAATAGAGAATGTCAGTTGGAAGACTCATTAGCAGCGATGGATCGTGCTCGAAAATGTTGACCTTCCCTTCCATAGTAAAGCAGTAAAGTCAATACAAGCGTTGATTGATGTTATTGTAGTTTTGGCACGTTTTGACTTCTTTCAGCGGTATTGGGAATATGTTAAAATCGGTTAACGATTTTTAATATACAGAAAAGGCGATCAAAAAGCTCCAGTATGATATGAATTAGACAATGTTAAGTAAAGGCTGATTTTTTAAGAGTTAAGTTTTTCAGGTTGGCAGCACTGGCTAGTAATGGCGTCCAAACGTCATCTGTCAAAGTGAAAAGTTTTCAGTATACTCTGCCATTTAATCATGGAAAGACTTACAAACGAGCAACGATTGCAGATTATTGAAATTTATTATCAAAATTCGTGCTCTGTGAGAAATGTGAAAATTCGCTGTTTTATCGAAAAATTGTGTTCGGTGATGAGGCTCATTTCTGGCTCAGCGGATACGCATCTGGAGTGAAGAACATCCACGTGCCATACAAGAATTACCGATGCATCCCGAAAAAACGACAGTTTGGTGTGGTTTATGGGCTGGTGGCATCATCGGTCCATTTTTCTTCAAAGGAAGAAACGTTACCGTCAACGCCGAACGATATCGAGCCATGATACGCGACTTTTTTTGCCCCAGTTGGCTGAGTTGAACTTGGTTTATATGTGATTTGACCAAGACGGTGCCACATGCCACACAGCTTGTGAAACAAATGGAAATGTTGAAGGATGAATTTGGTGAGCAGCTTATCTCTCGAAATGGCCCTGTGAGTTGGCCGCAAAGATCATGCGACTTAACGCCCGTTGATTATTTCTTGTGGGATTATGTAAAGTCCTTACAATGGTATGCATGTTTTACGATTACCTGAATATTAGATCCACTGTGATAAAACACAGATCGAGGGAGGTTTCCATCTTATTCGTTGAACCAGTTCAAACTATATTTGTAAGGTCTTCAAGATCATCATGAAA
Source organism: Ferdinandea cuprea (assembly GCA_963576555.1). Taxonomy (NCBI): domain Eukaryota; kingdom Metazoa; phylum Arthropoda; class Insecta; order Diptera; family Syrphidae; genus Ferdinandea; species Ferdinandea cuprea. The sequence goes on from OY754960.1 coordinate 10,494,878, forward strand.
GTAAGCTTGTGTAGATTACGTTTATTGGAGAGATCTGGGAACAGATCAAGTCGATAATCGTCTGACAATATTGTTTTGGCCATATCTATCTCTATCTTTCTTTGCACAGGAAGTTACTAAGTTCTTCTGCATTGATATGATAAAGACAGCTATGGGTAAAACGATACCTTTAGGCGATTGTCGCCTTACGTGATCTGGGCCCAGGCCACGTGTTCAGTTGATTGAGGATTGTCTCCCCCTGAGCTCCCGAAAACTTTCTCGTCCATGCAGTTTCTGCAGAGATCATTAAGTTATACACCAAGCCTTATTGCAGTCTACCTATGAGACGGCTCCAGTGATTGGACTCCACTGTAGCACCTAGATACCTTAAAATAACTTCTACAAAACGCTCTTAACAAGCTAACAAGATGGGCTGATAGTTGTGGTCTAGGCGTCAACCCCCACAAAACTGAACTTGTCCTCTTTCTCTCCATTTAAAGACGAGATTATGATCAGGATTAGAGGGATAATAACCCTCCCACTTCACCGCATTCCTACTGGTCCGCCTGAGGGGTTCGCCGGTTCGACCTCAAAAAATATCTGCAGGCCTCCCGATTTTGGAGCACTTCATCATTGAGGCCAATCAAATGTGATCCAGGAGTTTTTAGGCCTTCCTCTTTTACGCGATGTAAGGGAACGTTGATTGCCATTGCCTTTTTGAAGGGGTTCGTAGGATTCCTCCTTTGAACATGACAATACCAACTGAGTCGGTCGTGCTCCAATTTTTTCGAGATGGGTTCTTTAACGTGAAGGCTTTCCTCGGATTCTGGAACTTCTAATTCGATCAGCTGCTGTCAATTTACCCTCATACTTATTGTACATTGTCCAGCATTGTGAACCGTATGTGAGCGCCGGACGCACAACTGAACTTGTCCTCTTTGCTAGGAAATTAAAAATGCCAAATGTCGACCCCACTTCAATCAGGGGTAACAGCTTAGTCTTTTCTGACGAAGCCAAATACTTAGGTCTCATCTTGGCTAGAAAGCTCAGTTGGAAATCGAATATACAAAAAAGAGTGCGGAAAGCTGCGTTAGCCTTCTTTTCTTACAAAAATGCTTTTGGTATTAAGTGGGGACTATAACCCCTAATCCCTCACTGGCTATATATCTTGGTTGTAAAACCGATTGTCTGGTGGACTGCCTTTGAGAAAGCGATTAATCGCAACAAACTAAGCAAGGTCCAAAGATCACCTTGTTTATGCATAAGTGGAGCACTTCGTAACACACTCAGAATCCTTCCTAGAAATAGAGACTACACCATACCCCAACAGCAGTTTGATAAAAACTTTCAGCTAACCATTCCATCCCCCCAGATCCTTTTGGGAGGATGGTGCCTTGCTGGAGAAAGAATTAATCCACTTCTACAAAGACTGGTCAAAAACAAATAATGGGGTAGGTGGCCTCCACCTTCTTCTCTGACAGACTTAATCTTAGTCTCTCTTTCCGTCTAATCAAGCAGAAATTATGGCGAACAAGAAAGTCTTGTCCTGGCTAAAAAATAACGTGGTATCCGTAAAGGATATTCAAATCTTTTCGGACAGTCAGGCGTCCATCTAGTGTCTGCATTCTGTCACTATTAACTCTTTGGTAGCCCTGTTATCTCTAAAGCACAAGCCTCTCCAAATGGCGCAGTCTTTAACTAACTGTCACAGTTGCACACTCCAAGTTGGTCCCCTTTCAATCCTAAGACAAGGCTTTGCTCTACTACCATGTATCTGTTTTTTTTTTACCAGGTCGATATCGCTTGTACAGCTCGTAGAATTCATCGTTGAATCGTCTCTTCCATCAACACATACACATACACCTAAGGATATCTTTATCCGCTTTTAAAAGAGTCCATGTTTCGGAACCATAGAGTAGGACTGGGATTATGAGGCTCCTATATAGAGTTTCCTTAGTTGTTCGGGAAAGGGCTTCACTACATAGTTGCCTTCTCAGCCCAAGAAAATAGCGATTGGCATACGTTATTCTTCGTTTGATTTCTGAGGAGATGTCCTTTTCAGGTGTGATAGCAGAGCCGAGGTAGACAAAGTGCCTTACTGCCTCAAAGTTATTGCTGCCTATTGTGACATTCTGGCCGATTCGCCGATATTGAGTCTCCCTTTGTTTTGCTTTATCCAATTTTCCAATATCGTCGGCATATGCAAGTAATTAAACAGACTTTTGAAAGATCATACGTCTTGTGTGTTCTGCACAATTCTTTCACCTATAGTGTTAAAAGAGTTACATGACAGCAGAGCGTCACCTTGCCTTAATCCTTTTTTGACCACTACAGTTGGCGCAATTTAGAGGGCCTCCTTTTTTGTGAACCGGTCAAACGATGCTAAGGTTTCATTCATCAGGCTTTTATTTATCCGACCAAATCTTAGAAATTACATGGTGTATGCTCTCTACCAAGTCTTCACCTGTTGCCTTAAATAGTTTAGGTATTGCTACAGTTTAAATAATCCTGTCCTCACTTCCTTTTTGGGCGAATGGACGGGATTCTTGACTTGCATCGTTAATATCAAGTCAATAGCAGTCTGTGGAAATGGTTTTTCCATAAAGGCTTCCTTGTTCACCTTTAATAATGGTAATGGCTTGAAATCGATTTAAACCAAGTTCAGACGATTCATACTTACATTAAGACATTAAGACTTAAAGGAAGGCTCCACACGTAACTGAGATAGATGGAACAACGTTTGATCAAATTAAAGAGGTTTACTCTTGTTATATCTTTTCTTTGCTGAGGAGGTTATGATTTGAACAGAGCGATTATGACTTTCTCACTTCAATTCATCCCTACTGTTGCGCCTGTTTCTGTATTATTTTCTAAGCAACCAAATGATAAAACTAAATCTCAAGGATGACGACATTTGTAGAGGCTGCTGCAAGGAGCTCTAAGAGAACACTATTTCTGTCACTGTGTCTGTCACAGACAAGCTCTGTTTTTTTTTTTGGCAGGCGCTGCGCTGGAACGATATTCTTATACCGTCGCCTCAGGAGACCAAATCTTAGACAAAATCGCGTAAACAGGAAACTATCGAAAGACATCGTTGTGACATTTTTGTTTCTATCACAAATAAAAGAGCTTAATAGGGATGTGAAGCTGCGAACAAAAAAATAGCCGTGCACCTTAAAATCAACAAACTTAAAAGATTAAAATTTTAAGAAATAAATACGGAATTTTGTTTAATGAAAATGAGATCCTGTCGACAATAAACTAATACTTCGTAGAATGTCCTTTATTGCTTATTACAGCTGCACAACGACGTTTCATGGAGTCAACAAGACGATGACACCTTTCGGGTGGTATCGATCTCCAAAACTGCTCAACAGTCATCCATAACTCGTTGTTGTTCCTCGGTTTTTTGTTGGAGACATCTTTTTCTTATATCCGCCCATAGATTCTCAATAGGATTGAGCAGGCCACTCCATGACCTCAATCCTATTATCCCGAAACCACTGCTTAGCTTTTTGGCTGGTATGTTTCGGATATCGTTATCCTGCTGGAAGACCCATTTTAACGGCATTTCATCTTCGGCATATGGCAGCATGATGTTTTGACGGATATCGACGTATGATTGCTAGTCCATTATACTTTTGATCCAATATATTGGACCAACACCATGGTAGGAGAAGCATCTCCAAATCATTATACTAGATCCACCGTGCTTTACGGTTTTTGTGGTGAACCTTGGATTATATTCCGAATTGGGTGGACGCCTTACTTACTGCCGAGAACCTTTCCCGCCATAAAGAAAAATTTTGCTCCCATCAGTCCACATTATATTTCTCCACTTCTCAAGGGACCACGCCAAATGCTCTCTGGCAAACCTCAACCTTTTTGCTGTGTGGATTTTTTTGAGAAGTGGGACTTTACGTGGACTGCGAGCATTGAGGTTATGTTCTCTTAGGCGTCTTCTGACAGTGTGAACACCACATGCCAAGTCTAGCTCATCTAAAATCTGGGTAGCTGCCGAAGAAGGGTGCACCTTTGAGTACCTCACAACTCGATTCACCATTTTTGGATGCAAAATTCTCTTCCGGCCGCGTGTTTCTACCTTATGCTTATAAAGGGTGATCCATTTCGAGGTTCCCTACTTTTTTAAAGAAAAATACACAGAAAATTCAAATTTAATGGAGAATGTTTATTATCATTTGAAAGAACATTCTTTAGCATTTACTTCTTGAAGATTATGTCTATCAAATGTTGGCCGTTGCTACGTCGCAGATGGTCCATCCGTTGAGTCCAATTTTCGATCACTCGTTCGAGCATTTCGACTGGTAACTGGCGAATGACACGCGTGATGTTTTCCTCCAAGGCCTGAATCGATGCGTGTTTGTCGGCATAAGCTTTTGACTTTACATATCCCCACAGGAAAAAGTCTAACAATGTGATATCACACGATCTTGGTGACCAATCGACCGGCCCAAAACGTGAAATTATGTGCTCACCGAAATGTTCTCTCAATAAGTCCATTGATTATTGCGATGTGTGGGAAGTGGCGCCGTCTTGCTGAAACCAAATGTCGCCGAGATCACGAGCTTCAATTTCAGGCATCAAATAGTCGGTTATCATGGCACGATAACGGTCGCCATTGACGGTTACGTTCGCACCGGCATAATTTTTAAAGAAATATGGACCGATGATTCCACCGGCCCACAAACCACACCAAACCGTTGTTTTTTTCTGGATGAAATGGCAGTTCTTCAATCTCTTCAGGTTGCTCTTCGTCCCAAATGCGGCAATTTTGTTTATTTACATACCCATTGAGCCAGAAATGGGCCTCATCGCTAAACAAAATTTGCCTCGAAAACGTCGGATCTTCTTGGAACTTGTCAAGAGCCCATAGAGCGAAGCGATGTCGCTTGGGAAGGTCGAGCGGCTTCAGTTGTTGCACAAGCTGTATTTTGTACGCTTTTAATTTAAGATCTTGACGTAAAATGCGCCAAGTCGTTCCATACGTCAGTCCGAGTTGCTGCGAACGGCGCCGAATCGACTCTCTACGGTCTTCGTGTACACTGTCAGCTACGGCCGCTATATTTTCTTCACAGCGTGCTGGACGTAGTCTATTCGGTCGAATATTATCCAATAATGAATGCTGGGTGTCAAAATGGGTGATGGTGTTGCGAATAGTACGCTCAGTAGGCCGATTATGTTGACCATAAGTTCAGCGAAGTGCACGAAACACATTCCTCACAGAACGTGAATTTTCATAATAAAGTTGAACAATTTGTAAACGTTGTTCACGCGTAAGTCTTTCCATTATGAAATGCCAAACAATACTAAACAAAAATAACATGACAGCATGACACGACTCACACGTGATCTGTCAAAAAAGGCTATTGAAAAAAGTATCTCTACTTGGATCACCCGTTATTATAGTAGAAGCCAAAAAAATATAGATTATGAAAATATTAAGGAAAATGTTTCTTACAAAGTCGCACTGCTATTATTTTGCTCGCCACTGTAAATGTCGCAACGACCTCCTTGGCCCGTTTCCACCAAACAGCAACACACGCAACCCTGAAGTCCTCAGTGATGATGTAATGCAAAAACAGGAGGACTGTCTATGTGTATACTTTTTTGATCAAGTATACGCATAGCTATTCGACTGTACAAATTTACTTCAGTCTACCTTGCTCAGGAAGGTACTAAGTTCTTGATAAATATTCACCAAATTTTAATGCAGAAAAATGATTCATTTTAATCAAATAATTCATGAGTGAGTCAAGCTATCAACGTCTTCGAAAATCCCTGGACGTATACCGAGTTGTATGCCTTTCTCCAAGAAATAAAACCAAAACACCACAAAAGCTGACATGTTTTGGGTCAAAAGTATTCCTTAAATCGTCACGAATCATGACATTTGAATCACTTTATTCCCTGATGTCTCCATGTCCAACCGTCAACACTGCAACTGTGCATGAAAACCCATCGCAAAAGACCCCAATTCAAATTGACTAATCGTGCCGCAAAAGAAAATTGTTAATCACGGTTTAATGCAAATTAGAATTTTCATTAACAGCCGAAACTTCATCGTTACGACGATGAAACTGATTAACCTAATTTTAAATTTCATGGTTTGGAGTCGCCTAAAGCCCTTTCAATTCCCCCATTAACTTTGACTCATGTTTTACCATCAAAAACCAGCAACATCTTGCACCTACCTCATTCGCGCATTGGCATCCACAATCTATCTGATTCCCATCCCACTTTCACGATGACCAATCGCACTGACCTTGCTCCATAATCCGATTCACGAATCACTTTTCTTTCTCTCTCTCTGCGCATGGAGCTAGCTGTTCCAGGCCAAGTATTTTTTCCAGGTTCAAGTAGCGCCTTTCCATAAATCCGCTTTTCCTCTATTCTAATCATAATCGAGTTGCACATCGATTTCGCTTTTTTTTTTTTTAGAGCCCGCACTTCCTCTACATTGTTTCTTCCCCTAAGGCTGGGCAATTATCCACGGCAACTGCTGTGCTTGTGGCTTGTGGCACGATTGCAAGAGTAATATCGTTGTTTTGAGTAGTGGTACAAGTGGTGCACCGATCGCAACAAGAATCTGATCAAAAGATGATGATAATGATGGCCAACATCATCGCAACCATTGAATACATTTAATAAACATCCATCAAATCGCGTACGCCATGTAGCGCGCAAAACGATGGGATGTAGTTCGAGATAGATACTTTCTGACCGACTTCCATTAACCTAGTTGTTGTACTTGTATATCCCGCCGCCGTGTCATGTCTTGTACTGTGAAATGTAGAAGATTTGAATTTTTGATCGCCTTAGCGTGTGCATAACGATGATGATGATGATGATCGCACTTCATTTTCGGTTTCTCTCAGTCAGGCATTGCCTAATCAAACGACCGAAAATGGCTCTTCTTAATTAAGTAGTACCTCAACCCCATCAGTGGTAGTTGTTCGTTTCGCATGAGGTACAATTAAATGACAAGTTACTATTATTAAACTGTTTTTTTTTGCTAGCAGATACTTTCACTTTTTTGCGCATTTCTCAAAATGTGGTTAGTTTATTTGTCGAATTTTTCATGGTATGTATCTCGACTACCGTTGCTGCAAGCTGCATGCGGTGCGGCGATTCTCCATCTAGTCTTACTGTGGAGTTTCGAGTTATGGCTGCGATCCTTTCCGCCACCCCCACCGCCCGCTACTACTACTACTACTACTACTACTAAGGTGGTGTAACATGTTTGTTTATTTAATTTTTTGTGCTTTTTTTTAGCTGGCAGTTGGTTTTTATTTTATGCAGAAAATTATTGCTCATTGAATAGATCCTGAGAGCAGATATAGCCAGCCCATGCCTTGTATCTAATGTCATGATCTTATGATCTGCACATTCATTAGGATAGAGTTTGTAGCCAGCTAGATAGTCAGGCGACGGTGGGAGCAGGTGTTTTGTTGCCTGACGACGACTAAGACTGGTGGATAATCGCCTTGAGCAAGCGATGGAATGTGTTATGTAATTGGATTTTCGTTTTTCGACGGAAGCTGTGTTAAGTTGAAAGGGCGTTACTTGGATAATGCGTAATTAATGCGTGAAGCGGTAGCTGAAAGGGAAAACATTTATCTTTGGAGTGCCCATCAGATTGGTATCATTAGATAGATGCACAACTCAAATCTTGAGAAAGGGGGGTCTACAATTGTTTCCTCGTCGTAATTAAACTGTGATTGCATCGCTATATTGCGTGTGTGAGATATTTGTTTTTTTTTTCTAGTTTTTGCTGTAATTAACTTGAGGTGTTACTAGTGCAGTAGTGCAGGCTTAGGTATTTGATTTAAAATTACAATGACGAGCACAACCAGCAGTATATTCATAAATTGGTGATGAAACCGTGGAATGCTACTTACTACTCTGTGAACTGTGAACGCCTGTTTTCTTTGAAATCATCGAAACTAACCTTTAAAGAAGTAAAGGGTGTTTTTTTGAATAGAGATAAATCTGACATTTTGTGGTCAAATCTGGCAACTCTAATGTCATTTATGTTCAGTTTGGTTTGCCATTTCATCATGAACAGGTTGACAAATGAACAACGCCTGCAAATCGTGCACATCCACATGAGACCCTTGAAACGCCATTACATCCACAAAAACTGACTGTTTGGTGTGCTCTATGGGCTGGTGGAGTCAATGGGCCATACATCTTCCGAAAGGATGCTGGAGAGTCAGTTACCGTTAATGGAGATGATAACCGACTATTTTGTTCCCGAATTGGATGGCATGAATGTGGATGAGATGTGGTTCTAACAAGACGGCGCTACATGCCACACAGCGCACGTCACAATCGATTTATTGAAGGAAACATTCGATGAGCGCATAATTTCGCGGAATGGACCTGTCAATTGGCCACCAAGATCGTGTGATTTGACACCATTGGATTATTTTCTTTGGGGATATGTGAAGTCGCTCGCCTACGCCAACAAACCAGAAACGTTAGGAGACTTGGAAGCCAACATTCGTGGCGTTATTGCCGACATACAGCCCCAAATCCTTGAAAAAGTGGTTGCAAATAGGACCTCTAGACTTGTCTTTATTCGAACCAGCCGCGGCAGCCACATGCCCGAAATCATATTTAAACATTAATGGCATAAAATTATCCTTCCAATAATGTCCATCAAATTAAAACGGTTTTCTTGTGTTTTATTTCAATTCAAAGTTCTGTACCTCTAAAAAAACACCCTGTATTTCCCTGACAATGCAATGATTCTTTCTTTAAGAATCTCCAGAGGCATCAAGTATTACAAAAATGTTATCCAGTACTATCGACCTTTTTGAACAACAACTTGATCAATTTCTAGCGGCAGATCGTTTAGTCTGCTTTTTAAGCTTCTGACTCGCCGATTCGATAAGGTCTTCACTTCGACCTAAAAGATCTTGTGCTAAAAGTCAGAAATATTGCTTAGGAAAGTAGCGCCTCTACTTTCCAAATATAGCTGATGATCTGATCAGCAGAAGAGTTCTCTAAGAAAAGTTGTCCTTCTTATTCCGTATAGGGCCGGGCACTCACACATGATGTGCTCTGCGGTTTCGTCTTCTTCAAGACAAAGTCGGCACTCCGATGAGTCGACTGTTTTTAGTTTGTGGAGGTATCTTAATCTGTGATTGGCTGTTATCATGTCTAGATAGATTATTTTTTTATTTTTATTTTATTTTATTTATCTACAACCTAAGGCTAACAGATTTCAGAAATAAAAATATTTAGAATATTTACAAAAAAAGAAAAAGAAACAAATAATAAAAATAAATTTCATAATTTATTTATGAAAAGAAAAAAAATCATTAAAATGTAAATACTAAGCCAAGTTTAGTTTTGAACAAGTCTCTTGTCCAGCTTAATTCAATATTCTGACAAACTTCATTGAAATGTCTTATGCATCTACAGATGGGTTCATTATTATCATAGTTAGTTCTGTGGTATTGCTCGAAAAGCAAATCTTTGGAGCGTAAAACTCTTGATGGTGCCTAAAGTGGTATTTTGGAGAGTAAGGAAGGGCATTTAACATGATAATTCAAAATATCCCTCACAAACGTTATATCATGCATACATCTTCTGGATTTCAGTGATTTAATACCAAGAAGTAAACAACGCGACTTATATTCCGGGATAAAAGTCCATTTCATTTTATAAAATATAAATTTAGGAAAACGTCTTTGGACTTTTTCAATGCGTTCAGAGAAAGTCTTCAAGGCCGGGCTCCAGATAATGTCCGCATACTCGAGTAACGATCTAATTAGAGATATATACAAGGAAAGCAAAGCATGTGGGTCACAAAAATCCAATGACGTTACATTTTTTTATGTTTAATTTTAAACAATTTAAATTACACCATTCAGAAATTCGATCAATATCTAATTGCAATAGGCGGCAATCATCAACACTTTTAATTTTAAGGAACAATTTTAGATCATCAGCATAGAGAATGCAATGCGAATATTTTATAACTGATGTTATATCATTTATAAAAATATTGAACAGAAGGGGACCCAAATAACTACCCTGAGGAACACCTGAAATACAATTTATAGGTTTCGAAAAAGAATTATCGATTACAATTTTTTGTGATCGACCAGTTAAATAGGATGAGATCTAACTTAGAAGTGATGAGTGGAAACCAAATAATTTAAGTTTTCGCAGTGAGCTAAAATGGTTTACTGAATCAAAAGCTTTACTGAAATCGGTGTAAATTGTATCAATTTGACTCTTACTCTCAATATTCTCGATAACATACGATGAAAAAAGGGCCATGTTTGTTGTTGTAGAACGCCCAGAGATAAAACTATGCTGTAATTCAGATATTGATTCGCGAGTTAAAAACTCTAATTTTGTTTTCACAATGCTTTCGAATAATTTAGGAATTGAGGATAGTTTAGAGATACCTCTATAATTTTCTATTAAGTTCTTAGACCCAGATTTATGAATTGGAATAAGATATGAAGTTTTCCATTCGTTAAGAAATATTCCATCGAGAGCAATTTATTGAAAATGCAGAGCAGAGGAAAGCATAGTGCATTGGCGCAGTTCTTTAAAAATAAAGCTGTGGTTTACCATCCGCACCAGGTTTAAATTTAGGCTTCAGTGATTTGAGTTCTAAGAAAACTTCATCAATGCTTAGATGTAAATCACCAATATCAACATAACTTGGTATATTGGGCAAATACTGCTTGTTTAAGTTGTTTTGATCTGAGTATATGGATTGTAGGAAATCGGAAAATAGATCCAGAATCGAAGTAATATTCGAAGCATCTGAGTTCTTATAAGACATATTATTCGGATATCCAGATCAAAACGAGCAAATGATCAAAACGAGCTACTATTAGACTTGATATTACTCTCAATACTCATAATATAACACCTATGATGGAATTTATTAAGAATAGAAAATTTTTTTCGCAATTTGCTAAAGTTGGCATAGTCTAACTTATTATTTGTTTTCTTATATTTAATAAAATCTTACGTTTGGATTAAGTATCTTCGTGGCTGTATAACCTTTTGGTCTGTCTAAGACCTGGAACGCTTTCCCAATAGGAGATGCACCTGCTGCACGTGCCCACCAGATTTTGGGCTTCTTCCTGGTACTGAGTGCCTGAAGTGTTTGAAAGCAGTGTAGAACTGATTTGGAGTCAATAATTGGCGAGCTAAGGGCTTTTGTAGCTGCTTGACTGTACCTGAATATATGGATGTTGGCGCCTTTAATATCTGAGGTGTGAATTAGGTTTGCGCATTCCTTAATGGCATGGAGCTCTGCGTGAAATAAACTTTTTCCCATGGGTATTGAGACATTTTTGTTTGGACCCGTAGATACCAGATCCCACCCCAGAGTCCTTTGTTCGGCCATCCGTATACCACACTAGGGCGTTTTGGAAATTTGGTGGGTTGTTGCCAACCCATGGTTCTCTATTTGTGACTTCAGTAGAGAAACCTTTGTTGAAGCATAGCGTTTTTTCTGTTCGATCTGTGACTGCGCAGATCATGTCTAATTCGAGGATTTCTGATAATTCCATGTTTTTACCAATGGGTTGCTCTTTCGTTTGTTTTAACCTTGCAGTGTTGCATATTGCCACTTTTTTAATGAAAATGTGGAGAGGTTCTCATGGCCTCGGAGGTACCAATGCATGCCAGCCGTTGTACCTTATTGAGTTTGATTATCGCGGACTTTTGAGTGATTTTATTCTACCATATAATCTAGAACCGTATGTCTGGGTCTGATCGTTGCTGTATAGATTCAGTGAGTGATATTTGGGGAGATCCAAGATTACTCCCAGATATTTGACCTCGTCTGAGTACTCTATGAAATTATCATTTATGGGAATTTGGTTTAGATTTCAATTTCTTCTCTTTGTACAAGGAACTATGACAGCCTTGTTCGGATTCGTAGTGGGTCCCTCTTTGTTACACCAATCAAGGACTATCTTAGGAGCATTTTGCCCACGTATAGTGACGTCGTTTGCTTCATTGCCCCTAATAATAATGACCAAGTCATCGGCGTATCAAACTACGTGGAAGCCTAAATTACTAAGGTCTTGGAGTAGGTTGTCAATAACCAGTGACCATAGTAGATTACTATCTACCGTTTTCCAGCTAGCTCTGAATTTGTTGAAATTAATAAAACTATTTCTGCATACCTTTAATAATTTCGATTCGTTGTTCATTTATCGTTACTATATTTATAAGTTACTCTAAACTTTAGCAAAAAGGTTATGTTGGTCACATTTAGGTAGCTCAGTAGACACATTGTAGTGATACCCATGATAGGGGTCCACATTGTGCTTGTAGTATATTCCTTTCCTGATCGTTTTCCATTATGTTCCCTTCCAATCGTAGGTATTTTTCTGAGAACTGGGTCACATCTTCTTGGTCTTTTTACAAGCGGGGATTAATTCCAACCTGGTTTTGGCGATTGACAGTGTTTTCTGCCACAACAGAATAGTGGCGGTTTGGTAGACGGGCCAGCATGTTCAGAGCTTATGACAAATTCCTTTACTCTGCTAGTTTGTCTGCGATATACATAGCTACCCTGTATACCCCTGAGTCCAGGAGTATCCCGAAAGGGTTTGATATTGTGCTGAACGCCAAGAACCTTAAGCTCTTTGCGATACTGTTACACAAGGTTAGGCATGATTTCGACAGCGTAGATTTCTTTAATTGCAGCCTGACTATAAATCCAAATGGTAACATCATCGCGAGGTATATCAGTCATTGCAGCTAATTTGGCTGCCTCTATCACCGCCAATAGCTACGCTTGGAGGGATCAGGGAGTTGAAATAGGTGCATGTTCTTTGCTTTCCGACTCCGCAGCGCATAATCACAGCACTCCACTGCGATACGAGTTCGCGGACTGCAGTAGGTTGACTGCTTTAAAAATTATTTATTATGTTGCCTTTGGTAGCTTTTCAGGATCAACTGATGGATAAGCTGCAGTTGTGCACGAGATGATGTTGAGTGCTATAGACTCCATTTTCGATCTATCGGTATACCAAATCAGACTTCTAGACTAAATTGTATACTAACAATGATAATGTGCAAATAGTACAAAGTGTTTCGACTCAAACCCCATGTTCTGCAATGCATGTGCCTGCCTACTGGTGGAATACTGGCTCGCTTGCTGGCAGGCTTGGAAGACGGTAGAAGGTTCTAAATCAACCAGCTTCCTTCTTATAACAGGAATTGATAGAACATTTTCCATTGTTGCAACATTTTAAACTGAGACCAACCGCCAGGACATCAGCAAATGGCAATATAGTCTGATCTGTTTAGATTAACTAGAATGCCACGACTATTGGCCATAAAAAACTACAAATTATTATTTCCGATTGGCGCTACAAATACTCACTCTCCGCAACAGAATAGTTGCAACATTTTTCCAACATTGTTTTGATCAAATGGTTGGTCGGACCCGAAGAAAACGTAGCTTCCACTTATATTCTGGTAATAAAGCCTTAAATTCTTATTTTATCGAAGCGATAAATACACATAACGGAATAATCGACTTACTAACTATTAAAAGCTTAAAAGAAGTAGTATTGAGAGAGAGCCAACGTTGATAAAGAGTTGGCTTCTTCTGAAAGCCTTACCGAAGCTGTAAAGAAGCCTTGACTTTTTGAACCTTAACCATTCGTCACTCTAAGAAGTTGAAATGTCAATGGTCCTAACTTTTGTACGTCGTACAAGCAACATACAAATGAGGCTCTATCTAACTATCTTGTAAAGTCTTTCGACTTTGGCAGTTCATGAAGCATGTCGCCTAGCTTGTTCCAGTCAGCGGGATATATAGCAACAACAACTTCCAACATGATAACGTTCATTGCCATATTACCCTCTGGATCAAACATGAGGCCAATTATACCGACATCAGAAATCTTCAATTGATGTGCATTCAGAGTTACCAGCGTCCGTTTGGTTCAGTTCATTTAGAGCTTTGAAAAGAAAGGTCTTTATGATAATACGATTTTAGCTGATTTGAAATGCTTAGTATGGAAACCCTGTAAGAGCTTTTGTTAGAATAGCACCTTACGGAAAACTAAAGAGTGCAAATGAGAGACAAGCATCCCTATCTTCCCTGTTCTGCCAATTTATGTTGGGCAAAGTGTAGGCCCTGTTACCTTTGCTGATCGTCACTTTTAGCTAACCCAACCTATTAGTTTAATCTCAAGTACCGCTAGTCACCCCAAACGGTTCACTTACTCTGGGAATTCAACTGCCTCGCATTTCATTGTTAAGGTGTGGTGGAATTTTCCAGCCATAAATCAATTTCTTTGCCAAGCAAAATGTTAATTTAAATTAAAAAAAGATTCCATTGCCCTCCGAACTCTAGGTATGTCTTAATTCCACCATCACGTCACTGTTCCCTCCTATTGACCATGACATCCATCTATACCAATCCCAATCCCATTCGCAACCTCGCTACGCCTATACCTATATTTTTGTTTTCTCCCAATAAAATACCATTGTCTTGCTAAACTGTTGTTCATGTTATATAATTATTTTTCCAAAAGACCCCTCTAACGGTCTTTCAGTCTTTCAATCTTTCGCAAAACTTTTGCTATAGGAAATGTACATAGTTTCGTCTTCTTCTTTCAATCGAATAATGTCAAAGACTATGTTTCCGCTCGAGAACACATTGCGTGACTTCAGCTGAACAGTGCGCGTAGATAAATAATTGAAAATCACTGCAATAACTACTTTCTTCAGTTTCGTTACCAATATTACTATAATTAAGTTATAAATAAATAGAAAAAAAAAAATAACAGAAACACGCTTGTGATACCTACACAATATTTGTAAAGTATTTTTTTCGTTTTATTTGAAAAAAAAAAACAAAAAAAAAATGCAACACAATGCAGCAATGTAAAACAGCCACTGGAACTGCACCTGGCTTAATATGTTAATGGTTTGCATTAATTAATGAAATTCGAACCAGATTCAGTCAGACTCAGGACCGGTGCAGCGTTGTTATGCGGCCACAATCACTGGTGTCATTTTTTATTGTTTTCTACTATAATAAATGGCGATACTAGTTTGGGAGATCACGACAACCGATTGTAGTATGCATTTTTCTCTGATGTCATACACAAGTTTAGCATTTGTTCGAGGCTTGTCGGACTAGTGTTGAATGGAAGCCGATGCAGTTGGGGCTAAAGCCAAGGCTAATCAATCATTTGTTGTCTAGATAGTGTTTTCGGTTATCGAATTTACCTTTTACTTTCGCGCTAATAACACTAAAAAGTGATTAATTGAAGAATGCAAACTGAATATGTTTTGCATAGTTGAGTGAATGCAGAAGAACAGTAGCTTTCAGCCGACACCATTACGATCCAACTTCAATCGTTTTATATATATACAACTTTCAAAGTTAAGCCTACCTTTGCAATGGAGGAGTCTTACGTACAGACTACCTTCCCTGTTTCAGACATTCTTTTTCACCCGACGTTCGATATTTTTTAACAGACAAATGGCAGCTAATACAGCTTTGCGTCTTAAAGCTTCGTCACAATGGACCGTAAACGCTATACGCCCTGCTTTCAACATAAATAAAATAGGGTACCTCTCTAGCATCCCAAATTAAAATTCTTCCATGTCACCATTCCATCCCGATCATTTTACATCCATTAATACCGACGGATCAAAAACTAGTGTGGTGTTTTCTCTGACAAACTAAATCTTAGTTTCTCCTTCCGTCTTCCTGATCATTGTAGCGTGTTCTAGGCGAATGACGATTATAAAGAAGCTTTATCTTGTCTAAAAATCGAAGGTAATATCGGCATTTTCTCAGACAAGTTCTTGGAATCAGTCTCTGTAAACCCTATAGTAGCCCTAGACTGTCGATCGTCTCTTCAGGAGATGGCAGAACAGTTCAATATTCGACTTTGCTGGGGCACAGGGACATTCCTAGGAACTGTGGAACAGATCTGGCCTAAGCTGGTATTAGCACTACTATAGGCGTCATCACTGGACAGAGACTTATAGGCAAACATGCAACAAAACTTGGTGCATTCTTAATTTTTCCGCAGAAGCTGTAACGATCCCTCGTGTTCTTTCTAGAAGAAGAAGAAGATACAGGTGATCTTACAAACATTGACATGAAACTTCTCCTTCTCTTCGCCAAAATCACAAATTGGTTAAACGGGTAGGGAGGAGCTTTTCAATGTGTTGACAATTGAGCACGTTTCACGCCTTTTCATTCTAAATATTTGATGTTTAAGGTCTACCCTGGAACGGCTCTATTAGCTTGCCGTCTTAAGCTCTGTTATCGTTACCAAAAAACCTAAGAATCATATCGGCCACTATGAACGCTTTAATTTTACTCCCTTTTCCACAACTTGCTACTGCATCCGAAATGTTGTCCCGACGATTGGGAATAGAAAGTCTCCACTTATGGTAAAAAAGTAAGTAGGAAGCTTTGCTAACGCATCGATGGCCATAAATTACGAACTACCTGGGGATGCTTATAAAGCTTCCAGTAAAAGATTTCTATTGTCAGACTCAGTAAAACGTTGTCCACGGAACTTGCTGTTCAGTAATATCGCAGGAAACTGTCCTGCTAATGACCCTCAAGCTCTTACTACAAACTTAACAGCATCCGGAGTCAGTGCATAAACCCAGTCATGTATAAAGCCTCACTAACTGAGTTTTGGCAGTTTGAAGTCGTTAAATACGCTTCAGATGGCAACGACCAAAGCCACAACGGTCCTTAATGAACTTCTTGCAAGCATTCGAAAAGTAAATGTTGTCTTTATTTCCAAAGCAGAAAAATCTATAAACACCGCTGACAAGGATTTCAGACTTTTATAAAAATTTTACAAAGGCTAAACGATAAAAATATTACTGCTGATAGAGGAGTAGGAGCAGCAAAAATATCGTCGTAGAGCTTGGTAGGTGTATCACCAGGAGATCTGTGTGGATGTACACTAGATCTCCATCCTATGTTGTTGCAGGGGTTGTAGGGCGACGGATTGAAATTGATTCAGCAACTGTGGGAAAATGTCTTTATACAATAAAAGAGCACATCCATCCATATGTTCAAAAACTGCCGGACTTAATGTAGATATACATTTATTAAGAACTGAATCACTCCTGTTCACTAGGGCGATACGCCACCTTCGCTCACCAATGTGGAGCTTAAAATTTCAAACCACGCTAGAATAATCCTCAATCAAGCTCAGTTGGAAATTGTACATCCAGGAAAGCATACAGAAGGCGACGATCGCCATATAATCCTGTAAAAAGGCCCTAGGCTTTAGTGTGGACCTTCAAATAAGTTTACTGGTTGTAAAACTTATGGCGGTCTTCAGACCTATCTTGTTCTAAGGTATCGTGATTTGGTGGCCGGTATAACTTAAGAAGTTCAACGCCAACACCTTGGATCGCGTCCAAAGTTTACCATTCATATGTATCAAAGTGTCCTTGGTGATTGCTGCGCTATCTCGGGTAATCGTCTGCCATATAAAGCAGGTTTAAGGCTTAAATAGTCTCATAAATGGTCTAGCTATCACACTCGGCACATGCGTATTCTCATAGACAACAATATCCTTTACAATTCTATCCGTTGACTAAAAGAATAAAATATAAGACCGTCATCCCAGACTGACATGGTTAGAATGAAGGGTTGATTTTAAACAATTTCACTAAAGATTGATTGCATTAGTCATCGCAGCAGTCTTCCCTCTACGTCGAGAATTTTATGGATTTAATTAAATCGCAGCTATTCCACTCTACTCCCCTCCAATGTTTCGGGAGTGGTTGGATTAATAGAGGCATCTCACTTTAGGCGCACAGATTTTGAAAACCTATATAGGAAATGATGTTAACTCTAACAATAAATTTTTTGATACCTGCACCTTAACTTGAATAATTTGGCAATCTCGGAGAAGAAGTGAAGAATAAAATCAAACTGAAGACCAACACGACATATCTAAGATTTCACAGGCTCACAATGAAACTGAATGTGAGGTTAATCTAGTCTATGACCTTAAGCCTTATTTCTTATTTTGTGAACTGTAAAGATAAATCAACCAGTCAAAAGCAGAAAGTGGAAAGAGTAAAGCCACGCCAAATTACAAAAGCTAATCATGTAAACGTAGTCAAACCCACGTTTAATTTCTCAGATTTAACACAGATTTTTATACTACTACCGTTCGCCTCCTTCTTGAGAAATTTTGTACTTCTTTGTCCTTCTTTTTTTCGAGTTTATGCCTCCAGAATCGTCAGCATTCAACACGATTTCATTAAATTTCCTAAAACTGACTCAAAAGCAGGGAAGTAGAGACGTCTACTACATTTCATCCCACCTGTTATGAAGGCTCCAACGTAGAATATCCTGAATGCTCCTGCGAAAGGTTAACTTAAATCTTACCCCTTTTTTGTATTTCCACCACTCCGCTTTAAACCAGATCTCCTGCTCCGTCTTAGGAATTGCTGAGCCCAATTAATAGATAATTTCGCCATCACCATTCTTAATATATGTAAATCGTCCCAGCTTTGTTTTTCTATTTACCTCTTCCCTTTTTTGATATTGCAGGCAGAAACAAGTTGTGGCATGTACCGCGCTGTCATGGAAGAGGTTGCCCGGTTCCTGGAACGTTTTCAAACCAACTCAGCCTACAACCGCAGCGAGCAGATCTCACGCTCAAAAAGCATGCATCATGTCTATGGCGGCCATGACAAGGGCTCCGATTCTGGCAATTCATCAGCTTATCTTCGAGCTAGAAGTAGCACAAATTTGATTGATTTGAAGCGAATGTCACCAAGTTCATGTGGCGGCGACAGCACCAAAAGCAGTGGCGAGGATCACTACGATCTGGTGTCGCCCGTAAACTCGTACAACACATTTAAGGATTTCACATGGTAAGTACAAAGAATACTCGAGTTACCGCATTCTTTCTTAACTTAAACTTTCTCTTAACAGGCGTCGATCTCCAAAGAAGCGTTGCGATTCGAAACTCTCACCCAGTGACGAAGCCGAAGAGAAGCTCAACAAGGAAGCATTCAGACTCTCACGGACCATCCACAACTTGCTGCACACTCAACAACCCGATCTAACCCAGCATAGACAATCGCTAGGATCCAGAATCAAGCCGATACCCAATGCCAATATGCTGCCAGACACAGCGGTCCATCAGAAATCCAATCTAGCCGCCGATATGCTATTTCTACGCACGATGAGAGATTCGCGTCTATCGTTACGAAGCAGCACTGATAGTTCGGTTCATTCAACATCCTCATCATCGAAGGTGGAAACAGATGAGGAGAACTACTCACCGCCACTGCTGAGCAAGCAGTGCTCGAATTTGTGCTCAACAACAGAGGATGAGAGTGGATTTAGCTCAATTAGTTCATTTCAAGAGATCGGTGTTCCGCTGTGCTCAACCATGATATCCAGCTCGACCAGCTCATCGCACATGGACGACACCATCGATCAGAGTGACTTCAATTTAGATAGTCGAAATTCCACACTCAAAGCAGTGATGCAAACGCCACCGGGCCTCACAAATAATGTAGGCGTTCCCCTTAATACGGATGCCAATCGATGGGACTCGAAAACTTATCGAAAGAATAAATTCCAGAGGTTCTCGACGCTGTCCAATGAGGATTCAACCACCGTCTTGTGGGTTTAGATTTGCCTACGTATTTTTGTTTCCTTATCTCTAAGAATGCATTTTTTTTTTTTAATATTATTTTCATTAACAATTTATTTATTTAAGGTTTTTTTTTTTAATATTTAAGTTATTTTTTTTTATAAAATAAAATAAAATAGAACACTGTTAAACAGCGCCTGCCTCGGTTGAAATTTTTAACTTCTTCCCATTGAAATAAATAGTATTTTATGAAATAAAAACTAAAACACACACACATTTTGTGCTGTACATATAAGAATTGATCTTAAAACTGTTCAAATTAATATTTTACTTAACCATTTTTGTTAGGGTTTTTTAAAATATTTTTATATTCAATCAGAATGATGTTTTTGGCATGAGTCATGCGCGTATTGATGCATCCAATGATTAGAATCTAAGAAATCTGTTGCTTAATTTATCTCCTCATTTATTTTGTTTCCTTTTAAATTTTTTTAAAAAAAAAATAATATAATATATTTGTGAAACGTTAAAAGAAAAAATATTTTATAAAAAAAACATTTTTACGAATATTAACGAGTATTCTACGAGTAAGAGAAGAATTATTAGAACGTAATACATATTGTTATTATCTATGCATACAAAACTTTAATATAAATAAAAATAAATAAAACATCCTTTGTAGAAACTTCACATTATGTTGTTGTTGTTGTTGCATGAATTCTAGTGATGCGAGGGAGGCGGAAATTTAAACTGCAGCAAATAAATTGTTAAATCTGTCTCATAATTAAGTTCAACTTAGGTGCAGTGGCTTGTTTATGTCCGACCAGTACCGCCTAAAAGTTATTATCGGCTACCAAATCTCTTGAGAAAGTCCGACAAAAGCAAAGCACGAACTGTCATGAGAAGTTTCTTCAAAAATTAAAATGCCGATCAGAATCGGTCCCTTTCATGTCAAAAGATAAAGGGTTTTTTTTAGAGGTATAGAACTTCGAATTGAAATAAAACACAAGAAAATCGTTTTAATGACCATCAATTTGGCTTTCTTGGAAGGATAATTTTATGCCATTACTATGATTTCGGGCATGTGGTCGCCGTGGGTGGTTCGAATAAAGACAAGTCTAGAGATCCTATTTGCAACCACTTTTTCAAGCATTTGGGGCTGTATGTCGGCAATAACGCCACGAATGTTGGCTTCGTGCGCCTTCAGATTCGTGCGCCTTCAGATATCCCCAAAGAAAATAATCCAATCACATGGTCTTGGTGGCCAATTGACAGGTCCCGCGAAATTATGCGCTCATCGAATGTTTCCTTCAATAAATCGATTGTGACGTGCGCTGTGTGGCATGTAGTGCCACATCTCATCCACATTCATGCCATCCAATTCGGGAACAAAATAGTCGGTTATCATGGCTCTATACCGGTCTCCATTAACGGTGACTGACTCTCCAGCATCATTTCGGAAGAAGTATGGCCCAATGACTCCACCAGCCCATAGAGCACACCAAACAGTCAGTTTTAGTGGTTGAATGGCGTTTCAAGGGTCTCATATGGATTCTCTTCACTCCACTCCAAATGCGGCAATTTTGCTTGTTGACGTAGCCATTCAACCCAAAATGAGCCTCATCACTGAACAAAATTTTGCGATGAAAATCAGCATCGATATCAATCTCATTTTCGGCCCATACATGATCTCGCGTCTTTAATTGTTGCACAAGCTAGATCTTGTAAGGTAAGAAGAAATCTTTGCGCAAAATCTTCCATAAAGTTGATGGACAAAGCTCCAATGCTCCAATTCGGGTCCTATTCAAAACTTTGCTCTACAGCGGCAATTATTTCTTCGGTAAGTAAAGGTCACATAGAGTAAAGGTAGCGCGAAAACGATCCATGGTTAACCGAATTAATTGCTCTGACGGACGATTATGTCGACCATAAAATGAACGGAGCTTGCGGTAAACTTCGCGAACTGAACCATTATTTTCGAAATAAATTTGCACGATTTGCAAGCTTTGTTCATATGTCAACCTGGTCATGATGAAATGGCAAACCAAACTGAACATAAATGACTTTAGAGTTGCCAGATTTAAACACAAAATGTCAGTTTTATCTCTATTCCAAAAACCAATCCCTAAAAAAAAACACCCTTTATATCTTCGCAGACACAATAGTAGGAGAAGCTAGGCTCTAGGTCCTCAAGGTTCAATAAAATGTTGAAAGTATAATTTAGATACCTAATACCCTCCTATTTCTTTCCCATAAGATAAGTTCGACTAAGTGTCCATTTTAAAGAATTTAAAATTTCAGTAAGTAAGGTTAGACTAAGGTTAGGTAGAATTGTTTGCCATCGCAAAAATTTGCACACACAGAGCTACACCGGGTTCATTGTGATACCACAATCCGCTGAGGCTCCTAAAAGCTGGTTAAGCCAATTTGATGACGAAGCGAAGGAGTAAGATCAATCTCATGTCTTCCAATACGGCTCCAAAATGCATTTTTGTTCAAATTGTTAAATGGACGACAGCGTTAGAGCAAGAATAAGCCAAAACCTGATCTATTTCCCCTACCGTTCTGAAGAAGTATTCACCTCAATAACGTTGTTGGCTGTCGGAACGACCTTTGTCGGATCTTGAGTCGTGTCTGATAGTGAATACAAAACATAAAGAGTAAAAAACACAAAGCAAAGAATCGTGGGGACTAAGAAGCGTAGAATGAGATACTTACGCAGACATAAATATCTATACCTATAAACTAGTTTAGGTTGGATGTTAAAGATGAGGGACACTGACCGTTGGTAATCACCGGGTACTGGTCTCGTCCAACCGAACATGGTTTACTAAACATATAAGCAAGAGTGTTGAACAAGAAGAAAATAGCAAAACCAAAACGCTCTTTGTAAGGCGACTGGCTTTATGGGACTCAGAAGTTAATATGAGCATTTTAGACTGAGGAGAAATTCACTGGATTTGATTATAGCGTCGTCAACGTTCATGATGGAAAATACGTTATTCGAATTCGCATATTGGGAGCTGAGGTCAGTAAGGAATTTTCAGGACTAGGGTTTCGGAAAATAGATGGTGGCTGTCCAGAGCATGATGTCAAAGTTGTGCGTGGGATTTCAATAGTAGTCTGATACTAATCGACAACAGATAAGCACTACCTACCGGACTATTTGATTTCGCTGCGGCTTGTAATTGGTGATAAGTATCACAAGGTTTCCAAGACCAAGGCCACCTTGATATGGCAAAGAATAACCCTGGAAAACCGCTGGTATTTCGGGATGCAGCTCACGAATTGCTTGGGTGATATTGGCCTTAAGTACTTGAATCGTTTTCGGAAAAAAACAATTCATGTCGTCAATTTCAGTAAAAAAAAAAAGTCGGTTAACATGGCTGTGTAACGCCCACCGTTGACCGAAACGTTGTTCCCAGCCTCATTTTCGAAGAAAAATCGTTCGTAAATTTCACATTCTCGTATGTGCGCACCAAACCACGACGGTACCGCACGAAGGTACCGCACCTGCTGTACTTCGCCTCGTTTGTGCAAAAAGTTCGTGAGACTAGTATGCTAGTGGACAACACTCATGGTCCCCGTCGTGGCCTCCGCGGCTGCTTCATTTCGGCCAAAATTTCTTTCACAAAAAACGCACAGCACAGCACTGTTCAAGCGTAAAGCGACTCATTTCGTTTTCGTTTGGTAATCTGGAAGACTTCCGGACTCTTCTGAAACTGTTCGTTTGGTACTAAAATGACAGTACCTCTCCTGGAAAGACTATAAATTCCCTTCTGACTTTGAATGCAGAATCAAAACCAGACGCTCTAACACATTCAAAAACCATAAACGTCATAATCGATAAATGTCATATTTGTTGCTGATGCAATTAATAATTCTTCAATTTTGCCGAGATTAGCTGAACGTTATTTCCAAATTTAACTAAGCAAATAATAAAATAATGTTGGGTGTAATGTAAACATATTACAATGACTAATACTATTTGTCTAATATTCCCATTATCGTCATCAGATTGGCAGTGGGGCGGTTGGAAATACATATACACAATTACAACGATAAATATACCTCAAATTCAAATGATATATGTTTGCTTCTTCGATTGGCATCCCGAATCGGAGAACTCTTCCGGATTACCAAACGAAAACGACATAACTTTCCGTCTAGATTTCGAGCGGGAAACAGCTGGCATTCTAAAAATAACCTATAATTTAAAATGAAACCACTAGAATGCACATCCTATAGTGTTCTTTCGAAAAAAATATTCTCCGATGGTTATTAGTTTCTGCGTGCGAGGATGGCGAATGGAGAAGATATAACCGCGAACTCTAACGCGTCGACTTTTGACTCGACCACATCGCACATCAAGCGAATAAGCAATAGTTCTCCAACTAAGAGGATCTTCGGTAAGTCCAAATCTGCACTTTGCATGGCAAGCCATCACGGATGCCAAAATGCTTTGTCAGGAAAATTGGAACCAGCGTGTCCGAGATCGCGAAGGGAGGAGGGCTGGCTAGTCTTATTTTCAAAGCTGGTCTATTCTTAAATTTAACTAAAATTAAATGTTTGTGATGTTTGTCTTTCTGGTTCCATGGAACATTTTTTCACAAACACACAATTTCAATTGTAATGTTGATGAGTAATTATGCAGATAGTCAACTCCAACTGAGATTATTTTTGGCTCTCTCGCCCTCCCTTTTTTATTTGCTTCAAAAAGACGTAGAACTGTATCTGTCTAAGTTTTTGGATGCAAATCAGATTGAGCCAGTTCACACACTCAATTGCAGTACTGCGCCAAGGAATACATTTTGGAAAAAATGTCATGTAGATATCATTAATGTTAAGCTGGGCTTCAACCACCATATTTTTGACAATCAACAACACCCTATGTGGTTCACACGTATTCATAGAGAATAAGTTTAATAGGATTTTGCGGCCATTTTTAAAATTTGTTTGCGGGTTTAGGGGTATTCTGAGTTGAGTATCTAATTAATATCTGTTACTTCGCCACTACACGCTTATAGAGCGGTCATAAGAAATATGTTTGTTTATGCCACAATACTCTCAGCTTCGGTTTTCAGCCTTAACCTGTTGGTTAGATGTTAGCAGATACTACACACAGCCCCAATTGACTCCTCAAACTTCTTCCTCTAAGCAGCCTTAGTTTAGTAAAAGAAGTATAGAGTTAATTAAACTCAGCAAGGTTAAATTTAGAACATTAACAGGAATTCTGACAGGGCACTGTCTCCTACGGAAACATGCAAAAAGACTACTGCGGAGATCTTGGTTGATTTTGAAAAAGCATTCGATAGACAACCAAGATATCTGATATGGGTAGCGCTAAGACAATGAGGAATTCCCGAAACCTACGTACAGATGATCATGGACATGTACGCGGGAGCGAAGACAAAAGTCAGATGTCCCGCAGGATTCACAGATGAATTCCCAATTAAAGTCGGCGTTCAACAGGGAAGTGTCTTAAGTCCTTTGCTCTTTATTACATTCCTAGATTATCTGCTTGAGGGAAAAGTGACGGACCCTAAAGTGAATCAGTTATTCTTTGTTGACGATGGAGCCATCATAAGTGATGGTCAGACTTCCCTGCAACGAGCACTTGATGTTTGGGTAGATGTTTTAGAAGGGAATGGGTAACGTATTAGCCAAAAAAAGACAGAGTAACTGTACTGTCCCTTCTCTGACCCAAGCCAACCCATTCCAGACATTTATTTGAATGGGGTGGTGATTCCCACATGTGAAAAGTTCAAATATCTGGGATCAATGATCAACAGCGAAGCAACAGTTGATGACGACATCAATCATCGTGTAAGCGTAGGGTGTATGAAGTGGCAGGCAAACTTCTGCCATCTTCTGTGACCGAAAAATGTCCCCTAAGCTGAAAGGAAGGCTCAACACCGCAGTTGTGCTGGACAATGTACAAAAAGTATGAGGGCAAGTTGACAGCAGCTGAGATGAAGATGCGTCGCATGACAGCAGGAGTAACAAAGTTTGATCGAATTAGAAGTTCCAGAATCCAAGGAAGCCTTCACGTCAAAGAACCCATCTCGAAAAAATTGGAGCACGACCGACTCAGTTGGTATTGTCATGTTCAAAAGAGGGATCCTACGAACCCCTTCAACGTTCCCTTACAATTGCGTAAGAGAGGCAGGCCTAAAAACTCCTGGATCACACAAATGCAGAAACATTAGCATTCGATTGGCCTCAATGATGAAGTGATCCAAAATCGGGGTGCCTGCAGATATTTTTTTAGATCGAACCGGCGAACCCCACAGGCGGACCACTAGGAATGCAGTGAAGTGGGAGGGTTATGATCCCTCTAATCCTGATCATAATCTCGTCGTTAAATGGACGAGATCTGCATGCTGCTGAGAACATAACACGTATACTGTGTGAATGTGAAGCAATAGCGCGCAGTCGAAGAACATTTTTGGGGAAATTTGGACCTTTTAGGTCTCTGCAGGGAAATTGTTAAGGTTTTTCCGTCTTTTTTTTTGAATTGTGAATTCAGCTGGTTCCCCCAAAGATCGCGAAGGGCCCGTTTTGGTGTGTCTTCGAGTCGATCGCAAAATAAAAGTCAAAATCAATATAGTAGATCATTTATAATGGCTTTACGTTTATCGCTAAGAAAAAATCATTACAAAAAGTTAAAGAGAAGAAAAAATGACTAAAGGTGCGATCAGACGGTCATCCCAACTTGTCATCCGAATGACATCCTGACGTCACTATGACGTTAAATTAAAATAAACAAGTTTTCTGACGTCAGCATGTCATCAATGTGACAAGTTTGGATGACCGTCTGATCGTACCTTAATGCTACGTCTCCACGGAACACTAAAGCGAAATTAAGATTAATCTGCCCTTAATCTACCTTAAATCTTAAGATTTACCATACAACTTTTAATCTGCTAAACACTAGACTAAAAAATTATCTTGAAAGAAACTGGGTTTGCATGTAAGAATCGGTTTGTGAACACACACTAAATATCAATTTACCATACCTGAATATGTCAAAAGTGACGTTGATTACTGAGAATTGAGAGCGAGGAAGCAATTTGACAACCAGATGTTCCACATTTTGTGCGCAAATTTGAGAGCCAGAGAGCGGGTTGGGAGACAACCACTATTTAATTTTTAATCTTTTGTGCTTAATCTCAGTTTAGTGTTCGGTGGAGACGTAGCATAAGAACCAAATCACAGATGAGGAATTAACCAGATAGTCAACTCGAGAGCGAATCTCTCATCTTCCCTACAAGCTAAGTCGAACTGATAAGCCCCACATAATTTGCATTTATATGGGCTTTTACGTGAAAATCAAATGGGAATCACGCACACATAAATCGAATTATGTGGGGCTAATGGCCGCACCCATGAAATGTCATTTTTTATAGCAAGAAGTTGGGAACGGTTGATGAATTTCAGCAGATTACAACTCACAATTTGGGTGTGTAAAATAAACATGGCCAATATGCGGTGAATATGGATTGATAAAAACATACTTACCACACAACTAATAACATAATAAAATATTATAATATTAAGAATAAAGCTGTGATAATATATAATAAGTAAGTTCATCATACATTTTCGGTTGACAATAAATTTAAGTATAACTATACTAGCAAGGATTTCGTAGATTATGGATGGTTATATTGAAGCAGTTAAGTAACTCTACACAATTGAAAACTGGTTTAAAACGCTTTTTAATAAAACGTAATCCAAATTCTTACAAATATTATTTTTGGTACATCAAAACAATTTTTTAAAAAAAATTTGCAATTACTTCCTGTAGTAGTAGCAGTAGTAAATTGTTTTGTTTATTTTCATATAAAATAAAATTTCAAAACATTATAACTTGACAAATAAAGTCGGCTGTTAAAAAGAGTGGCTAATTAATTCAATATATATGTAACATAATGTGCATGCTTATTTATGATATGTACTCAATTACCAAGCATTTTCGATAAAAAAAAAAATGCACCCCCAATATATTTATGCAGTGCATTCAAGCTACCTTTTTTTTCTCCTTCTTCCCTCTATCGCTTACTTTAAATTTTAAAATAAAGCATATTAACTTATATAAAAAAAACTTCCAAAACCGCTAAGAAAATTGATTGACTAAACGTACAAATCTTGTAACACAACATAATTTAAAAAGGATTACAAATACTTCTTTTTCACTTTTTTTTATCCATTCACGGAATCCGAATATGTTCATTAAATGTTCATATGTTGAATAAAAACAATCAAAGAATTTAATATATATATAAAAAACCATTGCAAACTATTTACTACAAATATTTTACACCCAAACATTACTAATTTAGTAATATTTATGCAATAATACAATAAAAAATGCATTTTATCTCATTTTATTAATCAAAATGGAAAAGTACAACAACCCAAGAATGTTTATTTTAAGGCAGATAAAAAATAGAGAACTATTTCTTATAAGCGCAAAAAATATTCCAACTAAATTGTAACAACTTTATTGGGTAACTAATTTTTCGTTTCTTTATAAACATTTATATTAAAATAAAATAAAAAGTTGAATCACATAAACTCAACACTTCGCAGAATTTCCTATTTCCCAACACATCCGCCGTGACGAGCTGTTTTGTTGTTGCGATTTGGATATATTGCAAAACTCCCCACAATTATTTTTGGCGGGTAATCTAGTAAATTATATATAACTTCATGTGTTTGGCTCACACGTATTCACAGATGGGAAAATTGAGAGGATTTTGCGGCCGTTATTAAATATTTTTTGCGGGTTGAAAGTGATAGGGGATTGCAGAGTTGACTATCTGGTTAATTCCTCATCTGTGAACCAAATAAAGAAAACACAATTTTGTTTTTTTTTTTTTGTTTTAAATAGATCTTAACTAAATGTTCTCTGTTTATTTATCATTAACTTTATAGGATGAGCCATAATATAATATTCATTGTTTTCCATTTTTTGTTTTATTTTATTATTATTTAATTAATATCTTAATACATAAATATCTATAGATATGTAAATATATTCAGATCTATTGCTAGCTTTTTACAATAACTTAACACAAGACTACACTTAAAAAAAAATTAAAATACAAATAAAAATAAAAATATCCTCATGCGTAAAAATTACATATAATATGTATATAAGAGATTATTAATTTTGTTTTTATGTAAGATTCTTGCATTCATACGATCATGGAAATTGTTTGATAATGTGATGACTGACTTCTCATCGTAATCGACTCTGTCGACAAAAAAAAAAAAGAAAACAAAATACACAGCGTCAAACACATGGAAGGAGTATTTCTTTTTGTAACGCGCACACATTCATGACACATTCTTGGATACACAAAAATTGTATTGAAGATTCGTAAATAAATACACAAAAAATTGTCTGTTCACGATAAATCGTTAAGCGAACTCGCTCAACACACGCTGATGTTTTCGTCAGCTTTACACTATAAAAAAAATTAGATAGTGCGGCTGCTCTGCGGCAGGTAAGTCTCAAAGCGAATAAATAGGTCCAGCTAGCTTTGATTCACACCAGAAACCACAGAGAAATCACTACTTGCCACACAAAATTGTTTTCTTTTTGTTGTTGTTGTTGTCATTTTTAGCAATGCTTAAAAATCTGTCTAGAGAGAAGCTCTAGACGGCGATAAACACAGATTTAACAGGAATTAAGACGATACGACATTTGACGCGCTGGGAGGGTGTTTTCTTCTCAAAAAATATACCGCCAACGCGCGTAAACAAATACATATAAAATTGGTGAGTGTCCTACTCCTCCACCTCCTCCTCCTCCTCTGCCTGTTCCCTTTCTTGTGGGTTTTAATACTTGTTGTTGACTACTTCTTGTGATGTCGTCTCTAGGTTGAGGAGGTTTTAGCCACTATCAGATGCGTCGCAATCCGGCCATTGACATTGTTGAGGATTTGGCTTTCCTTGTCGGTTGGATGGATAGTGGGGCAACGAGAACTTCCGATTGTGACGTGGGCGAGCCACAGCGACTGCCTTCTTCACCAACTACCTCCTGAATAGAGAAGGGGGATAAGAGGAAATTCTTTGCTTGGAAAAAAAATATTCATACATTAATATTTGTGCAGCTGGCCAATCTCATTTGTGCCAGCTGTGAAGCGGGTGTCAGGGAGTTTGTGCTGCCAAATGGTGAAGTCATCATTGTGGAAACAGCTCGTTTGAGCTTCGATGGAGTTTTGTTAAACGAAAATGCTCTGCCAACCTGAAAACAAACTCTCAATTTGACTTTAAACAAAAATTAAGCGTTGAAACCCACCTTCAATCTCGTTCTAGCAGCCAATTTAAATGCCTTCGACAGAGTACTCAAATTCACGTCGCTAATGTCGACCTCAAGCTCTTGCGATGTCCTAAATAGAAGCGCTTTATCCTGTAGTGAAAAAAAACAGATCTTCAGTAAGGCAAATGTAAGTTAATTTGCCAGCAAAACTAACCGTATCAGTTCGACAAGCATTCTCGGCCATTTGCTTGCAGAGCGTTTTCAAATAGACAACCTTGTCGACTTCCTCATCGGCAATGGTAAACGAATGCAATTTGTCTTTGTCGTGACGACAGAGCATTGCAAATGCACGCGGGCTATCGGTTATGTCTATTACGAAACGTATCGCGTTCAGTGACATCAGCTTGATGTGCTTAAAGGATTTCGTTGTGCTGGGCGATTTGGCAGAGTTGAAACCGCGCGAACGCTTCTTGCACACTTCAATTGTGTCGGAGAAGAGATGCAGCACAAGCGTGTCCCCACGACCGCTCAAGTTGTCGGACAACTCGGTGACCTCACATTTTGATATAAAGCTGCGATTCGACGAGACTAGATGGGCCTGCAACAAGAAAACATTCTTCGATTAGCATGGGAAATTTAACGAATAATGAACGCCAAGTGACTTACGGGGCATCCTTCAATATCGTTGAATATATCGAACAAAGCCATTCGACCTTCTGTCTTTCTCTTGTCCTCATTGATGTGCGCCATCACTTCCTTGATGGCCTTCAATGCTTCCTCCAATTTCTGATAATCTGGATTATTTTTGTTTGTGTGCTTGAGAATGTCTGAGAAGGGAAAAAGTAGATTTAGCATCACGTGTGTGTTTGATAAAGCGGTAAATTATTTACCATTTAACAATAAACTTATACTAGGCAGTCGCTGTACAGGACGAATCATCAAGTCTTGCAGGGTTTGTCGGCCGCACTCGGGCTTGGCTTGATTGATTTTCAAAAATGCATGGAATCTAGGATTTTGCGTATCACAATGTACAAGACACTCCTTCATTTGTTCGAAAAAATTCACATATGGCGGATATGCTTTGATCAATTCATCACGATGCTGGAGTATGATTTCACCAATCGAACAGTCCTCACGCCATTTTGTGTTGATCTCACGCAGACGCTCCAGCATTCGTTGATGCACCTCATGGATGGGTATAAAGTTGCCGAAAATTGCTCGGATTTCCGATTTGTTGAGCAGCGCATTCGGTTGTTCAGCGGTTTCTTCGAGGGGATTCTTGAAAAGCTGCAAAAAATCGACACTCAATTAGTCAATCAGTTAGTCAGATGTTCTCAACTTAACACTTACTTGTACGATTGTATCCAGAATACCAACATAATTCGATTCCGTACTAAAGAAATCCATAAAATGATTGAATCTCATGGACTTGTTCTTGTTCGGTGTTTGTTCGGCTGTTGATTCCGGCTCCGATAAAAGTTTTCCAGCACTTTCGCAGAGCTTATCCGGACTGGTGGTACTATCGAAAAAGCTGCCCGACACTGACAGCAGGCCAGCATCGGAGACGGAAGACCGCCGCTTGCCCAGGCCAATTGGTGTTCCTTCTAATTGAATGCGTTGCGAGAAACGTTTTCGTTTCCTTTTGTTAAAACTGATCGGTAACGAGTCACGTCGATCCGTGTTTGGAGTGTTAGCTATACTATCCAAGTACTGAGAGGAAATTAAATTGGTACACGTTTTATTTGAAATTTATAAGATAAAGATGGAAACTTACATCGCCGAAGAGGTAGTCCTGCTCAAATGCATAGCCATTTTGTATGGTATACCAGAACCAATCCGATTTAAGTATATGCGTCTGATTGTTCTTCGGCTCGGGCTTGGCTTGCGTGAAGTGCTCATCCACAACCTGCATTTTGAATGGAAAATTATTATTATATTTGTGGCAATCGTGGACGTGTGGTTTGAAGCGTGATCATGAGTTAGGTTCTTGTATGAAGTGAGTTTTGACTTTGTGTCGTGACAACTCAAATTTTTAATGCGAATAACAAACTTTAAAATGTGCTCATGCAAAGTCTGTTAGAATGGCTGCGCATCCAACATGCAACATTCATTTTCGATTTGTTTGTGTGCGAAAATGGATGCATGGAGGCTTCGTGGTTGGTGGGATGCAGTATTGATACAGGCTTCGGAGACTTCAACCTTGCCAATAACACTTCAACTATATATTCTTTCGATGGCTCTAACATATAGAAAACTTCTTAAATTTGCAGCTCGGAATCGGCATACGACTGAAGCATAAGTGGGTGAAGATGCTGTGGTTAACAACCTTTTATGGGCTACCTCTCTTTCGAAATGTAAAATCAAGATCAGGGAAAATCGGTGTTATCGGTTATAAAGTGTCGCATAAAATAACTTCAACTGAAACGAAAAGTCACTCACACGCGACGGCAGTTCAAGAATTTTGAAAAGCCAAAACACGTTCAAGCGTGACTCAATTTTGCAAGAGCCGTCTCGCATGATTTGTTGACTTTGGCATCAGAAGACATCAAACTTATTCAACTGAAGTTGAAGAAAATAAATTAGCTTCATCCCAAAGATATGTTCCAAAACCATGCATTGAACACTAGGCAAAACGGTCTTCGATGACACATCGAACATTTCAGGCTTACGTGTGAGACTTCAGGGAATAAATAAATAAATATTTACAGCCCTATTAGGCTCTTTGATTACTCTAGCTTATTTTTTGCGGAAGAAAGTTTGGTATCAATGATGACAATACAAATCTGTTTTTTAAATAAGTTCCAAGCTTGTTTGACGCTCTCGCCTAGAGCACAAGGCGGACAGACAAACTGGCAAGAAAGGGGTCTGTAATTGACGGAGAAAACGAACTTCAATCGACTTAGCCACCACATTCTAGCTAAGATCCGAATAAAGGCCTTGTACCAAGAAGAAGACATTGATCACCAAGGAGACAGCATTGACATATCAAGGAGGCTGTTCAAAAATTATTCTAAAAATAGGACCTAAACTTCGCCAGTATTTTTGTCTATGTTTGTGGGAGCCTTCACTGGCCATAAGCCATGCATTGAAACAAAATCTCAAGGATGCGAATATCTGTTAAGACTGCGGTGACGAAGAGACTCAAGAGGAACGAGAATACACCTAATTTTCTCCGTTACTGCCCGAGTCTTTGTCGCTAGTGAACTAAGAACTAAGAATTAACTTCTTCAGAAATATTGAAGAACTTTCTGATGTCTCTTTCGGACGTAGGGCTGGCTGGGCAACATTGGGTGACCATGAGGAGGAAAGACGTCAAAGTGGACCAACACATCGGCTATTCCCCAACGAAGAATATGTTTGTCTCTGCTTCGCCAACAAGCTAACATAACCTAACCTACCTTTAAAAATTGAATAGATCAATTCGGGGTTATGGGATTTTTGTGGCAAAAAAAAAATTTAACTAAAACAGAACATCTAGCACCTTGTCCCTTCATTCACAAGAACGTAATTAGCCCTTAGGAATTTAACACATGGAAAGTCACCATCGATCAGATCTTAAGACGTAGTCTGCTTCAAATTAAGACTGTTACCATATCTTCATGACAAAAACGATAGAACATGTCAAACTGCACTTCAATGAAACAACTGTACGTAAATGGTTAGCCAGCGCCGGTTTTCTAATCGCCGACAACAGAACCATAAAGCTTAGAGTAGTACTTCGGAGTAATTAATGTTTTAAAAACCAGCTGGATGCAAAAATTCATCCAAAACTGTTTGCGCGATCTCAAAGCTGGTGAGTAACATCGGGGACCGAAATAAGCTAAGCAGGAGTTGCCAATTCTAATCTCATGTATGCCTATGCGTTTCCTACAGTTTCGAACAATGCTATACTCGTCGTATCTTCACAACTCGCTGAAGAAATTGTTAAATTAAAAGGCGAGCGAGTCCGAAATAGTTGGTTAGACACCAAAAAAAAAACCAGACTCATACCAGTGATCGATGTATGGCGTAACAAACTTTCATCTGACCCAGTTCGGCTGTTATAGAAAAAATCTCTTTGAACGCAAATTGTTCACATTGCAAAACCGTTTCTGAAAATGCGGAACACGTGTTATTTGATTGCCCGCTATACGAAACAGAGGAGATCGCCCTACAGGAAAAATTCATAGAGTGGCCCACTCCAGATAAAGTCGTAAGCTACATGCTTCAGAACGACGAAAATTGGACGATTTCAGATAACGCAAATCACAATTCGGCCTGTTCGGGAAGGGGGGTGGTTTTAGCCGGTACGAATCCATCACTACCAATGGACGTCGGGCGATTGGTGCCTCATGCAAGGTTTTAAAACTAGGGTCGCTAATCATTGCATTGGTACAGCTATGAATAGTTGAAAACGAGTATTTAACAACTTGATTGCTCTTATTTTCGACTGAGGGTTCGTTTAAATTGGTGCTTAGATTAGCGACAGGAACAACGCCTGTTTTAATGTGGTGTTCATGGATGAAAGCGAAAATACAAGTGCTTAGAAGGGCTGAGAAATTGCACAGCCTAATCATTTACGCCTCTATCGTAATTGGTTGTTCCAAGTGCTGCTCCAAGTGCTGCTCCAACTGCCATGGTGAATTCGTCGTTCCTGTCGTCAATCGCAGTTTCAAGGTGACATGGCAGAAGTAAAGCCGGAAATCAGCGGCAAAAACTCACATCTATGAGTCCATAATTCCAGCTTACTTTTTCATTGACAGAAATGCGGCAATAAAGCGATCACAGGTTTTTGGTGCGCAGAACAATGTTAAATCTCTGCTGGTTTCCGCTGCATTTCCAGACACAGCTATGTGAAAATCGAATCCTATATTATAAGATTGGGCACTTTAGAGTCATTCAAAAGCGAAAATAATCTTAAAAATTAACCAAACTCATTGAGGCCACAAATAATTAGCTGAGACATCATACATTCGGTGAGACTTAGTGCATACGAAAAACTACTCCGCACTTTACTTGTCGCTATCCGGGTACAAATCATCATCCCCATAAGAATATTCTTTTAAGAACACTTTTCCGAGGACGTAAAGAATTTTTTTTTTTTGCAAAGTCTGCTAAGACTTACAAAAAATCCGGGGTAGTGGTTTTATATGAACAAGTGACCAGTTCGAAATTATTGCGTCTAGTTAGCCCATTTACTTAACCCAAGACAACCAACAGCTCCAGACAAAAATAGCTCCACGGTTTCATCCTTTAACCTTAAAAAAAAACTTACAAATCTTACGGCATCCTTTTAATTACCATTGATCGCAAAATTCACTTCATACAAAAGAACCAATCTCTCTCGCTTTGATTGCATTACTCTCCTCATCGCATCAAACCAATTCATAATTTATTACCAAAATGGCTGAATAAAAAATCTTAAAACAAAACAGAATAGAAAAACAAAACATTACAACAAATGAATTAGTAGTAGATTATGAGATACTGGGTAAACAGCACAATAAATTAATATATTTTCTTTTAATCAGCCATTTTTAAGGATATAAACAAAATTTATAGAGCAATTGTGATAATTATAAAATATTCTTTCAGTGTTAAAATTCTAGACAGATACAAGAATCATTTTTTTTTTTGGCAATAGAAAAATGCAATTTGCGAAGCATCTAATTGTGTTTTGTGAGAAAACTAATTAATTTAATGTGCTGTTTTTCCAAAAAAAAAAAAATGTTTTTATTTGTTTTGATTTAACTAAAAAGACTAAGAGAAGCTCCCAAAAAGTAATTTAGATACAAAACAATATATAAGCAATATTTACACAAATAAAATATACTAAACTATAACATATTATGTATGTATACAAAAACAAATAAAATGAGTGATTTATTTCTAAAGTTGTGTTGAAAATATTTTTTTTTTTTGTAAAAAAAAAACAAATGCGTCGCAAATTGCAAAATTTCTCTTTTTCTTTGTTCCTTATATGGGTTTGAAGTGGGTGTGTGTGTGTGTGTGTTTATTGTGTGAGCTGATTAATTAATGATATTACAAAGTGTGGTGTCGATTTCTGATTCTGAATAAAAATTAAATGGAAATTGAGTATTTTTATTTTTAATTGACTGCAGTTGAAGAGATGATAAATTTGCTTTGGTAATGGAATCTCAAAGCAAATTGCAGTTCTGCAGAAAAGAAAACATTGATATTATATGAACAACAGTCATCAACTATAGAACGCAAAAACATTTATTTCGCTCATCAAATTTGCAGAGAGATTTTGTACGAATGAGTAACGTATGCCACCAAGGGATTTTATGATAAGAGTTTTTCCCTGGTAGATTTCTTTCGAAGGTAAATCCCTAAGATCCCTTCTTAAAGGTCTCAGACACTGCCCAGAAAATAAAGAAGACGAAAAAACAGAAAGCATAAAATAGCGTCCTGTCTTAACTCCTCTTTGCTCTGTCTCTCTTCGCTCCATACTACCTAAAATAACTCCTATAATCAGATTATTCAAACAATAAACCGGTGCACAGTGTTCAGTTTAGCCCATCTAGGTGGAAAAAAAATCCAAATTTCGAAATGTGTTCTATGGTCAAAAAAAGCTAACATTTTATTAAAGAAATACTCCTTGCACACGCTAACGGAATGCCATCTCAAAGCTGCCGTTGATTGCTTTGGGGAAACTGCACTAGCGAAAAATTATATTCTGGTGCTCCATTTCTCTTGATCAGTGCAAGTTTTCCGTGGTGCCTAGAGAACCTATTATTTTATTGCCAAACAGACTCTGCATCAAGTGATAAAATTCTTAAAAATAATTATTTGTGGACTGCAATTTTTCTTGTTAAATCGAATGCTCATACGCGATCCGACAACTATAAAGTAAAAGCCGTTTCTCTGTCCGAGCTTCGAATGCTACCGAAAAGAGCACTAGTTAAGCTGCTGTACATTATAAATGCTTCTCTGAGACTTTCATATGTTCCAAGACAATGGAAAGTAGCCGAAGTTATTATGGTTCCGAAGCCAGGGAAGAATACAAATGATAAGAAATCATATAGACCTATTTCGCT
This sequence comes from Ferdinandea cuprea, assembly GCA_963576555.1. Lineage (NCBI taxonomy): Eukaryota > Metazoa > Arthropoda > Insecta > Diptera > Syrphidae > Ferdinandea > Ferdinandea cuprea. The sequence goes on from OY754960.1 coordinate 10,531,810, forward strand.
ACTGCCGATAATATCTAAGGTTTATGAGATATTATCGGCAGTATTTAACGATTACAACCAGTAATTGAAGAAAGACGCTTGATACCAAATCATCAATTTGGCTTCCGGGTCAAACATTCCACAATCGATCAGGTGTATCGAATAACAAATGAAATTGAAAAAGCCCTAGATTGCAAAAAAGATTTGCTCTAGCGCTTTTCTCGACGTATCGCAAGCCTTCGACAAGGTATGGCATGAAGGCCTAATGTATAAGCTAAGGACAATCCTACCGGAAAAATTATACAAAATATTGAAATCGTACCTTGAAAACAGACTCTTTCGTGTTAGACATGAGACTGAATTCTCGGTGTTCCGCAAGGAAGCGTTCTCGGCCCAATATTATTCCTGCTCTACACAAGAGATATACCACAAGCTGAAGGGACCATCGTAGCAACGTTCGCAGACGATATGGCTATCCTCGCAATGGAGGAGTCAGTCAAATCCTCAACTGGAAAACTCCAAAGGTCTCTTAATAAAGTATGCGAGTGGACAAAGACCTGGCGAATTGCCCTTAACGAGACCAAGTCGACGCATGTCAATATCACGTACAAAAGGATAAAAAACTTACCTGTCTTTATTACCTCGGTACAAATACCATACGCAAACGAGGCGAAGTATCTAGGAATGACCCTAGACGCAAAACTTAAGTGGAAGCCACACGTTAAGAAACAGCGCGACGAGCTCGCAGTCAGACTTAGAGAAATGTATTGGCTACTCGGAAGATATTCGAAGACAAGCGTATACAACAAACTGCTCCTGTATAAGCAAGTGCTAAAACCTTCTTGGACATACGGTATACAACTTTGGGGTTGTACCGAACCAAGCAATATGGCTATAATACAAACATTCCAAAACAAAACGCTAAGAGCAATCGTAAATGCTCCATGGTATATAAGGAATAGTGATATTCACAGAGATCTAGGAATTGCTGCCGTGAGTAACGAAGTAACAAATTTTGCTCGCAAACTTCGTACTCGCATTCATGGTCACTGCAATAATGAAATAATTCGTACCCTGGACGTGACATACCTTGAACGCCGACTACAAAGAACAAGACCGTTCGACCTAGCGCCATAGGGAAAAACCGCATGTAATGACGCTACCTACCTACCCAAAGCGATCAACACTACAGAAGCGTAAACTACTTGTTAAGGTAACTTAGTCGTAGTCATCACTAAAAATGAAAAAATGAGAGGAACAAAATTTCTTACTGCTATGAGCGCGCGCGACCGGATCTCATAGTGCCTCTCTGAGGGGTGAGGTTTAGCACGTAGGCAGACTAGATATATCTAAATCGGACATAACCAATGGTACGGGCCACTGGTATCTTCTGACGATTACTCACCTCCAGGCGCAACCAAAAAATCAGATTGAGTGACTTAACATTCGAGGGTAAAGAAAAACAAAAATTACCCTGCGAAAGTGTGCGAAGCAACAAGTTGTGAACGATATATTGAATGGCTCTTGCAATTTCTTATCAATCAGTTTTTGATGTTTGGACCACAAACTCAAGTAACAATAGATTCGATGCCATCATTGCTCATGTTTTACAAGCCATTAATAATACAGCTCTACCCCGAAATTGAAAATGAGAGGCTTGTGCCAAAAAATCAGAACGAAATGGGCCAAAGTTGGCAGGTCGCGCGATCGCTTTTTGCACTATAATAGTTTGTGGCTTCAGAAATACATTCAATTGTGACTGATGCAATTCCCAGTTCTTCTCAAAGTACACCAAGCAATAAACCAGGAAGACCACAAAAAGATGCTATTTGTGTGGAGCAAAGCCATGTGAAACTTCTTTTCTTTTGGATTGTCTCCGCTTCACTCCTCGATACGATTTTTTGAGTGCTTGTTGCACATTTCGTATCGATTGGAAATTAAAACATGGCAGGTTCGTGGACTTGAAAGCAAACAAAAATTGGCAGAAAAAAAGAAGCTTGTCTAGGACAGATTTAGAAGGAAGTTGGGCCTGCTCATCGAAATACTGCTCGTACATTTTTTAGGAATGCTGAAATATCTTCCGAAATAACTGGTGTTTGTTTAGCGATTTCACACAATCTTAGAGTGCTTGAACTGTGGTTTACAGTTAAATGTTAGTAAGTTCGATGAATTCTCAAAACAAACATGTGCCCTATATCTTAGAGAATATTCTTGGTATTCGATGCCTGTCAGGGTACACAAAGTGCTTTATCATGGAAAGGATATAATAGCATCATCTATTGTTCCGAAGAAGCGCAAGAGGCACAAAACAAACACAACAGGAAATAGAGAGAACTATTCACGAATTGCCACAAACACTGATTTATTTCATAGGCTTTTATTCGCATCGGATCCAGTTATAACAAGCCTACGTGCTCCTCCAAAAATAACAAGAAGCAAGATAACTTCAGAAGTACTGTTGTTATTAGAAGATACCACTCCCCAGCAGCATAACATTTTAGATACAGATAGTCAGGACCGCTTTTCTTCAGATTTGTTGGGTTCAGAGGACTCTGATAGTGAATAAAGTCAATAAATATTTAAAAAAAAGTTTAACCAAGCATCCAAGAAGTTAACCTTATCATATAGCACACGCAATAGTTTTGTCCATCTAGATTGCTTAAATTACACACTGTGCGGTGTCAAGAAAATATTTTGAAATTGGAACAACTTTAGCCTCAATCCAGACTGTGTATTTCCCCTATGCAATTCGTATAGAGACACTTTCTTGCAACTTTTAACCCGTGTAAACATTTGTATATGGGAGGAATAGACAAGACACGTGTCATGTTTCCATTTATTAAATTTGAGAATGCTTGATCGTAACTGGAATGGTTTTTGAGTCCTCAACATATTTTTACAGAGGAAGTCGTCATGAAGTTTAGCATTTAGCTCTTGCTTTTAACGTTTAAGAGCCAGAAAATAGGATCTAGTGATCATAATTAGAGGGCTTTAGTTTGGTGGTGCTGGTTTTGCTGCATGAGGCTTATATCCCTGAACGAGAAATAATTTGACATTATTCATGCTGATAGCCAATCTTTTGCATCTTTTGAATAAAGTTAGATTTAATTCTCTTACTGGAGTTTGGTTGGTTGAGAAACTGTCTCTGTGGTTTTTATTTTATATATACAAATTTTTCACGATACTCTGATTTTTATCAACTTCTTCTTTTATATAACTGACAATGTTACGATCAAGAGTGAGCGATTATAACTTTTCACTTTTTTGGTACTGCAGCTCTACTGGTCCTCCCTGGGGGGTTCACCTCTTCTACTCCAACAAATTTCGTCAGACCTCCCATTTCGACTGCGGATAATAAAAAGCTGTTGGTTTGATTTTTGTGTGATCTAGGGGTTCTTAAAGCCGCCTTGATGCATTAGAATTTTGATTAGTTAAACTCGTGTTCTCTCTTTCTTCTGTCGGGATCAACACAACATATTGAGGATGTTAAGAAAATTGCATGTCATTAAACAGCATTCCATAAAAGGTTTGCAAGGTCGTATAAACCATTAAGCCAGAGTCTCTATCTTTATTGTTAACAGCGGTACTTTTGACGTCGCTTTAGGATTATTGCGCGATTAGCATTTAGAAGGTACGTGGTGAACAAGCAAGCTAAGAGTGAGAGGACATTATGTCTACCCTAAAAATGTTGGTATTAGAAGCTTCGGTAGGGATTGGAGAAATATTGTAAATGTCAGCGCCATCTGTTTGTAAGGATTGCAATCTTCATCATATCGTTGCAATGTTTGAAAATTGACAAATTTATTACCAAAATTTTGAGTCTATCGACAAAAATAATTGGCCACTCTTGTTGGTGTGATCGTTTCTTATAACTTTTTTCTAAGAGGTTATCTGAAACTACTGGGTTAAGTTAACAAACCACAACCGATTGCCTGAATTCGTGATACTCAGCTGACTTCACTGAACACTGGGTTCATCGAATGCGTGTCTGTAAACAGGGAATAGGTGGCACAATTTGAACGATGTTTTATTTCAAGCATAAATGACATATTTTAAGCTCCAGTAGGTATGTAGGTGTGTTAGTTTTGAACAACCCAAGTATCACTATGTACCGTTTTTTACCACAACTCATTTTACATAGTATTTAGTTGAAGGTTATTAGTTCTTAAATACTATTTTTCGAGATTTCCTCAATAGAGTCTAAATCTATAGCGAATTCAGGTTAAACTGATCCAACATAGCTTGAGCTGGAAAGGTGCTAGTTAGTGAATAAAAGTTTATTTTTTGGTTGCCTACATAACACTGCGGCAGTGTGTTTTAGGCCATGGGATGGCCAGTCTGACCCGATGTTCTCATGTTTGTTGATTTTGCGTTAAGTATGGGTATGTCATCTGAGGTGGTCTTTCATTAGGGATTCTTATGATATTCGATTTTTTCCTTTGAGAAAATGATGCAGCAATTTTGCTGACGGTGCTTGGCCTGATATTCGCCTCTGTTAACGTTCAAAGTTATGGGCACAATGTAGCAGTGAATTAGCGACATAAGCCCAATATTAGCCGAAATATTCGTGAAAAGTTGAGTTGATACGATGGACTACTACAGCCAAGCCCGCCGAGACAGTAGGTGTGATAGGTTTAACTCTTTGTTCGTACATCGTTTGATTAAAGAACCAATTCAACAGGCATCTAAAAAAAAATTCTGTAGGATCTCGACTCTTCAGTTGATAGGAACCTCTTTGAGTTTTGAAATGTCAACAAAAAATATGGAGTCAAATAGTGCTTTCTAATAGCGAGTAAATTCAGGGAGGGTTCTTGTTTAGGAGGGGACCCAATTCGATCTATAATTGTCACTTTTTTATTCCAGATAAGTTTGTTAGTGACCATAACTAAGTTAGGTTAGGCTAAAATGGCTGTCGGCAGAAGACAGTATTAGTCCTTTGTGATACCACAGAGATCAAGGATGAAAAGCTCCTCCCTATTCGTTGAACTTATTGGACCCTCTGACGAACTAAAGGAGACGTTTGATGCCAATGCTAATAAGATCATTTGTATCGTCCACCGAATTGGAGGTTCCTTTTTCTTGAGAGAGCAGGGCAGAAGTACAGAGTAGGTGGGGGATCGTTTCCACCCATCTCTTCGTCTATACAGCTTATGCAAAAGTTAGAACAAAAACAGGACTACCCAAAAGGAATTTCATGAAAGGTCGTGGCAAGCCCTGAAACAGCTGTAATTCCAGCCTTCACTTTACAAGGTTGCAATCACAGGATGTGTTGGTTTCATTTAACTAGTTTATCACTCTGTACAATTGTTACCTACTGGAAATCTAAGTAGTTTTTTTTAGTTTCACTAAAGGTAAAGGAGAAATTTTAATGACTAACTATTCTAAGTCAAACGTTGACCTGATCAAAAGCCTACGAATTTGTGAATCTAAAAACGATGCCGGACATATTACAATCCCAGTGACACATGAAAGCATTAGGAAGTTTCTTGATGCTTGCTTTTCAAAAACTTATAAAAATTAGCGTTATGCCTTTTCTTTAAGGCGTGAACAAGACGTACATCGATGCGGCTTCACTGCACAAATTACGATGCCGACAAATAGATTACCTTTTCAGTGCTGCGAATTGTTTGTGTTGAAAGTGCGGCAGCGATGCGTTTCCTTGTTTAACAAAAGGAAAGAACCAATGCATGGTTCACGTTAAGAGTGCAACGTAGCGCAAAAAGAAGGCAGCTAAGCTAAGGTGAAGCGCATAAGTGTAGAATGACCTTAACCAACTTGGTGCACAAAACTGGCTTAGAGACCGATCTGTATGAAGTCGTTTGTAGGATAGAGGTATGGTCCAACATGAACGAAGTGTGGGCGTCAGTTTTGACACTTTCTTTCTCTCTTAAATGTCTATTTGACTTAAAAACAGAACCTTTCGATTATTATTAAAACTTCAATTCGGGCAAATCAAAAGATTCAAAGCCAAAAACAGTGCGTACACCCGGGAAAATTGCTGCTGTGGCAGAAAGTGTGCGTGAAGCGCCATCAACATCAATTCACCGTCGTTCTCAACAATTGAACATTTCGGAGACATCATTGAGATGAATTTTGCATAAAGACCTTGGTATGACGCCATACAAAGTCCAATTGGTTCAGGAGTTGAAGCCAACTGACCATCCAATGCGTTTTCGCTTCGCTAAGTGGGCCTGCGATCGACTTAGAGAAGATGCCGATTTTGCCAAAAAAATCATCTTTTCAGGTGAAGCTCATTTTGATCTTGGCGGGTATGTAAACAAGCAAAATTGTCGCATTTGGGGCACAGAAAACCCGCACGCATACATTGAAAAGCCGATATACCCAAAAAACGAGTCACTGTTTGGTGCGGATTTTGGTTCAGAGGCATAATTGGGCCATTTTTCTTCGAAAATGAGCAAGGAGTGGCCGTTAGGATATTGGCAACATTTGGTTTCAACAGGACGGCGCTACGTGCCACACAGCTGAAGCTACACTCGATGTTTTGCGCCCTGTTAAAAAAAAAAAAAAGTTATTTGGCTGACCCTATATTAAGATAATTAGAGCAGTTTTTAGTTTGAATTAAATTGTGCATTCATAGCTGCTAACAACGCACCTATATAACTTTCACACCTATATACACTTCGATGTGCAACAACTGTGCATCATTTCATTCCACCGCAATGACACCGTGAATAGGTAAACAAAAAACTCATCTCTGTATTCCTTATCACGTTCGGCAAAACGTTCATAACCTAGAATGTGTCTATGGAGTCACGTTAATTTTGCATCTTCTTTTAACCCCTGCACCCACCTATTTCTATTAACGAACCAACTTTAAACACCCAACCCTTTGTAATATCATTTCAAGTTGTTTTTAAATAAAATAAAGTGTTTATCTTTCTTTTTACTGAAAAAATATTTATCCAAATCAAAAAAAAAAAAAAAATAAGTAAAACGAAAAAAAAGTACCGTTAAACGTCCCCGATCATTTGCACACAAAGTAGAAATATCACACTCATTCTCATTTCTAATCGTACTACATGCAGTTGCAGTTGCAGTTGCAGTAGGAGTAGTAGTAGCGGCAGCCACTCCACTATTAGCAGAGGTGTTGTACATTCTATCTATAGTGCATAAATTGCTAACTGGTGGCAAGGATGATTGTGATGGCAATGGCAATGGCAATGGCTCTTGGTTACACAAGTAAGTAGTAGTAGAAGTAGTGATAGTAGTAGTAGCAGCAGCAGCAGCATTATAAGAATTACTAGTATGAGAGGAGTTAGTAATAGCAAAAGATTGATTAGTACCAACACCACAGTCAGCGCTTCTATCTTGTGTTGTGGTCGGGTAGAAGGGAATCTGATGGGACGAAGTGTTCTTTAAAGATTTGGGAGCTTTGGGTGTTTTAAAATCTGTCGCATCGGTAACAACAACAGCAGCGGCGGCGGCTGTCTCCTTTTCGGGTGTTACTTGTTCGGATTTGTTTCTTGAAAATGTTGCCTTTTGTGCTTTCTTGCTGGTAATCGACGAAGTTGTCGATGAACTCCTGGTGAAACGATCGCATAAACCACGCAGCTTCTGTTTGACTGGCTTCTTAATTGACTCATTGAATGTGCTCTCGAGCGAGGTAATTGATGAAATTGATGCATCTGGATCGACTGAACTGCGTCGCTGGCGTAGCATCTTGGCAATTGGCGTTCGAACAGCGACGAAACTCATACTGCGCTTAATGCTTCGCGTTATCGAACCGGTACGAATTAGTTTGGGCTTCTTGGCACTTTGCACACTCGTGGGCAATGCAAATGAATCGACCGACATAATAGACATGCTGTCCAGACTGTCACGTTTACGTTTCAAATCTTTTAAGAATTCCTCGCTGGCGGTTTCATTGTCATCCACATCGATATCGTCATCGTCCATCATGTCGTCTGCGTCGATGGGACTGACACTGTTTTCGATGATCGAACTTAGTTTCTCAGGAACCCGCGTCGAACTAAGAATGGGCGAGATATTGTTTGGATTTTGAAAGGCATTCTCTTCGTTCTGGGTGAGAACAATGCCGTCGGGTTTTTGCACATTCTCTGGCGTGTGCGGCGATTTGATAATTTGATCGACTTCCATTTGATCGTGTTCCGCTTGCTGCTGTTCATTGTGTTCGGAAATGTTATTGTTATTGTTATTTGAGGAGCTGCTACTCGGGGGAGAGGAGGAGGAGGAGGGGGAGGAGGTGGACACGGACACATATTTGGGAGAGGAGGAAAGATTCTCGGGAAAATAACCACCAGTGTTAGCCATAACCTAAAACGTCACCAGAAAGAAATGCAAAACATGTAACAAAAACACAAATGGATTAGCGAAAAAGAAATACACAAAATATATATGAACGAATGAGAGTGCATTATAGCTTGTCAACTCACAACATGCGAGCATTCGGGATCATCCAATTCGGCAGGTACACCTCCATTGCTGCGCAGCACATCCACCATATGCTGGTGTTCATCCGGCGGAAAGCCAAAGAAGCAAATCTTTTTCCCATCGAAAACTTTCAACTTGTGATCCTTGGTGAAGTCATCCGCGGTCGCTACAAACTGTGGCTCATCACGTTTCTCAAAGGCGTCATACAGCCACTGCGAATGCATCACAGGTATGCCAAGTACTTTCGCACAACTGAAGGGAGGGGGGGGGGGGGGAATATTGATTAGTAAAATTCATTTATGTGTTGCTTGGATGTACTTACTGATATTTATAGCCGCCACTAGCCTTGGTGATCAGATGGGTAACTAAGTCCCTATCATTTTCGGGATTTTTCGATTCCTTCGGATCCAGAACTTTGATGTCTTTCCGAAAACTACCGCCCATCCAATGCAGCAGCTTGATGAGTTTTATCTGTAACCAAATTGGACTGGGTAAGTTAGGGGAAAATAAACGAAATATATTTTTATACGCACCAACTCGTCTTTCTTGCGTATGCCTGTAAAGCAGGTGATTACTCCTTTCATGGAGTAGTTATAGATTGGTCTCTTGCGACGCACTAGACCGCCATTTATGTTGGCCAGGTATTTTAAGGCAGGTGGTCCCATTACTCTGCAATTGGAGAAACAAAATCGGAAATTTTTTTGAGAGTAAAAATGTCTCATTTGGAATGTATCACATTGAGTTGTCAAAATTAATTTTGACACTTACAACGTCTATTCAAAAAGCGGAAAATTTATGGTGCAGAATGTCTCTGTCGCCGCTACACGATTTTGAAGGGCACAGATTGTCTAACAAACAGAGTAACATTGAATATTTTTTTTTTTTTTAAATTAATCGCTTTAGTCGTCTTGAACATGTCAAGAACATGCGCCATAATGGTTGCAAAGCTTAGGGTCGTCGTACGGACAAGTGATCTGTCTGATCATTCCCTTCAAAGTGACAAGGAAAAACGTAGTAGAAGATAATAAATTTATCATCCCAAATCAAATATAACGAAGCAAACTATCGCTTACCGTTCTTGACATAAATTTGCTTTTTCCAGATACATCGTCGTCGTATGGTGGCCTTCCATAGCTCCCGTATCTTTCTAGCTTTACGCAGCAGATAAACAATTTGAAAACTAAACAAATCTTCTAACAGAACCGCACTAAATTTCCAAGTCACCTGCTTCGCTTCGAACTAAACACAAGACTACAACAAAGAAGAATTTGCATCTGCACACCTCGAACGGGTTTTTTATTTCGTTGTTTTGTTTAAAGCAAACAATTAAGCAACAACACAACCAACACAAATGTCGTCAATTGAAATGTAAACATAAAACGAAACGGGCCAAGAATACACGTTCTCAAAATATAGCGCAGCAGCACATTCCTGTCGTCTTACTGGAGAGAGAGTAAAGTGAAAGAAAAAAAAAACAGAAGTTGGAAATACCCCTCAGCTGATGATAAAGATGATAAAACAAAACACCTAAGAACACAAAATTCCTTAAATTTTGTTTCTCTCTAAAGGGGTACCTAGCTGCGAAGCTTTAAAACCAATCGGTTTTGTGCTAGAAAATTTGTCGTTCGATCATTTGTCGCAGGCCGTTTTCTCTTTTTGATTAATTTGTTGATTTGCCACGACAAACATCACACTTTGATTGTACGAAATGAAAGAGGACCATCACAAATAATTTATATTCGTTTAATTTTATTTTGAACAGAACAGAACAGAACAGGCTGCTGCTGCTGATTCTGCCTCTGCCTCTGCCTAGCGTTTTCATGGTGACAATTTTTATTTATTTTTGGAGGAGACATCTCTCGTAGCGCCGCCGCCGCCAAACGAGCGATGACACGAACAAGCGTTCATTCATTGATTTAATCTTTTTGGTAAATTAAAGCAAAATTTCAACGAAAAAAAAAATAAATTAAAACGCGCGCTACTAGAACTCCCATGACCAACGTGACATCGTATTTAGTTGAGTTCCATTTGATTTTTGAGGAGCATTCGGCGGCTGACTGCTGCTGCTGTTGCTTACAACAACCACTTGATTTTCGGATTTTGTAGTATATTTTAAGAACGCTTGCGAAACAAGGAGTCTTTGGCTCCGAAGTGTTGTGGCGCCACATTCGACGTAAACATTTTCACAAAGCCAGATACTGGGTCGGCCTGTGACTCAAGAGTTTTGTAAAAGCCATAATATTATTATTTAATGTTCGGCTGGAAAGCGCCGAACTGACATTGTAGGCCACCACCACCATGCCACGCCACAAAGTGGAGCGTAGAGAGTCCTCGCGCGAATTCAATTTTATATGAATTTCGGAATTTCTTGAAAATTTTCCAAACTCACTCACTCACGAAAATGATGAAATAATCGTAAAAGCATTTTCTTTTCAGTTTCTTTGGAATTGTTTTGTACTCTCTCTGAGAAACAGAGGTCAGGATTTAATACGTTGGGATGGGATGAAACACCTTGACGGGTCGGAGAAGGATGGACCTTCTGACGGTCGGTCGGTCGCTGACCTGCTTAATAATACAATAAAAACAAAACATAATATACACTTTGTGCTAAATTCAAAAATTATGTAGTAGAATAAGTAAAAATTATGGCGATTTTATTGTGTTTATTGTTAATTTTGCATTTGAGGTTGTAAATTTTGTTTTGAGGAAATCATTTTTGGTGGAATTAGACATGTCAGTGGGTGGGTCAGGTGGGATTTGAACAATAAATCCATCAGGATAAGTGTTTTAGGTTCAAGTTGAGACAGGTAATAACAATAATGAGCTGAAGGCAATCAATTTGCGGTACAGCTGGCAATAATTCAGAAGAATTTTCCACTGGGAACTGGTGGCCATTATGTTGGTACACCTAAAATAGGTGACGTGAAATAAAGCCAAATTCTAAAAATTTAGCATTATTTCAATTCCAAAATCGAACCTCATGCGGAAAGAGGGTTGAAACCCCTAGTCACGCGTAGCTGGCCACTCAGGTACTGTTGAAATAGGCGCCTGCCTGACGAAAAACACATAACCCGAACGGAGCAACGAAGGTGCGTGAGCGGTACTTTCCGCCTGCAGAAAGGGGGCCCCTTAAATATACACTAGATACGGATGTAGTTACTACAATCAGCATTTGCTTTCGGAATATCAAGGTTCTTCTTGGTTGGTTGGTTTTTCGAATAGAGATAAAACTGACATTTTGTGGTCAAATCTGGCAACTCTAATGCCATTTATGTTCAGTTTGGTTTGCCATTTCATCATGAACAGGTTGACAAAAGAACAACGCTTGCAAATCGTGCAAATTTATTTCGAAAATAATGGTTCAGTTCGCGAAGTTTCTTCGCAGGCTCCGTTCATTTTATGGTCGCCATAATTGTCCATCAGAGCAATTAATTCGGTTAACCATGGATCGTTTCGCACTACGTTTACTTTATGTGATAATACGCATCCGCAGAGACGTCGAGCAGTGCGCACCGAAGAAATAATTCCCGCTCTAAAGCAAAGTGTTGAAGAGGACCCGAATGAATCGATTCGGCACCGTGCACAGCAATTAGAGCTTTGTCCATCAACTTTATGGAAGGTTTTTCGCAAAGATCTCTTCTTACGCGTCGTGATTTTGGTGTATGGGCCGAAAATGAGATTGATATCGATGCTGATTTTCATCGCAAAATTTTGTTCCGTGATGAGGCTCATTTTGGGTTAAATGGCTACATCAACAAGCCAAATTGCCGCATTTGGAGTTGAGTGAATAGAATCCACATGAGACCCTTGAAACGCCACTACATCCACAAAAACTGACTGTTTCGTGTGATCTATGGGCTGGTGGAGTCATTGTGCCATACTTCTTTCGAAATGATGCTGGAGAGTCAGTTACCGTTAATGGAAACCGGTATAGAGCCATGATAACCGACTATTTTGTTCCCGAATTGGATGACATGAATATGGATGAGATGTGGTTCCGACAAGACGGCGCTACATGCCACACAGCGCACGTCACAATCGATTTATTGAAGGAAACATTCGATGAGCCCATAATTTCGCGGAATGGACCTGTCAATTGGCCACAAAGATCGCGTGATTGGATTATTTTCTTTGGGGATATGTGAAGTCGCTCGCCTACGTCAACAAACCAGTAACATAAGGGGCCAACATTCGTGGCGTTATTGCCGACATACAGCCCCAAATGCTTGAAAATTGGACCTCTAGACTTGAACGTTAATGGCATAAAATTATCCTTCCAAGAAAGCCAAATTGGTTTGGAAACCAACTGGTTTTATTTAACATCTCCCTTGATTCTGTTGACAAAAAATCTTTAGAAGGGCAACAGGAAGGCCAAGAAAAATTGCGAACCATTTTATAACTTTTCTTTTAGATCATAAAATTAGATACAGATACAGATTCAATTAATAATACTAACAAAAGTACAAGTTCAATAGACTAGCAAAATCCACTTCAAACACCAGATGAAACTTGTGCAGAAAACTGTAATAAAAAAAAACGGTATAATTCGCAATTAAAAGGATCCGCTTTTGTAAACAGCCTCTAATTCCGGAACAATAAATGCCCTTGCGTTGCCTTTAATTGAGTCAATAACACACCATCCATCCACTATCACCACCACCACCACCATCATCATCATCATCATCCATCGCAGCAGAACGTCTTTAATTCCTCAAAACATGTCTCAACTCTCATCAAACCATGAAATATTGCTAACAAAGCATTCATCAGCAAGGAAACACGACTACTTCTTCTGAAGCCTTCACAAGCGGCAAACGACAACAACGACAACGTCGACTTGTACGCAGGCAATGCAGAGATGAGGATGATGAATATGAAGACGCGATCTATAGAGTTTTACGGTCAATGGGCATCGGCGCAGCGCGCACCAATGTTGATGAAGATGATCGCTTTAAATGGGGATTTTGCTCAAGTACACATTTGCGTGAACGACCGCCCGACACCGCGTTTTAAATTCGCGATATGAATACACGAGAAGAAAGGCCTGGCCTGCCACATGCACTATGCATGCATTCGAATCCAGTTGCTGATTCGTTATTCCATGCCAGTGCCAGTGCCACCGCTGCTGCTGCAGCCGCCGCCACCTTCATCGTCGTCGTCGTCGTCTAAGTCGTCGACATCCATCGCCCGACACAGTCAGTAAGTAGGTAGTGTTGTGTATATGGATGGTGTGCCCAGTTGATTGTTATGCAAATTAGACCAATAGACTGCGGCCTGGTCAGGGATGGGGTTGCCTGCCTGACTGACTGACTGTGTGTGTGTTGGAGTATTCTATATAATCTAAATCAATTGAATTCGAAAGGGGATCTCCGTAATTAACAGCAACCCTCTCTGCTGAAGTGTATCTCTCTTGCCGGGTATTGGGATTGCGATTGAGATCTTTTCTCTCAAGTACAATGGGCGCGCGAATGACATAATACACAATCATAATTTTTTCAGCGACGCACAGAGTTCAATATCTGTAACCTTAACACTGATGTTTGAAACACCGTAAAGGGAAACACACACACACAGAGAGATAGAGAAAGAGAGTCAATAAATTACACTTGCTTTTCGAAATTTCAGTACACCGTTGAAGACGAAGCAAAAGAAGAAAATATGAAAATTAACAACTGTTAGTTGGGGGGGGGGGGGGATTAATGCAAATTGATTACATGCTAGAGGTACTCACGTTTGTTTACTCTCGCGTATCGCCTCAAAGGTAGGACCGTCGAACTCTTTTATTACAAAGTATGTTGTCCATTCTGTATCGGATAAGATTTCCAGACCTGTTTCCGATGTAATGACGGGTACACCAAATGTCTGTGCAGCTTCCACAACAGACTGATCGTCTGCAATGCTCCCAACCAGACATATTCTTTGGATTTCTGGTGACGGCGATATTGACATTTCTGTAAAAAGGAAAACAAAATTTATTTGATTTTTTTTGTTGGTGCAAAAGTAGGGTTAGGTATATATTTTATGTGGAAAAATGGAAGAGTACAGTGCTACGAGTTGATACCGGACATAAAATGATTGATGGAGTGCCTCTTGAAAAAATTTGCTTTAGAAACCCCCCCTTACGGATATAGTTTGGGAAAATGCAAAGAAAGGTGTTTCTTTATTTCTAGTGCAGCTTCAATAAGATTATATGTTGACCTGTCCCTGACTATCCCCTTTAAAGTTTTTCCCCTAAAACTGGCAGGACTTCTCTTCCGGAAGCTGCTGATGGCATCAAAACTCTAGCTCCTAATGGAGCATGGGGCAGCAGCCAGGACCTTCCATCTGTCTCTATATGCAGCTCGATACCTCGGCTGTGTCCACGACAACAAATTTTGGGACTGGGCTTCGGTCATAAGAGTTGACCTCTGTGTTGTTCTTGGCCTACCAAGGGTTTCCATTGGAAGCACATTGTCTTCTAGTTTCCTCAGTGTATGGCCATATCCAGCGCCATTTTGTCTGTTTAATGTCAACATCCACTTTTGTTTGTCCATTCCTAAGCCACAATAAATTGTTGGCAATTTCCCCCTTCTTCGTGACACAGACAATTTTAACTTAGTGCAAATCAATATTTTCCTAAAGTTCCATACCACGAGCTTTATTTGATCTATTTCTGACATCTAGGTCCGTTCCACCAACGAGTGCCACGTAACTACCCAGATCGGTGAACTGCGTGACCTCCTCTATACTAACTTGTTGTGGTTGACTAGGCTAGTGTGCATAATTTGATCTTGTTGACGGTTATCCTTAAAGCCGCCATCTCCCCCTTCTGTTGCAGTTTTGTTTGCCAGAAAACAAATACCATCAGCGTAGTCTAAATGGCTTAGCTCATCAAACGAGTTCCATTGGATACCAAGTCGCTCGGTTCTATCCACCGTGGCAGTCATTGCATCATCGATCGAGAGTAAGAACAAACATCGCCTTGTCGCACTTCAAATCGCGTCGGAAAGCTGTCCATTATGCCAAACGAAACACCTTGCGTCGCTGTACGAATCTTTAATAATCGGCCCTAATTCTCCGATTTCCTACGATTCGGAGGATTTTTGCTTCGAGGTATTCTTCGTAGAAAGAAAAAAACGCACAACTAATGATCTGCGTTGCAGTGCGATGAAATGCATTACCACTGACATTTGTGACAGTTGCACACCATTTTTTGTCCGATCTTCTCCGAGAGAAAGTCGTCGCGGAATTTTTTCTGATTTTCGGATAAGCTTCGGCTTTTCGATATATCGGTACATTTTATACATCTCTATCAGAATCTAACATTTGTCGCATGTCAGATCAATGCGTCGTCGCATTTTAATTATTCTTTTTCGAAATCGGATACCTCGAATGTAATTAGGGCCTCCGACAGAGTATGCGTTGCGGAGAATTTTCCGTTCCGACGGATACCTCGCTAGGGCCGATTAGCAATAATTTTTTAAGGGATGCCTTTCATAGCAAGCGATCTACCTAAATAGATGCAATCACGATCAACGCGATCGAAGGCCTTTTCAAAGACGGCGGACATGAGAGTCGTGATTTTATATAGTTTATTATTTTCCCGCTTTCGTCCAACACCTCTTTTAGGGAGAGTGGCAATTTTTCTTATTGCAAGGACATGGCGATGACTTTTGGTGCATTTTTTCTGGCCATTGACTGATTACAAGAAAAATTTGTAGTTTGCTAGTCTAATGGAATTTTTCCGGAACACTTTGGGAAACTCGGATCAAGACACTCAACCAATTTTTTAACAAATGTCGGGTGGAAAAAGGAAATTTTATAGAGATGAATGACGAATTGCATACTCATTTTATAAGAGTACTTGAGGAAGTTGCGGCCAAGTCTTAGTAAATAAGTTTTCAGATTTGAAATAACAAATCTTTCTGGAGTGTAGGGGTGGGAGCGTGGATTTTGACGATGTGTTTTGTCCTGACTGACTGAATCAGCAATGTACAACCTCAAACCGCAAACCGCAAATTGTTGAGATATGAAATTTGCAATGCTTATTCCCAATACTCACTACGAAGGCATTTTTTTGCTATGTCCCCACTGGTCATATTGGAAAACACGATAACTCACGATCCGTTGGCCTAATTGATTTGAAACTTTGCACGCGCTGATAGAAACACAAGGGGTACGCTTACCAATTTTAAGAGCTAAGCTACCTTACATGAGCTACTTCTACATAGTATTTTGAGCTGAGGTCACTAAGGATTTTTAACACTATTCAGGGTATTAAAAAAGTGATTGTGGCGCTCGCATTTCCATAGTCGATTGCTGAAAGTATAGCCAAAGATAATTTTGGATCTGGCCGCTATGCCTCCGCGGTAACCTCCCTACGACTAAAAAAAAATATTATAAGAACGACTACGGCCTTACTGGTGAATACAAGGTGTATAAAGTGGTGTTGAGGACCATACTGACATATCGCGCACTAGTATGGTGGAAAGCAACAGAGAAGAAAACGATATGCGGCAAATCAGCGGCGGTTCAAAAATGGCTTGCATAGACGTTACGGGTGTCGCCCGCACCACCCCAACGGCGTCATTGGATACCTTTCTGAACCTAACACCGCTTGACTATTAATTTTTTGGGTCACTTTAAGAGAAATCCAATCATTACGGAATCAAGACTACCGGTAACAAGCAGCGTCTTTCCATCAGAGGTTCTAGCTGTCCTCAAGGTGGTTGAGCAAGTGCAGATGAGATCGATATCCGGATGAAATACTGCTATTTACATCGACAGCCAGGCCGCACTTAAGGCAATGGAATCAACTAAAATCAATTCCGATATAGTCAGGAACTGTCGCACCGTGATGAGGTTGCTGATATAAAACCTACCCTCTGCAAAATAAAGGGTTCGATTGAGGAAATAACCATAGGGACTACCAACCTAAGGTGGTCCAGCCTTGGAACACACACGGTGTCAAATGGTCTATGGCCACTTCTCTGTCTTAACCTAACCTAATCTAAGACTACGGCCTTTGCTATAGACCCTTAAATGTTAGATCACGACCCCTAACGACAATGCACCATGATTTAGGAGTATTCCCACGGATCGTACGTATAGGGTACACCCCGGGTGCTGCTCAACACAGTGTCTATTAAAGGATGTTCATTTTAGAATACAGATTCATCGTGGGAAATCGTTATTGATTTTTTTTATAATTTGCACGTGCAAAAGGACACAGCTCGGGCATTAAGTAAATAAGGAATTAGACGAGAGGATGAGAAACCGATGCACATCGATTTTAAATGTTTGCAAATTGTAGTGGTAAGGAAAAACAGAGTGAGGTAGAGCATTCCACATTCGTGTTGAGCGGCAAAGGTCAATCCTTATATTGCACATTACGTTCGAATACAGGCTTTAGGGTAAACTGTTTAGCGTTCCTGGCATGGCGTGTATTACGGTTGAAGTGTTGAAGGAGAATGAAGGAATGCAGCTGGCTATTTCGTTCGAGCGCTGACGATGGAAGTATAGATAAAACGGCGGCAGACAGGAGACATTATGACGATGACTAAGAGGGCAATATCTCGACCGCCGATGAGTTTTATCGCACGTTTCTGAATTCTGTCAAGTAGCTCCAAATATGTAATTGGTGCACCGGACCAGATATGATCATTGTACTCAAGTTTAGGGCGAATAAACGCCCTATAAATTCTAGCAAGTTTAGAAGGGGTAAAATATTTCTTGCATCGCTTGATCAAGCTTAGACATTTCGCAGCGCTCTTGGCGACGTCGAATATGTGGTCATTCCAACGAAGGTTGTCATTAACGCACATACCGAGGATGGAAAACCTTTCAGTTCCAGCGATGCAAGTGCCATTCATGGATAATGGCAGAGTATTACGGTTTCGCTTTAATGACAGAAGATAACATTGTGTTTTGGAAGCATTAAATTCTACCCTGGAAACGAATTCTGAAAGCGATCGCCCGTCTGTAATCTGGATTCAAGGCATGCCAACAACTTAATATGTGCACTCTAAAACGCATTCAACAACGAATAATGTAGCAGATATTCGGCGACAATTATAGCTTCTTTTGTTGAGAAGTTATTTCTGAAATGTAAACCTCGAACGCAGTAACCTTGCAAAAAAACAAAACAAAAAGCCATGACGAACTTTCGCCTACACTCGCTGCATGTAGGCTCCAAAATACTCTGTCTAACTTAACTCTCGGGCTCTCCGGGACTTCGCAAGATTTTAAACTGTTTTGCCAATTTTTATCACCAAAAATTTTCATAAAGAAAATAAATTTATTACCCCAAACTTGACCTTGCCCTCTGCCTCTCTCTCTTTCTGTGTGTTAAATGACGCCTTTCTTCTCAGCAGGAGATTAATCTTCTTCGAAATTCTCAACTTAAGCAATCAAAAACAATTGAATTATTTATTTTTATTATTCTCAAATTCCCCTCCTCAATGGGAAAAAATTGTTTACATCTTCCGCTTAACTGTACTGTAGATGAGTGAGCGAACAAAAAAAAAATGAACACCAACTGATGAAAATCATTTGTTTGCATAACGCACGCACGTTTCTTGATCTCTGCTGCTGCCTCCATTTGTTCTCATTGATTGCAAAAAAAAAAAAAAACTCAAAACAAAGAAAGAATACAGCAAAACTCTTACAAACCAATTAGATTCGCATTTCCTTGGAAATCAATAACCACCATTTGTACATCATTAAAGAGGTAATCCCCCAGCATCTTGACGCATCTCGAAATTAGGTGAGGTCTAGATTTGTGAAATGCATTTCGATTTCCAAGTAACTGGGCTGCTTAATCCCCTCGGGCACCTGTCAAAAGATTCATTTCCTATACAAGTTTTTTTTTTTTCATTCTGACGAAAACAATTAATTTGGCATTATTCTAAGTCAGAAAACAGAAATATTATCATCTCATGTCATGCTCAAAACTAAAAATGAAATAAAGAAAAAAAAAACGACTACTGTCAGATTCTGTCTCATGCACGAGCGTCGGACTTTAGACGTCAGCGAGCTTGAATATATTTAAAAATAAAAATTATCAATTGTCAATCAATTGACGTGAAAGTCCTTAGCATGGTTTTGTTTTTTTTTAAATTTTTTTTTGGTTTTTAGCTCGGCGGGTGTAGGTACATATGTATGTGTGTTTCGGTTGACTATGATGTACTTTTCATGTATAGTGAGAAGGTCTCTTGGTTTTTTTTTTTGAAAGTACAATTTAAAGCCGCGTGTGGACTCTCTATTTTTAAGAAGGATTTTTTACTAAACACTAAAATATGTGAATGAAAGATAATACAAAAAAAAATGATCAACAAAAAAAGTGTTTCATTTTGTTTATCGATTGAACACAACGTAAGAGCCCACGTCAATTGGCACAGTGGGGAGAAGAAAAAAAAACATGACCCTGAGAAATTGCACAGAAAAACAAGAAATTGGAAATAGTTTTAGGCGGTTAGGAGGAAGTTGGCAGAAGCAAAATAGATAGGTCATCATTTTGAATGTAGTTAGTAATATGGTAATGCATTCCACCCAATTAAGAGGGCGGCGGCGGTTGCAGACATGTGAGTAGATAGTTGACGTCGGCATATTTGAAGTGATTTTGTAGTAAAGGGTGGTTCAATCCACCTTAATGTCTAGTTATTTGCCCAACATTTCTTTGTTTCAGTGTTTGCTAAATTCAACCATGGTGTAGAGGGTTAAGATTGTTGAAGCTTTAAACGAAAATGGGTGTTCAAATCAAAATTCATTTCGTGCACTTCGTAATTTTTTTGGTCTACGCTAATCGACCAAATGTGTCCACCATCGGTAGAATTGTGTGCAAATTTTCAACAAACTGGGTCTGTAGGAAATGTGAAAACGCCGATGCATCCACAAAGAGAGACTATTTGGTGCGGTTTTTGGGATGGAGGCGTCATCGGGCCATACTTCTTCGAAAATGAGGTCGGCCAAGCAGTTACCGTGAAAGGTGTTCGCTATCGCGAGATGATAACGGACTTCTTGTGGCCAGAAATTGAGGACATGGACCTGGACGATATTTGCTTCCAACAGGATGGTGCCACTTGCCACACAGCCAACGAAACAATGGCCGTGTTGTCTGACATTTTTGACACCGTTGGACTTTTTCTTTGGCCAAGAACAATTCAAGATGAAATAATTCAACACATTAACGACATTGAACCTCAGTTATGTATCAGAGTCATTGAAATTGTGGACCATCGTGGTGGCGAGTATTTGGCCAATATTTTGTTTCACACATAATTGTCTTGGCTCCTTCCATCATAATAAAAAAAATTGTAATTGTTTTATTTACAAATTACATCGTGCGTTTTCGTTGGATCACCCTTTATAATGCTAATTTTAGTTACCATTGGGCCAAATCCCAGTCTGCATGTTCGAGATGTCAAAGAAGACCGAAGCACAGCGTTTCATGGACCAAGCATGGAAAATTGGAAGCTCGGCATAACAAAGGATGGACGGCTGCTTTGTCTCAGACAGAGACTCTTTACGGGTTAAGTAAAGTAGGTAAGAAGAAAGATCCGAATGACTTGTACGCCTGCAGGGAAGAAATGAATATAACTGCTATTGTGGTTCATCAGAACTAGGCTTGGAAACTATTTTTTAAACATACAACGTCCATTGAGCTCTTCACGAAGAATGTAGCAGCCAAATGTGCTCTCGGGAAACAAAATGTTGGTGCCTTGCCTTGCTCTTCTGGAATCTTCTTTAATCAGAAGGAACTTTTGCACTGTATTCAAAGGCTTACATATCTTCACTGCAGTACCCAACAATAGAAAGAGATGTTTCTAATGCTTAGACTAAGGCTTCTTACGTTTGTGTTCTGGTAATTTAATTAATTCACAACAAACAACCTATCGATGCTGTAAGAAGAAGGGGAATGAGAGAGCAGCCGCATTGCAGTGAATGTGGAGTAATGCATGGAGAACTGCATGGAGTACCGAAAGTGTCCGAGCTTTGTACTCTACTTTTAATTTTATACACCAACAAAAGTTTGTTGGTTGCTAAAGTGTTTGAAAAGAATTGTTCCAGTTGGCTCTTATCTTTAAATTTGAATAAAACACACTGAGTAAGAGACCACTATGTGCTTTTCCAATTTTGTAACTCTGGCACATAAATCAGGCTGAATTTGACCAATGGCAATGTGATTTTGTTGGCTTTCAGGGCAGTTTTGATTATTGATATAGACCTGCGACTTAAGAAAAGCGCACAAGAAGAAGTATAACGGGGTTAAATCGCACGATCTCGGTTGCGATTTTCTGATATCGCTTGTGCAAAATGTCGATTGTGGCAAATTGAACAGAAATTGGTTATCATCGACCGATGGCGCTCGCCGTTGATGGTCAACGTCGTCCTCGAAGGAGTATGGATCGATGATGCTGCTAGTCAAAAATCCACACCAAATAGTGAGTTTTTCTGAATGCATTGCAATTTGGTGGATCTCGCGTGGATTGTTCCTGAATTCACTCATAAATGGGCCACGTCGTCGTAGAGCAAAAAAAGACCCATTTTCGTAAATTAATTTAATCATTTGCACATGTTGTTGAACACTATAACTCTCCACGTTGATTTAGACTAAATAAATGACAGCTAATTTGACAGATGACCGGAATCACCAAAGTTCGGAAATGCTCACTGGAAAACCCTTTATAGTATCTCACTCATTTCTGGGAGAAACAGCACGGTTGATGCAGTTCCAATTCAATGAAGTAGAAAGATGGCACGACGAAGCACAATCGTCTATTTTGATTAATTCTAAAACCTTTAGATGCGCTTATTCACAAACCGTGTTAGTGTGGATTGCCCTCCGCCCACAAAATTGCAAACCCATATCGATAAGTTGCAAAACATCCCAGAAACAGCAATTAGACTAATCGCAGGAAGAAATGGCACACGTAAGTGAAAGGCTTTAGGGTGAAGCGTTAGAAAACTACGCCGATCATAACTCGCGGATACCAATTATAGTTCACCGAGTTATAACTGCAGACCTTGGCTCGATGCATTTAATAAGGAATAAGTACCGAATTTATCTCTTTGATCATGGGAACCGTATTATCCATGTTTTAACCGGGTTTACAAAGTCGAGTTGACACATTCATGTTGTTTTTAGTTCTTAGTTTGGCGTGAGTGTGTGTATTTTGTTTAACTGATATACTTTTCATGTGTAGTAAGAAAGTCTGTTTTTGTCGGTTAATCATTAAATTTATTTTAAAAACTTAGTCATTTTAAAACATTAAAGAATGATGTAAGTTTTAGATAAGACGTATTCATATTCCAGACAAATGTTTATTTATTTAAAACTTAACGTCATGCATGTTGATGGTGGTGCATTTCAAAGGAAAAATGATCGAATCAAATAAAATTGTGTACCGAAAGTCATCATTCCAATATTTCAAGCTTATTTTTTTTTTGTACTCGTACTCGTTTGACAGTTTAGGCGTTTTCAATTGATTACGTATTCCCCATCATTGTCTTTAAATTTATTTATTTTGCTTAACCCTTTAAGCCATCGTTACCCATAAAATGGATCAGAGCTTTTACTGATTTGTTAAAACGGGATCAGGCATCAACTAACCTTAAGGTTAAGCAATATATCCCTCATATTTTATTCTGAACTCATAATTCGATTTGAATTGCAATCAATTAATATTGGAGTCTGAAAATTTACAATAGTTTAAGGAAAATATACGTTACTCAAACAAAAATTAATGTAATAATTGGCATAAGCTGTAAAAGAAATAGGCCAGGAGAGCATTCGGTAGGACCAAAGGAGCAAACGAAGCATCCATCATTTTCTTCTTAGTTTATATAGCGTTTAGTTTATTTAATCTTCTTCTTCTTCCTCAATAATTAAAGAGGTGATGATCCAAATTAAAGGGATCATAACCTTCCACGTTACTGTTTTGACTCTGGGTTCCGTCAGTTTGACCTAAAAAATATGTGCATGTCTCCCAGTTTTGTATCACTTCGCCACTGAGGTCATCCAAATGCTTACGTTATTGCATTTGTGCGAGTTTTTAGGTCCGCCTTCAATTTCGCGCTTATATAGAAGGAAGTAGGATACCTCCTTTGAATATGGAGATACAATACAAACTGAGTGATGGTGGTTTCTTTGACGTAAAGGCTTCCTCGGATTAATCGATCATTCCTTCATTCATTTAATTCGATCTAGAGAAACATCTCAACTCAGCTGCTGACAATTTACCTCATAACTTTTGTAAATTGTCCTACATTGCAAGCCGTATGTTAGCACTGGACGAACAACTTTTAGCCAATACTGCTGCCACTTGTGTAGAATTGTTTCGTCATCCACAAAGAGTTGGCCGTAAGCCTTTTTAACACCCTTCCTCGTACTAATTTCCTCAGAATGTCTTCTTTTCTGTGCGAATTGTTTTGTCGCAGCTGGTAGGGGAGGAAGCCTAGTTCATATCAGTAGGCAAAGAAGATATTTCTTCTAGCTCACGATACAGGCTCTCCGTGTACTTAACTTGAATTTGGTTCGAAAAAAACTTTTGGCAAGGGAACAAGGGAAGACAAGGGAACTCACTCCGCCGAGGAAGGCTTCTTAGTTGCCAACGGACAAAAGATCACCATCTTCAGTGAACGCGACCCTAAGGACATCAAATGGGCCAGCGCTGGAGCTGAATACATCCACCCATTTCAATGGTGCCGCGCCGAGAAGGTCATCATCTCTGCCCCATCAGCTAATGCACCAATGTTCGTATGCGGGGTCTTGCAGCAGCAACTGCTTGTTAACTTTGAACGGCGCACGCTACTACCGCCACCCGAAGGACATTGTTTTGTTTTTTTCTCGTTAAAAAGTTTAGTGGTCCATTTGACCCCCTTGTGCCCTATGAATTAATAAACGTTTTTGACTTGGTAGCGAAAAGTGATATTGATAGGGTGTCATACGATTTGTATGTATGCTTTGTAACAGAACTGTTTGCCTAGTTCACCAAATCAAACAGAAACTAAAAACAAACACACTTGAAGGAAACGATACTCGCTTTTATGGAAATGAGAGTAAGCTTTTAGTCAAAAATGGGGTTGAGAGCTGTTAAATGGAAAGAGAAAAAGAAAAAAAAAAATCCCAGTTGCCTGATTTCCAGGAAGCCGCTGAAATTAACGGCTAATAACTTTATTCTATTCGTAATTTTGAATTAAGCTGGCACACAGACAAAGTCGAACATTGTAACAAAGTCAAAAATTAAGTGAATAGTTGTTAATAGAGATTTTCCTGTTGTGTGTTAAAGGAATCAAATCATTTCCTACAAAAAAAATAAAAAAAAAAAAGCCTGAAAGTGAGACTAGCAGCAGAAATTTGAAGGTACATTTTCTAAAATATTTCCACCATAATCTGTAATGTTTCATAGTGCTACTTTCCTGCAGTGGGCAATCAAAGATTTTTATATCTCGCGGTAGCACTTCAAATTAGTGCTACCGAGAAATTTATCCGAGTGATCGTGAATTAATATTCTACAAATTTGAAAGCTGGTCCGCCATTGCTACAAGCAAGAAAAAGCCATATACATATTTAAATCGACCAGCTCAGGGCGAAGCGGTACTTGTAGGCCCTTTCGAGCCCCAAGTCTCAGCACCGGCTTTGGCCGTGAGTGTTGAAGCGCCAGCGGATAGTGGATCACAAACACCTGCTCGGGTTCAACACCCAGCCCCGGAAGCAACATACATTTCTTTTTTTTGTTTCATTCGATTTTTCTTTGTCACTTTAATTGTTAGTTGTAAGGTAAACCGTATATGTCTGTATATATGGCACATAGTAATTTCAAAAGAAGGTAAGGGAACTATTTGCTTTATTCTTTAATATAAATACATATATATATATATATATTACAATTTTTTTGGAAACAAATTAGGTACGAAAGGTACACCATCAATACCCAACCTGGATGCAGTGGCCATTGGATCTACAGTTGCGGATACGGCTTCTATTAATTAAAACGGTGAGTCTGTTCCGATTTTCTTTTGGCAAAAATATTATATATATATATATATTTATAACTTTAAGAATAAGCAAATTCAAATTAACAAATAGAGTTTAACTGCCTATACAAAGTTCCCCATAATGCACATACCTCAACATTTTTCTTTACATATAAAAGCCTTTATATACATATATATATAACTTACCATTTATTTTATTTTACATATTTAATTTTATACGCGTTTTATTTTGTTTTAGTTAGTTTTTATTTGTTCCTCAATTTTTTTTTAAACGTAATTCCAATTAAATTTAACATGAATAAATAATGTGTAAATCCGTCAGCGAAACCATGACTTTGTTTTAAAGGGGGCAAAATAGGATGAGGATGTGCGGATAGGGAAGGATGATGCGGAGTAGGATGTGAGAGAGGGCGAGGAAAGGGGCTACGAAGGCGAGTAGAGTAGCCAAGGTAGGGTAGGGTAGAGGTAACATTTCTCGCAGCGTCAATATCACCATAACGCGAAAGCCTGGCATGATTTATTTTTTGTTGCAAGGACTATAAGGGTCAAGTCCCACACCCACCGACGAGCTAAGAAAGGGAGCTTGCATGCCAGCAATGACCCGATGCCAAGAACAGTCTCAGTAACAGCTTTCTACTCCTCTTCCAAAATACTCACATTTAAAAAAGACTTGGACATATTTTATAAAAGGCACAATCCTAAAACACAATTTTTTAGAATTAAGGGTCTAGCAATGTGAAAAATTAGTCTGGGGTACACATAAAGAATTAATGGACTACTCCTTTATTATTAAAAAGTTAAATTACGCAAAAATGTTGTTAGATTCTTGAAAAGTGGTCCGTTTTGCCCCTCTCTCCCTCAACGACGATTTTAAAATGTTCATTAAAATTTCAATAAAAAAAAACAAGTTTTCTCAGTCCCTTAAATTTTTAATTTTTTTGCGGAAAATTATCAATCTCATCGAAGCCATACTAAGTAAATCATAGACGTAGCACATTATAGCTTTTGCAATACTATTTTTTTTTGCAAACTACAAACACACACACACATACATTATGCGCTCAATAGTTATAAATACTTTTTTGTGTCACTTTAAGAGATTATTATAAACCAACAAAACTGTACACATAATGGACTCGCGTACTTACATACATCTCATGCATTTGTACTCACCCAAAGTTAGGGAATTTTCTGTTTGTTTATTTTAATAATTCCTCTTCATGTACGCAAGTACAAAGTATATTTGTTTATTTTTAGGGGAGCAAAAAAAAAGCAAAAAAAAAATTGTTTAGTTGTCAAATATTAAATACAACCATCAGAAATATGCGTTTGGCAGAAAAAAAAAACCTTAAACAATGTTGCAATTGTTTTGCGTCTTATTTTTAATATTTAACAATTTCTTATTTTTAAATAAATTCATTGTGCAAATAATAAAAAAAGAAGAAGAAGAAAACACTAAACAGGAAATTAAAGATGAGAGATGAGGGGGAAGTGCGTTTTGCTCTCGTATCTACCTCACGCCACCGCCACTTCGATTTGACGAAGGCGAACGAAGAATACTATCTACACGAATTCCGGGGGAGGCGGACGGACACAGGCGCGAACAGGCAAACATACACACACATATATCTCATCGTTTTGGCAATTCATCAATGTTTTAAACATTTTTATGAATGTAAAGATATTCGTTGGGGTTCGCCTCCTCCGCTAAAGAGCACTAAAAATAATCTTTATTGAAACAATAAATCAAACAAGTTGCTGCCACTAATCCGTTAACACATTCGCGAGATGTACTTATTTCAATATTGCATTTTAACTATGATTTTTGTTATCTTCTTTTTAAACGCAGTTTCGCAGTGCTAAAAAGGGATATTTTCATGTGATCTTCATTACAAAGAGAAATGACAAACTCAACTTGTCGTCCTTCGAATGGAAAAAAAAAAAATAACAAATAAATCATAATTTTTTTTTTGTCCCCGAACTAACGAACTAATTGGGTGAGGAGTGATCTGGGCAAAGCTATAATTTGCCATTTTCTTGTAAATAACAAATAAATTCAAATTAAAATGCTGACGGGTTTTTTACAAGGTGTTGAACTCTGTAGGAGTACGATGAGACATTTTTTTTTTTTTTTGATTTTTCTTTTTGAAGATTTGCAAATCACCTGGACGGGGAATGTTTTTTACACGATTTTAGTTGGTGATTTGGAAATTTAAACAAACAAAAAAAAAACGAAGTGTATAGAAAGTATTCAGTGACAAGGCTGGAGAACGAAAATATCCAAAGCACGTCGCGTGCACATTCCAAAGTGAAGTACGATAAGAATTACATATAATTTGGCGACATCAAATTTCGAAACATGATTGACCTTCAGATCGAGACGCAAAACGAGCGCACTTTTCGTGAATGATGTGATGACAACAAACAAACAACCAACGTGCAGTCGCAAAAGAAAGAAATACCAAATACAACGAAAATATCGTTGCAATTTGTGCGAATTTTATTTAAATGCTTTTCAGGGGAAGTTAGGAACCCTCGAACACTCTAGAGATCAGAGATCTGGGTGGGACAAGTGCTGTTGTTTTCCAATTTTAAAGAGGAGCCCTTTCTACCGATTTTTGGTTTCAAAGAGTTTCAAATATTTCGTATATGAATTCATGAAGATGTTGTAGTTTCGAATCTTCTTTGGTCGTTTTGTCGATTTTTTTTATTGGATGGTGAGGATGGCGCGAACGGCGTCTGTCTTTTATTAAAAATCTCAAACAAACATAGTAGTAGTTCTACGAAGGAATAAAAATCGTTAAGCAGCAACTTCCTCATCTACTTATAGCCAAACACAAACAAATTGCATTACCTATGCCCAATCAAAGTTTAAACGTCATGAACAGTATTTGACATTCACAATGAATTAGGGAAGTGCATTTAATACTTTAAATAGAGATGTGCAGAGTGTGTATGCAGCGAATATTTGTTATCATTAAAATTTGTTATCAAATAAATCTAACACTTCTAAAATGTTGGCGATCCATTTTTATTTTAAGGAGCTCAATGCTTAGCAAAGTACCCAAAAGCTTCTAAAGAAGCCATTCCGGCAGCGCTGGGTGGGACTTTGTGTGTGTATCAAACGAATAAAAGAGTTAATATCTAGTCAATCAATGTCCCACTGCGTTGTCAGTTCCTTAAATAATAATAAAAAAAAAGTACTGCCTCGCCTTGGCCAAACTTTTGTTCGCTGTGGAACCACTTATACAGCTCCAAGGTAGCCCTAGCCATGTTCGCAAGCAAACCCCATTTTTGCTGTATAAATAATCATAACCGCAACCACTTACGAAATTAATGTCCGCAAAATGTTGTAGCCATGTAGGGGATAACGCAATGGAACAAGTTCGGCGAGCATTAGGCCTAGCTTAAAGTAATCTCTAATGTTAGAAGATTCTGCTAAGCAAGCAATTCACCAGTTTTTCCGGATTCAAGTCCAACATTAGACTTAGAACCGTTTGTGGGGTGCTGGACTCCCCTATAACTTTTCAGTGACAGATAGTGCAATGGTTTTTCATGAAATGAGCCTAGAATGGCATCACATCTATACGGGCTACGGGGTGTTGTACTCCCCAATATTTTCTTGGAGCATTTTCTATTCAAATCGGTTCCATTTCAGCTGCGGTTTGATGTCAAGTGTGTGTATCGCAACTTCTTGTAGTTAATGTAGTATTAATTAGGCGTCGCTACAGTTAGTGGTGTACCTGGGCCCCAAACCAAAATGTATTATAAAAGCGCAGTGTTTGGCTAACCGCCTCCATCTGCACACTCCATTTTGGTTGGAGGTTAGAGGTTGAGGTCCGTCTCAATTACTGAGGATTAGCGATGAGTAAATAAATAAATACATCTACCACAGCAAAACTGACCAAATAACCAACGAAAAAAATGTTCTCTCAAAACGACCAAGGAGATCTTTATCCGCTTTAAAAGAGTCCAAGCTTCAGATTCATAGATTTCCGACAAGCTGCCGTTTTTAGATGCGAGTGTATTAGTAAGTGAGTCCGATCGAAGGTTAATTTGTTGGCCTAAGCCAAAGCCGAATGTAGTGGAACCTAAAATAATTCATCCGTTAAATAAAATTGATGGGTATATGTTTCATTCAGATGCAACTTCAACTACAGAAACGGAAAAACAAAAAATGACTTGCTCGAAATCGCTCAAGCGAAAAAATTTCTTGTGTCCGTCGCTAAACCTTCAGCGTTTTTTCGCCGAAGCCGAAGTTGGAAAATTTGGCCGGTCGGACTCTACTTATTACCTCAAAGTTATAGCTGTCGATTGTGACGTTTTGGTTGATTTATCAATATTGGGGCTCCCCTTTGGTTTGTTCTCGTGTACCGCAGTGACAGTACGCCGGTTATTCCAATAATAACCATATCGTCGGCGTATGCAAGGAATTGACTTTTGACTTTGACTTTTACGACTATAACATGAAAGGTCTCGAACCTGACTTTTCTCTTGCATCCTACACAAGCGGACGAGTTTGACAGGAATATAAAAATGGCTCGTCTCTATAAATGTAAGTATCGGTCTGAACTTCTTTAATTTTCTCCAGGGTCTGTCGTTGTTTGAATATTTTGTCCATTGTGAACTTCCCGGGTTTACTTTCTTTTAAACCACACAAACGATCGGACCGCCGCCCGCAAGCTTTATTGGATATAAGTTTAGATATTGATATCCTCACTTCATTATGGTTGAGTGGATACAATTCTTGGCTTTTATCGTCAATATTGAGTGTTTTTTTTCTTCTGACAGCGGAATTAGTGACGTCTTCGTCGAATGATAACCCGCACATTGGTTGCGGCGCTTCTAAAGGCTTTGCGTTAGCATTCATTAGCTTGGTTGACAGTTTATTGGTTGGTAAGCCTCCACTGGATTATCCTGATGAAATTGAGCAATTTGATATTCGCCTTTGGGGCAACTGTCAGAGGACGTTTTAGAAGCCCGTCAAAAAGATAACAAGATAACGAAGATGCATTCACCTATTCCTTCAGGCTAAATGAGTCCCGCCCGGCTTCTTCATTGCCAAGGCCCCAAGTGATTTCAATCAATAGGTTCGAAAGTTCAATCAATCAGTTCCTTTGTCCTATAAATTAAATATCTCTATAGATCTTTTGTTTTAAAATTCGTTTAAATTTAGATTCCATTATCGTAGATTTTTCACACGATAGGGATCCTTCGAGCCGCAAAACACGCGCTGGGCCACTCTTCGTTCTGACTCAGTTTCACAGCAGACGCCACTGCGTGGGCCCGCTGATACCAGTACAATAATATTAATTCTCTTCATACTAGAGTGCTTCTAAATTAAAAACAATTTTGGATGTAGAACAATAAAATATAATCCAAATATATACCCACGCGAAAAATAGACGTTTTATTTATGGACTCGGCACTCATGGTCTAAAAAAAGAGCCATCGCAATAATGTACATATTTCAAATTCGACACAGCTTCATGACTCATCATATATAGTGTTGTTTGCTTGGGCTATTGACTCTTGAATCAAAAAACTTCTATGTGAATTCTGATCACAGCATGGTGTCTTGGTCATGATCTTGTGAACATCCCTGACCGATATTCAAATAGTCAGAAACACATTTCAAACTACAAATAGAGCTGTCATAGTTTTTTTGATTTCAGACACGCGTACACTTCACAAGAGCACAACCTTGACCAAAAGAAACTACATGACCTTAAGTGCGAGCATTACTTCGAAACGGAAACGGAAACGGAATGGAGCTTGATGTCACCTGTTTCAACAACGCAGCACCTGCAGGTATTACTATTTTTTGTATAAAAGTCTCTGTTTCGAAACAATTTCGAATACAAAACACTCCAATAAACGTAAACAATTCACATTTTGTCTGTTATTGATAGATTTTACCCTAAATCAGCTTTCGCAAACATTGAGCTATGCCGACCAGCCGCCATTGGTTGATGATTTTCCAAAAACAAACAAATTTCATCTCGATAGAGCGATAAATTTATTTAAGAAAACACATCAATTGAAAAATGTACCTACATCTATCTGTGATGCTGCTGTTGCTGTTGCGCCGGGGTTGTATCTGGCCCGTTTGGGGAATGCAATCAACTGTAGCGTCTGGTTTTGTTACGTTTTTCAATAAATTTTATTACCAAGCGAGGAGGGTGGTGGTGGAATGCAGGGTGGCGGCGGTGGCGGCGGCGGCAGCAAGTTGAATTAGCAGCTCCAGGAAAGAAGCAAAAACGGCACTCA
The DNA here is from genome assembly GCA_963576555.1 of Ferdinandea cuprea. Classification (NCBI taxonomy): domain Eukaryota; kingdom Metazoa; phylum Arthropoda; class Insecta; order Diptera; family Syrphidae; genus Ferdinandea; species Ferdinandea cuprea. The sequence goes on from OY754960.1 coordinate 10,563,448, forward strand.
TTCAAGATTTCTGTTTATGCCAATAGTTTTTCGGTTTTAATTACATTTAGATGATTGCAATTGAATTGCAAACTGAATACACATACATATCGAGAGATATAGCTAAACACATGTGAGAGCGGCGCGCGCGACGGGAAGAGTACTGTTATTCCTGGAAATTAAAATGCACACCAAGTACGAGGTACGAGGTACGAGTACGAGTACATCAAAGGAAGATAAATTGTGAGTGCATTGTTTAACGGAATGCATCATTTCAGTGTAGAATTATTATTACTTAAATGTTTATTAAAGCGAAGTGACAAGGAAATTACGAGGAAAGTGGCAATTTTGTACGAAGAGACACACGTGGCTCTTGGAAGATATTAATTTAGGTTGAGGTTTTTTTTTTTTTTTGATAAATCTAAACAGTGATAGATTTTTGCAGTGGATTGACAATTATTATTACTTTTGCACCAATTCCATGATTAGGGGCATTTTGAATAACTTGACCACAACGCACAGTAGGCAGACTCACATAGACGATTTGGTGGTTGAGGAATATAAGAGGTGCATCGGACAGACTCTAACGACGTTTCGGTGTTCGTTTTATGGAACATTCCAATCAGATTAGGTATAACAGAGCGAATAAATCATCGGTGGCTTCACATGCCCTACGTCATAATAAAGTCGACATCACGCTTGAAAATGCCTTACTGCTTGAACACGCGTCACAGATGCAACACGGCTAAGAGTGATTACTTACACATGAGCGACCAACGAGGACAGTGGCAACATTGTTTCTCCGTTGTTCAATTTGATTTAGTGTTTCACGTCTCTTTTGAACAAAATATTGTTGCAATTGGTAACTTGTTTGATTTTCTTTTAAAATTACAGCAATAATACGCACATTGCCACCATGAAAGTGTGGTGGTGGTTTGCTTGATTTGATGTAAATAGATGGTGTCCATGCTGGAGGTTTGTAGGTTTACACAGAAAACGCATGAAGTAGTTTTATGCAGTAACAGAAAAGTTATGCACTTTTAGTTAAAAAGGAGCTATTTTCTGGCTGGCTGCATACAATACTTCCAAATCGAAGCATTTCCACTTTGAAGGGCTGTAACTTGATCTTTAGGGCACCAGAACTTCAGGAGTATTAACTGAAAGGAATAAATCTCCTTAGATTTTGAATTGGGTTTTCCTTTAGAAAATTTAGTGAGATATACTCGAAATGAATTCAAATAATCATCACAAAATTTGACAAAGTAAACCTTTTTTTGGTTGTTGTGATATATAAAATACAGGGTGTTTTTTTAGAGGTATAGAACTTCGAATTGAAATAAAACACAAGAAAATCGTTAAATATGATTTCGAGCATGTGACCGCCGTGGCTGGTTCGAATAAAGACAAGTCTAAAGGTCCAATTTTCAACCACTTTATCAAGAATTTTGGGGTGTATGTCGGCAATAACGCCACGAATGTTGGCTTCCAAGTCCCATAACATTTCTGGTTTGTTGGCGTAGGTGAGCAACTTCACATATCCCCAAAGAAAATAATCCAATGGTGTCAATTACACGACCTTGGTGGCCAATTGACAGGTCTATTCCGCGAAATTATGCGCTCATCGAATGTTTCCTTCAATAAATCGATTGTGACGTGCGCTGTGTGGCATGTAGCGCCGTTTTGTTGGAACCACATCTCATCCACATTCATGCCTTCCAATTCGGGAACAAAATAGTCGGTTATCATGGCTCTATACCGGTCTCAATTAACAGTAACTGACTCTCCAGCATAATTTCGGAAGAAGCATGGCCCAATGACTCCACCAGCCCATAGAGCACACGAAACAGTCAGTTTTTGTGGATGTAATGGCGTTTCAAGGGTCTCATGTGGATTCCCTTCACTCCAATTGCGGCAATTTTGCTTGTTGACGTAGCCATTCAACCCAAAATGAGCCTCATCACTGAACAAAATTTCGCGGTAAACTTCGCGAACTGAAACATTATTTTCGAAATAAATTTGCACGATTTGCAAGCCTTGCTCATTTGTCAACCTGGTCATGATGAAATGGCAAACCAAACATAAATGACATTAGAGTTGCCAGATTTGACCACAAAATGCCAGTTTTATTCGAAAAACCAACCTCTAAAAAAAACACCCTTTAGTTGCAAGCTAATTCTGTAATAACGCACGTGTTCAATATTTTATGACTTGAACTAAATATGCTAACAATGATTTCTCTAGCGTTGAGTTTCGCAGCTGATAGGTGACAGATGGCAGCTGATAGTTGACAGGTGATATACGATAGCTAATGACAGCTAATAAATGACCGCTGACAGAATGCTTATATCTCTGATTGACTAGTAAACACAGTCAAACCCACCTAAACCTTATGCGACTTATTCCGTACAAATTGACAGAACTTCAGTTTCCATAATCTTCTTCTTATTTAGAATTGTTCTTTAACTTACAATTAGTCTCAAATGTAATTGAAGTAAAAGTCTGGCGACTTAGGTGAGTCCTTAGTTTCGGACTGAAGCTTGGCAATGCAGTTACCCTTGTGCTCAACGATATTGGCCTGCTCGTTCGTGAGCTTCTTGGCTGTCCATCTCTTCTTAACAAGTCGAAGCGAATTGCAGAATTGTCCTTCTGGTAGATATCTTTAAGATTATCAGCGCGGATACCCAAGTTGATCTATCCGCTGAACTATCCGCTTAAAGCCCTTTTCGTCCTCCGCTTCCAATGTGCAAATGCAGTCGGCAAGGTGCTGACCGAAAACGTTTTTTTTCCGGCGGAGTAACCAGGGAAACGCTTGACAGAGTGAGGAATGTCCAGACCATCAGCAACTACTTTTCTAACACCGAAAACACGGCACCTGTGGTTGTACGGCTAAGACCGACATCCAAGTAGCAACAGAAGGCACCTGGATCCCATCATCGACGGATTCAACGTTGTAATCTTCGCCGGTGTCTTTAGTGTAGTAAGAATAGGACGAGCTACCAACCAACCTTAACTACATACTTGAGAACTCATCGCAGACAACACTATCACCCTCGATCCTAGCGTACGCAATCTGAACAGTGACATCCGTAATGAAATATTGTATTTCCTTTTGTCTTAGAAAGATCAAACAATTTCTAGCATAGTAATCAGCTCTGCCCTAGCGACGCCTACGGAACTCGACTTGGTAACGCTTCAAGTATTGTTCGTTCTTTACGACTTTCACTTATTTAAAAATGAAAAACACGTCGGTGAAAAGATCCAATTAAACCGCGGAGGTTGTGATCAGAATTATTGGGATACGTAGAGAACCATTCCACTTGTCTGCCTGTGTGGTACGCCGGTTTGATATTAAAAAATATTTACAGCCCTACCGGTTTCATATCACTTCCTAACTGAGTTCAATCAAATGCAGATGTTGTTGCAGTTGTGTTATCTAGTATTTTAAGCTCTACCTCTGATTGAAAGTTCGTAGTGTCCCTTTATTGACCTAGTAGGGCTCCATTTCCTACGAGAGGTGCTCTTTAATGTCAATTGGTACCCTCATTGTGCAACGTTGAGAACCGTATGTGAGCCGCCGGATGGACAACTCGCGGTTTAGAGCCTTTCGTTCACCTTTTGGGATATTTTTTCGGTTAAAGGAGATAGCTGGGTTCACCTGCCACTTCATCGACTCTACGTTCCTTTGCTGTTGATATGTAGAAATAGGTCGTCCATTTTAATCCACAACATCCATCCAAGCATCAAGTGCTCGTTAAAGAAAAGTTTGATCCTCGTTAATGATGGCTTCATCATAACTCATAGATTTAATCTTCTTTTGATTTGGTTTCCCAGAATATTCAAATGCACGGGCACCGAAATTAACTTAGAATGTTCAACTTAACCACAACTAACTCCACGGTTGGTTTCTATGGCCTTCATTTGCTTCAAGATGCATGCACTGTGAGTGGCACAGAGTACTAAGTTTAAGTGCTCCAAAAAGGTTTCTCCGTCCCTTTTACATATCGCTTAACTTCCATTTCCAGATTCTTAAAAAAAAAACTGCTCCTGGAGAAACATTTCGGACTTCGCTCAAGATCCTACAACTGGCTTAGCTGTCTCCATATTGCACAAGGATCTATCAATAAAATGAACAACAAAAAAATCCTCACAAAATTTAAAAATCTCACCCAAGGGTTAAAACCCCCATGAAATCACTTAAAAGTTTTAAAAATAAAGCAATGATTCTTTTCTCTCTCAAAAAGAAAATATATTTTTTTTTATTGTGGAATCTCCTTAAAAGCTGAACTAACCTTCACACTGGATCACTCATCGCCAGTTCCTCTTAACTCAAAAATAAACATAAATTTATTTATTTATTATTTTTTTTTTAAATAAAATTGTATCAAGACCAAAACACAAATAAATAATAATGTTCCTCCATAAAATCAAAAGGAAAATACACAATAAAAAAGATGTCGTGCATTTCTCAAGAGTTCTTCAGAGCGGAAATTCCCACAATTTCCTTTAAAATTTCTACAATTCCTGGTATCTAAAAGCGCGCCTACACGCGGTGGTCCTCGAAAACACATCGCACTCTGACTAAGTGAGTTTCTCGCGTAAACTTTGTCATCAAATCGAAAAGATGATTTCCTATTTTGAATATCGTTTTGGGACACACCGCTAGCGGCGGTGAGTAACGGCTCCATTTTTAGGACTCGTTGTCCTAAAAATAATAAAAAAAAAAATGGATTTAAAACAATCACCTGTACGTTACCGGCACCGATGCTGTACATACTAAAATAGTTATCAGTTGTACTAGTACTACTAGTCGGAATGATTCGTCACCTGTGTCGCTTTAATTGTTCAAATTGACAACTTTGTTCTGTGCGCGCGGACAGACGGTTGGCACAGCGCCAAGCTAATTAAATCCAAATACAAATCCAAAAGAAAGAGACAAACACACCGTGTGTACAGTATGTACATGCTATATCAACAAACTAATTGAAATTTGTCCACTCATGAAATGTAAAACGTTTGCGTGAGTCTCTATTCGCTAATGGTGGACAGCGGACTATGAGAACGACCGCGAAATGGGGTGGTGGAGAGCGGAATTTTTGAGTGATAGCTTGTGCTGTTGCTACTGCTCGTGTGAGGGAAAATACTTGAAATACTTTTACTCGTGCAAAAACACAGCGAATACGTTTTTATGATTTCGGCCAGAATTTATTAGTTCTTGTCAAGGACAAAAATGGGAATTTCATTTTTTCCGTTATATTTTAGAATAGATTTTTTAGGTTGGGAGTAAAGTTGTGCAGCGTATAACGTTTTGAATGGGCACGCTTAAATCAAGGCTTGAATGGTACAAACAAAAACACCTTAATGTTCCCTTAAATGTTTATCGCTTTTTAAGTGACAATTAGAAATGTTTATGCTCATTTTTAAAATTGTTTAGCAAAGATTCGGTTTGGTAGCGTCGAAGCTCGTCACTCATTAGGAAGGCTATTAACGACTTGGCATGTGCGATGATAAATCGAACCGCTTATCTAATGCTACACTGGGAGGCAGTTAAATAAAGTCATTATGAAATATCGTTGATTTATCGATGGGAAAGAGCCCATACCAAAGCAAATAAGAAGCTAGTCGCATGATAGAATGTGTAAGATTCTACTCTGTACTGTATATGTATGAATTAAGGTAAGAAAAACTCGCATGGGAAAAGCTGATAGTTCTGCAACTATCGCATAGGACTTCAGCTATATGAGACCCAACAAGTCGGGTAAAAGTTACACGAGAAAAATTGAGTGTTTCATGGAAGTAAAGTAAGACCGTCGAGACAGAAAATTATGGATGAAAAATGGACATTATCGCATGAGAGAAACTGACGAAGATAAACAATTTTCTCATGATAACATATTTTTGGAGAAGTACTTCCTAAGGACGCTACGCGTATTCGAAGCCCTCTACTTTACAAACCGAATGAATATGCAGTTCTGACTTTGGTGATATATGAATTGCATGAAAGCAGATGATATGCAAAATTACTACTTAATCCTACTATTCCCGCGTCATAATAAAAATCACGATTGTCTGTCTGGCAGAACCGATGCGCGGTTTAATAATTTAAACAACGACACAGTGTAAGGGGTAATCGCATGAGAGCATTCTTTAGTGTATCCTCAGCTAAATCGAGGTGCTCTGTTTTACAAACTAAAGAAATATACAATTCCGCCTGTGCTTGAGAAAACAAACGAGTAATTTAACCGTTTCTACTGACAAAACTTAAAACTTCCGGGTGATAACTGTTGCATAAGAGAAAATTATAGTTCTCACAAAAGATGAAACTAATGAAATGAAGGAACACAGCAAGCATAAAGAGAAAACTCAAAGCGTTGTACTTATGCGTCGATAACTGTTGCATGAGATTAAGTGATAATTCTCTCAGGAGATTAGATTGACTCAGGCAAAAGGCAAAATGTTAAGACTATGCGCTTGTAATAAAATAACACAAGAAGCATAAAAAAAATAATTACTGCAAAATAAACTCAAAGCCTGATATATATGACATGCGATAAGACGAGAGTGTTCTCAGTTACCAATGTAACACCGATTCCGCGAGCTTCAAAATAAAATGATTTATAGAACTCGTGAACATGCACAAAATTACAGATTCCACTAACTTGACAGAGCTACAAATTATTACTGACAAATTGTACTATTATATCATGGGAGAAATGAGTTTCTTCAATTAGCAATCCGAAAACTCCAGAACCGAACACACCGATTCCATGAACGTCAAAACACGAGCCTGCATAGATCGAAAAAGCACGCAATAAATTACTACTGACAAAAACACACAATTATCGCATGAGAGATTTGAGTTTTTTTTTCAGTTAGAAAAACGGACAGATTCCACTAACTTGACAGAGCCACCAATTATTACGGAAAAATTGTACTATTATATCATGGGAGAAATGAGTTACGTCAATTAGCAATCCGAAAACTCCAGAACCGAACACACCGATTCCATGAACGTCAAAACACGAGCCTGCATAGATCGAAAAAGCATGCAAAAAATTACTACTGACAAAAAAACACAATTATCGCATGAGAGAAGGGATTTCCATTTTGTCCGAACTAAAATGATGGGGGAAATTTTCAATTAACGCATGAAAGAAGAAGATGATCAGTGATGATAATGATGAAAAACGAACAGTTTGAGCTGATCCCGTTTTTTCGGAAATTCTTTAAAGCGTTACCAGGTAAGCAAGTTCAGGGTACTCCTACTCAAACATGAATTATAACAAGCGTGACGCCAGACACAAGTACTTGCTTCCCGATCATCCCTCATATTACGAGTGCTTTGAGTTTGTTAAACTAATAAGATTAAATGTATTCGAACAAAATGCATTATTTTACGAAAAGGTGTTCATCCCTAACAGAATCTATCTCTACGTTAAAGCACTAGGGATGAAAATTCCATTGAACTGGTCTGCGACTATCTGTTGGTATTTCCACGGATGGCTGCCGCAGATTGCGCACATGCATTTTAATTCAAATAAGGGTGCATTTTTCAACACATCCCTTTGCATTTGTATAGTAAATGAACTTCGGTCGCATTCTCGGGGTAAGTAAACAATGCAGAAGAAGGCTGCGTCCAAGCAAAATAGGTACAGTTTAGCCATTTTGCTATTAATTTTTACCTGATCTATTCCTGCGGGTCGACTTAACTTCAGCATAGTCTAGGTATAGCTTCCAATTTACGTGGAAATTAGTTCAGAAAATATTCTGCACCATAGAAGACAAAAGGATCGCACTTTGTTTTGCTTTGGTATTTCCCTACCTGTGTTTATGTTTGGCGGCAAAATGCCGCCGTCCGAGGAAAAGGCGCTCATTAGTTGTGTTGTGTGTTTTTTTTTCTCACATACTTATGCAAAACAAAACTGTAATCGGCATCATCACTTAACATTCATTCCGGCAACGTTGTAACAAATGACAGGAACTTGACATAAAATCGATTAAAATGCCCCCCACAATAAAATTGTCTGACGTCGAATCTTCGCGATCGATCATTGAATTGTGTGTGGACTGTGGTTTCTGTTTTCGATTAATTCGCAAAACAGAAAGTATGTGTGTATGTAATTCATTTACGCTTGAAATTCTTTAGCATTACCGCGCATTATGTGTTTGTGGATAGAGACTTGTAGGTTCAGTGGCCGCTAAACAAGCGGGCCATGAATGTTCTTACCCTGAGCGGGTAAGTTCATGTTCTACAAGTAGGTCAGGATGAAAGTACAAATAAATATTTTCATTCGAAGAGAGCGCGCCAATGATGTTCATCAACAAATTTTGTGGGGGTTAATTGGTCAGAATTCTTTACTTGTGTGGCAGAAGTGAAATGCAATAAATATGTTATGCGACTTATAGCTTCAACGTGTGGCATTTTCGCCACAAAACAGAGAAATGGTCTATACGATTGAAGTCTTTGTAAGTATTTGCAAAAAAGTCACTCTGTCTACTTAATTTCAGGGAAGCTGACTAGAACAGCAAGGTTGAATATTGTCACCACAACTTTTTTACATCGCAACCTTTCTCTGTCTTTGAACCATCCGTGTAGATGGGTATACCTTTGATGAAAGGGATGAGTGAGTTTCAGTCACTTGGTAAGTGACATGAGTCCCTTCCGGTCAAGTGTTCGAAATAACCACGCCTCCAAACATTGTCTTTTCTTAGTCTGAGAGCGGCTTAGGCTTCCATGTTACTTGTGAAGAGCTGAATGGGTTGCAGATTCAATAGGTCTGCAAACAACCTAGATGCGGTGTGAATTTAATTGAACCTATTATGCCCAGAGATTTGATGTTAAACACCTGCCATGGGTCTCACGACCACCGTGTGTACAATGTTCGGTTTTAAGCCCAATATCTTCCCAAAGGTGTTTCCGCAAGCATTAAGCCCTTTCTTCATTCTTTCTTCAGTATTTCGTTTCCAATTTAATTTGGTTGTGAATACCATCCCCAAGTACTTAGCCTCGGTTTGAAGCTTGAGAAGGACACATTCAAGCTTGGTGAACAGAATAAGTTCGGTCCTTTTCGGATTAACCGCAAGACCGTTTGTTTTGATAGCATAGATTCCATAATTTATCTAATGGAAGATAGGTAGTTCCCTGTTATAAGTTTAACCATGTCATCCGCATAAGCGACGACAATAACTTTACTGACAAGAGGAGAGAGAACTCCACCTTGCGGTGTTCCGCGATTTGTGTTCTTCTTAAACCACGCAATCCCAAAGACTGCTGTTAATGACTTAGTCCAGTTTGTCGGAAACTGTGACGAATCTAGCTCCTAAGGTGAAGAGGTATTGGTTCCCGTATTCACGTTGTTGAATGCACCTTCTTTGTCCCGAAAGGCACCCAACGTGAATTCTTTGCTGTTAAGGAACTTCTCGATCTGCCCCAGATTTACTCTAACCTTAAAATTAAATGATTTGTTTTCCTATATGAAGGGTTTTTTTTAGAGATAAAACTGACATTTTGTGGTCAAATCTGGCAACTCTAATGTCATTTATGTTCAGTATGGTTTGCCATTTCATCATGAACAGGTTGACAACTGAACAACGCTTGCAAATCGTGCAAATTTATTCCGAAAATAATGGTTCAGTTCGCGAAGTTTACCGCAAGAAATTTTGTTCAGTGATGAGGCTCATTTTGGGTTGAATGGCTATACGTCAACAAACAAAAATGCCGCATTTGGAGTGAAGAGAATCCACATGAGACCCTTGAAACGCCATTACATTCACAAAAACTGACTGTTTGGTGTGCTCTATAGGCTGGTGGGGTTATTGGGCCATACTTCTTCCGATATGATGCTGGAGAGTCAGTTACCGGTAATGGAGACCGGTATAGAGCTTTTGTTCCCGAAGTGGATGGCATGAATATGGATAAAATGTGGTTCCAACAAAACAGCGCTACATGCCACACAGCGCACGTCACAATCAATTTATTGAAGGAAACATTCGATGAGCGCATAATTTCGCGGAATGGACCTGTCAATTGACCACCAAGATCGTGTGATTGGATTATTTTCTTTGGGAATATGTAAAGTCGCTCGCCTACGCCAACAAACCAGAAACGGTAGGGGACTTGGAAGCCAACATTCGTGGCGTTATTGCCGACATACAGGCCACATGCCCGAAATCATATTTAAACATAAAATTATCCTTCCAATAAAGTCAAATTGATGGACATTAAAACGATTTTCTGTGTTTTATTTTAATTCGAAGTTCTATACCTCTAAAAAAACACCGTGTATATATAATTAATTCGACTTGGCATTACTACCAAAACCAAAGGTTCGCCTGTCTGCTGCCAAACCTAATGTTCAAGCCACATCTATCCACCAAACTTCCAGTGTACATCTTCAATGTTTACCTACTCAAAGTAGGACCTCCACTCCACTCAGCGTCATCAAATTTGACATCGCAATTTCACTCATACATACATCTAGCAATGAGAATGAAATGAATGCCGCTTCTCCGACACACCACAGCTACTCATCAACACACATTCAAAAAAAAAAATAAGGGGAAATCTACCTTGTACGTGATAACATCTTGAACATATCTCACCTGCTTGACCAAACCTCATGCAATATCTCCGCACAATTTAATACGATTATGCCCCAACAATCAAAGCATCTACGCAATGCTAAGCACATTCAATCGGAAAAATATCTACGAAATCTTAAAATTATTTCAACAGCACGAGTTTCATTATATAAAAAATGTTCACATAAAGTTGATTTAAGAAACCTGCAACTGGAAGGCACTTATTTTGCTAAAATTTATTTGCTCCTTAACGTTTACTTGTGGCAGAATAATTTTCCAAAAATTATGTTCAAATAAACAAAATGTCATCTGACCAAAGAAGACATCCCATTGACCTGCAGGCAAAATATCTGTTTATCTTTTTTAGGAGTTTAAACTCTCTCTCTGTTTAAAAGCCACGCAAACCGATACCGACACAGTGCGGTTTAGGCATACCCAGATTGGTTAGCAACTAGTGCAGTCATCGTAAACACTTGTTCGTGGCATCTGTTTAAATTCACATTCGGCTGAGGTCATAAAAGTTGAATTCGTCTTCGTAGAAGGGTTACGCCTGCAATTTTGTTTTAAAGGGAAAAAGAGTAATTTGCATTGTGGATTAGTATCGATTGACGGTAACAGTTAATTGTTACATTTTACGAAAGGGAAAAGGTTAGGTAGGTACTAAATATGGATGTTTTTTTTTTTGCAAAACATACACATAATTTTGACAGCCCTTTGTTTGTAATTAAATGTTAACTCGTTAGCTGGAATGGTAAGAAAATATCACGATCAACTTTGACGGGACCGAGAACTATGCAATGTTTCAAGTGCAGCAACATCCAAGAGAAGGCATCCTGTTGAAACCAAATGTTCAATATTTCCCAGCGTTGTTCAAGCGTATACACAACCATATTCGTTCAGCGGTATAGCGGTATATTATCTGTCAAATCAGACATGAGCTAAGTGTTACCATTCGCGAAATAAGCACCTAGTTAAAAAAAAAACGTTAGATGGCGGACCCTATACATTTGGTAGGAATGGACACTTCGTCATAGAATTAAGGTCTAGCGTTGAAGTTCATGCTGAAGTTGGTGTGCTTAAAAGTGTTCATCCATATAAAAATAATTTCTTCTGAAACAATAACTGTGGCTTTGAAAGTCACTTTTGCTGTGTTGAACTCTTCTACTGTCACATGGGAGCAAGAAGACGCACTCCATTATTTACATCGTGTGTTCTTTGTTTTCAAAAGGAGATAACTTAACCTTGAAGTGCATTAACCCCTTTAAAGGTGAATAGTTCAAAGTAAAAAACGGACAAGCTATAATTTGTTATAGTCCTTCAAAATAAATAAGACCAGTTGCATACCGCTATTACTTTAAACTTCGCTATTCCATTTAGATTAATCTGGGAGGAAAGTAATCTTCTGGAAGATGAATTGATCCACTTCTACACTGACCATGGGGCTAGTGGTAGCGTTTTTAGTCTCTGATAGACAAAATCTCAGATCGTCTACCCAATCATTGCAGTGTGTTCCAGACGAAAGTCATTGTGATAAAAGAATGCTTTTAACGTCTTGTCCAAGCGGCGTTAAAATTACTAGAATTAGTTTCTCTAAACTCTGTAGTAGCCCTGAAATGCCGATCCTCTCTTAAATAAGATGTCGAAGCAGTTCAAAATTCACCTATAGGTACTTGCAATGCCAACGAAATCGCAAAACACGGAACCACACTGCCTGATATTTCAGGTTCCTTACGCTACGGTTACACTGGTAGCGTATTCTGACGAACAACTGCCCTGAAGAACAACAGCTCCATAAGAGCCTACAGCCTTTGTTGCTCTGACAGTTGCTCTTCAGAACAAAGAAAACTGTAGGCTCTTATGGAGCTGTTGTTCGTCAGAATACGCATCCACTGTAACCGCAGCCTTAGACAGTCCTGCAAGCAAACAAAATGCAAAAATTGTAAGCTATTAAGAAAACCAAAATTAGGCACAACTTCTCTAGCGACAAAGCGAATTTGGGCTAAACTGGATCTGAAACCGTTTGAACTGCACCTGCCCTAAGCTGCGTGTAGAAACAAATCATTGCAGAAGCAACAACAGCTTTTGAAGTTGAGTCAAAAACAAAATGACAACAGCAACATTGAACACCGGTTTGGCAAAATATACTCTACTCAACTGAGTTGGGTGGGTTTACATTTCTCGAAGTAAAATCTAAACAATATGCCAAAAAGCCTGTTGGAGCTTATTCGTTGCTCAATTCAATTCAATCGTATTACTCACTTCAAAGATAGCTGCACCATCCGCAAACGTAGCTACAGTTATGTTGATCTTTTGCAAAAAATCACAATCACGAGTGTAGATTAAAAATAGAATTGGGCGATTTGTTTGAATTCGGAGACTCGTTTCCTTGCTTAACAGATAAGAGCTGTCCGCCAGATAAGAGCTTAATATCTCAACAAAAAAAAATTGCTTTGGAAATGCTAATTTTAGCTCATTATGTACTTCAATCACTTATGCCATACTTTATCAAAAAGGCCTGTGACACTGACACGTCAAGAAAAACACTAGAACAAATATTTTGTTCCTTTTATTTCAATGTTTATTTAATAAATCTGGTAGATTGTTGGAGTTCCTGATTCCTAACCCAAAGGAGTGAACAGGTTTTAAAAGACGGCTCTAGGATAAAATCGATTCCTCCGATGATTTTATGTCATATAAAGGTTTTCCTGGTTTTGGAACCATTGGAACTTCATTTGCTGTGAAACGTACCAAATAAAAGTGACTTCTACGAGCCCGAGTTTTTTGTTTTCTTAATATTATCCATGAACATGTGTTCTTTATGTTTGTTGCCACAAATTTCAACTGCTTACCCATTTTTTTCTTTGCAAAAAAATTGTCCCGTTCATTTTTCGGGGCAAAATAGTTGGCCTAAGCTGGATAATGTCTTTCTCTCTTGACATTTACCGTTTATTGTTGCGTTATTTAAGTGCGGATGTCTCAAGTCAGGCATTCACTGATTGCATTTGCAATCAAGGTTCACTATGGCGCGTGGCAAGTGTTTATCGGAAGACATACGTAATTTAATAATAAAAGCGTACAAAAAATTTGGAAATATCGAGGTCGAAATATATTTTATTTATTTAAGAAGACTGGAAATGTGAACCCACTAAAGAAAACTGGAAGACCATAAATTGCTAACGATCGTAACAGAAGGGCTTTAAGAAAAATTCGCAAGAAAGATCGTCGTGCTACAACAGCTAATATCACCTTAGAGTGGAAAAATGTGATTAAAAAGCAAGTTTCAAGAGACACCTGCATTCGAGATATGAAGAAAATGGGATACAAATTTTTTTAAAGTACTTTTTAACCAAACTTCTAAAAAACCGTCACTTAGGCAAAAGAAAAACCACTTTTAACTCCTTTGCAAAAAAAAAAGCGCTTAAGGCGGACTCATGATCATCAAAACTGGACGCTAAGGCAATGGAGAAGTGTAATATGGAGCGATGACGAGATGACGAGACTAACGATCAAGAGTTTTAAGAACGCCAGCTGAAGAATTTCACCCAGACTGCTTTTAGACGAAAAACTAAATTTACCGCTTCAGTAATGGCATGGGGATGTATGTCAGCTCAAGGAGTAGGTGACTTTCGCTTCATCGATGGTACTGTGAATGCAAGTAGGTATCAAGACATCCTAGAGCACCAACTTTTACCTTCGATTCCGAGGCTTGCAACAGAAGATGGCAGTTTTGCATTTCGGCAAGATGGCGCATTCTGTCATACAGCCAAGCAAAATATGAGATGGCTTCGAGAAGACACCATTCCAGTTCTAACGTGGCCTCCAAATAGCCCGGACCTGTCTCCAATTAAGATTTAAGAACACATCCGGCTAAAAACTTGAATGAATTGAAGGAAAAGATTCAAGAAGTTTGGAATGGCATCACTCCTGAATGCTGCTTTAATTTAGTGGAAACTCTTCCAAGTCGAATTACAGCCGTGTTATTAAAAACAAAGGTGACGTCACTCAGTGGTAAAAGACAGTTATTTTTGTATTAGACCAATTTTTTTGCGTCGATAAAAGAGTGGGTCAACTATTTTACCTTATATGAGTTACAATAATTTCGTTTAGTTAATCATTAAATTAACTGTTATTATTTTATGAAGAATTATTTTTGAATATATATGTCTACACAATATCGAAATATATTTTGAGTTACTTTGTTTACTTTGGAGTGCCAATCTTTTATTCAAATTTCATAAGACGGAAAGTAAACGGGCCAACTATTTTGCGTTTGGGTCGTATTATAAACTAAATACGTATATGCAAATCCAAGAACACAGTTTCGACTCAACATGGATGACCGAACACATCCGCTTTTAAGGAGCATCTAAAGCTTTTTGCCTTAAATGCTGTTTTGTAATCGCTGTTTTCAATAGGGCGAATTTGGTTAGACGGGGTCGGACGACTACTGGACATCATCATATATTTTTGACTCGAACACGTTTGTTGAAAAACACTGAGTTTGTGCCATCATAATTCGTAGTCTGTGGGCATTTACATTAAAAGATAGTCTCCTTGAGTAGAAACCAAATCTGGGTACAGGGTGGTGTCTCAACTTGACAGGGTAAAAAATGGATCATTAGATCAAAATGGTTTTGTTAGTTATACTTCCTACTATTTGATACTACAATGAGGTAACCAGAATTCGAATGTGGTCTTTTTAATTCGAGTTGCTATTTCAGCTAGTTAACAGTTTGGTAGACAATTTCCTGGGGCAGTTTTGTTTGGTCAGTACAGCCGTACGCATGTGGTCTACTAATTGGTAGCCTATCTAACATCCACAATAGACCGACCAGCTTTGCTTGAAAAATACTTACAGCTAGATAGCAGAGTATGCTTCAGCAGAAAACAATTTTGTCTGCCTCAACGTCTAGTATTTTCACGGGACCAATTTCCTTTTCAGAAGCAGACTTTGAACGTTAATTATTTTTTTAAAAGGTAGGAAGGGGCTTTAATTGCATATATTCAAAGAGTTTAAAGTGAGGAGACCACCCTAATTCCAAAAAGACAAAAAAAAAGTTGTTCTTAATTTTCGATTTTAACCCCACTTTTTCAACTTCATTTTTTCTTTTCGTGCAAAACATATAAATTTCAATCTGATGACATAAATAGTGATAATTCGAATAAATCTACAATTTATATATGTATATGGACCTATTAGTTTATCAAAAAAAAAAATTAGGTTATAAAAGTCGTCAAACAGATGGGCAGTGAAGTAACTTCAACGGAAATAAAGCATTATTTCCCAAAAAAGGATATTTTAGTCAATAATGCATAAACCGTGAGTTTATTGTTAGAGTAGGTGCGATGTTGCATAGATTCTGTGGATAAAAACAGAGTACCATGATTCTTACTTACGTCGAATTCAACAGTACGTAAGTGGGTGAACCCCCTTAGCGAGAACAAATTTCAACACTGGGCAGTGTTCCCGACTTCTAACGCACGTCAATCGGCCTCACATGCAAGTACTCATTACTTACAAGTAGCAAAAAGGCCTTAAAAGAGGTTTTTCTAAACTCCTTAAGGTTTAAACAAAAACTACCTTCTAATTCATCAGAAAACGAAAAATTCCTTGTAAAAATCCCAAAATTAACCCCGCTATTGAATAACTGAAACATTGTAAATTTTATTATAAATATAGTTTCCTCTGGCTGTGATAACTCGTAGGCACTTCTTAGAAGAACGGTTGAGCCTTTAAATTAAAGCTTAAATTGTTTTTTACTTTTCAGTTTAGAAAATTGTTACTAAGTGGCCAGCGATGACAGGTGGAAGATTTTTCGATGAAAAAGGGAAAAAGCGACAATAGATCCGAAAAATAAAATTGTAACTTACTTTATTAGTAAATTTAATCAAATTTAAAACGAAAATGAATGTTTTTGCAAGTAAAATCTTTTTTTTTTCAGCAAACAATTACCCTCTTTGAATTTCCTTTCATTTGGTGTCAACATACTTGCCGCACCATCAGATGGAAGAAGACAGATTATTGCCAACCCCGTTGACACTTTTAAAGCTACTAAATATAATTGAATGAAAAACAATAATAAATTCTATATATTGATCGTAGGTAGGACCCTTTTCACTTTATTACTTTCAATTTGTTTGACAACTTACAACTAATGTCATTCGCATTTAATGAAACAATAATTTATTTGCTTTATTTATTCTTACTAATTTTTAAATTCAGCACTTGCATACAAAAAAAAAACCTGGCAGCACTGGTCGCAGCTGTATTGCTCCCAAATTTGATCATTGATTTTTTTATTAAAATGACTACTTCGCGAATTAAGACTTAAAGAAGTGCTTTTAGTCTCGATTTTGATTTCAAATGCAGAAGCAATTTGCTTTTATTTCAGGTCAAGTTTTGGATTTAATGATTGGATTTGACAGAAATGTCATTTCAAACCTTGGTATCTGCCAAACTAGGCCAAAAATCTTACTCAATTTTTCGCATTTATTTTATCGAGATCTACCTACATACACATAATAATGACATTTTTAGACTTGGTCAATTTTCATTGGGACAAACATATACATCTGTCAGAGTCATCATGCAGGCCTTCAAAATCATAAGATTCCTCGAACTGTTATTCAAGTGTCAAAAAACACTTTACCGATCCCAAACCGAAAAAAGCTTTGCAAAAAACTTAAGATGCGCAGAATTAATTGTCATTCAATCACAAGTGCTGCCAAATTCACTGCCATACATTTTTGCAAGCAAATCCTAGAACTGTTCATATCGTCATGACAATCGGAAATCTGGCATTTATTTCAATTTACCACTCAACCATTCCATTAACGCTATCAAATCGTGTTTAGCATAAATTAGCAACTTGTCACTGTCAGGCGACATTATTATTTGCATCAGATTTCGCCCGCTCGTGTGCGGCATGCCTAACAAAGTTATTGTTGTGGTAGTTATGTTTGTATTTTTGTGCGCATCCCCATCCCTTCGCAGTGCATGACGTGGCGGGCGACGATGCAGCAAATGCATTTGTTTCGTTCATTTCCTGAACTTACCAAAACACTTTAGCGCAAAAAAAAAAAAAAACAAAATTTTTCTACATGTTCTTGGATTCGAGCAACAGATGATTAGACGAAGAGTCAAATGGAGGACAAAAATAAACCCAAAGATGATTGAAAAGAATTGAGAGGGAGGCCACACGAGAGAATACAGCAAAAAAAAAAAAAAACATTTGTCGCCAGCCAAAACGTTTTTTTTTTTTTTTTTTAAATAACCGCCAAAGAATTTCCTCTTTTTCCTTTCGCTTCCTTCCTGCGGCACCCCTCGCGACCCTCCTTCTCCTTACACTTGCGCTGGGAAATTAAATGGGTGTAATAAACATGAAGCTAGCTCGTCGTCTCCTCGAGTAATCAATGAAATAAAACAAAAACTCTTCCATTCGTAACAAATTTAAATTGAGACATGTTTTTTTTTTTGTAGGTTTAATTCAAATAAAGAACTTACCGTCGCTTTTAGCTGACGACTGTTCGTCGATAGTTTCCATAATCCGCAAATGAAAAATAACACAGAAAAAAAAAATAAAACAAATAGAAAATCCTTTTTTTAAATGTAAACTGTTTTTATGTTGTTAACACGCGGAAGTTGAGACATTTCGCACTAGTTCAGCAGAAAAGCGCTCGATAGCGTTTTTCAGGGGAATTTTTTTTTTTTGCTTCTTGCTTCTTGCAGCTGAAGCAAGGATACTTTTCGTTTGGTATGTCCTCTTGAATTGAATTGAATTACGACGAAGTGGGAAAGCAAACAAATTGAAATTTCGACGCACAGAGTTGGGTTCTTTTTTTCTCTATTTTAATTGTCACAAAACAAAATTGTTTGAATTTCACTTTTTGCACAGATTTGAAAATTAGAATTCGTTTTGGCGGTGGGTAAAGTTTCATGCGCGACCGTTTTTGAGTGAAAAATCAAATGAAAAATAAGTAAATTATCGTTCTTTTATTTTTTATTTCTGCGTACACGGACAAAAAGAAAACGGGAGCCACGAATTTATTGACAAGCGAAGCCGCGAAGCAGTGAAACGACTGTGTGCGTTAAATTGAAATTCCAACGGCCTGCGACGAGCGTTTGTGTGCGATGGATGTCGATGTACGGTGGAATTTGTGCGATCGACACCGCAATGGGTGAGTTCGAAAATGAATATTTGCTGGCGGTGTTCAGTGAGTGAAGGCGGCGATTTTTTAATTAGTAAAAGAAGAGTATAGTCTGATTTAGTTATTTAATAAAAATATTTTAATAAGATCACAATGACGTTTGGAGAATACTTTTGGAATCATTTTCATAGCTTTTGTTCTCTTATAAAAAAGGTTATGGTACAGAGTACAGTTTCATTTCTGACAGAATCAAAAAATGTCGTTCGATCGTTTTTAATCGCTTATTCAGGCTGGCGTTAGCTTATCGAATTAAATATATTATAACAGAGAAAATATAACCCCGAAGTAATTTAATTTTGGTCGGAACACGAAATCTTGAATATTCACAATGGGAACTCGCATTTCAGTTAAGTATAGAACAACAAAATGTCACTACATCTTTTTCTGTTTATAATTAATTTTATCTTAAGACTTATCTACTAACTTTAATAAAATAAAAATCACTAACAAATTCCATTTGTTAAAGAACGGTTGGTTAATGAGCAGCTTCTCTTCTGTCAATATAACATATAGAGATAAAAACATATTTTCTATAGAGCTATAAAGATGAGCTTAAATGTAAATTAATAAAAAATATTATTGTTTCTCCATTTTTCGATGTTTCGATGACTTAAGTCCTTAGGATCCTCTCATTTTGTTTTATTTGTAAAAGTTTTGTTTCTTTGTAAGACTTAAGTCAGGAAATAAAACATTTTCATTATGTTATAAAATAGGAAATTGTTTAATTAATCAAAAGTTTACAAAACATAAAGTTAATAACAAGAAAAAAAGTAAGTTTTTATATTGCTTCTTGTTCTTCATCTACCAAATCTGGATCGTCATTTATTGCGGAGTTAGATGTTGGTAAATTTTTATAAAAGTCGTGAAACACAATTGGCACTAAGCCTAAAAGAGAGCACAAATCCCTTTTTTTCTCCTCAGATATCGGGACTAAAGTTTTATACTTCGCTTGGAGTGGATAATCTTTGAGACATCTATTTTTTCGTCTTCTAAGAAAGCTTAAAATCTTGAACTCTTCGGAGTGATTTAAATTGTTTTTGTATTTCATAAACATTTGCTCATTTATAGTATTTTTTTTTCTGCACACCAAAACTGTCTTCAACAAAGCGGCAAAATCAAAGAATTCTTCTTGCTGCATTTCGTGTACCTGGAACTTATTTTTTAAGCCTGTTGTTCGTACTAGCTGGTACCAATCGTGGGGGTGGTAAACAGGTGTTTTTTTGTTTTTCAATCGTGGAATGATCCACGTCACATTCCATATGTGTATGACCTGGAACAAGGAACTTGTGGTTTATGGTTAAATTGGGGAACTTAACTTGAGCCATTAAAAACATTGCCGCCACATGACTTTTAAGTAACTTATCAGCTTTTTTGGCATCATATGCTGCATTAGCCTGCTCCTGGTGGATTTGGAGATCGTTTTCGTTATGAAATTCCCTCTCATAAATTGAACGACCAACAAAACTCTCTCGTCCTTCTTTGTATAAGTCGTACATAATGCGCAAGTTTAAATATGAAGGTAAAAACTGTTTCTCATTCGTACGTCTGGTGTAATGACTTTCATAGCTTGGAAAAGATTTTATGTGAGCCAGAACTTCATTAAGCTCCTCTTCAGACTTTTTGTTTTTCGAAGATTTTTTACCTCTATGGTCGTCCACTGTAATGCCGGATGTGTTAACCATCTTATTTTTGATGGCGTTTGATATGAACCTTTCTTTTTCATCTAAAGTTCTGCTGAAGCAATCCTTGCATACAGAAACTCTTGCACCGTTTACTTCAAAAAAGTATTCATAAGTTACTTCCCTGCTTTTTGAACTGCCAGCTTTTCTATTGCGAGAAACCTGTTTTTCATTAACATTTACAAGATTTGCTATGAAGGTTACCCTTTTGTCGTGGGTCCCAAGCGACCAGTACTCGTCAAAAATAACTTTCCTAATGTCCTCTTCTATGAAAGAACTGCATTTTTTCATGCATTGCTTTAAATTTTGTAATTCCCTAGCTTGAACAACTTTTCCGCTTACACTTACGTAACTTTTGCCGCTATGAATGTTTTTAGTTCGTTCTTTCCTTATGCGCCTTAACCACTTCTTCTCAATATTTTCAATGTTCTCAACTGCAGTCTCTTCATTTACTTGAGTTGAACAAGTTGCCACTTCATTCATTTCGCTATCACTGGTTTCTTCTTCTGGGACAAAATCCTCATCCATAACGCTATCATCGGAATCGAAAATGTTTGGCATATCAGCAGGTAACGATGGAGCTAGCGAAGACTCAGGTGAAGCTGTTTCTTCAGCATTTTCTGATAAAAATTTTATTGAATACTTAATATTACTCTCTATTAATAAATATAACACACTTACTACGCTTTCCAGAATTCGCTAAAGCTAAATTCAATATATATTTACTCCTTAAAAACCCAAAATGCAATTTTTTGACTTAAGACTTTTTGCCTAACATCAAAGATATATCATTCATGTAGGCAAAAATTAAGTTCGCTTTTGACTTGTTTTATTTTATTTAGTTGGCAAACACTTGGGTGAATGCCCGTGTGTTGGAGTTGCTTAGTTTTTTTTAAACAAAGCGTTTTGTTTGACGTTGTTGGTCTGACATTACTATTATGGTAATGTAATTTTTGCTAACCATTTATTGCTGAAACCTATACCGACGTGCATTTCGACTTGGCATTAAAAATAAGACGGTGGATCCCAAAGCCCTAATAGCAGGGCTGAGAGAAAAGTTCTGCTTCCTTCAATTTTCAAAAAAAAGTTATCAAACTTCATGGAAGAAGAATTGAAAAAAATTCAAAAAATAAATGAAACGATTTGTAATAAGTTTCAATAAAGATTTCTCTCTATTTTCATTTTAAGAGATTTCTCGAGATATCTCGTTAAACAGAGTTCGATCTCCCTGTCCTCAAAGCACTATGATTTATTTATCAAAAACACTTGAGCATTCCACATTAAAATAAATCTGTAAGTTTTTATTTAATGTCAAATAACTCATTCGAACTTTGGTATTTTTTATTTGTTTGGCGAAGGCGTTTGGTTACATTTCTTTAAAATGACAGATTCGACAGTATTCATTTTTCCTTGCGCAAAATAACGTGTGTTTTAGAGTCGTCGAGAAAACTTAACGCGATCGGAAGACGATGCTTTTGTTCAGCAAACGTCGAAACCAATACGACAGCCGTTCAAGAAAATAAGACTCGTGGACTCTGGCTGACATGGCAATTAAGTGTACCCAGTGAAGTTCCTATCAATTTGATTGTAAGAGAATAGAATTCTTTTTATATCCCTTTCATCTTGCATTTTATTATAACGCTGGTCCCAGCTCTGTATTTTGTTTCCACTGGGTTTGGGAGTTGGGTATTTGCAGAATTCTCTGGCAAAATCTATTGACACTTGCCTGAAGGCGAGGTCGAACATCAAAGATTGTGGGAAATGGGTTAAAGCCAACGAAAAGCTTCACTCTCGAAAAAATAAAATGATGAAATCTGACAACATTGCTTTTCGCTTAAAATTCAAAGTTAAATTTAAAAGTTCGGGATTGCAATTAAATTGAGCAATTTTAATTCGCTGAGGTAAATTCCAATTTTAAATTCTTTTTCAACAGCGCTAATACTTTTTATTTAAAAGGAAATTCGCTCTTTGCTGTTTTAAATTCGCAAAGCTTGACTTGTTCCCTGACAATGTAAGTAACATTAATCTATAATTTTATTCTGTAGTCAATAAAATCGCATTTAGTGTAAGAAGGTGGACTTCTTGGTTAACCTGGTTAAGTCTTATTTAGAACTTTAAGACCTACTGTCTGAATTTGTTGAATGTGGAAAAAGGTTGCGACTTTACTAAAAGAAAACTCGAGGTTGGCAGAATAATTGTTCGTCATGAAATCATGGTGAATCTTTTCAAATAAACAACTCATAATAAAAGTCTCGAATTGTCGACAAATTTGAGCAATTTACTTCGGCAAGGCCTCCTACCAAAGTTATTACTATGAACAAGCTCTCCGATGGGTTATTATCGCATCAGAGGCGCATTTTCTCCCACTAAAACGTCAGTGTCTCCAATGTTTTTTTCAACATTTTACTAATTATCTCACAACATTCACAAAAATTCCACAAATCAGCAAATAAATTAATTTATCCTAGAAAAGAAAAGAAAAACGCCTAATCCAAGTTCTGGTACTGCGTCACAGTCCGAGCGAAGTATAAAAACGGAGACGCTGCCGCCAGCAGCAGTCCCGCACCAACCCATGGCCGATGCAACGCCCACGCAACCGAAGTAATAACAAGAGCCAGTGAAAGTGACAGCATTAGATTTGTCGCTGCTGGATAACGTGGATCTGGGGCCAGAGATGACAGATAGTATATTTGGGACACTGAAAATGACAGAAAATAATTATGTTAGCATTCAATAGAACCTACGGCTAGGACTCACATATTATTTGCAGCAGCGAAGCGGTGCATGTGGCACCAAAGAACAAGCACACCCATCCCATGAAGCGAAAGCCCCAAGTGGTCAGTCGCTGGGCGTGATGTTCCCTCTTGAAAACCTCTGAAATATTCAGTTCCCCCGGGTAGACCAATAGTACTTTGGCATTCCTTGAGGTCACATAGGGTATAACCTTGCCTTTGTGCATTTGGCCAACTACTGTGTACTGAAATGGGACGAAATGTCATTCATTTTGCATATGCCAATGAGTATCAAAAACTTACCAACTCTCCTTCCATTCCAGCGAAGGAGAACAGCAGGCGAATGTCGCCGATTTCGGGATTGAAAATATCATCGCTGTGATAGTACAAACCTAAATGCAACTTGATCGATGGGTCCTCGGGTCTGGTGTCCGAGGTAAGCTCAACAAAGTTGTTGAATTTCTTCTTAATCTCGTTGCCCAGTTCGTAACGTCCGAGGAAGACACTCTCAGCCACCTGAGTCTCGCTCTCAATGGGGAACTTCTTCGGGTTGTGGTGACCGGTTTGAATGTAGAAATGCCTGGAATCTATCAACTTATCCCTCCACTGCATTGTGTAGAAATAGGTCTTGCTTTCTGTCTGCACAGTGGCTACCGACTCGCCGTAATTCTGTTCCCTAGAAAAAAGGCTTAGTAATTTTTAAAAAGAAAAGAGACTGCCGTGACATACATTGTCTCCTCGACCCACTGGTACATCTGAACACGACGTCGCAGCTTCACAGCTAGCACTTGTATGTTGTAATCGGGTTCGGTGAGTGGTTCTCCAATGACAATTGGACCCATGATATGGATGATTCGTCCCTCGTATGTACTTTCAACCTCCTCGCCAGCGTTGATCGAAACCGCAGCGTCTAGTGCTTCGTCCAGTGACATAATTATGTGTACAGCTCGGCCCTGGAGGAAACGAAACCATTAAGAGGGCAAAGTTGAGTTCGTGGGCGAGAAGTTATGTACCTACCTCATTCCAGAAGAGCAGGGTTATCCCAGCACCAAATAGAATACAACCAATTGTGGCAATTAGCCAGCAGGAACGAAACTCTTCACTCAGCGTCATTGCTAGAGCATTTTTCGACGGAATTTACTGTGAGTTTATGACATTGAAGTCTCAAAACAATTATTTTATTCTGATGTATTCAGCTGGGCGGAGAGAAATATTTTTTGCACAACTGACAGCCGACAGTTGAAGAAGAAACGTCAGATCGAAGGTTGCATTCAGAGGGAATATTTTGACGGTGATTGATTTGATAAGTGGGGACACAAACCAACGGAAAGCTGTTATACGAGAAGAAAGAACTTTATGTCAAACTTGTAACGGCTGTTTTATGCTTTAAAAAAATGAATTGAATTGGAATAAGAAAAATTGTAGTCTTCCTCATTAGTTTGTTGTAAATAAACATAATCCAATAGGATTCTATTTCTTTCATTTAAAATGGGTTAAGTTCCTCTAAAGGGCCAACCATAATAGACGTTCATGAGCTTATTAGCTAGCTTAATGAAATATCTAAACACTCGAGGGTAGGGTACATCATGACCATAATCGGATTTTCTCAGTTTCCTCAAATTTTCGTTGACTTCAGTAGGCTTACGAGAGTGTAAATTAAATGAGACGTTCAGTAAGGAAATTTAACAATTGACACCAAAAATTTATATTTTTACTTAAAATCACTTTATATTGTCACTATATTTTTAAAATGCATTGTTAGAAACAATTATGGTAGTTTAAAAGTTAATTTTCCACAATTTTTCCTTTGCTCGAATATAAAATTTTTGACAGTTTGCATCCTATTCTATTCCCACTTGAGTCTATTATTGTTGGTCCTTAAGAACCTCTACTTTTCCTTCTTTAGCTCCCCTTCTGGTAGAAGACTTTTATGAAATTTACGAGTTGGACATTCTTCTTGATCTTTATTCTCAATTATCACCAATTTCGGTTATAAGCAACCAAAAATCGGGACCCATTGTTTCCAATGTTTTCGAGGGTGCTCTTTCGAATGGCGATGATTAATGTTTCCCCAGAAAATATTTAATAATTTATTTGTTTAAAATGATTTTTCATTCCCTTTCGTTTTTTTAATGTCCCAAATCGGGACCTCGATGCCTGAACTACAAATGTATATTTGGTTGCAGAATTGCGAACTTCTTAAAGAGCATTTGTCCAATAACTTTTATGTGTATGACACATTCAAAGAAGTTAGGAAGACAGAGAAATATGACTCGAAAAGAAAAAAAACATAAGGAAAGGCTACAGTCCACTTGGTATGGAACGAACGATATGATAATCTATCTATATCCCTAGATGCTCCAAAGAAAAAAGCGTTAAGAACATGATGGATGGCATTTCAATTCATTTCATTCGATGAAGTTTATAAATGAAACAAAACATTTTTTTGAAAAATGCCTCCAAAAGGTGGGCGTGGCCAAAAACTTTGTTTTGGCTAAATATCTTGTTATACATTTTTTTTAAATGTTTTAAAAAAGTTATATACTCAACCATTTCGGAGCCCTAGAGAGTATATATTCCTAATTTCAGCTGCCTCGCTTAAATTTAAATGCCTCAAAAGTTGACACAGACGGACGGATGGACTGACGGACATTGTTAAATCGTCTTAGGTCTACGACAAATATTAAGAGATGTTAGAAACTAAATGTCAAAATGAATATACCCTTAGGATTAGGGTATAAAAAAATGCCAAAGGGAGATTGAAAATCTGTCATGAGGCCCGCCGGGCTTACGGGCAAATATTTTTATTTCATCTTCAACGGCAGCCATACCTAAATCGCGCTGAAAATCGCTGATTGAAGGAAATATTCTTCCTTCCGCTTTATTTTGAAAAGTTTTCAAAATTCGTATACCGTATGTCCATACTGGTTTTAAGATTTACTTGTATAAAAGCAGCTTGTTCTGCAAGCTTAGTTTTATAATATCTACTTGCAAGCTATTTTCGTTTCTTTTTTATGTTCGACTGCCATTTTAAGTTCCCAGCTAATTTCATTCTAAAATATTAAGCGCCATTTGCGTACGAAATTTGTGCGGAGTCTATAAAAATGGGCAGCGTTTTTAAAATGCTTGTAAGTAAAATGAACGCCAAGCCGTTGACCACTCAAAAACTCTATCGATAGCCCCTTATGCAGTTTATTTAAATATTATTTACGGCTAATATGTATATATCTGTATCATCCTCAAACCTAGAAACGGTAGTTCCTTCTCCTTGCGGAATATCTTCAGTGTGGATTAAAAAATAGAATCGGTGGAATTCCTGTCGCCATCTCTTTGAATTCAGAGTAGATAAGAACTTAATATATGAAAATGCTAATTTCAATTTCTTATGCCATCCTATAGGACTTTTCTATTTCGTTGGTTTATCGATAAACCTAGATGTAGTTCTGAACCAGAATAAGTGATCAGGTATTAATTGGCTATCTTCGGTAATTGGATGCAATCGCTCCTATAATATTATTTCAAACACTTTCGACATTTTCGTTTTTTGTTGTTGAAGGTGAAAATATTGAAAGACACCAAAGTAGTGTGAGACTCTAACTGTATTATATCCACTATAAGCTAACAACGCCTATGACTTCATACAATTCTCGTGTTCGTCGTTCAAGAAATCGGTAAGCTGACTCTTACTCAGTTGACTTGTAACTCAATTGAAAATCTGTCAACCGCTTGTCAACTGCTTTGTGTAACTTGTGGAATGTGTTAAAAGGTGCGTTTGCTTTGACAACCTTACCATTGAAACCAGATTTATCGATTTCATCGAAACCTCATACAATATCGAGGTTTGGAAATCTCGAAAATGTATGGGAAACCTCCTGATTTCCTCAGATTCCGATGCGGTGTGAAAAAGGTATAACCTAACATTTAAATCTTTTTCTTTCTTTTTCACATGTTCCTTCCATTTCAGTTTGGCATCCAGGTTCATACCGCGATATTTAGCTGTGTTAGATTTAGGAACTACATACTTGTTTATTAATAACCTCGGGAAGATGTTTTGTTTTTTATGGATGAACTTGACTCATTAAGATTAATTCACCATCGCTGCGTCCAATCACATATTTTGTTAATTGAATTTTGTAGCTTTAGCCACACATCCATGTGCTGATAGAAGAGCAATGTCGTCTGAAAATGTGGCTATCATATTATTATCATTCGCATGCGCTTTATTACTCGTTATAATAAATACAGGGTGGGTCCTACAATACTTCCCTGTGGAACACCTAATTGTATATTTTCTTAAGTTCAGAATACGCTGAGCCATAACGAACTCTAAAGAATTTATTACCTTTATAAGCTGTACGGATCCATAGTACTTTCTGAGTAGACCCTTATGAATTTTTGAATCTAAACCATGAGTTTAGTTTGGCATGAGCAAACTCGAAGGACGATAAGCAGGAAAGGAGAGTTAATTCTTAGACGAATATTTGGTCATGTTGCGAGGAGGACGAATGTAGGAAAAGTTACAACCGCGCACTTTATGAGCTGTACAAATCTGTGGATGTATTTGGAAAAGCCAAGACTCGTCAACTTCATTGGCTCGGCCACATCAAGCGGATGGAGAATAACACTCCAGCTAAGAAAATCTTCGAGTCCTAGCCCTCAGGTTCGAGACGACAAGGAAGGCCGAACCTCCATTTCAAAGACCAAGCCATCGAGGATGTCAGAACGCTTGGTCTGGAAAATTGGAAGCAGTGTGCCCGGGATCTCAGAGGATGGAAGGCTGGCTTGTCTTAGTCGGAGACTCTTCACGGATCGGAAGCCCGATGGGCTTGCATGGTTACTAGTCAGTCTTACACCAACACCAGCTTAGCAGACGATTTTTCGCATTTATGGGATGGACTCTGCCTCGGAGTCTTCGAACAAACGTTTGCTGAGAATAATTCCTTAGGCTTTGGACTAGGATTTGACGACTTTTCTCTAATTAGATTTTGTTTCGGCTCTTTTGGACAATTCCTTAGACTTATTTCCGTCGTCGTTCAGTGATCAGAGGAAACGTTCACATGTTCTTGACATGATTCTCTTGAACAAAAACAAAGTTCGGCAGTCCGCATGTGGGGTTCGCCACTCATTTAAGCGATGCTTGCTTAGTTCAACTTAGTTCAACTTATTCCTTATC
This sequence comes from Ferdinandea cuprea, assembly GCA_963576555.1. Classification (NCBI taxonomy): domain Eukaryota; kingdom Metazoa; phylum Arthropoda; class Insecta; order Diptera; family Syrphidae; genus Ferdinandea; species Ferdinandea cuprea. The sequence goes on from OY754960.1 coordinate 10,591,797, forward strand.
ACCTTTGAAACCTCACTGATATTCTTGAATTCAAAATAAAAAAAAATGATGCAGACTCTGCTCGAAAATGGCAGAACATATCTAATGCAAGTGCTCTGCAATCATCCAGAAGAGGCTTAATTGCTCTAGCAAAGGACTAAGCGAACTAATCAGATCATTGCCAAATTATCGGCTTCAAAAATCTTAAAGTTCATCGGAGAAGACGGAGAAGGATGGTCGCTAGCCACCACACCAAAAGATCTTTCTAGGTCGCAGTGCCAATCATCACCAACATGGATGTCCTTCACTCAAAGACCCAAGGCCTACTAATTCACCTTCAGAATTCGTTCACGGCCACTTATTGAGTCTCCCCTTTGAATTGATAACACAGACTCCATCTCTTTTACAGCTTGGGGTAGCTTATCTAAATATATGTATTTATATCTCTTTCAGAAATGACAAATGGAATGCCATCATTAAAACAACAATGACAGCCACTCTGCGGGAATACCAAATACCATCGTAAGTGCTAAAACATCGTCATTAGCTCTCGCATAAATGCAGTGCAACAATGGCTCCTGGCACACTTTCGTCTATCCAACCATTTGCGGTCTTCTCACGTGCGAATCGAATCGAGCTGGACCCCCAAATGGAGATTCATAAAAGCCAACAACTCCAATGGCACATTGGTCGCTCGCATTCCTATTAATTTGCTTCCAACCTCCCCGAAACTCACAAAAGACTGGACTCTATAACATCTAATTATCCCATATACAATGGAGGCAATGGAGGCAATGGAGGTGTCATCATTACCACGAGATACGATCTGGTGGCTGCAAAATTGCTTTCGGCTCATGATACAAAAGCAATAGACGACATTCACATTCATTCCCACGTAATACAATCGCATTAATTAGTTAGAGGAAAGCAGTTAACCCCCGACAACTAGATACATCCATCCACCACCACCATCGTCATTGTCGTCGTCGTCGTGACACGATTACCCAGGCCCTTGTGAATGTGCCAAAATTACCTGCTTCCTATCCCAGGTATGTACCTTCAGGAATGAGTAATTCTCTGACAGTCTGCCGCACCATTGTGACATAGAAACGAATTTTTTCCATTGCTCCACCGAATTCCGAGATTGAAACAGAGACGAAGTATGTACATAACTCCTCGTTGGCTCCTCGGAAGCACAGGCATGAACTGGACTGCCCTGATGCTGACTAAGAGTGCACAGTGTTACGTGTAGGCTGAGGCTCCCAGTTCCACTCCACTCCACTCCACTCTAGCTGAAATGAGGCATAACCTGTTACCGGGGAGACTCATTTGTATTTCTTATTTATGACGAGCACAGTCCATGAAAACATTGAAAACATCAAGAGTACAGACTTCCAGAGTGAATAGAGTGTGGCTGGTGGATGGACCGGAGAAGAACCTTTTCTAGGAACGACCTTTTGATGGTTTCCCTTTGCCCCACAGCGCACATCATTTGTGTATTATGTATACGTTCGTTTGGTGGGTTCGAGAATGGAAAAGGTTATACAAAAGGCAAGAAGGGACTGTGCCGGCATTCCGAGGATACTGAAAAACCTGAAAAAAGAAAAACAGAAAAGAGAAAACCCCTCGCCGCAATCACAAGTTTAGGTCAGACGCAGACCACCTGAAGAATTTTAGTTTTATTTTTATTTTTTTTTTAATTTCAAATTTTTCTCTCAGTTTCTTTCTCACTTGTGTGTGAGAAGAGTTCTTCGGGTTGCATTGGTATGGAAGGAACACTTGAAGGAATACAAGGAGTCTCTTTTGGAATCTCGATGTCACCTGTTAGGTAGTTGTGTTTATGTGTGAAATTGACTTTTATAATTGGATTTTCTTGTGTGTGGCGGCAGTGGCTGGCTGGGAAATATGTTCTAGAATTGAATTTTAGTTGGACATATTTGTTGTTGCTCATAGGTATATAGTCACATTCACAATTACAATCATAATCACAGCAGCTGTGGGCGGATCGATGTGGACAAGGAATCCAGTTTCCTGGTTAGGTTGTTATTTTATGAAGACAATGGCTCAACTATGCGAGTATTATCACCAGAAGCAGAAGCAGGTGCAAAGGAGCCGCAAATTGAAACAAGTCGTAAAAGTTTATCTATTCGAAGAGCTCGGAACGGCAATGAAGACATTCTCGGTTCCGGTTCCGTTGATCAGAAGGTGTTTTTACGACAAAATTTGAGCCATATTTGTAGGTTTCATTTGATGGCATAATTTGAATTTGAGGAAGGAAAATTGACGAAAGTGGAATAGGATATGTTGGGTACTTACATATGAATAGGGTGCCTACATTTTACGTAGAGAGATTGAATTTACGTTTGTGATAGGTCAGGTTAGTTTCGCATTACGTGATCCTATAGCGCGTGCCTGAAATTGGAAATTTTGGCATTTGGAGTCATCTTTCTATGTTTCTACGGATATTTGCCTCTCATTCGCACTCTTTTGTTTTCCGTAAGGTGCTATTCTAACAAAAGCTCTTACAGTAAATAAAACAAATTTTTCTTTATGTTATGATGTCAATTCTTTCCAAAGGAACATTCGCTGACGATGGGCAAATTGAATACCCAGTTTAGTTTTTAAAACCGTATGCAGAGAAGACCTGCTATGATGTCATGTAAATGGCCGCCGCCACAGTTGATTGTCATTTAAGCCCTTTTTATGGCATTTTCCATCACTTTGGCCAAAACTTCCGGCGATGGGTCCTCACATTCTTGACGGATATTGTCTTTAAGAGCTGCAAGAGTCTGAGGCTTGTTGACATAAACCCGCGACTTCAAAAAACCCCACAAAAAGAAGTTTGGAGCTGTCAAATCAGGGAATCTTGCGGGCCAGTGCAAATCACCAAAACGGGAGATTAGGCGCCCGGGAAATGCATCCTTCAGCATATCGGCTGTGGCACGTGCAGTGTATGCCGTTGCACCGTCCTGTTGGAACCACATGTTTTCCAATCCCAATTCATCAAGTTGCGGCAAAAAGAACTCGTTGATCATTGCTCTGTAGCGCTCACCACAGTAACCGTTTGGCCCGCGACGTCTTCGAAGAAAAAAAGTCCGATGACTCCTCCAGCGAAAACAGCACACCATACAGTGACTTTGAGCGGGTGTAATGGCTCTTCGTGGGTTACACGCGGATTTTCAGTGCCCCAGAAGCGTAAATTTTGCTTATTTACGTACCCGCTAAGATGGAAATGGGCCTCATCACTCATGATTATTTTTGATGAAAAATCATCTTCCTCTTGGTGGTGATTAAGGATGGCTTGAGCGTATGTTAGACGCGATTGGCGGTCAGCAGCTAAAAGCTGATGCACCGTCTGGACTTTGTACGGAAACATCTTCAAATCTTGTACCAAAATTCGCTGTTCGCTCACCGTCGACTGATACCCATTTGCGTGGCACGTCGTCTGGTCGATGTCGACGGCGCTTCCATGACATCTTCGGCTACAGCAGCAATATTCTCTGCAGAACGGCTACTCCGGGGTCTGCCACGCCTGGCAGCATCTCGTGTTGTACCAGTCTCTTCGAGGCGAGCGGCTAAACGTCGCAGTGTTTCACCAGTAGGCGTTGGACGGCTAGAAAATATGCGACGAAATTCACATTGTGCCAAAGTCACCGACCGATTATTGCTCAAATAAATAGTCACCAATATTCCGCGTTCTGGAGCAGTGTAGCGTAACATTGTTTATTAACGTGTAATGTCAAAATTAACACAAATGTCAAAACAGAACTGACATTAGGGGCCAATCGCAAAATTTATAACATTTTCTGATAGGAGGATTACTTTTGCGCCACCTTGTATTTTCGTTGAGAAGTCTGTAAACTGTTCTTTTACCCATAGAAAAAATATAACCTACTTGATTCGCAGTTACTGTTTTATTTTTTCAAATTTTGATGAATTTTTTTGGTGGCGTCTATAATTTCTTTTTTTTCGGCACTTAAATGTTTGGATGAATTTAAAGCCATTTCTAACAAACAAAACAAACGTAAATAATATTTTTCCTTAAAGAAAACAGATTACAATTTTGTAACTCCATTTGAACATATTCTCCACACAATAAAAGAAATGTCAAAGATCAAAACAAGACCTCCACGACAACACTTATCACTAAGAACTTTTTTTCAAAGCTCTAAAACCTAAAGCTCCTCAACAGAAACCCAAGAAAAAATAGCTGAACGAGTTACCAAACGGACATTGGTAACTCTGAATGCACATCAATTAAATGGGCGTTGAACAGCGTTGCCACAAAGATACAATTGTATCAATTTGTATACATTTTGATACATAGATACTTTTTTTTCTTTTTTCTTCGATTTGATACGTTTTTAAATTTTTACCAAAAATCTGCAAATTCTAAATTCTAAAAAATGTTTAAATCTGGCAGTATCAATTGTATTCTACCGGTACGACCTGACTGAAGTTGCTCTGAATGTTTTTATTAACAACTTTTCATAGATTGGTGGTGATTTGGGTATTGCTATTTGAAAATTCTTTTACAATTTTAAGAACAAGTTGGTATATTACTATAATTTTAAAAAATTTAAAATGGACTATTAAATAAAAGTCATTTGGTGGATTTGTCAGATCCATAACATGACCCGGATAATATCCGGATCCTCCAACCGCCAACGGAACTATAGTTTCGAAACTGATGATTGTTACTTATTTCAAATCAAACGAAATTAAAATTTTTACATAGTGAGGTTGTTGACATAAAAACTCCCCTCTCCATAATCAGGGATTTTATTGCCGAAATAAACCTAGGGACTGCAAATCTAAGGTGGTCAAGTCTTGGGGGACACACGGTGTCAAAAGCTCTATGTCTATTTCTCGACTTTACGAATTCCAAGCTTAGCAGGTGTAAGATAAAAATATGAGTAGGCATCCTGACAGGGCATTGCCTCTTGCGAAAATTTGCATACTCGGACTGTCAGATACCGACATCTGTGGTGATCTGCAGGCTGTTAAGGATATACCGCATATATTGTGTGAGTGCGAGGAAATTTCACGTAGTCGTAGAAAATTCTTAGGGCGACACTTCTTGGAATTTTTGGAGGAAATAGTGTTTAGGTTTTTTGTCAATATGGGTCCGCTTCGGTGCCTAGTTTTGTGTGTGATGACTCTTACATCACAACCCTGTGAAGCGTAAGTGCGTTATTATATTTCAAAACAAATAATTGGATTAAAATAGTGGTTTTTTATTCACTGCAAGAAACTCTAGTAAACCCTATTATCCATCTTAAGCGCCACGAGAACTCAGCCTTCATACAAAAAACTACAAACTTAAAAAAGTCAACTAAAAAAATCAAAAACTTTATTTATCTGTTTTGATACAGTTGATACTTTTAACAATCTGAAATAAAGATACATTTTGCAAAAGAAAAAGATACATTTTTCAAAAAGTCAGCGGCAACGCTGGCGTTGAATAGCAGCAGCACACTCACATGTGCGCTGAATAAGACGTGGTGGAATTACATCAGATGCAATTGGAAATTCACTGGATGGTGAACACTTTATGAGGGGTTCCTTTCAATTTAGTATGGTAGAAAAATATGGCACGCTACTGACTTTGGAAAAGCTTCCCAATAAGACGTGAACTGCCAATTTATGTTGGACACCGTATAGATACTAAGCGCTGTAGAAATCATATAAACATGTTATGTAGGGCTGGCAAAGTTGTGCAATTTAGTGAAATGCAAAAGCGCAATTCTTGAAAATTGCTTTATCCGCGAATAAAAAGACTTCAGAAATTAAAACCAAATAGACAAAAATCGAAATCAGGTGAACGCGTAATCTACTCAAACTTTTCGGCTTCAATTGTTGCCTACATCCACGCGCTTCCGACCCGTGGAGAGTCTCTGCCGGAGACGCAGCAGCCTTCCATCCTCTATGGTCACCGGGACGCTTCTTGCACTTATCCAGTTCAAGCGCTTAACATTCGAAGATTCTCATGGCTGGAGTTCAATTGTCCATTCGATCAATGGGCCGAGCCAATGTAGTTGACGTTTTTTGGCTTTTTCAACTACATCCACATCTTTGTACAGCTTAGAAAGTTCTCGGTTGTACGTTTTCCTCCATTCACCCTTCTCGCACATAGGGCCTTATATTCTTCGAGCAATTTTTCTCTCAAAATAGATAAGTAACTGCTCACCTTTCCTGCTTATCTTCCAGCACTCAGCACCATAGAGCAGAGCTGGCAGGATCAGTATTTTATAGAGCTTGCACTTCGTTCTTCGAGTTAGGAGTTTTGAACCCAGGAATTTTGCCAAACCGAAGTACGATCGATTTCCTAGGGTATTCTTCTTCGAATCTCCACTTAGGTGTCGTTTGCGGAGTTGATGTTAGCCCCGAGGTATATAAACCCCTTAACCACCTCGAAGCTTCCAGCTTTCAACATTTACGTTTTGTCCTAGCACTTGAACAGCTGGTTTGTTGAAAGCATGAATTTGGTTCAATCGTCGTTAAGTGCAAGACCGGGCCGGAAGCCACACTGGTAAGGGCCGATTAGTGTGTTGCAAAAGAGTTCTAGACGTTCACACAGTACATTGGATATAATTTTATATGCGAAATTTAGCAGACTTGCAAGACATAGGATCGCCTTTCTTGTAGATGGCGCATATAGAGCTCATAGTCAGAGTCGACGTTTGCCCCTTGGAATCTATGCACGCTCAAGATATTAGATGCGTGCCTCGCATTGATGAGCACATCGGCGATTTGGTTGGCGGTTCGATCGCCTGGAGAGTGCCAGGTTCCTGGGTGGATTCCTTAGCCGTAGAAAGCTAGTGCTACTTATCACCGCATTACAAGCTGCAGCAAAGACAATTAATCGGTAGCCGTTATTTGTTGTCGTTTCGTGGAGGCTGTGCTTACCAACTAACCCGTCAAAGATATTTTCCTTTCCGACTTTAGCATTGAAGTCCCCGAGTACAATTTTGACATCGTACTCCAGGCTCCGTAGGCATATTCTCCTTGATAGGGATCACAGCCATCCTATCATTTATCGGCTTGAAATCGAAAACTTTTGACCTAAGCCGATTTCCCATGACGAATCCGCTAGCTAACACATTTAGTCTTTTGTTGTAGCTGTAATAAATATCTTAATTCTGTCTTTTCATAATTACCAGTCCTATGTATCGTAGCTCCTGGATGGCAGTAATGTTAGCCAAAGAGGACAGACTCCAAGTTTTTGAGTAGCACCTGCAGTGTTCGCAGAGTGTTCGCAGTTACACACTTGCATGTCCGTTAACGTTTCGGATCTAGTTACCTATTGAGGGAAATTGGTATCCATGGTAATCCTTATCTCTCTCAAACCTATAGCTTTTTGACGTGATCTGGAAGTTACCCCGAAGGCAAAACCCCCAACATGAAGGGATAGGCCATGGTTTTGACCCTAGTCCGGTTGCCAGTAACACCCTTCGGGGATTTGGGAGCTACCGTTGCCCATTATGGGTTCATCCGCCACCAACTTAGCTTAGTGTTGAAAATCCCTATAGTCCTGGGATTCACATATGGCGAAGAAGCTCATATAGGAATGTCACTAGTTGAACCTAACTGGAACTGTGAACGTCACTGTTGATCCACCTCTAGAAACAGGAAAAGAGTGCATTAGTAAAGATGCGATCAGATGGTTATCCAAACTTGTCATCCGGATGAGATCCTGGCATCACTATGACGTAAAATTTATTCTAAGGTGGTCATCCTGTCTGAAATAAACAAGGTTTCTGACGGCAGCATGTCATCCGGATGACCGTCTGATCGCACCTTACGATATCACTGCTCCCCCTCCTCCCCTCTCTCGTGTGCTTAATTCTTGTTAGAAACGTATGAGAATTTTAATCGTACCCCATTTTCTTCTTTTTTCTAAATTATTATTAAACTATGCAAGTTCCAAGGCAAGGTTAGGCAATATTGCATAGTATTTTTCTCTGAGTGTACTTTTGATAATTTTTTGTAGAATCGCGATTTAATATTATTCTTTTATTTAAATAAAAAGGAGTGACAGAGTTTTTCGTGAAAATAGATCAAGTGAATTTACAACTGACAGACAGAACTCAGTTGTTGCCTGTTTCCTTCTCCTAAACAAAATCGGATCACTTTCCTTTTCAGCATAAATTTACTATTTAAATGTGTTCCCCTGGAAGACGAACGTATTGCTTTCACATTTGAGTGATGTTGAATATGTAATGTGTGCGTGTATCTTCACTTTCTCGTCCCTTTTGTGCCCAATCTGGATCGGGATTCTGTTGCAATTTTGTAATACTTTTTATAAACTCATCACACTCACTCAATCTGAAACTCTCGACTCAGATGCACACAACTTGTTCTTTACTCACGTCACGCTCGGCCTTAGGTGGAGCCTGGACTGTGGAGATGTTTGCTTACAACACAAAAGTGCCAGCAACATGTACGTGCATATGTTGCTTCAAACCCAGCATACGGAAGGTTAAAAATAGAAACACACAAAGGTGTTGGTTCTTTCGTCTTTATTGAGCCTCTCCTCTATCACCTATGGCACCTTCTTTCTTCTGTTGATTTTCTCAACTGCATTGTTTTTATTGCTGTCCCTTTGTTTATTTTTATTCATTTTTTATCACCGAAAAACAACGAGGCGGTAAGAGGATACACCTCGAAAAAGGAAAAAACACAAAAACTGAGTTCAATACGCAGCAGAGGTTTGAGATACTTTTTTTTTTTTTTTAAAATAGTCGTCCTCCTCTGGCTGAGTCCTCTTGAGAAGAATCCATTCTTTTGAATATTAATTTAAGGTGCGTGCATGTGTATTAAGCGGGGAAAGGTGTCTCTCCATGCCAAAAGGAATAAAAACAAAAATTGGAGCTACAACCAAATGACACTCAACGCCTTAAAGACAAAACCGCCGAAAGGATACTCTTGCCCCCGTTTACCGAAAACACGTTCAAACTCGAATTTGAAGTTCAAGTTTTGTTGGTAAGAACAAGGACTGTAAGTCAAAGAATCAAAACAGCGACGGAGACGGAGACGGAGAAGATGATCATGATGGGCATGGGAGCGGGAGCGGGGGAAAAAAATGAAGCAAAAGCAATGTTGGAATTTTTCGAAAGGGAAGCGATATTTTATTTGTGAACCCAACCGGCCGGCATGATCGTCATATGATCGTATGTAGAATATTGGATCAGTCAGGACAGGAGGACCAGGTGAGATCATAAACCAGATAAGAGAGTTCCCTCTATTGGAGGTATAGGCATTCCAGCATTGGATGCGATCAGCTTCATCAGCAGCGCAGCACATCGTTGTGACGACGACAACGAATTCTACGTAGAAGAGGATTCTGTTTCTCTCGGTGCTTTCGCGCGATATTTTTGTCCTTGTGGTAGATCGAAGAAGTCTTTCTTGGGTCGTTGTTGTTTTCATTTTATGTATTTTATGTTGCATTGCAGAGTTTTGTGTTGTTGTGTAGTTGCTATGCAATGGGAATTCGGTTTCAGTTTTGAGATGCGCTTTCGTTGTTGTTGTTGCTGGAATGGTGTAGACCTTTGTTTCTAAATAAGTTTTTTTTTTCTTGTTGTTGCTGCTGCTACATCACTGAGGTGATACATTTCGGGTGCAATGATCTTTGGAGGAATTTCATATATTTTTTTTTTTTTGGGAAAGGAGGAGGAACAACAACCAAGGAAATGTGATATTTTGTGGACGATGAAATTTGGAGTTTTGGTTTCCATGATTCTATTTTAATGGTGAGCATTTAAGAAAATATGTGCCGAGGTACTATTTTAAACCGTTGGCGGCTGTGATGGTATTTGCTTGGCGTCGGACAAAAGAGTTGGCGTGCGAACTGTCGAAGAAATTTTTCGTAATTCGAATCTACCTTTCTAGGTAGATGGGTACCTTCGAATGAATTAAAATATTTTTAGAGAAAGAAATAATAATAAACATATCTCGGTAAATAGACTTTGCAGCAGCTCGCAATACGTCAAAACAGCACTCAGTATCCAACAAGCAACCTGTCGGTCTGAAGATGGGAGGCATTGCATCCAACGTCTTAAACGTGTTTGCACGAGGAACAAACGTTGACTCCATATACTTTCCTGAAGCGGCTCAATTCGTAGCTCGACTGTCCCACGAGAAAAAGTTGCGAACTGACCAGAAAAAAGAAATTCGACTTTAGACGACTGTCCACGAGGCGTGCATTTACCTGCCATAGACCATAGACCATAGACCACTAGTGGTTCCAGTATTGGGACATGATCCAAGAGGTAATCGAAACCACCCTAAGTTACCAGCAACCTAGGGTTGCCACGTCAGGTTTCGGAATAGCCAGACGTATAAATATAAATCTCTTCTTCTTAGGCGGCGCTACAATCCGGGGTGGACATGGGCCTCAACCAACAAACCTCTCCAATTGACGCGGTCTTTGGCTAATTGCCTTCAGCTGCACACTCCAAGTCGGTTGAAGTCCCCTTTCACTTGTGCGCGCCACCTTAGGCAAGGCCTTGCTCTACTGCGTTGTCCCGCTGGAGCGATGGTGTACGTTCGTTCTACATGTCCCCGCCATCTCAAACGCTCAATGCACAGTTTTTTACCAGGTCGATATCGCTGTACAGCTCGTAGAGTTCATCGTTGAAACGTCTCCTCCATAACCCGTCAAGGCATACGAGACCAAATATCTTATAAATAATTTTTTATATCTTCATCCGCTTTAAAAAGAGTCCATGTTTCGGAACCATAGAGCTTGGATTCATGCAAGGATCCGAAGTAGAGTTTCCATAGTTGTTCGGGATAGGGCTTCACTACATAGTTGCCTTCTCAGCCCAAGGAAATAGCGATTGGCAAGCGTTATTCTTCGCTTGATTTCTGAGAAGATGTCGTTTTCAGATGTGAAAGCACAGCCGAGGTAGACAAAGTCCCTTACTACCTCAAAGTCATAGCTATCGATTGTGATATTCTGGCCTATTCGTCGATGTTTTGCTGATAATCGGTACGTATCAATGTACTTTGGACAATGGAGCGATGTCATCCGAGGGACCGAAGGTGACACGTTCAATGACATGCCGTATGACAGGCGATTACATGAGATGACCGCTTTGGGACAAATTCTAAGTCATAGTGAAGTTAGGATGTCATCCGGATGGCAAGTTTGGATGACCGTCTTATCGCTTCTTAAGACAAATAGTGGAAAATACGAACGAATTTTAAGTCGAGACGCGTCATATTTTCATGGACTTCAAAGCATTCGTCTACCAAATATGCACCAAGAACATGCTTATGTGAAGATGATGTTTAATCTGGAGCAGGTGCGTAAGCCCGGAAGGCACTATCTTTAACAGATCCGTATAGCTACTGAGGTATGCTTGTGTTAACATCATCGGGCGCTCTCAATGTGCCGTGAAAGAGGCTTGATGGCCTTGAAGTTATCGCGAGAACAAGAACAAATATGTGCCTTTAACAAACAAGCGAACGCATTTCCCATACGACAATACGTTCTGTTGAAAGTAGAGAGTTCGAAGTGGTTAAGGGGTTTACTTTACACTTTAGACGAGATTTAATGAAGAATTGCACATAAAAGCTGTAAAACACGACGAGAAAGGGAAGCAGATACTTAGCGCTTTCGAAAGAAAGCAATTTACTGCAAAATATATGGCCCTGGGTGTGAGGATTCCATTAGTGCTCCAGCCAAGAGGACCTTCAACATCCGCGGACATTTTGCGGACAACAGTAATTGGTCTGAATAGCTGGAAGCAGCGTTCCCAGAGAAGATCGAAAGCTATTTTGGCACAGGCAAAAACGTTATGCTTCATTTGTGACGAATAAATAAGTTCTACGAGTTATAGACTAGTGACCTACTGCGTTGAATTCTGGCTCATCTAGGTCTTCAAAGCTGATTTGTAGATATATATATATAGCAGGAATGAGGGAAAGCTTGAGCCATATGTAGTTGATAAAATGCTTTAAAAGTCACCAACATTCTGTAAGCCAAGAATTTTAGCGGAGCAATTCTTTTCAGACTCTTTCAACAGTAATACCTACATATTCCATTCCTTTATTGCTTCATCACAAGATTACCTGCAAAACGATCAGCATTTCCCTTCCATTGTCGAATTTAAAAAAAAGGAAACCACCCCAGTTCCGTTTCAACTTCCACTTCCACGTCCACGTCTACGTCCACATCCTACTTCAAAAATTTCCAATTTTGTCACTTTAAAAATAAATCCCATCACAAATTGAATCCACCGAAAGCGTTCTTTTATTGCTCACATTTATTTTGCCAACTCTTAAACGTCAGCCCAACGCTAACATAACATAACTGTAACTTTTCCGCACACTACTCTATGCCGAGCCCAACCATATCCGTCATTCAGAGCGGAAAGATGCAAAATATTATACCCGAAACTATTCACATATGGAGGGGCAAAAGCCACTTCACAGCACAGTTGGACCGTAGTTCCGGAATTGTCCCGATTATTATTCGAGTTTTTATTATTTAAGTTTTTTTTTTTTATGTTTTTTTTTCCTCCTGTATGCCGAAATCCTTTATTGGTTACACAATTTGCAGCAACTCGCCATCCTGTCCCACATCCTTATGTGTGAAAATCTGAGTTTGTGTGCGAAATGCATAAGGGAATCAATATAGCTTTGCCGGCGCCAGCTATGACCACTGCAGGCAGGATCTCTGTGTAGCAGAGCAGCCGCACACAAAAATGTCCTGCAAGTTTCTGACAATGAAGTGCTTCTATGGTGATAGGATGTAGTTTGTGATTTATTGTATGCCCTCCATCCATATGGGGCGGAGAAATAGCGCTGTATAGTAGTCGTGCCAATTCCGTTTGACCTTCCCTGCCAGAGTCTTAGGCAACGCTTTGGTGTTGTTGTAACCAGCCTATACCCTTCCCAGCCTTTGCCTTGGCCCTAGAATCACTCTTCTGCTGCTGCTGGCTGCTGTATTTGGGGTAAAATTGAATATTATGCACAAAAGTACAGTATAACAAGGAAAGCAATGCAAGGCTCAAGGATTTTTAAAGATACGATATGTTCTTACGTGAAGAGGAAATATGTATTCTTGAGCAGCAAGAGCGAGAGATTTTTGGTTTTTTTTTTTTTTTATTTCGAAAACTTTTTGAGGGCAAAGCAATTTGGCTGGTTTTTGTGTGTGTTAACGGGAGGTTTTTGTGTTTTTTCTTTTTCTCGTTTTCTTCTACGGGAAGGAAAGGAAAGATGGAAGTACAATAGGAATAGGATGAAATCAAGTATAAAGGATGTCAAGGGAATCCATCGGATGCTATAAATACTGTGTGCTAGTTTATCCCGCAGATAAATATTCTTTTTGGTAATTGGCAGCGTTTCAAGAAAAACATCTTACCTACCTACCACTACGTCCGTGGTACACAACACATCATGTAGTTGATAGTTACTTGAGCTTACTTTGGAAAGTATTAAGTGCTTTTATGAGCTCTGCGAACTAGGTTTTCCCTCATGTTGTTGTCCGTTCATTCATGTAATGCGTCGTCTTGCGGCAAACTTTAATTCAGGAACCAATGAAATTAGTAACCATTTTTTGGTTGAACACATCAAGTAATTGATGAAATCAGAGAAGTCTGACATATCGAATCGATGATTTTGCAAAGACAAACTGACTGCCATTACTGGGGAATTCCCCGGTTACTACAACCAATTCTATCAAGCTGTGCAAATATGATATTGACAATTTTTATTGATTAGGTGTCAATAAACTCAAGTACAAACACGTTAAATATTTATGGCTAAATACATCGACGCTCAAATTTAACTGAATTCTAGGAAACCCCTAATCAAATGAAAGATATCCGCCCTAAAATGTCAAAAAATTTGTTATGTTTACTTTTTTGCCTCCAAAATATAATTCTTGTTTAGATAATAAAATACTTATCTTTATCGTAGGATAAGCAAAAGAAATATTTATTGTTGTCTTCGAATCAGTGACCAAATATGTTTGTTACAAGACTTGGCAAGAACCATCCTATGCTGTTGCAGAAATCACTGATGTTTACGAAACCAATGCCTGAGATCTCAGAAAGGTCGTCAGAGAATGGTTTGCTTCGGATGCGTTGTCGAGTTTAAGCTAAAGCTAAGTATCCGCTTTTCCCCATGTCCCCACAGCGGCTCCCTGAAATTACGCCAAAAAGTGTTTTGGAAAAAAGGCCAAAAAGTTAAACCGAAAATACTCCAGAAAGTTTTTACGCCAAATTTTAGGCCAAAAAGTAAAATGGAAATTATTCTCAAAACTTGTTGTAGAATAAATTCCTAAACACAGGGAGCCCCCCTGTATTTATTTAAGTACCGCAGATAAAGACGCCGTCCGCAGATAAAGACGCCGTCCGCAGATAAAGACGCCGTCCGCAGATAAAGACGCCGTCCATAAAGATGGATACTTTGAATGTCTCCGAAATTCAAAGTATCCGAAATGTAGACCAACAACAGCCAGATTGGTTCAATCTCACAGCACTATGGTTTTGATAGGCAGTTCCAGGGGTGGAATGTTAAGAATCACATTTAGAGCTTCGGTCAGACTCGATCGACTATATCCTATTCCAGCCGTTCTTTGGACTATGCCACTATACTAGATCCATAAGTACGGATGGGGCGTATCATTTTCAGATAACCATTTTTCGTTTAAGTCCCTGCTTGTTGCCGAAGGTTTTACTGCTGGCGTAGAAAGCAATGCTGCTTTACATTGTTAAATGTTTAGTTTAAGGTCTAACGTGATGCCCAAGTATTTGGCACTGGAGAATAAGGGTTAATTGTTGATTGTTTAGATGAGGCAATCTGAAGGTTGGTACTTTGGTTTTTGTGGTGAAGATCATCAGTTCCGCTTTGCTTTGCCTAACTCCGCAGCGATACCTTGAATCCCAGGCGCTGACCTACTCAGCGCTGCTTCCATGATTTCACTGAAATTCATTATTTCTTATTTATTGAGTGTGTCTTCTGGTATGAATAAAACTGATCACCTGCTCAATACTAAGCTTTTCAGAGCAGCTACTACATTCGTTATGAATATAATAGATTCGTAGATCCTCAGCGATTGAGCATCCTCATGTTTGATGAGAACCTCCTCAATGTGAGTACCTACCTGCCTTATTTGAATGAGCACGTGTTTCTCATTTGTGAGCTATTTGTGAGCTAGCTCAGTTGGTGGTTGCTCAACGTTGAAGTGAATAGCATTTTATATCCCCCAAAGCGGGGTTCATTCATTCCATTTTCTATGGAAACATAAAATTAAATAAAAGTAAAAGAAAAGGCCTTGAATGAGATAGCCGTTTGCGTTACAAATTCATCAACAATATTTCGAATTTAAGCGAATTATTTCTATAGGGAATAAATCAGAATAGAGAGGTGGTGCTCTAACAACTAATGCAAAAAAAAAGGATTTTCCTTTGCTACAGGGAGATCCAGGTTTTTAAATTGGAATTGCGGAAGACATTGGAGTCATCGGAGTCTACAATATCTTAAACTGTTAGTGTCTCTCGTAATTGCAGAAATTTTATCAAATTCCGTACAACTTCGGGATATCAAAAAACCAAAATGGCGAGAAAAAGACCACTTTCCTTTAGCAAAAGGTGTTGTTCATTGAGCCTACGTTCACGAGATGTATTCCTCCGGGGGGAAAACCTGTTTTCATCTTTACTTAAAGCGTACACGGGATGAATAATTTTGTTGGATCAAAATGTATACACGACCCTCTTTTCATTGTGTTAGACATTTTGCAGACCTCAAATGTAGAAAGTTGTGTATTTATTAGTTTCCCACCTCCTTCTTCTTCCACTTTAAACTTGGTAAAAGATTTTACTCCGTTTCATACCACACACTTCTCGTCCCTCTTCTAAAAAATCGTCTGTTCATACCGATGAATACGTCAATAGGCCTTACGCAATGCTAAAGAAGAATTTACAAGAGTTGACCTTTCTTGGCAAGGATCGGTGGCTGATTCGCGAATTTGGAAAAATTTCACGTTTTCATATTCTTCACAATGATATACGAGTCAAAACAGACGTTTTACAAAAAAAAAAAGATTTTCCATAACGCAACAGATATGTATATTCGAACTAAATGTACAAATCATGCAAAAACAACAAAATAAATAAAATAATCGCCTTTAGTCCGAACAAAAAAATTGAATTTGATTTGGTGAATGAAACACCGTATGAAGTGCTTACTCTGAGCACACGTTCCGTTTTATTCATTCGTCCCCCTAAAACGACCAAAATCTTTATACTTTTAAAAACGTATTTAGTTATTTTGTATTGACCATTGTCAGAGGCTTTGAAGTTTTAAGCCACAAACATTTTAGTACGTACAAAGGAGTGCCCCTAAAAAATTTTGTACTTATTTATCGACTTGTTAAGACCAAAACTAGTTTAAATGTCGATGCACCCATGCATCATTGTTTACTTCATCAAAATGTAATTCTTTAAGCATTGCCATTGGAGAACCCCTCTTGCAAATACTGTTTCCTCGTATTCGCGTTTTGAATAAATGTTGTGGATCATTTAAATGTTCGCTCCAAGTTAATTGTTTTCAAGAAAACAATGTCTTAAAAATAAAACGTAAATTTGTAGTTCAAACATCGATGTTGCGACCGAAAGGGAACGAATCATTTCAAACAAAAAAACTTTATAAAAAAGTCCGGGGTTTTTGCGTATTCTTTGATTTGTCCATGGTCAAATTTTTTAACCCACCCTCTAAAACATAGGAAACCATGGGTCCCAATTTTTTTTTTCTAATTCATAATAGTGCAACAATTCAAACTTCTAAGTCGATATTGCGTCAATTGGGCATTAATGTTTTAAGTAAAAATATGAAGCAACAAATTTTAATAATTTTCAGTTAAAGAGATTTACCCAAATTGTGTTAAAGATTTGTACGCGCTTCCAAATTTTATTTCCATAATATACAAAACCATTTATGTACCTATGACAGTTAAGGAGTTATAGGGTTTAAAGGTCACTCACTTTGATGGGCAATAACTTGAAATGAAGTTAAAATAGACCCTCCCTGCCGTTCAAAGGATTACACTGCTTAACTAGGACACCCTGTATAAAAAGTACACTCAATCAAAATGGGGGGCACTGAACTTGAAGTTGCTCGATTTTACAAAAAGACTTACCATCTTAAAGCCCCCTTAATAGTCTAATTTACTTAAAATAAATAATTAAGGAAAATTATAAAGGGCCCTTACAGGCATAGCTTCTCCAACCATTGAGTATTGAAGGGACGTACATTTTATTGCTGATTCAAAATGGCAATTTTTTCGAGAAGCTTTTCATGACATTTCTTACTTTTGGATGTTTGTCAGACTTTCACAAAAGATTGAAGCAGCGCTAAACAGTTCCGCGGAGAAAAAAACCATCCCGATTCTATAGCAACCTCTGAATAAATTTAGAAAAACACCTATAAAGTAAATAATAAAGCCACGTAGATCACCTTACCATCGCGCAATGCAATGAACCTACGAGCCTGTGACTTTAAGTTTTTCAAGTTCCGAAGACAATAAAAATATATTTAATTTTGAGTATCAAATTTCTTGGCTTTCATGAAGGCTTGCCTCAGGTGTCTATAATTAGTCCCCAACTATTCAGTTATTTATCACCTTGTGCAGACGACTAGTCTGGTATATTTAAGTGTCGCTGCCGACTTTCTGCGCTGACTAATAAAATTCAATGACGTATTTTGAACCAAGGAGACTCTCGTTTTATTTGCTTTAAAAGCTGTGCAAACAATAATATGTTGATAGCTACCTACCCACCATTTAATGATAAGAAAATATCAAAAATATATGTTTGCTTGAAGTAAATAGTTACCTACCTATCTATCTGCTCAAACATATGTTCCTACCTTTGTCGAACTTATTTAATTGACTGTCAATCTAATAGCACTCACACCTAAAATTTCCAACGAAATCGTAAATACATAATCAAACACTCTTTGCGAATTTCGAAATAATAACGTGCCAATAATGGTCCTAAAATGATTCCATTTAACAAAGGAGCAGCGCACAACAAAAAAACAAAAAAAAAATAAACAAAAAAGGATAATCAACTAAGCAGGTATCCACTCCGATGACCGAAAGAATTTCCAATTCAATTCTGTGGGAATGAGAAATGCATATGTGTGCCCAAAACCTGCTCCGACTTGGCTAAGGAATGTGCGCTGCTATGATTCATCATCTTTGGACAATTTTTATGTCTTATTTTATTTTTTTTTTATTCCTCTCGGTCTTTGTGTTCCTTCTCTTCATTCTCTACTCTTGCTGTTCAGGTGTTATTGGATATCTTTCGCCGTACACTAAAATACACAATAAACCTATATTCCAAGTTCAACACAAAATTGTATTCCTTGAAAAATAAAAAAAAAACTCTACCATACCAACACACAAAGGACACCAAGTTCGTACGAAAATGAGGCTCACAAAAAAGAAGGGACAGAGAAAAACGAACGAACGAACGAAACCAACTAGAACTAACCAATCTGGTGACCAATGAAGCAAACAGAATCTCACTATACCCATTATAACTGTTGCTTTAACTGATCCTCCGGCGAAGAATCAGAGGAATCCTTTATTTTTCCCAAGCGAAGATTGCTCTGCGGCTGCGCAACGTGCCGTCGTCGATTACGGTCAATCCAGGGGAATAAATATCAAGCATTGGCTGGCTGTGTTCAGCAGACGTGAAGGTTTTCAGTGCGAATTTGTTTTCTTTGTTTTTCTCCTGTCCTTCGGTGTCGGCATTTCCATTATGTTAAAGTGACTACATGGTGCCTTGCCTGAGACAGGGCTTCAACTACAAGCATTATAAAATATATGGGTACCAATACCAATCGTTTCACCTCATCTTTTGTAGCTGGTTCTGGTTCTCGATTTTTTTGTATTCTTTGCTTCGTTTGCAGTTTGCACTACGTTTTGGTTAGAATTTTATTGAATATTTGTAATGATGTACGACGGACGGCTATGGCAATGGCTATGGCTATGCAACGAACGGATGGATACAACATGCATTTAAGAAGCTGGTGTTTCGGGACATACGAACACGAACTTCTTTTCACGGTCTAATGTTCGAGGGAGAGCGCCGCCAAACCAAGCAAGCCAAGTCGTGTAGATGTGATTTTTCGGTCTTGCTTCAAGACATTTGGCGAGAATGATATAACCGCAAGAATATTTTAGGTTGCCCGCGGCCCGAGGGGAAGGGGTGAGGTCAGTTGTCTGAAAGTGGTCGGAATGCAGTTTAGGGCAATGGTTTTAAACGCGATAATTCTGAGCGGGATTTCTATTGCAATGGCGTGGACGTGTTCAGACAAGTTTTTTTTTACTGTGCAAATGTGCATTTGGAAGTTTACCTGCATATTTGGGTATTTGCGTCATAAGTTGGAGGATTTTAGAGTTCTGGGTGAAAGTAGGTAATGTGACTTTTATGAATTGAAAGGAGGGGAATCTACTCTCACTCATTTCAAAAAGAAAGTAAAACATGTTTAAATTCTAAGAAAGTTTTCAGAGTTTTTTTTTTTAAACTGTTTTGACAGTTTTTACTTTTGAAACCGCCGACATTTTGTGGGAAGCAAATTGAACGAAGTACCTACCAACATTTTCCTTTCGTCCATTTGTTTCCCCTTTCCTCGGTTAATTTCACATGAAAATTTATCAAAAGAACAGTCAGCAAGAAAGTAAGGTTAAGATCTTATAAAAGTAGTGACATTGTTGTGAGCAGCTAGCAGATAAAGCGTCGCTAGTAAAACTTTAAGATCCTGCAAAAAGGCCACTTCGCCTGCAGTTTAGTTGAAATTTATGAACCCCGATTGTACAACTTTTAATGCGATAAGAAAATTCCCATACTGATCGGCTACATGAAAAATGGCCCCAAAAATTCATTTTATTTTTCAAAATGTAAAATGGCTCCAAAAATGTGTCACGCTCCAATGAATAATGACCCCAAACCAAATATGAAAAATGGCATGTCATAAGGCCCACGGACATTATGTCTGATTCTTCTTCTCTCCATTTTAACGACGAGATCAGGATTATAGGGATCATAACCCTCCCAATTCCGCCAGTGGGGTTCGCCGGTTCGATCTCAAAAAATATCTGCAGGCCTCCCGATTTTGAATAACTTCATCATTGAGGCCAATCAAATGCTGGTGTTTCTGCATTTGTGTGATCCAGGAGTCTTTAGGCCTGCCTCTCTTACATTGTAAGGAAACGTTGATTGCCACTGCCTTTTTTGACGGGGTTCGTAGGATCCCTCCTTTGAACATTACAATACCAACTGAGTCGGTCGTGCTCAAATTTTTTTCAGGTGGGTTCTTTAACGTGAAGGCTTTCTCGGATTCTGAAACTTCTAATTCGATCAAGCTTTGTTAATCCTGCTGTCAGGCGAAGGATCTTCATCTCAGCTGCTGTCACTTGCCCTCATTGCTCCGCTCGGGTATGTGCTCTTCGTCATGCAGACGCCTATGGCAACAGTACCTCGGTGGCCATTTGGAGCCATATTACATTTATTTTCTAAAAGTTTGGGCTCAATCTTCATAATGAAGTTTCATCCCAAACTAAAAAATGAATTATGGCCCCAAGTCACAGATATGTTCGTGTTGTTGTTTTCCGTATAGCCATACTAATCACATGTTAATTATCTTTATTGTTTGCCTGGCTTAAACGAGGTAAAGTTTGTTTAAGCTCTGATTGCGACCATATTCTTAAAGACTGAACTATAATTATTGTAAGCGATCGGGGGCTTATGTCATAAGTGAACTAAAATTTATCAAAAGTGTTGAAAATATCATAAGTTGCCCATAACGCACCCAGAAATGTCTTATTGTTAATCTGTTTTCTCAATAAGAACTTTGAGTTGTCCTTCATACTTGGAAACCAATCTGTTGCCTTTTTTTCTATGGCGAACCTATAAACATGAATAAGCAATAAAGATTCAAGTTCTTAAAGAACAATTCTATCAAATTGAAAATAACTCGCTTTGCAATCAAAAACACTCACTTCGGGTTATTTTAAATAAAAGGTTAAATGGCAAATTTACGGACGTAATGTGCGGTGGGAATTGCATCTTTCGAACTTAACGAAACGCAGCAAACCGTCATTATGTGAAAATTCCTTTGTTTGCATAGTTATGTACGTGGCAATCCGACAATTCAAGTGGGGCCTTAAGTCGTGTTTGCACTGGAGGGACGTTGAAAAATTATTTTAAATACTCAGTTTCAGGGGAACAGGATCATAAGACACTGGCTGCATATTTAAGATCATATCTCAGTATTAGTTTCAAGAAAATTTGTCATTTGATAATTTGTAGTTCTTGGTACTGCGCGAGAATTATCCTGAAACCCCTTTCTAATGCAATGATACTGCAGAACTTCCCCAAGTTCAAAGAGCAGGATCTTAAGCTAAGGAAAAAATCTAATCGCATTTTTATGGATGGCTTTAAAACCTGCCAGGGTGAAGGTGCAGGAGCTTTTGTGGAATGTGACATCGTTGGGATTTTTTCCTCGTTAGACATATATTCAACAGACTTGTAAGTGGAGATGTGGAGGGTCGAAGTACCTACATGTGTCTGTTGTGACGGTCGAAGGCCTTACTTAAGCCCTTAACCACTTCTTGCGCCAAGTGCTAATGAGATCTTCGATGAACTTGCTTGGTCATGGTTTTGGGCTTACTGGCAATTCTAGATACAATTCTAGCACGGCTATTCTGACCGAATGTTTGTGAGAAGTCTATCGCCAGTGAGGAAATCCCCCAGGCAACTAGTAAGCAAAGCACTTAAATGTGTGAGCTTTAATTGATATAACTATCTGCGAAGCTTGTGAAAAAGGCAAAGACTCCGCGGAACATTTCCCCTGTGATTGCTGAAAATCTTAGGCACTGCAATTCTTGATTTCGCCGCCGTCAAATGGAACACCGTCGTTAGTATACATAAGAAAGCACTAAAAATTAAAGTATTCCTCTTTGCTTCCTTCTCTGACGACGCCAACTGAGATAACAAAAGACATGTTTTTTTACGCAGATATTTGAATCTGACATATAACGAGCTGCGAGCAAAATATGCCTACGAGACGAAGTACGCGATGGGCGCACCTCAGTGTCTGCGTTCAGCGTGTCAGCAACATTTCTCCCCCTCGGTGAGGCGGCTGCCTCTGTAGCTCCTTCACCTTCATTTGACCAGCTGACGTCCAGCATTGACAGTTTTGCCACTGGTCAATCATTAACTTCATTCTGAGTCCTTACCGTAGCTCTTCTTACTTGATCATCTTTGTCGTCCGTTATCATGCTGACTACAATGCCTTTTGGTCAGGAACCTCTTGGTAGATTATCGTCGACAAAGACCACTAAGTCGCCTTCAGTAATATTTTTCACTTGCTTAAACCATTTAGTCCTTTGCTTTAGAGTAGGTAAATGTTCACGAATCCAACGCCATGATTCTCCTTATGGTCAGACAAGTGAACAGAACTCACCAACGCTTTTCGGTCTTCCTTCCATTTGCTTACCAAAATCGGGCCAAAGTAATCGAAGCCCGTAAATGAAAATGGCCTAACATACGCCGCCAACCTTGAATTTGGTAATGGAGCCATTTCCGGAACTTCTGGAACTGCCTTGTCTATTTCGCACTTCTTACATTCCAGGCGCACTGATCTGATAAGTGACCTCAACCAAGGCACCCAAAACTTTTGCCGTCTTCCATTACCAACTTGGCAACGGTGGTGCATTCTCGACTTTCTTGGCTTTCTAAAAAGTCGGGTTAATTTAAAATTTTCTGATCCCAAAAAATAGAATAGAATATTGCCGGCGAGGTAAATTTAAATCTTAAATATTTAGCGCCAAAATAACACAAAAGAACTTCAAAATTTCAGTTTTAACATTTCTTTAAATCGCTTTCAGTCTCGTATGCATATTTCGAACCTATCCTAGTTTACGAGGATGAAAAAAGAAACCGCAAAATGTACATAAGTCATGCGGAAGTGCAGCAGAATTAGAAAGAGGATTCTGACACTCAGGATTAATGAGATGTAACACATCCCCATTCTCTCCTCAAAACACTTTTTCTAATGATTCAAAAACGTCCCAAGACCTTTTTTTTGTTCTTGATTTTTTCAGCTTATTGCTGGCAAATAGTTTAGTTTTTACTTGCATCCCTTCTCCCTTATTTCTCATTGCTACTTTATTTGAAAGTTTATTAACTCATAAACATGTCACTCTGGCAGTTCTATTCTATTGCATTTGCAATCCATATCCAACTGCAAAACGGCAAACGAGCAAAAAAAAAACAATTCTCGCAAATATATCAGAAAAAGGTGAGCATGCGTACAGCTACAACCTCTGTCAGATTTATTTGAGAATCCTTCGAAATACTACCTCAATTATTTCAAAATAGCAACCCAGGGGTAGGTAGGTAGCACTAAGCACTATTATGTGATTAAAAAAATAGGAAACAATAATATTCTCACACACTCGTGCCCGCCGAGAAAACAAACTTTTCAAGCCAACATTCCTATCGAATTCCACATCTAGAAACGGAACAAAGATGAAAACTACAGTTGTTGAAAATAAGAGTTGGAAGGTTGCATGTACGAAGGACATATGAGTGCAAGAGGACAATCGACTGCTCGTAAACGTCGTCATATTAATTGGAAGCGGTATGGGAAGAACAGAGCAAAAGTTGGTGGTAAAGGATAAGGATCTCCGGTCGGGAAAAGTCCAATCAAGGAACTTGCTAGATGTGTCAATGAGGGCAAGGGTGTTTTAACAACACACATTAGGTATAGGTATAGGTATATCTCACTTGTTCATAAGTCAGTGAGTGTGTGTGTTTTAGTTTGGGTATGGTGTCGACAACGGCGTTCTAATTATAGAGCAACTTTATGCCAGGATAATGAAATTAAATATTTTCCTCCGGACTTAAGAGATTTCCAGAGAATTAGGCCACACAAGGATCGAACTAAATTTGTTCGTAATCAGAATCACGCACAAGGATTTCGATTTTCGATAGACATATCTTCTACGTTACGTTTACGTATACGTATAGTTAAAGTTCTATGTTAGCTAAGCGTTTATTGTTTGAGGTTGGGGAAGGTCAGGCGTAATATTGGATGGGTGGAATATCGATGAGAAATTCAATTTGAATATATAATGAGGTGCTCAAGATATTTCATAACCTACCTATCTGATGGGAGGTTTTACATTTTTTTCCTTTTCTGCTTTGGTTTTGTTTAAACAGGTAACCATCAACTGGGTTTATTTTTATACAAGGATAATTGCAGGATATAAAATAGACGAACGACTATGTTGGGTTGGAATGGGGGGAACACAAATCAATGCACAGATTTACTCACCATTACTACCCCATACATACATACCTCTTTATAGTTGGTATGGTACCTTTGCTTCATTGACTGCCGGCAAAAATAATTGCATGTGGGGGATTTATTATTCATTCGGCTCAAGAGTTCATGGCAGTAACTAACACGCAGGTCAGTGCAGTCAGTGTACATGTGTACACAGTGTCAAACGAGCTCAATAAACACTCAATTATAAGCAAAACGATGGCTAGTGTGCGAGGTGTTGCCGTGTGGTTGTTGTGAAAGTAGTATTGCAAACTTAAAGTACATTATCCATTTCCGAAATCCATTCCTACAGTGAAAACGCATAAATATAAAACGTCTCCAACTGCCTTAATTTATTCAGAAATCAACAACAACAAAAAAACTATCTATTCAAACAAATATGCCACACTGGCTGCGGAGAAATATATATGTATATACCAGCTTATAACAGTCAATAATTGGATATGAATTTGGGGGAAAATATATCTTTACTCAGCTTGTATAATTGATTGCATGATGACATTTGCTTTTTGTTAACTGTGAAATGTCAGGGAAATTGAATTGACATTTCTGGAATTATGATGACATAGTATCTTGATCCAGTTGGGAGATCTATTTACATTTAAATTTTGATATTTTTGTGGTCATACAATGAAACTGTTTAAACAGAGGTATACATTTCTATTGATATTTAAATCCTTTCAAGCTGACTGATGGTGACAATGGAAAACGATTTAGATCTTAATGGGGGGAATATTTGACATGAATAAAATATTATGACAAGCAATTGGTGGATACCATGAATGGGGTGTTTGATGTCGAAAATGAGCTTTCAGATTTACATAAAAGTATTAAAACATATAGAGTTAAAGATGATGTAGTTGTTCGTGATTGCCTAAATGTGCCCTTCTCTAAGAAGGTTTTTTTCTATACTTAAAATGCTAATTGTTCCAATCTTGTAATATCTTGAGTTAAGTACATACAAGGTTTGGGCTTAGAACTCCGTTTCTATTTTTTATTGTGAAGCAGTTGCCGAGAAGTAGACAAATATTTTGAACGTGTCATCCAAAAATCACATTTTCTGATAAGATAAGGTATTAAGTAAGCCACGCTCGCTATTTTCGTTCGGAAACTCCTAGAATGTACCTAGTAAGACCTGGTAAGACCGACTATCCTGGGAGTTTAGGAACATCGGTAAAAGAAGGCAAAATAAACTAAAGGCTGTCTACTGAATCTACAGACGAGCTACCTAGAGCTGGATCCGAATCTGCGTTCGATCTTACGACTGTCACCCCATTGTAGAGTCAATTAGGTTTGCTGGCTTAAGGCTAATTCACGATGGGGAACTACAATTTCGTCTTAACCCAGTGGAAAGTGTTTCGGGTTGAGAAAGGTATTAAAGGTGTTAACATCCCGTTATAGATATTAAAGAGATGTTAGCCTATATCTCATAAACTATTGGCCTCCGATGCACAAAGAAAACACAACCTGGTTGCAATTATAATATTTTTATTAGCAGAATCCCCCTCAGCCTACAGTAGAATGATCAATAAAAAATATCTGCAATGTTCAATATGAAGGCAAATTTAGAAAAATCACAGATTACGCATGATTGTTCGCAACAGGCAAGCAAAATCGGGGAAGAATGAAAAGTGGACTTTTGACGATGAAGCTATAGAAGTAGTCACTCAATAAAACTATCTCTGAATAATTCTAGAACCCAACATAACATTCACACAGCACCACGAATAGAAATACCAAAACTTGCGTGAAGAAGATACCGTATGTTTGTCATGCGTTCAGTTATGTTTTTTTAGTTTTAAAAACTGGGGGTACGAACACTCATTTCCACTACCAAAATCCAAATTTAGCAAATCTCCACAATTGTACACTAAAACTACATTTTGATTATATCCTTAAAGTGTTGAGATATCCTGCACACAGACTTCCATACATCTTTAAAAAATACATGTTGAATAAAAAATTGGAATGGGTTAACGGTTTGGCCGGAACCTCCAGTATGATGATCTGAAGGTAAGATGAGACTGTATGCCAAGTAAGCCACGCTGACAGTTTTCGCATGCAAAATATGGTCGTTTGATAGCGAAGTGGTCATTATTTGACCAATTGGCATGCAATCTAATCTTACCCTGAGGCCGCAATTCTATAATCTATTAGAGCTGTCTGACGTTTACCATAGAAATGAATGCTAAGCTAAGTCATCATCATCCATCAACAGACTTATCTACCCTGAACTCAACTCAACTACGATGTGAAGAGTAAATATCCTCGATATGTTAAGTGTTGAATTGAAATTGGTCATACTAAAAAAAAATCCAAACTTTGAAGGTATCTTATACAATCTGAAGTCATGGTTTTATTTTAAATTGTTTACTTTAAAATTGGGTTTCTTGCCTTTGTTCGCAATTCCGTAATATTAGTTTAAAATCGATTTCATCTTGAAATATTTTTTAAACATTTTAGGGCGTCAATCTGGCTGACGGCGACGCCATTGCTCCCTTATTTTATTTCTTATTTTTTATAATTTTGTATTACTTCTAGAATTGTTGGTTAGTATTCAATAAAATTATATCTAACTCAGCACCTTAAGAATTTACATATTCAAAAAACTACCCTTAATACATGCTATAAATCGCTGCTTAACGACTACTTTTTGAATAATTTTCCCGTAAAAAACATCCACCTCGCTGGCAACACGCATCACTCAAAATTAGCAAATCTTCTCGACTCATTGGCAAAAAAAAAATGCAATCGCATGTATGTATGTAACAAAAAAATCATCTCAAGCTCAAATCAACGCTCGCTCTTTATCCATACAGACACAATACACCGCGAATCAAATTAAAATTGATGTGACACCCGCTCAAACTAATCAAAATGCTACGAACGACGACGACGAAGACGGTGAATCTTACAATACAGTATACACTCTACTCAACATTGAACACACAACGTGTGTCGCCTAGATTGTCATTGTCAAGCCAAAGCCACAAGAGTAAAAGCATTTTGTCTACCTGACCGCCCCATTCAACCCCTCCAGATCCAGACAGTGTGGTACACTACACGCGGTTATTATGTTATTCATTCTAACACCCGTCTCCTATCTTCAATTCCTGCGTTAGCGTTATATTTATTTATTTTCCTCTCCAAACGCAAACAAACTAAACTAAATAAAATAGGTATGCTCTTGGTGTACGCAACGCAGGTATGTCTGAATGTCTGTATGTTTCACTCTCAGCTTCGTCGTCTTCTTCCACCAACCACTTCCATTTCCAATTCCATTCAACAATGGATGAGTTGATTTTACTTTTTGGAGATTCTCTTCTGTCTCACATGGTCGTTTTGTGTTGTATTTTTCTTTTTCTTGATGTAAAATTCTGGTCTGACAGGTTCCACTCTGACTGCCTTGGTTAGTTCCTAATTCCTTTTTTAGCCGGTGCGCGCCGCCAGCACCAAAAAGAACACAAACGAAAAAAAAAAAAACCGAACAAACACCAACAAGAAGAATATGCAATGTTCGAGTGACGTTTGCTTCGAACGCGCAAACAAGTTTGAGTGATTTAACTGTCAAACAGCTGAGTTCGGTTCGAAGTGGTGGCTGTCGAATTCTCTATCCATCCATTGCACACTGTTCATTTTCAGTTTCGGACGAATTTCACAAACGTTGGGACGTGCGACTGTTGTGCTACGCGAATCTCCGGAATTCTATTCACTTTTGTATTTTTTTTCTTTTCAACAAATTTTTTTGTACGCTGCATGGAACTTGCTAATGTTCAATACGGGAACTTCTGCAATTATTGAGACAAGTGTGTGCGTCTGTCACTTTTTGTGAGACTAATAATAAA
The DNA here is from genome assembly GCA_963576555.1 of Ferdinandea cuprea. NCBI lineage: Eukaryota > Metazoa > Arthropoda > Insecta > Diptera > Syrphidae > Ferdinandea > Ferdinandea cuprea. The sequence continues at coordinate 10,619,996 of OY754960.1, forward strand.
AAATAAAAATAAAAATAAAACAGTCCACCAAATCAACTCTTATTATCTAATCTAATCATCATCGTCGTTGTCGTCGTCGTCGTCTGACTTATAAAAAAAGATTAAAAATAAAGAAATTCCTTACACGAGCGCATTGTTCTTTAGAGTTGTGTTATTTTTTCTTTTGAGTTTGCTTTTTGACTTAGTTTTCATTCATATCTAATCGGCAAAGGTGCAAAACAAAAAAAATAAACTTTTTGATTCTATACCGCAGTCGGTGATCCCAACGGAAGATTACCAACTAGAGCTGCTGTCACTTTGAAACAAACACACAAAGTGCGTTATGTCATTGCGAAACTAAACCGTTGTTGGAGTGCGACAGATACCAACCACACCACAGCACATCAATGAACGATCAATTACCCCACCATCACCACCACCAGCAACACCAGCAACACCGCCAACAACCAAATAGAAAAATATCGTGTTATCTGTCAAAGTGACAGTATTTATGTGAGCGGACGTTATCACTCTTTTGTGATATCAAACCAAACGTCAAACGATCTATTTGCTTCTTCTAATCCAAATCAGTGCGAAAAATTCTAATCTTGTCCCTGTTCATTGTCGGTCGTATTCGTTCGTATGCTGTGGCAAAGGGAATATACATAATATTGCAGTGAACTGCTTGTCTTTGCTGTAACTGACAGCCAGCCAGTATGAGTATCTATGAGTAGCAGCTAAATATAACCCACGCAGTGTTGTATTTGTATACCAGAAGAGTGAATTGAAAATTTGCGGCCTGCCAATTTTTGCCCCCCATCTAAATTACCCAACACAGTTTTAAACATAAAGTATCCCTGTGTGTAACACACTACAGAATACACCAACACCTCCAAATCGGGGGGAAAAAAAAAAAAGAAAAGAACACATCACATATTGAGTGGTATTTCGCGTGTGTAAAACGAAGCAAACAGCAGAAACAACAACAAAATATGCAAACGTGAAAAAAAGGTGCAAAAAACACACACACACACAACACACTCGTGTCGTTACGTTTGTCGTCGCGGCCGTATGGTTTTTTTTGTTTTGTTCGATCGGTTTGCGCGCTGTGTAAACCACTGTTGTGCCGTTGAGCTGCATACACAACATTATCGTCGTCTTCGATTTTGTCGATTGTGTCGCTGTCGCTGTAGCTGTCACTGCCGCGTTCCGTTTCGCGGTGCTCTGTCGCTAAAATTTTCGGTGCAAAAGTGCATTTGATCGTAAATAATTCGTTACTTTTTTTCGAGTTTTGAGTTTTCCATTTCGATTTCAATATTTAGCTGATTTCAATTAAAAATAAAAATAAAAATATATAAATGTCAATCATGGCCTCAGCAAAGTGTCACAAAAAGTGCAATTACCAAGTGTTGTCGTTTTTATGTTTTCAATTGTTATTTCTACTAGTGAGTGCGAAAAATTTAGATGACTCATCAGTGTCATCTGGTGGTCATCATTTGCATGCCGATTCGAATAAGGATACGATAAAGGAAGTTTGCGACTCGGTTAGCGGATATTTCGAGTCGATCGATGTCAAAATTGATGGGAATTACGATTTAAGAGGTCAGCAACAGACATAATTACTTGGAAATTTATTATTTCTTTTTTATTGAATATTTTAAATAGAAAAAATAAAGGGGATGATTTTTTTTAGGCTTAAAATTCGTCCTTAAAATGGCTTAAGGTCCAATAGGTGGAGTAAAATCTCACTCGTAAAACTAACTTTTTACCTTTTTCTTCTGTCAAATGTCAGATAACTACAATTCAATTGAATTCGCGTTGATTAACCCCTTTGACAGGTTCCAGCAAATAGGTCCGTTCGAGTAGTAATTGCCAAACAAACTTTTTTACGTACTGAGGAAGTGGTGAAAAAATTTACCAATATAAAATGTACTTTTTGACGGAAAACGAAACGGATTTCATGTAGTAAACTTTGAGGTTTTTTTCATTTTTTACATGAAAGTATACGGGTAATTTATATTGAAATGGGACAATCTTTTCTGGTTTTTGCATATATGACACTTTTTATTTTTCTTCACGAAAAACTACGTGAACAGATCTAATGCTAGTTATGCAATATTAAATATTAATTCGGAAAGTATTATCGAGTTCACAGTAAAAACGTCAAAATTATATATATTCTGTTCGATTACTCTTAAGGAAAGATGAGACTGCATGCCAAGCGGTCATATATTTGCCATTTCTGACAGTCTATGCATTCAAAATATGGTCACTTGACAGCAAAATAGTCATTATTTGAACAATTGGCATGCAATCTAATCTTACCTTTACTTTTGCAGGTTATTCCAATATTCAGAAACGTCATGTGCGCTGTAGCAATGCAGAAGAAAATCGGAGATGCTATTCATTAAACGTCGATGGCGTGTTGAAGAAGAAAATCAATGAAGATGAAATTTGACGTTTCTTACTATTGCGTCATATAACAATGCATTTTCCACTGATTGCATTAGAATTTTTTAACTTTCGAATTCAGCCCGATTATCCTGTCAACCAGTCGACGTAGAAAAAATTATAAGATATTTTCTTCTCCACCAACTAGTAAAATTTTTGACGTTTGAAATTAGCTTTGCTCAACTTCTCCGTAATTTGTATTCATCTAAAAGAATTTTTTTTAAGGAGTTCATTTTGATGCAAAAGTACACCAATAAAGTTATAACAAATTAAATATGGATGTGACAGTTCCATTGAAATGTGGTTTCTCCCATATTTCTAACTAACTAACTCAATAATAGGCGTGTTTTAGTTAGAATTGTGATTTAAATACTTTATAGGTACCTTGGAAGCCAATCAGTTTTATTTTTATTATTGAGTTGTTCCACTGTACCAATGCAATTAACTGTCAAGTGTCATCACATGTCAAATGCACCGCACTACCCTTATGACAAAAAGTGGCAGTTGTGCATTATCCAGTCTTTTTCCCTCCTCTCAAGCTATGTTTTGAATAAAAGTTTGATCCACGATAAAATTTAATCAATTTCCATTATAATAATTCTGACATCTGTCAACGAAAAATTCTTCTCATCGCAATTGATATGTTTTCCTGCAGTTATATAAAAAAAAATCTCGTCATATGACTCATGACACATTGATCTAAGCTGTCAGGGGTTGCATTGTTGCTCTAAAACAACAAAGGGGAGTCAAAAACCTACGAACTCAATTGCCAAGAAAATTGACAACCCTCGGTCAGCAGAATACAAGTGATGATTTTTCTTTTATTCCAAATCAGCGTTTAGGGTTTACTGAATCATTTCATGTGTGCATGTGGGTTAAACCTTTAATCCTATTACTTGTAACATTGCATTGCAAGTGCCATTGCATTGCTGCACTCTGAAACTTGGCTGCGTATTAAATTACAAATTGCTTGCAAATTGGTTGTTGTTTTTATCTTTCTATGGAGTTTCGTGAGGTGTACGGCATGGGTGTCTAGTAAGCCGATTGGATTGGGGTTTTGAGATGTGCGTGTTGGATTACCTGGAAAGGAAAAGTCTTGCATGGATAATGAGCAACAGAATGCGAATGAGGAGCGGGTAAAGTTGTAAACTTGAATTCGATTGGTATTCAGAATAGTCATGCGAAGGTAAAGAACGGTGAGTTAGAACTCACCTTTCTGGAATACAAAAACAAATTGAGATAAAAAGGCTTTTGGTAGAAAGTAAAGTTTTAGAAAACAAACACACCTTTTGCAACATTCAGTGATGCAGTAAACCAAATGACAGATAATTACAATTTTACAAAAAATTAATGACTAAATGAATATAATTAACAAAATTAACGTCATTAGTTTGCACATCAATTTAAGATTCGGCTACATGTCATTGAAATGTCAACCAAAACCTCCTCAATGCTCAAAACGAAGAACACATTTTCAAGGTTTGGTAAACTTTTTGTTAAAAACTGACAAAGTCGAAATGCAGAATAATATCCGACAAATAACTCATTCCCCCACGCAGCTGTCACTGTCATTATTTTATTTCCTAGCTCGCTTGCATGACATCGGTAATCTTCTTTTTACAGTCGAGTGTTCATCGATACACGTAAATCGAACTGCATTTCTAGTCCATCAAAACCACAAACGCATGACGAAAGATTGCTCTAATGGCCGCAATAAATATTACCTCCATTTTTTTTTTTACTCCGCACTTATTTTCGTGTCAAAAAGAGTAAATTCCCCGCAAAGCAAGCAACAGTATCAATCCTTGTGTGACTTGCATTATTTGATTGTGGTAACAAAAAACAGAAAAAGTAAAATTATGGCTTTTCTGCTTAATTTAGTTTCAGTACGTACATATTTACTTTTTGTTTATACAAGTTCAGACACATTATATCTACATACTTATTCCCTCTCATGATATGCATGCTATCACGGGAGCAATCAATTAACACCACCATTAAATGTCGCTAATAGTAGGTAGCGATATGAGGTGTCAAACAGTCTACTTTGACATTGTTGTGTGGTGGGAAAAATATAGAACACAAAAATAGATACGTAATGTTTATTATCTAATGTGTTTTAATTTCTGTTAAGTTGTCGGACTGGTTTTGTTGTGTTATGAAATCTAATTATGGAGTTAAAGTTGCTAATTATTTGATAAACTTCTTTCAAGATGGTGGAAAGATTTAGTTTTATGATTCTTTCGTATCTTCATTATTGTTCTTAGTTTAACTGTCAAAAGTGACACTAAGTATAATGGAAGCTTATCTTAATGTTAGTTTGCGCAAATAATTTGCCAAAGAATAGATAAGTGAATTTGAGTAAAAGTAAAGGTATGATTTTTGTGAAGTTTTTTTTTTTAACAATTTGAGAGGAAAGCAAGAGAGCAAGACATTTAAGCAATTTTGATAAGTCAATTTCATAGTCTGTAAATGCCACAGAGAGAAAGTCCCTAAAAAATCTTATGATTGCTCGCATTAGCTAAGGCACTGCCTCAAACTGTCAAAATGTCATGTTGACAGATGCATTAAACTTTTTGTTTTTAACTGAAACTGCGCATCGCTCGGCTTGAATGCTGGGTTTATGTTTATGAGAGTTAGAACTTAGTTTGAGCTGCGTACTAAATGTCAAACGGTGAAACAAAAGTACTATACAGCGAAATAGAAATTAGCTGATTAGATTAGAACTTTTTTTCTGAACATTCGAGGTATTAAATCAATAAATGCATCTCTGAACTCAGAAGACTGGAAAATTAAATTTTGAAAAATCTTCCGCAAGGCAGACTTTGCAAACCTTCTCTTTGTTTTTTAGTACGACGGATAATTGATTGAGTATAGGGCTTCCATCTAAAGCAACAATGCTCCTGCAAACAAGGGATAAATAAAGAGTTTTAACGGTGTAATTATCATCAGAAGACTTGGAATTTTTAGTTATTAGTTATAAAGCCCAAATAAAGCTCGATTGAAACATGATAAATGTTATAAGCTAAATCATTAATAAAAAAATAAAAAGGAATGATCCGAGGTGGTCACCCTAAGGCACATTTAATCCATTTAAGAAGTACAGAGCGAAATCCAAGCAACGTCGACTTGCAAACGGTTTTCCAAACTATCAAGGCAAAAATTCGTGAATATTGAAAAATTTGTGGTGGTCGATCTTCCTAAAAAAGGGTGATCCATTTCGAGGTTCCCTACTTTTTTAAAGAAAAAAAACACAGAAAATTCAAATTTAATGGAGAATGTTTATTATCATTTGAAAGAACATTCTTTGGCATTTATTTTTTGAAGATTATGTCTATCAAATGTTGGCCGTTGCTACGTCGCAGATGGTCCATCCGTTGAGTCCAATTTTCGATCACTCGTTCGAGCATTTCGACTGGTAACTGGCGAATGACACGCGTGATGTTTTCCTCCAAGGCCTGAATCGAAGCGGGTTTGTCGGCATAAGCCTTTGACTTTACATATCCCCACAGGAAAAAGTCTAACGGTGTGGTCTTGGTGGCCAATCGACCGGCCCAAAACGTGAAATTATGTGCTCACCGAAATGTTCTCTCAATAAGTCCATTGATTGATGCGATGTGTGGGAAGTGGCGCCGTCTTACGTCTACGAGCTTCAATTTCAGGCATCAAATAGTCGGTTATCATGGCACGATAACGGTCGCCATTGACGGTTACGTTCGCACCGGCATAATTTTTAAAGAAATATGGACCGATGATTCCACCGGCCCACAAACCACACCAAACCGTTGTTTTTTCTGGATGAAGTGGCAGTTCTTCAATCTCTTCCGGTTGCTCTTCGTCCCAAATGCGACAATTTTGTTTATTTACATACCCATTGAGCCAGAAATGGGCCTCATCGCTAAACAAAATTTGCCTCGAAAACGTCGGATCTTCTTGGAACTTTTCAAGAGCCCATAGAGCGAAGCGATGTCGCTTGGGAAGGTCGAGCGGCTTCAGTTGTTGCACAAGCTGTATTTTGTACGCTTTCAATTTAAGATCTTGACGTCAGAGTTGCTGCGAACGGCGCCGAATCGACTCTCTACGGTCTTCGTGTACACTGTCAGCTACGGCCGCTATATTTTTTTCACAGCGTGCTGGACGTGGTCTATTCGGTCGAATATTATCCAATAATGAATGCTGGGTCTCAAAATGGGTGATGGTGTTGCGAATAGTACGCTCAGTAGGCCGATTATGTTGACCATAAGTTGAGCGAAGTGCACGAAACACATTCCTCACAGAACGTGAATTTTCATAATAAAGTTGAACAATTTGTAAACGTTGTTCACGCGTAAGTCTTTCCATTATGAAATGCCAAACAATACTAAACAAAAATAACATGACAGCATGACACGACTCACACGTGATCTGTCAAAAAAGGCTTTTGAAAAAAGTATCTCTACTTGGATCACCCGTTATATATGTATTTTTCGGAGTGCTCAGACACAACTGCTGGTCCATTGTGCTACCATGCAGACACCTTAAATTAATGTACGTCTTTCGAAGAAATATGAGAATGAGCTTCAGTGATGAAAAGCTTAGATGTTCGGCAATTACCACTACAGTATGCCTTTTATTATTGCTTCAAATATTTTAGGGATCAGGTGAAGCTTAGCATAGGTCTATAACTCTCAACAAAACTTTTTCCAAGTGTCTAAAAAAATGGCCTTGTTAAAGAGACATATTGAAAATTAGCTGAGCGGGGCTGCTAGATTACCTGATGCTGCGGACTCGATGCTGCGTACGAGCGTATCGCAAGCCGTTTTCATATATAGACTTAGCGGTCTGAGATGTTTTTGACTTGGGCGTGCTCTATTTCCGGCTTTGGGTATGAAAAGAATAAATGAAACTTCTCTCCATAGCAGCGGAATGTGGACCAGAGCTATACCAGCTATGTAGGATTATCTACAGCACTGTCAGGATGATATCCTCAGTCTTTTGAAGAAGAACAATTAAAATGCCGTTTATTGAGTTTGAACCTATGCAGCGACCAAAGCAGTTGTCCTTAGTTTACAATGTGGGTTAATATGAGCATTTGACCAGTTATGTGTCGTGTTGCTGACCAGGAAAATAATGCTCAACCCTTACTAATGCAGCGTAAGAACATTTATTGAAAGATCTGTACGTGGAACTCCGCCCGGTTATCCACTTTTCTACCCTTAGTTCATGCCAAAGTAAACTGAGTTAATCAATGAAGTTTTGCTTTGAACTGTTTTAAATGAAAAAATACTATAGCGTACGTCGCCCATTGCGACGCCCTCAAAAAGGGATCATTCTGTATAAAAAGTTGATGGATATAAAATTGTGTTCTTAGCTTAACTGTAGAGATAATTTTTATTTTTGCTTCCCTTCATGTAAATTTTCGCTGCTTTCTTTAATCAATACAAAAAGGCTTGCACATTTTTTTAACCAACGCGCTACAGAGTATTTTAAGCTATCATCATTTCGTCTAGAAGGTGAACTATAGGTTACTATTTGACAGATTTTATTTGATGAAATGCTAAAGAAATACTAAAAAAAAAGTATCATTTGTTCTTAAAAGTCGCACTTTAACAGAACGTCAATGTGATCAACACCATTTTCGAGGCAAACGTCAGATGATGAAACAGATTAAGCTTTGTTTGACAGTCGCAAAATCTGGAGATGGTAATTAAGTGTACGTAAGACTGAATTCTGTTATTTTTTACAAGGTAATTTGTCCATGAAGAATCTTCAAAAAACCGCTGTCAACTTGGTGTACAAAAATTGTCCCTTTGTCTTGATTCTTGGAAAATCATAATCTACGTCCATTCAAGCCAACAATATAGCTAAGCTACCACAAATGTTTGGTTAAGCTATGTTCATTTTTTGTATTCGTAGTCGGGACATTTCTTAATTGGGACAATCCCTTTGACTAGCCTAAAATTTTGCAGAAATTACTGTTTTCCCCAACAACATGCCTAAAAAACCATCCAATTCGACGAAGTCTGCAATTACAACTTCTAATAATCATTTATTTTTCGTTGGCTATCATGTAGTCTATGCCTTCCAAATCAACTTATTGAAATATTTACAATGCAAGACGAATAAAGTTGTGAAACGGACGCAGAGAAGCTCTAATTCTACACGAATTTACATAACGATAAATTTAACTTTGCACGTCAAATGTCACTCGAACGTACCTTGGAAATGCAACAGAAAAGAAAATCCCAAGCATAAGTTCTCAGCTCAATTCTTAAAATACTGCAACCAGCCGTCAAAATGACTTAACCTGTCAATATGAATGCTCAAATCATTCGAATGTCATTTGAGTTTTATATATTTTTCTTTACTTGACTTTTGACGTCTCCTCATAGCGCACGTTTATTGGAAAACTATAATCCCGTACGATGTTGCACACGCTGTTTGCTGCCATTATGTATTATGTATTTGGTATGTTTTTATAGTTTGTCCTTGGTCGATGATCTATTGCATACGCAACTACTTCCAGTAGCTGATAAGAATTCAAATGAATGGATTTGTTTTTTTTTTTTTTTTTTGTTTCGCACTTTAAATTCCAAGTAGAAATTTATTTGTTGTTGTTGTTGTACAGTTTGATAGCGATTGTAAACAATATGAATTGCGTGTTAACTCAATGCTGTTGACCCCTTTGCAGTCAGTGGTGGGAATTGTCGTCCCATCGGAGATCTAATCTAGTGGAATGGTTCAATTAATTTTTTTTTTCTTGTTAGTTGAAAACAAAATGGCAACAAAGTAGACTTCCATTAGTCGGAGACAAGCCGCACAACCTTTGGCCTTAAACGTTTAGCGAGTTTTCGTACAAATTTCAACAAGCTGTCAAACGTCAAATGAGCTGTCAAAGTGATATAAATGTCTTTTAAAATAAATGACATAAGATCCGGTACATTCACCCACATTTTATTCAGAAAAGTACTCTAAAGTTCTCTCAGTTTTTTTTTTCTTTTTTTAAATTCTACAAACAGCGCGATCTGTACCTCTACCTACTTCCTGTGTCAGTGGCCTAAAAATCTACAATTTATTATTTTTATTTGCAAAGCAAACAAAACAACAGAAAACAGAAAAAAAATTACACAAAGTAATTTTCAAAGCAAAATTTAAATTACCCACTTGTGTAGTTTTTCACGACGTTTTTAACTTTTTCTTTATTTTCTTCGCGCATCGACAAGTAGGTAATATTATCCAGTGGAATAAGTACGTGTCGTCATTTTTGTGTTTGAAATTTTTTTTTTTTTTATTTTTTGCAAAATTATTTATGCAGGTCAGCTTTGAGTTCATGCTGTTTTGATGGATGTCTTTTAGCTTGAACATGCGTCAGTAACATTGATTGTCATCGGCAGTAAAGTGTCAGTGGAGTTTGGTTTTTTTTTCTTTTTTGCTTTTTTTTTTTGATTTCTTCGAGTTAATTTATATTTTTGGCAACGCACCGCGCTTGTTTGATGAAATTCATGGCGAAAAGTTATTGCAATAAATTATTGCAGTTAGTTGTTATAGGTATAGACAAAGTTTATAGTTTTGTATTTGTTTTATCAGTAACTGTGAAAGGTGACGTAGAATATTAATGAATGTACACGAACGGTGTGTCCTTGTAAGCTACTTATGGAGAGAAAATACTTTCTGTCAAAGTGACAGCAAATGTCATAAGAGAGCAGTAGGAATGGGATGACCGAAGGCACAGTTTCGAATGAGGAATTTATTGGTTATGTGGCGCAATCATATGCGAGAGCAGGTCTGTATCTGGAACTACGAAGTCTAGGGATCTTGGTTCAAGTCATACATGGTTCAAGTGAGCCTCTAGGTTAGGTTAGGTTAGGAGGGCTGTTTTGCACCAGAAGCAAATTTCACTCGGAAGCCGTAAAGGCCCATTGCGAGTACCCTGTTTGTACATGCAAGGACATGCAACTAAAAAAACCACTTAGATCTGTTGAGGAAAAGTTTTAGGTCTGATAGAGCTTTCAAAGAAGCTTTCGAAGAACCGTGCTCCAATGCAGGATAAGCGGCGTTCTTGTAGAGCCTGGCAGTGGCATAGGAGATGTTCAACGGACTCTATCTCCTCCTTGTCTCTGCAAAGAGCCCTAGCTTCCTAGCCATGTTTCCGATGACGCAGTGTCCGGTTAATACCCCGACGAGCATCCGGATTTGACCTCTGTTAAGAGAGACTAGGGATTTTGATCTTTTGATGTCGACAACAGGCCACATGCTTCGGGTTATGACGCAACCGCTGGTGTTGCTCCATTGTTCCTTAGCCAGCTGTAGGATGACGTCGTCGATAAAAGTCTTAGCGGTGTTAAAAGGTGGAAGCACCTCTCCGTCCGATAGTAGTGGCCAGTTCATCCCAGCAGAGTAGAACCGAGTAATTACGTATAGTCCTTAGTGCCAAGAGGCAATCTGTTACGCACTTCGCGTTTACAAGGTTAGAGCCGATTGCTTTAAGTGCTTCTTGACTATACACGCAGATGGTTATTTCCATTGCTGGTAGTCCCATCGATAGGATAGTCAAGCAGCACAGACTTAACCGCAAAGATCTCAGCTTGAAAGACACTGCAGTGATCGGTCAGTTGAAACGACTCGTTGATGGCAAGTGCCTCCGAGAAGACGCCGGCTCCTGTACCTTTATCTGTTTTAGAACCATCCGTGTAGACGAGTATGCCTTTAATAATTGTACTGGGTGAGCCCTGTCTTTTGGGTATAGTGATTCTGATATCTTTCTCGAAGACATACCTGGGTTTCTCGTAACTAGCTAGTTTGTGTCCTCTAACTAGCTGATGAAGATTATGGAGCAAAAAGACTTACAACGAAAATGTGATAATCGTAGCACCAGACCAATACATCTTAGCCCTTAGGGTGTGTAGTTCAGATTCATGATTTTTCTGGCCAATAGCTGTGTTGCGGGCCAAACGATGTGTTGTCCCTTTTTTAAGTTTCAAGCATGGATTAAGGAGAACTTGCCCTAGATCAGCTGTATAAGAGGAGTCCTGCCAAGATCCAAAGAGAATCCACAAAAAACAGACCGCAGTAATGAAGGCACTGATCACCATGCCTTACCCTTAATACTAAGACTAAAAGAGACTTGAATCTGATTGGACCGCATCAGAAGAATAACCAAGTTTTCCAAAACAAAGCTATTCACTCTAACTCAAGCTGCAAAAGAGATGAAGAGGCGTCACGGGAGATTTAAACAACACATCACTGGAAAGACTCGTACAAGCTTTAATTTAAGGCTGATTTCCAACCCTTCTCTGGGTTTTGGTAGTTAACAATGCTTGAATTCCGAAGAGTCGCATTGTTAGCGACATGAAAATGTGTATCCGTTTTATTTATGGTTAATATCTGGTCTAAGGGCTTGGTACTTGCGATTAACCCGCAAAAGTCAGACTTACCAGACTTTAATAAACCTTAAATTGATGGCATTCCTCTTAAGTATTAGGGAGTTATTCTAAATCGGAAGCTAAATCACAGCCTCAATATTAAGGAAAGGGCAAATAAAGCTGTTATATCTTTCCATACCTGTAACAGGATTTTAAGCAAAACTGGAGGTCCTAGGCCCAAAATTTGTATGTGGTTTCTCAAGACTAAAACTAAATTTAAAAGAATGAGCTGCATCGGCACTGACGGGTCAATGAGAACCACTCCCACAGCGGCCGTTTTGAATGCCTTACTCAAATTAAAACCCCACTCTTCGACTCGAGTCAAACTGGGTGTTGGAATCTTAGTCCGACAGAAATGTAGGTATGCTCTGAATGCAAACTACTCTAATTGAACTTCACTAGATCATTTGTCCTATGTTTTCTTAGTTCGGATGGTTCCAAGTTTGATACTGGCCTTGGTGCAGGATTTTAAGCCGAAATCCTAGACCTATCTAGTTCTAGGACCGGGCAGTGTCAGGAGCTGCTAAACAGTCTGATCTATTGGCAACACAAACCCGCTTATATTAACTTTGTTTAATGACGGCTTTGTAAGTCGTTGTCACGAGAATCTTAGGGTTCTTGGAGCAAACTTGGATCTAAACCTGCTAAGACCAAACATACTAAGATTGCATGGATGTGACTTATGTTCGTCACTAGTTTAAGAAATGTTGTTTCTTTTGGTACCTCATATGTTTGAATTGGTGATCTGTAATCTGGGGTATGGATCCTTCTTAAGTCGCTTACATCAGTAAATCTCAACTTATTAGCTATCAAAAGAAACAAAAATTAATGCCAAGACGACTGAGACGAATGAAGTTTCCCCATAAAACAGTTATTTCCTTTATTTTTATACCTTTCGATCCCTTTTGCAGCTTCCACACCCAACCAATCTTCGAGCATGAAGTCTTAGAAAAAAGAGAATTTCCCAGAGCAGTGACGAATTATCACCTCTGGTCAGAGAGATTTTCTTGACTCACATGATCTGCACTTATCCCAACACCTATCTCCCTAAAGTGTTCAGCCACAATGCCATCCCTTTGCCACTCTATTATCCAATTGATTATAATACATGGCACTCTGTTGCTAATCCCTTGAAATGTTCTCTCCTTTGACGTTGACTCTTAAAAGTTGTGTCTGTGCAAAATAAATAAACCTCTCTATTTACAAAATAATTAAACGAGCTATACACACGAGATGCAGCACTAAAGATTACGTTGGTTAGTAACTAATTGGTTACCATTTGTGCAAAAAAAAAAAAATACATATGGAAGGAAAACCATCAAGGACAAGTAATCCTGCTGCATAGCATGGAAACACTTCCTTCCTTTTCACATTGCACACATATTCACATCGAATCCGCAACTATATGTGCAAAACCAAAACTCATACCACGGTGACACCTACTGCTGTTTCTACATAATGACTGTCTTCCTTCTCGGAACTCTGAACTCGGAACCAAACTGTGACAAAGTCGTGTGCAAAACTAAAATTATATTCTCCCCCTCCCCAAAAAAAAAAAAAAAAAAAAAAATGTCCTTGAGTAAATATTTTCAAACACACAGCACACAGTGAAATCTTAAAAATCCCACACACAAGTCAAATGATTGCCACTGGACCGTAATTACTCGCTTTTGTGAGTGTGGTCGACTCAGCGACTCAACGACTTCTTCCATTGCATTGCATGCATGCACCCGATCCCTCCCGATGTTCATGTATGTTTGACTTACCGTCAAAGTAAATGGTACTAGATGTTGCATGTAGCATGTATCTTCTTTGGCTTTATTGTTTCCTAAAAAAATAAAATAAAACTAAAGTCATTTGGGTTTTATTTCTATTTTTTTACTTTCCTCTACCTTTTCCTTTCTCCCTTTCATGTTGAAATTTCTCTCCTTTTTCAAGTACACAAAAACCAAAAAATGTAAACAAACCCCGAAAGAGGAAACAAAACGAAACGGACTGTGTTTTTAGTTTTTGATTACACCAGAACGGACTACGGAGAAGGTGTACCGTGGTCGTAAAAGACTTGTTGTAGGCTCTGTGCTTGGAATCGTTGTCGTATCTAGAGATACGAATCTACCTGCAGTGCTTACGTTTTTCACACGATTATTATGTGAATTTGTTTTTTTTTTTCTCTCTGTGACACGAAAGATATAGTTTATATCTTATCTCTCGCTCCTCCGCACAAAGCTAGCGCAAACATAGTTCAAAAATTCAGGGACTAAGTTACCTCTTGCCTACCACCTTCGTATCTTGGTTTTTTTTCCCTCTCTCTATGTGTATCTCTATCGTTTGAGTTTGACATACAAAATGACGTTGACGACCTAGGTACAATAGAAATGTATTTGTCGGGGGTTTTTATGAGTATCTACGTATCTATCTATATTCTGATTCTGATTCTGAACTGTCAAAACTTGTTCTTCGGCTTCTTCGTTGGGATTTTGATTTTAATTTGGATATTTTTTTTTGTTTGATTTGATTCGAGTGTAGAAACGAACGTTGAATCTGGTCTGGTCTGGTCTGGTCGGATGAGTGTGGCGTGGTGTATTGTTAGAGTAATTAACAAACGACACACTCTTTTAATTTGCATAAAGTGATCGATAAAAACAATGAACACGAAAATGTATGTATCTCTTCATTATTTGAGGAGGGTGGCAGAAAAAAAAAACACAAACAGGGAGACAGACAGACAGAAAGCGATATTTATCAATTGGGTCGGGTGGTTTCGAAGAGCAGGTTTTGTGTCGTTTTTTTTTTTTGTTTCCCTTTTGTTTGCCTTTTGGTGTATTGAATTGATGAATGAAATTAAGTTATGCAAGCGATTGTAGCTGTATTAATTCGTTAAAATATTATTTTTAGTCTTAAAGACTTGTCATAATCTCAAGCTGCATTCATAATGCTTGCTTTTAATGATGTTTTTGGTTGGATTTTTATTAATGAATAGCAAACGAGTCTTTTGTTTAATTGTTGTTGTGATATTTTTGAAGACAGCACCTTTTTGGCAATAATAAAACACAATCAATGGAGACGACGAAGCATTTATTAGCATCCAAGCTATCGCAGAGCTGTGCTCCCATGCAGGACAGACAGTAGGATAGGAGATGTTCCACAGGCTCTATCTCCTCTTCATGTTTGCAGCTTCTACAGCAATCTTTAGCAAAGACTTCTAGTCTTTTTCCCATGTTTTTAAGGATACAGTGTCTCTTTTTTTATTAAACCCCTGCCTACATGGCTGACACTGCGACCTCAAGGCTCTATTGTATCAAAAAGGGGATGTTAGCCTAAGAGACGAGTGAATACCCTAGTTCTACATGTAAGGACATGCGACTAAAAAAACAATTTCATCTGTGGAATAAAGGGTTTGAGTCGTCCAAGCTATCGCAGAGCTGTGCTCCCATGCAGGACAGACAGTAGGATAGGAGATGTTCCACAGGCTCTATCTCCTCTTCATGTTTGCAGCTTCTACAGCAATCAGTTGCAAAGACTTCTAGTCTTTTGCCCATGTTTTCAAGGATACAGTGTCTCTTTTTTTATTAAACCCCTGCTAACATGGCTGACACTGCGACCTCAAGGCTCTATTGTATCAAAAAGGGGATGTTAGCCTAAGAGACGAGTGAATACCCTAGTTCTACATGTAAGGACATGCGACTAAAAAAACAATTTCATCTGTGGAATAAAGGGTTTGAGTCGTCCAAGCTATCGCAGAGCTGTGCTCCCATGCAGGACAGACAGTAGGATAGGAGATGTTCCACAGGCTCTATCTCCTCTTCATGTTTGCAGCTTCTACAGCAATCAGTTGCAAAGACTTCTAGTCTTTTGTCCATGTTTTCAAGGATACAGTGTCTCTTTTTTCAATAAACACCTGCTAACATGGCTGACATTGCGACCACAAAGCTCTATTGTATCAAAAGGGGATGTTAGCCTAAGAGACGAGTGACATCCCACAACGTCATTAGTTGCAGAGTTTCTGAATTCTGCTGATGGACTGAAGTCTTTATTGAAGATCCGTCGTCTTAACCAATGAAGGGCCGGACACTCACAGAGGCTATGTTGGGAAGTTTCATCGTCCTCTAGACAAAACCGACATACAGCTGTGCAGAAGTTCAATTTGTTAAGATGATATCTCAGGCCGTAATGGATCATCGCACCTGTAACACGGAGACATGCAGTACGCTGCGGTTTCTGAGGCTAACCTGTCTCAAAGTCACGCATCCCTAGCTACCCATTTGTGTGGTTCTTGGTTAGTTGCTCATCAACTTTGCTTACAAGGGTTTTCCACAGAAGCGGGAACAGAACTCCACCTTGCGGGTTTCCACGATTTGTGTTCTTCTTAACTACGCAATCGCCAAGACTTTAAGACATTAAGCATTGTTTTAATCAGAAACTCTGACGAAGCTAGCTCCTAAAGCCTTGAAGCATTGCTTGGTGCCATGGGATAGATCTTTTACTGATCCCGCCTACTTAATTTAAGAGCCCATGTTATTCTGTTTTCCCTACTTTCTCTGATAATAGCCAGATCTTCATCTGGAAGTGAGGAGGGGCTGGATTTGTGGGTTTTAAGGAGCAGATCTGTAGAATCCTGGTTGCTAGCTGTCCCCTAATAATAGAGATGGATAATTTGTGATCTGGGTCAAGGCTCCCCAAGAATTGCGACAAAACACCTCGAATAAAGGCACAGCCATCTTCAAGTCTGCCGCACAGAAAAGGAGGAATGCTTAGGAAATTAATGTTCTAGACCAACATGAATGGGTGCTGTTTTGTGTGAGACTTTTTCACCAACAGTTTCCTCGGGTATTCTGTTCAGGAGCCACTCCTAGCTATGAGGAAGTAACCAAAAGCGGCTGGACCGGACGAGATAAACTCTAAGCAGATGGCTCATGGTTCTTATCTCCAAATCTATGAGAGGCTATCCTAGCCTAATCAGTGGAGGGAAAGTGATCTACCTTTGCACAAAACTGTGATAATTGTCGTTCTATTAAGGTTAGCAGGTTTATGTGTGAGGTTAGGTAAGGTTAGGTTGATTTGCAGTTGGATAAAGGTCCGACACACTTAGAGCTATGTAAGGTCCGTTGGATCTGGAAGTTCTGCCCACTCGTTGAAGCATTTTAAGCTGCTTATGAATCATCGGTCATGCTTAGATCGTTGAGTTCATTGTAGAAGATAGCTCCTAGATAAAAAGAGTTCGTTTCTGAGAGAGAGCAGGGCATGTGCAAAGAAAGCTGAGATTAGTCCCTTCTACCTAGCCAAGCCTAGTTGTATGCCTGCCTATCATAGAGTGTTCTTTGCACTAATGAGCAATCTATAAAGAGCGATCAAACTTTTCGAACGTTTTAGACCTAGCTCAGGCCAAATCTGTTTCGTCGCCAGACAAGTAGTGCCACCTATGGTTAGTTTTTTCTATTGCGCCTATTATGCCTTTTTCAGGCAAGTCCGTCAGCTTTGCGATTTCTTTGAATATCACTATGACTCGTAACACAAGTCAAAGACAAAAAGATTGACTAAGATTTCGTCTATCTGAGAAAACGCCTCCACCTACACTGTCATTAGTTCTTGCTCTGTCGGTTTAGAAGTGAATCGGTTATTCCTCCAGCAAGGCACTATCCCTCCAAGACGATCTGGAGGGCAAGTTTATCAAAACTCTGAAGATGGGGTATATTGTAATCGATGTTTCTACGAAGGATCCTTAATGTATTTGGAATAGCGGGGCGACCAATTTAGTTTTAAGTCAACCTCAACGCCTCAAAGCGAGTGTTAGACGTCCAAAAAATACTGCGGCTATATGATGATCACTGCGGTTTTTTTCGCGGGTAAATCAACCATAAAAAATGTCGTGATTTTTGAAAGAATTTACATGTAATGCTGGTTGATTATGAAAAAGCATTCCATAGACAATGAAGAGATCTCATATGGGTAGTTCTAAGACAACGTGGAGTTTCTGAAACCTACATACGTATACTTAGATGACCGGGGAAATGTACGAAGGAGCAAGGACAGGAGCTACATGTTCGGCTGGAGGCACTATAGGAAAAGTGACGGATACCTAAGTGCATCAGTTGTTCTTTGCTGACAATGCAGCCATCGTAAGCTCGGCTCTACACCGCAGTTATCTGTCAATACGCAATTGACAACAGCTAAAGAATCAGAAGTTGGAAGAGCGGAAAAATCCGTCTCGATCCATATCGCTGCAGATATTTTTTGAGGTTAGAGCAGTGAATTCCACTGAAATAGTGGGAAGGCTACGAATTCCTATAACTGACCAAAAATATCAGTTAGAGTAGTTGTACCTCAAAATTGTAAATTTTCCCTTAACTTTATGTAACTTGAGTTGGGGTGATGGTAGACCCCGCTACTATACCATTTTTGTTCGTCTAAACCTTAGGAATTCCTGTCTTCAAAAGTATTTTTATGTAACTAGAAAGCCCTGACTTGCTGTGGGTCTTATGTTTAGGAATATTACGTACTGAAAAAAAGGAGTCACCTGCACCTGTCAAACAACTTTTTCTAGCAAGTTCATTAATAATTCTCGGAATTAGGGTGAAGGAAGAACATTTTCACTTTACATTCAGACAGTTGTTAGCAAGCCTTTACTCGCTCGAGCTTAATCAGCCACCGGCCACTCTCAAGCACTATTTCGACATGTTTAAGTGCAATGAAAATACATTTTTAAGACGTTCTGATACTGTCAGAAAAACCATGAATCAACTTCAAGAAGAAAATTCTCCTTAAAAACGTGCGCGGAAGAAGCCGAAACTACTTCCAGAATTCTTTCATGAGAAACTCACCCACCTGACTTACATCACGATATTCATCGCTGCTCCTTCCAAGAAACAACCGACCTCACTGTGTCATAGTCATAGTCATAGTCATAGTCATAGTCATAGCCATTGCCCTCGCCCACCACAATCACACACTTAAAGTTATTGGTTGACATAACATAACAGTCGGGAGCGATAAGTGTTATGCGAGACATTTACCAGGTGAATTCAAACGAAATATTTAAAAATATTTCATGTTTATTTAACCAACAATATTAGCATAAACACAAACAACAACAACAACTACTACTACCTAACGAAATAGAGTCCACGACTTCTTTACGAAAGAAAACAACACTAACCCCCACAGTCACAGTGGGAGTTAAATTAAGGAAAACGTGCGCCATCACTTAACCAACCAACCAAAAGAAAGAAAGAAATACCATTCATGTGTGGGTAACATGAGAACGAGACGAAGGTTGTTGACACAAATTACAAAATTATTTTAATTCCAACAAAAAAAAAAGACTCCAGAGAAAAATGCAAAAAAAAAAAATAATCAAAACACCAAAAAGAGAAACTCCAATTAAATTTAATTAGAAAGTAATTTTGGAAATTTTCAATCTCCTTCGGCTCTCTTGGTTCTCTCCTCAGAATGATGATTGTGTGGGCGAAAATTAAATTTGCATACCCCAGCCAGCGACGGAGCGACGGAGCGGCGGAGAAGGAATTTCATTTGGAACTTTTTTTTCTTCTCTGGCCAACAAAAAGACTAAGCAAAATGAAATATCTACGAAAAGGATAACTTTCTGCCCGACTAACAACCATGATGGGTAAGGGCGGGCGGTCGTACGGGTAACGGTAACGGTAGCATCAACAGCAGCATGAATCCAGAATAGACAACTCGTCGGGAGGATGTTTCTGACACTAGAGAGCAAGAGGCAGCGGATTTGCAGTGTTATGTACAGGACAACCGACGAGATTATTAATTGTCCTAGTACAAGTGGAAATCTCTTCGCTGTTTAATTTAGATGGCGGCGGCGGCGGCGGCGGGGAGATACCAGATACGAATATTACGATTTTTGTTAATTTTACTCCTGTCGTGTCCTTAGAGGGGGGACGAGATGTTGCTGATGATGGGAGTTTTTGGCAAGGATAATAATACTTTTGTAGTTTTTGCCTCATTGTCTGTCTGTCTGTTTGTCTGTCCACCTCTCTCTGCCCTCATCGTTTTATGGTAAATTGAAAGTGAGATTCTTTTATTTATGAGTTGTTTATGGTCTAGTCTGCGAATGGAATTAAATGAATTACATTGGAGATTTAATTGAATATTTATGCAAATGAATAGAGTTCGACTTTATTTTGTTTTTTTTTTTTGGTGAGGAAACTTTCCAGTCGAAAGTGTCCGATGATGCGAGAAATATATTTAAATTTTCCATCAATCAAAAGTAAAATTCTGACCTAAATTAATTTTAAGATTTACTGTGGTTTGGCAAATTTTTCTTTGTCCCCCCTACATGCCCTGCACAGCAGTAGGTTGGCGAGTACACGAAATGGAATTAATTAAGCAAATTGTAGACGTTGACCTAGGTCCAAGCGAATTAATCATAAAGGTTCGTGTTATATCAAAAGAATTTCCACCCTGGAAATCTGGACGGACACAGGAAATGGAAATGGCAAGAGCTGAACTATGAATTTGGTATTTATGGTGAGGCATTATGTGGAGGAGGTAATTCTATGCCTGAGCTTTTCAGTATAAGAAGGCTTTTGATGTGCAAAGGGCTTCCAGATGGAGAATTGAGAATTCTTAAAAAAAATGTATTTCTGAGGTATTTGGGTTAATGAAGAACACAACAATGGTGTGCCCTTTGTAATTGGAATTTCAATGAGTTGGTACGTAGGTTCCTGCACTAAAGACGACTGATTGACGTGCTCTACAGGTCTATATAATTAAAGTTACTAGCTGCAGTAGTGCGGAATTGATTGGCTTTATTTTCCAGGAATTCGTAGTGATTGCTAGATTGTTGACCAACGGAGATTTGATTTGTCCGGTTCATGTCGGCTACAGTCTGTACAACCATTTTCTGGAAGTCCATTTACAACATTGAGGGCCTTATTTATTCGAAAATTAAGTAGGTAATGATTGCTGGTACTTGCTTTCCATGTGAAGAAGTAGGTTTATGCGATCATCCTCAAGAGTTACAATTAGTCAATCCTACAAGAAATTTTCTTTCGTTTGACGCCTCATTTGTTAAGATCGGTTGGGTATTAAGCCCGCAAAAAGGAACTATACTATAGAAATCTTGGTTTGTCTGTGTGTTGTCTCATAACTTCTGAAGTATTTGACCGAGTTTGGTCAAATTCACATAAAATATTAACTCTGGCGAGACAATTGTTCGTTGCTACAGTAGGATCCAATAGATGGCGCTTTATTAAATGATCCCATTTTCGTGTTTTTATTTCAAATTGGCGCAAAATTAATCACCCTATCGGAAGATGTTATGATTTTGCAAATGGCGTCGTACGTCAATCGTATTTGACATTTGTGAACTTGACAGCTGCTGTACTACAAACAGATAATGCCTGCTGTGACTTTTAGTCGCTGTCAAGTCATACTCAGTCTTAACAACGAAGAGGACGAATTTATGTCGAAAATTATCATGAAAGACAAGGCGCATTTCCACTTAAGCGGTTACGTCAATAAGCAAAATTTTCGCTTCCGCGGCACTGAAAATCCGCGTGTGATGCAAGAAGAGCTATTAGATCCACTCAAAGTCACTGTGTGGTGCGGCGCGGCGTTCACGCTGCGGGAGTGGTTGGAGCTTTTGAGAACGCCATCGGCAATATAGTCACTGTTACTGGCGAACGCCACAAGGCCGTGATAAACGACTTCCTACTGCCGACTTCCTACACGAGTCACAATTGATATTGTGAAGGAAGCGTTTCCTGGTCACGTAATCTCCTGTTATTCCGATTTGGTTTGACCAGCAAGATCGCCCGATTTCACCATCCCAGACATCTTTCTTTGGGGCTACTTGAAGTCGCGGGTTTATGCCAAAAAGCCTCAGAAAATCGCAGCCGTTCAAGAAGAATATTCAACAGGAATGTGAACAGTTGGCCCGAATAAGAGGTAGGCTTAAGCTTTTACACAGATGCATCAACTCCAGCGGACTAGTAAGGATGCATTGAAGTGAGAGGGTTATTATCGCAAAAATTTTGATGAGGTTTATAATTGCACGAAAGCCTGAATGTCCGGTATTTTCAAATAAAAAACTCCCGAAATAAGCCATATAAAAGATGCGTTTGGACAATTTTGACCCACGTGTACAGGATAAGGGTTAAAAAGAGCTTTTTTGAGAGTAAGTTTGAAGATGTTGAGATCAAAGACATCAGCATGTTTAATGGCAGTGCGGAGCAATCTAGAAATTGGTTTAAAAATGTTCATAATAGTTGCAGTTTTTTGAGGTTACGTGGGTTGGAAGAAAAGGAGATCAATTCGAGGAGCTGGGGGCTATCAATTTTAAGAGTCAAAAGCTAGTGGACACTACATCCGCTACATCCCTGGTTTTTTTTTTACAGAGATTCCATATCAATCAGTTTCAAGCGATGATCATGGGGAGGTAATATCAAGAGGTTTGTCCAGCCAAGACCACGAACCGATAAACGAATGAATCTAAAAATTTTGTAAGATTCAGCATCAGAGGGCTGTGATTTTGTCTTAGAAATTCTTATATCAACAGCGAAGGCAGATAAATCTGAATCTCTTAAGACCATGTGTATATCATTTATTTGTTGAGGATAAAGATAATAGGTCCAAGATGACTGCCTTGGGGAACCCCAGAGATTCATTTAAATGGATGAGGTACAGAGGCCCGGTACTGCCGGTCTTCAAAGTAAGATTTGATCCAAAGCTGGGATGAAAACCAATCACTCTAAATTTAAGGATTAATCAAAAGCGAGGAGCGAGTATTTCAAATGCTTTGCTGAAATCTGTGGATATAGCATCGACTTCTTTCCGATCTTCTAATTCAAAAAGCTTCTTCAAAATGAAATCAGTCAGATTTTTTGTGGTTGATTTGGCTTGCAGGAAACCGTGTTGATCAGCAGAAAGAACTGTCCTACAGTGAGGAAGTGAAGTATCTCTTGATATATAATACTTTCAAAGAGTGTTGGTTTGCAATCTTTAGGTACACACATGTGGGAATGATGTAGGTATCCTTCCACATAAAAGTTAAAATTTCATTAACTAAAGATATGATGATGATGCCACCAATTTAATTCCATTAATTCTTGTTGCTTTGACAATTTGAAAACTCTCCGAAGCAAAGCGCAGCCATTAGCTTTACGACTTATGTATGCTGCCAACAGCTGTTAATGAACATTATTTCTCACTCTTGGGTGTCATACATATAAATAATTATTTAACGCAAATAAATCAATAGACATATATCTCTTGGACCCAAATTCCTACATACATCGTCTCTCGGATTTATGGCGAAAGAAGACATGCTTTTGAAAAATTCTTTTGATTTTCGAACGTGCTTCCAAACTATTCGAGCTTAAATCATTGCGTGACAAATGTCTAAAAATACACATATTTTTGACAAATATACGAAACTAATGGCCAAGTATTTCACTGCGTGCTTTTCTTTCCCGCACGCATGCACTTGGTCAGCAGGTAGCTTAAAAACGATGCGTGCTCTTTCATTACGCACTTATGATTTATAGTTTGAGGAGCGTTTGAAGAGTTTTTCATTACAGCTTCCCTCTCGCAATGGTAATTACTTATTTTTTGTGTAATTTATTGCATAGCTTAAGGTGCAATTTATTGGACAGAGGTGAAGGCGGGAGAAGGTACGACAACTTTTGTGCCGAAAATTCAAAACTGTTTTTGGTGGAAGAGTTAAGTACAACCATTTTTTGTTGTATAGGAGGGAGGGACAGTTTAAAAAAAATGACTTCCAATGGAAAAAACCAAAACAATACTAAATACTAAATCAATACTCGGCGCCGAAATTATCGTAATCGTGCCGAGGCAGAGAACAATAACTGTGCACTGTAACTGAGAAGTTTGTTCCCTCTTTCAGAGCTCCCTCACGGTTTCTATTTCCCGACTTTAGCCTTAGCAAGGAAATCTCACCCAGAGCACATCATCAAGTCTGTTTTTTTTATAGATCTGAGAAAGAGTAGTGAATCCATGGTTGGTATATCCTTTTCTTGAATTTGGTGTTTTCCCACATTTTTAAACTTTTTCGGGGGTCAGTGCCGCGCAGGAGTTCAGTATGTGGTCTGGAGTTTCGGAGGTCTCATATCCTCCGATTTTCGTAGGTGTTCCATTAAAAAACCATTTAGGATTCTTTTGTTATTTTTGCTAAGACAATTGCTTGGCTTGTCTCAGACCTTGGAGATTCTGAAAAGTTCTTGCCTTTTTTTTCTTTTTTGGTTTCCTGAATTCTTCACATTGGGTTCCCCTATCCCGCAGAACAATTTAGGCCAGCCACTTGTCCCACTAGAGAGTTCGCCGCCGCGTTTCTAATAATGAGGAATTCAGCAGACGGATACTCTATTTTTCTTGCCTAGTTTATTAAGGCTTTGAAGGCTTTCCCCTACAAGTTTGGATTCAATGACAAAGGAGTGGCTGCTCATTATGGCTTTGTTACAGTTTCTGTTATTCTTCTTGAGATTGATTTGACCGCATCTTTCGCAAGTATTTCCACCATGCTTGTACTTTTGCCCTTTCGTTCTTGGCCCAAACACTCCTGCGCTAGTTCCTAACTCACTTCTCGAACCGCCTGTGTACCACTTTTTTGTTTCGTTGCTCAGTCCATAAATTGTGGATTCATCGCTCCATTTTAACTTTCTCGTATACATTAGTTATACTACAAAGAAAGTTATTGCGATCGTGCGGAAATTTCGAACTCAAACTGAGTATGAGGGATGATATTACGGCTATAGAGAAGTCCAAAAAAGTGGGTCCGTTCGACGGATTTGCTTTAAAGTTCGTATCTAAGGTTCTTGGGGTTACATCTCGGGGCATCTTTTTATTTTTTGCTTTATCTTATGAAATAACGGTACCTGCCATACAAAAAATCACTTATCACTATTTTTCTCGTAAGTGGTTTGAAGGATTTTGGTCGTTTGTTTGTATAAAGGATGTTTAGGATGGAGTCAAAAATTCTGCATACTCAGTTTTTGGAAAAAAAATCGATTAACGGTAATTTATAAAACGGGCAATGTATCGAAAACTAATAAAGGAAACTTAAAAAAAAAATTGCAGTTTTTTTTATATATACTATAAACTCAAACAAATCTGCATACTTAGATTTTTAAAATAATTTTTTTTTTATATAACGATTTTCTTAAATTTCAATTAAATTCGTTTTCTCAAAAACGGCTCAAGCGATTTTGATAATTTTTTGTGTTTCGAACAATTATGTTAAAAGTGTCCAACGTGCGAAATTACATCAAAATCGTAGGAGCCGTTTTTGAGAAAATCAAATTTTTTTTAAACCTAAAAAGTGATTAAAATAAATTTCTCACCATTAATTTTCGATTCATTTTGGGATTCAAAAACGCATCTCATGTATCGAGAAAGTTTCGTATGACGCAATCGTGCACTTTATTTTTTTTTGTTGCTGAGTTTCTTTGGGAAATTCTGTTGAAAGTTAATTTTCCCTATGCTGTCATCTCTGGGAACAGCTAAGAATGGAAGCTCTCAGTTATTCTTTCTAACTGATGCATTTCCCCTCTCTTTTTTTTCGACATCTAAACAGACCATCTATGCATTGCACCAGTGATGAGCGCCAGTCTTTGCATCTTCTCTTGTTGTGACCAGGCTTGTTCTTTTTGGCCATGCTACTGCACTGTATGCGATCATGCGACTTTCTTAGTAGGCCCACGACATATCATAAGAGTAGGGGTTGTCTTTCTAGCAGTTTCCTCTGTGTGTTTTTTCCAGAGGAGTTTGTTGTCTCCTTGCAAGCCTGGATCGATTTCAGTTGCGCGCCTGAAAGTTGGATTGGTACTATCGTAGTCTTTTTAGAAAACCTGTAACAAAGGTTTTGAAGTATTTGTCTGGGTTAAATGGCCAAGTATTCCATTGCTTTCATGCAGGTAAGCAGACCAAAACGCGGTTTTCGAAACCATTTTTTTCATTATAAGCATCAAAAGAACACTCACCATTTGAATCGAACAAATTAAGGCTCCATCTGCTCCAGCATAGGAGAAATACAGCGACTGAGGTTGATCGTTGTGGGTCTAAAAGATTTTTTTGGAAAAAAAAGGTAAATGATTGATTGATCCACTTATGCCACAAAACATCTCCCCCTATTCAGCAGCCAGGCACCACTGTCAATGTTACTAAATATCTGACTCATATTTGCGAAATCAACTCCAATCCAATAGCATCATTTTTATTAGCGCGGCATCGCTAAGCATATTGTTTTTTTTTTGCACACAATGAACTTTATCTTCGGTTTAGCATATTTAATGCGATTGATTGTGAGAAGAGCTCTTGCTTGCTTGATTGTCTCTGTTGCTGTTGCTGTTTCTGTTTCATGGTTAAGGTGATGATGTTGCCTACCTAAAACGCTACCTAATGGCTCTACGAATTAAGGTGGAACCAACAAATTTTCACATGAAATGGCGTTAACTCATCAACAACACTTTTTTTTTTGTTTCTCAGCGATGAAATGCAAGACCGTGATGTTTCATGAATGATCTTGAGAAAGGAGGAATTCAATGTTGGCATGAGTGTGTGTGTGTGTGTGTTTCTTCTGTGTGCCTATTCCCTTTCTGTATTCTCTTTTAGTGTTTGCCATGGTAATGGAGAAATAATGAAGGAATGGAACCGGTTATTGATGGTTTTTTTAGGTTGAGAGTTTGCCCCGAAAGTCCATGTCCAGTTCGCCGCGGTCCATGTGAAGTTGTCTCAGGTCTAGTGGCTTCTTTGCTGCAGTCGGACAAAGGTAAAGAATTTTTTTTTATTTTTATTTTTTAGTTTCTCATAAAGCGAAGTATAAAGAGGGAGAGGGAGAGGGAGAAAAAAAAGGTATGAACAAAAAATGAAGTAACGACCAAAAAGGAGTGAAAGAAACAAGTCCCGCGGGATAGAAAAAAAAACCAACCTGCAAGTGGGATTATTCGACGAAAAACGCGCTCAATATTCAGATCACGATTTAATGTATCTTTAAACAATGAACTCAACTCGCGAAGTCCACGAGGGATGGGATAGGACGGTGGGCAGGAAAAAAAACACCAAACAACCTTTTCCCCAATTGGATTTAATTCTTGTTTTGAGAAGTTTCTTTGCAACATGCTTCCGGATTTGTAGTTGAAATAATTTTATGTATAATTTTTTTCAAGTCGAAAGAGAACGAAGGCATTACACAGGATTTTTGGTGGGGTCAGAGCGGAATGCGGTTTGACTAACAAGTAAACCTACAACCTACGTAGTGACGAATTCCTTTTTGGACCTTTTGCGGTGTGACTTTGAGTACCTTATTGGGCGGGGGACAATGCGCTGCGAAATGGAAGGGAATGGAATGTTTTCTACTAATTAATGCTGTTGCGATGTCCTTTTTGGGGTTGGATGGGTTTGGAATTGGGTTACATTGGATGTGTAGTTTCTCAATTAGTAAACAAAATGTCAGTTGCGCTTGGGATACCCGCTAGGTGCTCAGAGTCAATTTCGATTTATTTCTGAAAAAGGAGTTTTTTTTTTGTTTTATTTTGGTATTAATTGGTGCAGATGGTTAGTATTTTAAGCAAGAGGTAAACAGTTAGGCAATTATCATACAGGAACAGGAAGGGTCCCAAAAAATTAACTCCACGGGTACCTACAGAGTTAGGGAAGTTTACCAAAATTTTAACGGAGTTTCTATATGTATGCTTCTAATGAGTTTGATAATTCGTGCTCCAAGGAGTGAAAAAGGATCTCACTTTAACCTTTCATAACTTGCACAAAGCCAAGGCACAACATAGGTAGATCAAATAGATTTTAGACAAAATTCCCTTGACAGTTTTTAGCCATCACTCGCCTTTCTATTCTATTCAGAAGCTGAGCAGCATCAAATTTAAAACAGATTTTTTGTCCAAAATGGACTTTAGTTGGAAAAATCACAGCAGAACTTGTGCATAGAAAAAAAAACCTATCACGGCCCACCGCCGGTAGTCGACCAGACAGATAACTTTGTAGATTTGAGGAGACCGGAAAGGACACTCGGTGATGTTTTGGTCAACTATTTGATTTTAGTGCTCCACAGTGAAATTGTGGCGTCCAGACCAGGGATTTCTTTAGTTTTATCGGTTACGTTAGCTTTATTTTACAATTGGAAATTTGGCCAAAGGGTTTAACCTGACAGGTGGAGCCTTGAGATTTCTTCTCCGTGCTTAAGTGGTGAATTTCAGAACATAAGTCTAGTGGAGCAACTTCTTTGGAGGTCAGTCTGTATTGTTAGGTCGGGGTTGGCCGCAAATAAGGACAAGTGCGTTTTGTCGTCTAATCTTTCGAAGGTGCGATATTTCTGAGAATCAGGGGCCTTGGGGTTAATTGAACACGAATTGTCGGTTGACTTTCGATTACTGTGGACCATTAACCATAACCAAACCAATGCGCCATATTCAGCAGTTCAGTACACAAATTGGGTATCCCCATGTGAAACTGGCTGGCTTTGACTCTTTTTTGAACGTCCGGAATCCGTGACTTAACTTTCTAAAAAAAAAAAAAAATTGGGCTCTTTTTAAAAATATATGACTTTTTTTTCTAAAATTCCAAGGAAGACTGTTTTTGATCTTCAGTTTATCGGCTGTGAGATGATAGGTGTTTGTAAAAAGTACAAAAGTACTAAAGGGGCTTTGGATATCCTTATAATAAAGTGCGGGCATTACTGAAATAAGGGATTAGAGAAAGGAAGGTACCGATATACGTTGGTTTTAAATGTCTGTAATGTGTAGGAAAAACAGAGCGTGGTAGAGCATTCCACATTCGCGTTGTACGGTTACGGAACGAATCCTTGTATTTCACTGTCCGTCCTAATATAGGCTTAAGGGTAAACTTATGTGCATTCCAAATTGCCGGGAGGAGTTTTCGGGAAATGTCGGAAATGTTTAGGTTGAACAGCTAGAACAGATCGTTGAGGGAAGCCGATGTATTGCTTCTTTGGCCTCCTCCTCCCATATAGTCTTTAAAAAATACATACTACAAAACTCCGGTTGCAAAGCATATTGTTGATGGGACTAGAGGAGATTTTTTAAAACTCCGTCCTTCTTTCCAATAAAGTATCGTAGGCAGCGGTCGAATTGTCCAACACAGCAACTTTCCTCGACTGCTGATTCCATCAGTGCTATCAGTGTAAGAACTTGAACGGTATGGCTTTGCTCGCTTTGAAAACCGGCAAATACTTAGTAGGGCTATTGGTCTGTAGCAGTCGGCACTTTCGTTTAGTTTTTTGGGTTTCAGGAGGTCCAGAATATAACAAAATAAATACGGATACAGAACCTAAAGCCTAGCCTCTCCAACCATTGTGTGTGAGCAAAGATGTATTTTGCTGACGCGAATGGAATGAGCCGACGGTTTAATGCCGATTCCGAACGGCAATTTAATTTTTGAGAAGATATTGCTTAAGAAGGTAGTTACCCACAGCTGGGTGTTTGGAGCACAGTATTTTTGAGAATTTCGGGTAGATACCTTCGAATCCCGCAGCTCCCCGGTATTTAGGGTTTTTTATAGTCGACCTGACAGCTCCTGGGAATGATGGATGTTGTCTCGTAGATCTTCTTAATGTTCCTGTGGCTCTTATCCAGTTTTGCTCTCGATTTATGGACGATTGGCCATGTGAATATCAGATCGTCATCCCGGACCGATTCGAATTAGATGAACATTTGATTCTGAACAAGTCCTCAAAAGAGGTATACACGGATGGGTTCAAGACAGCAGCCGGTTCAGCAATGGGCATTTGATTAAACTTGCCGGAAAAATAAAGTATATTTCAGGCGGAAGTAATGGCTATCAGAGAAGCAGTTTGAAGACTCTCAATAGAACCGATAGATGGGAAAACTATAAAACTATCCTTATAGAGAGTCCAGTAAAAATAACAGCTTAACATTTAAGCTAAGCCAATTTCCATGTTTGTGAAGCAATGCAAAGAATCTCTCAACGGTTCATAACCTCCCTGTGTTCCTGGGGCCTAGAAATATTCCAGACATTTCAGACTGCAGCTCGTCTAAATTTAGTTTCATCACCGTGCTGGGAGAAATCGCTGGACACTGCCTGTGAGGCGCGCATGCCTAGTGGGAGGGGAATACCGTCTAACAATTTTTGCAAAACCTATAAAGACGTCGAGGAAGAGCAAAGCACACTTTCTGTGGAACTGCAATTTCTATGTGAATGCTTTCGAAGCTCCGAGTGATTTAAGCAAATAAGGTATTTACTGCATCAACAAATTTATCTAAGCTCAGGAAACTTTAGAAATCGAAAAGAGCTCTGGGTTTTGATTTTATCAGTCATCTCACTTAAACCCGCTCTAAGATGAGAAGTGCGATGTTTGATTATATAATTCACTCAAGTATTCTCTCGAACATAGTTCTTCATCCCAATCGACGACCAGTGAAAAAAAACAAAAATTCACTATGGAGTTCCCAAGGGCTCAGTCCTAGGTCCGCAGCTGTTAAAAGAAATATTTCTTGCGGTGAACGTTGGTTGGCAGCTGTAAAACATAATACTTCCGCCTACGAATGACTGTAGTATTCAAATTTTAATTTCCATTAATGCCCAACAATTTCTGTCAGCCTCCAACCAACTTTAAAGCTGCTCATCTCTTCATTCAAAAGGGTTACTTCATCACGTATATAAACTGTCAAAAGTTACCCCTTACACGACATTTCAATTACACAACTTTACTCGCTCAGATCACGTTCAAGTTGTCAGCCGTCCTACCTACATAACTGTAGCCTTAAACATTTACGTGTTTTTTTTTTTTTTAATAAGTTCTCAACAGAAAAATCACCTCACCCTTCGAAATAGTTTTAAAACTCGTGCCATGTTAGTAAAGTAAAGTAAATTTGACTGACTTGACTTGACTTGTCAAAGACAAAAAAAACAAAAATTCGGTATATGCCTGACATTTTATATATTTTTTCGCTCATCGATGCATGTTGTGTCGAGAGAAGATTTATTTCTTGTTCAACTGTTTGATTCCACTTACGGTGGTGTTGCATGCATAGACAGAGACGTATCTTTGCAACTTCAACTTTATTGGCGTGTCGTCTATAAATACTTCTAACCAGATTGACAGCGTAATAAAAAGACAATCTGCAATCACATCGGGGCGAATCACATTGCAAAACAACCGCGCGCACCGTACACCGTACGCACTTGCGATGCAATGCAATCCAAAGATGTAATCCTGTAATCCTCAAGAATGCGGACCACCGCATGCATCCAAGCATTTATGGTCACTATTTGGTTTGGATGTTATCCAATTAAGTGTGCACTCCATCGTGCAATTACACCGCAAGATTGCGTGACGCAAATCTTGTCGTCGTCTCTGTTGTCGTCCGTTCCGTTTTGAGAGTGCAATTCATCTCTCGAATAGATGCGACAAACAAATACAACAAGACCACAAGACCACAGCTTTAGTCATCCCGTGGAAACACTCAAAAGAAAGAATTAATTAAATTTGTTTGCTCTTGTTCTAAGGACGATGGAGGAAGAGGATAGCGACGCACTGTTTGTCCTACGGGTATTTTTTCGAAAGCACAACTAAATTACCAAACAATGAGTCAGCTTGCCTCATTCATGTGCCGAAACCGAAAAGATATTCTATATCCATCCGACAGAGTGCACAAATTTAACCATCCAATTGTTGTATGCCAGAGAAATGAAATATTTTTTTGGCACGAAAACCTACCTCGTCTCGTGTTTAAAGTTTTTTTCACAGCAGATGACACGGCAGAAAAAAAAAAAGCTACGGCACTGTAAACTTTTTGCATATAATGGTAAATTAATTAACCCAACGCTCGCTCGCTCGCTCGCTCGTCTCACTTGCGCTCGTCAGCCAACTAATAAGAAAAATTTAAATAAATTGTTCATTCGTGATGCAACGATTGGAAAACTTAGACTAGGCGACGCCGCAAATTTTCTTAATAACACACTCCACCCCACAACTACGTATGTAGATGTATGAGGGGGTATCGCAAGCGCAACCCCTTTAACCCGCCCTACCTCGTGATGGGGTTTGTTTTGTATCTCACAAACTACATCCACATTATAATTGGAGAGGGGAAAGGGTTTTTTTTATTTCTGCTTACTAATGAATTTTGTTTCAATTATAAACCGAGAACGTTTACCGCGAATATACCTGTGCAAAATAAATTGTTTTACATTTAGCAATTGTTGAATACATAAACAAACATATTAAGACGAATGGAGGCTTTGAGAGATTGTTTCATGGTCAAGATGTAATGGCGAAGAACAAATTTTCTTCTCGTTTTTTATTTATTTTTCTTTGGGGTATTTTGGGATATTGTCTAATGTTTCGTGTCCGGAGGAATGTTTATATTGTTTTCAAAGAGGAAACATTAAGAGTGTTTTTGTTTGTTTTATTCATCGTCTTCTTCTACTTCTTTTTCTACGTAAATACTTTTTTGCGGGTGAACAATTTTTTTTTTGCTGTTCGTGTTCTTATTATGTAAAACGCTTAGCGTGCAATTTCCTTTTTTTAATTTTAAAAATCTTTTTTTCTTTTTTTCTTACGTAAATGCTAATTATTTGCGGATTTCTTAGAATTTAAAAGTGGGAACGAAATGAACAGAGGAAGGAGGAATAATTTTATAGGAAAAGTTGGGGGAAGTGATTTATTTTTTTTTTTCGTTTTCTTTTTATTTATGGAATTCCACGAAGAATGTTTTAGCTCCGAAAATAAACATTCTATTATTTTCGTGGAGCTAAAGAACTTGATGACACGCGACAATTTAAAGAGAAGAAAAAGTGGTTACTATTGATGCGAAAAAATCCTCTTTTAGTTGACGCGCATGGCTTCACTGGAGTGCTAATTGGATACCTGATTTTTGTAAGGTCGAGAACTAAGGGAGAAGTAAAAGTAAAGGGTGATCCATTTCGAGGTTCCCTACTTTTTTAAAGAAAAAAACACAGAAAATTCAAATTTAATGGAGAATGTTTATTATCATTTGAAAGAACATTCTTTGGCATTTATTTTTTGAAGATTATGTCTATCAAATGTTGGCCGTTGCTACGTCGCAGATGGTCCATCCGTTGAGTCCAATTTTCGATCACTCGTTCGAGCATTTCGACTGGTAACTGGAACGAATGACACACGTGATGTTTTCCTCCAAGGCCTGAATCGAGGCGGGTTTGTCGGCATAAGCTTTTGACTTTACATATCCCCACAGGAAAAAGTCTAACGGTGTGATATCACACGATCTTGGTGGCCAATCGACCGGCCCAAAACGTGAAATTATGTGCTCACCGAAATGTTCTCTCAAGAAGTCCATTGATTGATGCGATGTGTGGGAAGTGGCGCCGCTTCAATTTCAGGCATCAAATAGTCGGTTATCATGGCACGATAACGGTCGCCATTGACGGTTACGTTCGCACCGGCATAATTTTTAAAGAAATATGGACCGATGATTCCACCGGCCCACAAACCACACAAAACCGTTGTTTTTTCTGGATGAAGTGGCAGTTCTTCAATCTCTTTAGGTTGCTCTTCATCCCAAATGCGGCAATTTTGTTTGTTTACATACCCATTGAGCCAGAAATGGGCCTCATCGCTAAACAAAATTTGCCTCGAAAACGTCGGATCTTCTTGGAACTTTTCAAGAGCCCATAGAGCGAAGCTAAGTCGCTTGGGAAGGTCGAGCGGCTTCAGTTGTTGCACAAGCTGTATTTTGTACGCTTTCAATTTAAGATCTTGACGTAAAATGCGCCAAGTCGTTCCATACGTCAGTCCGAGTTGCTGCGAACGGCGCCGAATCGACTCTCTACGGTCTTCGTGTACACTCTCAGCTACGGCCGCTATATTTTCTTCACAGCGTGCTGGACGTGGTCTATTCGGTCGAATATTATCCAGTAATGAATGCTGGGTCTCAAAATGGGTGATGGTGTTGCGAATAGTACGCTCAGTAGGCCGATTATGTTGACCATAAGTTGAGCGAAGTGCACGAAACACATTCCTCACAGAACGTGAATTTTCATAATAAAGTTGAACAATTTGTAAACGTTGTTCACGCGTAAGTCTTTTCATTATGAAATGCCAAACAATACTAAACAAAAATAACATGACAGCATGACACGACTCACACGTGATCTGTCAAAAAAGGCTATTGAAAAAAGTATCTCGACTTGGATCACCCGTTATTTAATTTGCTAGAAGTCAAAATTTTTTTCGGAACTGTCTCGTTCGTAGACATAGGTCCCGCATCTGACCCGACTTTTACTTTCTCACTATATCAACTAATTGATGCGGTCAGGAAACCTTGCCGCAAGTTGTTGTCAGGATCAACAACTTCAATTCTTGGCTGCAGTGTCATGTTATAGCCTCTAATTGGTTTGAGTACAAAAGAGGTAGTATGGTGGCGTTTAAGCTCGTGAAGCATAACCTAGAACAATTAGATGTGAAAATGCAGTTTCGAAGAACATGTTTAATGTTGAGCTATAGCTAGGTTTTTTTTTGTCAAAATTTCCTACTACCCGATGGAGCGCTCGGAAACAACTACTGCCCCATTGTACTACCATTATCATTAATGTACCTAGTTTCCCCGCGTTTCAAAGAAAGATGAGAAGGAGCATCAGTGATGAAGATGTTTGGCACTCACAACGTCAGCCCCGTAGATCCGCCAACTAATGACAGGCAAGACAGAAAACTACGCTCATGTCGCTCATGGCCAACACATTTCAGTGTTTACCAAAATCTTGGTGGGCCGAAAGGATGCCAACAAGCAGCCTACAGTCGGTTCTGTTAGGAGATAGAACGAAAGACACATACTTTTTGCAAATGTCTGGGCGCATTAGTTTCGTCTGTCTGCATCTATCGCAGTCGCGCCAGTGCAACTTGTATTTACGAGAGACCCAAGTATCAATGGAAGATATGACTATATGGTTACAGGCAGTCCCAACCTTGCCTAGCAAGCTCATCGGTGATCTCATTTCCCTGGATGCCAGTGTGACCTGGGACCCCGACAGAATTCACTGTGATCAGCCTTCCAACCAAATTCAGAGAAAGCTTGAGTTCGAGCACTTAATTGGGCGAATTAAGAGGGTTAAGCAGCGCTATTAATGCAGCTTGGCTATCGCAGCAAAGGGAAATACTTCTAGCCCCCCATCTGTTGTTCACAATATAGCACGTAGCCTTTAGGATGGCGAAAACAGACGCATGTTTACCTGTAGCGAAGCTTAATATTCTCGCATTCCAATAAAGACTGACACAGAAGGATTTCTGGTGTCATTGCATCAGACGGCATATCCATAAGACATAGGTCAAGGGATGATTTTCGAGCAAGTTCTCGAAAATTCCTGTCGGCATGGTACCAAAAGCCACCTCTCTTTAAGCCAGAGATGGTTTTTAGCGTTATATACCATATCAAGAGGGCAAGGGTAGGCCCCTGTGCAGCCGAGACAGGCCGTTCTTTGAAGTTTGGCAAAAGAAGCAGTAACACGTTTCCGCGGAAGTCTATTCCACCAAACAACGGAGAGGAGTGGTTTAATCGTGGTCGTATGAATCCAAAGAACCCGTTTTGGAGACAAGACCCTTGTCGCGCCAAAAGCGCCTCTACACTGCCAGAGAGTCGACAGTGCTTTGTCGGTTTTCGATTTAGAATGCTTGTACTATAGACATTTTTTGTCGGAGATTAGATTTGACTTCATCGAGATGGTGACATCTTTAACCACGAGTTGAATCAGAGGAGTGACTTTCCTTCTTCTCGTAAGAATAACAACCGTGGTAAGTGTCGAGTTTGGTAAGTGGCAAAGCGAAGGCACCTGTATTTAGTGTCGTTTCTGAACTCTTGGATGCTTTTCAGACTTTCGCAAAAAGAGGAACAATAAACCAACAAACAAAAAAAAACAAATTTACCATTTTTTTTCTCGATTCAGCAGCTGTTCAAAATATAGCCCTAGTACCTCTATAATTCCATGTGCCTCACTGACTGGGATTCCATCACTATTTCGATGGGCGCGCGTTCTGGGCTTGAAGCCTGCCGCCAGCTACTTGGCTTCCTTGTAAAAAATCCGAATTTGGTTTCAATCGCGGAATTCTTCGATTTCCCAGGGCTAGGCGACTGCGCATGATCTTCTTTCTATTTGTTTTTTTAAACTTTTCGCCGAAGCGCGATCTTTGACTGTAGCCGCTGGCCGCTCGGATTGCATGCTATTTAAGATGATGGATGCTTGACTTGCATAAATTAGCACGTTCCAGATTTGTTTGCTATTTTTTTTTTTGTTCAACACTTAAGTTAAGCAAGCCAAGCGATGACTTTCACGGGGAGTTGAAATGAGCACAATTGATGTGTAGACATAGTTGATGCCTGTCAGTGAATATTTTACTTTACAACACCGAAAATGCTCAAAATTGAGTTAATAAGGCCTTCATTAATTGCAATAGGAGGATCCGAAGTTAATATTCCCACCTAAATTGCCAAATGTGTCCAAAAGCTGTTCGCTCCATTCCTTTCATTTTCGCAATCTTGCTGGCATCTTGTCGGCCTGAGATTCTCCTGATGTAAATCCTTAACTTTTCAATCGAACTCACTGGCGAGATTGCAGATTGTCCTTTATGCGCTGAGCCTGTTTCCCTCGTTTCACACTGTGTGCGGTTTGATACTTTTCAGAGATTAGCAGTCGCTTCCTTTAAAAAATCTGATTTCAAAAATGCTTAAAGGCAGATCTCACAAAGGTGGAACAGACCTTAAATTTGGCGGGTTATATCTCAGGTAATATGTCAATTATAAAAAACGTATTTAGTCCAAGAGCCCTAGATACATTTCGGAAGTGATAGACAACTGTATGAATACTTTTGCAAGTTGCTTTAAGGCCATGTGCTTGTTTTCATCGGTCTGTTTCTCACAGAAAGCTTTCAATTCATTGAAGTCACTAATTAGTGACTGCATTTGTTAAAGTCTTTCAGAGTCAGTGACTGATTTCAGTTGATTGCTTGGAGTCTTTAAAAGATTTTGAAGTTAGACTCGGAAAACAAATAAATTTGGAATTGAATGCAATTGACTTTAAAATGACTTCAATGAATGCATTCTTTTTGATTTGAGCATTCTGCTTGATGGAATCATGACTCGTATTCCCTGACTGCGGAACAATACAAAATACAAAGTGGGCGTAAACAAAAGAAACTAATAATGTTAATATTAAGTAATAATAATAATTTGTTGTATGACTTCCATGAATGCCCTCTGTATTCCATTACATCCCAATATTTGAAGCTTTGCTACAAGCACTGGTGGGTTCATCAATTTAAATTCCTTTGCTTGTTGTCTTCAGATGATGCCTTTCCATATGCAATACAGCTCCGGCTTTAATAGGTACTATTGATTTTCCAAGTATGATTTCATGACTGATTTTGTCGAGTTACAAGAATCTCTAAAATCAATGACAGAAGCATTAAATAAATTTCTCTTTCCTAATGAAATCGGATCGAGTTATTAAAGCATGACTTTTTCCTTTATTTTGAAAATATTTTACAGATTTTATCAAAATGTTATTTGTTGGCCAAAAATTGGAACTTAAAAATCCACTCAAAACGTAATCTCAGTGGGAACACATCGATACCAACCATCCTTCTCACTCGTTCTTTGCTTTGAAAGCTGCCATAACTCGATCTACTTTGAACGTCTCCTCAACCGTCCTTCCTTAAACATTTCATCGAAATTTAATCCTCAAAATACCTGTACAAACTTGTGTTTCATGCTTAATTGTATTTTCTTCCTTGTTTTCAATTGATTCTTCTTCTGAAAACCCACCTCCATTGGAAAATCCTTTTTCGCCCAAAAAGTCCCCATTGGGGTTATGAAAATCCCCATCGATTACGAACTTTTCGTATTTTGTGCTTACAAAGTTTATCCCCTTATCTATTGAATTATTTAGATCAACATTCGGATTTATAATGCCGACGGTCATATTATCCTAATACACCTTTGTACCTATACCTTTTGGCGAGATGAAAATGAAAGTAAATTTAAATTCTTGAAACCGTTCACTTCCGCCAACGAACGAAAACTAACACCACAACGCCAACACCGTTGTTTTTTTTCAGCTAGCACGCGGCCCGCCATTTTACCATTTCAAAGGTTATCATCATTTCAAAGCCGAATGTAACACCGACTGCGAATAACAAGGGTTAAAATTAAATTTTTATACCCTAAAAGGTTTCTCTCATCCATTCCCGGATGCCGCGCCGGCCGCTGCCCAACCACCCTCCCCCAAACATTTTTTTTTCTATACTACGGCGACTGCTGAATGCCTTCAGCGTGCCTAAATTATTTACATATTACTTTATGATAAACCGGTTTAAGCTCTTTTTCCTGTTGTCCCTTTCAAATTCATTCACCCAAGTACATCACTCTGCGACTGAAGCGTAGATAAATTCAGGTTGTCTCTTTTCGTTGAGCCTATGGATTTCAAATGTCATCGCATTCGAAAGAGGGTGGA
This sequence comes from Ferdinandea cuprea, assembly GCA_963576555.1. Taxonomy (NCBI): domain Eukaryota; kingdom Metazoa; phylum Arthropoda; class Insecta; order Diptera; family Syrphidae; genus Ferdinandea; species Ferdinandea cuprea. The sequence continues at coordinate 10,658,290 of OY754960.1, forward strand.
TTTCATTCGAATTTGAAATGTCAAAAGAGAGTAAAGGGGGCTAAATTTTAAACTAAAAAATATGCCAAAAAAGGGAGGTCGCTGATTACTGTTATTGTTTCCGTTTCTGGGGGCGACGCACAACGGGCAGGGGCCAAATCTTGAAAGTATGTAATTTGTTATAGCTAAATACCAGACCACACAAAAAATAGGAAAAAAAAACAACCCATGTACATCTGTCAAAAGACTTAGATTAATGACATACCAAAGCATTTATCGTCTACACGTCTGAGCGCATGTATTGTTCGGACAAGTTCTCAGTATACGCATTTATGTACCTCCTTGAGTTTTGTGTAATTTTTGACTTTGAATTGAATGGAATGGAATTCTTCGTTTCGGTGGTAAATTAATGACAACATAAGTGCTCTGGAAGGTTTCAAAAGAAACTCAAAGAATAGACTTTTGCTTGGTCCAAAATTGATTGGTGGCAACTTAAATTGAAGTGAAATCATTCGAGAATTCGGCAGTTCGATAATGGCTGCAGGGCGGTTTGGGAAAAACTCGTTATTGTGGTTCGTTCATTCTCATGCGTAAGGTGTTGGGAATGTTAATGAATTCAAAGCGAATGGAGGGCAGATAAATGGGTTTCTATTTGAAAATTACCTTCTCTCTTCTCAAGTTTTAGCAAGAAATTCCAAGATGAAAGGGTTGGGCGTCTGTAGATTTTGTGATCTAAATTTGAGCATCTACATCCTCCAGTCATCGAGAGAGAGAGAGAGAGAGGATAGACTACTCAACCTAAATTAAGGCAAATCGAGTGACATCGTTTTATCAGCCAAGGAAAAGCCTATTGTACTTTTTGGCCTTTCATCGAGTCTATCTGAGCCATATATTTGTGTTAAGCTACAACAACGTCAGGATAATATGTCTCAATTTACTTTCATTAGTCGATTATTGTTGTGTCCTTGTGCGGTTGATGGAACACATTTTATTGTTGATCCATAACGACGATGTGACTCTGATTTATGTTTCCCATAAAATTTAGGTCTTCTATTTTACTTCTATCTCTCTCTCTCTCGCGCTCTTTGGAGAAGACCCTCTTTTGGATTAAAAAATAAAAAGCAATGTTCTGGAGCACTTGAAGAAGGGTTAAGCCTATTTGTTTCTTATGTGGTTTAGGTTTTGTAAATATTTTCGTTTATTTTTTGTTTGGGCAGGAGCCCTTTTTATCATTAAATTGACGAAATGTGCCTTGAAAAGGAGGCAGTACTTCTGGGGAGTAATCTTTTCATCCATTAGGGTCAGTCGTTTTGCTGCTGCTTAATCATTTGAATGTTTTCAAAAGGCTTTTTAAAGTGCGTATCTATTAATCTTCGGGTTCTGTCAGTTGAATTTTCTGGGAAAGGGAAATATTTAAATATATATTTTAAAGTTTGAAAATTGCCAAAAATATAGCTTGTTACTTATCACATTCTTCTTTCGCTTTCAGGTAAGCTGCAACCATCAATTCCATAATTCAACTCAGTGGCATCACTGGTGGTGGAGGTAGGTGGTAACTCTGGTAAGATTGTAGGATTATTTTGATTCAATTAATTAATGGGTTCTACGGGCGTGCTCTATCCATATTCTATTGCAAATCACTACCGACATCAACGAATAGATATTTTTCCATCTAAAGATTCACAAGATTTCTTTGTTACAAAAAGATACTATTACAAAGAGTGGGACATCTTTTGTTGTGACATCGACAGCTCTAATGTGACGTATTCCAGACATTTATTTGAATGGAAAAGTGATACCCAAGTGTGAAAAGCTCAAATATTTGGGATCTATGATTTTGGGAACAGCGAAGCGATGACGATAATCAATGGATGACGATATCAATAATCGTGTAAGCTTATAGGGTGGATGAAGTGACGAGAAAACTCTGCCGAAAAATGTCCCCTAAGCTGAAAGGAAGGCTCTACGCCGCAGTTGTGCGTTCGGCGCTCACATACGGTTCACAATCTTGTACAATCTACAAAAATTCCAAGGGAAAATTGACATCAGTTCAGATGAAGATGCTTTGCCTGACAACAGGAGTAATGAAGCTTAATCTAAGCTGGAATTAGAAGTTCCAAAATTGGAGGAAGCCTTCACGTCAAGAAACCCATTTCGAAAAAATTGGATCAGGACCGGCTCAGCTGGTATTGCGTGTTCGAAGGGAAAATGGCAAAGTCAATCAACGTTCCTATACAATCGCGAAAAAGAGGCAGTGGTGCCAGTGACGCAGATATTTTTTGGGGTCGAACCGGCGAACCAGTAAAAGCTCACTGTAAAGCTCTTAGGGTATCGTTGAATCGTCTCCTCCATAACCAACCAAAGATCTTTCGAAGAATTTTTCTGTCGAAACAACCAAAGATATCTTCATTCACCTTAGAAAGAGGCCATGCTTCGGAACTATAGGACTGGGATTATGAGGGTCCTATATACAGTTTCTCTAGTTGTTCGGGAGAGGGCTTTATTACATTTTTCCCTCTTGTGTTGGCTTGTGAGTTCTGTGCAATTCTTTTAAGTATGATGTTAAAGAAGTCGTTTGATCGTGCGTCGCCTTGCCTGAATCCTTTTTTGATAAGGTCTAGGTTAGGTCTTTACAGACCTCGAAGTAGGCGCGAGGAAAAGACTTATGAGACGTTGTGACTTATGAGACTGGTTTGCTGATAAAAACCTTACATACTCCCGTGTTCATCCTGTGCGTTTAACCAACTGAACATAGAATTTTTGCGCAGAGATAGATTTCGGATTATTCGCTTACGAGGTCCAAATGACTCAGGAATTGAAGCAAACTGAAGACCCGCTTTACTATAGCTTCCCTGTTTCCGCTCGAAACCATTGAAAATGTATTGAAAAATTGCTTACACAGGATGGCCTCCTGCTTAGCCCGCTGAGGTGTGTGAATAAAAGTTCAGGGTTTTTCAGTTTTAGAGCTTATCAGAGAAATTTTTTAAACGAATGTCATCTTTTTAGAAATTTCGATGTTCAAAGATGAAATCAGAAGGACACCTTAAGTAAACGTTTTCAAGTTATCAAGGTTTTTCAAAAGATGGCGCTGAACAACAAAATTTCAACTACTTCTATATTTTGTCGAAATGATGCTTCGTAGCTGTAATAAGATCCAATTGGTGACGAGAAATAATTTTCTTCAATCAATGAATGATGATGTCGAAAAAAAATTACAGCTTTTTGATAACTCTGAATTGAAGTCATTTGAAGTCTTAAAGTCCCTCAGTGTATGCAATCTTTTAAGGCATTTGAAGGTGCCTTTATTAAGAGTTGTGAAATCATGCAATCATTTGTATCGTTGAATACAAGCATTCTTTTAGGAACATTCAAAAGAGTGCAATCATATGATTTAGCTGATTTGTAATATCTTTGGATTCGTTGAAGTCCTTGAATTCATTTGAAGTAATTTACGATGAAATACACAGATCAACCACCTGACGTCATACTAAGTTAAGAATTGTCAACTTCTCTTGAAATTGAACACTTACTCCTTAAAGAATGTTAATTCCGTGAATCAATCTGAAGTAATTAATTTTAAATCACCTTTCAGCTAATTCAAATGAATGAAATGTCTACATGAATGCATTCTTTTACGACTCTGCTTTTGATGACAAATTTTTTCCATGTTTTTTGTGAACTTTTACACGTTTTAAGGTAATCGTGTCGAGATCTTCAGAGGAACCCAAAAATATTTTTAAAATATGACTTCGACTTCATGTATTAAAAAATGAAAGGCAATATAATATTGGGCTTCAGAAAATTTGTTTAAGAGGAGGTTCGCTAAAGTATCTTCAAATGTCATTCTTCAACAACTAATCTCGCCGATTAGAGGGCAACATCCCCGCCAAACACTTCAGAATTCAAACAAACTTCAAGTCCACTAAATTATGATCCTGTCATGTATAATTTTTATAGCCTATCAATTCAACAATAACACATTTGGCAATTTCTGTCATCTCGAATTGGCAATCTTTCAAAGTCACAAGCTACACACAACAATCAAAATGGATACGTTAACTTTAAAGAGCCTTCAAGAGTGCCATTAAGCTTGTTTTTTTTATTCTGTTTTTAATACCTCAGTCAACATGTTTAATTAACATAATTTCCACCAAATCCATCCACGATAGCTCCTCTATTCATTCCATTCCATTTTGATGTAATTCAGCATTTGGCACTTGAGAAAACAAAGTAAACAAAACAAAATAGAAAATAGTAAAAAAAAATATATCCACTTGGATTGACACATAAAATACCCATGTTCAACACGTTCTAAACCATTATCTAAACGCGTCGCATTCTATACCATCTCTGTGTGTAAGTTAATACAGAATAAATTCATGTGGAGAAACCCGAAGCACACCATCGCTTCCCATGAGTCTGTCATGAACCTCGCTGACAGCGCGTCTGTAATGTTCGAAATATGACTCGTCGACATTGCTGGACCCGCATTCCATCACGTACGATGTGTAATGAGTGAGAACCTGTGGGAGCACTTCGTCGTTGGATGTCTCGCCTCCGTTAGTATTTAAGCCATAGTTTTTAAGGAAAAATTGTTCATTAATTTTGTAGGCAGAATCGCTGCCAGTTGGTAAATAAAGTTTTTTTTTAAATAAAACTAATGTAAAAGTAATTAATTGGCGCCCGAGCAGGGACCGCGGAAAAACTAAGTAGTGCGAAGAATAATAAAGCCCTGAAATAGGGAATTCACAACGCGAGTTCAATAAAGCCCTCAAGAAGTGCAATAGTGATAATACTAGTGAGTCCAATAAAGCCCTCAAGAAGCGCAAAGTGACTGTGTATTAGCGCAAGTGATTATTCGGCAAAACTTTCCGTGGTATTTAGAGACGAAACCCGTTCCAGACCCTCAAGAAGTGTCAAGTTATTGTGTGAGGAAGGCCCCTGAGTAGGAAGCAAAAAGGACGGAGCTGCCACAAGTCTCCAGCCAAATCACCGTGATGTGGAAAGGAGTTTTCATAGCGTAAGGAATTATAGAATTATATATATTGATAAACATATTACATTAAAAGAAATTAAAGTGTTAAAATTACTAAACATTCGATTTTAAGAAGATTAGTCAAGTGAATTTTTAAGGAATACAAATTAATATAGTAAAATTAGAGAGGAAAAATAAAAAAAAAATATAAAATTAAAAATCAAAAGGAAAACATAGTAATAATTCAAGAGTATTTAAGAAACAAAAAGCAAAAAAAAATATATAATAATAAATTTAAAAAGTGAGAATTAAAGAAAAACTAGAATAAATTAAACATTAATACAATCGAAAGTCAAAACAATTGACAATTAATTAAATAAGGAAAGTAATAACTAAGTGTATTAAATTGAAGCTATACAAATTTGTCCCTTTAAACCCATTATTTCCCTTCTTTTTCATAGTTTTATTATTATTGTTAATGACAATTTTTTCAAATACACATAACAATGCCTGATCTACGTTCAGGAGTGTCTACTGACCCTCCACAAAACAACCCTAGGGGCGATGCTCCTGCCATTAACGTTAACCGTTTTTTACTCCCAAATCCTACCCCTCCTACAAGTGTAAATACAATTCCTCCGGTGAGCGAGAACCTAAATAGCTCATCTACGTCTAGTTCCACACGTCTAGAAGGCGACCAGGAAGTAAGGGGAACTCCCGAACTGGACATCCTCATTTCATCAATAATTCGCAGAACTTTTAAAGAGTCCGGGAAGGAGATCATCCATGGCATTTTGAACCCAAGCGTTGATTTCTGTACCGGTGTCGATCAGCCAATCGCTGCACAATATCGAAACAGGTTAGAGGACCTGGATAAAACCCCAGACGTTGTTCGCTGCCTTAGAGACTTCTCAGGCGATGCAACAGAATTTAGCTCTTGGAAGAAGGGCGTTGACCGAATCCTTCAGATATATGAGCCCATAAAAGGAACGCCTAAATACTTCGGTATTTTAAGCGTTATCCGAAATAAAATCATCGGAAGCGCCGATGCTGTCTTGGAGTCTTATAACACTCCACTCAATTGGGAGAACATTTCTAAATGCCTTGTCATGCACTACGCTGACAAGCGTGATTTAAACACACTCGAACACCAGATGTCGTGCCTCGTTCAAGGGAGCCGCTCCGTGTCAGAATTCTACCAGGCTGTCTACAGCCATCTCTCTCTGATTCTCAATAAAATTTCCTGCATGGAAATTTCTCAAGAATCAACGCAACTGCTTACGCAGACTTATCGCGACAAGGCCCTTGATACCTTTATTAGGGGTCTCAAAGGCGATCTTCCTAGGCTATTAGGGGTACGTGAGCCAGTCGATCTGCCCCAGGCACTTTACTTGTGTCTCAAGTTAGAAAACCAAGGATACAGATCACAACACACACAAAACTACGGTATGCCAAAGGGGAATCCAAATCTAAATTCTTCGTCACAACCTCCACGTAGGAATTTTCCTAATAATTATGCGAATCCACAAAATGGACAACCAAGATTTCAGCTTCCAAATCAACCACCGCCTCGACCATCATTTTATCAGCACCAGAACGTGCAAAGATATCAGTATCAACCTCAACCAGGCTACAGACCATCATTTGCACCAAGGCAACAACCTCTCCATTACCCAAATCAACAATTTAAAGCAGAACCTTTAGGTCAGAGTGCTCAAGCTAGGACGCACCAACTTTCACAACGAGGGCCAACGCCAAACCCCCAACAATTTACGCCAAGACAACCTCAGTTTAACTCCATCAAGCCACAACCCAATTTCCACATCAATAGCGAATATGATGAAGTTATTCATTCCGAAGATTGTAATTATGATCAAACCTTTGATGAATATACTCAGCCATTGGAAGAATCTGAGCATGTCCCTGACACTAACGTTGATGAAATCACGGATTTCACAGACATTCATTTTTTAGATTAGGTACCTCTTCGCTACCTTATTTTGAAAGTAGGACGAGGAGCGGAGAGATGATCAAAATTTTAATTGACACTGGATCGAATAGAAACTACATACAACCCCAATTAGTGGACAAGCCAATACCTAACGACAAATGTTTTTATGCAAACTCTGTAGGTGGCAGTATTAAGGTCAGCCACCACGTTAACACGAGCCTCTTCGGTTTAAACAACCACAAAATTAAATTTTTCCTTCTGCCATCGTTGAAGTCCTTCCATGCTATATTGGGTAACGATAGCCTAAAAGAGCTGTCGGCCGTTATCCACACTAAACAAAATTATATGCAAATTGGAAATGGTATGAAAGTCAGACTAAAACAACAAGTAGCCCAATCGATAAATTCAATAAATCTCAACCATGGTCATTTAGCACCATCTCAAAAAGACGCTATTTCTTCACTCGTAAACAGATTTCCCACTTTATTTTCGGAGCCAGACGAGAAGCTGACCTATACTACCAAAGTAGTAGGTGAGATCCGCACCAACTCAGATACTCCCGTATATACCCGATACTATCCATTCCCTGTATCTCTCAAGGATGAAGTGGATAAACAAGTGCAAAGCTTAATCGACGACGGAATAATTAGACCTTCACGGTCGCCCTATAATTCACCGGTGTGGATAGTGCCAAAAAAATCAGATTCAGAGGGGAACAAGAAATATCGGATGGTGATTGATTATAGGAAATTGAACTCCGTCACCATAGCGGATCGCTACCCGATCCCTGAAATTAATGAAGTGCTCGCGCAATTAGGGAAAAACAAGTACTTTACGGTGCTTGATTTAAAGAGCGGATTTCATCAGATTCCGTTGAAGGAATCTGATATCGAAAAAACGGCGTTTTCCATAAATAATGGAAAATACGAATTCACAAGGCTCCCATTTGGGTTAAAAAATGCGCCTTCTATTTTTCAAAGAGCTCTTGACGATATACTGCGCAATGTCATTGGAAAAATCTGCTATGTGTACATAGATGACATTATCATCTTTAGCAGAAACCAAGAAGACCACATCAAGCACATTGAAGAAATCTTTAAAATTCTTAACGAAGCTAACATGAAATTACAGCTGGAGAAGTGTGATTTCTTTAAAGAGCAGGTTGAATTCCTAGGTTTCGTGATATCCTCTGAGGGTATTAAAACGAACCCCGCAAAGGTAGAGGCCATTACAAATTTTCCCAATCCGAATACGCTTAAAGAACTCCGGTCATTTCTTGGTCTGTCAGGGTATTACCGCCGCTTCGTAAAAGACTACGCGAAGCTCGCCAAGCCCCTGACATCCCTTTTAAGGGGGGAGGAGGGACGTATGTCCAAATTCAAATCTAGCCAAAAACTAGTTCATCTAAACCCCGACGCCATCGCGGCCTTCAACAAAATAAAAAATTCACTTGTCTCGAAAGACACAATTCTGGCATACCCTAATTTCAAAGAGCCATTCGAATTGACAACTGATGCTTCTAATTTCGCCATTGGCGCTGTCCTTGCACAGAACGACAGACCCATATCATTTATATCACGAACACTGAGCAAGACAGAGGAAGACTACGCAGCAAATGAGAAAGAACTTCTTGCGATAATTTGGGCATTGAACTCTTTACGAAGTTATTTGTATGGTACTTCAAGTGTAAAAATTTACACAGACCATCAGCCTTTAACGTATGCCCTGAGCAATAAGAATAATAATTCCAAGATGAAACGCTGGAAAGCGATTCTTGAGGAGTATAATTATGAACTACGTTACAAACCAGGGAAAAGTAACGTAGTTGCAGATGCGCTTTCTCGGCCTCCACAGGTATCTCAAGTGAACGCGATGACTGCTACGCAACACAGCAGCGAAAGCTCGGCTCACGAACTAATCGAAACTGTCGAGAGTCCGATAAACGTTTTTAAGAACCAATTGATGTTCTTTATCGGAAACCAAGATAGTTACCAATTTCAAATTCCGTTTCCTACCTTTCATAGACACATAATTTCTAGGCAGACTTATTCTGAGGAAGATTTAATTCAGCTGCTCAAACGGCATCTGAACCCAAGTGTCATCAATGGCATTTTCACAACTGAAGAAATAATGGGTAAAATTCAGGAAATCTATCCTACACATTTCAAATCTTATAAAACAAGGTTTACTCAAACGAGAGTTAAAGACCTACGGAATCCAACTGAGCAAGAGGAAGAGATTCTGAAGGAACATAAAAGAGCCCACCGCAATAGCTTAGAAAATAAAATCCAATTACTTCAAAAATTTTACTTCCCGAAAATGAAGTCTAAAATCCATACAATAGTTAAGCAATGCGTTACCTGCAAACAACACAAATATGATCGGCATCCGAATAAGCCGGAGCTGCAAGCCACTCCTATCCCCGAACATCCCGGTCATATATTACACGTTGACATCTACTCCACAAATGCTAATCTGGTCCTAACGGCGATCGATAAATTTTCTAAGTACGCCCAGTCTCGCATCTTGAAATCAAGAGCAATTGAAGATATTAGAGAGCCGTTAAGGCAACTTTTATTCGCGTATGGTGTACCCAAAGCCATTGTTTTCGACAACGAAAAAGCGTTCGATTCTGCCTCAATACGCTTCATGCTCCAGGACCAGTTGGGAATCGAAATCTACAAGACTCCTCCGTATTCAAGCTTCGTGAACGGTCAAGTGGAAAGATTTCACTCGACACTGTCTGAAATCATGCGGTGCCTTAAGGCAGACCGAGTACATAGATCGTTTGAAGAGCTGTTAGATCGTGCAATCTATGAGTACAATTTTTCGGTTCATTCCACTACCAATAGAAAACCTATAGAGGTATTTTTCGGAAGAAACGTTAGCACTGACCCCGAACAATTTGAAAAGGCTAGAAAGGAGAACATACTGAAGTTGAAAGAAAAACAAAATAAAGATTTAGAATATCATAATAAAACCCGGCAGCCCCTGAAAAATTACTCTCCCGGCGAAGTTATCTTCGTAAAAGTCAATAGACGATTAGGTACTAAGCTTTCCGCAAGGTACAGAAAGGAAATAGTCAAGGAGAATTATTCAACTACGGTCTTAACCGAATCAGGCAAAATCGTCCATAAGGTTAATATTAAAACCTGATGTCTTCTTCTAGGTCTTTTATAACTGTGGGCCTCGCAGAGGTTCAAATACTGGATTATTCAACTTCAAAAGTGGTTACCCTGAATACAGGAATAGCGAAACTGCAAACCGGTACATTTAAACTGGTGCACATAATCGACCTTGCCGCATACCAAGATATAATTAATGATGTACAGTTCAAAATCCAAACTAACGTAAGTAAAGACAATCTCATATATCCTTACCTATCCCATGAAATCACTGAAATCCTCAACCGACTTAACCGCATCAAACCTATAGTCAAAAAGAAAAGGGCAATAAACATTCTAGGAACTGCATGGAAATGGATAGCCGGTACACCGGACCACCACGATTTCCAAATTGTAAAAGCTAAAACCCAAAACCTACTAGATAATAACAATAAGCAACTAATTATAAACAGACTGTCATTAGAAAGAATAAATAACATTACAAATGTCACGAATCATATAATTAAGACTTTGAAAACTAATGTCGAAATTAAAAAAGAATATTCTACCAGCATTAAGTACAGACTAGATGTAATTAAAGAAGAGATAACGAATGTAGAACATGCCATACAGTGGGCGAAAGCTGGCATAGTAAATTCTTTTATACTATCGAATACCGAAATAAACTTAGTTAGAGCTCATTTTGAAAAAAACAACTTACCCTATTTAAACATGGAGGAGGCATTTGAATTTGCTAATATAAAGATAGCCACTAGTACAACAACTATAATTTATATTGTGAGTGTGCCTACCACAGAAAAGAAAGATTGTAAAAGATTGTTAATTAAGCCGATTAAAAGAAAATTAGTTGTAACCAAAATCGAATTTAGTGATATACTCCAATGCGGAAATGATTTTTATGGAATTAAGAATAATTGCCCAGCATTCAATGATTTAACTATTTGTAAGATTAACGAAATTATAAATTTAAGTAATACGGAGTGCATCCCGAACCTATTACGAAGCAGACCAGCAAATTGCACCAACATTAACAATCAACATATTCCAACAGTCGAGGAAATACTCCCTGGGTCACTACTTCTCAACCAGTTCAACGGGTCAATATTAATCAACAACGACACGCTCAGTGTAACGGGAACATTTATAGTACAATACCATAATGCTACCATCGTCGTGAATGGGCGAACCTTTGTCTCCAACGAAATTCCCACCTCAAGACCTCTTCCGGCCATCGTACAAGTAGACTCACCATCAAAAACCTTTGAAGAACTCTTAACTCTCGAAGCAATGAAAGAGCTGCACCTAAACAATACCTACTACATAAATCAAATCGAAGAAAGAAACAAAACGCACTTGATAGCTACTTACAGTTTGTCAACCATCATCATCATAGCAGCCGTGGTAATATCCCTGATACAGTTTTTACGCAAAAGAAAGAACCTAACAATCTCCACAACAGTAGAAACAAGGGAAACGCAAGCAGCAGCCGAACTACCAATAGAATCACCTGCAGAGATTTTGGAACGACCAGCACCAATCAAAAGGGTTAGCTTAAGCCGAAACCCGCCATATTACAAGGTCACGAGTGAGGACACTCGAATTTGAGGGTGGAGGAGTTAATACAGAATAAATTCATGTGGAGAAACCCGAAGCACACCATCGCTTCCCATGAGTCTGTCATGAACCTCGCTGACAGCGCGTCTGTAATGTTCGAAATATGACTCGTCGACATTGCTGGACCCGCATTCCATCACGTACGATGTGTAATGAGTGAGAACCTGTGGGAGCACTTCGTCGTTGGATGTCTCGCCTCCGTTAGTATTTAAGCCATAGTTTTTAAGGAAAAATTGTTCATTAATTTTGTAGGCAGAATCGCTGCCAGTTGGTAAATAAAGTTTTTTTTTAAATAAAACTAATGTAAAAGTAATTAATTTGTATAAAGTATCTGGTGTGGCCCATTCAATCAGAGGAGTAGTTACGAACGCCTCGCGTACCGCTTATCTTTTCAGATCTCATTTCAGTTTTAATCACACAGAGGAACGAAAGAACGAATGACACACACAACAACGAGGCAGAAATAATTTACCAACCAACCAACCAAGCAACGAACCAACCAACCTCTGAAATGAGAATGGATTACGGTTTGTTTTTCAGTTTTTCAGTTTTTCATTTTCATTTCAATTTCCATTAAGAGCAACCCTTTGGCCCCCTCGCTCCACACACACTCACACACTTTGGTGTTAATAGTTTCTTTTTTTTGTTGTTGTTGTTGTTGTTGTTTTACTCCCTTCTTGCTCCTCGAATGTTATTCGATACAGCTTTATCAATTTCCATGCTTTGAACGGTTGTTGGCTTTCGTTTTCGATTGAATAAATCTATTCCCAGTTTTTCTATTGAAAAATACACTCGCTCGTGTTTGTGTTGGATTTTTGACACTACCTTTGAGATATAAAATAAAAAAAACTGTTTTTTTTTTACACAAAACACAATCTCCTTTGAAAGAAAAAAAAAATGATTCAGCGGATATAAACAAAGCCCCCAAAGCTCTCTGTGTGTGTGTGGACTTTGACACTTTTGTGTTAAAGGTTTCCTTCTACACACGCATCAAGATTGTGTCAATTTGTTCGTTTTGGGTGTTCGTCAAAGGCAAACGGTGGCAAGGTTCTGATGCTAAATCCTTGAAATTCTATTTTATGTGGTGACGTGGTTATGTGGACACGTACGAATTTGTTCCGGTCAGTGGGAAGTATGCTGTCAAACTGTGTGCGGTCACCACTTAGGTTGTCGCCTGCATCCATATAAAATACTCCTTCAATAGCAGACTAATTTCAATCGAATGGTACATACGTATGTAGCAAACGGAAGGACGGGACGCTTAAGCTCTTAGCACAAAAACACATTTCTCGGACTACAGAAAGTTAAATTCCCAGAAAATCCTTTCCAAAGAAGAATAAACAGACCACTCAGAGGGGATTGGAAGGAGGCTTTTCTCAGATATAGTCCCCCCCCCCACTGTAGGTTCTTGTCATTAATGAAATACTCATGAAATTTGAAACAACAGAGGATTAAGGTTATCGCAGAATTTTTGGCTATAACAAAGGAGGGCCCCTAAGGCCTTTAGGAAGGAAAAGTAGGTCAACAACTTTCTTGGTTAATGCCCAGCCAAGTTTAGCTCCCGATTAATGCGGGGCATAAGTAAGTAAGTAAATGGCTCAAATATGACAACGGTTGTGGGAGCAGGTATCATCGGATCTAACTCCATTATCTCACTTAAAGCTCTTAACTCCTACAAGTTCAATTCTCAACTCTTTTGGAACTGTCCAAAATTCGTAAAACAGGTTGCAACAAACGATTAAAGGAATCTCTGGTAATGAAGCCGCTGACGAGCTACTTCAAAGAAGCTCTGCATCCTTTTTCATTGGGCCAGATCCAAATCCCTTTTGTGGACTGCCCACCAGCAACATCAAATTAGAGCTCAGCGAATGGAAACATTAAATGCGTATATCCCAATGTAAATCCATCCTAGGATTAAGCATGAACCACATAAGTGTGCAGAATCAGACAGAACCGGCAGAAAATATATGCCGACTATCTAAGGACTAATCGAACCTCAGTACATGGGATCGAACCTCATTGGCTTTATTAATTATAAGGTTCATCAGGGTTGTTGCCAGATCAAAACACTCATCAGATGTCCCCAGAGGGTCTAGGTCAGGGTGACAATCATCCCCAAGACCCTAAAAAATAAGAAATAAAGTAAGTAACATAAGAACTTTCGTCATGGAAAGCCCACACTTTTTGGTGAAGGAAAGAAGTTCAAAGTTGATGGCTTGTTTATAAAGGGTGATCTATTTCGAGGTTCCCTACTTTTTTAAAGAAAAAAACACAGAAAATTCAAATTTAATGGAGAATGTTTATTATCATTTGAAAGAATATTCTTTGGCATTTATTTTTTGAAGATTATGTCTATCAAATGTTGGCCGTTGCTACGTCGCAGATGGTCCATCCGTTGAGTCCAATTTTCGATCACTCGTTCGAGCATTTCGACTGGTAACTGGAACGAATGACACACGTGATGTTTTCCTCCAAGGCCTGAATCGAAGCGGGTTTGTCGGCATAAGCTTTTGACTTTACATATCCCCACAGGAAAAAGTCTAACGGTGTGATATCACACGATCTTGGTGGCCAATCGACCGGCCCAAAACGTGAAATTATGTGCTCACCGAAATGTTCTCTCAAGAAGTCCATTGATTGATGCGATGTGTGGGAAGTGGCGCCGCTTCAATTTCAGGCATCAAATAGTCGGTTATCATGGCACGATAACGGTCGCCATTGACGGTTACGTTCGCACCGGCATAATTTTTAAAGAAATATGGACCGGTGATTCCACCTGCCCACAAACCACACCAAACCGTTGTTTTTTCTGGATGAAGTGGCAGTTCTTCAATCTCTTCAGGTTGCTCTTCGTCCCAAATGCGGCAATTTTGTTTGTTTACATACCCATTGAGCCAGAAATGGGCCTCATCGCTAAACAAAATTTGCCTCGAAAACGTCGGATCTTCTTGAAACTTTTCAAGAGCCAATAGAGCGAAGCGATGTCGCTTCGGAAGGTCGAGCGGCTTCAGTTGTTGCACAAGCTGTATTTTGTACGCTTTCAATTTAAGATCTTGACGTAAAATGCGCCAAGTCGTTCCATACGTCAGTCCGAGTTGCTGCGAACGGCGCCGAATCGACTCTCTACGGTCTTCGTGTACACTCTCAGCTACGGCCGCTATATTTTCTTCACAGCGTGCTGGACGTGGTCTATTCGGTAGAATATTATCCAATAATGAATGCTGGGTCTCAAAATGGGTGATGGTGTTGCGAATAGTACGCTCAGTAGGCCGATTATGTTGACCATAAGTTGAGCGAAGTGCACGAAACACATTCCTCACAGAACGTGAATTTTCATAATAAAGTTAAACAATTTGTAAACGTTGTTCACGCGTAAGTCTTTCCATTATGAAATGCCAAACAATACTAAACAAAAATAACATGACAGTATGACACGACTCACACGTGATCTGTCAAAAAAGGCTATTGAAAAAAGTATCTCTACTTGGATCACCCGTTATGTAAGAAATTATTTTGTCGCAACCTTCCCCTTTTAAGAACTTATGGGAATCTATTGTCTTACCGGCGACTTACCAATGTTAGCCGCATTCATTCGTCGCCGCCTCTAAATTAAGCCCATTTCAGGCGCCTCATCTGCATTTTTGTAAATTGCTTTGAGGAATTAATTAGGGCATAAATGGTGCACTCATCTGCAGTCGTGGTCAGAGGAGTAATTCGTTATGTTTAGATGACATTGAAGTGACTGGCCTGGAGTTCTTGTACATACTTTTAACTTAACGGGCTCCCGATTTCCTGCCCTCTATCATCTGCGATCCCGGCCAAGCTGCTTTCAATTTTCTGCTACTAGGATTCTAAGATCCTCTTGGCTGGAGGTCTGTAGTCGACGTGTCTTGGTTCGCTTTTTCGACTTCATTCACGTTTTGGTATTGCTCGACGCTGCTATCGACCGATGATGTTAATATCATTCGAATACCCTAGTAGCTAGCCGTATCTGATGAAGATAGTGCCTTTCGTGTCAACACCTGCCCTGCGCACTATCTGCTCAAGAACAAATTTGAAGAAGCACATGATAGGGCATCACCTTTCCGAAATCCGGTGCAGATGAGCTGCTGCCAAACTGCACATTCTGTTCTCCAGCGTGAGGCGACGCAGTTAGATAAGTTTTGCCGGGATTTCGAAGCCATTTCAAAGCCATCACAATGCAGAGCTCTTGACGAGGAAGGGTATCATAAAGTCGATGAAGACGTGGTTCGTTTCGACTTGAAATTCAGGATTTACCCAAGTGTAAGATTTGATCCACGGTCGATCTGCCGGCTCGGAAGCACAACACCGATTAGTGTGTGGCAGAAGGGTTTTTTTCACCTCTGACTTTATTGTCTTTAAGCGCTATTGAGGCCCGGCTTTGAAAAATGTCTCCAAAGATGCATTGTCGCAATGAACGTCTTTGGGAACCACAATTTTAAAAAAATTTGGTGACTGACAAGTGATAAGTTCTTCGTTTTTCGTTGCAGCTAGCCACGTGAGAATTTTTTATTTTGGAGATGCAACAATGGTTCTTATTCTCCTACGGAGTACTTGCAAGTTTCATTCTTTAACTCATAGAAGTTCTATGTGGCTACTGACTATAGACTGGTCTCTTTTCTCGCAGCTATTTTATCTTATTTTTTTACTGGACTTTGTTACAGTGAAACTAGAACTCTCTTAACTCGCTGTACGTTATCATGTCTTGTAACATCTTCCTGGCTAAAACCAAACAAATTCTACTAGCTAGCAATCGACGCTTCTTATGTACGGCGAATTTAATCTACCTCGTCGCTTAATGCTATAAACTTTTGTTAACTTTCAACCCTTTGACCTTAAATTTTCCCAAAAACTCCTCGTCAACTTAGCTTACTTTCTCAAAGTGAATGCCAATCTCAAAAGATCTTGCGCTGAGCTCATCAATCTCTCTTTATCGAATGCTCTCTCTCTCTCCTTTTTTTACAGCATAATTTTCAATTCCATTTCTCTGTTTGTCCCTTTTGCTCATAAAAGACTTCGTCGTTTATGACTAGTTCCGTATGGACAGTGTTTCTTTCCAGTTTTTTTTACCAATTTGCAGCAATATTTTGCTGACACAGCTTTCGCCCTGGACTCCTCCTACCTTGATTATCTGCCATACTTCCCTCATGTTATCGATCCTAATCTCAAGAACTTAACGATGAGTTCTCATACTCGATCTAGATGGTCTCCCCGCCCTAATTTCTAAAATGTGTTAATCCAACCTTTCTCTGCCTTACTTCTTTTGTCTTTCCCTCCATAAAAGAGAATTTTTCCAGGTCCAAATTTTTAGAAGTCCTTTGTCATAATCCCTACCCTGTACTGAAAGAATTCTTGTCCAACTCTAAAGGTGAGGCAAAACCTCTTGTGGAAATCTAACAAACATTAAACCGACGACCAAGACTTAAAAGCTGGTCCATTGTACATTTAGGGAGATGACAAATTGAAGTTATTTACCTGTCTTTCTGTTGAAGCCGAAAAGGGTTGACTTCACTGACAAGCTTAGGTGGTCAGCATTCAACACTAAAAAGTTAATAGCTGGTTCAGGTTCATCTGAAGTCTTTTAAGCTACCGATATCAAATATCTCACTGACTTCCATAAGACATTCCGACTATTTTGGTCTATAGTCAGTCTTTGGACCGAAGACTTCTTAAGTTTTGTATTGTCTTTATAGTGATGAAGCGATCTAGAAAGACCTTATGCGCAGCTGGAATGTATATGTAGACAAACTAACTATTAAATGGATACAATCAATTGTGAGCAGCAGATCCGTGTTTGCCAAGCTTGGACCATCATCCATCACAATTAAAGAATCCGTCCCTTATAGTTAAGTTTAGAGCGTCCGCATAAGGACCAGTAAGCTAGAATAAGTATCCTGTTAATTTTAAGTTAGATTTAATCATTTTTATCTAGTATGTAAGTTTTATTGAAAAGATTAATAAAAATGAATTTAAAATTAAAAATTAATTAAAGAATCCGTCAAAGGTTGTCCACAATGGCGCGTTTTATCTCCCCTCCTCTGGTCCATCGTCATTGATGAATATCTAAACGGTGGGCCATCTGGTGGTTTCTTTCTAAATCATGGGTTATTTTGTCACTGACAGCTGACAGTTGTTTCCCGCTCGAAATGTCGACAGAAAGTCAGTAACGAGGTGAACTAAAACTTCTTGGATTTTCTGGTGGTAATATTCGCTGCAATAATCGGATCGTTGACCAATGGTTTCAGGCAAGACATAGTCTTATACGCGATTTTTGGGGGTCAGTTCCTAAGTCCGGGCAAACGAATACTTTCTTTCGACCAAATCCAGTGTAAACGTTTGTGTAGTACGCATTTATTTTCTTAGTCTTCCACCTGTTCTTTGCAATATAAGGCAAAGGAGATCACCGATTGAGATTGAGAACCAACTAAAGGGATTTTTGATCCCCTTTGATTTATAAAGTGCCGCGGTGGGCATTAGTAAAAGTGACGACAAACCGATGCACGTTGGTTTTAAAAGTATGTAAACTGGAATGTGGGGGAAAAACACATTCGAATTGTACGATTAAGAAAAGAATCCTTGTATTTCACTGTACGTCACGCTTAAGGGTGAACTGTCCGAGAGATTACGTTCTACGAATACTTAATCTTTCGGTGTAAGTCTTTTATTTCAATATGACTTTCTGAAAGGTATGTCCACCACTACAAATCTCATATCCTTAGCCATAGGGAATGTATAATTTTTTTATTATTTAATCTTCATCAAGAGATGAAGATCGGCTCTTTGAGCACCTTTAACTAAAGTAAATGTCTTCTTACTTAAAAATCCATTCATGGTCACTTTTGGGGTACCACAAGGCAGCCATCTTGGTCCCCTACTTTTCATCCTCACTATTATCGATCTAGAAAGGGTCATTTAATGCTTCTTTCTGGCCCTCTACTCCGACAATACTAAACTTTAAAAGGTCACCGCATCAGCCCTTGCCTTTTTTAACTAAACCTTGATTTTTGTTCACCCTTTGGTGGTAGAAAAAATTGCTCAAAACTTAAATGCCAATGTAGAAGCTAAACCTAATCAAGTAAGTGATCCTCTTCCTTGTCATTTCATTCAATCACCTCGTGGCTTTCGAATAGGATACTAAATTTCCAGTCATGGAATCGATTGCATTCAACGACGTGTCTGTTTCTGTTTCGCTCTTCGAGGTTTGTCCTTGTTTAATTCAGCTCCCTATCAATACCTTGTGACGCATTAGAATATGCAAAAAGAAAAAAGAACAAGTTTTTGGTTTTTTCTGACAAAAGAAAAAAATGAACCTACCATATTATTGGACACGACTTAGGCCTGTCAAACAACTCATATATCCCCATAAATTCACTTAGATAAGTTGACAAGTCGATAAATAAAATCCCTTATTTCAAGTCACGAATTTCAATTCCTCAAACCCCTAAAACTAAAACCCTATACAAATTCACAATCGATTTTATGGACACAAAACTAAAAAAAGAATACCAAACAGGATCCTAAAAAAAAAAAAAACTGTCAACCCCACTCCAAACGCAGATTGCCTCCATTATTACCAAAAGCCGCCCTATCACCCTTAGCCCCCCGGCAAGTCAATCTCATCTAATTTCATTAAATCCATTGCAACACTTTCATAGCCTCAAATATAAAGCCTTTAACAGGCATTCACTAAATCGTCACCTAACCATACAACGCACCCGAGATAAGCTGCCAGCCAGCCAGCCATCCCATTGCTATCAGTTTGTTAAAAACACATTGACCGGGCCGGGCGGGGCCGGACCATCTCGCTTATCAGCTGGGACAATATAAACACGACGAGTGTATCTTCAATCTATAGACACACTGCCAGGGCGAAAGTTGACGTGTTTATTGTTTATACTCAGCCTTTACAGAACGCAAATACTATATCCTTGGACAAAAAAAAGATACACAAAAATTGTACAACACTATACAAACATTGTTCCTTTTCCTAGTGCGTGTGCAGATACACACATCTACAAATATATATATATGTGAATTTCAATGTGTACTCAACGAATTTAAGTTGAATTTTGTTTGCTTTCTTCCCTGGCGAACACTTGGCACACATTGACAGCACACAACGCAAACGCTTGCTGTTGCTGCTGCTGCTGCTGCGTTGCGTTGAGAGGCAAGCGAGCCAAGCCAAGGCGAATCGAGTCGAGTTGAATCGACCCCCTCCAGTCCGCAGGAGTAGCTCCAGAGGAAACCCCGGAAGTGGGAGACAATTTGTTGCTGTCACAGAGCACTCAGCGTTTTGTTTGTTGTTATACAAGTTCACATTCTTGCCAGAAAACCCAGGACACAAGTTATCCAATTAGGGTCTATGGGCATTGAGCATAGCAACAGCAACAGCAGAAGCAGAAGCAGGAGTAACAAACGCCAGCGGGCAATGGCAGGGTAGCGATATCTCTCTTTCGGTCTCTCTATCCGCGCTCTACTCGTCTGTCCGTGTGTGCGTGTGTGTGTGTGTGTGCTTGTTTGTTTGCATAGGGAAATAGGGAAATATAGTTGGAACATTGTTTTCTATTTGTTGAGAATTTATATGGGTGGTTTGTTGTCTCTGTTGTTGGCCAAAGGAGAATAATCGACGTCTGGGGCGAATAGCCACGCTATCAGTAAAGCATTAACCCAATGAATATTGCAGTGGGCAAGGGACCAAAATGCTGAACGTGTTCTCCTTGTCGCAGCACATTCGGAAATCTTTATTGGACCTATATGGAGGCATTTAATGATTTACAAACAATAACCTGGAGATACAAACACGTACGAAGAGAGTGGTGAATGGTGAAGGGGGAGGAGTTATGTAGAAATCGAGATTGGATTGCCTTTTGTTATGTGCGTATTTGTATTTGCATAGAAATGATACAGGAAACGGTAGATACACCTAGAGCCGACTTCAACTGCCTAAATTTTGAACTTTGTGTTTGCTGTCGTCCAGGATTGGCTATAATTGTCATCGAAATGGAAATAAAAGGTTGCGTTATGCGAATGGAAAGTTGGTTTCAAGCGAAATTGGTTTTTGGTGTGTGTGTCGGTTTTAAACCGGCGGCGATTGCAGTTCTGTGAGGGTAGTCGTGTTAATTAAAAAAGCAAGACTGGAACTTTTTTCTGTGGTTGCGGATTGTTTGCACTATATGAGGGTTAGAATTTTGATATTTCTTAGAATGGTATTGTTAGAGGATAAATGGCACCAATTTTGAGCCATTTAAAGTTAAGTGTAAGTAAATTTTTATTCGTATACAGGGAACACAACTGAAACCTTGACAACTGCTTTACTGAGCTCTATAAAGCTCGGAAAAATAATTCTGTTGGAAACTATAGACCAATGCCTGGAGGAAGCAGTTGTGTTTGGGAATTTATTGAAAAGTATAAAATTGAAGAGTCTCAGCCTTCCATCCTCTGTGATCCCGGGCACGCTGCTTCCAATTTTCCAGACCAAGTAATATGGCATCCTCTATATCTCGGTCTTTGAAACGGAGCTTCCATGTTCCTTGTCGTCTCGAATCGGGGGGCTTGGATTCGAAAATTTTCTTATCCATTCTCACTTTCAGAAAATATGCTTTTGTGTTCCACAAGGGCCCAAGCTAAGACCAACACTGTTCATTACATCCTCAAATTAATTGCCGCAAATTCTTGAAAGTAAATTTTTGATCGATTTCTCTAGAGGTGGCTTTAGGCAAAAAAATGCTTACAATCTTCATTTATAGAAGTTGTTTGGTGAAGGCAGTAGTGTCTATACAAATGTTGGCAAAAGTGACACGAGTTCACTAAGAACTTAGACCAATTTGATCAGTTTGAACACTCAAGACACCTGAACTTATCCTTGACTCTTACTTTAGGTCGAATCTTATTAGGTTTCCCTTGGGAAAACCTCAACACGCCCTTCATTAGGTAGAAAATAGAGTGGGCTTTAAATAATGTCCATAATGAATCATTCCAAGAATCTCTCATCGAGCTTAGATGTAGAGGAGTTCGTAGGTAGATGGATTGTCTTCATGCTCGGAACAAGCGTCATTTAGGCTCAACTAGGTAGCAGTCTATTATCAGTAAGTCACGCCTCAAGGGCGGGTGATCTCGTCCTTTTTATAGACAATGGTCCTCAGAAAAATGTTGTTGAAACTTAAAAGTGAGGATTGCGCACGTCGCTGTCCTAGTAACGGAAATGTTCTCTGACATGATAAGTAAAATCATGGGAGTTGTAAGCGTTGAGTAAGATACGTGCTTGGGCTACAAAGTGTGATCTTGCCCATTATTCAGACCTACCCATCTAAATTGTATATATCTATCGTTATCCTTAAGTACAAAGAACATATGTACCACTTTAGACCATAAATTAACTGGAAGGGACTGTTTGCTATTAGCCGCTCTGGTTTAAATCTTGACTACATCCAAGCTTGTCAACGATTGCAGTTAGGCTTTACAAAAAATCGAGAACACAGCTAGGCTGGTGGCCAAAAGTACTCAAAACATTTAGACTTAAGTTTATGCAATTTGACAGAGAATATTATTAATGGAACGAGCTATTACAAAATGTTGTTAAAGATTATCAGTTTGAGTGTTGATGGAGTTAACAATGGCTCGATTCTGTAAATCAAGTAAAACCCTTTACCCATTTCGAGGTTTTTGAATTGATTCGAGATTCTTCAGAGGCGAAATTAAACAGACCCTCTTATTTAAAAAAATTTCGTACATTCTTTTTGTAAGCTCAGTACTCGAACATAAACATTTAAGAGCGCTTTATGTAAACATTTAATTAGATTCTTAAAAATTCCTTATTTTTCGAATAGAGATAAAACTGACATTTTGTGGTCAAATCTGGCAACTCTAATGTCATTTATGTTCAGTTTGGTTTGCCAAATGAACAGGTTGACAACTGAACAACGCTTGCAAATCGTGCAAATTTATTTCGAAAATAATGGTTCAGTACGCGAAGTTTACCGCAAGCTCATTTTGGGTTGAACGTCAACAAGTAAAATTGCCGCATTTGGAGACCCTTGAAATGCCATTACATCCACAAAAACTGACTGTTTGGTGTGCTCTATGGGCTGGTGGAGTCGTTGGGCCATACTTCTTCCGAAATGATGCTGGAGAGTCAGTTACCGTTAATGGAGACCGGTATAGAGCCATGATAACCGACTACTTTGTTCCCGAATTGGATGGCACGAATGTGGATGAGATGTGGTGGTTCCAACAAAACGGCGCTACATGCCACACAGCGCACGTCACAATCGATTTATCGAAGGAAACATTCGATGAGCGCATAATTTCGCGGAATGGACCTGTCAATTGGCCACCAAGATCGTGTGATTTGACACCATTGGATTTTTTTCTTTGGGGATATGTGAAGTCGCTCGTCTACGCCAACAAACCAGAAACGTTAAGGGACTTGGAAGCCAACATTCGTGGCGTTATTGCCGTAATACAGCCCCAAATGATTGAAAAAGTGGTTGAAAATTGGACCTCTAGACTTGTCTTTATTCGAACTTGCCGCGGCGGCCATATGCCCTAAATCATATTTAAACTTTATCCTTTCAATAAAGCCAAATTGAAGGACATTAAAACGACTTTCTTGGGTATTATTTCAATTCAAAGTTCTATACCTCTAAAAAAAAACAACCTGTACAAGTCGCTTGTGTATTAGTCAAAGCCAAGGTATGTTGATCTTGACATGGGGTAACGCAGACGTAAGTCACTTAGACACGCTGCAAAGACTAGGAATAGGGAATCAGACCTAAAATGCTGACTGACATAATTTCAACATCTAAGTTTGAATTGTTTTCGAGGGTGCTCTTTCCATTGGGGAAGGTCCTCAGGGTTTCCTCAGAAAAAGTGTTACCATGTAAAAATTAAAAAAATTCCCTAAAAACCCTGATTTTGATTTTTCTTTCCCTTTCTCGACTTTTTTTCATGCTTAAAATCAATTAAAATCACGACTTCGATGTTTAGCTTTGGTTGGGTCAAGAAATTTTGCCAAACCAAAATGGCGGCCAGAATAAAACCTGACATTTTTTTTTTCTTAAAAAAATCACGAACTTTGCATTAAAACTAAAATCCCCTTAGGACAGGACGAAAACAAGTCAAAATTGGTTCCATATAAGGAAAGATTTTGTAGGTGTAAAACATTGAGTCAATTCTCTCAGAGTCTTCTATATGATTTCGTACGAACATGATTTCCCTCAACTTTGGTGAAAATGTAAAAAATCCCCAAGCAACTCTTATTACAACTCGTCCATGGGGACTTATCATGTCATTTACAGCTTCAGCATTTGAGGGTGGTTACCCCCCAATTCTAAACAACATTCCTAGACAACCTCCGTTATACGCAGTTGTTTTTTTTTGTAGTATGTTTTTAATTTGCAACGTTCCGCGGCATAATTAAAAGTAAACGTCGCACTGTGCCGCATTTTGTACGCATTGCACGACACCCACGGGCAAGGCAAGCCAAGCCAAGGCGTGGAGATGGAAATGGAAATGGAGATGCCGCCAGTATATAGTATACACACTTTTAATCACCGACTTGCTGCGAGGAAATTAATGAACGTGTCCGCATGAGTAATTCCCCTGTAATCGTTATCGCTCGCGTTTAATTGACAAAGTTGAAAATCATCATCTTGCCGGTCGTCGTCTCGTTGTTGTTGTCGTCGTACTATAAACAGTGACAATTTGCTTCCTTAATTACAAAGTTGTCACTTCAGAGACACTGAGGCAGAGAGAGAGAGAGAGAGAGTGAGAATTTTACTGTATTGGTTTAATAGTTATAATAGTATCTGCTTAGAATTTTTTTTGTCTAGCGCGAGCGCCCCGTAAAAATCGTCATGAAGAATGCGTGACTAAATTCTATATCCAGGGCACACACACACATACTCGCGCGTGTGAAGTGACGACAGGTATTTGGTCGGATTTGTTCGGTGCCCTCAAACCAAATGTCAAGGACTTTAATCGATTGCTCTGAGGGTATAGAGTCTGTGGGTGGTGTGGCGGAAGGCGACACAACTAGATAGACCTATGTTTATGTTTTTCTGGTTAACTGGTGGCGGCTGGTGCTGGTTCGTTTACATCTTGAGCTGATTTCAGTTACGTGTGCTGACTCCATTTCCCCGAAGACCCGACGAATGATGAGGAGAGCACAAAAAAAAAATCGTTAAATAAATATCAATCACTTAAGCTCCTTTGAAGTGGTGTGCAAAGTGTGCGTGTGTGTGTCTGGCTGTGTGTTTGGAGTACAAAAAGTAGTGCCACTCTGGTGTTGAAATAAGATAGATGAACCGAACATATACAGCAGGAACCACCATCGTCATCGTCAACATTGTTGCTGGAGTGTTCTTCTCTTCGTGTGATATTGCGTAATTTATTACCCCGCGGAGGGGTGGAGGCGGCGAAAGACGAACTCCAGCTACGGCACAGACTTGAGGCTTAGAATATGAAGGCAATTTATTTTCTAATATTTTCTTTGATGGAGGGAATAGGGTTTGCGTTTCGTTTTTTTTTTTCGTTCTTCATTTTTTATTGAAGTGTGAATGGCTCGGGATTAGATTGTATTTGAGGAGAGAGAACCACAAAAAAGACATTGAAATGGGTGACGAAAGCCAAAGAGACAAATGCTTTTTGTTATGATTTCTTGTGCTGCTTCTGATGGAGCGGTATTGTTCAGGAGAATGAGCGTTTTTAAGTGGAGAAAAATGGGTTGGCAATTTGCCTCTTAGCAAGAAGAATTTCTTCTTCTTTTTACATTTAGAAGATGGGAACTACGACACGGATAATGGAACAGATTAATTTGCCATATTTGCAACAGAAAAAAAAAAATGAACAAACAAAGTGACAGGTTTTCTTTTGTGTACTTCAAAACAAGTTTTCTAAGTTCCCTCCTGCCGAGTAAACTAATTGCTTCATTAAGCTTGCAAGCCAAGCGTTCCCGCTGAATGAATCGCGTTCTATTGTCACCTGATTTGTTTGCTTGCTTTCGATGTATCGAGTTTCATGTTTCAAGGTTTCTTATACCGGACTTTTGTCTCCCGCTGGAGATAAATATTAATAAAACTCAATTATATCATTGCTCAGCTATAAGAGTCTGCAAAAGAGTTGCTTTTTTTTTGTTTTTTTTTTTTGTGTAAATAGGTTCGACGGTCTAGGTATAGATTTCAATGGAAATTCCGGGGCGCCACTTGTCGTTTTAAGCTTCCAATAGAAATGAGAGGTTTTGTTATATTTTATTTGGATTGAATTGGAGTCATTGGACAAGAAGCACGACGACCTTATGGTCAGTAGAATAAGTTCTCAGCGATGGTGTTGTGACCAGTGTCAAGAGCGTAGAAGACTTACTTGTTCGATCTTAATAAGCTCATTTTAATGAAATATCGAGTTGGCTAGGATAATCCAGACATTGACGTATAAGGTACTGTTTGCCAGTATCTCAGACAGAATCTAAGATTGAGGCTTGAGTTTCTAAGAATGATACTTTAAGATGCTCACTGAGAGATGGTTTTTTTTAGATTCATAGTATAGGTTTTTTATAATTTGTACAGATTGTTAGCACCCTTAAAATGTTATGTTAACACAGCACGGGCGTTAGGGAAATGATTAGATGAGAAACCGATGCACATTGATTTTAAATGTTTGTAAATTGTAATGGTCAGGAAATACAGAGTGAGGTAGAGCATTCCACATTCGTGTTGTACGCCAGAGGAACGAATCCTTAAATTTCACAGTTCGAATGAATATATTCCTGGCATGGCGAGTATTACGGTTGAAGGAGAGGAATACAACTGACTATTTCGTTTGTGGACTTGTGATGGTAGTATCGATAGAACAACGATAGGCAGGAGACATTACGACGATGACTAAGAGGGTCAAGCGAATTCGTAATATCTCGGTCGCCAATAAGTTTTATCGCACGTTTTTGAATTTTATCGCACGTTTTTGAATTCTGTTACGTAGCTCCAAATATGTGATTGGAGCAGCGGACCAGATATGAGCGTTGTACTCAAGTTTTGGGCGATTAATCGCCTTGTATATTCTAGCCAGATCAGAAGGAGTAAAATATTTCTTTCATCGCTTCAGAAACGTTTTGCAGCGACGTCGAATATGTGGTCATTCCAACGAAGGTTGTCATTAACACACATACCGATAATGGAAAGTCTTTCGGATTCAGCGATGCAAGTGCCATTCAGGGTATTGAGGTTTCACTTTAAAGACAGAAGGTAGCATTGTTTTATGGAAGCATTAAATTGGGTTCACCCCACTCAAGAACGCTGTCAAGATCGTAATTTAATGAGCCTAACATAGGTTGCCGTTCCAGTTCAACGCCCGAAGATAAGGGGCGTTGCCCAGGAAACGAATATATTTAAGGAATGAATAGGATTAGAAGTAACAAAGAGTAGATCATTTATAAAAATGAGAAAGAGAGTCGGAGACAAAATGGAGCCTTGGGGAACACTATGTTCATACATAGCTCTGGTATGCCAATATTCGGCGTCGATGGACTCATATCACATTTGAATGGACCTTGAAGGGCCTTAGAAGGACCAAGAAAGGCTGATAATAGGCCTTGACTGAGCCATCAACTCTCTTTCTTTACCTTAGTTTTCGGCAAGTCTGTCTAAAGGGTTGCAACTTCCAAAGCTACCTGTTAAGATTAACGATGATGGCTTGGTTCACTAGGAGATTTATAAAATGTCACACTTTTCTCAAAATTTCAGAAGTGGTGGTGACAAATAAAGTTTTTGCATACCGTGGAATTCAGGAAGTCCGATTCGACATTTTTTTAGAGTTCCTAGGCACGAGTGGATCTACCGTTGACGTGAAATTTTGCCAAACGAAATAATGCCAAATTTTAAATAAGGCAACAGTATCTGAGTGGCCCGCTACATTGGATAAAGGGATTTCAACCCTCTTTCCGCAGGCGGTACGATTTTGGAATACAAATAATGTTAAATTTTTAGAGTTTGGCTTTATTTCTCGTCACCGGATCTACCATATCACCAGTGGGAGTCGCTCTCGTTGTCCAATATAAACTTACAAAGTGTTATCTTAGTTGGATGTCTTTGAGAATGGTAGCTCCCGGCTCTGTACACAAATCTGAGTTGCTGCGAACTGACGTGAAGTGGCAGTGATTTTCGGTCGGAGAAAAACCTTTTTAATTTTCGGAGAAGCATCCCCAGACCACCATACCCTAGCTCAGTCATTTATTTAGTGTTCTATGTGTAAACATTTTCTCATTACCAAGATGCAGCTTGAGCTTGAGGACCAGCCTAATAGTAGAGATAGTAGCTTTTCGAGAAAACGATCAACTGTCTTTTTATTACGTTCTTGGATCTTTAGTTTTGCTGGTAGTCTCATCCCAGTCTTCATAATTTCTTTTTAAATTCAACGTGCTGAAGACGAACGGATCAAATCATGGTCTCAACAGCGCGCGATGACAAACCTGGCTAAAGCCGAACAACTGTATAGGACTTTTATTTTCTTTAGCGTAGTGTCAGCTGCGACATTGAGTGTTATGGACCCGGCGGTTTGTTGCCATCTTTTCCAGTGACCTGTGCTTTAGGCCAACCAATCTGACGAATTCCACACGCGTTCTGTGGATGAGACTAAGTTGTGTGTGGGCCAAGTTTTCCTTGAGATTTCACATGATGTTCCTACAGCCGTAACCCCAAATGAACGTTTTTCTGCATCGGGGGGTTACCCGGGCTGGCACCTCCTTCACTGTCGAAAAAGAAAGCTGTGTTGGTTTTTGGGGTGACGCTCTGTTTCAGAGTAACATAGCTGCTTCCTTAATCAATCGAGGAACTCAACTTGCAAGACACTAGATGATTTTGGGAAGTGGATGGTTGTTATTCTGGCGCCGCCTCCCAGATCTATCTGGATGGAATGATTTTTGAATGTTGAGTTTGGGCCTTATGTAGTCAATTATTACTACCCCTAGGTAGTGTATCAAGAATATCGGAGTGTCCGTGTCCACAAGTTTTTTCTACGTAGTTGCAGGGCAAAACTTGCCTTCCGAACTCGATATTCAACCTCAAGTTCAACCTCCCTGTTGAAGGTTGGTGTTTTGGTGGTAAAGAGCATCAGTTTTGTTTGTCTTGAGCTTACACCAAGAGCGCTCCTTGCGGTCCAAGCGCTTTTCATCGGCAGAAATCGTTATTATTGCTGCTTCGTCTGGATGTCTGACTAATCTTGATAGTCCGAGGATTATGAAAAAAATACTTAACCACTGCCAATATCTATCTCGGAGCCATCCCTCTGTAAAGGTATCGTTGGTGCTGCCATCTGGTGTTTCTCACCTGATTCATCCTTACTAGAAAAATAGATGACGAATAATCTAGTGAAGTATATTCAGAGGTCTACGCATATTTCCCTAGAATTCGTTCCCAGTTTAACTTAGTCGAAGAGGAGTGGTTGCAGAAGATTCCTGTTTAAAGAAAAAATCAGGGGGCTTAAAAGTATAGCTTTCAACCCTATGGCTGTGGGAGTCTGGCTTTGTCCATTGCGTGCCTTCAAACCATATTTCTATAGATAAGTGTCAGTCTTACTACGTCTTGTAAAGGCGCATATATAATCATTTTGGGTTGAGGTTCCAGTTTTGTCTTCTATCTAGAATCACTAACAAAAACTTGGCGCAATTAATCGACATTGCTAGTGGAGTGCCATTGAGCGAAGTTTTATTAAGACCTGGTATAATCCTCTTTTTAGTAAAGAGGACTAGGTTCTACTGTCTTTCGTATATACCGTAAATAAGGCGCTTTTTAATTGATTGCTAATAGTGGATAGCCGTACTAAGTCGTTTTCATAGGCGACCTCTTTTGACTCCACTTGAATAGAGCATGATTAAACCCAGCAAGGGAGTGAGAGAGAAAGAGAAAGCCACTTTGAGAAGGCCCTATTTATACAGATACATAAGTGCGTATGCAACTCTGAGCTAATTAGTCTGTTCTTTAACATCATCCAACATATAATAGTGTTGGTCACTAGCGTGAACCTTCTTCGATGTCTAAAAAAAAAGCTATTGAATAGGTTTGAGCAACTGTGCCTGGCTTAGATTCACATCGGGAATAACCGCTTTCTATCGTTGAGGTGTTAAAAAAATTAAACGATAAGACCCTATTTCTTCTTTAAAAAAATAAAATAAATATTACGCGTAAACGGCCCATACAGAAGCCTAGCTTCTCCAATCATTGTGTGTGCGAAGTTATATTTTTGACACGAATGGCGGGACCTACAGTTCAATGCCGATTCCGAACGGCAATTTATTTTTGAGAAGCTTCTCATGACATTTCTTACTCTTGGATGTTTGTCAGACGTTCGCAAGAGGTAGGGTAGCGAATAAAAAACTTTCAGGTGGTACAGGTCGGGATTTGAACCGGCGACCTCTCGCTTAGTGGTCCAACGCACTTAACCACTAAGCCACTGCACCCACTTCTTTGGAAACATTTAAATTTAGTAATAAAACCTAGACCTACTGATTTTTTTTCGGCATACAAGAAGCGACAGTAATTTAAGAACTCTGAAAGTCCTCATCACAATATCAGAGTGAATCAACCTTAAAAGTCGTCAAGAGAACATCTTGCAGCACTATTGATGGACCAAGTTAGTCGCTCTGACAATGTTTTCCAGTATCATTTCCCTTACCACGCATAGGAGCGTTTTTTGTTTTCGTTTATTATCAAGTTTTCTTGTCGTAACTCCGCCCCTTTTCTTGCCAGTTCATCAGTTAGTTCACAACCTTCCATTTGACAGTGCCAAGGAACCCAACACGCGGTTTTGCACGCATAATGATCATCGAAAGATAACTCGATTGACACATGATTCCAACGCCTAGAAGGATGACCTGACTGTCAATTTCCATGATGCCATCCCTCACAGGAGTCTATCAGAATTATTTCCGGATCCCGTGCTGTCAGTGGTTGTAGAACCATCAACCAAAAAACCTCGAAGGCGTTTGCAGCTAAAAGACAGAAAGCCACCCTTCGCATTGCGTTTTAACAAAGTTTATTTTTTCTCAACTTGTACAGTTAATTGGAAGCCATTTAAGGAACATAAAATCGTTCATTCAACTCTGTCAAAAAGTCGAAGCAAAACAAAGTCATTATTGTCATTGACTTCCTTTCAAAATTAATTTATTCGTCGACAACAACAATCGAAAGTCGTCCACCTCTGGAAAAAATAACAAAAACAAAACACACACAGTTAGTTAAAATGCCACACCCCCCTCTATACTAAAACACAAAACACTAATAAAAGTCCCCTCATTTTTAACATGAACACTTAATTTACGGATAATTTATGATTTGCAAAAGTTCTAACGACGTGCCTGGATGACATCGTCACCGTCATCGTCATCGTCATCGTCACCGACATCGACATCGTCAAACGCTAATGGCCGATTCTGTCCTAACAATGCCATAAACAGTGTTCATTACACGAAAGCGTTTTTATGCTGTATGTCTCGGCCGCGAGCCAAGTAATGAAGCGATACGACCCGCATCGAGCCAGTTTTCTTGTTTTGTTCTTTATTAATAGCACTTAATTGGTGGTTTAATTCGGTCTGATGGCGCGGTCGGTGTTACCCTATTAATAGAGGTACCAGGGGGGTGGGGTTGGGGCCATCCCAACAATATAATTGAAAGCCAATAAAATTGGTAAATGTAGTTTAGTATTGTACGATTACTGTTTTGTGGAGAGCACAACTCCTCATCCATAACCGCTGGATGAAATGTATAGAAAAAAAAAAACCAGAATCTGCCGCTCTAGTTATAAACACGAACATTTTATGTCCCAAAAATGAAACAACAGCTGGAAATAGGGAGTTCACCATATTGCAAGGAATTTCCCTTCTCCTTGTGCTCCTGCTCCTCTCTGGCAAGGATTATACTATGCCAAATATGTGTGTGTGCGCAAAAAATAAAGAAAGAAAAATTGGCCATTTCGCCGAAAACCATAACCAGAACATTGCCATTGAAGTTGGGAATCGAGTTCAGTCGTGGTCGTGGTCGGTATATGCAATATGACCGAGGCCGTAGCCGAACAGAAAAAAAGTTAACATCAGCATTCCATAGCCACATGTTTGAGTGTTCCAGTGGATACGACAAGGGTGCAAAAATTAGCGAACCGAAAATCCAGAAAATCGTTATTTTTTTGTTGTTGACGGTTCCCTGTTTGTTTTTTGCCAAAATCTCCTATGGCATGTGTCTTAGTAGGAAGAACACCGAATGAGTCAGAGTCGTGTTCTTTTTTTTTTTTTGTTTGGACAAGGTTTGTATTCTTAGGCTGGAAACGGGACACACACAGAGATCGTTTTTTATTTGTTCCGTGATAAGTTTTCATGTAGAATAATAAGCTTAAATTTCGGGTAATTTACGGTGGACTGGGACTTATGCGGGTGGTATTTTTGTTTTTTTTTTGCTTTAGAAAATTGCGAGTGTACCACCTATTAATGGGGGTAATGCTTTTGTTATTTGGTGGTAGATTTATCGCTTCCGTAATCAAAACCACGCGATTTGGTTATAAACACATAGTATTGGGGGTTCCAACTACATTTTTATTAGCGTAATTGGTTTGCTGGTGAGATTTGTGTTTCTTTTTTTTTAGAACAAGAGTTTGGAAATTATTTCCAAAAGGAAACTTATTCCATTTATCAAGCTAAGCATGAAACGAATACAAAATCTGTGAAGTATAATGACCACAAAAAAAATGGTCCCAAAACTTTCTCCATCCTTCGGCAAAAAGGTGTGTTTTGAAAATGTAACGGCTGAAGAAGTCCCTTCCCTAGATCATCAAAATATTGTTGCAACAGCTTAGTCAATATTGCGCAATAAAATCCCACTGATCAGGGGCGTAGACAACGCGGGGTTTTGTGGGTTCGAATTCACCCCCGTAAAAAGAAAATTTAAAAATCATTCCCAAGTCTTTGCTTTATAGCTGACATTGCAGGAATTGCAGAAATGTCAGTTATTTACATTGTAACGTGAACTTTCACAGCTGTAGAAGATTTTACTGGAAAATGACTTTCGAAAATCTTACTCAATTTTCTGTCAAGGATTTGTGGCATGTTTAAGAAAAATATTCCTTGGCCCACTTTTTTTGTTGCGCTGCCCAAAACTTCGACTTTTTAAGAAGCCTTGCAATTGCTTTCGGGTATTAAAAATACAAGCAGTACGTATTTCTAAAGATCTTCAAAACCCAGGACTTGCTGAAACGGTGGTGTTGAACATTTTTAGTGAATCAGCCCATACTTGGTTCTTTATTTTAAGTTCTTGAAAAATTAACGTCAGAATGGACGGATGGCACAGTTCTGTAACTTCACTCCTCAAGATAAAGGCGGATATCGCTATTGAAAGAGCCATGTTTTTCAAATTATGTTCAAAAGTAAATCCATTCCACAAATCGCTTCCTCATCATCAGTTTCCAGCAATCGATGTCACTTTTGATGTACCGAATTCTGGGTTATCAAAGTGAGGCGGCTTCCGAAGCCCAGGATTCATTTTGGATTCTCAGGGAGGCGTAAGTTTTGAATGGGGCCTTGGTGGGGTCCACGATCTAAGGTATGATATTTTATGATTTTACGATCAATGCTTAGACGATGGCCAGACCATTCAATTCTTCATAAAGCTGCTAACAAAATAAAACCATTCAATTACATTCTTTTCAAGATCTTCCCAATTGGATTGTAGATCTATTTTACTTTAAGATCTAAATTTATTGATCTTAAAAACGAACGACTGTTCTGTTAAGCTTTACTTTAAAATATTGCGGGTCAAACTTAGAGTCCAGAACTTTCCTTATTTCTTTCCCATTCAAAAAGTAAGAAGACATTGGCACCAAATGTGACCTTCGTTTAACTTTTGACAAGCCTCGACCTAGACATCACTCATCAGGGTCAAGGTGATCACTGAGTACATAACCTACAATAAACCCAATCAAGTAATTTGACGATGAAATAAGTGAAAATGGCATTAACGTCCATACGTAGTTAGGCTCTAGCTTCTCTAATCATCTGGTGTGCAAAGTTATATATTTGGCACAATTGGAGGAGCTTCTTATTAGAAGTCAAGTTAAACTCTTAGATGTTTGACAGACATGAAAACGAAACGCTCTTCAGCCCAACGCACTAACCAAGCCACTGAGTAATTGCACCCGTAATTTCATAATATTTTTGTAAAGAAGGGCTTAAAAAACCATCTTTTGGAAAGTTCTGTCTTCGCAAGAGAAGGGCGTTGGAAGTCAGTTCTTTGGATAAAGAAGACATTTACATGCAAACCGTGTGACTGTCTTGTAACCTTTTAACCTTGTTTGTATTGTGCTTCTCGAGATTTGTGGAAGATTTTGGTCTGTAAAATTGTAATCTAGAAAATGAGCAACATCTAAACATAACCTTCAACATAAAATACTTAAAATAATAAACACAAAAATGCTGTAACCATTTTAATATGATTTTTTCTTGTTCTTCTTTCAGGTAAGATCCTTACTGACGACGATAATTGGTGACGCTTTTTACTAAAACATAAATAATTGGATCCAAAGTCTGTTTGTAAGTCATAAGCCTTCCAATAGAGGTATAGAAGTAAGTTTCGAAGTATCCGCGTCATAAATCGAGATGATTCTGAAAATGTATGTAGGATACAACGTTAGCTCCGACTAGATGTTACCCTGCATGGACTTTAACAAACCATTCTCCTGCTCATTTCCGAGCATTGAGATCAAAACCACTGTCACATAGAGCCTAAGGCTCTTGGCTCACAGCACAAGGTATATCTTTGCTGGGTTCCTGGACACAGGGACATAACCGGCAATGAGATGGGGCCGACGAGCTGGCAAGAAAAGGATCAGAAATGGATCATGACCAGGCACCTCAGTCGACCAAACCACCAGTCTACAAACTCAGACCACAAGTGGAATACAAGACCAGAATGAAAGCCAACAACAGGTGGGAGTATTTAGCCACCTGTGAGATATCATGGAAACTATGGCCAGAATATGATGAAAACCAAACCAAAAAGCTTCTACAGTACGAAAGAACATCGCTGTCCAACCTAGTTGGCACTTTCATTTTCTAACAAACAACATAATGAAACTAAATCTCAAGGATGGCCACTTTTGAAGAGGCTGCGGCGATGAGGAGCTCCACGAGGACATTCCTTACTGTCACTTTCCGGGTCTCTGTCACTTCAGGAACAGAACATTTGGAAGTTTCTTCATCCAAGACACTGAGGAATAGTCAGATCACTCAAGGGTATCACAATGGGAACTCAGTGCGGCAGGAAGGAAACTACTTTTCCATGTCAACACTTCTAACCTAACCTAACCTAACTTTATATTAATGATCGGATTTTACCGCAAAGATGTTCGCGTCCTCACGAAACACTGTGCAATAGCGTAGAGCGTCAATGCATTGAAAAAAAAAAAATGTATTTTCGATCGAATCAGTCCATTTTAGGTCTCTTAACCAACTACAGTGATTCGGTCAACATTTTCACAGAGCGCTCAATAGCTGGAGTGTGACAAGGGTAATTTCCTTCTCGACAGTTCTTCGCCATGTACTCCTAGGACCGCCGCGTCTTCTGCAGTCCTGAGTAAGCGGGTTCCACTACATCGCGTGGTTAGCTATTGATCGGTCACCTCTTCGGAATGTGTGACCAATCCTATGCCATTTTTGGTAGCGGATGCAGATTGTGGCAAGTGCGTCATAACAGGGGTAAATAGAGGCTGCCCTCAAGGTGGTGTTCTGTCTCCCCTCCTATGGTGTATGGTGGTAGACTCTCTGCTTACGGCTCTCATCTTTCCTGGAAACTATACTCAAGCTTATGCGGATGATGTCGCCGTTCTTTCTGTCGGTTGAAATCTAGGGGATGTCTGCTCTTAAGCGCAGAGATCCCTGGATTTGATCGATGTCTGGTGCACTAGTAATGGGCTTTCAGTGAATCCTCTTAAAACCACGGTTGTTCTCTTTACGAGAAGGAGAATCATCACTGGCCTCTCTCATCTCGTGCTTAAAGGTGTCACCATCCCTATATCCGATGAAGTCAAATATCTGGGTATAATCCTTGATAAAAAACTTCTATGGTCCAAACATGTCGTATCGAAAACCGATAAAGCGCTGTCGACCTTCTGGCAGTGCAAAGGCGCTTTTGGTAAGACATGGGGCTTATCTCCAAAACGGGTCCTTTGGATCTATACGGCCATGATTAGACCGCTACTCTCATACGCATCAGTTGTTTGGTGGAACAGGCTTTCGCGGAAACGTGTTACTGCTTCTTTTGCCAAACTCGAAAGAACGGCTTGTCTCGGCTGCACAGGGGCCTTCCCTAGCACCCCGGGCTCTGCTCTAGATGCTTTGATGAATCTTCCTCCCCTTGACTTATATATCATGGGATGTACGCTAAAAACCATCTTTCGATTAAAGAGCGGTGGTTTTTGGTACCATGCGCAATGGAATTTTGAAGAACTTGCTCGAGAATTATCCTTTGACCCCTGTCTTATGGATATGCCGTCTGATGCAATGACACCAGAAATCCTTCTGCAAAAAAACCACCACGTCAACTTTCCACAGGTAACGGAATGGCTTCGGTCAGACTCTGAACCATGCATTGAATGCCATCGTATTATCACGGGGATGGATCCAAAACCGGACAGGAGTCTGGTGCTGGAGTCTTTGTGGAACGCGATGATATACGACTTTACTACCCCTTGGGTAAACATGCATCTGTTTTCCAAGCGGAGATTTTTGCCATCCTAATGGCTATGCGCTATATTGTGAACAACAGGTGGAGGGCTAGAGCTGCATTAAAAGCGCTTCTAAACCCTCTTACCTCGTCCAAGTTAGTGCTAGAACTCAAGCTTTCTCTGAATTTGGTCGGAAGACTGAACACAGTGAATCTTGTCTGGGTACCAGGTCACACTGGCATCCAGGGAAATGAGATCGCGGATGAGCTTGCTAGGCAAGGTTCAGAAGAAGTTTTCTCAGGACCCGAACCTGTGTTGGGTCTGCCTGCGTCTTTAGTCATGTCGTCTATCGATTCTTGGGTTTCTCGTGAACACAAGATTCGGTGGCGCGATTGCGGTGGATGTAGACAAACCAAACTACTGCGCCCGGACATTTGCAAAAGGTCAGCATCTTTTCTTCTATCTCTGAGGAGAATCGACTGTAGGCTGCTTGTAGGCGTTCTTTCGGGCCACCAAGCTTTTTCTAAACACTTAAACGTGTTGGGCTTAAGCGACACCACTACCTGTCCTGCTTGCGGTGAGGAGGATGACACAGCAGAACACTTTCTCTGCAGTTGTCCGGCCTATGCTCGCATCAGGTGGCGGATCTGGTGAATCTGACGTGGTGAATGGCGAACATCTAAGCTCTTTATCACTGAAGCTCCTTCTCGTTTTTCTTCGAAAGACGGGAAAACTAAGTACATTAATGTAAGGTGTCTGAATGGTAGTACAATGGACCTGTAGTTGTGTCTGAGCGCTCCATCGGATGAGTTCGGATGTAAGAGTCCATCGAATTGCTCCGCTTTCCGTCAATAAAGCCACTTTCAGCACGTGGCTAATCACCAAAAAAAACAATATTGGTGACAGAATACAGCCTTGCCGAATCCCACTTTGTACTTCGAATTCGTGAGACAGCTTTCCAAGTGGTCTTGATAGTTGCTATTAACTTATCGGGAATGCCTCTCCTGTGCAAGGCACGCCAAGTAAATTCCCGATTGACAATGTCAATTGACGATGACCAGCGATGTCGATGTCGCTCCCAAAGCTTAGGAAGGCTAAAAGAGGTGAGTAACTAAAAACTTCTCGCCAAAGGGAGACAGCTACATCAGTACGTATCCTCTGTCCTCTTCTAATTATAGCCAATGAAAAAAATAAAAATAATTTTTGCATATATATTTCTCTGGGTAAATCAAAACTAAAACCAGATGCCGCTTGAATCAATTGACAAGCAATCACCAATCAAAACCAGCTTTAGATTGCTCTCCCCCGGAGAACAGACAGAATATCTACATTTCCAGGGGAATTCAATTTGCATGCAACGCAAAAAAGTTGAAGAGCTCAATCAACCCCGTATCTGTATTTGTCTCTCCAGAGATAAACAAAAAAAAAAAACAAAAACCCACATCCTATCCTGTGGTCATTAATAACACTTGTGTCATTTACCCATTAAACTCGACAACCATTACACAGTTCCCGATGTGACAGTCCTCAACCATCGCCAATTGGTCATTAAGTAGGTAGATATGGTATACTTTTCAAGCTCCACTTTTCATGCTCGATGACTCCTATAATCATTCCCATTCTGATGAAAAAAAATGCCAAAAAAAATTACATTTCGATGGAATGAATTCAATTGAAAAATCATAAAGAAGGTATAAAATAACCCCCCCAAAAGTGTCAATATTAATTATCGAATCAAACAGTATCTGATTGACATATTGTGGCTACCAATAAAGTCGGATTGCTGTGGAACCATATGCAGGTATCTATTGTGTCACAAAATTTCCGTTCAAAATCCAAAATAACCCAAACTGTAAATTCGCCTGTCAGTAACACACATGCACACACTTAATGTCCTTATGTATACACACACACACACACACAGAAATTCCATTGTTAACTGAAATTCCCCTCGAGGACATCGAACCGAAAAGCACACAAAACAACAATCAATACACCCAACAAAATCAGACATACACCCAGTTCAATTGGCAATGTGAAGTGGGCTCTGGTCTGTCTCTCTCTCCGCTCTCCACCGCTGCAGATTACGCTATAGAATACAGCGACGCCGTCGCTGCCGCCGCACATAATAGCAGACCGACCGGGGGGATTACTATAAAAATAGCAGCAATGACGTTCACCACGCCTGCCTCATTTGGCCAAACACATCCAGATTCAGTATAACTGCTCTGTAGATCATTATTAACTCATCGCAATGATGATGATGATGCTGTATCCATGTAGGAAGGCTGTACTGCCAGATTTCGTTATTTCATATTCAAGTCTCCTCCACTTATTTGGATTTTATTCGTTTCGATTTCAGAGAAGTATCTACTGAATCAGTCAACAGAACAACTTCTGAAATCAAGGAAAATGCTAAATGAAAAAAATAATCCACAAACGTGTAACAATGCTTATTGACAGCATTCGCATGTCTTTGTCACATCTGTCAAATGACGAGCTTTTCCAGACCCGCTCCCGAGTTGCTTTATGATGGCTTGGCTATTGATTAACTGTCTACGTCCATTCAAGCCGTGTGTCCTTTTATTCCAAAAAAAAAAAAATAAAAATAAATGTATTAAGTTTGCATTTTTATTTTCCCATTAGGTCGTTGAGAGCAATCGGATCGAACGGGAGGCAGTTGTTGCCAATTAGGTGGTCAGCGGGCCGGAAATAAGATTGTCAAAAAAATTATGTTTGCGGTTCGTTAAAGCCGTTTCTTGGGACCCATTGGTATTGGCTTTCTCAAAATATTGTTGTTCTATCGAAAACCCTATAAAATTTGCGAGCCTCAGTATGATTCTATCAAAAACCCTCTTCAGTGCAGTCTTTTCTTCTTTTTTTCTGTTCGAAGTAAATGGGACTTCTGGTGGAACTACTTTTGAATATTTAGTTTCTAGCTTGCCGCGACTACTTCTCGACTGTTATAAGGTTTTAGTTGAGGACACACCAAGAACTTTCTTAATCTAGTGATCTAAAACTAATGAGGGGTTGGGTGGAGGTGTCTTCTCTGATAGACTGCACCTAAGTCTCTACTTCCATCTTCCTGACCATTGCCTCGCGTTCCATAAGGAATTATTGGCGATCAAAGAAATTTTATCTTGGTTGAAGAGAAGGAAAGCGGATATCACGGCCAAGGATTACCGATTTTCTTGAACAGTCAAGCTCCAATCAAGTCCTTGAAATCCACCTTTATAGACGTTCCTTGTCGGAGCACAGCGACATTACTGAGAATTATAAGGCTGATGAACTCGCCAAAGGTGATTTAGTAAAGTTAGCTGCCACTGAGAGAACAAACCTTAGGTGGACAAGTGGAATAATATGAAGCTGAATCTGAAAATTTTTAAAGAATTGATATCTCTAAGCAGAATATGTATTTTTATTAGACACTTTCTCATAGGCAAGCCATACAACAAGGCTTGGTACATGCCCTGCTCTCTCCAGGAAAATAAAGCTACATAGTGGAGCCTCAAGATTACCGAGGAGATCTCCATCCTAGAGATCGTTGACATATAAACTCGCCTTTGCCTTCTAGTAGAGACAAACTTTTCCTAGATCTCTGTGGTATCGCAACCGACCAAGAATTGCTCTAAATGTGTCGGTCCTAGGCTGTCAGCCAATTCTACATAAACGCGGCTAGCTTTCCTCTTTTAAATCACCGAGTGCCCTGCTGTCTTAGTTAGTTACAGTTCATTAGTTCATTTACAGAAGCTTGCTAGATTGCTAGACAATGTCTCCCAGTTATTGGAAACGTAAACGAGTCGGACTAAACTTATAAAAACTTTGAATTATTTGAGGCAAACCTTTTTAGTTCTCTCCAAGCTTTTGACGTAGCCAAACTTCTCATTGTAGACAAAGTGCCTCCATGCACAAAACATGCCTTCAAACAACTTCGAAGACTAAGGTCTATTCCCTAGGTCTTTGTATCAACAGATGGGATGTTAATCTAAGAGACCGGTGACTTCTTTCTTCTTAAATCTGCCGATGAACGCAACTTTTTTTGGAAGATCCGTCGTCTTTACCAATTCTGTAGGCAAATACAACTTTCGGTCTCCGGGCACAAATTCTTCTTGTTAAGATGATACGTCAAGCCGCAATGGCTTGCGAGGAAGCCCACCTGCCTTCTAATGTTCCCCAGTGGTTAATCAGTAGCTCTACTGGGTTTTGATTCTGATTCGGATCCAGCTCTAGCCAGCTCGTCTGCAGACTCGTTGCCTGCGATACCTTGGTGGTCCGGTACCCATCCAAGTTTGAGCCTGCTGTACTTGGCTAGGTTTTGCAAAGCATCGTAGCAGCACTTTACTGTCTTAGATGACAGTGCCCGAAGTGCTGCTTAACTATCCGAGAAGATATGTTTTCTGGCACCTTTAGTTCCTTTTTGAGAAATTAAATTTCCACAGATCTCAACGGCATGGACTTCCGCCTGAAATACCGTGAGACACATGCAATAGGTATCGAGGCTTTGGTGTTGGGTTGAACTTCAGATTGCATTTTCGATCCGTTGTCTGTGTACCAGATCAATCTACGATCTGGCGTAGGACCATTTGCCATTTAGAACGGTCTAGTACCTTAACCTCGAAATTGTATTTCCTAACCTTAATATCGGGGATGCAATAAAACATGTCCATACATGGTCTTCTGGATTAAACTTATATTCAAGTTTCAACTTAAAAGCACATCTACCAGCTGTCTTCTTAGTGAAGATCTGCAGGGGGTGAAAGCCGAACAATGGCCTCAAGTGCAGTTGTTGGCCAGGTGCGTATTGCTCCTGTAATGCCGAGACATGCAATGCGCTGCAGCTTCTGCAACTTGTCTACCACTGTCTGTTTTAGTACTTTTGGCCACCAGACGACAGCCGCATACGAGATGATGGGTCTGACCAGGCACTAGAAAGTTCTTCCTTCTTGCACTATTCTAAAACTTGCAGCAATGCATCGTGCATGCCACTAGAAATTGTTGCGCTGAGATTGTCGTAAATAATTATCGCCAGGTCTAGCCTAGTCCATCTAGACTCACTAACAGATTGTCAATGACCAGTGACCATAGGGGTGGGGAGAGTACCCCTCCTTGTGCCTAACCTGTAACTGCTGCCACGAACAGTAACACAGCTCCAAAAGAGGTGGTTATGATTCGACTTTCCAACATGGCCCTGATCCATTGGTTTGTTGAATTTAGCTACCTTTACTACTGATAGCCCTAGCAAACGCGTCGTATCCGCCTCTATCAACTTCTAAGAAGGCACATAAGGCTTTTCCTATCTTCAACAATAGATAGTGAAGAGCACCTACAGTGGGCATTCCCTTTCTGTAAGCAAATTGACTGGAGTGAAGGATTCTATATACTTCTAACTGACCTCTTATATGAACATCTATAAGTCTTTCTATAGTTCTAAGAACAAAAGATGTTAGACTGATAGGTCTGTATGATTGAGGCAGTTCAGTTGGCCGATTGTACGTTTTTGGGGATGAAAATCAGGACTTAACAAGGAGAGTTGATCTCAAATCTTCACTTCACGATCATATAATACGTATTTAGTATCATAGAAGTAGATCGTAGGTTCGTAGGTACGTTCCTCAAGTGATGTGTATCCTCGGGGCTTTTTTCTACAAATGTCGCCAGGTTTGAGATTAAGTTTCATTGAGTACCTCCTTAAAATTACTTATTTGGAAATTTTATCAAACAATCTAAACGTATCTTTAGAAAGTTATTATTTACCAGTTAAAGTCTACCAAGTCTACCAAGTGAACTGCGCCGCAGACCAAAAAACACTACAAAAGGTTCAGTCTATTTGTTCCTGTTGATTCATGGTTTAACATAGAATAAGGATCCCATTTCGATTAAAGACAAAATTTCTCATAAATCTCATCAAAGTTCTGTAAATTCCTTTTTAAGTTTTAATCCTTGAAAGGAGATTTTACAATCCCCTATACCATTGTGTTGTCTGTTGAAGAGTGCAATTCTAAACTAAACATACATACGTGCATGAAGGACTTGCATGGACGCCAGTAAGATAGGTTATTTCTTTGCGATAACAATTTACAGTGCCGTAGGCTTGTTAAGGCTTTGTCAATGTAGAAATCCATTTCATGTGCAGTTTTAGAAAAATCTCACAAAGATTGGAAAATCACCCGTAGGCTCATAGGCTTTCTTTGTGAAATACGAGCTGCCTCAAAGGACTAAGTTTGTAAGTTCTAAAGACAACTACTGTTCCTTAAGCCGCTTTGTGTGGTAAATCTACTGTTGACAATTTCACTGGAATTAATAGATGAATTGATGTGACGTCTTCGGATGGTATCCTTTATACAATTTTGTGATGTGATAAAATAATTAAATCCATTACATGAGTTGTGACCAGAGGTAAAAACATAGTTCCTTGCAGTCTGAACCTGAAGAGGTCATTTTTCGAAGAAAATAAAGAGTATTGACGTCGAAGTCTTAACAGCAGACAAAATGCCTGACACCCGTACAACAAAATGACAGATGTGAATGCTAAATGAATAGATAACGAGATAAGCAAGCATCCATGTTATGAATGACATAACTGGTAAAGTCTTCGCCAATGAGTTGGGTAAAAAGTCGTGTGAGTTTAAGTTACGCGGACTTTGGCTAACTGCCTCTAGTGTGGCCACGCCAAGTTCTTTGAGGTCTCCTTACACTGGTGCCACGTAAATCTAGGCATTCCTCTACAGGATTGTCTAAAGTCGAAGATTCTGCAGGCAGGAGCGTTGGGATTTATTCGCTCTACATGCCCCAAATATTTTAAATACCCAAGGCTTCTCCGACGATATCTTCATCCGCTTTAGAAAGAACGAACCTTCAAATACATAGAGCAGGACTGGAATAATTAAGGTCTTATATAAAGCCCGAAGAAGTGATAGCAGTGCAGAAGTAGCTACAACTGACGATTGATTTATTATTAGAAGTCCCAAAACAGCGCTTTGGCTTTGGTCTTAAGGCCCTCGACTTAGTTGTTACCGCAGCGAGCTTTCTCCGTCGTCATCTTGTACAAACCGTCAGGTATGCCCACACTAGACTTGCACTACTATCGATCTGAACTTCCTAGGTTTTCCCCAGAATCTTAAAGTCATAAGATTACATCTTTCTCTTCCGTCATGTGAATATTTGGTCAATTGTGGACCTATGGGGCTTAAAGCCGTACGGGTATAATAAGATCGTTAAAAATTTATTTCGTCCGATTTTAAGAAGACATGGTGCAGTTCAGAGAGTCTTCTTTCTTGGGAACAGGGTAAATTAGGCTGAGGTTCCATTCATCAGGCAAAACATTCTTCAGACCATATCTTGGAAATGGGTTGGTGTCCTGAATATTTCGGCATAGTTAGACCGTTAAGCCCAGCAGCCTTTGTGAACTTTAGTCATTTGCTCTTTGTCAATGTTGTATGGTTCGTTGTCGGGTGAAACCAAGCACGTCAGTTGCTGCGTTGTCGGGTGAAACCAAGAATGTCAATTTACTTATCCGAAGACGTACCACTTCATGGCTGCAACTACGCAATGGTCCGAGTCTATGATCAATTTGGTTGACGGCTTGATGATCTGCTGCAAAAACGATGATCACAAGTCCATTAACAGACGTGGTATCGCTTAGCCAAAGAATTTTATCGTCGTACTTAGGACACATACGTTTGTCGAGGAGCTCGCATGAATGGCGTGAAAGCATATCAAGCTGATGTGGATGCATTTACCGCGTTCACTAACGTGTCGAAAGCTCAAGTTAGCCGAAGTCGTCTTCTGCTAACCACAAAACATCACTAACGTTTCCCAACCACTGTAGTAAACATAATAATTTTGTCATATTTTTGGTTGCCTCTGGATTACGGTGATAGTTCAGGGCCTTCACTAGTTGTTCGCCGACACGACGCCGGTTTAGGGTCCGAAAATTCTTTGTGCAAATCCGGAATTCGTTGTACTTTTTTTAGTTTTGCAGAATCGTCAACTGTGAATTCGTCCTTAATCGATGTTTTTTTAAACCCCCCTACAATCTTGAGGACTGTACAGCGATACTAAATTGCGACGGACATATTTTATGTTGAATAAAAGCATTTTATGTCTATGTCTATGAATTCCCAGTGATGTCTTTATTATCGTGTAGCAAGCCCAATTGAACATCAACTGTTCAGCGATACGTTTTCTAATTTATTCTCAGTTCCAGAAATTGATTACTCTGAAAAATCTCTCAATTCATTTCAAGTCATAATTTGATCTATCATAATTCTTAATTCTTTAAAGTCATTTACATTCATGGAAAGCATTTAATCGCTTAAAGTCAGTTAAAGTCACTAAATGCATTCATTTCGTTGGAGTCATTCTAATTCATTTAAATTTTTGTGTTAAATGATTTAACAGGATTGGTTTCCAAATGACTTCACACGTAATAGAAGCATGTGATTTTAAAGTGAATTCAATTGAATTAGTTCCACTCTATTCCAAATCAAACCTTCCGATTGGTGAAAATGATGTTCCGATTATGACTTCAAATTCAAAGTCGCAATTAAAATCATTTGATTGAATAAAATCTACAAAATATTTAGCTCTGACTTCTATGAATGCATTCCTCACAGTCATTATCACTCAAGTATCCC
Source organism: Ferdinandea cuprea (assembly GCA_963576555.1). Lineage (NCBI taxonomy): Eukaryota > Metazoa > Arthropoda > Insecta > Diptera > Syrphidae > Ferdinandea > Ferdinandea cuprea. The sequence continues at coordinate 10,703,281 of OY754960.1, forward strand.
TGAGGTAGGTCAAATCGCTCGTTTGATTCCTATGCATGCCTTTAACTTCCTGTCAAAAAGAACCTTGCTGTTGTACGTTAAAATTCACTCTCTTACTCGGATAGACATGTCCCAGAGGCTTTTGAATTCCCTCCAAAACTCCTCCCACTTCTAAATACAGAAAGGCGTTATCCCTCATCTTTGACGTAACTCCTCCCACCTCCTGTACAGATTTGATAATCTACTTAAAGCAACTTGAAACTCTTTATAACTCGCCTGTCACGTTATACCTTCATTCTGCTGTATACACTCCCTGCTTTAATGTAGCACCGACTCACATTTGACATTAGCCAGCTGTCATATCGCACGTCTACTTAGTTAGTCTTCATTTCCATTCCACGGTGTATTACATCTTCGTCTCAGCCTCAGTTTCAGTCTCAGCAAAGACCCTCCATCCACTCTGACCTTAGATTGTGTTTTTTTAAGTTAAACGTCTTTCAAAGCTTGAAACATTTAAAAAAAAAAATATCCCCACCATAATTATTATAATAACATCCAACGTGGCACTTTCAACACTGTCAACACAGAAAACCCTCAAAACCTACTCCTAAGTACTTCTGTTCCTGTTCCTGTTGTCCCTACACCACTTTGACTTTGATAACAAAAAATAAAACCTTCATCTGTCGACTGTCGCTGTCGTAGCCTTTTAACTCGGGCAAAAATCTCATTTCTTCCTGCAACAATTCTTTCTCATTTTCCTTCTCTCTCTCTCGCTCTCTCTTAAGTCGCGTATACCTACTATATCAGAGGGCATAATTGTGTTATCGATTTTACAACCCCTCATCGCTCTGTGTGTTTTATTTTACGTACGTTTGTGTGTTTGTATACTGCTAAATGGCTTACCCATGTAAGCCATCACTCAAAATCCCAACTTTAGGCATTTGTGTTTTTTTTTTTTTGTTTTGTGCTCAAACCAAACACAAATTGGCACGCGAACTTTATTCCACTCCACCGCGCAACGCTCCGGGGATAATATTAACTCACCCGGCTTTGATTTTTAGACCTAAAAATACACAATGAAACAAAGATGTTGGTTGCGCGTTCTGTGTTGTGTGTTGTGACTTACGATTGCGAGAGTTTCTTCGGCTACCCAACCCTCTTACCTTACCCTAGTGCAATTTATACTCGTCCTTCGTTTCTTTTGCTTCTTTCGTCGCGTCGGTCGTCGTCGTCGTCGGTGTGACTCTCTCAATGTGATTTTTTAACAGGAAGGCCACCGAAAGAACAACACACAAAGGAAATAAAAATCAATAAAGAAACGAAAAATCTCGTGGGGTTGTATTTTTGTTGCTATTCCTGCAGACTTCCAGCAGCCAAAAACGATTGCTAGCTATAGCCTCTAAGAAAGACGGATTTTTAGGTTTGCCAAAAAAAAACACACACACCCCCTTTCTCATCCTCACCCTTAGCACGGCAATCTGCTTTCTTATTGATATCTATATCCTAAGCGAGGGTCGTACACCCTTCTCATGTTGTCAGTCTGTCGGTGGGTCGATCCTAACTATACCACATGTATGGGTAGCTACAGCACCCCTGCAGAAAAAAATTATCTATCTATAGATGTCAGCCTGCTGAAATGGACCCCCGTCCTCCTATCTATCTTAGCTGTGGGTGTACATATATTTTATACTATAAAGCGAAAAATATAAATATTTATACTTCCTGCCGCCTCCCTCTCTTGTGCGATGATGATGGCAAGTGAATTGCACTACACAAACTACACTGTGTATCCTTACACAGGAAGAACAAAGAAAAACATCCCACTCTTTGGTTTCCTCTTGCACATTCGTTGGTTTGTCGTTTGTTTTTCTTGTATTTTTTGTTTTCCACAGTGAGATACGTTTTCCTTGCCATTTCCAGATACTTGACTGTAGATGGAGAGAACATGCCTTATTCATAGTCTCTGCACAGATACACAGCAGCAGCTGCATCCAGTCTCTGAAGTCATTTAATGGATATTTTGTCGTCATCTTGTCTACAGTCGGGGGCTTGGTGGTGCACATTTTTATCTTCCCCACTGGAAAGGAACTTCTTGCGCCTATACCTACATATCTACCCAATTATGTAATGGCCCATCGATTGGATGTGAACGATGATGATACCGACTATGGAATTGTCACAGATAAATAGATTGTAGTTGTAGGTATACTCACTCGTATGGGTATTTATCTATCTATCTAGCTATAAATCTATCTATATCAAAGATTGAACTAATAACGCACATTCACACAGTGAAAACTGGTTTAGCCTGTACACACCTGTACAGTGGCTCGCCGCAATCGAAGACGACTTTTACTCTCATTATCTATCCTTTTATAGTAATGTTTTACTTGGACTTGTCGAGAGATTAGATAATTGTGTTGAATGTGGCCTCTGACTATACAGCTGGGCGTATAGCACAACATCATGCTGACAAGAAGAAGAAGAAAAACTCCCCATCTGTAGTTGACTGACGGTTTGTTTTGCAACGCGTTAAGTGGACAGAGGAAAGTGATTCAATCAGGAATTCAAAGCAATTTACTGTGACATATCCTTCGACGGATGGATTGCTTTTTCTTTGTAATCGAGTGTGCCATATGTCAGGGAACGGAAGAGGACGTCTTTAGAACCATGTGCAGGCGGAATCCGTGTAATGAAATGTGTCAATCAGTTAATAACAAAAACGGACCTACAATGTGTGTTTCAGGACCTTATTTTCGTTTGAGTGAAACGATAGCCCTAAATTCTAGCTTATCCAACCATATGTGTGCGGAGCTATATTTTTGTCATAAAGGGAAGGGAAGAAGAGGACAGGTTATACTTTGGAATCTTTGTCAGACTCTCAAAAGGAGCAGTAAAAAAAAACTTAATTTGAACCTATTTCACCATCTAAGGTTGCCATCATAAGTTGCCAGGGTCATTCTTATCCCAAAAACTAAGGTTAATGCACAAAATTAGCTGACCAACAGAAAATAATTTTTTTTAAGAATAAGATTCCATCATTTTTAATATTTAGTTGGGTATCCTTTTTGTCGTATAACTGCCTGTAGTCGACGTGAAATGTTTTCCACCAATGTCTGACACCTGTGGGTTGGAATCGAATTCCATGCGTCCCTAGTAAACTGCTCCTCCAAATTCTTGGGCTTCTTCAATCCAATAAAGTATTCCACATGGTTCCAAAGATTCTCAATTCGATTTAGGCCAGGAATTCATGCAGGCCAAGGTAAAACATTATCAGTCATCAGCAAAGGATTCCATATGCTCTGCCGATATTCGTTTATATTGGCGCTGATCCATTCTGGCGTCAATTTTAACAATGCACCCTCCACCATGTTTGACCGTTTTTATAGTGTAACGTGGATTAGCCTCCTGCTTCGGTGGACGCCACACATGACGCTTTCCATCAGCTCCGAAGCGATTAAATTTCGATTCGTCGCTCTATGAGACATTCTTCCAGAATGATAGAGGCTCATTTCCATAGGTTCTTGCGAACTGCAATCTCGCTGAAATGTTTTTTTTTTGGAAACCAGTGTTGGGCTACGTATCCGATTAAGGAGTTTTCATGAAGCCTTCTTCGGATCGTTCTGCTGCTAACAGCTATTCCATGTACTGTATTCACTTCCTGTTTTATCTCTGCTGAAGTGATAAATGAATTTTTTTTGGCACAAGTCGTGATAAGTCTGTCTTCAGCATCACTTTCGAGGAAAGTCCTTTCTTTGGATCGCGTCGCAAGTATTAATATGAACTTCACCACCTATTAAAGGCGATAGATGAAAACCTCATGACTTTGAATGTCGACAAATCAACAAACAGATACCCTTAAATTAACAAAATAGACAGCTAAGATGGAAATTCCTTTAAATGTATTTCATACGTAAGTCGAATGGAGACAGAGCTAGAGAGCTATATGCTATACTAATTTACCTATTAAGGTGGCGCTCCAGTGCGGGCATATCTAACCTATAAGTCTCTTCAGGAAGCCCGGCCCTAAAATAGCTCACCAAATAGCTGTAGGTATACCTCGCCCTTAAATCGTCTCCTCTCCAGTAAACGTCAATGGAAATTGTAGGTCCCAAATACTTAGTTAACAAATTTTCTCCAGAAACGACCACATTCAGCTTTAAAAAGTTTCCATGGCTCAAGTTAAGCCTTACAAAATGTCTCCTTAGTTCTTTGATTGAAGGCCTTGCTCAGTCCAAAGAAACAGTTGCGATTAGCAAGAATTATTTTTTAGACGTTATACGTGTCCCTTAGTAGCTCAAAGTTATAGCATTATATCGTGACTTCTGATGTGTGTCAGTAACCCCTGTGGCGCATAGCTAAGTTAGGTTGGGTAAAGCTAAAGGTCTGGCAAACCTTACTTAGATCCTTATTGTGGGATCATTTGATGGGGTAAAGCCTATGTCGTGGCTCAATTGGGCTTCTTTGATGGATAATCATCGAAGCTTGAAAGTGGTCCTGGGTCGTTCTTCTTCAAGAAATCTAAAACGTTGCTTATGAGCTACTTGATAGATTGTCACCTTTCAGAGGAAATTATGCCGTCAATATTGCTACGATTAAATACCGAGATGACAATTTTGTCTTTAAGGTCGGCGCTAAAAGACCTTGGAAATGTGTTGGTGGGAGGAGTTAACTGGTATTTTGCACTCTCGGTCTTGAAGTCTGTCTGTGCACTGTCTGTACTTGTCCTTGGTCCCCTTTTAGCTTGGCGACTTACTTCGGTGTTCTTTTGATCCACAGAATATTTCCAAAGGCCTTCAGAGTCTCGATAGCATTTTGCCGTTCCTTGAAGTACTACAAGGTGAGTGCGATGTCGCTGCAAGAAGCACCTGCTGGGGGGTTTTGTGTGCTTGTTGGGAGAGGATTGCTCCCTTGGGAGGGCTATTTTCTGCCACAATCCTACCACTGCTAGAAAGAGAAATGCCTGCTGTTTGCGAGCTATTACCGATAGTAGATGGATCTGGAGGACATCGGATATCGTACACTCCGTTCACAACTTGGTTCGCTTTTAGACTGATTCCCCAGCCTGGCTGATTCTCGTCACGGGACGATTGATACCTTAATCTGACCGAGGGGAAATGAGGATGAAATGGTAGAAAGCGAAGGCAAGAAGGATGGGAAAGGGAAGGGAGAAGCTTCTGAAGATTTCTAAAAAGTATTTGCCCTTACTCAGCCCCTACCAATCGACAAATTCGACGTTAGAAGTAAGGGTAAACGACCCTGGTTAAGTGACATTTTTTGGACTCTCACTTAAAACGGTTTTCATGTTTGACAGTTTCTCACTTATACTGAATTATTATTGAACGCCCAAAATAGCAAGCAAAATTTATGTTGATTAAAACGTATCAAAGCGGAGCAATATTTACATTCACATCATCCAAAGTGACGCATTCCTTGAGAACTTTCCATCCTTCGACATATATTAGTCACATTCAAAAGCCTAATCGTCTTGGTTCCGTCTGGCGATGTGTCAGCATCTTTATTTTGCATCGAGCAACAATCTAATGCTTGATTCAGCCATTACATGCACTTAACCGTTGAATCATGTATTATATTTTTGCAAATGAAGGGCTTTTAAGATCACGTACTCATAATTTTGATAAGACAGCCCCTTGCTTTGCAGATAACAATAAACCCATGAAGCCGTGGGCACAAAACCAGATGACTAATTAATTACTTAGTCAGTAGTGTTAGACTCGTGCGAATGTATTTTATAATCTCTCGAGATAGAGAAAGTGTGCTGCTGGTTTAGAGGAGTCTTATCATGTTGTTTCGTCTGAATAATGGACAACTTTCTGACAAGTCCCATTTCTGGAGGAGCTAATAGATAATGATTTGATTGTTACTATGGATGGAAGGAGACTTAGTTTTAGCTCCTAATGATTTAGTGGTCGGAAACCATATTAAACCAAATCTGGATAAATTTGCGTGCGAAATGCTTAGTAGAGAAAGTAGAGACATGGCTGGTCTGTAAGCATGTTGGGTTTTATTGCGACGAACTCGACTTTTGTCCAGGGTGTGAGGGGCGCTTTCAGTGCCAAATATAGAATGACCATCCGTTGGATACTGAATTCAGGGAGTGAAGTGATCCTAGGGCATGCTACCCCATTTAGCATCTGCTTTCGAGTGCTTGTGGATGGTCGATTGGTCGATGAGTGCACCTGCCACAGCTGCTGTTGTGCAAGTTTTCCTCTGTTAATCTAAGCCAGAAAGCCTCTTACCCACATGTGTACTAAACTTTTGGCCAAGGGGTGAAGGTTCTGGAGATGCTAGTTTATAAATCTTCTGGATGACGTACTTAGGGAAGAGCACTCGACTCCATGTGATCAATGCAGATTTTTGATTTTCTGTCCTCCTTTTCGTGCCTGGAGTGGAACAGCGATATTTCTCTCATAAAAGATATCTCTGGAGCTAGAGTCTACTCTACAGATTATTGGATCAAATTATTTGAACCCTAAGGTGCTGCGAATATAAAAGAAGCTGCCTTATCAGATTAAATTATCTGATGAATCTTTAGGCTCTGCCTGCCTTTGACATGTGCACAGATAGCCAAGCTGTTATTAACACCTGCGCCTGCTCTGCCGCTACGATCACCTCCGAAATTGTGGACGAGCCAATAAGCCAGCTGAAAAGGTTGGGAAGATGTAATTCTTTGAATTCAATCTGGGTCCGAGAATATGTAGATATCTGCTTCTTGCAGGCAAGATGGCCCACGTCCATTCATAGGAGCTGCTCGTCTGTCCACAAAGGTTTACATCTGCAACAGACTAAATGCTTCCACAAGTTTCATTCCTCTCAACCAGTATTTGAAAATCATCAGGATTAGAAGCTGAGCGCTGTCTAAACGGGCATAGATCGACATCAATCTTTATCTGTGATTGTCCAGCTTTTCGCACAACCAGACTCGCTATCCTTGGCAAACACTTTATCCGTGAAGATGAGCTAAGTAAAATTGAACTAAATACAATGAAGCACTAAGTCTAACAGCTTGTTGGTCTTCGGATGGCCCTCTTTCTTAAAACAAAACCAAAATAAGTCCGAGATAAGGCAGTTGAAGTGACAATCGATTGGACACATATTGAAAACATCGTGAAGCATTTCAATGTACTCTTAGTAGGCCTTTACTTTGTACTTGGACTTGGCAGACCTAAAACTGCATGCAGATAACCTGTCTTGCTCAAAGCAGCCTTTCGGTGTGAAAAGTTGCCCCAAATAAAATAGATATAAATTTCGTCGCGTTTGGCGCTACGATCCAAAATAAAAAAAATATTAATCGTAAACGGGCCATACAAGACCTAAAGCCTAGCTTCGTAAAGCATTCTCCAACGCATCACACTCCACCCGATCTTGAAGGATTCATACGTACATCCTTTCAGATATACAGGTCTACACTCTCTTAGAGAGAACTTTCTTACAGAGAACTCTTTTAGGAAGTGTGCGCAATCAGGAGTTTCACAAGCTGTTCATCTGTGGACTACTGCAAGGCTGTATGCTACGACCCATATTTTTTGTTTTCTTTACAAAGCAAGTAGGCGCTAGTAATGAGTTTTGAATGTATAGAACTAGGAGCAAGTTTCAATAGATTAAGTCTGTTTGTAGAACTCTCAGGGATTTATTATAAAGAGTTTTTGAAAAGGGTACTTCTTCCTTTCAAATTTTTAAAAAATATTATTAACTATATTCGCTATAAATAACTTTTTTATCGCGAAACGCAGGCAAAATGGCAACAAGGATCTTTTTTTAAAAAAAAAAAAAAGCTCCATCTAACCTCATTAATCACCAAATTTAACCCCTGTCAACCCCAATATAATGGTTTACTTAAAACTTGTAAGACAAACACTCATTCAGTTCCTCATCTACTTCCCTAAGTATAATGGTTTAACTTGCTCACCTCCCATGTTGCCAAAGTTTTACCATTGTCGTTTTTTTTCTTCTTTTTTTCTGTAAATAAAAGAACAACTTAACACCATCACACTCGAATGGGTTAAGCGGCAGTCAGGCCACTCCGCCCCGTCCTCGATACCTGTGCGTTTATTTACACAAAACTTATCATCATCGTCGTCGTCGTCGTTTTCGTTGTCGTCATATTCACTTCGAAGAGGCACCTACCTATAGCTATGGCCTTAACCGGAAATATCCATAACTAAACTTCATCCCCCGTTTTCCCGCCACATAAAAGTTCATATAAAATCACAAACAGCATGGTGCTGCTTCTCCCTTGGCGTAGGCAAGGCATTCAACAGCAACAGCAAAAAACCAAAACCAAAAAAAAAAAAAGAAAACACACAGAAAAAAGATTAAACTGTCTCCTCATTGTTGAGCACAGCACAGTCAGCTTGGCGACACGCTTTGTGTTTTGTCAACGAAAAAGGAGGAAATCCAAATTAAAATATGAAAACTTTCCGCATGAAGAAGATAATATTCAAAACATTGACGAAACAAAAAAAATCCAACTCAGACTCCCACATGTATCCGCATATATGTGTATATGTATCTACGCCCATATGAGGTAGCAGATTTGTCTCGAAGCCTCATATCTCACCACAGCCACCCTGCAACATACTGCTGCGCTGAAAATGAAAGCCCATAGCCACCGCAGATACTGTAGTATAGATACTTTTGTGACCCCGAACACATAGCTTTGCAGGTTTTTGCGATTGATGATGACACGACGTATTAAATATAATTAATGGATCTTAATTTAGTTCTTTCGTTAGTGCGAGATTAAAGTTTTAAGTTGCACGAACAAAGACCGAAGACCCAGAGCGGCTTTGCTGCCTCCGACACAATTCACTAACATATATAGTTTGAGCATATATTTGTGTCAGATACGGATACCCTAGCACTGGTGATGATGATGATGATGATGATGATGATGATACCACTGAAGGACCCGGCGTGTATCGTTTCGTCGTTTTCATTTGTATTAAAGGCGAAGGCGACCGAGATTAAGTTGAATCAAGCAGGAAATGTGTGGCAAAACTTTGTTGCATTGCATTATCACTATAAATATAAGAAGTGGAAATGAATGCCGCCGCGGCTGTGAATGAGTGTTCTTGTTTTTTGCAATCGCACTCTGGTCGCATGTATATTCGCATATTAATCATGGCAAGCCGAGGACGCCTCGTAATCTCTGAATTCGAATTCCTTGAGATACTCGTATTCGTATCATGTGTGTAGTCATTGAAGTGGTAAAGAGAACAAATACCTAAGTGATTACTCACGATGCTGTCAGACGGCAGAGGCGTACAAAGAAGACCGACTTTCGGTGAGTCTAAAATGTTGCGAACAAGGAAAGGTTTTTGAGGGTGTAACGAAAAGTGGGGAACTCCGCCGGCGAAGGGTGATGAGTTTTTCTCTGAGGAATTTTTTTACAGAAATGTTGAATGCGATGAATGAAGTATTTTTTAGGCACTGAGGAAAGCTTCTGTGACTATTTGGGATTTTCATGTCCTTGACGAGATAGTGCAGACTTGAGATTTTTGTAACCCGACCTCTTGCGCAAGTCTGACTTTGGCAGAGGTTAGGTTTGGTTAGTTTGAAGTGGCAGTCGGATAGAAGTCGGACTCATTTAGACCTATATAAGGTCCATTGTGATACCACGTGGATCTGAAGTTCCTGCCTACACGTTGAACCATTATGAGGTGCTAATAAAGCGTGAGAGACATTTTGGGTCGGTTGAGTTTAGATCATTAAGATCATTATAGCAGAAGGCCCTCATATGGAGATTTCGCTTTCGGGAGAGAGCAGGGCATGCGCAGAGAAGGTGTAGAGTAGTCTCCTCCTCCTCATTCATACAGCTCCTACAGAAGTCATTGGAATAGGCACCAAGCCTTGTTGCATGCCTGCCTAACAAACAATGTCCAGTTATGACACCAATTGTAGCACCAATGTGCGATCAATTAAGGGTAATCAAGCTCCTTGAGCGTCTTAGATCTAGCCTAGGCCAAATCTGCTTCGTTGTCAGACAAGTAGTACCATTTTTCCGTCTGTGGTTAGTTTTTTCTATTGCATCCAGTTTAAACAAGAGCTTGCACGTGGGAACTGGTATGCCTAAGGAGACCTTTTTAGGCAAGATTGAGAGGGTAGTTCCAAGTTTGGCGAGTTTGTCGGCCTTGCAGTTACCCGGAATGTCTCTATGCCCCGGCACCCAGCAAAGGTGAATGTTGAACTGCTCAGCCATCTCCTTTAGAGATGATCGGCAATCTAGGGCTACTAAAGAGTTAATAGAGACAGAGTCCAGACACTTGATGGCGGCCTGACTGTCCGAAAACAATGATTAGGAAGACGGAAGGAGAGACTGAGATTTAGTCTGTCTGAGAAGACACCTCCACCCACCCCATCATTTGTTTTTGAACCGTCCGTGTAAAAATGGATTGATTTTTCCTCCGGCAAGGCATCCTCCCAAAAGGATCTAGGGGGGATGGATATCTGGAAGTTTTTGTCGAACAGCAGTTGGGGTGTGGTGTAGTCTATATTCCTAGAAGAGATTCTGAGTATGTACAGAATTGCAGAGTGGCCGATTTCACTATCGGTCCATTGAGAAGTTGCTTTGAGGCGAGTGGCCGTGGAAACAGCCGCCTGTCTGCTAAAAATGTCAAGGGGTATTAAATAGAACAGAATGTCGAGTGCAGCTGAGGGAGTGGTGCGAAGCGCTGCAGCCATGCATAAACATGCTGATCTCTGGACTCTAACTAGTTTATCGCGATTTATCGCTTTCTCTAAGGCAGTCCACCAGACAATTGTTCCATACTTTAGTATCGGTCTTACAACCGAGATATATAGCCAGTGAGTAATTCGAGGTTGAAGTCCCCACTTGTTACCAGTAGCTTTCCGGACTCTTTCTTGTATATTAGATTTCCAGTTGAGCTTCCTATCCAGGATGAGACCTAGGTATTTGGCCCCGTCAGAGCAGACCAACTTAGTACCCCTGATTGAAGGGGGGTAGACTCGTGGGATTTTGTATTTCCTAGTAAAGAGGACAAGTTCGGTTTTGTGGGGATTGACGCCTAGACCACAATTGTCAGCCAATCTTATTAGCTTGTTAAGAGCATTTTGTAGGAGTTCTTTAAAGGTGTTAAGGTGTTTCCCCGACACGGCAATAGCAACGTCACCTGCATAGGCAATCACTTTGCAGCCCTCTCCTTCCAGGATAACAAGCAGTTTGTTCACCACAAGATTCCAAAGAAGTGGGGATAGGACTCCTTCTTGCGGGGTTCCCCTGCTGACAGATCTTCTGGCGGAGGTCATACCCAGCTTTGAGTTAATAATCCTACTGGTTAGTAGTTGATTAATGAACTCGCCAAGTGTGTCACCCACTTTCAGATCCGACAGTGCAGTTGAGATCGCGGATGTGTTGACGTTGTTAAAGGCGCCTTCTATATCGAGGAAGGTTACCATTGTATACTCCTTATGGTGAAGGGAATATTCAATTGAACGTACTAACGTGTGTAGGGCTGTTTCTACAGATCTGCCTTTGCAATATGCATGTTGGGAGGTAGACAGCAGCCTTTTGTCAATGTTGGTACGAATATGGATATCTATCAATCTTTCTAGAGTTTTTAGGAGAAATGATGATAGACTGATGGGTCTGAAGTCTTTCGGAGTGACATGGGAATATTTGCCAGATTTGGGTATGAAAACCACTTTCACTTCTCTCCATAACAGCGGAACAAGCAGACTTTGGCAGAACAAGCTTATCAAATTGTAGCTGCCACAAATGAAATAATTGGACAAGCTAGGCCTAGCATTTATTTTTTAAATGAGTTTTGTGTTGACTTTTTATTTTCGGATGAGTAAAGCCGTTGGAGTTTGGCATTTGAATACATTTTGCATTTTTCCTAAAATTAAATTTAAAGGTGCAATGCAAAGAAATTCTTGATAAACAAAACAGCACAATATAGAGTGCCGCAAGGTTCGGCACTTGGCCCTATGTCCTTTATTTTGTGTCACAAACGCTCATTTGAACAGAACTAAGTCGCAGGGGTTATTTGCCCATTTCGGACTCGTCACAATATATCTTTTCCCACAAACTAACTCAAACAGCGACCGTATTCTAGTTATTTTATGTCGCTTTAGGAAAACTACTACGATCAAAAATGAAGAAAAATACGAGCTTCTTAGTGCTAAAAACAGGAATGGGGCGAAGAATGAGCATGAGCAACGAGCTAAGGGTATCTCACAGAGTATAGCGTCGTTCAAAAGTCGATCAAAGCGTCAAGAAGTGCCTGGCTACACGTTCATGGGAATGATCGTCATGTCGCACGGGACAGGTAGATTTTATGTGAGTCAAAGAGAAGGTTGGATTGCACCAAGAATCCACCGAAAATCCACTTTCAAGTTGAATTCTCGATGTTGGCATGAACGTTTCGGTTCCAAACCATATCACTTTTGACAGAAATCCTCATTTGAGATTTGCATTCAAAGAGAGAAGACCGAATACAGGTACTAGAGAGTACAAACGTATTCGATTTCCCAACAGACATTTTGTTTTGTTACAGATTTCAGCGTTCCCCGCCATTCAAATTGCTTTCATTCTTATGAGACTTTTTTGTGTGTGTAGCCAGGACGTTCATGGGATTGACTTTCATTCCCATGGATACACGTTGCCAAGCTCGAAGAAAGCATTGCTTTGATTTTCGGTATCATTCAATTTCAATTCATTTTAAAGCCGACTCTTCGGCTACAACTCTACCTTTGGACTTAACCTTTGAGGAAAACTATCTACCCTCATTTTTAGATTTATTTTTACAGCTCAACAATGTTATTTAATCTTTAAACTAAGCTTCAAGTTACTATAAGACGTTCAGGTATGGTTGGGTTTAAGACGAAATTTTTGTTGACTTCTTCGTCAACTTGTCTTAAATTTTGTCACTACGTACTACGTTCGAAATTTTTTGTTGAAACTTGACGTGATTTTCACGTAACTCTAGAAATAAATAAAACGCGGAAGAAAAACTGCTTTGCGTTTATCAAACCTGAACGCGGTCGCATGGACTAAAATGTTAATGGTAAAGTGCCTCAGGGATCCATGGTGGGTTCACTACTGTTGAAAGTGAAAAAAACCCAGCCGTTTTTTGTCTATTAATATCAAAAAGATTATGTGACCATGGCCCGAGGGCTTGCAGAATCAATTGTAGAGCACTATGGCCATAGGTGGGCCTACTTAAAGCTCGTTCATTATTTCTCAGTTTGCTATAGACGCAGCTTTTTCGTGAGATGAGCCTACAGTTTTATCGCCTGCTTAATATTTCTTTTCTGATAAGGCAGTTACAGTGGCAATAGTAAAGGATCTATTTTGTGGTTGTGGAGCTTCTACGAGGTTATCAAATTTTTGGAAATTTTAGTTCCAAAAAGATGGTTCCAAACATATAATCGACCACCTGAAACCGCTTTCGCACAACATTTTTGGTATCTTGTTGCGTAAGACGATTGCGTACTGAAGAGAATATTGCACCCATTCAGGAGTGTTGAAGACGATTCAAATCGACGTCGTTCACAAAAGCTAGGTCTTTGTTCGTCCATTGTATGGAAAATTGTACGCAAAAATCTGGTTTTGAAGGCTATAAAGATCACTCTCGTGCAACAATTGAGAACCCGATTGACCTTCGTTTACGTCAAAAGGTAAAAGATCCCAAAATCAGCTGATATTGAATCCCCGGTTTTTTTTCGAAAAGTTGTGTTTAGCAATGAGGCTTATTTTTGACTCAACGGCATGCAAAATTTTCCAATTAGGAGCAAAGATAATCGGAATAACATTATCGAAACGCTTAAACATCCTGAAAAATGCCCATTTGTTTGCAGTCCGTGGGCTGGTGGAGTCATCGTTGTAGAGCTCATGACTTTTACGGACCAGCAGGATGGCGCTACGTTATTCATAGCAGACGTTATTCCACATACTGAAGGAAACCTGGAAATTAAGCTCCAAGATCTAGAGAATACGTAAAATCGTTAGTCCGGGAGACAAACGAAAAAATTTTTTGAAGACTTGCGGCCACAATTGCTCAGAAAAGTTCGACGAACTTAATAATGTAGTGCGTCATATTTTAAGTGGACCCAAGATGCGTGCCGAAATAAAGGACGAAGAACGATCCAATTGAAGTGTTTGAATTACATTTTGTCCGCCTCAGAGAATTAAACCTTTTTACGGCAAAAAGTCCACGATCTTCCAACAAATCTAGCTCCGTTTATTTGGCTCATTATGGTGTGATAAGTAACGTAATTGATTTGTAGACTAACAACTCACCTAAAGCCAAGCCAAGAACCCATCTCGAGCAGCACGAGGGACCCTATGAACCCAGCCAAAGAAGCAAAGTCACTCAACGTTCCAACGATTGTTAGATAGGAGAAAAGTAACCACATCAGCGAAGTGATAGAAATCAAGGAGGCTTGCAGATATTTTTTAAGCGAACTCTATGTGCAGAAAAGTTGGAGGATTATTATCCATAAAATCATGATTATGAACACGTCGAATTAAAGGAAATAAACCCTAATTATATGGCCACCTGTAGGTCAGGGCTTGACAGTTACAAAAAAATACTTAAGGAGATATTTATGCCTAAAGCTCAGACGAGAACAAAGTGGTATCGAAGTGGGGTCCACCATCACCCCAACTCAAGTTATATCAAATTAAAGTGAATATTTCCTATTTAACTACTCTAAATGCTATAACTTTAGAACTATCAGGCACCGCTTAATACATTTTGAAGACCGAATCAAGTTGCTCAGAAAATGTTTTTAATTCCATGAAAAACTAATAAAGCATAACTGTGTTTTGTGGCTTCTTATTTAAGGAGCTTCATTCTACGAAAAATCGTCTTAGAAATTCACATTCTGCAGTTCGATATACATATCTGCGAGGAAACATTGCTACCGTCAATCAAAGGCGATAGGTTAATAAGCACCTGCGTGGTTTATTTGACTTTGACATCAGCCGCCGCTGGCCACCTATAATTAATATTTTATTAGCCCATAATGACCGACTTGGGCTGGCCCAAAGCTAACCTATAATTTTGACAACCTTCAATCAGTGAATCACACTTCATGTCCTTCCTTCTTCCTTCTTGAGTGTGTGCTTGCCTCCCTCTTCACATTTGACTTTATGACACATATTCTACACCCGGTCTCGCACAACGTAAAGAAATCACTGTCAATACATATATATGTATATATTCCCCAAGATAGCAAACAATGAACAAATCCGTCTCGCATTACCATCACCCGCATCAAACCGCTCCTTGCGGCACTCTTCAATGACCTAAAACTTTCACTTACAATCGGTGGCAGTATACTCGAGCAACGTCAACTCCAATTTGTAAGTCATTCGTTTGTCAAGTCAATTGGGGCGGCTAAAATATTCGTGCAAACAATTCTCACACCCAAAACCGCTGCGCCACCTCCTACACCACCCCGCTGAAGGCCAATCAAAATCGAACCAACAACAACAATAACGTTTATGGCTTGCAATTTTTCAGCGGCGTGTCGGCGCGGCGTTTTCGAAAAGTCAATTCGAGATCTAAAACGATTGCCGTCCCCAATCTTGCATACGTGAATCAATCGTCACACACACACACGAGCACACACAGAGAAACACAGATACGATGCAATTTGTCAAATCGCTTGCACGCACCCATTCAGCAAATAGACTGATGAAATTCTTTCTCCTCTCATTTTTGTTGAATCAAAATTAAAATTCATCTTTCAACCGGGACGGGGACGGGGACGGGAGAGGGCGGTAAATAAAAAAAAACATCTATATAGATATATTTGGAAAATAACAAAATTAGCCAAAATATCCGGATGAAGGAAGGTTGGCAGCGCATTTTACGAGTCAAATAAAATGAGAAATGCTCCCACTTGAGTTCGAGTACATAACGTATCTGTAACTACTGACAGGGCTTTCAATTTATGCAATCGTGCATCATAGAATAGATACATTTTCATGTAACAGAAAGATGAAAGAGTTTTTTTTTTTTTGATATAGAAATTGTCGCGTCGCACAGATGTTATGCGAATTTTTGTATCTCGTACGTTTTCTAAAATTATACCACGCGTTAGACGGGCCCGAATCGATATACATACTTACAGTGTGTGGTGCGGCACGGCACGACAACATAATCATCAGCAGTTTTTTAGTGGTCTTGTGTAGCTGACTTAAGGTCATTTAATTTGTTTTCGAGTTTAAGAAGCTTTGTGTGCCACAGCTACACACTCATGTGATCTCTGTCGATAGTGTGTGAAGGGGGCGGTGTGAAGGGGCCCGCAAACAACACAAACAGAACAGATACTGCAAGTTGCTTTTCCGAATTCCTCAAGCTAAAAATATAAACCCATTTGGTGTGTTTGTGTGTGTTCGAACGGGTAGCATGTTTTTTTTTTTTTTATTTTTTTTTTATTTCGCTGCTGCTGTTGCACTTAGATACAATAGATTATTTATTTATTTTTATTGTTGAATGTTTTATAGTCAAGCATATGCGACGGCATTGACATGTCATCTGAACACGATCTGTCCGCTGCCTGGCTTGGCTGGGGTGTTTGTGTGTGTGTGTGTGTGTGTGTGTGCCAATTGCTCACGAAGCAAAACAAATGAATTGCTTTGCTTTATGCTGTCATATACGTTCGTATAGTATGTCCTTTTTTATGACTTCTATATTTAAGAATGATGGAGGTTTATTTTGTTTGGTTTTTTTTTTAATTAAATAGTAAACTTAGCTATAACCCAAGTCCGGCGAGTGGGAAACAGCTTGCAGACAGACATTTGACAGAGAATAAATTATTTGACACTTGCGAGTGGTGCGCGATTCAGCAGATGACAAGTTAACGGTTGATATTCTATTAGGAGTGGGTGCATCGAGTAAAAGGTGAAACATAACTAAGTGGTTGTGGTTTGTTTTTTTGGATTCCGTATGCTGGCGAACAAGTAAGGTTATGTTTTCGAAGATTCTTCGAACTATTCTGATGGTCATTTTTTTTGTGATAACACTAGGGAATCCCGACTGTCAGTAGGGTGTATTTTGTTTCATTTTTTTAGAACTTTTCATTCGTAATAAACCATAACGCTGAGAGTTGACTTTAAAGCTTTAAGTATTGCGACAAAGGTGCGCGTATAACAAATTTCTTGAGAGACGTCAAAACGTATGTATGGTTTTGACAGCCGATTAAGGGGCACCCATGCGTTGTGGTACCCACTTGATTCTTTGGTTCTTTAATGAGTCCTTTTAGTGTCGGCTCCCGAGCCGCTCAGTTGGCACTTCATCTACCCTGGTAGGAGAATTGCCTGCTTTCCATGACTACCATGAAAAAGTACGTAGCGCTACATAGCGCTATAGCGCCGCTTTGATGCCACCACTCACGATGACCTTAGGGAAGGGTAAATGGGTATTCGTGCTCAGATCCAATCGGTGGAATTGAGAAAGGTTACGATATCATTGAGTCCCATGTCCCACATATCTGAAAGATCGTCAAAGAATGGTTTTCCAAATGTCCTGCGTCTAGTCTAAGCCAAAGCCGGTCATCCGCATTGGAGGTGAAAGACTGTTTCACTCTCATTGGCGTCATTGCAGCTACGGCAATGGGAAATGTATGCCGAGCCTGGCAGCGTGGGGGCTGTACTTACAGTCACCAGTCGAGCGACATTACCCCGCGTTCTGTTAATGAGGTTCTGGTTTTGTTATATTTGAGCCAAGTCTCTCTAGAAGTGACGCAGTTCGTCAGATTCCTCCACTTGGACTCTACCTTCGCCTTGAAGTGTGAGGAGATTTCTCCCTTCACGTACCCCAACAGCGGGAAAACCTGCAGGATTCCTGAAGGAAGAACCAATTCTGGCTTTTTCGTTACCCTCTATATTCCTATGCCCGAGAACCCAGATTCTAAACAGACCCGTCCTGGATAGTATCTCCCCGTATTCCTCGTAGATCTTAGACGTAGTTGTGGTTGAGGTGAGGGTCGAAAATGGATATATTTAAATTTGTTGTTTAAAAGTATCTTGCCTGCTTCCCCTATCGCAAGGAGGCGCAGCAGTAAACAGGAATTGACTAGAGACGCTTCCCTGGTGCTCATCGAATTCGACTGCAAACTCTTAGTGACTCCATATGGGCGTCTAACTCTTGTCCTTGCTTCCTCGTACATGTCCAGAACCAACTGAATATAGGTTTCAATAACTCTTAGCTGTCCTAGCGTGGAACCTTTGATAACTTATGGACATTCATGAAACACATGAAATTTATGAAATTACGCAAGTCGTTAAAATGCTAGTTATAATGTCTTCGAACAAAGGTCTTTCAAATGGAAAAATTAGCTTCAACGCATTCTTTCATTTCGCGATGCAAACATTAAGGTCTTGTCAAAATATGTTAGAGAAACGAATCAATTTAATGACTTCAATTGTGACTTTAGTCCAAAATCCTGGTGGAAGCACCCATTTTTCCATTAAGAATGCATTAATTGAGGTCCATTCAAGTCAGTATCAGCCCCCTTGATCTTTACTTAAACTCGTGGTTCTAACAAACGACGGATCATTTCTAGAAAATTTAGTAGATGTTAAGAAATCACTTTCAATGAGATATATTTGGACGAAAAGAGGTCCATTAGAAGGATGGGTCTCTCCGAAATACCATTGATTTTTTGAATAGAATTACTAAGATTACAAAGTCTGTCATTGAAGACTCACCCCCCAACCCAAGACTTCTTAAAAGAATCATGAGGTTGCACTGTGCACATTCCTAGACATAGAGGACATCGGGCACATAGAAATAGATAGATAGAGAGTCGTAAGATGACTCCTTCGTCAGCACGGACATCAGTTTCAGCTGCCCACAGGGAGGAGTTCTCTCACCCTTACTTATGGTCTTTGGATATCGACGACCTTATTCAAGTCCTTAGTAATTAACGCCGATGACCTGATCATCATAATTAGGGGCAAAAAAGCAAAGCAAACGACGTCGTTCTTAAGATAGTCCTTGACTGGTGTAATAATGAGGGTCTCTCGTTCAACCCCAGTAAACCATTCATAGTTCCATCGAATTTCCATTGAGTATTCCGACGAAGTCAAATATTTTGCAGTGATCTTAGTTAAAAGACTAAATTGGAATTCTTTACCTAGTTACTTAATAAGCGTGGTCTTTGGCTAAGGTGCATTTCACCTAAAGCGAGGCCTTCTTCTATTGCGTTGATCCTCCGGATTAGAGTCGAATATTCCACTCTTTGAGCCTGCCGTCGCATGTATGGGGGATCTCTCCAAAGATCACTCACTGGATATATTAACAGGAATGATCAAACCAATCATAACATACTTTTCTATTATATGGTGGAAGAAAACTACCCTACTACAAACTACATCATCAAACTGAATAAGGTACAATGAACCTGTCCCACGGTAGAAGCTTTAATAGGACGGGTGTAAGTCATCCACATTTGCAACTTTGAATAAAACGAAAGATTAAACCAGCAGCAAACACACTAGCTGATGGAACTGCTTTCGGAACTTTCGAACTTGACATGATCTGCGCGGTCACGGATCGCCAAACAAAAGCACTATGCTTCAACAAAGAAATTCTCCACGGAGATCACAAGCGACCTAAAAAGGTATACGGATAGACTCGGGTGTAGGAGCTGCTATCCATGGACAAAAAAAAAGTCTCAATACCTAGAGGAAAAGGTTCCAGTGTAAGGCAGAGCTCCATGTCAAGAATGCGCAAACCTCATTTATAGACATAAAAGCCCATCTAGGTGTAGAGGCCCTACTTACCTAAGCGGAGATCTTTTAGTTCGACGTATACTCTTTTATTATCGCATCGGGGAGTCAGAAGGTTGATATTTTTGAGAGTGGTTAACACGCGCCTAGAAAGCTTATTTGCTCTGCAGTCTTTGCAGAGGCCATCCCTAATCCCTAAGAACGCCTATTATATTTTATTTTTTATTCGAGGAGCCTATCTTTTTACTGCATTTCTTCTGGTCCGCGTGTAGAATAGAAAAGATTATCCCATATGCCTAAGGACGCCAGTAAATCTTCCCAAAGTGCAACAGGTTTATAATGGGTGATTTTTTAAGAGGTTTAGAACTTTTTTTTAAAAAAAAAAACACAAAAAATTCGAAAAAATGAATGAAATATTTATTTGAATCGATAGTTTGAACCTTGCAATTTAATGTTTAAAGATAATTTCATGCAAATGTTGACCGCGGCTGCGTCTCAGGTAGCCCATCCGCTGAGTCCAATTTTGGCATACTCTTTCACACATATCGGCCGGTATCTCACGAATGAATGCATGGATGTTGGCTTCCAGTGCGTCAATCGAAGCGGGCTTGTCCCTATACACATTAGCCTTGGCATACCCCCACAAAAAATAATCTAATGGTGTCAAATCGCACGATCTAGGCGGCCAATTGACCGGCCCGAAACGTGAAATTAACTGTTCACCAAACTCGCCTCGCAATTGCGCCATTGTTTCGCGTGCTGTGTGGCATGTGGCACCGTCTTGTTGAAACCACATATCATGCAAGTCAAGAACTTCCATTTCGGGCAAAAAAAAGTTTGTTATCATCGCTCGGTAGCGTTCACCATTGACAGTAACGCTGCGATTCGCATCATCTTTGAAGAAATATGGCCCAATAATGACGCCGGCCCATAAACCGCACCAAACAGTGGCTTTTCGGGATGCATTGGTAGCTGTTGCAATGCTTCTGGCTGATCTTCACTCCAAATGCGGCAATTTTGCTTATTTACGTACCCATTCAACCAAAAATGAGCCTCATCGCTGAACACAATTTTTCGATAAAAAAGCGGATCCTCGGCCAGCTTTCTAAGAGCCCATTCCCCAAAAATTCGGCGTTGTGGTAGGTCGGCTGGCTTTAGTTCTTGCACCAGCTGTATCTTAAAAGGCTTTACGCCCAAATCCTTCCGCAAAATTTTCCACGTAGTGCTGTAACAAAGGCCTAAATGCTGGGAACGGCGCCGAATCGACATTTCGCGGTCTTCTGTCACACTAGCTGATACGGCCGCAATATTTTCTTCAATACGCACAGTACGTAAACGTGTTGGTGGTTTAATGTCCAACAAAGTAAATTTGGTGCGAAATTTGGTCACAATCTTCCGAATAGACTGCTCAGAAGGTCGAGAATGCCGATCATAAAATGGAAGCAGCGCGCGATGAACATTTCGAACCGAGCACGAATTTTGATAGTAAAATTCAATAATTTGCAAGCGTTGTTCATTTGTAAGACGATCCATGGTTAAATTGCAAACCAAACTGAAGCTGTTTGACAATGACACAAGGTACTAAACACACGTCAGCTGTCAAAACCAGTGTTGCCAAAACCAAACCAGCTAAAAAATCACCCTTTACAAGGTGGCGCAAAAGTAATCCTCCTATCAGAAAATGCTATAAATTTTGCGATTGGCCCCTAATGTCAGTTCTGTTTTGACATTTGTGTAGTAAACACATGCGAAATACACGTTAATAAACAATGTTACGCTACACTGCTTCAGAACGCGGAATATTGGTGACTATTTATTTGAGCAATAATCGGTCGGTGACTTTGGCACAACGTGAATTTCGTCGCAGATTTCCTAGCCGTCCAACGCCTACTGGTGAAACACTGCGACGTTTAGCCGCTCGCCTCGAAGAGACTGGCACAACACGAGATGCTGCCAGAGGTGGCAGACCCCGGAGTAGCCGTTCAGCAGAGAATATTGCTGCTGTAGCCGAAGATGTCATGGAAGCGCCGTCGACATCGACCAGACGACGTGCCATGCAAATGGGTATCAGTCGACGGTCTTTACAGCGAATTTTGGTACAAGATTTGAAGATGTTTCCGTACAAAGTCCATCAGCTGTTAGCTGCTGACCGCCAATCGCGTCTAACATACGCTCAAGCCATCCTTAATCACCACCAAGAGGAAGATGATTTTTCATCAAAAATAATCATGAGTGATGAGGCCCATTTCCATCTTAGCGGGTACGTAAATAAGCAAAATGTACGCTTCTGGGGCACTGAAAATCCGTGTGTAACCCACGACGAGCCATTTGCACTGGCCAGCAAGATCGCCTGATTTGACCGCTCCAGACTTCTTTTTGTGGGGCTTTTTGAAGTCGCGGGTTTATGTCAACAAGCCTCAGACTCTTGCAGCTCTTAAAGACAATATCCGTCAAGAATGTGAGGACCTATCGCCGGAAGTTTTGGCCAAAGTGATGGAAAATGCCATAAAAAGGCCTTAAATGACAATCAACTGTGGCGGCGGCCATTTACATCATATCATGTTCTCGACTTGATGTAACAAAAATTAAAAGACCAAATAAAAAATTTCCACAAGAAGAATCAAAGTTTTTCATTTTTTTTTTAAATTACAGCCAAAAAACATCGGAAGGTTATTTTTGCGCCACCTTGTATTATAGAGCAAAAAGCGATCGCGCGACCTGCCAACTTTGGCCCATTTGGTTTCTATTTTTTACCACAAGCCTCTCATTTTCACATTTAATTTCTTTAAGTGCTTGTAATGGCTTGTAAAACATGAGCAATGATGGCATCGAATCTATTGTTACTTGAGTTTGTGGTCCAAACAGCCATTCAATATATCGTTCACAACTTGTTGCTTCGCACACTTTCGCAGAGTAATTTTTGTTTTTCTTTACCCTTGAATGTTAAGTCACTCAATCTGATTAAGCTGCCATCGATATTCTGCGATATAATAATGTAAAACTCTATTTTAAACTTTGAACCTTTAAATTGATCTTTTCAAAATCACTCACCGATTTTTTTTTTTTTTGGTTGCACCTGGAGGTGAGTAATCTTCAGAAGATACCAGTGGCCCGTACCATTGGTTATGTCTGATTTAGATATATCTAGTCTGCCTACGTGCTAAACCTCACCCCTCAGAGAGGCACTATGAGATCCGGTCGCGCGCGCTCATAGTAGTAAGAAATTTTGTTCCTCTCATTTTCATTTCATTTTTCATTCATTTTTCATTTTTAGTGATGACTACGACTAAGTTACCTTAACAAGTAGTTTACGCTTCTGTAGTGTTAATCACTTTGGGTAGGTAGGTAGGTAGCGTCATTACATGCGGTTTTTCCCTATGGCGCTAGGTCGAACGGTCTTGTTCTTTGTAGTCGGCGTTCAAGGTATGTCACGTCCAGGGTACGAATTATTTCATTATTGCAGTGACCATGAATGCGAGTACGAAGTTTGCGAGCAAAATTTGTTACTTCGTTACTCACGGCAGCAATTCCTAGATCTCTGTGAATATCACTATTCCTTATATACCATGGAGCATTTACGATTGCTCTTAGTGTTTTGTTTTGGAATGTTTGTATTATAGCCATATTGCTTGGTTCGGTACAACCCCAAAGTTGTATACCGTATGTCCAAGAAGGTTTTAGCACTTGCTTATACAGGAGCAGTTTATTGTATACGCTTGTCTTCGAATATCTTCCGAGTATCCAATACATTTCTCTAAGTCTGACTGCGAGCTCGTCGCGCTTTTTCTTAGCGTGTGGCTTCCACTTAAGATTTGCGTCTAGGGTCATTCCTAGATACTTCGCCTCGTTTGCGTATGGTATTTGTACCGAGGTAATAAAGACAGGTAAGTTTTTTATCCTTTTGTACGTGATATTGACATGCGTCGACTTGGTCTCGTTAAGGGCAATTCGCCAGGTCTTTGTCCACTTGCATACTTTATTAAGAGCCCTTTGGAGTTTTCCAGTTGAGGATTCGATTGACTCCTCCATTGCGAGGATAGCCATATCGTCTGGGAACGTTGCTACGATGGTCCCTTCAGCTTGTGGTATATCTCTTGTGTAGAGCAGAAATAATATTGGGCCGAGAACGCTTCCTTGCGGAACACCGAGAATTCAGTCTCATGTCTAACACGAAAGAGTCTGTTTTCAAGGTACGATTTCAATATTTTGTATAATTTTTCCGGTAGGATTGTCCTCATCTTATACATTAGGCCTTCATGCCATACCTTGTCGAAGGCTTGCGATACGTCGAGAAAAGCGCTAGAGCAAATCTTTTTTGCAATCTAGGGCTTTTTCAATTTCATTTGTTATTCGATACACCTGATCGATTGTGGAATGTTTGACCCGGAAGCCAAATTGATGATCTGGTATCAAGCGTCTTTCTTCAATTACTGGTTGTAATCGTTTTAGCAGAAGTTTCTCATAAACCTTAGATATTATCGGCGGTAGCGAAATAGGTCTATATGATTTCTTATCATTTGTATTCTTCCCTGGCTTCGGAACCATAATAACTTCGGCTACTTTCCAAAGTCTCAGAGAAGCATTTATAATGTACAGCAGCTTAACTAGTGCTCTTTTCGGTAGCTCCCTCAAAACTTCGCCAGTGATTAGATCGTATCCTGGAGCTTTGTTATTTTTCAACTTTCTTATTGTCATTCGAAGCTCGGACAGAGAAACGGCTTTTACTTTATAGTTGTCGGATCGCGTATGAGCATTCGATTTAATAAGAAAAATTGCAGTCCACAAATAATTATTTTTAAGAATTTTATCACTTGATGCAGAGTCTGTTTGGCAATAAAATAATAGGTTCTCTAGGCACCACGGAAAACTTGCACTGATCAAGAGAAATGGAGCACCAGAATATAATTTTTCGCTAGTGCAGTTTCCCCAAAGCAATCAACGGCAGCTTTGAGATGGCATTCCGTTAGCGTGTGCAAGGAGTATTTCTCTAATAAAATGTTAGCTTTTTTGACCATAGAACACATTTCGAAATTTGGATTTTTTTTCCACCTAGATGGGCTAAACTGAACACTGTGAACCGTTGTGATTCTCTCCGCTGATCCGTGAGGCTTAGTCTTAGACCTACAACTGGAGTATATACAAAGTCCAGCAAGTAATAAATAGATGTCAAAAACTGCGAAAATTTGTTACCGCAAATTCCCTCCCAAATCGTTGTTCCCACTCTATGACCCTTACTTCCCTTACATGAGCACTCAATCAAGCTTAATTAACACATAAATTCATGTTTGGCACGCCCTCACCACGCAATCAATTAAGATGCATTTCATGCGCCCAGACCCCTTTCGTATCTACAACCAAACTCCAATTACACCATCTGATCCCTTGTTGGTGGTGGTCATTTAACACGAAAATTGCAAACAACAACACACAATAACCCTGTTAACCCCAATATTTTGACAATTCCGAAGAAACACTTCATGACTCAAGACTCCACTTGGTGGACAACGGCGGCGGTAATTCTAAACTTCTTCTAAAAATATACACATACTTGTATTGTATGTCTCGCCGGCCGGCTCTAATGTCACGACCTAAGCCAGCTGCAAAAAAAAAAAGCTAATGAATCAGCCGCCGCCGCTGGAACGTACCAGCAATTACCATACATACACCACATGTCTGGATCATTAAACTTTGTGAACAAAGCCAAAATACACTAAAGACAATAATACAAAATAAAATAAAATAAAATTAAAAATTTAAGGCATGATGCCATCAATGAGTAATATACATTTTTGTTTACGCGCGCATGTACATACCTTCGATTAGAAAATGTTTTCACATCTGTTATGGCGTAGGCGCCGTGCCGTCCCTTATCCATTATTGGAATCCATGAAAGAATGAAAGGAGAACCTCTGTGGTGTGGATTCGTGGCAGAAACGTGGACTCACTTAAAAATTCCCAATACGTTTGTGGCGATACGATACGAAACGAAACGAAACGGTCGTAGCGCAGTGTCACATTTCACTTAAAGCCTATTCAAATAGCCATTACACTCGCCGGCCGGTACGCGCCGGTATGTTATTATAGTTCGACAGTCTATGGCGTCTCTCTTCGCTTCACTCTGCCCTGCTGCTCCGCCGAGTCTAATGATCCCTTAAATCAATCAGAACGAGAACCTAACCCAGTTTTTCGCGAACTTGTCGTGAATATTTCACGTTCCGCAGAAACAATGTCGTCGTAGTTGTATCTACAAAGAATTTTAAATATTCTACAAGTACTATCCATATAGAGGTATATAGTGAATGTTTGGGATCACCTAACCCTAATCGAAAATTTGGCGCACGTACACGAGGTAATTGAATTATAATTAACTGCATATTAGTTAGGTAATGTGGTGCTGCCGTGTTTAAACTTTGTGCGCAACAACACCGACATGGATAATCAGAGAGAGAGAGATACATATAAAGGGTGATCCATTTCGAGGTTCCCTACTTTTTCAAAGAAAAAAAAACACAGAAAATTCAAATTTAATGGAGAATGTTTATTATCATTTGAAAGAACATTCTTTGGCATTTATTTTTTGAAGATTATGTCTATCAAATGTTGGCCGTTGCTACGTCGCAGATGGTCCATCCGTTGAGTCCAATTTTCGATCACTCGTTCGAGCATTTCGACTGGTAACTGGCCAATGACACGCGTGATGTTTTCCTCCAAGGCCTGAATCGAAGCGGGTTTGTCGGCATAAGCTTTTGACTTTACATATCCCCACAGGAAAAAGTCTAACGGTGTGATATCACACGATCTTGGTGGCCAATCGAAATGTTCTCTCAATAAGTCCATTGATTGATGCGATGTGTGGGAAGTGGCGCCGTCTTGCTGAAACCAAATGTCGCTGAGATCACGAGCTTCAATTTCAGGCATCAAATAGTCGGTTATCATGGCACGATAACGGTCGCCATTGACGGTTACGTTCGCACCGGCATACTTTTTAAAGAAATATGGACCGATGATTCCACCGGCCCACAAACCACACCAAACCGTTGTTTTTTCTGGATGAAGTGGCAGTTCTTCAATCTCTTCAGGTTGCTCTTCGTCCCAAATGCGGCAATTTTGTTTGTTTACATACCCATTGAGCCAGAAATGGGCCTCATCGCTAAACAAAATTTGCCTCGAAAACGTCTGATCTTCTTTGAACTTTTCAAGAGCCCATAGAGCGAAGCGATGTCGCTTGGGAAGGTCGAGCGGCTTCAGTTGTTGCACAAGCTGTATTTTGTACGCTTTCAATTTAAGATCTTGACGTAAAATGCGCCAAGTCGTTCCATACGTCTGTCCGAGTTGCTGCGAACGGCGCCGAATCGACTCTCTACGGTCTTCGTGTACACTCTCAGCTACGGCCGCTATATTTTCTTCACAGCGTGCTGGACGTGGTCTATTCGGTCGAATATTATCCAATAATGAATGCTGGGTCTCAAAATGGGTGATGGTGTTGCGAATAGTACGCTCAGTAGGCCGATTATGTTGACCATAAGTTGAGCGAAGTGCACGAAACACATTCCTCACAGAACGTGAATTTTCATAATAAAGTTGAACAATTTGTAAACGTTGTTCACGCGTAAGTCTTTCCATTATGAAATGCCAAACAATACTAAACAAAAATAACATGACATTACTCACACGTGATCTGTCAAAAAAGGCTATTGAAAAAAGTATCTCTACTTGGATCACCCGTTATAAATACCGAATGCCATGCTTAAGTGCGAAGATACACTTTTAATCATATGCTGCTGCTGCTGCTTCTGGCGGTGGTTGTTGCTCTGAATTAAGCTTAATTTGCATTTAACAGTGAATTTGGCTCGAGTTACTTACAAGTTACAACACATCCATTACCTATCGATTGCTAATTAAGCAGTAAGAATAACTGACAATAAGGGGATACGTGCAGCTTCCACCCGGAGAGTATATCCGATGGCAAAATCTAATTGTACAGTTTCAGGAAGTAATTACCCCAAAGAAGTGGTTTACTGTGTTAAGTAGTTTCTCGCCCATGTGTGGCTAAATATTCCAGATACATATGTATGCAGAAGGAGCAACGAAGAGAACGTATCAAACTAATTACCCCAGAATCAGAATCATGCTGTGGGTGTGACTAATTGAGTTGATCGCTGCTGGCTGATTTTTTTTTTTTTCGTTTTTTTTTCCCAATTTCAAAACGTAATCGATAAATTTCTGTTGCTCGACTTGAGTCGATATATTTGTGTTTTATGAACAAGCGAAATATAATCCGATTAAATGCAAATAGAGCGTGAAATTACTTTTAAGACCAACAAAATAAATAAGTACGAATTGACATTTCTTGATTGAGAGAAGTAAACTTACGAATTGTGATCGTGTTGAGTTTTAAAGGTGCGCTAAGTGTATGCTTAAAGCCGAACAACATGAGAACATGCTGATAAAATTCTCTGTGACCATAAGAAGGCATACTGTTTGCTTAGAGGTAGTTGGGCAATTGAGAAATGTTTTTGCATTTTTCGAATGTCATTGGTTTGGTTGGGGTATGACATCTGGATTGTGGTAATGATTACTGATCAATCAATCAAACGTTTAAGTACTTGGCAATTACTGGGGAAATGAATTTAAAATAAATATTCTTTATTAAAAGTAATTGAAGTAGTAAATAAATATGTAATTAGAAATGTAATCACTAATGCAATTAAGTTTTTATTCAACTTTCTTCATTTGTGTAATGCTTATGTAATTAAATACTGAAGCATTACAATGTAGTTCATGTGTTGTAATGCACCGTTAATGCATTGAAAAGGTTTAGTTACCATTACAAGTAATCAAACTGGATAGTAATGATTACATTTGTAATTAAATATTGATGCATTACAATGTAGTTCATGCGTTGCAATGCACCGTTAATGCATTGAAAAGGTTTAGTTACCATTACAAGTAATCAAACTGGATAGTAATGATTACATTTGTAATTAAATATTGATGCATTACAATGTAGTTAATGCGTTGCAATGCACCGTTAATGTATTAAAATACAGTCGAACTTCGATAACTCGAACCACCACTTGCCACAAAAAAAAATTCGAGTTATCACGTAAAATACAAAATTGATATAAATATGTACATATATGTATTTATTTGCGAATATATAAGACAAAAAAAGTACAGGAAAGGAACATATGTATTTATTATTTAAAATAGTCTGTTATACATGACTGAAAAGTATTTTTATTTTGGTGTTCAAAAAAATCTTCAATAGAGTTTAAACTATTATAAACAGAATCGGTGGTTCTTTCATTAGTCTTTAAATATACACGCAAAGTGCTTAATGACTTTGCAACCAACTCTTTTGAAGGTGGTTGAATTAAATCATCCTCCAAATCGTTCTCCATTACATCACTGTCGCTGTCATCGATATTGTCGAGCTGTGCAGATTCGGATTCACGTCTGACAATATCTTCGACAATATCTTCATCTGTGAGATACTCCGAAGTAGCAATATCGTCATCCACCTGCAGAAAATCATCATACGTAACACCTTGTAAAGGGTGATTTTTTAGCTGGTTTGGTTTTGGCAACACTGGTTTTGACAGCTGACGTGTGTTTAGTACCTTGTGTCACTGTCAAACAGCTTCAGTTTGGTTTGCAATTTAACCATGGATCGTCTTACAAATGAACAACGCTTGCAAATTATTGAATTTTACTATCAAAATTCGTGCTCGGTTCGAAATGTTCATCGCGCGCTGCTTCCATTTTATGATCGGCATTCTCGACCTTCTGAGCAGTCTATTCGGAAGATTGTGACCAAATTTCGCACCAAGTTTACTTTGTTGGACATTAAACCACCAACACGTTTACGTACTGTGCGTATTGAAGAAAATATTGCGGCCGTATCAGCTAGTGTGTCAGAAGACCGCGAAATGTCGATTCGGCGCCGTTCCCAGCAGTTTGTTACAGCACTACGTGGAAAATTTTGCGGAAGGATTTGGGCGTAAAGCCTTTTAAGATACAGCTGGTGCAAGAACTAAGGCCAGCCGACCTACCACAACGCCGAATTTTTGGTGAATGGGCTCTTGGAAAGCTGGCCGAGGATCCGCTTTTTTATCGAAAAATTGTGTTCAGCGATGAGGCTCATTTTTGGTTGAATGGGTACGTAAATAAGCAAAATTGCCGCATTTGGAGTGAAGATCAGCCAGAAGCATTACAACAGCTACCAATGCATCCCGAAAAAGCCACTGTTTGGTGCGGTTTATGGGCCGGCGGCATTATTGGGCCATATTTCTTCAAAGATGATGCGAATCGCAGCGTTACTGTCAATGGTGAACGCTACCGAGCGATGATAACAAACTTTTTTTTGCCCGAAATGGAAGTTCTTGACTTGCATGATATGTGGTTTCAACAAGACGGTGCCACATGCCACACAGCACGCGAAACAATGGCGCAATTGCGAGGCGAGTTTGGTGAACAGTTAATTTCACGTTTCGGGCCGGTCAATTGGCCGCCTAGATCGTGCGATTTGACACCATTAGATTATTTTTTGTGGGGGTATGCCAAGGCTAATGTGTATAGGGACAAGCCCGCTTCGATTGACGCACTGGAAGCCAACATCCATGCATTCATTCGTGAGATACCGGCCGATATGTGTGAAAGAGTATGCCAAAATTGGACTCAGCGGATGGGCTACCTGAGACGCAGCCGCGGTCAACATTTGCATGAAATTATCTTTAAACATTAAATTGCAAGGTTCAAACTATCGATTCAAATAAATATTTCATTCATTTTTTCGAATTTTTTGTGTTTTTTTTTAAAAAAAAGTTCTAAACCTCTTAAAAAATCACCCTTTTATAAATCTGGTAATTTTCCAAGCTTCAAATTCCGTCTGCAGTTGAATTTCTCCCTCATTTCTTTCGTTGGAGCGTTCAATCATGAAAATCAAAGGAATTGCATCTTCTTCCTCCCACTCAGAATATTCACAAAAACCGGCTTTTTTAAAGCAATTGGAAATGGTCTCAGACTG
This sequence comes from Ferdinandea cuprea, assembly GCA_963576555.1. NCBI lineage: Eukaryota > Metazoa > Arthropoda > Insecta > Diptera > Syrphidae > Ferdinandea > Ferdinandea cuprea. The sequence continues at coordinate 10,734,018 of OY754960.1, forward strand.
AGACACATCTATCATAGTAATGTTAGTTTTTTTGTTTTCTTCAAAATCTATTTATGATTTTTATGGTTTTTTTTCAAAATCCTACGGCGGTAACGACATTTCACGTTTTGTATGATGCCTTGATCAAGTGGTTGCAACTTTGATGTCATATTGGGAGGAAAAAAACGAATTTAATAAATTTTAATTTTTGTTGAATGTCTTTAGGATGAGCCGGGCAGTTGTCAATGAAAAGAATCATGTTTCTTCCCATTTTACCAAAATGTTTGTCTAAATTTGCCACCCATTCTTCAAAAAGTGCTCCTGTCATCCACGCTTTCGTATTTGCCTTATAGGTAGGTCGAGAGGTAAACATTTAACACCTCGAAAGCAGCGAGGCCGAGTTTTTCTGACCCATCCATGTTTGCGGCAATCATCAATGTAACTCTTTGTTTGCTGTGCTTTCCCCCATGGCACTTCTGGTTTTTAAAAGTCAAAGTGTTATCTGGGAGACATTTAAAAAATAGGCCCGTCTCATCTGCATTAAATACGTCCCTTGCTTGATAACCCTCCAATAAATGAGGTAAAAAAACACGTTTCCATTTAGTACAGTCCTCGTCACTCACATCATTACTCTCTCCACAAGCCTTTTTATGACATATGCCGTTCCTTTAAAAAAAAAACTTTTAATCTGAAGGTACAGATTTTTGTTACATAAATGTGTGTACATACCAACGTTTCCAATTATCCAGCCAACCCGTGCTTGCCTTAAAATTTGGAAGTCCCAGTTTTTGACTAAAATCCAACGCTTTTTCTTTAATTAACCCTCCAGATATAGGTAAGTTCTGCCTCCTTGTCAATTTAAACCATTCTAAGACGGCTTTGTCCACATTTTCGTAATTTAAGTCTCTTGGAATTTGCACTTACAGCACCATTTTCGATTGCAGTGACAAATTTTTTAAAATGGTAGACACTGTACTTGCCGGAACACGATACTTCACAGCCACATCTTTTTTTTTCGACCCACTTTCCACCTCTTTTATAAGTTTAAATTTTTCTTCAAGAGATAATGTTTTTAACGTACGCTTTACCGACATATCAACGTTAACAAATGTAATGAACTTTCTCTAAACAACTAACAATATCTACACACTCCACTGTTTATACGAATCTTCAACTCTGTGTTTTGTTTTGTCTTCCTCTTATTTTTTTCAATAATTCAAAAAAATATAGCAACCTGGAAGAAATTTGAAAATGTTTACTCACACATACGAAAATTACGATTTTCTACACGGTATGTATAAGGAACATTCAAACTCAGTGCCCCCGAAAGCGATGCATTATAAAACGAACTTGTTAAAACACGCAGAATTAGGGAATTCCCCTTCAGAATTTGGGATTTCCCCCTTTAGAATTCGACTTATCGAAGGTGACGTCAAATAATCTCTTTGAGTTATTAAATATTCGAGTTATCGAAGTTCGACTGTAGTTTAACTACCATTTCAAGTAATCAAACTAGATGTGATGTAATTAAACTAGAGTTGAATCTCTAAAAGGATGACCGAAATGTTTGCGAACTTGACAACTTTCGTGGACAGTTTTCAAAATCCAAAGAAAATGAATACTTTGTTAAAACCTTTAAAATATTATTAATCTTGTATTGCATTTCGTAGGGGGTTATCCGAAGCAAACAAGCACCTAGATCTAGTGGTCCATTGTACTTCAGCATAGGTTGCCTCCTGCATTTGCTGGGTCCTCTTCCGAATCATGATAATATTTTCGTCGTTATCGATTACTACTCAAGGTACCATGAGTTTAAGTTCGTGAAGAGAATAAAATCAAATGTAATAATTGACATATTGGAGGAAATATTTGCTAGACTCAGATATCCAAAATCGAGAGTTCAAGGAGTACTGCGTGGAAAAAAATATTGAACTAATATCATCTCCACCGCTAATGGAGAAGTTAAAATATAAGCTGATCGCGCTTTTATTTTATTGTTTTATGTCACTACTCCCTTAAAGGCACCCTCCGGTCTATAGGCTGATCCGGGATAAAATTCCATCAGAAAACATTTTGGATTCAGAAGCTACCGATTCAGATATTATGAACAAATAAAAGGGAAAGCAGAGAACTGATAAGGGCCGTAGGGCAACAGTAGTGAGATAGAGGTTGGAAACGAAGTTTGCTTCAAAGTTTGATTCTGCCAACGGAGAGGAAATGATGTATTGCCACTTAAAGAAAAAAGCAAACCCTTCGGGATTAGGATCCACCCCTGAAGGACAAGGTACTATTTCGAAGATAAATCATAACTTTTTTTCTCGTTATCTTCCGGGTGAAACTTTCATTAATTAACTAGATATTGATGAGCAGTCCAGTTCAAACTCGGACCTAGTAGTAGCAAAAAAAGAGGTCGCCTCCAATACAGATTCTGAGCTCGAAACTGAAAAACATCGAAGGGATGTGGCGATCTGGCGATGAACGAGCATGCAGCCGCCTGCTCTCCTAGCATCAGCAAACACTCACTGGCCGTGATGGGAGAGCTCAGTAGATAGCCGGCCGACAATAAGCTATTCCACCAGTCATTACACTTTGCATGGTCTGTCGGATAGCGTAAGTTCAATCCCATCCAACTGCGGCATTTTGAAGTTTGGAATTTTCCATAAAAGTTTTAAGAGCAGCCTCCATGAGGCCAGACTCAATGAATTGAGAAATTAACCTGCAATCTCGATTCATCGCGTACCAGCTTTCCGGCACCATTGTCGGTTCCATGCACCATGCCGGTTCTCGTAACCATCAAAGTTCTACCTGTTGGTGGTGGCGAACGTCTTACATTGTGAAAGAAAAATGCGTTAAGAAAATTTAAAAAAAATTTATTTGAAAAAAAAAACCCCTCTAAAAAGTAGTCGTGGCAATTGTGGGCGGAACCCTAGGGAGTATATGTTCAAAATTTCAGCTTCCTAGCGTAAATTTAAAGGCAGGCCTAAAAGGTTGATACGGACGGTCGGACGGACGGACATTGCTAAATAGGTTTTGGTCCTATTCATAAATATATGTATATACATTTAGGCGTCTACGCCGAATAATAAGGGGTGTTACTAGCTATGTGTCAAAATTGATATAACCTTAGGATGGGTTATAAAAATAAACAACACGCTTGAAAGCTGGTTACCGGCGTCAATAAAAACTTAAAATAAATTCTGATAAAGCTGACAAAAGCTGGTTGAAGCTTGCTAAAAACTAAAGCTAAAAAATTGTTCATAACGGACGCGCGCATGCACTTAGGACGTACCCTTAACTTTTGTGCTAAGCTTATGTAGAATGTCATCGATAACCACGACCCACATCATTGAAAAAGTGACTTCACTCTTGAGGAGTAAACTGAGCTGTTCCGTAGAGTAGAACAAATACTCTTTATACCGAGCATACCGTTGGCCATACCTTGCTGAAAATACAGCTTTTCAAGATCAGCTTGATCGCTTGACCTTCAACTTCAACATTAAAGGTGGCTTAAGAATAAGCGTGCTAGAGCAAACTCCCTTTAATGGAGACTTGTGTCTATTTTTCCACCACTTTAGGGCGATTTCAACGGACTTTCCTTTAAGATAGGCCTGTTGCGCTTGCATAATTTATTATTACCACAACGACTCCTGATCTATCGATATCCAGTAGTCTTTCTACAGGTTTTAGTTGGTCGAAAGTCCTTCGCCGTCTTGTGACTCTGTTTTCCCGCTTTTGGAATGAACACGACCTACACTTCTTTCCATGTCTTAGGAACGTACCTTAGAATGGGTGTTACCGTTTCTGGTGCCCTGGCATGATACCATCCAGACCAGGTTATTTATACCTCATGAATATGTATATTCTTCTTTGGTATTCTATTCTAACTGCTGAACATTTTACTTAAGTCTCAATTGAAGTCATTGACTTTTACAAGACTTAGTGACTGCATTCGAAGGTAGGTTGAGGTCAGACTCCACAGAGACATAATCGATTTGAACTCCAAAGATGAGTCCCAGGAAACCATATTCTGCTCATTTAAAAAATTAAGTATCATTCGAAAGGCAAATGCCTTCGAGCCGAACACAAACAGTCACCTTTCGCCTTTGTCTCAAAAAAAAAAAAAAATACCCACTTCTACCTTCGGTTCGCTTCACATTCCCGCTGATAATAATATAAAATAATAATTTTCCATAAATCTCGAGGTCATTTCTTTTGACTTAATGTTGGCAGCGGCACAGAAACGAAACGTAAAAAGAAAAACAAAAAAAAAACCGAAATACTCTTCTTTTTTTTTCACGAAATTACATTCACATTATGCCCTCGGGGTTCATGTTCTTGCTTCAACAATCTGTGTTGGTCAACGCGAGCAGCAATTCACCTCCAAAATAAAAAAAAAAAAAAAAAATACCAACCTCAAGTGCGAGATTGTAGGCCACATTTATGCTGCAAAAGCTGCTCTCTCATTAAATTCGCGCACTGTCATCGTTCACCCAAAACATGTGTGCGCACATATATTTAACAGCAACAACAACAACAGCAAGACTTACTTAACCTATTACCAGATACAGTTACAATAATTACACACAACAACGTTAATAACATCATAATATCCCATAAAAAAGGACCCTCTTTTCATTATCCCATTTCGAAAACAGCGCGATGACCAATGTGTGGCCAATGTGTGTCTGTGTGGGTCTGCTTTCCCCTCCCTCCTACTTTTCAGCACTTGTTTCACTTATAATGGTAATCAAACGCCATGAAAACAAAAAAAAATCTGCAGAAGATTAAAAACCTCACTCGATGGCTGCGTATTTTTTTTTTTTTTTTTTTTTACACAAAATCCCCACAGCAATTTTATATTTTTAATTGCACAGACATTTAATCGTATATTTCGTGGTGCAAAAGTACACAAAAAAAAAAAAAAAGAGCGACACAGGAAACCGCATAAAAATACTCTCTACCACCAGCCGAACGAAGCCCAGCATCGCACAACAATCCTTACAGCAGAATTTACATAAATAGATAGGTGCACAGAGGACGGAGATGGCTCGGTTGATTTTTAGGGTTTAATGACAAGAAAGGGACAAAGACAGCGACTGCGACGACGTGGGCAAATTAAAAATAAATTTAGTGTATAAAATGAAAATTGTTTGCCGCACGTAGGTACGCCAACGAGTATCTGTATCTGTACAGATACTGCAGTTCGTTCGCGCGAATTTGTTGCACACGTACCTTATGTTTGGTTTGGCTAGGTGCGTGTCCAGTCGATAAATCACCTCAAATAGAATCGGTCTTTGCACCATAGTTGCGCGTTCATTGCACCCAATTTCGAGTATCTGCGAACAACGAGAGCAAAAATTTGTATCTACAACAGAAAATCCATATCTTTCGAGAGTAGATTCTTCTGCCATGGCTCGTCGTTGGTCTGCCCCTCGAAACAATAAAGTTAATAAACTTAACAAAGTCAAGAATAGACACACAACGATGTCGGGGGGTGCGATTGTGGCATAAGCAAGATTGAGGACCAGATGAGCTCTGATCTGACATGACCCAGTCAGGGATGTTGTGCTTTTCCTATATAGATAGTAAGTCGTTTTGACTTTTTATGTTACTAATGCAATTTTACGATATGTTAGTCTTTTACGAGATAGTTTCTTATCAGATGTATCTCTATTGTGTTTGTATATTTGGTCCTCTCTCTCTATCTCTCTGTCGTACGGGGATGTTTGTCTGTATAGTTTAGTTACACTTTAAGATACTTATTTCGTGTGAAAATATCTTGTAGTCTTGTTGATGATGGTGGTGGTGGTGGTAAGTAGACGATGGACCGATCGACCCAACGACGCGTTTTATGTGGGAAAAGAAAGACTTTTTTTTTTTAAGTGCGGGGGGAGAATATGTGTTGCAGATACTCTCTGTCTCTTGTGCTGTTCTTCAATTCACGATAAGACATTGTGTGAGTGATTTTTATTTTTATGTTCGTTATTGTTTCCTTAAGTTCGCATTGACCACTTGTTTTATGGATTCATCTGTATGTAAGGGAAACTATAGATACTGCTTGATGTCTGTGTTTATTGAGTGATGGAAATGGCGCTCAGGGATTTAAGCGGAATAAACAAACAAGGGGAGCATGTGTGTGCAAGCAAGCGATTGCATTAAAGTGACTTTATGACTTAAATTGTGTGAATTGGTTCGCTTGGAATTGGGGGGGTTGTATTACATCATTGTTAGGTTTAATTTACAATAAATAAAACATTTTATCGAACATATGAACTGAAAGTATTGGCATCTGTCTGGCGAAGAATTTTACTACATTTAGGTTGACATGCCTGACTCGTGCTTCAATTGTGCTTATTTCGTCAATGGAGTCATGTTTCGGTAAGTTTGTTCAACGAAAATTATGTTCCCCGTGACCCTCGTTGGTAGAAAGACCAAATTTCTAACCTCAGAAAGAAGGCTAAGAAATCTCTTAGAAAGCTCAGAAGGTGGAACGATTACAGTCTCATTTTTACCGACCGTGCAGCCTAATAAATGAACTAACGCAACTGGAATACACTCAATTCATACTTAAATGACAAACCTTGCTTTATCCAAAGGATAAATCAACACAAAATGTTTTAGTTCAAATAGATTGAAATATATTTCACGTTCGAGAACTCTCACAGTAGAGTTCCCCAACCCATTTTTTTCTGACAAATTGTCAATTGTAGGTAAAATGACGACGGATTTGCTTCAAAGTTCGTTAAGGTTTTTGCGGTAACATCTCGCAGGTTTTTTTTTAATTTTTGCTCGATCGTTTTAAAGAACATAAAAAAAATTTTTTGAAAATATTTTAAAGGATTTTGGTTCTATATTTGTTTTTTTGGATACTTCTGATGGGGCCGAAAATAGTGCATACTCAGTTTTTTCCGGACATGTAAAAAAAAAAAAAAAACCCAATTTATAAAACCGCCAATATCTCAAAAACTTTTTACTTTTAAGTTGAACAAATCCGCGTACTTAGATTTTTGAAATAATTTATTTTAAAATTAGTTTTTCGTATAACGATTTTCTTAAATTTAAATTAAATTCGTTTTCTCAAAAACGGCTCAAACGATTTCCATCAATTTTTCTACTTTAAACAATTACGTAAAAAGTGTCCTATATGGGAAATTACATCAAAGTCGTAGGTGCCGTTTTTTGAAAAAAATATTCTTTTTCAAAACATAAAAACCGGCGCGACTTAGTTTCTTACCTGTTTGACGCGAGCAGTTATTAAACAAACAAAATAACAAAATTAAATTTAAAATTAAGAAAAGTGTCTGAAATTCAACTTACGAAAATAATTTAAATACTACGTCGGAGGACAATTTTGAAATACCATACGGTCCAAAAATAACGTGTGTATTCGTACGTTTGAATGGGGTGCGTTGATTAACTGTTCGTTTTACTGAACAATGAAAACAAAAGACGGAATGGAAGCTAACTCGATCAGTTGGGAATCGATGTGGAGGGAGATAAAAAACATTCCGCCGCAATTACTCGCGATCAGATACTTTTTCGAACCACTTTCACACATACATACGTACATTTTTCTAGTTTTCGGCCTTTTTTAAAAACTTTTTTTTTTGCTTGCAAAACTTCTTTTCTGCTCTATTGTGACTACTCGAACTTACGTGAGGTAGCCGCACTGTACATACATGCAGACATTGCGATCTGGGGTGAATTCAGCCATCTTTTTCTTCTTGAGCTAACATTTACTCACTTCATTTTAATTTTCCAATGTTTTTTTTAAAAGGTTTTTAAGTAATTTTCAATTAAAATTCCACTTTCTTGCCGCCCTGTTTTGTTTTTTTGGCGGGAGAAGTCCTGATTGTGTCAGTGCTGATTTCGCCTCCTCCGCCATCGTTGTAGTTGTCAGAGCAAAGGGAGTCACATCCAGAGCTCCGACAACTTTTCCTTCGGCTATGATCCGCAGCCACACCTGAGTCATTCACAATAGTGTTCTCCTTCTGTTTGTTTGAAAATACTAGTGATTGCTGGGGACCGCCTCTATGTTTCCGGTCAGACATATTTCCAATACATTTTCTACATCACTAACTATCGAATGAGCTTTCGCGCAAAAAATAAAAATGGAAAGACTAAAGGAACCCAGGTAGCTTAAAGTTGCTATTTAAACTTCAAATTTTATCTTTTACATTAAAGTTTACATTAAACAATGTAGATACATTAGGATGGGTAAATATCCTTTTTCTTGGGAAGTGGTTCATCTCAAGACCACTAAAGTCATATGTTGACTCTGGTTCATGGACCAGGTTTGGGGTTGGGACTCTTAGCTACTTTTGATGAGATGGTCTCAGTTTAGTTGGGACCGTCTGTCCTGGGCTCTTTGGTGAACCTGCTTTAGTCATCTTACAGGAGCGTATGATATGGTGCGGGAGCTGGATGGAAAAAATCCAAAAACTTTCCACGGTAACATCGCTCAAGTAAGATAACGGGAAAAAAGATGTGAGCGCCGAAAATGAAAGAGGAAGTGGCGGCAAATGGGATGGATAGAGGGAACCAAAGTTTTGTTCGTTTATTTTAACGCAACAATGTGATCAAATGTTACCATTCTTTTTGAGGCAATTAAAAAACTCATCTCATGCAGTCGTGCACTTTATTCTTTTGGTGAAGTGCATTTGTAGTAAATATATCTCATTCACCATTTTCTAACAATGTTTTTCTTTTCTTTTTCAGGTAAGTTTCAGACAATGTTGTTGTAGGAAACAAAATATTTGGTGAGTAGTCTGCAAAAAGTACTCACTGAAGCTCTAAGAATGTAAATGTCTTAAAGATTTGGTCAAAAGTTCAGTATAATTTGCAGTTATGACCTTCTTTGCTTTAGAAGAGATGACTAACGCACCAAACTCAAGCCTTAAGCTCAAAACAAAGCTGTGAAGATTGCGGCGATGCGAGCGTCGAGGACAGACAAGATGTGTTTGTTTTCGCCGCTCACCTAGACTCTAGCATCTTCGCTATCCTCTTAGACCTTTCAATATATTTCCCGGTCAATTTTAAGAGACTTACTTTTGCTAAGATTCAGGTGAAAATGTACGAATAAAAAGAAGGATTTATGTATTTTCAAAAGAGAAATTGATAAGTTTTGACATTTAAAACTGATGGATCGTTATCGGACTCTAAAATTTGTAATAAAATTTGCAACTGTTGGTTATTAACTTCTTCTTCTGTCTGTCTAATAATGCGAATCTAAGCAACCTGCCTTCCAAGCCTCCGTTCTGCTCTAGACTTATGAACAGAGTTAAGGGGTTACATGGGTTTATTCGGGGAAAAAAAGTTATATTTTCAAAAAAAAATTTTTATATAAAAAATAAAATATTTTATTCAAACTTTTTACTTTCTTAAAGACATACATTATTAAGAAAATATTCAGAACTCCGTCATTGTGACGTCATTTTCGGTGATCCGTCGGAAAAAAGGTGCGTTCGCGTTGACAGTAGAACTTGCGACAGGATCATTAGAAGTGAACAAAAAAAAATCGTGTTTTAGTTAAGACCATAAACTAGAATTTGGACGAAGGGAAAAAACAAAAAATTGGATTTTTGGCAGACCTTTTTTTTTACAAAAAAATGCAAATTTTGGTAAAATTTTCTCAACTTTTTGTTTTTTTTGTTTTTGTGATTGAAAAAAAAATCCTTCGTCCAAGTCCTCGTGAATTGTATCTCGAAGACCTTTGTAAAATTTCATCAAGATCGGTGGAGTGGTTTTCGAGAACTTTTGACAACCGACTTTGAAAACTCAGTTTCGAGAAAAACGCATTTAAATTTGGGATAACCTCAAATAAACCTCGTGATTCAATTGAGTGCGCACCATTCAAAGGCTGTATCTCCGAAACTTTTATTCGGAATGAATATGCGAATACAAGGGTATTTGTAGTTGTATTTGTATTTATTTTTAAAATTTTCTGTACAATAAGAAAATAAATTCTTTAAGAGTTTAAATAACGTTTTTAAAATAATTAAAACTAAAAAAAGGAAAAAATAAAAATAATAATAATAATAAAACATTCAGTAAGGAAAAAAAAATAGGATAATTAAAGTTAAACTAACAGTAAAGGAAAGTTAATTATAAAAAAATTAAAAGTAAAATTGGGCTAACATCAATGACGCGTACTAAAATAGGAAAAAACTAACGTCAAAAAACGTCTGTGCTCGACCATAGTTCTTATACTGAGGGGAAGTTGGTTATAAAGGCCAATGACAAAAATGAAAAATTGCCTACGTGATACCGTACAAGTGTATACGAAGGGTCTGATGCCGTAAGAACGAAGCGAGTGCGAAAAACTATTTTACTATAAATATAAACAGGTTGTTTATCACTTAAAATTTTGGAAAATAAAGCGCAAGCTCTATAGTTAAGAAATTGGTCCAGACTGCATCCTAGTATTTGGCGAGAATAGCTCGAAACATGATCATATCTACGCAAGTTAAACACAAATCTAGCCACAGAATTGAATGCAACGTTTAGTTTATGCCTTGAGATAGCATCGGTGCAGGCAAATTACTCACAGCCATACATTATTAAGGGTACGATCAGAGCCTTTGCCAATTTCAGTTTAACGGCAATTGGTAAAGTGTCTTGGCATACTGAAAGACCCCGCAAGGCTCCATAGATTTTAGAAACCACCGAACTAATGTGATCGCTCCAAGTGAGGTTACTATTAATAACAATACCAAGATTCTTTATTTTAGAAACCATTTCAACTTCAACTGCAATAATAATAAAATAGGAGGTAGACGGGACATTAATAAATGTTTATAGATTGTAGTTGATTTAGTCTTAGAAGGATTTAAAAGAAGCTGGTAGTCTGACGACCATTTAACTATTGAAGTTAGATCCGCGTTCATTTTTTCAACAGCATCGTCCATCAATCCAACAGGAAAGTTAAAATAAATTTGTACATCGTCAGCATAAATACGAAAAAGACAATTATGTATAACAAGTGAACATAGAGAATAACAAAGGACCAATTATTGAACCTTGAGGCACACCACAATTAACATTTAAGAGCGACGAATAGGATTGATTGCAAAAGACAGACTGAGCTCTATTTGTAAGATAAGACGAGATTAACTTCACGGAAAGATGAGAAAAATTGAAGTAAGTTACAAGCTTGTTACAGAGAATATCAGGACGGACAGAGTCGAAAGCCTTAAAAAAATCCAATAATGTAACCAAAGTGACTTCATATCTACCCGTATGTCATCTGTGACTTTAATCAGGGCAGTTATGCAACTGTGACCTGAACGAAAGCCTGACTGCATTGGAGTCAGCAAATTATTAAACTCAATGTATTGCTTAATTTGAGCGCTTATAATTAACTCGAAAGCCTGGGTCGATATTCCGTGCCTTTTCTATTTTTTGGAATAGGTATAATTTTTGATAGTTTCCACTGATTCGGATAGTTCGAGGACATTAGGATGGTATTGAAAATATATGTAACATATTTTAGTATATACGGTAAAATCATTTTTAAAAACTTCGGGTGAATATTGTCCATACCCATACTATCAGATTTTATAGACAAAATAGTTTTCGCAACAGAAAAGGAGTCTACTACTCTATCAAAAAAAAATGTATTGTCAGCTAAAGGGTAAGACAATTCAGATACCAACGGCTCCCTAACAAACGTTCAGTTCAGTTCATTCTTCAATATCTATATCATCATTGGAATGCAAGTTATTTTTATTGCACAATGCGATCTTTTTAATTTCCCTCCACAGAAAAGTTGAAGAGCGGCTGGTATTAAATTTGTTTGTAAAATGCAATGACTTAGCTCTTTTAATCATAAAGTTAACTGAGTTTCTCAATCTTTTGAATTCAGTAAACATTTTTGGAATTTGAAATCTTCGCCACCGTCGATAGAGTTGATCTCTTGTACTCATGGCAGATTTAATCTCATTAGAAAGCCAAGGACAAGGTCCATGCTTAACAACGAAAGTCCTCTTTGGGACATATTTAAAAAACAAATATTTTATTAATCCATTAAGTACCTCGACTTGATCATTAACATCTGAGGTAATAAAAATATAATCCCATTCTAGAGAAACACATTCACTTATTAGATTCATTGGGTATAAAGGTTACGTTCTGCAAAAAATTAGGAAGACAACTTTTCATAGGCACATTTTTGCTTAAATCTAAATGAAAAAAATTAAAGCTTGAAATTGTTTAAACGCAACACCAACCCGAGTATTTCGAGATTTCGTTCAGCATTTTGCTTCGTCGGAAAGCTGTTTTACAGGCTGACAGATATTATATTTCATTTTTGGTGAACACTTTGACGATCCCTAACCAGTGCGCCGAAGCTGTATTATTCAAAAGTATTGAATTTTGACAATTGCCCGAGTTGGACGTGTATTTGACCTTTTTTGTTTGGTTAAGTCTATTAAGATGAAGTTGCCGTTTTCCAAAAATTGCAACATGCTTAGCAAAATGACTTTACTTCAACCCTTAAATCTCACTGGTACCGCCTGGAACCAACCAAAAATAAGCAAAAGTTTGTTAAACGAATTTTTTCAAACTTTCCGCTGCCACTTTAAACATATTTCTTGAGACAAGCGCCATCGTTTGCGCACTTGAAACGGAATTATTTGGCTCGTGTACATTTAGTAAGGTGTCACAACAAAATTTGTTCAGAAACGCGAGTTTTATAACATTAATCTTTTTCAGCTCAAAAAAAAAATCGGGCTATTAAGGGTTAAGATTAGAGAGCTGCATGAATGCCTGCATAGAGAGTTCGAATGAACAATGCCAAAAATGAGTTGAATGAAATAGAATGCGAAGCCGAATATGTTTGAGTGAGTGAGTGCGGTCAGGTAAAGGGTGATCCATTTCGAGGTTCCCTACTTTTTTAAAGAAAAAAACACAGAAAATTCAAATTTAATGGAGAATGTTTATTATCATTTGAAAGAGCATTCTTTGGCATTTATTTTTTGAAGATTATGTCTATCAAATGTTGGCCGTTGCTACGTCGCAGATGGTCTATCCGTTGAGTCCAATTTTCGATCACTCGTTCGAGCATTTCGACTGGTAACTGGCGAATGACACGCGTGATGTTTTCCTCCAAGGCCTGAATCGAAGCGGGTTTATCGGCATAAGCTTTTGACTTTACATATCCCCCCAGGAAAAAGTCTAACGGTGTGATATCACACGATCTTGGTGGCCAATCGACCGGCCCAAAACGTGAAATTATGTGCTCACCGAAATGTTCTCTCAATAAGTCCATTGATTGATGCGATGTGTGGGAAGTGGCGCCGCCTTGCTGAAACCAAATGTCGCCGAGATCACGAGCTTCAATTTCAGGCATCAAATAGTCGGTTATCATGGCACGATAACGGTCGCCATTGACGGTTACGTTCGCACCGGCATAATTTTTAAAGAAATATGGACCGATGATTCCACCGGCCCACAAACCACACCAAACCGTTGTTTTTTCTGGATGAAGTGGCAGTTCTTCAATCTCTTCAGGTTGCTCTTCGTCCCAAATGCGGCAATTTTGTTTGTTTACATACCCATTGAGCCAGAAATGGGCCTCATCGCTAAACAAAATTTGCCTCGAAAACGTCGGATCTTCTTGGAACTTTTCAAGAGCCCATAGAGCGAAGCGATGTCGCTTGGGAAGGTCGAGCGGCTTCAGTTGTTGCACAAGCTGTATTTTGTACGCTTTCAATTTAAGATCTTGACGTAAAATGCGCCAAGTCGTTCCATACGTCAGTCCGAGTTGCTGCGAACGGCGCCGAATCGACTCTCTACGGTCTTCGTGTACACTCTCAGCTACGGCCGCTATATTTTCTTCACAGCGTGCTGGACGTGGTCTATTCGGTCGAATATTATCCAATAATGAATGCTGGGTCTCAAAATGGGTGATGGTGTTGCGAATAGTACGCTCAGTAGGCCGATTATGTTGACCATAAGTTGAGCGAAGTGCACGAAACACATTCCTCACAGAACGTGAATTTTCATAATAAAGTTGAACAATTTGTAAACGTTGTTCACGCGTAAGTCTTTCCATTATGAAATGCCAAACAATACTAAACAAAAATAACATGACATTACTCACACGTGATCTGTCAAAAAAGGCTATTGAAAAAAGTATCTCTACATGGATCACCCGTTAGAACTCGGACGCACAACATTCGAACCAATGAAAACGAATTGAATGAGTGGGAATGCGTTAGAGTAAGAGGTTGCGTTTCGAATGGATTCGAATGGCAAACCGGTTTTTTAATTATTGTTGGCTTGTCGCACATAAAGAAAATGAAAGGAAAAAACCAAAATCTATGTTCTTCCGTCCCTTTTTTTGACTGCTTGCGTCTATTGAATCGAACGAAATGAAGGCACACAAAAACTCGAGTAATTCGAGTGTCTGTGGCTGTGCCAAATTTTTCATTTCGCTTTACGCTTCATTTATTCTCATTCATTTCGCTGAATCCCGTCTGACGTGAGACACAACACGCACACATCACAGCTACTCTTTCGTTTCATTGTTTGCCTCGCACTCACTCAATTCATTTAACGTATATTGTGAGTGAAGCTATGCTGCTCTCTAGTTAAGATCGAGCTGGTGTAACTAACTAACAGGTGGATTAGTAGCTATATAATATTTTTAATGAGAGGGTTAAGGTCATACTTTGGCATTCATAATTATGTATCTGTTCAAGCGTCGTATCCACTCGAACAAATGTCCAACTAATAACTTGACTCCAGCACATAAATTGCTTGCGATTACATATTTTATATAAATTAATCTCTTGAATAGAATGCATGCATGCCTATTTTAATTAGAAATTACAACTTGCAGCGATCGGCAGAGCGTACATTATATGTGTTACGCATTTTGGTGTCTCTTATATTTTTTTTGCGCAATATAAAAATATTTGCATAGTCGTTTGCGCGTTTCCTGCACACAACTGTGTGTGCGTGTGACGATGTATTTCGTTCCATTAAATGTGCAATTTATGATGGCGCGTACACCAGATACATAGATACATATAGAAACACACACTCACCGATGTTAGACGAACATTACACATTAGCGCAACAAAACAGTGGCCAAGCTGTTTGATTTAATGTACAATCTACAATGTAGCTGCGTGTAACAAGAAAATAATTTATGTCTTTTGATAAATGACCCCAGCCAGGCAGGAGAGGAGAAGAGTGGCGAAACGAGCCAACCAAGGCAAACGAAGAGGATTACACTATACAGATGTGAACAATGCTTTAATGCTTCTGAAATCCCTCTGCGCGAGAATGCGATGCAAAGCAATAATTTCTGTTTATTAAGGATAAGCTGGCTGTTAAAATAAGGTTGGGTAATTAGCTGTAGGTGCTGAATGTGTTTTTCAAATGTGATTGTATAGTGGTCCTGGTCGTTTGGCAGGCAAGCCAATGGAAGTAGGATCTGGTGGATGGTTTTTTAAAGAGGTCATATTATTACAAGAGGAATGAATTTTTAATAATAATGAGACTAGCTTTGGCAGTGGATTAGGCTGCATTAGTGTCGAAATTGACTTTTAGTGAGTTTGTCTTTAATCCATTAATTCGCTAAAGGGATATACCGGGATTCGTCACTGCTTCAGGAAATTTTCTTTCTTTCAACACCTTACTTGATAGAATTGGTTAGGTGCGACAGCTGCACGAGAAGTAACTGCGAGGGCTCTTATATGCAATTCGTCACTTCCTAGAGACATTATTACTCTTGTGACAGTTGATTTGATAGGGTTTGAGACAAGAGGCTGTTCAATACTTTGGGATATGGTTTGTGGACATATTTCGTGGAAAAAATCGTTCGAGAGTAAGGGTCTATATCTAATTTTTACCCAAGTTACCAAGGATTTAAGGAAAGTCTCATTTTGGTGTACCTATACCCTGACTCACATCAATGCAAATAACTCCGTTAATAGTTGCAGCAGAAACTTTTTAAAAGAGCTTTTTGTCTTTTTCTGAGAATCATATGTGAAAGCCTGCGCTCTAAGCCCAGCCTTGACAACGCTATCCGCCTCTCAGCAAATCCTGCAGTACAATTTTTTATGACTCGAATAATAAGTATTGAGCTCAACGTTGGGTTATCACCTTGCAGGTTTTGGCATTTTCGCAAATATTTAATCCTCTGTAGCTTGTCGGATTTAGAAGGAACTTTATCCATCTTTATACCATCTTAGGAAACCAGTTATGTTTCTGCGGTTATTTTTTAAAGCATCTCTTCTGACGTTAGATGCTTTAAAAGGTAATAGAGCAATTTTCTATAAAGGATTCCGTTCCTCTTGCCTTGCTAGGGAACCCACTGGTTTGTTAGTCTTTTATTTAGTGTATGAGGAAATTACTCCTTCGACTTCATGAGCATCAAAACACATCGCTCTACCATAAACACCCATCTGGCCACACCACTAGGGGTCACTGCAAGTAACGGAATAAATCGGATTTAACGCCAACCGTGCCTATTAAATGATTGGAACTACGTGAACGTGTCTTTTAGCGGTGAACTTCGGATACCTGGAAAACTCGAATTTAAACATCAGTCGACCTCCCTTTCCTGGCTGATCGTGGCTAAGGTGGCATTACAGTCCGGGGTGGACCTGAGCCTCAACCGACCCAGCCACCTCACTCGTTGGACTTTCACTCTTCTGGCTAAGTCAATGCCGCTGTACAGTTCTTTTAAAGTCGTTGTATCTCCTCCTCCATTCAACATCTATGCAGACGGGACCAAAAATGACTCGAAGAATTTTCCTCTCAAAACAAACAACTCATCCGCTTTTGATAGAGTCCATGCCTCTGCACCATAGAGAAGGTTTGGGATTATTAGGGTCTTATGGAGGGTCACTTTAGTTGTTTGCTACTCAATTGCTTTCTTATCCAAAAGAAACACCGATTGGCAAGAGTTATTCTTCGTTTAATCTCAGCGCTGGTATCATTGCCTGAGTTCTTTGCCTAGCCTAGGTAGAGTCGTAAAGTGAGTCGTGGCACTAGAAACCACAAAATACCTTGCGGCCTAATTTATCAAACTGTCCTTTGTCATGATGCGATCCCTTTTTGAACCCTTCAATCCAATACGCCAAAGAAGCCTAGGAAAACAACGACTCTTAAACCCTACTTAGAAACCGTGAAGTATAGTCTCATTGCCGCAATTGTAAACTTCCGTCTGATGATGAAGGAAATGTAATTTATGACAAAGAGGGGCTCATAGAAGGCGGAGTGATAAATTGTCTCTTTTAACGCATGACTTCTAATCCCCACTTCTGCTCACTTTTAATTTAGCTAGCTGGCAACAGGGCTACATTTCCTGCAACGACTTCGGTCGGCGCTAATTAGTGAGACTTATTGGATGAGGCCCGGGTCCACTCCTGTAGCGCCGCCTAAGTGAATAACTTTTTGAGCTTATTCAAATATCAAAGACTTCAAAGAAAGACTTTAAAATACTTCCAGTAGACTTTAAAAGTCTTTAAGAAAACATTTAAGGACTTTAAAAGACTTCACTGACTGCTTTAAGTAATTTTTCCACCAAAGGCCAACAATGTATTGAAAAAGGAGAAAAACTGCAAAAGACTTAAAAGACAGCAATCAAGCGATATAAAATTCTTTTCAAATTTGTATTTGGTGACTCCAACCAGTCGAAAGACTACAAAGCAACCAAACGATTTCAATTCATCGAATGAATTCAGAAGAGTTCCAAGGAGACATTAATGACTGCTTCCAAGTGATGTTGAAAACAACGATTTTAAGACATTCCAAAAAATGCAAAAAAATCAAGGAGACTTCAACAAAAGCCATCGAAAGTCAATGAAGTCTTTTAAAGTCTTAAATATTGAATTCCTTTGGTTACTTTCTGCAATTGTCTCCCCAAATTTTCAAAACAGTCTGGTAAATTATATGTTAATGCCGTTCTTCAATTCAAATTTATGATATGGAGTCTGGGCAACGGGGTTTGAAAACTGAGTATTATAATTGACTTTAACCAGACTTCAAAGTATCCAAAAGATCTCAATACATTGATGAAAATGAAGGAGATTTTAATAGACTTTAATAACTTTTTTCTTTTTTCACTAAAGACAAACGATCTTAAGACATTGAAAAACACATTGAAATGAATGCAAAAGACTTGAAGAAGACTTCAAAGAATGCCATCAAGCAAAATGTATTGAATTCCTTTGATTACTTTCTGTGATTATCTCCTCAAAGTTTCAAAAGACTCTGGTAAATTAAATGTTGATTTCGCATTTCAATTCAAGTCTATGATATGGAGTCTGGACAACGGGGTTTCAAAAATGAGTATTATAATTGACTTCTACCAGTCGAAAGACTCCAAAGCATCCAAAAGCTGTCAATAGATTGCCTGAATTCAAAAGACTTCAAAACGTAAAACAATTTAAGAAGAATTAAGTGGACTCTAATGACTGCTTCCAGGGATTTTTCCCTCAAGTCCAAAATTGACTAGACATTGAAAAACACATTGAAATGAATGCAAAAGACTTCAAGAAGACTTCAAAGAATGCCATCAAGCAAAATGCATTGAATTCCTTTGATTGTCTTAACAAATTTTCAACACATTCTGGTATAGTAAAATGTTGATGCCGTTTTGAAGTATTTCCCAATGATTATTTCCAAATGACTACGTTTTTAATTTAGAGCAGACTGATATGGAATCTGCACAATGGGGTCTTAAAAATGCGACGCAAATGCCTCCGCAAAATATTAAAAAAAAAAAAAACATTATCTAAAGCAATGACACTTGAAAAACGCACGTTACCACTCTCACGTTACAGCAATCCATACAAATTGATTCTTAAAGACAACCCACAACCGAGTATGCTCTCGTTGAACTCGTCGCGTCGCCGTTAGCCTCTCAAGCAATTATTGGCAAGTTCATGAACACACAGCTCTTAATCGTTTGCTGAACTCTCGTCTCTTGGTTGTTTTGCCTTCTGTCATCTCGACTCGATCTCTGCGCGAGTTCTTTCTTTGTTTGTCTCACTGAACAATTAAACAAATTTCAACTACCATTTAACCGTTTTGACCTTAAAAATTAAAACTGATAATTATAATAAGACGTACCGAGAGAGATCTCTGAGATCACCTCTAATTGAATTAAATTCAGACGATTGTACAGCAGAATTTCGAAATTCAATTTTAATTTCAATTTCAAAATTTAAATCCAAATATTCATGCTTAGCACAGGATGTATAGCGATTGACATGATTCTAGATGGCTAAATGTTATCAGCAAAAAAAAAAAAAAAAACCAACAGGTCAATGGGTGGCTTTTTGTGCTCATAAAAATAAAATTCAAATTCAAATTCAATTTACTCGGCCAGATACATTGTCGTGTTATTCTTATTCTCGCTGCATCAGCAAGAACTTTATCGGTATTGTGTGTATACATGTTTCGAATACACATCCCGTGCATAAGCTATTTTCAGAATCTTTTGTTTATAATAAAACCAACAACGAAAAACGATTATACAAATGTTTTGAAAATGGAATCCTACCACTGTTTGGCTCTAGGTCTGGGTATCCATCCCTCCATATAGAGATAAACACCGGGACTGGTCTAAAAAACAAGACGAACGTCTTCGTTCTTGTGTTTATGTTTTTTAATGGCGTTAAGTCATAATCAGTTTGCACACATTATCGGAGCGGGCGTGCTTGTGTTGGAATGGGGGTGTTTTAGGGTCGGTTCTAAACGATCGTTTAGAAGACGATCAGTTTGATTAATGGTATTGGGGGGGGGGGGGAGCTAATTGTATCCGATGCTTGCTTGATGATGATGATCTTTCGTCTTATTAGTAAGTTTTCGGAGAAAACTCTGATGAGTCCATCAGTGATCGTGTTGAGACTTGGAAATGGGTTAGTTGATTTTGTTTACTTCTGTCGACTAGACGAAATGCTGGAGTTAGTCATGAACTTCTGTCATTTCATCTGTCTGTAGATAGATGTTCGATGATGATATGACATGTGTCATATTTTTGTGTGTGTTTGTGTTTAATGTCTTGATGGGTATTTCATTTCTCTGTAAATAAAGTCATCTGATCCCGATTGCTGATCTCACTTTATTAATTTTTCTGAACTGCGCTTTCAATTGGCGTGACACATTTGCTGGTGCAAACATTTAAGGCTGCAATTCTGTCATTATAAAATAAGACCTATCAAGAGCACATACAGTTCCTAGAAGCGTTCCTTGGAGTTGAGCTATTGATGTGACACTAATAGGAGGTTATTCTGCAGGTTTTCTGCCCATCACGTAGGTTTTCACCAAAAGCTCTCTCAAAATGCAAAATCTTTTTGCTCTTGACAAGACATAATCTTAATCGTTTCAGAAAGTATGCGTGATGATTATGAACATTTTTCTCTCCAGTTGTTCCGTGGAAGCCTTGCAGTTTGACCGATTTTGATAAATTTTGAACAGCGACATCTGTTATTTGACCTAAAGACAAAATCTATCTTTTAAACGTCAATAGCCCGAGGTAAAAGTAGCGATTTCAACCGACATTAGACCGACAAAAAAATATTATCGAATACTTCAATATTCATGAACTCAAGTATCCTATCTGTTTTTAGAAACTGTAGGTTATACTTGCCTACTGCAGCGTCCCTTGTAAAACTAATTTAACTTGTCAGTCTAACTTTAAAGCTGCATCCCCACAGCTTCTCCAATAGGTGTTATAGGGAATGCAAAACTATGGCTGCATGGGTGCCGATATATCAGTGGAGTCTTTTAGGGTTTCAATAGATTCTGACCAAGCCTGCGTCTTGGCTGATCTAGTTGTATTTTTATAGAACTTCAGGCAATTTTATAGAACGGTTGGCAGAACTTATGTCTTTAGTAGATATTTCTTGCTAACTTCCTAAGGATGATGAGGTTTTCATTTCATTATGGCGGGCGGTAGGGTTTTCTTGCTAGGCCTGAAAAGCTAGTCTAGTCTAAATCTTAAACTTTGTCCTCCAAATTGGGTATGTTAAAGAGTTTGGAGCATACGATTCGACCGGACTTGTTGCAGTCAATTCTTTTTTGGTTTTTGAAGGGGCTCCACTGCGGGGGCAGTGGCTTAGTGGTTTAGTTCGTTGGACCACTAAGCGAGGGATCTTCAAATCCCGGGCCGTGCCACCTTAAAGCTTTTATTCGCTTTATACAAGAGTAAGAAATGTCATGAGAAGATTCTTCAAAATAAAATTCCGGTTCGGAATCGGAATCGGCAATAAACTGCCAAAAAATATATTTACGCACACACCGTGGTTGGAGAAGCTAAGCTTTAGGTCCTGTATAGGCCGTTTACACCTAATATTTATATTTAGGTAAAGATACTCCTAGATCTTTAAAGGGATCTACTTTTGATCTGAAAGAGGTTATTTGATATAAAGGCTATGATCCAACATTCTTCCCAGCAGCGGAAGTTTTCCGTGCTTGGAAAAATTAATTTTGGACTATTTCCCACCTTACATACGGATAAGTTTGCGGTCAGTAGAAAATCACCTCGTTCTTCCCTGAAGATGACTTCTCCCTTTAGCCTGTGCAGACTTCCCGGTCGTTACCTGTGTTGTTTGTCATGATCAGCCTTATGTCTTCAGGCGGAGAAGGCTGCCATACGATATGTGGCCAGAAGATACATGGATGGTTTGCTTATGGGTGTCTTCAAATGTAACCACTGTTAAGTTACCCGCGCTAAAGTTTAAACAGGGGAGTCGTTTTGTTTGTGTGGTTTTTGGCTTGTTATGGTCGATTTTTTGAACCCCGGCTCCTTTACTAAGCCGATGTCAATATCTTCCTCCCTGAGAAATGCCACAATATTCTCCGATGCACGCTTCGAGTTGTTGGATATTCGCTAGAATAACTTTCAGCATGATAGAGTGCTTATTGCGGTTAGTAGTCTTCCACGTTAGCTGGGTTTTCAAACAAGTTGTTGCTGAAGAAGTCCGCATCATCTCCAGGGCCAATTTTGATTGATCGACTTTTAAAAGTAGGATTTCATTCTGCGGATTTTATTAAGCTTACGCAGTTAATGAGCTTAAATTTCTCTGAATGTTTTGAATTTTATATTTTCTGAGAAGAGGACTAGTTCAGTTCAGGTTGACACCCAGGCCACACCGAACAGCCCAATTCACTAGCTTTTTTAGAACGTTTTTGGAGGAGGTCTTAAATAATAGTGAGGTGCTTGCCTGTCATCAGCATACGCGATCACTTTACAACCCTTCCCTTTCAGTCATCTTAGTTGTTCATTTACTACCAAACTTCCAGAGAAAGGTGGGACAGAACACCACCTTGCAGGATTCTTTTACTGACAGTCCTTACTAGATTAATTGTTAAAAGCTTCTTCTACTCGTATGTCCAGGAAGGCGGCCTTAGTGTGCTTCTTATTATGTAGGAAATGCGCGATGGAGCGAAGCAGCGCCGTTTCCACCGATATACCCGTAAAGGTTGCGCGTTGTGCGGTTGATAAAAGTCTCGATTCGATGCTTATGTGTAGATCAATCGTTCTAGAGTTTTGACGCGCGGAATGACGACGGGTTTATAAAGGGTGATTTTTTAGCTGGTTTGGTTTTGGCAACACTGGTTTTGACAGCTGACGTGTGTTTAGTACCTTGTGTCACTGTCAAACAGCTTCAGTTTGGTTTGCAATTTAACCATGGATCGTCTTACAAATGAACAACGCTTGCAAATTATTGAATTTTACTATCAAAATTCGTGCTCGGTTCGAAATGTTCATCGCGCGCTGCTTCCATTTTATGATCGGCATTCTCGACCTTCTGAGCAGTCTATTCGGAAGATTGTGACCAAATTTCGCACCAAATTTACTTTGTTGGACATTAAACCACCAACACGTTTACGTACTGTGCGTATTGAAGAAAATATTGCGGCCGTATCAGCTAGTGTGACAGAAGACCGCGAAATGTCGATTCGGCGCCGTTCCCAGCAGTTAGGCCTTTGTTACAGCACTACGTGGAAAATTTTGCGGAAGGATTTGGGCGTAAAGCCTTTTAAGATACAGCTGGTGCAAGAACTAAAGCCAGCCGACCTACCACAACGCCGAATTTTTGGTGAATGGGCTCTTGGAAAGCTGGCCGAGGATCCGCTTTTTTATCGAAAAATTGTGTTCAACGATGAGGCTCATTTTTGGTTGAATGGGTACGTAAATAAGCAAAATTGCCGCATTTGGAGTGAAGATCAGCCAGAAGCATTGCAACAGCTACCAATGCATCCCGAAAAAGCCACTGTTTGGTGCGGTTTATGGGCCGGCGGCATTATTGGGCCATATTTCTTCAAAGATGATGCGAATCGCAGCGTTACTGTCAATGGTGAACGCTACCGAGCGATGATAACAAACTTTTTTTTGCCCAAAATGGAAGTTCTTGACTTGCATGATATGTGGTTTCAACAAGACGGTGCCACATGCCACACAGCACGCGAAACAATGGCGCAATTGCGAGGCGAGTTTGGTGAACAGTTAATTTCACGTTTCGGGCCGGTCAATTGGCCGCCTAGATCGTGCGATTTGACCCCATTAGATTATTTTTTGTAGGGGTATGCCAAGGCTAATGTGTATAGGGACAAGCCCGCTTCGATTGACGCACTGGAAGCCAACATCCATGCATTCATTCGTGAGATACCGGCCGATATGTGTGAAAGAGTATGCCAAAATTGGACTCATCCGCTACCTGAGACGCAGCCGCGGTCAACATTTGCATGAAATTATCTTTAAACATTAAATTGCAAGGTTCAAACTATCGATTCAAATAAATATTTCATTCATTTTTTCGAATTTTTTGTGTTTTTTTTTTAAAAAAAGTTCTAAACCTCTTAAAAAATCACCCTTTAGGTATGAGATCTTTTGGACTTGCCTGAGAGCACTTTCCGGCTTTTTAGGTATGTAAACAACCTTAACTTCTCTCTGTTGTTAACCTCAAAGTCAGTTGTGACATTCTAGCCGATTCGTTGATTTTGGCATCACATACTTTGTTTGGTCTTCGATTATCGCCGCCAGAGTCTTAAATTTTTTATTTTTTTGGGATGTTCGGGTTTAAAATTTCATTGATAAGTAGGAAATGACGTTTCAAACCTTAAAAATAAACTGAAGGTTCACGTAACTAGCAAAGTCAAGCTCCTGGTGTTTTTAGTGCACTCAAATGGTTTTGGGCAGTCAACGCTTTGTCTAAATGATTCCAAAGATTTTCTATCGAATTTAGATCGGGACTCCGAGATCTGTTGCTCTGAAAGAAACCGTATTTTGGCGGGACATGAATAACGTCCCTTGGCATTAGCCTGCCTAAGACCTCAATTCAATCATAAATTTGCCAGTGTACGAATTCGTTCTTCAATCAAGATTATGTCGCAACCTAAGCTGGTTTTGGAATGATTGCATTTTAAAAACAAAGAAAATTTGTTACACTTTTATATGATTTAATATTTAGTGAAATAGTGGGTCGGGCTTCTAAAGGGTGTTTTTTTTTTGGAAAAGAGATAAAACTGACATTTTTTGATCAAATCTGGCAACTCTAATGTCATTTATGTTCAGTTTGGTTTGCCATTTCATCATGAACAGGTTGACAAATGAACAACGCTTGCAAATCGTGCAAATTTATTTCGAAAATAATGGTTTAGTTCGCGAAGTTTAGTGCAAGCTCCGTTCATTTTATGGTCGACATAATCGTCCATCAGAGCAATTAATTCGGTCAACCATGGATCGTTTTCGCCACTACACTTACTCTATGTGAATAGATTCGCCACCGTGCACAGCAATTGAAGCTTTGTCCATCAACTTTATCTAAGATTTTGCGCAAAGATCTCTTCTTACGACCTTACAAGATCCAGCTTGTGCAAGAATTAAAGCCGCGAGACCATGCAATGCTTCGTGATTTTGGTGTATGGGCCGAAAATGAGATTGATATCGATGCTGATTTTCATCGCAAAATTTTGTTCAGCGATGAGGCTCATTTTGGGTTGAATGGCGACGTCAACAAGCAAAATTGCGGCATTTGGAAGAGAATCCAAATGAGACCCTTGAAACGCCATTACATCCACAAAAACTGACTGTTTCGTGTGCTCTATGGGCTGGTGGAGTCATTGGGTCATACTTCTTCCGAAATGATGCACGAGAGTCAGTTACCGTTAATGGAGACCGGTATAGAGCCATGATAACCGACTATTTTGTTCCCGAATTGGATGGCATGAATGTGGATGAGATGTGGTTCCAACAAGACGGCGCTACATGCCACACAGCGCACGTCACAATCGATTTATTGAAGGAAACATTCGATGAGCGCATAATTTCGCGGAATGGACCTGTCAATTGGCCAGCAAGATCGTGTAATTTGACACCATGGGATTATTTTCTTTGGGGATATGTGAAGTCGCTCGCATACGCCAACAAACGAGAAACGTTACATTACTTGGAAGCCAACATTCGTGGCGTTATTGCCGACATACAGCCCCAAATGATTAAAAATTGGACCTCTAGACTTGTCTTTATTCGAACTTCCCGCGGCGGCCACATGCCCGAAATCATATTTAAACATTAATGGCATAAAATTATCCTTCCAATAAAGCCAAATTGATGGACATTAAATCGGTTTTCTTGTGTCTTATTTCAATTTGAAGTTATATAACTCTTTATATGCAGGATAGCGACCATAGTGTGTACTCCTTGTTATGCAGGGAATACTCGATGGAGCAAACCAGCGCCGTTTCCGACGATTTACCCCGTATAGTTTTCATGTTGTGCGGTTGACAAAAGTCTCGATTCGATGCTTGTGTGTAGATGAATATTGATCAATCCTTGTAGAGCTTTGACACGGAATGACGAGAGGTTTATAGGTCTGAGATCTTTTGGACTTGCGTAAGACCATTTTCCGGCTTTTTGGGCATGAAAACAACCTAAATAACTGTTGCTCCGAGAGGAACATATTTTTGCGGGACATCACTAATGTCCCTTGTCGTAGTCTGCCTAAGACCTAAATTCAATCATAAATTTACAAGTGTGCAACTTCGTATGATTCGGCAGAATGTTCTTCAATCAAGATTCAAGATCAAGACACTTTCAAAAGCCTGGTTTGGCATGATTGCATTTTAAAAACAAAAAAAATTAATATTTAGTGAAACAGTGGGTCAGGCTTCCACATGCGGGAGTTCTCGCACGAGCAGATATCCTATAAATCTCAAATTCAATCATTGAAATTATTCAAGTATTATAAGTTCTGGATGCAAGTAAAACTGGTAAAACTTCCATCGACACGTGCACTCTCCATCGTAATCGTCTCCCATTCAATTAAAATCCAATATAATGCTCCAACACGTAGCGCCAACTTAGCCAAAGTCGAACGCTGATAAATCCAAAATCACCATCATTAGGCGAATAAAATGGAAGACGATGGCTTGGCTGGCAAGGACGGGCACTACAAACTGTGATTGAACTAACAAAAAATCAATAAATAAATTATCCTCATAATTAGCACTCACACAAATAGCCCCCCCGCTCGCTAAAAGACTGTGCGTCAGCAAAGCGGCAACGATAAAATATTAACAACAAAATTCAATCAGATACAGATACAGCAGTCGATTCCAAAAAAAAAAATACAGAAACAAGTACTTATCGTCGTCGTAGTCACCACCGTCATTGAATAAATATAATAATTGCCAAGTGATGCCATAGACAGAATGTCTACTCTTGTACATTTGACAAGCCGCTGCTGCGAAAGGATATCATAACGAGTTCTGTCCAAACCAAACCATGAATGAGGTAATGCTGTGCTCCGATCTAAAGCTAAAGTTGTCGTCGTTGCATGGCATCACCACTACCACCTCCCCGCTGTCATCGAATTATTGTATCTTTTGCACATGTCGATATGGTATAATCACATGACAGGTGCTGATTGACAACAGGTAGTTCGCCGCCGCCGTCGCCGCCTGTTATTGAACGACAAAAACAAAAGAAGATAAAATAAAAAACAAAACAAAATGAGTGCAACGCAGAGAAACCGAACAAACTAACAATGTTCAATAAGCGAGATGTAATTCTAGAATCTATCGCATTAAATTCCACAGATATCATCGGCTTCACGGGGCCAAGAATTACACGCGTATCGCGTCATTGCCCGGTCAATTTGAGCGCGATTGTTCATCCAAAAGGCTTAGTTCACACACTTTCGAGTTGGCGTTTGAGAGTGAACCTTATACGCGACTTATAAATTGTGTGTGTGTTTGTGTGTGGCTCTGTGCGATGTGTCTGTGGCGCGAATAATTGCATTTCACTTTCATTGTCCGAAATGGAGGACAGCGCATTGCGGCACATAATTTTGCACCGCGACGCGGACGGCGCATCACAGTAGGGTAGATTAATTGTTACTAAAGATAACAGTAAATTGGTGTTGAGTGCAAAATAATTAAAACTGCAGTCGACGACGGACGACGAAAGAGAAGTGGTATAGTAGGTATAGTAGTATAGCTGCCCCATTAAATTAGATCGTAGAAACGAGTTTTAACAACAATGTATCTGAGTAGTGTGACGGTCGTGTCACTTTATTGGCGTTGAGTTTATTGCTTCCTAGAATAGAGGCAGCTTTGTCATACTTATTGGATGTATTTGGTGCGCGTTAGTGCAATAGGAATAGTATTTGGGTTTGACACCTTTTGAAAGGGTGAATCGACAAGACCTTTGAACCGACTCCGTTTTCACTTGTACTGAATTGTTAGTTAGTCATTTAGCGAACCAAACAACATAAAAGTCGATAGGTTTATACCTGTGGACCGAGCAATACTTTTGAGTGAAGCGTGGCGGTCAAAAGGTTGATGAAGCTTTCTCACTTAAGACTCCTCACCTCTGCGTTGGTGACTGCTGAGTGCCTAGTACCTCGACTATGTTTGGGTAACCAACCCCTTTAGAAGGTTGTTGGTGGCAAAAGGCGATGGGAGGAGGGAGGGTTCTCCTCTCACTAAAGCACTTTACCCACCGATTCTGAGCAGAAGTATCATTCGCAGTTTCAGTTCGTTTGTAAAGTAGCAATGTCCCCGTATAAGCTGCTTCGACGAACAAATTGAAATCGTACCGATAAGTCTAAAGATCCTATCAGGCAAAGTTCTATAACCTCGTGGACAAAGTCTACGAAGACTGTCCGGAGTTCCATGTCAAAATAGTGCTCGAAAGCTTTAATGCTAAGATCGGAAAGGTATACTTATTTGGCGGTTTAGTTGGTTAGCAAAGTGTCCACGGAAACGACAACAGATATAAGCTACCGACTAATTTCACAAGGTTCCCAAGGCTAACAATTCAAACAGAAGTCTGGAGCTCTGCAGACGGTCAAACCGCCAAACAAATCGACCAAATGCTTGAATGTGTACACTTTCCGAAAGGAAAACCTTGACTCTCCCAACTCGACTGTCCAACGAGAAGAAATTCAATGTTGATCGCCTTAGTCCACAGCCTAGAAAGTACATCTGAGTGAGATAAAATTCTATAAATTCCCTGTCCTGTCTTGGAAGTGACACATGCTGATACTGATATAGCAAAAAAGTTAACTTCGGTGCTGACGATCTTGTGGTCATGAGGGTGTGTGTGGGAACACTCCACACTTTCTATCCTATTAGAAATGGGACACTGAAAAGGAACTTTCTGCTAAATCTGCTGTCTGTAGCTTTGTCAACCTTTTGGTTTTCAACAATATCCCAGGTCCCACCATATTTATTGATCCTAATCTAAAATTGTCCCGTCAACCCATTTGCATAACATAACTTCCCCGAGCAGTTTTTCTGATTAGAAAATATTATTTACATAAAATGAGAAAAGAAGAGAACCCACAATCGACCCTTGTGGAACTCCTCTATGCCTATGAAGGAATGAGAAAAGCAGAGAACCCACAATCGACCCTTGTGGAACTCTAACTCGAACTGGCTTTCGAAAAGACTATAAGGTTATTTTGTCATTATTGAGAAGGCTTCTTAACTTTTGCTGTGCTTTATGCCAAATCGTTGGTCCATATTTCAGAACTCAATGAAGATTGGACCTATGAATACGGCCTCCAGTATCGTGGGATTAACATTATTTTCTGTAGGCATAGACCCATCCCTAAGATGGGAAGTAACTTCCAAAAGCAGGTTTTGAGGTTGTTCATCTAAAAGTTGTATTTCTCGTGGAGGCAACGTATTTTCTTAAAACGTTATAGCACTTAAAAGATAGAATGTTGGACTGTGTCATTGAAAAGACACGAGAATCAATCAAAACCTGAACATTGTCATTTAAATGTTGGCATTTCAAGGTGCGATGTGTGAAGTTTACCCGCCGCAAGGTTGATTTTCACAACCAAATCTGACAAAACCATTAAAATTTCTGATATCACTTAAAAGTTCTTAAACTGTTGAATAAAAAAAAACCCACCATACACAATTATTTGATTCCTCCCACCGAAAAAAGAAAACAAAACCATATTCGTAAGCGCCATTAATTTAAAATTTCCTCATCATCGCCATCATTAAATTTACATGCTTTGCAGCTTCCAACTTCCAACTTCCAACTTCCAGCTCATTAAACATTTATCCAAATCGGTCGTTTTTTTTAATTTAAATAAAACAAGTTTTGTAGCCTTATCAACGAAACTGCCTTTAAGGTCGCGCCCGATTGTCTAGCTACGAGAAGATAAATTCCCACTCAATGTGTGAGCGTCATTAGTTTTCCATTTACACTTTGTTCCCACATGATATGCAAATGATCCTTTAAAAGGTTAAATTCCACACAAAACATATGCCCGACCCGGTCAGAACAATGATTCTTCTTCACACTCGCACACTCGTCGCACACTCGCACACAATCAAACAGCAAAGTTGTAAATCCAAATCCAAACAGACGCTGTTTTAATTGATTTTTCCCAACACTCGCCGAGTGCTTTGACATTTCACAGAGACAGAGAGCCACTCTGCACCCGCATCCGAGCACTCCCGCTCGGGATAAATTTCACAAAGCCCAATAGAGAGATATCAATATATCTTCTCAATGTTTTGTATTTCCCTCTTTTTTTTTTTTGTGCGGATGTTGCTCCATTCAAAGGAAGTGAATTTTAATTTTTTTTTTTGCGCAATTACCATGGGAAAATTTATAATAAATTTAATTCCATTTAATTTGGAGAATATAATAGAAAAACTCACGCTGCATTAACTGGTGTCCAAAATGTGTGATAATAAATTTTACCTGAAACGAGAAAGAATTTAATTTTAATTCGAACAATTTGCATATAAAATTAAATTTACATTTAAACAAAATAAAATTTTAAATAAAAAACCGAACCAGTTTTCTTGAACAAAGAAACCCAACACACACCCACACAGGACTTAGTTATAGGCCCGTTTTATTTTTTTATTTCTATTTTTATTTTATTAAATTTAATGTCTGCTCGCATAAATTAAAAATATACACAAATTGAGTGAAAAACATGTTTTTAGTGCGCGCGGGGGTGGTGGTTAAAGTTGGACCACAACCCAGTAGTCACTCATGACCACATATTTTTTTTAAAAAAAAATTCATCATCATCGTGAATTATGTAAAATCAATTATGTAGATTTTATTTTTATTTTTTTTAATGCAAGAGGTAAGGGCCTCGATTTTGTGTAGATTAAACTGTTGGCGGTGTTCTAACACCATAAAAGCGGGAGAGGCGAATTTAATTTTATTTTCACTCTTTTTGATTGTTAAAAATTATTTTATTAGTTTTTATTTTCGTGGTTTGAGAGTTATGGTGGTGGGTCGGATGAGTGACCGCCTGAAGGGGAATCCAAATTAGCTAAGAGATACGAGAGTGGGGTGGGTACGGCTGGAAAGTTTAATGATTTTGACATGTTTTTTTATTTTGTGACTTTTATTTGGAATAAATATTTTATTTATCACTCTGGGCAATTTCAAAGAGACAAAGTGTCTGTGGGAGAAGTCGTAAAACGCAGCTTTATGGAGGCGAATTGATTTTGTTTTTCTTGAAAGATTACAGAAGCAGACTTTAAAGTGGGGGGAAACTTTTAGCCGGGCATATTGTTTGAAGTGGGAAATGGTTGTAGATAATGGGGAAGAGGGAAGTTTGTGGGTAGAGGATTTTTATTTTATCTGTTATAGGACAATATTTAGATAAGCAAATAAAAAGCCGGAAGGGCTTTGGGACACATGGAGATGCATTTAAAAAATACATGGGACAGAGTTGGATCTAGCCAAATGGACAGAACGCACTTTAAGGCAAAAGCTAGAGATATGTTTTACTCAGTTACTGAACTCTATTGTCTCATCAGGTTAGGTTTACGAGGAACACAAGTTTCATATGGAAGACATGACTACGGATGTGGGAAGACCCAAGGCAGGTTCGGGTCCTGAGAAAACTTTTACTGAACATAGCCTAGCAAGCTCATCGGATATCTCATTTCAAGACCAGTCTTTCCACCAAATTCAGAAAAAGGCTTGAGTTCGAGCGCTATATCGAAGAGTGTTGAGCAGCGCTTTAAATGCAGCTTGGTCATAGCTCTTCACCTTTTGACAAAAACTTGCAAGGAGAAGTGAAGTCTAATATTCTCGAATTCCACAAGGACTCCAGCACCAGACCCCCGTCCGGATTCAGAGTTTAACCGAAGCCCTCCGGTTGCCTGAGAAAAGTTGATGTGGTGTTTAGTCGTAGAAGGATTTCTGACGTCATTGCAGTTGCATCGGACAGGGGTCGAAGAATAATTTTTGCACAAGTTCTTCAAAATTCTGGTGCGCATGGTAGCAAAAGCCCCTCCCCTTAAGCGAGAGATGTATTTATCAAGGGGGAAGAGGAGGGGGGGGGGAAGGTCCATCAAAGCATCTAGAGCTGAGCTCGGCGTGCAAGGGGAAGCTCCTGTGCAGCCGAGACAGGCCATTCTTTGAAGTTTGACAAAAGAGGTCGCGAAAGCCTGTTTCACCCAACAACCGAAACGTATGCGTGGTCTTATCATGGCCGTATAGGGCTTTAGCAGCCCGTAAAGGACCTAAAGCCCAGCTTCTTTAACCGTTGTGTGGTAAAACGTTTGACCCCTATGAAGGGGGCCTATAATTTTATGCCGTTTCTGAATGACAGGTTCTGGTAGAGGATTTGGACCATAGACCCCTTGCTTCCCAGCCCATTAAATTAACACGGAGCGATATAAATATTATCAAATATATAATATATACACCTAGTCTTTGCTTTCCAAAACACACAACTTTTCAAAAATATTTGGTGGTGGGGCCCAAGATATAAACGAGTTTCTTTGTGATTTATGTGTGTAGAATATTTAATGCACAAGTGCTCATTGCTCTAATCTTTATGTGAATACGAGGTAAGAGGTTGCCTACACGGTCCTATTTTTCTTTGTCACTCCTCGTAACTTAAAGTGTCCGCATATCCCAGTAGCTGGAGGTATCTATTGAAGGAAGAACCTTACGTGTTGACACCTGCCCTGTGCACTAAGTCACATAATGAGGCAGTGCGAACAAAACCAACCAATCTTCTTTCCGCGTGCGGCACGCTAAAGAGCATTTAGAAAAAGAGGCCAACTTTTTTCTTGTATCTTGGGCGATTGTTCGCACAGCCACATAGGCGCCTTGTAGAGGTGCTGAAGATAAATGCTATCACAAGTCGATGAAAAGATCGTCAAAGTCGTTTTCCTAAATTTTTTTTTTTTTGGATAGCTAAGCCAATCTCTTCTATACTGGATATCGAGTTGGGATCTGCCTCACTACTTGATACCTTTTTGAAAAATGTATCTTTTTCTTTTGGAAAATGTATCAAATGTATCCTTATTTCAGATTGTTAAATCTATCAACTGTATCAAAACAGATAAATCAGTTTTTTTAATTTCTTAGTTAATTTTTTAGGTTTGTAGTTTTCCGTATGAAGACGTCAGCCTTCACGGCGTTGAAGATGGATAATAATTTCGAAAAGGAAACCACCATTTCAATCTAATTATTTGTTTTGAAATATAATAATGCTTAAAGGTTTTTAAATATAAATCCATTCCACGCTTGCATTCCACCCCTACAGCAATTCAACCGCAATACTCGCCATGCTAGGAATGCACATCAGTTTACCCTCAAGCCTGTATTCGCACGTACTGTGAAATATAAAGATACAATACGAATGTGGAATGCTCTACCACGCTCTGTTTTTCCTTTGCATTATAATTTACAAACATTTAAAACCAACGTGCATCGGTTTCACCCTTTCTCTCATCCTTCATTTCCCTAATGCCCGCACTGTGTCACTTCATTATAAGGGTATCCAAAGTCCCTTTAGTGCGCGTACATTATAAAAAAAAAAAAAAAAACGGGTGTGATGTGGACCTATTGCGATCCCTGGGGAACCGGTTAAATTTGTACTCAAACGGTAGACAAAAAATCTTAACACTTTCCCTTTTAAGGCCTTTGAAGTTGTTACCGTCTATTTCCTCCAAAGATTCGAAGAAGTGTCTCCCTAAGAATTTCGCACTCACAAAATATGTGCGGTATATCTATAACAGCCTGCAGATCACCACAGAATCTGCAGTAGACAAGTCTCTTTGCATGATTTCGAAAGAGGCAATGACCTGTCAGGATTCCTACTAATATTCTAAGCTTATACCTGCTAAGTTTTATAAACTTCACTGGAGCTCTCATAGTCGAGAAATAGACATAGAGCTTTTGACCCCATGTGTCCCCCAAGACTTGACCACCTTAGGTTGGCAGTCCTTAAAGTTATTTCCCCTGATTATGCAGAGGGGATGTTATATGTCAACAACCTCACGACTATTGAGTAACCCTCCTATTGTTGCAAGCTTATTCGCCTGCTCATTGGCATCGAAGTGTCCTGGCACCCAGCACAGTCTAACTATAGACCTATAGACCTAGTTCCTGACCTATCAGAATTTATGTTTGTTGATTTCATTGCCTAAAATGCGGCCTGGCTGTCGATGTAGATAGCAATATCTCTTCCGGATATGGATTTCATCTACATTTGCTCAGCCGCCTCGAGGACAGCCCGAGCCTCTGATTAAAAGATGCTGCTTGTGCCCGGTAGTCTTATAGACACTCTTAGTTCTGGGTCTTTTGAGAAGATCCCAGTCCCTGTTTCCTCTGTTCTTTTTGAGCCATCTGTAAAATTTGCGGGTCAAGTTATGAAAACGAACCAGTATCAAGGCAGATTTAAAAATTTACTTGAAAAAATTAAAAATATATGACAAAAGATAGAATTTGCAGACTTTTGATAAAAATTTAAAAACGTTTCAAATGTATCCAAATTGATACACTTGTATCTTTGTGGCAACGCTGCATGATACTTGTTAAGCAGCTGCTGAGAGGGTTTACCCTCTCTGTATACTCTTACTTGTCTAGGTGTGTTAATCAGTCAATTGTCGAAGTACGACAAGTTCTAGTTTGGATAGCCAGTTAAACCTATTAATGTGCTACAAGTTGCATTGTGTCACTCGTCTTTGCCATTTTCAGGGGACGCATTTTAAGTTTTGCATTTGTGTGGTGTCATTTAACGTTTTAAGGTTTTCACTCGGCTAAAAACGCAATGAAAAAGTTATAGAATTTAAGTGGAGCAATTTACTCAATTTCGACGCAAGTCGACTTGTGCTTGTCGCCACAGAATTAATCGGAAAAAATGGCACTTTTAGCTGCTAACTGTTGAGAAGGTTATCGCATACTAAGCAGATCATCGGTGACCAATGACCATTGGAGGGGTGATAGTGTTCCTCCCTGTGGAAAGCCCTTTTCGGTTGATACTGATCCTGAAGTCAACCTCGATAAAGTAGTAATCTTCCGACTAGTACGTTAGTCTAGAAAGCTACGGAGCAAAGCATTTGATATGGAGTCATATTCAGCAGCTAGATCATGTGAAATGAAAACATCGTTTCCGCGTTTTTCTCTCTATCATATCTGAAGAAGTAGATAGAGACAAACGGGTCGAAACTATCTTGTCCGATCGTTTTCATGTCGGAAGCACCCCCCAATGTCAAGAAAATCGTCAGAGTGCAACCTCTTCGGAAGGCGCTTTTCGGTTGATTTGACTTTTTGGTAGACCTTTTTATTCGAATAATGCGGGGGCAAGCTGTGAACTGAACAGTTTCTGATAGGAGCTTAAAAAATTACTTTCATCATTTTCAGATAAAACGGTTAGACTTAGGTAGGCTTATTGCCTGTTTTAAGGAAGGTTTAACTAGCAAATCCATACGATTGGAATGGTCTTTTGATGGAGCTCTTGGAGTCATGCAACAGGTGGAAGGTTTTGATTTTCGGCAGTTTGCACGGCTCTGAACAGTGGTGAGGCTTTATTTAAAAGCTTTCTCACTCTGTTTATGAATAGTTCTTATTTTATTCGGGAGTTGTGAAGTTTTCACAATATTTATCGTATCCTCCCTAAGCTTAAGGCCCTGCCGCGCCGCTATATATTTAGAAGTTTAACACCATCCCCAGTCCGCTCCCAGTTATAATGAGTTGGCGTGAGGGTAAGAGTTTCTACTCTATATACTCCTGATCGAAACTTGTCTTTTTATTAGTTATATGTCACTAGCAAGAAGTAGAGGTCGAACTAAGGGCGAACTGGAACACCAGCAGTGGACATGAGATGGATCACGCGAGGGTTCAGTTGAAGTAGAGAGTTACTCACGGGCGGCAGCGTTTGAGGTCAAATTAAGTGAAGAAAGGTAGCTTCTCTATAGTTCAAATTATTGTTGGGGTTTTGTTGCGTGTCAAAAAGTGCGGCAGATTTTAAGAAAAATCCTACAATTTCCAAAAAAAATTAAAGCAATTTTTAAACAAAGAAGAGGGATTTGTGCCAAAATCAGTTCCAATTGTGTCCATGCTCAAACACCTCCGCATATCTGTGAATCGTGTAGGTGACTGTTAAGGTAAGAGTTGGCCGTTTTAAGTAGAGTATTCGCTATAGCTATAGTTGGTTTTGTCTAGGAAGCCCCAAGGAGTCTGAGGTTTTCTCTTACACCACGAGACTATCGTTGGATTAAGATGCGTAGCACAGTATCGGCGAAACCATAAGCGCTGCGAAACCTCGAGATATACCATCGGATCAAAGCCCATTTCTGGCGAGTGGAATTGGTAAAAGACTTAGTCTAGGACGTCAGTTACCACCATATTCCCACGACCATCTTCACTGAGTCGGCTGGACCTCGGTCCTTATCCGCTGAGTAACAATTCGTTTTACCACACTTTGCGCGACTTTGTTATCATATTGGACCAGTTAGTGTCCTTTTCGTATACACATGACAGTGGTCCATGTTGCTGCTTAGATCTATAAAGTTTGACTTTTGTGTTGGGAGTGCAATGGACAGATTCCTTTTCAATACTTATAGTCCTCCTATTTCAAAGTACAAAATCGATTCCGCTTTAAGTTTGATGCCAAAAAACATTTGCTCCTCCCAGAATGGCCATACACACTTCCACCCGTAATCAACTGGCCTAATCCACCTCTAACCAACTCAGCAATTGTGTGTTCATTATGGTTGTCCAAATTATGAGAGATCTCAATTAAAACTTTTAAATTCCTCCCCCGATGACAATTGCACGTTTTCGCCATGCAGAACTACTCAACAGAAATGAGAACCATTCCAATTCTAATCATATTTGCGAACTTTGTCTTGCCGAGTCGTTATTAAATATTTAAATGCAAAACAATTAAAACCACATAAAATGTAGCTAGAAAGACAGATAGATAGATAGATAGATAGCTACCGATATGCGTCGGACCCGATTCAAAAGATCAAAGCGCCATAACCAAGAGCATGCTCCTCTTGAGTGCGAGTTTATTTTGCTTTCATCATCGTTAAATTAGTTAAGCTGCTGTGCATGTGATGATTATAAATCATCATCATCATCATCATCATCATCATCAGTGTTCATTCAGTTATATTTCTCCACAAATCAGATTCCTTTTGGAAATTTAATTTCATCGCATCATCCATCAAAATCTCCATACCCCTACCGCCTCCTCGGATCCATTGCACAGCATACGCAATGAACTTTGTACTCAGAGAGTTCGGTACTTGTCGTCGTCGCCGTCGTCTACGTTGTTGTTCGACGATGTGCTTTCCATGTTCAGCTCATTAGATCCCCATTTTGAAAGTGCTTTAATCCTCTCGACCTGTTGTTTGAATGATCCAATTAATTAATTCTCATCTCAGAGCAAGTGCCAAGTTCAAAGCGCTGGGTACTGAGGTCACGTATAGGGTTTTTTGCGCCTCTACCCAACTATCGCTTAGATAGAAAGAGATAAACAATTACATCAATTTGTATAATGAGAAATAAAAAAAAAAAAAAAAACAGTCTCCTCTCTCTCTCTCTCGGGGGAGCTGGAGCTGGCCAATAATTGCTCCCTTAAGTGTTTTGCTATTCGTTTAGCGATTCTTTATGCGCACTAAACGTTGTTTGAGTGGAAACGATTGTTAAACTCTATATTCCCATGTGAGATCAATTAAATTGTTGTATCTGCGATTTGTTTGCTCTACATCTGCGATGTATTAGAAATGTTTTCTTTTTAATATTTGTAATCCGGGGAGAAACCTTGAATGGATATATCCGTATGTAGCTAAAAATGTTTCATATTTATTGAGAGAA
The DNA here is from genome assembly GCA_963576555.1 of Ferdinandea cuprea. Lineage (NCBI taxonomy): Eukaryota > Metazoa > Arthropoda > Insecta > Diptera > Syrphidae > Ferdinandea > Ferdinandea cuprea. Next base: position 10,771,588 of record OY754960.1, read on the forward strand.
ATAGATTTTTATTTGCTAAATTCCTTGGGGGGGTGGGGAGGGGAGGCGTAAGCGCTAACACATCGAGAACAGATTTCAAAATAGAAAATGGAAAATAGAAAATTCCATTCATCGGAAGAAAGTGACTCAGAATTAGAGAAGCAGAGATGACTGAATCGATTGTTTTGCAAATACTTGTTGAATCATTCGATTTAATTGAATGAATGTTCGATTGAACATAACTAAAGAATTTTAAAGGAAATCCGTAAAAAAATTTATAGATTAAGTCTGGGCTGAGGAGACGTTCGGATATGACCAATAGTTGAAGTACATTTAATGGAATTTTGCAAGTTTCAGGGCAAAAAGTTGTAACTATCGAGAGTTCCGATAGAGCAAAGGTATTGCGTCGCTCCGAAACTGTGGTTTTATTGTTGCTTGTAACTCCTCCCATTTAAATGTAGATTCCTTAAAAACAAACAAACAAGATTCAAACGTGTCCACTTCTGCAAAACTCCGAGGTAATAATAATCAGCGTTATTGAGGCAGAAAAATATGCGAAAACCCATTCAGCAGCTAAGGAGACGAAGAGACGCAGCTTTGTCTTAAAAAAATATCCATCACATCTCTAGAGTCATTTGTGGCAAGGGTCTGTGAAACCATGGAATTGAGAAACAAGGAAACAAATGCATTGGGAATGCACCCATCCATAGACCTACAAGAACTCTGTGGACAAAAAGTTAACTTTGAATTCACGAGTAGAAGGAATCTAAGTTGAACAAATCTCGAGACTTAATTTTTTGTATACAAATATACGGGGGGTATGGCAGCACTGCGACCTAAAAAAGATATTTTGTTCTGTTCTTATCAAGCTAAAGCTATAGATATGGTAGTTGAGAGAGCAGTGTCCAGTGAGGGAAATAATTTCACGACTGCTCAAGGAAAGTTATTAACGGGTCGTTTTTGGTTTGCGATCTCGATAAATGATGCATCTCCTGGGTGAATTTTCGGTTTGAGAGCCGCATATTGATTTTCCAAAAAGTAAATCAACCACGGAAAAGGGTTGTGGTGTCGGCCTATGAAGAGCTTTTGTGTGCTAGCTCATATGTTGGTCACATAGCTAGTTGATTGCGACTATCACAGAGTTCAGTTCGGCTTGGAAGATAGCTGTCCTTTGGGGAAGTGGTACTGAGATATTCGAATTGACATTTAAGAGCCTTCTTTATCCCATTCCGAGTGGGAGCCAGTTAGCCTTGGACCACCCGTATCCCATACCATACAGATCTGGTCGGAATATTTTTCTTTTGTACTGTCAATCGAAGTTGACCTTAAAAGTCATGAAATCGGTTTCTCAAAAACGAGGGGCTGGACATGACCTTCAAAAAGAACAGAATTTCTGTGAACCCAAAAGTAACAATGATTTTGGAAATGAAATAGGAAATCTGTTTTGAAAGGAAGTCCACCTTCGCCTACTTAAATTTTGCTAAATTTGTATACCAAACTTCTTCGGACAACGTCTTACAGCTCAACTGGAACTTTTTGCAAGGACTGGTTGGTTGATTGTTTTAGGGTCAAAATTAGGGGCGAAATATCACGGCCTTAGTTTATTTCTTTAGTTTCTAGTTTACTTCTTTTGAACCCCTAAGCCACTCTAAAACTCGATCATAAAGGGTAAAACATATTTTTCCATCGCTTAACCTAGTCTTACTATTTCGCAGCGTTCTTGGCGACATCGACTATGTGGTCTTTCCGAGTAAGGTTGTCATTAACGCACATACCGAGAATGGAAAGTATTTCGGTTACAGCGATACAAGTGCCATTCATAGCTAATTAGGGTCTTAGGGTTTTGTTTCAATGGCACTAAATTCCACTCTTTTGTTTTAACTTTACTTAAGTATTGTGTCAAGTTCGGAGTTTAATGAGCTCGAAGATTAGGGACGTAAATGAGTATGAGAATTTATTTGCTTTACTCCCGCACAAAACAGTTCTATTGTACCTTACCGAAGTAAATTTGTTATAAGTTTGGTGGCTTGCTATAGCTAAAGTCGGTAATCGGCATAGAAAATTAAACACGGTCTCTCTTTCGTTAAAGTCGACAGTTGGAACTGTGAAGGATACCAAAATTGGCTGCTTGCTAACGTTTCCGCCAGTGACCATAACAAATATCAACAGAAGTTTATGTGATCTAGATTTGTTGTAAGAGGGATATGACGCAAGACTTCAAACGCAAAAAGCTGTCTATTTTTACGGATCTCTCTTTCACGGTTGACTTTCTCCGCTAGTGATAAATATTCGCAGGCGCCCTCTATCGGTATATGTACCTATGGCTCAAAAACCCACACGAAAGCTATTTTGACGTCTAACCGTGGCCAGTGTCTTCCTGCAGTCCTCGATAGGCTTGATTGTAGTTTAGAGGCTAAATCGAGAGCTTTGTTCACGACCTGACTATAAACGAAGAATAGTGGAAGTAGAGTTTTGCTGTGTCCGTAGGGTCTTTTTAAACGGCCAGCATCCAGATTCTCTTAGTCTTGCCGCCCTTCACAATACTATGGTTTTAATATGCAGATCCAGGGGAAGAATGTTCAGTATCACATTGAATGTTCCTGTTGTACCAATTCCAGCTGTTCCATGAACTGTATTCAATTTGGTGATGTTTAGGGCAGGCCACCATACCATCCCGTAAGTGAGAATGGTACGTAGCACTAGTTTTACTGCAGGTTTAAAAAACTTCACTTGCTTCTCGCACCCGTTCTTCGATGTTTAACTTCCAATTAAGTTTAGGGTCTTGAATGGCTTTGCACTGGATGATGGGGAGTGGTATTGATGGAAAGCTTCACTTCAGTCTTTCTTGATTGACTTGGATCAGACCACACCTAGAAGCCCAAGAGCTTATCTTACACAAGTTGTTTCACTTATTTTAAGAAAAAATTTGGCTTTCCGAATGCTAAGCATTTTGACAGACGCCAATCAGTCATAAGAAACTGAAAGTTACTCGACCTATGATAGGGTGGCGACAACACTTTCGATACATCCTATTTAAACTGGTTATATCGAGGTTCCACCAGAGTTTATTCATGATTAATCTAATGTAGGACCTCAATCAAGTGGGCGTTTTTCTTCACTAATGATCGTTGATTACTTCCACTGCACAACTCAAAAACCCCATCTAACAACTGCCTAAACAGACAATCATTAGCTAAATTAATCTCGCGCCGTCTTTCCAGCTAATGAACTCAACGAAAGGAAAAAAAAAACCCACTATTAACAAATCACCCAGCTTGTTGTTTACAAACATTCGAAGAAAAAAAAAGAAAACTATTAATAGATTCAACCTTCCATCATTTGCCAATTCGTTTGAAATGTTCGATTCCATAAATTATTACCACTCATATCTAATCACGTTGCAGGCACACACTCTCTCTTCAGGTTTGAGTGGTCAGAATTTATGATAACAATAATTTGCGCACCTATATTTGTTCAGTGGTTAACTATTATAGCCTTTATAGTAGGTATCCAAAGTCAAGTACCCTTTCCACAGAACCATGAACCTTACCTAGAAACTGTACACTAATTTTGTGGTCATACAACAAAATTTCCCTCACAATATGTTTAGAGTTCAAAAAAGTTCATTACTCTACGAGTGCACACAATAGAGAGAAAAAAAAAACAAGAACGCAGGAGGTAACCCCAAAACATGGTGCTGCATGACATGTTACATCATTATGGAGCAAACATCACGTGAAACCCGCCGCGCGGCACAACCATATAATTACGAGTTGCCGCGTCCATTTGCAGTAGCACCGTAGCTCAGCAACACCGTGCGCCGACCGCAACCATAAAGAAGAGAAGAACAAAAATAATTGTTAAATTAAATTGTTGATTATCAACGAGTGATAATGAATCCAATTCCGAATGACTGTGCTAGTGTAACGATGCAATTAACTCTATAAAGTCGTCTGCATAACGTATAATGAGGTAATTTATTGCCCGATGACATGGCCGCTGGGAATAGGAATGGAAATGCAAAATGCAAAATGGAAACACGAATTACGAATTACGAATTACAAAGTATAAAGTACTGCTTGGGCAGCAGGGTGGCTGAAGAATTGCTTACAATTTGTCATTTAGCACATCAAAGTCGGGAAAATGGAAATTCTTAAGATATTTCGTGTGAAGTGAACGAACGAAACGAGAAGAAACTATATACGACCTATACCTGCTTGCGGGGTATACACTTCTCATGGAACCGTCGAGGGATTAATCTGAGTGGAGATGGATGTGATGGAGTTCACAACAGAAGCCAACATTTCACATAATTCTTTGCCCTAAAAGGGTTGCAATAGGAAGTGAGAGTCGATAGATGTGATGTTCGAAAAAGAAAACAAAAGCATTGCATCCTTCTGTGCTGAAGCCTTTTCGCTTGACTCAAATACGGTCCTTGACTAATGATGCAACAGATTCCATAAACAAAGCCGTTCATAGAAGGAGCAATCTTGACTACATCGTACACCTGGGTAAGTAATCGAAATAAAACAGTGAACAAAGCTTACCTTTCGAGCTAACTTCTATTTTAAAATGTATTAATTCTTTGATCCTTCCAGCTACCGGGGGATGTGGACGATATTGACATCATCAGACGCTTCCAATGTGCCGTGATAGAGACTTTTGACGGCTATTGAAGAACAGGCGAAGTTAGTTGGTCTTGAAGTAAATCAGGACAGGACTAAATATATGCTGTTAACAAACAAATAAGAATCTGTTCACCGAATAGGAAAAAGCGTCAACTTCGTGGTAGTTAAGGAGTTCATCTACCTCGGCGTAGATATCAACTCTAGGAATAGAACATCTTAGCGGAGATCCGGCGAAGCATTATCCTAGGAAACCCCTGCTACTTCGGTTTGGCGAAGCAAATGGGTTCTAAACTCCTGACTCGAAGGACAAAACTCTCCAGGTTGCTGTGTGGATCCTTAGTCGCGGAAACCTAGTGCTACTTATCACCGTATTACAAGCTGCTGCAAAGTCAATTAGTCGGTAGCCGTTATCTGTTGTCCTATCGTGGAGGCTGTGCTTACCAACTAATCCGCCGAAGATGTTTTCCTTGCCGACTTTAGCATTGAAGTCCCCGAGTACAATTTTGACATCGTACTCCGGACAGGCTCCGTAGGCTCCGTCCAAGAGGTCATAGAATTCCTCCTTGATAGGGTCCTCAGCCTCGTCGGTAGGGGCGTGTGCACATATTAGGCTAATGTTTTGGAATGTAACTCTGATGCGGATCACAGCCAGGCGATCACTTATTGGCTTGAAGTGCATTACTTTGGATCTAAGCCGATTTCCCACGACGAATCCGCATCCTAGCATGTGCAATCTTTTGTTACAACTGTAATTTATGTCGCAATTTTGTCTTTCATAGTACCTGATCCTATCCATCGTATCTCCTGGATCGCGGTAATGTCTTGTACCGCGAGAGGACAGACTCAAGTTTTTGAGTAGCACCTGGAGTGTAGAGTGTCCGCACATTCCAGGTACACACTCGCATGTCCGTTAACGTTCCGGGTCTATTTTGCCTTTGAAGTTCGTTTATATCCAAAGCTGCCATAAGTCTCTCCCATAACTAAATGTTTTTCACGTGGTCGGCAAGTTACTCCGACGGCACAACCCCCAACCTGGAGGGCCAGGCCCTATTCTTGACCCTAGGATAGTAGGCCGGTAATTCCGGTGCCAGTAACCCACTTCGGGGATGTGAGTGCTGCCGTTGACCCATCAAGAGCTCATCCGCCACCAACCCTTTTCCAACACCCTGGCTTAGTGTTGGATATCCCTATAGACCTGGGCTTCAAATAAGTCGAAGCAGCTCATATAGGGAGATCACTTGTTCCACCTAACTGGAACTATGAACGCCGCCGTTGATCCATCGGTAGAATTCGTCCGCCGCCGTCCGGAAGCAGGAGAAGTGCCTTAGTGAGCTGGCACTCCTCCCCCCCCCCCTCTTTCGTCAGCTGCCGCCAACGACCTTCCACAGGGGTTGGTTACCCCATCTCCAGTCGAGGTACTAGGCACCCAGCAGTCACCACGGGGAGGTGAGAAGTAGGAGTTGATGGTGTTATGCTAAAGTGAGAACGCTTGTGTTCTCATATAATCGCAATCACCCTTCTTTGACCAGTATTACCCTAGGAAACCCCTGCTACTTCGGTTTGGTGAAGCAAATGGGTTCTAAACTTCTGACTCGAAGGACAAAGTTCCGTATGCAAGCGAGTGAAAGGAGAGTTAATACTGGGATCCTTTGAAAGAAAAACTCTTCAGCGAATATTTGGTCCTGTGTGTGAGGAGGGCAAATGGCGGAGAAGATACAACCCCGAACTCTTTGAGCTGTACGAAGATGTGGATGTAGTTCAAAAAGACAAGACACGTCGACTACATTGGGTCGGCCACATCGAGCGTATGGACTCCACCGAAGGGGATCTTCTAATCACAGCGCCCAAGTTCGAGACGACAAGGAGGATCTTTTTTTGATTTAAAGACCAAGCCTTCGCGGATGCCAGAGCGCTTGGGATGGGTAACTGGAGGCAGCGTGCCCGGGATCGCAAAAGGATGGAAAGCTGCCGTGCTTCGGGCAGAAACTCCTTACGGATCGGGAGCCAGTTGTGTAAGTAAATGACTTAGGCGGGTAAGAGCAGTGAAAACTTCACACATCTTACGCCAAGGCCACGCACTGAAATTTCAATTTAATTGTGAAAATTTCGTTGCATATCAGTCAAAACAAAATTGCCCAAATTTTAAAAATGTCGCATCGCCCAAATTTTTTGCGCAATTTGACCAGATCATAATTTACCGACTTGCATAAACTGTAAGGGTTGGAGAGAAAAGTCCTACAAACGATTTGTGGTCCTGTTTGGGTAGACCAAGAAAATAATTTCTGGCAAAGAAGATTCAACAAGTTTGGGCGCGCTTTGTAGCGCGAGTAAATGAGTAAAATAAGTAAGACTTGCTTTTCAAAAATGGTCATTTAAACCTGCCTTGCTGATTATTCTGAATGACCAAATGATGGTTAAGTCTGTAAAAATCGACTTGGTCATTTCTGGTCATATACATTCATTTGAATACATTCACTTTTGGGTGAAACTACAACGATAGTCTTGGGCCAATTTTGTTTTTATAGTTTGGTTCCTGCGGGAACAGCAGGGTGGGCGATGGGTGGCTTGAACGATATTTGTTTTGAAAGCCTTAAAAGACTGAACAAGTCTGCAGCTACGTCAGTTCATTCTGGGGCCTCCCCATTTCTGCAAGGACTTGGAATCGTGCAGAAAATTTGTTTCTAAGATTGGATAGAAATCTTAAAAATTCTTCAATATCAAAGCTCTTCAAGAAGTGCTGGGAACTGAATAAATTCTAGTCTTGCAATATCTTTTTCAAAAATTCCAGCTTGCCACGAAAATCGGGCACGCTTTGTGTCAGATCACATCTTAATTTCCCATTTCCTTGTAACTCAGTGTTGAGCGCAGATAAATATTTCAGAACATCTTTTAAAAAAAGCCACAAGGAACTCCAAGGAGCTTTCTTGCTTTCGGCGTATCCAAGCTTTCAAAGGAGGAGATGACGTATTTATTTATTAGCCAGAAACGTTCCATAACTTGACCTTTACTTCAGAATCAGAATCTTTGAGCTGTCAATGCTGAAGAGCAAAACGATATCTCGTTTAATTAATCAACTTGGCCAAGCTTAGCTGTCCATTACTTCTTTCAGTGTAGCTTTCCTCAAGGGGCTGTCTAAAGAATTATACACTGATAAACTATTAGACCTGTATTCTTATCTCTGATTTTCTTTACTAATCCTTTTTCTTTGGCTATCATCACTGGGACCCAGTGAGTTGAGAGCGACACCATTTTATCATAGCTGATGTTGGGTTTTGGTAAACAAAAGTATCCCAAGATCTTTTTATTCAAAACCAATTGAATGGATATATTCCAAAAATTTGGCGCTCCAAGGTGCGATCCTCCGCGTTCAGGAAAGGGACACCTATCCGCCTGTTACTGACACCGTTGTCGCTGGTTTAAACCAAAGGTCCTAAAAATGTCGTTAGAAGCGATTTTGACTGAATTGCAAATTTAACATAAAAACCATGTTCGTTTCTAACGTAACACTTCGTTGTCATTAATTATGTAAAATAATTCACAAGTAAACTTTTAATTATTACAAACTGATTTCCCACCAATTTATATTTTCAATTTCTTATTTATCTCTAGTCTATTACAAAATGTCGCACATCCTTTATTTTGGTATGCAAATCATGTCGCTACACTTAGCATTAATTCTGTATGATTATATTGAGTCTAGATGGCGCTATTTTGTATGTGTAACTTGGATTTATGTCACTATTGACGAATGGAGAAGTTTTCCTGCGATACCTGGTTGTCAAAAAATTAATATGTAGCGACCTATACAAGTTTGACAGTCCCTTAATTTGTATGGGATTTCCATAAAGAAACACCAGTTTTTCATGTAAGTAAATAAAGTATGTTAGGTTTGAAAAGTAAACCAACTTATTGAAAAATAGTTGAATTCACATTTCAAAATATATATTTTCAAATATATAAGTTATTTGAATACATTGAACTGGTAGACCAATATTAGAAACAACTTGCCGCTGCACCTGATATTTCAATACAAAAATCAACGAACTGTCAAAATCTATAGCAACCTACCAGTGCGAAATTTGACCGCCAGGGGTAAGCCTTCATTTGTCAATTATGGTTTTTTTATTTGTTATTACTTATCGAGGTATCCATAAATACTCCAATATAGATGGCGCTGCAAGCTTTAAGTGCTTATAAGTCACCTCGGCCTTGAAACAAAGAAAAAAATATTCTTCCTATATTTCTGCACCTTTTTTAGCCATGATCTACCTATATTCCAAACTTCAGCATTGTAGACTTTACAGTTTCCGAATAATTATGAAACTCAGTGCAGAGGACAAAAAATTGACTTGGCTGTTATTATGTGGAGGGTTCAATGACACATTTAACAAAGCTTCTGACTCGGGCAAATGCCGATCAAAGTTTTTTTAAGCAAAAATTCCAAAGAGGAGTGTTTTTCAAATAAACAAAACCCGAGAAGCAATCCCACTCCTTTGTCAGTTAAAAAAGGGTACGCAGAAGTGAATGTCAAAAGAGCCTTAACCCCAAGACCAATATTAATCTAAGAATCCTCTCCGTGGGAGATTGTGGAAATAGCCTAAGTTTGTCTTATAGAATTTTATTGCGGTCTTCTTACATCGCAAACATACATATTTCGCCAGAAACTAGCAACAGTGGTTTGAGATGACTAAAGTATCCCCCCATATCTATCCCGTCATCACTGTTTGATCCATCAAAGTAGAGGCGAATTGATTTGCCCTCTTCGACAATTCACCTTTTCCTGCCAAAATGCTTGGACACCTTCGAAAAAACGCGCTGCTATTCGTCAATTTTATATTTCATGTCATCGACATCTGCACCCCATCACTCCTCAGTTGAATCGCAATAACTAACATTTCTCCCTAGGCGAAGATGACTATGACGCTGACGATGACATTCCAATCCGATTACATCACACGCGCGCACACACTTGTGACACAATATTTGACATACTTTGACTGTGTGCGGACAAAATCAAATATTATTCCGTCTAGACGGTTTCACTTGCTCAATTTATTTTCTATGCCGTCGTGTTCTTTGCCCCACCCCCTCCACTGGCTGGTGGTGATGCAAGTTTGCCAAAAATCGTATCTGCAAATAGAAATGTGGATTCACGTGAGATGAGGAAGTGTAATGAACGACGAGGAGGAGGAAGAGCAGTTTGAGGTTTCAGCTTTAACTACGAAATGCGGAAAAGAACCGTCGTCGTCGTCGGTCGACTGGAGAACAAGAAACAAAATGCCAAAAGTGTTGTCGCAGTGTTTCTTTGTTTGTCACAATCACATGTACATCAGAGTGACATATATCCCAAATACAGCATTACACAACAAAACACTAATAAGTGTAACATCTGCTGACTGAGTGTGTTTCTTTTTGCGGCAGAGGGGGACATGAAAATAAAATTTACTGAGGCAGAGGCAGCTCGCGAGTTCCACACAAGTTAATTACTTGTAATATTCACGTCGATCAAAATTTACATGCGACTACGTTCCCTACGCTACGCTACGGCTATGGTTCGCTTTGCTTCAATTTAATCGCGTTGAACAGTGCACCAGAAGAGTCGTGTCGGCTAAGTCGGCATCGACATCGGCATCGGCATTGGTACCATTACCCCGCCGAGACTCGGAATGGACGGCTAAGTTATTTCAACAATTTGATCTCCTTAAATGAATGGCATGGCATGGAGGTGATGCTGCTGCTGCTGCTGCAGGATGGTGGTGGTGGTGGAGGATGGTGTGGTGGTGGGGTTAAAATAATTTTGCATTTCCTTTTTTTTTCTTTGTTGCGGGAGCTTATGCTGATGCTTCTGTTCCAGCTAGAGAAGGATAGGGTAGGTAGGGTAGGGTATCTCCCTGCGTTTGGCCGCTCAGAGATGGATGGATGCATGCATGGTTTGGTGGAGACGCTACGCTGTTGATGATGATGATGATGCTCGAGCTCCTTGTTGTGCGCGTCGTCTCTGTCTCTATGTCTCTAATGCCTATGTGCGCGCGGGCTTATAGCTCTCGCTATAAATAGGTGGACAGGGGCATGTTGGAGATTATTAAAGACGATACGGCCTGGCAGTGTGATGATGGTGTTATGCTAAATGCTGCAGCTGATGACTTGTGATGGGCGGATTTGCAATCGGGTCGAGCGTTTGACGTTCAGAGGGGGGGGGGGGAGGGTGAAGCGATCTCGCCCAATGGATTAGGGTGATGATGAGCAGCATTATAATGATGATGATGTAAATGAAGAGGATTCTTATTTCATAGTTACGCTGATTTCCTCAGAACGATATTTGAGAAGTGCACACAAGGAGATGATAGATGTTTTTAGTTCAGCTGCTGCTGCTGCTGCTGCTGCTGCTGCTGTATTGAATGCAAGGAAACATCGCTTTGTAATGATATAATGAAATAATGATGTCGACTGTCCATGATGTGTCTAATGTTTCGTAACAGAGAATTAGGTAAACGTACCAACCAGAGGAGGTTTCGTAAGAACGAGAATTCAAGTATCGCACTCAGTTTTCAAACTTTGGAAGTTGTTTATTAGTTTGGCAAAAACAACAACAAGCTTGTTCAGTTGATGAAGAGTTCGTGGGAAGGAGCATGAAGATGTTCAATTTTTTTTTCTATTTCTTCTTTCGCAGAATTAAAACAAACTTTGCTCAAAAAAATTCTTTGAATAAAAATTTGATATTTGGTTTTGTACTCTTTTTCTAAGGGAATATTCCAAGTGGGCCTATTGTGGTTAGCCTCCATCTAGAGCTCTTTATAGCTCGAGGTAGGATTTGCCTAGGTAGCGTTCACGTGTTTTGATTAAGCACTTGCATTTGCATAGTATTTTTTCTGCTGTCTCGCCGTCTTCGTTGCACAACACCGCAGTGTCCAGTGAAAAAACCCGTGACTAGTCGAATCCGACTTCTACTTAGTTGAAGTGGTTGTTTCGTTTTTTTTGTGCGGAAGTGTTTGGCTGGTGCTGGTGGTTTCCTCCAAAAATATAGCCTCTTCTTCTAAAGGGTGTTTTTTGTAGAAGTTGGTTTTTCGAATAGAGATAAAACTGACATTTTGTGGTCAAATCTGGCAACTCTAATGTCATTGTTGTTCAGTTTGGTTTGCCATTTCATCATGAACAGGTTGACAAATGAACTACGCTTGCAAATCGTGCAAATTTATTTCGAAAATAATGGTTCAGTTCGCGAAGTTTACCGCAAAATTTTGTTCAGTGATGAAGCTCATTTTCGGTTGAATGGCTACGTCAACAAGCAAAATTGCCGCATTTGGAGTGAAGAGAATCCACATGAGACCCTTGAAACGCCATTACATCCACAAAAACTGACTGTTTGGTGTGCTCTATGGGCTGGTGGAGTCATTGGGTCATACTTCCTCCGAAATAATGCTGGAGAGTCAGTTACCGTTAATGGTGACCGGTATAGAGCCATGATAACCGACTGTTTTGTTCCCGAATTGGATGTCATGAATGTGGATGAGATGTGGCGCTACATGCCACACAGCGCACGTCACAATCGATTTATTGAAGGAAACATTCGATGAGCGCATAATTTCGCGGAATAGACCTGTCAATTGGTCACCAAGATCGTGTGATTGGATTATTTTCTTTTGGGATATGTGAAGTCGCTCGCCTACGCCAACAAACCAGAAACGTTAGGGGACTTGGAAGCCAACATTCGTGGCGTTATTGCCGACATACAGCCCCAAATGCTTGAAAAAGTGGTTGCCAATTGGACCTCTAGACTTGCCTTTATTCGATCGAGCCGCGGCGGCCACATGCTCGAATATGATATTTAAACATTAATGGCATAAAATTATCCTTCCAATAAAGCCAAATTGATGGACATTAAAACGCTTTTCTTGTGTTTTATTTCAATTCGAAGTTCTATACCTCTAAAAAAAACCCTTTAGGAAGGTTTTGACTGGACAACTTTTCGTGGTGTTTTTAGATAGCCCGGAAAATGGTCTTGACAGCGTGATAAGTTCGTCTGATTTTAAAGGCCGTCCGTTGGTTTGTTCTGTTTCCAATTTAGCCGTTTTGGGAGTGTAACTTTAAAGTTATGGCGGAAGTTATATAGTGGTATACGCTTAAGTCCGTTAGATGTATTCCAAAAAGTTCGTGTTTTCCAAGTTCCTGTATGAACTAAGTTTGAATTTGATTCAACTTCTGTGACGAGCATGCCGGCATTTACCATTTGCTTCTTTCATGAGTTGTAGATGAAGTGGTGGGATGTTAAGGATGACCTCGAATGCGGCCTTGGTATAGTTTTCCTTGGATCAGTTGCACAGATGCAAACTTGTCTCTGTAATTTGTTGATTTGAGCCTGAGAAGACCTCTGCGTAGGTTTAGACAACTAGACGACGGCCGCATGCATGATAATTGGGCACGTTATTCCCATGTACATCAATAGTGTCGTTTTGGGGTTAAGTCTATAAATTTTACCGGGTTGACCTTTGCTGGTCCATAATGAGATCCTGGCCTCATCGATAGTCTTGGTAAGGAGAGTGAGTCCCAGATATTTAACATGCGTTGAGAACTCCTTTGTTTCACAGAAGAGTGTGTGTCATTTTTGAGTCTTTCTAGCTTCCTCTTCTCTTTGTGAATACAACGATGGTGCTTTTCTAGGATTGACTTTAAGGCCAACCTTTGTGCACCATTCCGCAACTAGGCTCAGAGCCGTCTGGAGGCGGTTGAAGATTGCGTCTTCGAATTTACCTCTGATTAGGATAGTTTTTGAATAACCTTGGACATAAAAACCGTCTATGATAAGAATAATCAGTAAGGGTGAGAGTATTCCTCCCTGGGGGCAACCTTTCGTAGCTATAATACTGAGACTGTTGCTTCCCTATTGTCTCTTCCTCTAACATGCATTTTATCTATTTGCATGTACTATAGTCAACTCGTGTCACGTTTTGGATGCCTCTATACATTTGGGAGAAGTGGAAGTCGAAAAGGTTTGCATTATTTTTTTTTTTCTTTTTTAAGAAGAACAAGTCAATCGAAAGCAACTCGACCATGTTGTTCAAGGGATTGCCTATCAATAAGCTTAAGACGCTCATGATGGGGAGGTAGGACATACCATTTAGCCCAGGAAAGCCCGCGTGGGGCGGATTGAAGGAATCTATGTTGAATTCTATGGAATGAGTGAGGTTATAAGGAGACTAAACTTTCATTTGAACAAGGATCAGACAAGGTTTAACAAAGGCTGAGAGCAAAGTTAGCCTTTGTTGATGGATGCAAAGATATGAGTTCGGAAGTTGAATTGCTTATCACCGATAACTCCAAGATAACTCCCCGATCACGCAGTGAATCAACATGGGCCTTAGTTCAAGACACTTTAAGCATTGAGTTTAAGAAAGTTTTTTTTAAGATCATTTCGAAATACGCATGAGTCGGAGGAGGATGTATATGTTCCTATAGACATTTTTGATTAAAAACAGTCCTTCATGATGCAGTCGACGACGCAAATAATTGGGGCATTTAAAATCAGTGTGCCAAGGTGGCTACCCTGTGGGACACCAGAGCTAGCTTGGAAGGGTTCTGATTCAGAGGATAGAAATCTGACTTTGTATTAGCGATCAGTTAAGTAGATTTTGTCGAAGGCTTTGCTTAGGTCGGTACCAATTACATCAACTTCACTACCAGCCTCGAGCGTGTAAAATGTTCCCGAGGCAAATTTTAGTCTAGCGCATGTTGGGAAGGTGAGACAATTTGTTTGCAGTGAAAGAACATTGAATCGAGGACAATACTTTCGGGACTCTAAGGAATGCATGAGAGTTTGACAATAGGGCGGTAGTTGGCGATTTGTTTCTTCGGACCTTTTTTACCGATAAAGATTGTGAATGAGTTTTTCCACGGGGTTCGGAGGTCGACGACGAAGTGGTTAAGTGCGTTGGATTACTTGTCGAGGGATTCCAGATTCATATCCGTCTCATATCCCCACCTCTTGCGAAAGTCCTAGAAAGTTTTTCCGAAATGAGTTAAGAGATTTTTTGAAAATTCGTGCTCCAAGGGGTGAAAGAAAACGAAGGTGAAATCGTTTATTGGACTAAAGCTAATACTCCAATACTCCTTAGAGTATTCCTTTACTTTACTGCATGCCTGCTAGTACGTTTGCCGAGTAGGGTTCACCCATTCGTATTTTTTCATCAGTCGGATAAATTAAGTGCTGATGTTGTTGCATTGATAATGATGAGGGATGATATTATAACGACTAGAGAAGTACAAAAAAGTGGGTCCGCCAATTCCGTCTGTATGTCTGTCCGGGAGCCGTTTGGCTAAACGGTTCGACGAAAGTGCTTCAAAGTTCGTATATAAATTTTACAGGGTTACATCTGGCGACGTTTTGTTGTCGTTTTACTTTATCACTTTAAATAACGGTACCTTATAATTGTTTAAAAAAAGACATCTCTAATTTTCACAAAAATGGTTCCCAGGATATGGGTCTGTTGGGGCAGACCTTGCTTATTTCAATGAAATGACTAAGCTAAGACGTTTCACCCAGATGTGTGGTGGTTTTGGATCATCTATCAACTTTTAATTTACTTAAACCATCTTTTCAAATCTTTTCTAACCTATTTTTATTTTCGTTTCAGGTAAGTGCAACGCCACCAATCCGATCTTCTGGTTTCCCAAAAACTATTGCCAAAATCACTGTGCTAGGACTAAGCACCTCTGGCAAGAATCCAATCACTTATATGGTAATTTGTCAGTGTGTTCTCGTAAATATGCTGTTATGACGCAACAACCAAGAAATTGTGTCCACTGTCGCTTGACATTGTTGCTCGTAAATTCGTTCAATGCCTGCTGTTGCAGTCATGCCCAACATACAAATCTACACAAACTGAGTTCTTGTGCGTCCGCACCCAAATAATTACAGCTTCAGAGTGAATGGTAGCAGTTTAACTGTGGCAAATTGTCCACCCACGCCTACCATACATGTATCTATCTGTTCACCACTCTATTATTGGTAACAAAATGTCGTGCGACAATCCTATGTAGTGAATAGATACATACGCTGTTGCCGCCGGCAGCAATATTAACCTTTTCCGTTCCCAGTCAGAACTTCTCTCACCCTCTTTATGGCTTGCGAAGTTCTCAAGAAAGTTTAAAAATATTAAACCTCAGGTTAGACATCTGTGCAAATTCCACAGACTCATAAAAATACAATTTATCATTTCTCCATTCATTCGCTCATTCGCTCATTCGCTCATTACATCTTAATTACAACCGCATTCTTGGTCGGTCTTAACATTTCACAGACACATTTATCGAACTCGCCCGCCCATTAACTTGACTTCGTTTTAAACTGTCTGTATCTCCTCCGATTGCAGTCCGCTTGGCTTGGCGCGAACTAATTCAGATTAACGAATCAATTTAACATTTCTTCTTGCAGTGGTAATAACAATTTGCCAACAATTCATTTGTGAGATACTACAACTAACACCATCCACCCAAAGAGTATCTTAAACGATATCTATTTAGTTTTACGACAAATGTCTGCGCTGCGGGCGGATAGTCTCACTTTTCACAATTTGGATTTATGAGTCTGATCTTTAAAGACAAAAACAAAAAAAAAACTCGGCCCAATTCTAAATTGCTCACAGCTGGAGTAACTCTAGCTCTATTCTCTATCCCATTCGCGCTATCACCCTTGTTGTACTCTTGGGGATCTAATGGGAAAGCCCACGCAATGCAATTACAGTAATATCCACCAGGCCCACTATATATTGCTGCGTTAATTTATTGTAGCATTGTTTTAATTTAACGAATAAGAATACAAGATACTAATGTATCCATTGGATTGTAATTGATGATGGCAATTACGCAGATTAAGTTTCATTTAAGAAACGTTTGTTCGTAAATATCAAGTTCTTCCGCATTTTTGGATATAGCTCATGAGCACGCAAGGTGGCCATTTAGATTATGTTTTTTTTGGAATATGATTGACCGCCACTAAAGGTATGCTTGGACTGACCTTAAATTAACTGACACTGTTGTCGGTTGGTATATTTTTTTTATGAAATTACGAAGCTGAAAATTGATACATTTTTTTTTCGGTTTATATTTTAAATTGGAGACGAAACGCATGGTTTGCTTTCCTGGAATTGACAAATGAATAATGTTGATTCATGGAAATGAATTAATTAGTTGTGTCCAAATTTGTTTTGTTGTCGCAAAATTGATTATGTTTGCGAGGTTTTTGTTTTTGTTTTTTGGTAAAGTTAATAAAATTGTGTGGTGCTAGGGGCTTCGGCTGTATTAATTTGCTGTCAAAATGTCAAACATTGGTTTGTTAGAGTGACATAGACAGAATTATGAACTGTATGACGTTTTAATGACGTGTGGTTAGAGGAAAGCCTTAAACATTATTTTTACTTTCAACTCCGTTGAAATGGTTAACACATGGAGTAGGGAACTGTTCTTTACTGTTCTGAATGAACTCGTCTGCGACACAAATACCACCGGATTCAAGGACTTTTCCTGCGCAGATGACGTCGCTATCTCTTGACGAGATAGATGGAGGTGGGTGAGGACGATCCCTTAGCACACCCCAACGTGATTCCAAACGGGTCGAGATGAAGACCCCGTTAGAGCCAGACAGACTGTTTGTCTGTACAACGATGGGTGGGGGAAGATGAGAAAGAATGATCTCTCCCCCAACGAAACAAATCGGTCGGGCAGATGGCCCACACACTAACATCAAACCAAAACCAGCAAAACATTAATATACAACACTATAACTGAGGGCAGGAGCCCTCAACAACATTCACCAACCACTCACATAACAAAACCTAACGAAGACTTCCATGGCCAAGAGCCCAACAATTAAACATGTATGTAAGAAATAGCACGCTATACTGATTCCCCTTCCCCCAAATCTGCGCGAAAGTCCACCGGGTTAGAATAGTTTTTCGGTCATTGATTTTACATTCCTCCTCAAAGACTCCTGGGGTTGTACTAAATTGGGACACCAGCAAATATTGTCCCAAAACTAAGATCCGTCTTCGTTTCTTCTTTCTTTTTCATTTTTGGTTTACTTCGGTATTGTTTTGCTATTAAATTTTATTCGTTGGGGACATTTTCGCGTTTCAAACATTTCTCGATTCTTTCAATCTTTTATTTTGTCGAATTGATAAAAGCCTTGACTTGTCAGCCCCAGAGTTGCAGCGTAAAAAGAGAGAGTGAATGGTCCATCACGGACAAAGAAACCTGGAAGTGGACAAACCGACACTTCTTAGTTGACCATCAAAAGTTTTAGTAGAATTGAGAGAATCGAGGACGTTTTTTTTTTTTTGTTTAAATACAGTTTTGCGGATTGCGCTTGTTTTTTGGATATATATTTTTGTCTGGGATTTCTGATCGAGATCAGAATCCAACAGAAAAAAGGAGAAAAAGAAAGAAGACGGCCGACAAAGGATATAGCGGCAGGACAGGCAGCTGATCCCCAGGGGTACAAATATCAGGATTCCTAGAGGAGCAGATTTTTTTTAAAAGCTAAGTATAGTGCTTTTGTGTTTAAAAGTTTCGTTTAGTTAGGCATTTTAGGTTCTTAAACCCGGTAGGCTTTTGTCACGGTAATATCCCGGAAATCACGGGACACACGCCCCTTTCAATGTCTTTTTTGTCTTTTTTTAACTTTCGGGAAATAGCAATGGCGGGCTATTTCAAGCGGCGATATTTTCTTTTGTTGTTCCGCAATCTAACGTCACTTCAATAAATTGACCGTTGCTCATTCGAGCTTTATAACGTTTTGAAAACCTTGCCTTGTTTTATTTCATTCCTTTTTTTTTAGCAATCAATCATCGACTTATTCTTAAAAAGGTTTCACAATTTCTTTTTTTCAAAGATTGTGTGGCGCCCGTTTTACCCACCATCACTTTACCTTTTTTTTTTCATACCTTTTCCATTTCAGAATTTTTTTCTTCCCTAAAATTATTTCCATCTCCGAACCCACCTTATCTGAGCAACCGGGACGGTAGCATTCAACAGGCTACCTGTTGCACTTCTGTTTCGGCGAATTCCTGTTGACGTTCCCCTATTCCGCCATTATTCGACTTTTTACCACCGGCGCAGCGGCGGCTGTAATATTCTCGTGTTCTATTTTTGCGCATTTAAACTCGTTTATTTTTTATTAACCCACCCCCGATATAAAGTGCAACAAAATACCACCGGATTCAAGGACTTTGAATCCGCAGATGACGTCGTTATCTCTACATTGACATCCTTGCCGATCTTCTGCAATTTGTATTAGTCAAATGGACAATCACTTGCGGTCTTAAGTGCATCGGTCCGAGACTGAACTTGTCCTCTTCACTAGAAAACATAAAATCCAGTGTTTAGCGCTACCCACTTCATTTCGTAAACGTTGCCAGTTATTTAGAATATCGATTCGAAATGGCGTTTGCCACATGCTTTATCCACGCCGATGCGCCACAAATAATCAACTAAAGGTGGAGCCAGGTAAACCAACAGCACGGTATTGCCGGGCCGACCAAAGGAGATCATTCCTCGGCTTAGGAAATGAATCCCCTTTACCTCAACTAATACGACCCGGACATGGTCTGATAGGTCAAAGCCTATGCATCCTCTATGATGGGTTCCAAGATGAGTTTATTGAAACGAGCATGTTGATAAGCTGACACTGCTTACTTGCGGAACCAGTTCATAGCCAGTCCACTCGTGGCAGGCAATGCTAAAATCTCCTCAGAATCGCTATTGAAAGCCAACCTCAGCTGAAGCCAAGAAAGATATCCAGAAAGGCGTGGACAAGCTACAATAGGGATAAAACAGACGAAATTTTTTAACAGAAAGCTAAAAAGATAACGCCAGGATAACATCGATTACAACGGGTCACTGTCCTATAGAAGACTGAGGATCCCACATAATAGGCACTGCCGCAGATGTTATGTGGCAAACGCAGATGAAAGTCACATTCATTGTCCGGCACTAGTTAGGCACAGACAACAAGCCAACGTCGACTACCTTGAGATAGTCTTGATGAGTAATATTGAAAAACTAAAAATCTTCTCGACTTCCTGGGGTTGGATCTAGTGTTCCAAACAAGGCTTCTTTCCAAACCGCCATACCTATCTACATCGCTCTCAAATGGGTATTACGGCCTAGAATTATACCCAAACCAAGCAATTTTCGACATCGTGTGTTCACAAACCAAACTGCACTTAAACGAAAAAGGTCCATTTTAATGCCTCTCTTTATTGAACTATTGGTAATGACGTGGATGCAAGACATATCGACTTTATATAGCCCTCCTGATGTGGACAAGTTATTTAGCTATTGAAGTGCTGGGACGTTTTCCCTTCTTCCTAGCCTCTGTAACTCAAGTAAGTGACGCCCAATCCCTAAACATGTCTACTTATCGCGTCGCCAATTTGATCGTCACTGCGGTCTAGTGCCCATCTTAACTGTCTTACCTTCTCATTAAGAGACTGGTGATGGATTTTATCTCATTTGAAAGTATTCCCGGTCCGTCGAAAGTATCAACTTGGCCTTAATTTTTTTGCGATCATTGACATGTTATGCAACCTCGTCTCATTTGAGCGACTTGCTGTTTAAAACAAAGACTCTGTGTCCTTCATCGAGAGAAATCTTGTGCTTAAACTTTATTGTCCATTTATTCCATGTGGCCACGCCAAAGAAGTTGGCATTTTTGAAATCCGTATAAGTTTTCAGAATTTTGAGCTTTGGCCTCATTTGTTGTGAAAAATTTAAGAAGCTGCGGTTTCCCGAAGTTAATATTTACGCCGAGGTAAATGAACTTCTAAACTACATCAAATCCGGCTTTTGCAAAACTGTCCTGCTGCTACAGTTCTTCAATAGCCTTTAAAGTCTCCTATAAGGGCTCACTGGCACTGCCCGATATTTTCGATTATCAATTATCAGTTCAGTAAGTTTTTTTTCTTTTGTTGTTTCACAGAGCTTTGCTATCAGCTTTTAAGGCCAACACCAAGTAGTTTGACTTTATTTGACTTTGATGGATGCTGTTTCGAGAGTCTTTGAACCTCTTCTTATTTCTTCGCATGGTTTTCTTTTCCTCTGCTGTCAACAGTTTTCGTTGTTCATGTAACTTACTACTCTTATGAATCCGAAGCCAGAGCCATGCATAGCTCATGTGTTGTACGTCGCCGCACACGCAAATACTAAAATGAGTATTAAAACATGAAATGATGTAAACGCACGCTCAGCTATTTGTAAGAAGTAGAAAAATACACCCAGCAGCGGCACGTCATCCCTCAAAACGCAGCACCCTGAAGAGATAGATGAGATGATGAGCTACCTAATTCACCCATTCACTCCTAATCGCCAGCTAAACCGCGGACATATCCTTAAAATATTGATTTAAGGTCGACGATTTGGCAGCATATTTTTCCTGTAATTGGTTGAACCAAAATTTACTACATGCTCATAGACTACTAGAACGATAGCCGCAACTATTTACCAGCTATGAACACTAAACATTTAACACTGCATTAACTCTACTAAACTACGCTATCACAAGACGTACGCGAGACAAGTTAGACAAGCGCCCTTGCAGAGCAGACCTTGATCTGTGTGCTGAACCTTTTTCGTTTCTCACACTCGCCGAGCATGTGCAGTTGTATGATATTGCTAATGCATCCTTGAGAAGGAGAGATATTCTATTAACAGATAAGCTATGGCTGTGTCTAGGTCTAGATTTACACGGTAAAAGGTTCAAAAACCTTCTCCTACTTGACTGCACCCGTTCTGGTCAACCTGTACCATACCAGAAAAAGAACAGGTCCAAACCCAAAGCCCTGAGGGACACCATTTTTTTTTCTCTGCTCTGTTTTCCAACTCAACTCAACACAATATCCCCCCCTCACATCACTTGCACATTCGAAAAACAAACTTTTCCAATTTGTTAATGGCAAATGTTCACGAGTCCCTACAAAAGTTTTCCCCTTTAAAAATTCACATTCATCTGTGAATAACGCACAAGGAACAAGCAATTACCCATTTCAAAAGTCAACTCCAACCTCCTGCTCAACTTATCCTCAAGACATAACCATCGCTGTTTGATGTTCATATTCTGTCATAAATGTGTACAACAACCAAACATATAATCACTTAAAATTGAGTTGTTAATTAACAAAATCATGTTAAATTCCATAAAAACACTTGCACATTCCACGAGGCAATGCAGACACTTTTCAGTCTGCAGTTCTGCTCTAGTAATTTACCCAAAGTTTGTTCGGTGTACTCTTAGTTTTCCCCGAATATAATACATTTAGCCCTTCTCCATCCAACCCCCGCCACTGCATCTTCGTGCATCCTCTTAGTTAGTTATCATAACGAGAAGAAGTTCGTGCAACTATGCACCTTTTTGGCCTCAAACTCAAGTTGAATTTTATTATTAGACACCTTTTGCTGCTCCCTTCCCCCCTTTTTTTTTCTTTACTCAGAATAGCAGATTGTTGACTTCACAGTACTAGTGCTGCTGTGATGCTATCTAAACATAGAATGAGCAAAGATGTGTGGAATGGAATGGAACAGGGTGGTGATGGCACTACAAAGGGATTGCTAAATTCGTTTCAGTAAAATTTAAATCCACATTCGAATGATTAACGCTCAGCAGTTTGTCGAAACAGCCTTTTAAAAGGATGACAAATTTCTGCGCAATTTTATCGTGTCATGGCAAATTTAACATTTTTTTTGTTTCGAGAACATAAACCGTACACAACTGTAGAAAAGAAAAAAAGAAGAATAGAATCGTCGAAAACTTTTTATATCCATCTGACCCAGCATATTCCCTTCACAGGCGATAAGATTGTGTAATAGTCCGTATACCGATAACAATAAAAGAAAGTATCTCAAACAAACAAGCGTCGCGGCTAAATAAAAGCACATGTTCTCTCGGAGTCGGTTGTAGCTACCGCGCACCTATAACATACAATAAAGATACATAGGTTGTAAATTTTCTTTATACATTCTCCTATTTCCCGTACCTTATCGTCATGTTAAATTACTAAACCGACCGAAAATCGGCTAACATCTTTCGGTGAAAGACAAACAAGGCTGCTTCTGAGCACTTGAGAACATAAAAGCCAAATACACTCTGTAGCCTGCGTGTGGTTCAACACACCAAATTGAGTGTGTACCTATTCGATTGTGCGCGTACATATAGACCAAAGTATCTATGAACATTGTTAATCTACTAAATAAACATTAATTAAATGGAATACACCTTGGAATGCAATAGATACACAATATATCGCATCGACATGAAACCGATACATGGCTTATTTGGCTTATTTGGCTTATTTCCGAATGGCCAGTTTATGGTGGTCGTAAATTTAATGTCGGCGATATTGATACAGTTTTCAACAGTCAGAGATACACAAACGGGAATAATATTTATTCGAAGCAAGTCTTTCGAGCACTTCTCCAATTTTATTCCATAGAAAATGCAATCTGTCAGATATAGATAAACCACTGTGAGAGAGCGCGCTGCTTCTTCTAATCCGATTGGTATTCAACACGAAGTATAGAAGCTTGTATCTTTCGAGGTTTTTTTTTTTTTTGTTTTTCGTTTCTGAGTAAACATAAACAAAAAACAAGAAAATACACAGTTTGTAGTTGCAATAGACAACAAACTAATTTCTTTCCAGATACGTGGAGTGGATTTAGTTTTTTTTTGATAACCAAAAACGAAATACAGGTAATCAACAACGGGATGTGCAATGAAAAATTCAAGAAGACGAAGCAAACATCCGAGACCAGAGACCACCAATGGCAAGAGGTTGCAGATGAAATTGTGGGTCAACTCACCTCGTGTCATACGCGAACGTACAATCGCTTCGGATGTCCATGGCAAAGCTATAATTAAAAAGCGAATCGTTGTCGGTGTCAGCATCAGTGTTTGAGTCCTCATCTTCATTCGCTTTGCGGAGAGAGTCCTTTATTTCTCTGTTTTTTTTTTAGCAAAATTTCATTTGACTTTTGTTAGCTGAAGTGAGGTTGGTAGTTTGAGTAACAGTGAAACCACTTGCTTTTAGTCACCGATGCAGAGGTGCCTAACAAAGTGATGGAGCAACGATGAGAAGATTCATACAACCGAAAACAGTTGCAAACATGAATGGATTCCTAATAGGAATCACACTCTAAGGGGGAACAATTTAATTCAAAAATAGTCCGGACACAAACCAA
This sequence comes from Ferdinandea cuprea, assembly GCA_963576555.1. Lineage (NCBI taxonomy): Eukaryota > Metazoa > Arthropoda > Insecta > Diptera > Syrphidae > Ferdinandea > Ferdinandea cuprea. The sequence goes on from OY754960.1 coordinate 10,795,416, forward strand.
ACAAGAAACGCATGTGGGTACATCTAGCGTTCATAGATGGTATTAAGAATTCAAAAGCAAAATATTTTGGCATCATGTTTGACAGCAGCCCAGATGTAAGTCGAACTTACCAAATGGGTCAAACAATAAGATACGTTGATATTGAAGGAGACCTTGTGGAGGACCGAGAGTCTGTTTTAGGATTTTTTTTCGATATCCGGCCAATGATATGACAATGTGAGTGCAGTGGCTTAATGGTACCACCTGAAAGAAAAAATTAATTGCCATTCGGAATCGGCATTAAACTGTAGGTCCCTTCCATTCGTGTCAAAAAATAAATAAATCTTCGCACACACAGCGGTTAGAGAAGCTAGGCTTTGGGTCCTATAAGGGCCATTTACGCCTTATATTTATTATTTTATTCATTCTCATGAACATCCTTCAACGTTTGAAAGACGAAAGAGCTCAAAATTTCGATAATGCTGCTTCAAAGGCATGGCAGTGTTCCAGACAAAAATACGTTAGGTTAACCCCAAAGCTTGTTTTACTCCGTGTCCATTCATTTTCTTGTTTTACTTCAAGTTTAACGTGTTTTGGTACACCCCATCGCAGAAAATACTGAAAGAAGCCTAAAAAAATTGCGGAATACCCGCTGGAGTGCTAATTATGATTCCGTCAAAGCAAACGTGGATACTAGGTCAGAGGCGTGCTCACTTGTTCCTGCTATATACCACTAACAATTTTTTAGTTATAAAGGGCGTTTTTTTTGGAGGTTGGTTTTTCGAATAGAGATAAAACTGACATTTTGTGGTGAAATCTGGCAACTCTAATGTCATTTATGTTCAGTTTGGTTTGCCATTTCATCATGAACATGTTGACAGATGAACAACGCTTGCAAATCGTGCAAATTTATTTCGAAAATAATAGTTCATTTCGCGAAGTTTACCGCAAAATTTTGTTCAGTGATGAGGCTCTTTGGAGTCATTGGGCTCTACTTCTTCCGAAATGATGCTGGAAAGTCAGTTACCGTTAATGGAGACCGGTATAGAGCCATGATAACCGACTATTTTGTTCCCGAATCGGATGGCATGGACATGGATGAGATGTGGTTCTAACAAGACGGTGCTACATGCCACACAGCGCACGTCACAATCGATTTATTGAAGGAAACATTCGATGAGCGCATAATTTCGCGGAATGGACCTGTCAATTGGCCACCAAGATCGTGTGATTTGACACCATTGGATTATTTTCTTTGGGGATATGTGAAGTCGCAACAAACCAGACTTTGAAACCACATGACCGAAATCATACATTTAAACATTAATGGCATAAAATTATCCTTCCAATAAAGCCAAATTGATGAACATTAAAACGGTTTTCTTGTGTTTTATTTCAATTCGAAGTTCTATACCTCTAAAAAACACCCTGTACTTCTACAAAACACTGGATGAAGCCTTAAGCGATTGTCGAATACCCGCTGAAGTGCTCATCATTATTTCGTCAAAGAAAACGTGGAAGACATTCTGAATATTTTGGAAGAGATGTGTGGTCCATCAAAAGACAGGCTTGGATACTGGCTCAGAGGCGTGCTTACTTCTTCCTGGTATATACCACTTACAATTCCTAAGTTATATGGACTTTTGGGATGCATTATATTGGATTAAGTTAAAATGGCACAATGTGCCTGCAATCCAAGGTATGGTAACAAAACTGAGAGCTTTTCAAGTATTTTAAAATGAACAAAGAATTATCATCGTCGATAAAGTCATACTTATTTGCCACTCAAAAGTGTGAAACTATCAATATTGATATGGAAAGGCGCGCAAAGAGAACCAGGAAGAACAGTACCAGGAAAACTTTCACAAGATATTCGGCTTAACAATGCGAGAAGGGATCGATGCCTGAATGTGTAGATCGATTCAGTCCATGTGCTTGATAAAAGCTTCTAACAATGACAAAATCAGAAATCTCAAAAACGTTTATGATGAATTTGATGATAAACAAGTGATGCCAGAAATAAAGAGATTTCTACGGCACTCACGGACCACAAATACCACAACAGAGTTTAGCTCCAACTTGGACATCACAAGATTTTTGACAGTTCATAGTCAAATGGAACTTTAGTGTAACTTCTCTTGCGAGAGAAGTTTCTCAAAACTTAAATTAATCAAAAATGATTTACAATTCACCATGACAGAGGACAGAATGGTTAATCTTGGATGTTTTATCTATCGAAAGGAAACTAGCAAAGACATTCGACTTTGGCAATGTAATAAACCTCTGCAGTAATATTAAGTCTCGAAAACATCCAAGATGTTTTCCTTGTTTTCAAATACAATGCGCCCATTACGTCCGGGGCCCCAAAAGGAGTTAGTCCGCCACTGCCCTCTTTCACTTTTTACACTTTCTACAAATAAAATTCTCTTTCCCTAGACACCTCTTTTGTCACCTCTCAAATGTTTGACGTTCGAGCCAGGCCAAGGCTTCTGTTTAGCAAAAGCTAATTCTTTAACAAAGTCCTGATTTGCATTACTAATAAATTTTAAAAATTTCAAAATTTTAATGAAATACTTGTTTTTGGCTTGCATAATTTTACTAGCGAAGTCTTATAGATGTTTTCTGGTTTTCCTTGTCCGTTTGCCGTAATAGAATCCTTCGAAGATGAAGATGTGTAGAAATAAATCTGAACCTCCGCGGCCATTTAAGAAAATGAGCCGATAAAGTACAGCATAAATCAAGGTTAAAGCTGGCAAAACACAGTCATGACCAAAAACCTTTTAAGGACATTTGTTTCTAAATATTATGTAAATTGTTTAAAAAAATATCTCCAAAAAGGAAGCGTGGCAAAAAAAATTGTACGGCAAATTTGTTAAGGAGGTCAGTGTCTAGTTTTTTCTTTATTTGTGGACGTGGCTGTGGGCATGGCTGTGGGCGTTATAAAAGAACTTACACATAACACTCTACCATTTTGGGACCCTAGGGAGTATATGTTCCAAAATTTCCATAAAAATTGGTGACGGACGGACGGACATTGTTAAATCGTCTTAGGTTTTGGTCCTGATCATAAATATATTCACTTTTACGGGTCTACGACGAATATTAAGGGATGCTGCAAACTATGTGTCAAAATGAATATACCCTTTAGAATAGGGTATAACCAGAAAGCAATCGTACTCGCAGAAGCTTCATAGCGGTGGTGAAATAATTTCGCGTGAAATTTTTTCCCACCTAAATCTAAGGAATTTACGGGAAAATGTATAGCGTTCAAAGCGAAGCTGCATGCGTTCGGCTATTATGATGGTGTCTGTCAAACAATTAGTGGCTTGAGCCAATTCTGGACAGACAAAACCCGAAGGAAGGTATGTAGAGATCTTTGCTGAGGTTAATAATTTAACCCAGATTGTAAATGGGCCGACACGAATACCGGACATTAGCGGTCAAAACGCCAACACTCTGGACTTGTTTCTTACCTCTCATCCTGATAAATACACTTTAAATGTATTATCGCCTCTAGGTTCGTCAGACCATTGTATCATATCGGCGAATTTCTCGTACTCCAGCCACACAGTTAAAGAACAAGCTCCTAAAAGAACCGCATGGCAATACGAAAAAGCCAATTGGGAAGCTTTAAACGGTTTCTTTAGGAGCTTTAACTGGTCGTTGTGCTTCCTCATCAACGACGTGGATGCCGCTGCCGATATGATTACAAATTTAATTCACCTGGGAATCAAACGTTTTATCCCTAACAGGATAAAGTGTATCAGACCTAAGGAAAACGCGTGGTATGACTTGAGCTGTAAAGAAGCTATCAGGGCTAAAGAGGCAACTTTTCGGTCATTTAAGGCCAACCCAACTGAGGAAAACCGAAAAAAGTTCAAACGAGCCAGAAATGACTGCAAAGCCCACATTAATCGTGTCAAATTCTCCTACGACCAAAAGTTGAGGCAAAAAATACTACAAAGTCCCTCCGGTAGTAAAAACTTTTGGTCGTTTGTTAAGAATATTAAAAATTCGGCCTCGTCATCTCTCCCGACACTCATTTACAATGGCACTCCAGCTGTCAGCTCTTCGGATAAAGCCAATCTGCTTGCTGACGCTCCCAGATTGTGCTTTATCTCCCCCAGTACTCGAGCGCGTAGAACAATCCATGGGACAAATCCACTTCCGCACCCATACTGTGGCAAGAGTACTTCAAGATCTCAATTTTTCCCCTATCGTTTTGAAGAGGTGTTCTTCCACGCTCGCAAAACCACTGCGTAAGCTTTTCTATCTGTCCTATTCTTCAGGGCTCTTTCCGAGAAGATGGAAAACAGCATTTGTCCAGCCCGCCCCAAAAAAAGGCGAATCTTCCTCTCTGTCCTCCTACCGACCAATTGCACTTACGTCCCTTCTTTCCAAGGTCATGGAAACGCTGATAAACCGTCAGCTTATGAAATATCTCGAATCCCGAAAACTTCTTAATGACTGGAATTTAATGCTTCCAAAACGCAATGCTGTCTGCTGTCATTGAAGCGAACCCCTAATTCTCTGCCATTATCCATGAATGGCACTTGCATCGCTGAAACCGAAAGACTTTCCATCCTCGATATGTGCGTTAACGACAACCTTCGTTGGAATGACCACATATTTGAAGTCGCCAAGAACGCTGCGAAATGTCTAGGCTTCCTAAAGCGATGCAAGAAATATTTCACCCCTTCTGATCTGGCTAGAATCTACAAGGCGTTTATTCGCCCAAAACTTGAGTACAACGCTCATATCTGGTCTGGTGCACCAATAACATATTTGGAGCTACTTGACAGGATCCAAAAACGTGCGGTAAAACTTATTGGCGATCGAGACATAGCGAAATCACTTTACTCTCTTAGTCATCGTCGTAATGTCTCCTGCCTGTCATTGTTTTATCGGTACTTCCACCACAAGTGCTCAAATGAAATAGCCAGTTGCATTCCACCCCTACAGCAATTCAACCGCAATACTCGCCATGCTAGGAATGCACATCAGTTTACCCTCAAGCCTGTATTCGCACGTACTGTGAAATATAAAGATACAATACGAATGTGGAATGCTCTACCACGCTCTGTTTTTCCTTTGCATTATAATTTACAAACATTTAAAACCAACGTGCATCGGTTTCTCCCATTATCTAATCCTTCATTTCCCTAATGCCCGCACTGTGTCACTTCATTATAAGGGTATCCAAAGTGCCTTTAGTGCGCGTACATTATAAAAAAAAAAAAAAATTAGTCAAACTAGGTATTTCCCATTGAAGGTGTAATTATTTCCCTCCCTACCTTGATTTCTGATGCACATTCAAGCCTTTTTCCTTGTTCCTTTCCCAAGTTTTTTTTCCCCCTTTTTAAGGGTTAGATAAACATCAAATTATATGTAAGATTTTCTCTGATATTCCCTTAATGGTTTACTTCAGAAAGCATCAATCTCTCATTCACTAAAAGTGCAACATTGTAAGAAAAGGAAAAATCCCGTCATTCTAGCATTTCTTTTCCAATTTAAAGTTAAGTCTATTGCAAAATTGAAGAGCAAAAAAAGGAATCCATTTGAAGTTTCAAATTTCATTCCACTCCAATTCTCATTCTCAATGTTCTCCTTCCTCTTGCACCTAGCTATAGACATCATGACTCATGACGCATAAAAATATATGTTTTCTGGAGTTTCGAAGAAATCCTTGCAATCCACAAAAAACGAAAACACACACACACACACAAGAATTCAATATATAAGCTCATAGCATGAATGTGGATAGCTGCCCACCTCATCTAGCTGCTACTTGAGAACCGTGAAAGCATGCATTCATCCGTTTCTAACCAAATCAACGTCCGCCATTCTGGATAGAAGGAATAACAAAAAAAAAAACAAATATGAAAAACTTGAACGCACTGAACAAATATGCATCTTTCCAGCCCGAAACGTGTTCAATGATTTACTTTTCCATGCAAAAAGTCTTCCAACTCGAAACAAAAACAAAAACAATGAAAAAATAATACCCACCTCCCAAGAAACAGAGGAAAGGCCGGCAACACTCCGCGTTGCACCTATGCGAAGCTACATATAGCTCAGCAGCCTAAGCTTCTGCTGTTACTACCACAACATGCAATTACGTGTCCACTCCACTTGCTTCGTTCGGCTGAGCTGTTGCTACAGAAGAGGTATGGTATGTCGATGAAGGTACACATACGACCGTCCAACGATAATGACGACGATGGTACTATAGGTGAACATGAAGATATTGCTGTTCCTGGTTCGTCATGATGAGGACGATGAGGACGATGATGATCGCATACCCTATTCCTGTAGTCATTCATCATCTGTGCCGGGCGCGCACACACAGCAAACACATGAGAAGGTTCAACAGGGAATAACAAAAAAAATGTATACCAACCAACCAAAACCGAGAAATTGAGAACTCCTCTGTGGGTCTGGCTGGTGCTGGACGGAGGAGCGACGACGATGACGACGACTACGAACGTCGGGCCGATGAAGATGGTTTCATTTTGGTTAAAAGGGAACAATGCAATTCTAGGCACGTACCATGCATTGGGTATATGGAACTCATTTCGACTCCAATTCCAACACTCTACCTAGTGTAGATACATGCATTATGTATATACACGGAGATACTTTGTGCTGCTCGTTGTTTTCCTGTGAACAGGCTACAATTGGTGTTGGTTGGGGGTGGCCGCCACCAGGGTGATGATGCAAGTTTGTACAAAGAAAATTCTTCCTCGATTGTGGTTTAGATTTGTTTTTTTTTTTTTTTTTTTTTTTTCATCGTAGTCGTCACTTTTTATCTGGGAAATTGATGAGCGAGATGAATTTGTTTTCAAACTGTATCTGTCTAGTTATCTGCGGTTCGGTTCATGTACTGAATGGATCTATAGATACACAGCGTTGGTAGGTAGGTACCTGAAAGTTTTCGGCTTCCAATCTTTCTGGGGAATTCAATTCATTATACTGGCATTCGAGTGCGCTGCAGACGTTCAGGGAGCCGACTGACTTTGAATAAATCAAATTAATCCCCAAAGAACCGACAATTTTGTTGTATGTGTCGTTTTTTTTTCTCTGCTTGGAACCTCAGATTGTAGCTAATCGCTAGGGCTAATCTGATTCCTGATCACTGGTTGTGGTTTATCAAGTGGTTTTGCGATGATGTAAAAGTTTGTGATTTTATTTTCGTAAATTTATCGATGCGACGGAAGGGGAGTGGATGTGTACAAAACTTTTGTGAGATAAACGGATTTACTTCAGATTTTCAATGGACGAATTGACACTGCATGATGGAGTATTTGTGGTCTTGAATTTGGAAGGGGATTACGAGTGCTGGAGATGAAGTTTATTCTTCAAATAGTTACACAGGATTGGATGAGAATTTGCTTCATTGAATCATCGAAGATGGATGAACGATGATGTCCCATGGCATGACATGCATTTTAAATGTTTGACAAATTTGGAACTTGTTTTTTTATTCGTTTTTTTATAAAGAAACTGATGAGAAGGCAAGAATCACAGGAAGGACGATGATCAAACACAAAGTCGTAGAGAATTTAAATTTCAATTGGAATTGAATTTGTCGTCGCCATTTTTTTTAAAAACTTTCCAATTTTTAGGGAAACACAAGAACAATAATAAACATCTTATGTAGAGCTGCAAAGTAGGCCTTTTGAGCATAATTTCAGTAGAGGATGCAAATTGCCGATTGAGAGCATTACAATCGAAATTTGCAAAACGGTTCAACATTTTGGCTTAGCGATGCCATTGCTACGAGGATTGCTCCACAGTTTGCGACAGATTGAGTTGTTTCGAATATATTTCGGAAATAACTACCGATGCATCCCGAAAAAACGACAGTTTGGTGCGGTTTATGGGCGGGTGGTATCATCGGTCCATTTTTCTTCAAAGACGACCGTGGAAGAAACGTTACCGTCAACGGCGAACGGCTCCCAATTGGCTCAGTTGAGCTTGGTTGACATGTGGTTTCATCAAGACGGTGCCACATGCCACACAGCTCGTGAAACAATAGAAATGTTAAAGGATGAATTTGGTGAGCAGCTTATCTCTCGAAATGGCCCTGTGAGTTGGCCGCCATGATCATGCGATTTAACGCCTCTTGATTATTTCTTGTGGGGTTATGTAAAGTCGTTAGTCTATGTGGACAAGCCGAACACGATTGAAGGACCATTTGAAACGAAGCAGCGGACAACATTTGCATGAAGTTCTCTTTGAAAAGTAAAATAAAATTTACATCAGTATTAGAACCCCCAAACAGGTCCCGAAACTCATCAATTCTCGGCTACAAGGTTTGAGCGTTAAGATGGCAAATCTTGAGGCCATCACTTTGTTTACCAATCACCTTCAACTACGTTCTTACAAACATTTAAAAAGATATACAAGGATTAGAGAAAGGAAAAAAGATATAAAAAAAAAATCAGTTAATATTTTAGAAGGTGCTAAAACTACCTAATAAAAGCGAATAAATTAATGAAAGAAACAATCGTTAGCGGAAAAGGAGAGTCATGAGACCAACAAGTACTAAAAATCTCTTCGTAAAATCTATAAAGAGACTATACCCGTGCACATGTGATAATTCGTCACTGTTGTAGGAAATTCTCTGTTCTAAAGTGTAATTCATCGTGAGGTTTGATTTATAATGTAAACTAAAACGCATAAATTTATAAGTGAACTTAAAAATTTTTTTTATCGGTTAAAAGAACAGTTTATGGCATTTACTTTTTGAAAATGATATCATGTTGGCCACGACTACGTCTGAAGTGGGCGACCAGTTCGAGCGACGAGTAATGTTGGCTTCCAAAGCGTCAATCGTAGTTGGCTTATTCCTGCAGACCTAAGACCTTACATATCCCCAGAGAAAATAGTCCAAAGGTGTGATATCGCATGATCTAGGCGGCCAATTTACCGCAGCAAAACGTGAAATTAAGTGCTCACCAAAATGGCCTTATGACTTTTAGTGCCGTCTTGTTGAAATCAGAGCTCACCGGGACCACATAGTCCGTTACCATGTCACGATAACGATTACCATTAGCGGTAACATTCTGAATTGCGTCATTTTTGAAGGAATATGGGCCTATGATTCCACCAGCCATATCCTTGTTTTTAATGGATGTAATGGTAGCTCTTGGTACTCTTCGGGTTGCTCATCAGCCCAAATACGGCGATTTTGTTTATTAACGTATTCATTGAGCCAGAAATGGGCTTCATCACTGAACAAAATTTCACGATATAACACCGGATTTTCACGGAGTTTTTTCGGAGCCCAAAATGAAGTTCAATTCTTGCACAAGTCGAATTTTATACGCTTTTAGGGCGAGATCCTCATGTAAAATACGTCAAGCCAAGCTGCTGTGAGCGACGACGAATCGATTCGTCACGGTCTTCACGTACACTCTCAGCTGCAGCTGCTATAGTCTCACTACTACACAGCGTGCTGGATATGGTCTAACCGGTCGAGTATCATCCACTAATGTAAACTGGGACACCGTAAGTTCCTCGAATCGCAAGAAAAACATTTCTCACAGAACGCTGATTTTCGTTATATAGCTGAACAATTTGGAGACGATGTTAGGAATTAACTAGATAGTCAACTCGAGAGCGAATCTCTCCCTTGCCTACAAGCTAAGTCGAACTGATAAGCCCCACATAATTTGAACTTATATGGGCTTTTACGTGCAAATCAAATGGGAATCACGCACACATGAATCGAATTATATGGGGCTAATGGCCGCAGCCATGAAATGTCATTTTTTATAGCAAGAAGTTGGGAACAGTTGATGAATTTCAGCAGATTACACCTCACAATATGCGGCTCTCTTTATAGCATTTTTGCTTTAAAATTGAGAACGTAATTCACATTTCAAAAGAGAACAGATGTTTTTTCTTGAACGACAAACAAAGCGGAAATAAAATTAAAATTCGTTGCTATAGTTTAATGAGTGGAAAAAGAATGAAAATATTATTAGCACACCATTTTATTCTTCAAACCAATATCAATGTTTTAATGGTTGCATTGGCCGGAAGAAGTCGCATATGCAGAAAACACCGCCGTCAGTGCTTATAGTCTACGCACATCCGAACCTCCTCATTATTTTTCCTCACTAGTACTAAGGCGGAAGCATAGGGTGAATTACTCGGTCTGCCTACACCATTCTCCAATAACCGATGGATTATATTTTTTACTTCAGTGCGTTGGTAGCACGAAAGTCGAATATTGGGGTAGCTAGAAGGAACAAAATTGCAATTCAAAAAAACATGTTGAGAGTAGTATAGAGTGTGTTCGCAACCCGAATTTTCATGCAAACAAAGTTTATTACCTAGATTTATTTTTAATCTTGTGTTAAGCAGATTAAAATTTGTATGATTAATCTTCAGATTTAAAGTGAATTAAGGGCAAATTAACCTTAATCTCGGTTTAGTGCTCGGTGGAACGGTTGCATTACACAATTGCGAACTAGTTTAAAACGCTTTTTAGTACGTAAAAACACTTTTTTAACAAAATTTGCAATCACTTACTAGTAGTAGTAGTAGTAAATTGTTTTGTTTATTTTTATAAAAAAAAATTTTAAAAAAATTACAAAATATTATAGCTTGACAAATAAAGTCTTCTGTTAAAAAGAGTGGCTAATTAATTCAATATATATATATATATGTAACATAATGCGCATGCTTATTTATGAGTTGTACTCAACTACCAAGCATTTTCGAATTTTCCTTGGTTTCACCAAACCACCCCCACGAAACCAATGGTTCGATGAAGAGTGCCGGCAAGCGCATGCAGCAAAACAACGTGCCTACGAAGCGGCGCTGCACAGAAGGACGAGAGTGGCTCGTGAGCTCTACGAGCAAATAAGGAGGGAAGAACACCGGCTTCTCCGGAAGAAAAAGAAAGAGCATGAGAAGCGCGCGATCGAGGAAATAGAGAGGTGGTACTCCAGGAACAATGTTCGGAAGTTTTACCAAAAGGTAAAAAGAACGTGTCAACGCAACTTTACCCGAGCAGATACCTGTAGAGACGAACAAGGAAGCCTGGTAGTGGAAACACAGTCGGTGCTGAGGATATATGGAAAAACCATTTCTGCAGACTGTTAAACGGCGATGACGACACAAATTCCGCTTTCAGGCAGAATGAACCATTCAACATGGGTGATGAAAGCCAAGACTCCCGCCCACCTGACCAAAATGAAGTGAGGATAGCAATATCCAAACTGAAATCCAACCAGGCTGCCGGGCCGGACGGCTTAACAGCCGAACTTTTCAAGGCAGCGGGAGATGATTTGGTAGAGAGCATACACCAGCTCGTCTCCAAGATTTGGTCAGAGAAAAGTATGCCTGATGAATTGAACCTCAGCATTGTTTGCCCGATCCACAAGAAAGGAGACCCTCTTAACTGCGCACAAATATAGAGGTATAAGTCTCCTCAACATCGCATACAAGATCCTGTCTGCCGTGCTGTGTGAACGCCTGAAACCATTCGTCAACGAACTGATTGGACCCTATCAGTGCGGTTTTAGGCCCAGTAAGTCCACAACTGACCAGATTTTCACACTTCGACAGATCCTGGAAAAAACCCAAGGAGTCCAGATCGATACTCACCATCTTTTTATCGATTTTAAGGCCGCATATGACAGCATTTATAGAGACGAGCTATACAGAGCCATGTCTAGTTTTGGCATACCTGGCAAACTCGTCAGATTGTGCAGGATGACGATGGAGAACTCTCGCTGCTCCATTAAGGTCGGAAACAATCTCACCGAGACCTTTGATGTCAAAAAAGGATTTAGACAAGGCGATGCGCTGTCATGTAACTTCTTCAACATCATACTTGAGAGAATTGTGCGAAACTCGCAAGCCAACACCAGGGGCACAATTTTCCAAAAGTCTGTGCAACTACTTGCTTACGCCGACGACATCGACATCATTGGCAGAACACAGCGAGCTGTCACTGGTGCGTTTGCAAGTATCAGTACAGAGGCGGCAAAAATGGGTTTAGAAGTGAATGAGGGCAAAACGAAATATATGCTGTCAACAAGAAGGGACGCACAACATCGACGAATCGGACAGAACGTCACGATAGACAGCTATAACTTCGAGGTAGTTCGGGACTTTATCTACCTCGGCTCCGCTATTAACTCTGACAATGATATATCGTCAGAAATCAAGCGAAGAATTACACTTGCCAACCGCTGTTACTTTGGAGGCAATTGATTAGTAAGGCCTTGTCGAGAACGAGAAACACCAAGGAGACTCTATATAAGACCCTCATCATCCCAGTCCTGCTGTATGGCGCAGAAGCATGGACGTTATCAAAGGCGGATGAAGATCTCCTTGGTCGTTTCGAACGCAAAATTCTTCGAGTGATTTTCGGTCCCGTTTGCGTTGACGGGCTTTGGAGGAGGAGATTTAACAGCGAACTCTACGAGCTGTACAGCGACATCGACCTGGTCAGAAAAATACGGATTAGTCGTCTAAGATGGCTGGGACATGTAGAGCGAATGGACACCAACGCTCCGTCCCGAAGAGTCTTCGAATGTAACCCGGAGGGACAACGCAGTAGAGGAAGACCTCGCCTAATGTGGCGCGCGCAAGTGGAAGGGGACCTCAACCAACTTGGAGTGCGCAACTGGAGGCAGTTAGCCAAAGATCGTGCTAACTGGAGAGGCGTATTGGTTGAGGCCCAGGTCCACCCCGGACTGTAGCGCCACCTAAGTAAGTAAGTAACACTAAACGTACAAACTTTGTAACACAAAATAATTTAAAAAGGATTAAAAATACTTCTTTTCCACTTTTTTTTATCGATGCACGGAACCCGAATATGATCATATATTCATTAAACTTTCATATGTTGAATAAAAACAATCATATATATATAAAATCATATATATATATAAAACCATTGCAAACTATTTACTACAAATATTTTACACCCAAACATTACTAATTAGTAATATCTGTGCAATAATACAGGGTGATCCATTTCGAGGTTCCCTACTTTTTTAAAGAAAAAAACACAGAAAATTCAAATTTAATGGTGAATGTTTATTATCATTTGAAAGAACATTCTTTGGCATTTATTTTTTGAAGATTATGTCTATCAAATGTTGGCCGTTGCTACGTCGCAGATGGTCCATCCGTTGAGTCCAATTTTCGATCACTCGTTCGAGCATTTCGACTGGTAACTGGCGAATGACACGCGTGATGTTTTCCTCCAAGGCCTGAATCGAAGCGGGTTTGTCGGCATAAGCTTTTGACTTTACATATCCCCACAGGAAAAAGTCTAACGGTGTGATATCACACGATCTTGGTGGCCAATCGACCGGCCCAAAACGTGAAATTATGTGCTCACCGAAATGTTCTCTCAATAAGTCCATTGATTGATGCGATGTGTGGGAAGTGGCGCCGTCTTGCTGAAACCAAATGTCGCCGAGATCACGAGCTTCACTTTCAGGCATCAAATAGTCGGTTATCATGGCACGATAACGGTCGCCATTGACGGTTACGTTCGCACCGGCATAATTTTTAAAGAAATATGGACCGACCGGTCCACTGGCCCACAAACCACACCAAACCGTTGTTTTTTCTGGATGAAGTGGCAGTTCTTCAATCTCTTCAGGTTGCTCTTCGTCCCAAATGCGGCAATTTTGTTTGTTGAGCCAGAAATGGGCCTCGAAAACGTCGGATCTTCTTGGAACTTTTCAAGAGCCCATAGAGCGAAGCGATGTCGCTTGGGAAGGTCGAGCGGCTTCAGTTGTTGCACAAGCTGTATTTTGTACGCTTTTAATTTAAGATCTTGACGTAAAATGCGCCAAGTCGTTCCATACGTCAGTCCGAGTTGCTGCGAACGGCGCCGAATCGACTCTCTACGGTCTTCGTGTACACTCTCAGCTACGGCCGCTATATTTTCTTCACAGCGTGCTGGACGTGGTCTATTCGGTCGAATATTAGCCAATAATGAATGCTGGGTCTCAAAATGGGTGATGGTGTTGCGAATAGTACGCTCAGTAGGCCGATTATGTTGACCATAAGTTGAGCGAAGTGCACGAAACACATTCCTCACAGAACGTGAATTTTCATAATAAAGTTGAACAATTTGTAAACGTTGTTCACGCGTAAGTCTTTTCATTATGAAATGCCAAACAATACTAAACAAAAATAACATGACAGCATGACACGACTCACACGTGATCTGTCAAAAAAGGCTATTGAAAAAAGTATCTCTACTTGGATCACCCGTTACAATAAAATATGCATTTTATCTCATTTTATTAACCAAAAATGGAATAAGTATAAGTATTTCTTATAACCGCAAAAAATATTCCAATTAAAATGTAACAACTTTATTGGGTAACTAATTTTTTGTTTCTTTATAAACACTTATATTGAAATAGCTATAAAAGTTGAATCACATAAACTCAATACATCGCAGAATTTCCTATTTCCCAGCACATCCGCTGTGACTAGCTGTTTTGTTGTTGCGATTTGGATACGTTGCAAAACTCCCTTACAATTATTTTTGGCGGGTAATCTAGTAAATTAGATCTAACTTCATGGGTCTGGCTCACACGTATTCACAGATGGGAAAATTGAGAGAGGATTTTGCGGCCGTTGTTAAATGTTTTTATCTGGTTAATTCCTCATCTGTGATGATGACTTGCCAAACGATACTGAACAAAAATGACAAAGCAGTTTGATAGGATATGTCACGCGTGATCTGTCAAAAAAAGCCTATTGATACGAACACCCTAGATAAACGAATTTTGAAGCCAACCCATTAAACCGTTACGGATGTTGAAAAAACGGCACCTTGTAGTGCTTTCGTGCCTTTTACTGCGGTGACGCTCCCTAACCTAGAAAGGCATACGCATAAACCGCTTAAAAATCGCATCCTTGATCACCGTCTCGCGACAAATGTTTTACTTCATTTCTCGCCAACAAAAATGTCAACTTGTCCGCAAGTAGGCGATGAAATCAGAGCTCATAAATCAAACCATCAAGCACAAGTCTGCAATAAGTAAGTGTCTCCAGTGTCTCCATTTACAACCCGAAGGTGGTTCCAATACTTTCCCTCTTTTAGATAGAAAACGAAGTTTATTTTACGCAGATACAAAAGTATATATCAAAAGGTTTCTCCAGGTGTCAATCAAAAGTGAGTTTTTTTTTTTTTTTTACCAAAAGTTAATGGTAAATATTTTATTTTATAATCTCGGCGGTTACAACACGAGATCAACCTACTCACTTCCTCTCTGCGTACAATCTTCAAGCTAATAACTCATTTGTGACTGTGTCACATGCAACTGCGATCAGAATTCATTGATAAAAATTAATAGAAGCCTTGTCACACCATTCCATGCCATGCCAATGCGTTTGCAAGTAAGTCATGAAAAAAAAAAATGAGAGAAATAAATTGAAAAACAATCGAGCCAATTATTGCGAAAATGTCATCGCCATCGCAATCGCATAGCGTTAATGGATGCAGCGATAATTACATAGTTGAGAGAATCTACACGCACGCATGCGTGTAAGACATAGGCCTCGTGATCGTGATGGGTTACGTTTTGTTGCGACGATTCCGACGACATAAATGGTGAAAAGATAAATGTCATGAGGTGGTGCGCGATGATCGAATGGGGATCTTTTCAATGATCAACATCAACTGGACAGATATGGCACAGGCATTTATTTATTTGATAGTTTCTATTCCAAATAAGACGCGAAACAAGCTGTTTTCCGAAACCGAAATGGATGTACAATCGGATAGCCGAAAGCTGCAAATTAGTTAAGATACATCTTTTTTCTATTTGTGTTGTGTGAGACTCTTCCATGAGATTCGAGTGGAAATTAAAGTTCCCCTTCAAACCCACGATAAACGTTATTAAACGTTCAACACGGTTGTCCTTCTACTTCATTAAGACAAGCGAATGACAATAATTTCCTACACAGAAGATGGTATCTCGCCGCACCATATACGTACGTACATCGTTGCGGACACAATTACTTTGCTGCGGTAGTCATGCCCACTAGGGGAGGAACGCGCACGCCGCCGACAACCGATTTTGGTATGGCAAGTGGCATGCGATCAGTCTGGGTATATTTATTTCCATAATAAAGCGAGATATTTAAGCCCAAGGCATGTTGGTCTCTGCAGAATTATTGTAATAATCTGCAATTACGTGTGCGCAGCTCCACATTTAGCACCAATCGCCCACAGACCGCCCATTTTCGTTTTACTTACACTCTTAACTCAGGTGTTCCTGAGATATAAAAAAATCCGTATTGCCTTAAATTTGTGAACAGCAGTATTGATGTATCTCTCGAAAGGTGAACACGTAACTAGCGTGGGGGTTGGTGTCACACGACACGCTGTTGCAATGTGTCGCTCGTAACGAGCACACATTTTTGCCCCGAATTGAGTTATTTACCACCACGTCCGACCGCAGCCTAATTGTGTTAACGATGTGCGAGAATTTGCTAATAAAAGCCTATTCACCAGTCGGGCTGGCTGGCTGGCTGGCTTACCATTGGTATGCCATTTAAGGTGGCCCCCATGGGAGCAGGTGGATACCGAAAACGGAGAACGAGTGCCGCCGATTCGCATGGTGCACCCAACAACTACTTATTATAGGAGTAAATTGCAATAATTCCCATGGATGAAAAGATGAAAGATACACCAAGTTGGCGATAACGAGATATTGGTTTCGATTTCAATGCTGAGGAGTGGCTGGGGAGGTCAGTTGGATATACATATGTAGAGAGAAAGATCGGTATATGGAGTTATGATCGGCCATTATGCGTCCCTAGTGGTAATGACTTGTATGGGCCGGTGGTGACGCATACACGTAAGAATCTCCATCATCGATGTTAGAAGAAAATCATCTCAATTCCACTAAAGGCTGACCGAATGTCAACTATTTTGTCAGGCGCATTTGGCAGGAGTGTCATGTGGAGACTAAGGAAATATTAGAAACAAATATATACAGCCATGGTCACATAAATAGCACAAATTAGACTAGTAGTATAAAATTCATATATTTCATATTGTACCCGCGACTTCAAAAAGCCCCAAAAAAAGATGTATGGAGCGGTCAAATCAGGCGATCTTGCTGGCCAGTGCAAATCGCCAAAACGGGAGATTAGGCGCCCGGGAAATGCATCCTTCAGCATATCGGTTGTGGCACGTGCAGTGTGTGCCGTTGCACCGTCCTGTTGAAACCACATGTTTTCCAATCCCAATTCATCAAGTTGCGGCAAAAAGAACTCGTTGATCATTGCTCTGTAGCGCTCACCATGCACAGTAACCGTTTGGCCCGCGACGTCTTCGAAGACAAAAAGGTCCGATGACTCCTCCAGCGAAAACAGCACACCATACAGTGACTTTGAGCGGGTGTAATGGCTCTTCGTGGGTTACACGTAAATTTTGCTTATTTACGTACCCCCGCTAAGATGGAAATGGGCCTCATCACTCATGATTATTTTTGATGAAAAATCATCTTCCTCTTGGTGGTGATTAAGGATGGCTTGAGCGTATGTTAGACGCGATTGGCGGTCACCAGCTAACAGCTGATGCTGATCTGGACTTTGTACGGAAACATCTTCAAATTTTGTACCAAAATTCGCTGTAAAGACCGTCAACTGATACCCATTTGCGTGGCACGTCGACTGGTCGATGTCGACGGCGCTTCCATGACATCTTCGGCTACAGCAGCAATATTCTCTGCAGAACGGCTACTCCGGGGTCTGCCACGCCTGGCAGAATCTCGTGTTGTGCCAGTCTCTTCGAGGCGAGCGGCTAAACGTCGCAGTGTTTCACCAGTAGGCGTTGGACGGCTAGGAAATCTGCGACGAAATTCACGTTGTGCCAAAGTCACCCACCGATTATTGCTCAAATAAATATCAAATTAATATTCCGCGTTCTGGAGCAGTGTAGTGCAACATTGTTTATTAACGTGTATTTCGCATGTGTTTACTACACAAATGTCAAAACAGAACTGACATTAGGGGCCAATCGCAAAATTTATAACATTTTCTGTTCGGAGGATTACTTTTGCGCCACCTTGTACTTGTATTGTAATAAAAAGGTATACAACGTTTGAAAGCTGAACTAAAACAAAATTAAAATTAACTTTTATAGAAAGATTTATTAATGCCCATCGAAAGTTTAAACAATTTTATTTAGGGAACATGAGATTTCTTCTGGACAAGTAAATAGCACACAAAATTTTGCCTGTAAATAAGTAATGAAAAACAGAATATATAGCTCAGTATTTCTTTGATTTTACTATTCCCTCATTGGGAATAGAATTTTGCATCACCGCCAGACATCGCCTTCCCATACTCTCTACGAGCTTCTCGCATCTATTTTTGGAATAGAATACCAAGCTTCTCTTAGTCCCCTCCATAGCTCATTGTTATTTTTATAATTTTTTCCCCAATCTTCAGCTTAACGTCGTGCCATAAATTTTCAATAGGGTTAAGATCGGGACTTTGAGCTGGCCAGTCTAGAACGTCAACACTCTCCCGAAAAAAACAATCTTTGCACAACATTTGCTTTCGGTCATTGTCCTGCATAAAAATCTAATTTACTGGCATGGACTCGAAAGCGTAGGGCTCCATTGCAGTTGTTAGTATATCTAAATACTGGAATTTTTCCAATTTACCTTTTATCCTTACAATGGGCCCAACTCCATGCCAGGAAAATGCACCCCAGACCATAACGTTACCCCCGTCATGCTTAATTGTTTTTTGGATGTACTTGGGATCCAAAGCTTTGCTTTTTGGGCGACGCACAAACGTTTTCCCGTCTGGTCCAACTCTATTCACTTTTGTCTCATCGCTCCATAGCACTCTTTTTCAAAATTGCAGGTCCTTATTTTGATGAGTTTTCTCAAAAGTTAAACGTTTTCTTATATTCCTTTTGGAAAGAAGTGGTTTTTTTCTTGAGATGTTTAAGCCAAATTCGTCCTGAATTTCATTGGATATCACGCGGGATGATTTAAAAGGATCCGTTTTGCTCTTCCATATGATGGTTCTATCCATTAGAACAGTAGTTTTTTTTGGTCTTGGACGGCGTTTTTTGTTGCAGGTTAGGAGCATCTGGTCTTTTTTTACCAGCTTAATAGCATTGTACACCATTTTTCTGGAACACTTCAGTGTTTTGGCTATTTCAGCTGGCTTCATGCCGTCTTGATGCATAGCAAAAATAGCCGCAAAGATCACATCAGAGAATGAAGCAACAAAATTGACATATGAACTAATTCTCCGTAATCTACTGGGTCATAGAGGTAAACAATAACATACATACATGATCGCCCATATGAAGTAGCGTAATTAAAATATGAGGAGTACATTTTAGTTAAGGCTTGTGTTATTTATGTGGCCATAGCTGTATGTAGCTACTCCAGCCATTGAGTGTGCGAAGATACTACTTTTTGACACGAATTGAAGGCAGTTTAATGCCGATTCCTAACGGCAAGCGGTTCGAAGAAGAAGAACATCGCCTTCTGACAGAAAGAGAACGAGAATCCTGCGATTAAGGAAGTTCTGCAAAAAAGTAAAAAGAACGTGTCAAGGGAACAAGACCCCAACAGAGACTTGTAGTCGAGACACAGTCGATGCTGAGGATATTGAAAAATAATTTCTGCAGACTGCTAAACGGCGAAGACGACACAATTTCGCTTTAAGCTGGAATGAACCTTGGAAGATGAAATTGACTGACTGATGACTGATGATCTTGACAGAAATTTAATAACGCTGCTCGGGCGGATGGTCAACTAAAGAAACCCTATATAAGTCCATGACAATCCCAGTCCCGCTCTATGAATCTGAAGCATAGACTCTTTCTATATTGTCCTTAGATATTTGCTCCCAGAATGCAAATTTCTGGAGAAGACTATTAAACCTCGAACCTTACGAGTTGCACAACAAAATCGACCTGGTCAAAAAACTGTGCACTGGGCGTTATAGAAGGCTGGAATATGTAGTGAGCATGAACATAAACGCTCCAGCACACAGAAACTTCGACTCCTACCCGGAAGGACAAGGTCTCACTTTTGGTAGCCAGCGCAAGTGGAACAAAACAATAAAAATAACTTAAGGCAATTTGAAGTGCGCTACCGGAGGTAGTATGCCAAAGACCGCGCTAATTGAAGAGGCTTATTGGTTGAGGCCCAGGTTTACTACGAATTGTAGCGCCGCCGCGCAAGTAAGTTAATCAGATGCTTTCTGTTCTTTTTCACTTTAAGAAATTTAGGGCTCTTTAAGGCATTTTACACAGGCTCTATGAAAGCCCATGCCTTAGTTGTAAGCAACTCGTGACTGCCTAACATGCGTCAATATCCAAATTTCTCAAAACGTTCCCTGTTCCACTAAAAATATTATCGCGAATTTTTTAGTTATCATGAGTTTTAAGGGAAATTATTTTTCAGTTCCCCTTGTTTGGTGTGAACTTAGAAAACCTACGAGGAAATGGCTTTAGAGTACTTGCAAATAAGAACTGGATCTGCTTGTCTACGAATGCGAACAAATTTCATTTCAAAAGTCAAAAACTTGTGGTTAAAAAAGCATCCTGCACTAGCTGTGAACTGTGTCTGCGGAAATTAAAGATATGGACTGCTTTTTAAGACCTTTTTTTGGTTCATACCCTTATAGAACCGTAAATAATTCCCAGCTACGGTTCCAAGACTCATTTCTTAATTTTTTTTAAAAGTTCCTACTAGGAGAATGGAATTAATACAAAATCGCAGTCATTTAAAATTATTGAGCCAAAAGAAAGAGTCGGAGAGCCTAGACCTAGCCATATTTAAGGCGGTCTCAATGATAATTTTTCCAATAACTCGGGTTAAGACTTGCTAACTGTACCTTAACCGCTTAAGAATTTTTGAATTTCCAATGCATTTAAAGGGTTCTAAATTGTGTTTATAGTCGTAAATGTATGCTAAACTTCACTATAGAAGATGATTTGACACGTTGTATTTAGCTTTTGCCAAATAGAAATGTGGTCCCATTGTAAAGTTAAGAGTTTTGTGATCACTAAAAGAAGATCATAGGTTCATAGTAATTCATTGGAAGCTATCCCAGCACGTCCGGCTCTGAATATCTCACTCCTTTATATTTCTGCAGTGAGAGCAACCGTTAAGGGAATCTATCGTGGTATCTGCTCTCTGCTACTTTCTTATTAAAATAGACTCATAAAATGGAAACGGTCCAGGGTACTGGGGAACGACGAACGAAATAGCCAAACGCAAGCAGTTGACCCTTTACCCTTTATAAAGATTCCTTTCATAACCGTTTACTTCGAATGTATTTTGCACTTTCTAAATTACAGGGCAGCCGAAATCACTTGGGTTGGTTTTCAATCGGTGATCTATGCTTTCCAGTGCCTTATCTTGCAAAGAACAGGTGGAGGAGTAAAGAAATAAATGTGTTCAACAACAACTCATATCCTAGATTTGGTATTTGTAGTCCACAGTAGGGCTCTGGGCCAATGAAAGGGGATGCAGAGCCTTTGCGGGCTAGCACGTCAGCCGCTTCATTACCAAGAAGCTCGAATTTTTTGACGAAACGGAGTTTTACACTTCTTAATTCGTTCATATAAACGTGGAAGGTTAAGGAGTTCCTCAAAAGCAGCGGATGAACGAGAGCGTATATCTGGGCCGATATTTGGTTTACCTTTTCCCACCAGACTAGAGCTGAATACATGATGATTAGTAAGACTATTTGTTTGGTAGATTATTATCTTATTTAGGATGCGTTCTAGATGAGAATTCCAAGAAAGCTTATGATCAAGTGTGATATCGTGATATACCGAGAGATAGGGCTGGAAGGCTGTGATTCCTATTAAGCGTGAAGGGAACACTTTTCGTGTTAGAGGGGTTAACATTTAGTCATTTGTCCTCACCCCCAGTTCCATACTTTTGTTAAGGCGATTTGCGTGAGACCTGGTCAATGTTTGCCTCTTTTAATAATCACTTATCACTTTTCAATATTTCCCAACGTTGTTCAACAGTCAAGCAACTCATTTCGTTCCGCGGAACCGTATGATACCGACTTTCTGAACAGATTTCGAGCGGGACACAGTTGTCAGTGTCAAAATAACCTATAATTTAGAAAGAAACCACTTGATGGCCCAGATAAAACGCCCCCTTTTGGACAAACTTTGATGGCTTTAATTGTGATAAATGATAGTCCAAGCTTGGCAAACACGGATCTGCTGCTCAGAATTGATTGTATCCATTTAATAGTTAGTTTGTCTACATATACATTCCTGCTGCGCATAAGGTCTTCCTAAACCCCTTTATCACTTTAAACACAGTGCAACACGTAAGAAGTCTTCGGTCCAAAGACTGACTATAGACCAAAATAGTCGGAATGTCTTATGGAAGTTTGTGAGATATTTGATATCGGTAGGTTAAAAGACTTCAGATGAACCTGAACCAGCTGTAAAATTTTTAGTATTGAATGCTGACCACCTAAGCTTGTCAGCGAAGTCAACCCTTTTTGGCTTCAACAGAAAGTCAGGTAAATGACTTGAATTTGTCATCTCCCTTAATGTACAATGGACCAGTTTTTAAGTCTTGGTCGTAGGTTTAATGTTTGTTAGATTTTCACAAGAGGTTTTGCCTCACCTTTAGAGTTGTACTAGAATTTTCGGACAAAAAAGTCAGCTCCACGGAATTGTCGAAAACGACTAAAGTTTGCTGATGAGTTTGTTTCTGCACCAATTACTTTTCAAGGCTCATGGATCTTAACCCTTATTCCTGCAGTATGCCCGGAGTCGCAGAAGATGGAAATTTAAGGCAGATATATCCCTACAAGTGTTTCTTCACTGGTCGAGAGCTGAAAAAGTAGGACTTGGTCGTGGCTTTAGCTCCAACTATAGTTAGGGCTAGGTTAAGCAAGACAAAGTGGACCAGTAGCTAACCCTGGGAGATCCAACTACTAACCGAGCTCGACGTCGCAAATAAAATGTCTCTGGGATTAATAGCTTTCAAATTTTTTTTTTATTTTATTTTATCTCCAAACAGCCTCTATCTCTGTCTAAATTAGTCGATAAAAAAAAATTGTTTTGTTCTTTCATTAAACCAGGTTTAATTTTCCAGTGAACGTTCTGCTAAAGGGGAAACTCAACATCTCAAGGACCGTGAAAAACAGCTCTTCAACTTCACTGTACTTCACCAACTCTCCAATATAGACTTGTGTTGTACTTTGCGTGCATCCTATTCATGCATTCACTCCCCCCGCACATCAGCCGCTTCCCACTCATAAATATTTAAATAGGAAACAAATAAAATGAAAGTGAGATTTGCATGCACGTCGCCGGCCTGTCAAAAGCATCACACATCTACGGGGACAGAGGATAAGATTTGTTTGCAAGCTGGAGCTCGCTTGGTTACATGATCCAGAATAGAAATCGTCGAAACAAAAGGATATGGAAATGCCAACACACCCGCACACACACACACGGATAATAATCACAAGAACGGATATCCCATTATTCAGTGTTTCCCATTCCTGGTGGCTATGGTTTGTCCTTTCACCGTTAATACAAAATGAGTATTAAATATTTAAAAAGCATTTACAACACCCGCCGCCGTCATCCCAGCAAGCAAGAAGGTTGCACTCTGCACCAATTGACTTACAAAGAAAAAAAACTGAACTGACTGAATCTGCTCCCTGTGCTCCTCCGGTACATTTCTCTTCCTTTTTGCTGAAGTTTTGCTTTCATGCATAATCCAACTGCAGTTTCAAGTTTTTGTTCCACTTCTTCTCAAAATGG